>OX346248.1:42400159-44800159 GCA_947049315.1 Epistrophella euchroma
AGTTACAAAATTTTAAGCTGTTTTCTTTGAAAGAGTATTATTTGCGTAGATTTTCGTAGCGATCAATTAATGTGAAGTAAAGTATTTTTATGTAATTTATTTTTTTAAAAAGTGTATTTTTTTTTAAGTTTTGTGCAATTTATGTTTTTAAGACGGGTAGTTTTTTAAGAATCGTTTGTAAAGTTTTTTGAAAATGTGTGTTAAATAAAAGAATAAACATTTAACCAAAATGTATATTAAAAATAAATTTAAGAATATTTCAAGTGTTGACTGTTTCTTTTGGGCCTTCGTCAGTACCAGACTTCTTTTCTTCATCGTCCTTTAACTTGTGCAATTTGTATTTTAACTCGTGTATTTTTCAAGAGGTGTGTTTTTTCTAGAGTTTTGTGCAATTTGTTTTTTTTTACCTCATGGTGGTATAGAAAAAGATAAATGTGTTTTAATTTGTATCCATAAAACAATTAAATGAAAATTTTTATCCAAAAAAAAGGCGGTAACCCTGCATACCATTCTTTCATATTTGAGTCCATTCAAAATAAACAATACGACAACCCTGTGAGAGCTTTAATAAAGAACAGATTTATGCAATCCACTATAGCCAGAATGAGAGGCAAACGTCCTATCTTGCCTACACTGCCTTTTTTATTTGGACAAGGTATAGGTATTAACGATTAACTAAGGAAAGATATTTAAACAGTTCTTGCTGCAAAAAATATGAGCAAATTCCGCAAGTGCCTAAGAACAATTCAAAAGAACTTTTTTTTACTCAGTCTCATTTGCTGTTGTTTCATAACGTAATCACGGCGAACCTCACTCGTCCCGACACAATTTTCCCAATCTAAACAGGTTCGATAATATCTGGTAAATTGAGTATTTCGTAAGTTATCAGTGTGGGTCGCACCCAGCCTCCTTTTACTTTTGAAATCATATACAATGTTTTTTACACTAAATAAATGATTCATTTTTTTAAATCAAAGTTCGTCAAATTATTCTAATGTATGCGATCTAATGCACTATAAAATAAAAATAAAAATTTGTTTTTTGAAATTCTTCTGAACTATTTGAACTGATACGTGGTTTTGACTGTTCAGCTTTTTGATAGAGCAAAGTAAAGGTGTCGTTTGTCATCGTATGAAATTTGCTGTTGCGGTTAACAAGCCTGGGAATGATGATGAAAAGTAGAAGAAGCACCAATAACTCTACCCATCACATCTTGCTTGGGTAGAAAAAGTATAAAGCTCTCTGGAATCATTGTTTCTGTGCCATTTAAGGTATATACACTATATATGGAGCTCCAAGTGCAAACCATGTAATTTCCCGAGATAAGATATCACACTGAATTGTTTATCATTAGATCCTTCTTCCTGTCGCAGAAGAACTCCGACAGCGGTGTTCGTTGGTTGAATTTAGTAGCTATCGTTCCATCGAGTCGTTTATGTCTTGATCTTAATGGATTTGGCATGGTAAAGGGAGAAGGGCTTCTTCACTCTAAGCTTACACAACATAATTACACGCAAATTTCGTTATCGTTACGTTGACTACTTCTTTCTCTTTTTTGTATAGATATGTAGGTCGGTATATGCTGTACATCCTGCATCCTGAACCTTGCTGATGGTTTGAAATAAAAGTGAGTCAACACAGGGATGAGTATATAATATTGGTACCTATATAGAAAACTCTGATGTTCTCTGTTCATTACCAAGTACAACAGTTACTGGCACAAATTTCAAATTAGCAAAACACAATCGAACATGGTATTCATCTTCTTCTTTTTCTTCATCATCATTACAAAACACTCCTGATCCTCCCAGTCTCCATGACATCCATTCGTACATATATAGTTTCATCGTTCGTCCTAGAGAATGCTCCTTGTTCCTTGTTGAAAATCCTGCCTCTCTGCTGCTATTTGATTCCAGTTAGAAGATTGTTCTTGTTTCCTTGGGTTTTTTGCTTGATTGCTTCACTCTTTTTGTGCGCCCCTGAATTGGACAAATGAAGAGGCGGGCAGGAGGAGGTGTGCAACTTTCGTTTTTTTCCCTATGCATTTTCTTCTTATAAAATAATATATCCTTTCTCTGGAATCGTTGTCGTTCTCTCATTGTCGAGTCGTTTTATAGTGTCGTATGCATGTCGCTGGCTGTTTATTAAGCGGTGTTGGTAATGGTAACGTCATCTTGGCAGGAGGAGCTGGCTCTGTTCGTTGGTTACCCTCTTTGGTTAGCATTCAATTGTCGGCATCACAAGTCAAGGATTTCAATTCATTATTTTTCTTTGCTTTATATTAAGGAGACGATGACTGGGAATACTACGAAAGCGACGACTTCAGGCGAGAAAAAAGCTAGTGAAATGCGAGTGTGAGCGCCTCTGAGCTTCCAAGAGTGGATTTTCCATTGTCTTGTGCATAAAATAAGGAAATCATGAGGCGACGCGACATCAATTTCAGCCGCCACCCTATGTTTCGAATTTAAATTTCGAATAAGGGGTGCTGCTTGCTGATGCAGACAACCCCTATTGCCCTACCCCCTAGTACAAGGCCTTGTTGTTTTGCATTATGTTTTACTAAATTTGTACAAACAGAAGATAAAGAAAACGCTATGCTGCTTCGTTTCAATGTCCGGAGATTATAATTGTTCACGAGCAGATTAGAAAATACTTGCCAAATGGAAAATGGAGTACCTAACAGTTGTTTTAGAAAGAAGCACCACCATTGTACCCATGCTATAACTGTTCTTTGAAATAGCAACAACTTAAAACCCTAACTAACGATGTTTTCTAATGAATTTTAAATCGTAACGATTAAAATGTAAAAACAATGGCATTGAAGAGAGGATTTAGGTAAAATACTAGAATTTTGCTTGTTCGTTTGGTTGTTTAAATTTGAATATATTTTGTTTGTTTAGCTGCTTATAAATTTTTAAGAAGTTGATACTCGTAACGTAACACATTTAGTAAAAAAAAAAAAACATTTTGCATTCGATTAAGATATGAGAGGGTGTAAAAAAGTAGGGTAGGATTCTAAGCGCTTTATTCTCATTAAATATTTATAAAGATAAGGCTCCAGATTGTCTGGACATTAAGATAAATTGGAACGAAAATATATTTTAATGTTTTGATTATATTCTTTGTTTTTTTTTTGTCAAATATTCATGGCCATAAATTATTTAGGACTTATGAAATGATACCTTAAAGAGGACCATCGGTATATTTTTATTTCTATTTTATTTTTAACAACAACTGTACCTACTTCAAACAAAATTTTGAATTATTTAATCCCCATAAATATTAATGCTTTGGGAGTCAATGATTGGATTGGATCCTATGAAGTGAATTGTGGTAAAGAAATTAGAGAAATTCAATCAAAATTTCGGTTGAAATTATAGGAGTTAGTATAGCAGCTGATTAATTGAAATTATTGTTCTTATAAATCGGCAGAAATTTACATTAGATGGTGGCATAATGGAATAGGCACTTGCTTCTTAACCGAAAGGTTCGGCGTTCGATCCCTGCTGGCGATACGTTTTTTTTTTTTTTTTTAATTTTCATATAATTTGTATTTTTCTCAAATGTTTGTTGCCATTTTGCAAAATAAGTAAATTATTTCACTCATTTAACTATAGTCGCGTACAAACTTACATTCAATCATGAAAACAAATGCGAAACGATACCTAATTAGGTATCGTCCAAAAGCCATCGTTTTGACGATAGCGTTTTGATGATAATCGACTTACGTGAAGCAAATATTTGATCGTCAAAACGTGATCGTCCAGACGATATGCATTTTTAGGGTTACGTGTAGTAGGACTTTCGTCGAAACGTTATCGTCGGGTGATAATCGGTTTACGGAATGAGTCCCCAGTTTTTCAGTACTAAATCATCAAAATTTCGAAACTTACTTTACTTTTGATGGCACTTACAGCCCAGGGTGAACTATGTTCGTCCTCAACCAACAATCCCATCCAGCTAGCTTGGTTCCTAGCTAGCTGCCTCCAATTACGCACTCCAAGTTGGTTGAGGTCGTTCTCCACTTGTGTGCGCCACCTAAGGTGGGGTCTTCCTCTGCTGCGCAGACCATAAGCGGTAAACTCGAAGTTAAAGTCTCCTCGATTCTTTGAGAGAGCGCTTTACTATTCAAATGCCTTCTTAGCCCGAAGAAATAGGTATTGGAAAAAGTGATTCTTCGTTTGATCTCTGCACTGATGTCATTTCGCGATGTAATAGTGAAGCCCAGTTTGACAAAGTCCTTGACGCCTTCGAAGTTGTACCTATCCATCGTGACGTTTTGTCCGAGTCGACGATGTTGCGATCCCCTTCTCGATAATAGCATAAACTTCGTCTTTTCCTCATTAACAGTCAAACCTATTTTCGCCGCCTCCGATTCAAAACTTGCAAAATCTCCGGAAACAGCTGCTCTCTTCGTTCTCTTAATGATTGAAAAATATTGTACTTCTGTTGTTGACTTGCAAGTTCCGTAAAATTGCTTCAAGAACGATGATAAGCAGGTTACATGATAACGCGTTGGGTTGCATCAAACCTTTCTCGACATTAAAGGGTTCGGTGGTGTTGTTTCCAGATTCTCAGCACCGACTGTGTATCCACTACCATGTTCCCACTCTCGTTTTGACAAGCTTCTGTTCTGGCCTTGTATCCCTGGGTAGGGTAGGTTGCTTAACCCTTCGATATAAAACTCTCGAACAACACCCCTGCCGCTACAGCTCTCTCGACCGCCCGCTTTGGGTGCGAGAGACGTGGCGATCTCTTGCGATTTTAACTTCACTACCTTTTCACAGCATACGCTATTTGCCATCTTGGAACTCTCAAACATCCAGGATATACTGGAAGCATGTCTGGCGTCTATCGCAACATAATCGATCAGTGTGATGAGTCTGTTACCGGAAGTGCTGTCGTGCAGGCTGTTTCCTCCGACTATCGAACCAGAGATGCCCTCCCTTCCGATTTTGGCGTTGAAGTCACCAAGGATAATCTTGAAGTCGTACTTCCGTTACCTATCATACCTATTCTCGAAGAGATAGTAGAATTCTTCCTTGATTGAGTCATCTTTTTCTTCCATTGTGGTGTGGGCACAGATCAACGTAATGTTCTTGAAATTGGCTTTGATGCGGATTGTGACCAGCGTTAATCTTCTCATTCTAAACATCAGGGTCTAAAGATGAGAAGTTGTTTGTATAGAGAAGTAACTTTGTCTTCTTTCTTTTCTTTTTCGCATTACGTGGTGAATGAGGTGAAAAGCGAGATTAAAAACGGCCGTGACGTGTGGATTGAAATTTAATTTCTCTTCGAAGATGATGTTGTAAGTTAGCTGAAGGTGTGTTCCAATAACCCACCGATCTTCTGAATCAAGGCAACTCGGATTTTCACGACTAGTTCAGGAAAAGACTTAAACTTCGACAAGATTCCGAAAAAGCCATTGAAGTTTCAAATCTAGGTAAATAGACTCGATATACTTGCACGCGTCAACAAAATTAGAACTTCATAATTGACGATGTTACTTGAAAAAAAAAAAAATAAATGTGAAGTATTAATCTTTCTTGCAAACCTAAAAAATTGAATTTTTTATTTTTGAAGAAAGCAAAGGTAAAGAAGACAACCCGTGATCCCTTTTTGGAATTTTAAAGTGTACATTATATTAATCTTGATAAGGAAACAGATTTAAAAAGTGAACGTTTACCAATTAAATAATCGAAAAAACATCTTAACACATGGGTCTACTGTAACAAAATACGAAATCGAAGGTGAATTGCCTTGAACTGTTCCTTATTGGTTATAGAAGTTCCATTCAACACTTATTGCCTTCAATTCTGAATTATAGGTCATCAATCTATGCGAAATCTCACCTGAGTCCTGCGATATTGAAAACACTCTGAATTCCTTTCACATCCGTGTAATCAATCTTTTTTGTCATTATATAGAACAATGGGAAATACAATTCGATATGGTTAGGAGCATAGGACCAGGGTTATAGTCCTTAGCTGTTGTATATGGCATGATCATTAAACCCACGTGCAGGCAGGCGGCTTAGATTTATTATAACATCATCCAGAAAAATCTCCCTTTTTCTTTCAAAGGAGAACAAAAAAACCTTTTAATGCAATGACCTTTCTACTTAAGAAGCAAAAATCCAATAGCTTTTCTCAACCAAAACAAAAAAAAAAAAACAAAAAACAACACAAAAAATCTCCAGCCAGCTCTTTCAAAACGATAAATCCAAGAAATGCATACTTTAACGAGCGATTCGAACAAATGGATGTGTTTTTATAACTTGAATACCCCCCTCCTCCTGTTCCACCAACCACCACGGCAGCAACACCATCATCATCGATTCCTTCGCGTCGTCATTTTGGCATGAATTTTATTGAAAATTCCACATGACTGGAGGTGGACATTAAAACTTCCATTGATTCCTGATTCTATGGAGATGATTCGGTTCTTACATTGCTTTCTTTTCCTCAATCTTGGAATTCCATTTAATTTTTTTATTGCTATGCGCTTAAAATGAAAGACCTTTCGTTCGTTCGTTCGTCTGTCGGCCGGCGGCGGCGGCGCGGGTGTCGCGCTTTGGCAAAAAAACAAAAGACTTTTATCCTCTGCTAAAACGCCCGCCGCGCCGCACGAATGACAAGACAGGACAACAAAAGGAGTTCATTTGATTTTTTAGCTTTTTTTGTTACTTTTTTTTTTTTAATTTAATGCCAAAAACTTTGTGCTGGCTTTCCTCGAAAGTGCAACTGAAAAGAATTTATTTCAAAAGCAAGTTATTGATTCCATTAAAATACGTAACAAAATGAATTTTCCTTTGTCTGCTTCCAGATTATTCGCGAACGACTTCCTGACTATCCGGTTCGAAATAGTCTCATTTGGAATACATCGCCAGGTGCTCTTCTTACGCTTCCTACATTCACAGATTCCTCTAGGTAAGTGTTTTGCTTATGTATACGTAAACGTCATTGAATGCGAATTTCAAAACATGCATCTTCTTTCAGATTTATGCCATTTTTATTGGACTCCATTGGCAGTGAGCCCCGACACAATTACACAGCGGTGATTTATGTGCAAATAGGAACAGTGTTGACCCCGAACACAGCCCTCTATAAACTAGTCAAGAGCATCACTAAAAGTCAATTTGTAGATAGGGTAAGTATCTGTGATGCATATAGTTTGTCCTTTTTTCAAAACTCTCTTCTTCCATAGATAATTGTATTATGGGCAGCTGATCGACCTATCCCATCGAGAAAGCGTTGGCCCAGCTTAAATCATATATCGTTCCATGTGATACCACTGGGCAGTAGCACAGCGGCGGCAGCTGCAGCTTTAGCAGCAGGTTCAGCTTCGCCAACAACAGACGAACGCCCAAACATATCCCAAAGATTTTACCCATACCCAGAAGTGGAGACAGATGCTGTTCTGTCGCTTGACGAAGATGCCATATTGAATACGGACGAGTTGGACTTTGCATACACAGTGTGGAGGAACTTTCCCGACCGGATAGTGGGCTATCCAGCTAGAGCTCACTTCTGGGATGATTCAAAAGTGATTTTTCAGAGGATCTTTCTTAATTATTTTAAAATAACGGTTCTTTTTTTTTTTTTTTTGATAAATAGAACGCGTGGGGCTATACGTCCAAATGGACTAATTACTATTCTATAGTATTGACTGGTGCAGCTTTTTACCATCGCTACTACAACTATTTATACACGAATTGGTTGTCGCTGCTACTTTTAAAGACTGTACAGCAATCTTCCAATTGCGAAGATATCCTAATGAATCTTCTGGTATCGCATGTTACTAGAAAACCGCCGATTAAAGTTACACAACGTAAGGGCTATAAGGATCGTGAAGGCGGACGATCACCTTGGAATGATCCTGATCATTTTATACAGCGACAAAGTTGTTTGAATACATTTGCCGCTGTTTTTGGGTAAGCATTTTTTTAAATCTATATTTTTTCACATAAACATGGTTCGTCTTCGAATCAAGATTTAAACCCATCGATTTGGATGGATTAACTCAGTTTTAAGCAAGGTTTATTTCTAAAAAAAAAAAGTTTACTCGCCAAATGGGATGGATATCTCGATCTGAGGATAATGCGTGCTAGATCGATGAGTTCAAAGTAAAAATGCCTGCCAAGTGGTATACGCCATAGAACTTTGGAAGCAGGTCGTCTTCATTTTTCTAGAATGCGCTTGAAAAACAAAAAGAAATGTTATAGTGTTTGTCCAATAAACGAACAAAGATAAACTTGTGGATTTTATAACCTGCACAGTAATCTCCCTGTAGTAGCCCGTGGCGTAATGGTTAGTGCGTTGGACTGTCATGCCAGAGGTCTGGGGTTCAATACCTCTTGCGAGGAAGTTACAAATCCTCCAAGGGTATCTCTTGTCATAGAAAAGTGCCGCTCACCTTAGTCGTTCGTAAGGTAAGGAGGTGTAGAGGCACTCCACAAGGAGGGGTTGTATCTCCCCTACTTTGGCTGCTAGTTGTTAACCAGATTTTAGTCAAACTCAGTCTTGACGGTGTCAAAGTCGTGGCCTACGCCGATAACATAGTAATAATGGCCTCAGGGAAATTCATACCCACACTGCTCAATCTTCTTCAAAGATCCCTTGGCAAGCTCAGCGATTGGGCCAGCAGCTGTGAACTTAACGTCAACCCACTCAAGACTGAACTGGTTTTGTTTACAAGGAAACATAATATTCCAAATATAGGCCCTCCCATTTGGTTTGGTGGCCAGCCTTAGACAAATTATGACTTGGTACGACCAGTGCCATGAAAACTAAACCAACCGCAGCCCTGGAAACTTTCGTTTCGCTAGCCCCATTCGATTTATTTACGAAAGAAATGGCAGCCAATAGTGCTTTACAACTTAGACAGTGCAACAACTGGAAAGAGGGCATTTTTGGGCATAAAACAATTATAAACTTTATAGACAAAGACATTCAAACAGACTATTTAATACCGCAAATTGATTTCAACCCAGTAGACCTAACGGACATTCCTTCCAGAGACCGTTGAGTGAAAACCAACGTTGATCATATTTATGTCTTCACAGATAGCTCCAAGACAGCTGAAGGGGTAGAGTCGGGCATTTTTTTCAGAAAACTCATCCTTAGATAGGTCAATACAACTTCCAAATTTCTGCACTGTCTTTTAAGCAGAAGTGTTTGCAATTTGTGAGGCTGCAAAATGTCTTGCTGCAAATGTCTTCACATGTAACTATCAAACAGGATTATAGATATATTCATTGACAGCCAGGTGGCAATAAAAGCCATTTCCTCATTCGTCATCAAGTCTAAACTGGTGAACCGTTGCCGTAACGAGTTGAAATTACTCAATGCACCAAACACAGTTACCCTTCGGTGGGTCCCAGGATACCGCGATATACATGGGAATGAAATGGCGGATGAACTAGCCAAAAACTGATCATCTCTTGATTCGAGCCAAACTAAATCCTCTGTATTCATGCCACTGTTACAAGAAAAAAGTAGAATTCGCCAGAGTTTCCGAAAGGTCGCAAACGACAGATGGTCAACAATTGATACATGTCGGGTTTCGAGGAACCTATGGCCGGATATATCTAAGGAAAAAACAGATTACTTTCTTAAACTAAGTAGACCTCAACTGTCTCTCTTGGTTGGAATCCTAACGGGTCATAACTCAATGGGAACCCACATGAGCGGAATAGGTATTGCCACATCTGACTTATGAAGAGGGTGTTATGACCAAGAGGCAGAGAAGGGTTCTTATCACTTCCTTTAAAAGTGCCCCAGCTTAGCAAGAATCAGAAAGACGTCCCTCGGAGAATACTTTTTCGACGAATTGGGCGATATCTCAAGTTTGCCACTTAGAAACATTCTACAATTCACCCAGAATTTAAGATGGTTTAGGGAGGCACCCATGGGTTGGCTACGAAATCCCGCCAAACAAAATCCCGCGTATCAAAATCCCGCGTAACGAAATCCCGCCAAACAAAATCCCGCAAAACAAAATCCCGCAGTAACGAAATCCCGCCGTTTCACTCCTTTTTTTTTAATACAAAGCTACATCCCGTGTAAAAAGCTCGGCATGTAAGGGGGGGGCATGCTGCCCCCCTGCAACCCCCTGCTTGGCCCACTATAGGATTTGGGGTATGTGCGAGGTTGGGTGTAGCAAAGTTTTTTTCGAAAAAAATTTCTTTTCAAGCTGAAACTGAATAAGAAATTAACAAAACGCTGAAAAAAATCTAAAACGCCTGGTTAGTTGTTTTCAAGCGTTAAAAAAAAAGAAAAAAAAATACACCCCAAAAAACAATTTAAAAAAATCCCCCCCCCCCCCCCAAACAAAATTTCCTCTCACCGAAAAATAACTCACAAAAAAACTAAAAATATCAACTTAATAAAATATTTTTTCCATAGTACAAAATCCTACTTTCCAAAAAGTATTAGAAATCTCGCCGAAAAGGAGTAAAAAAATCCCGCGGAAAATCGGCGGGATTTCGTTACTTCTACTTTTTTCATGTCACAGACTTATCTGAAGAATATATTTATAATTGGCGGGATTTCGTTACGCGGGATTTTGTTTGGCGGGATAAAGTAACGTTCCCAGGCACCCATACCTAACCCCTAAAATCAAATAACTCCTTTCCTTTCCTTTCCTGTCCTTATATATCTTATATATGTACCTACCCTACCTATATGCTGGGGAGTACAATGGATCCACTGAGATCCGAGTGGGATGATGCGGTTTGCCGTATCATCACCCCTTCAAACCTAACCTATATTTAAGGTCAGAAAATAGTCCAACCACGTTCAGTTGGCAATAGAATATCAATGCGAAACGATGCGAAACAAGTTGGTTCCTAATCATAGTTTCTAATCCTCTTCCAATCTCAAATCTTAAAAATGCAGTTCTTTTTTTATTTGCTATATTGGAGTTTGAGGAAAATATCGGTGAGGTAATTTTTTTTTAACGTCATCTAAAAGTACTTTACTGCTTAAAATTTAATTTTATATTTTTTTTCGAGCATAGTTCTACTTTAACATTTTAATTTTTTTTGGTATCTTTTTGTCCTTATTTCTCCTTCTTGCAGCATGACCTTTTCTGTGCTCGGCTTTGCTCGCTAATTTTTTTTCTGAGTTCGTGGAGCACGCTCTGCACATGGTTGGAGTCGGACAATGCTATGGAAAAAAACTATAAACATGTATAAAATCATAATAATAGCTAGCTCTGAACTAAAAAACAAAACGAAATGCAAAAAATAGATACCCTTGATAGGTGCCCTTGTCGCACCTACCGAACATGAATTCCATGTCTGTGTTGTTAGGTTATCGGAAGAAAACTAATTAAGGATGGGTAATATGTTCAAGGGATGGCCTTTTTAAACCATTTCTTCTTCTATCGATTGGTAGAACCGCAAACAGTCACTGAGCAGAAGGGCGAAAGCGATACATGTTTTCGTGACGGTCATCTACTTACCACGCAACCCTCTGAGAAAGACAATCCATGTCCGGTCGCATTCGACCGGAGTATCGATGAATCAGTGCAAAAAGTTCTCGAATTTTTTTTAGTTTTCATGGTTATCTTAGCTTGATTAAAGATGCTTTTGATTTGCGTGAGATTTGTCTTCACTTGAAAAATCTTTCGCAAAATAGGGAGACTCCTCCATGCATTTCGAGAATACTTTCTCACATGAATGCGTATATCACATAACAAAAATTAAACACAGTTGAGTGCAATTGCACCAATTTCAAACTGCTTAGATACCGTACTCCTTTTTTTCAATCTGAACACGCGTCTTATCTTACATCTTTTTATCACCAAAAAAAAACACGAAAGAAACCAAAACTAAGGACGAGACCAAAACCAAGACCGAGGCCGAAACGAGACTGCACATTAAAATTTTCACGAGGCACCAAAATCGAGACGAGACTTGGTTAGGCGAGACCGAGACCAAGACGAGACTGAAATTTTTCGATTTTGACGAGACGAGACTAACAAAAGTCCCGCCTGATCTTGTCTCGTTGCCAGCCCAGCCCATGCATGATTAATTATTGAATTTTTGATGCTACTTTAAAAAATAAACAAAACCCATTAATTTTCACTGTAAAATTAAAAATGCGTGATATTAAATCCTTAATTTTTATTTGTATTTCCAGTTACATGCCCCTAGTACGTTCCAATCTCCGTCTCGATCCAGTACTCTATCGGGATCCGGTATCCAACCTAAGAAAAAAATATCGCCAAATCGAACTTGTGGGCAGCTAGCGATTCATTTACACAACCTACAGATAAGTTTAATCCTAGTTTCAAAACAAATTTCTTTCTATAACATCAACAGCAAGAAAATTATTTAAAAAAAAAAAAAATTCCTTGTTACTTTTACAAAATTTATTTTATTAATTTTTTTTTTGTTGTGTAAGTTTTAATATTTTTTCTAGATTTTAGATCACTAAGCATACACACACACACACAATTATTTTGTATACCTAATTTTATTTAAACATTAAGATGAACATAATAATATATATAAAAACCAAAATTATAATTAAATAATTATATCACTGAACAGAAAAAAAAAAAAAACAGCAGACAAGAAAAAATATATAAATTAAAAATAAAACAACAATTATGTAAAAAGAATATTTTATACACAATTTTTGTAAATTTTATGCTTAGTTAATGAAGACAAAATAAATTAAATATAAAAATATAAAATAACAAAAACAAAAAATATCTATAATAAAATTATAATAGCTAACGGAACAGCTTTACATTCACGTTATTCCAAGCTGCAAAATTGACTGTAAAAAAATAATCATAAAATTACCTTAATTATAATAATTATTATAATGCAAAAGAAAGTTGATATAATTATAGGAAAACATTGTTATATAGAAAAAGAAAATTATATTTGATTTCAACAATTAGGACAAATAAATTTGTAATTTATATAAATACTCGTATAAATTAATATTATGTGTAAATATGAAAAAAAAAAAATGTAGGTATGTCTGTATGTGCTAAGTCTTTCACAATCACACATACTTCTATTAAATATAATTATAACATTACTACTCGTAATATCCTTGTCATTTACAATCACAACACAATTCAGTTGCCATTTTGCTTTAAATAAGTAACAAAAATAAAAAGCACCTCTCACCCCAATCAAGGATCTAGGATGAAGGAAAACATGTTCTATTCACCTGTGTTGAGTGAGATTTCTCGAGATTGCTATCATCCCCCTCCCGCCTACACCCTCCTTGAAACAAAGCACTTTTGACGCGGATAGAGATTGTACCTATGGAAGAATAAAAACAAAAAATTCTGGGAACGATGTATGAGACAGAAAAAAGTCATTTATCAAATCGTTGCTCTGTTCCTGGGATGGTGACAAATTCATCAAGCACTTGTTAAGACTGTCGCACCAGTAACGCGCAACAGTAACTATTAATTTTATAGGGTCGTGATCAGGGGCGGATTGGCTATTTCGCAGTTCGTATAGGAAATTAAGAAAAAAGATATTTTACTGAAAGTTTTATCACCGTGCCGCAGTGCTTTTGGTGAATAACTATTATTTTACTTCTTTGAAGATTTCAACAACTTCTTATATACATATCTTTAATCTTTATGAATACAAATAGCTGTGACGGCAGAAGTTGATCTGTCTTTTCCAGTAGGTATAGGTAGAGCGATGAATTTGATTTTTTAACTACATTTGGTCTGAGTTGTGTTTAGTTTAGTTTCATTTAACAACAAATAATGCAAGTTTTGAGATAATGAACTCTTAAACAAAAAACAGAAAAATAATGCTATTTTTTTTGTTGAATTTCCAAGAAAAGCAATGATTTAGTATTTAATAACCGAACTCCGCATGTACAGTACATAGCTTAGAAAAGTTTGAAAAAATGCCCAATCCTAAAAATAAAATTCGACAAACCTGAATTTTGTCTTAAGCATTTCCTAAGAATTACCCTTAATTTGGAGGAGAGCGACAGTTCTTAGAAAGAAGTGCTCTCTATAATAATGTCTGACAATCTTTGTTGTGAAGAATTTCATTAGCATACCTTGACATTTCTCCCAAAAAAAAACTAAAAGTTTTTGAGAAATTTACTACAAAAAACAAAAAATTTCTTCGTGACACGGCTGCAAGCAGAGTTCAGTAGGACACAGTTTATTTTATTTCCACTAAATTTACTTAATAAAGCGAAATTTAACGAAATTTTATGAAAGTTGGAAATCCTTCAAAATTTTCAGAAACAACAATTTTTGAAAATATCCGTTTATTTCTTTTAATTTTTTTTTTGTTGTACAAATTAAACCTCCGTAAAATCATTGAATTCTAGTTTTGTTTTCAACAATATAGAATCATTTGTGTTTTTTTTTTCATACGGTACAAAAACGGCACGGTAATTTTGTTAATGGCGGCAACACTGATGGTCAGCTTTGTCCATATACCTGGATATACCTGGGCTTATACGGAGTAAATAGGGAATTTTGTTTTTTTGCAATCGGTTTCGACATTAAACAAAACAAATTGACCGAACAAAGTTTTAACTAATCTAATCGATACATGAATAACACTTGTTCACTGTAAGATTTAAAGCCATCAAACACAAAAAAGTCAGTATTACACTCCGGTTTGGAACAATGAGTCTTTATTTGATAAAACAAAAATTAAAAATAAAGACATAATTGACCGAACCGGAGGGGGGCAGAATGCTGTTTTTATATTTTCTATGGGTATAAATCTTTCTGTGACCAAAAATATTCATTTTTTAGTTTTCTAAATCTTCAACTCCCCTTCCCCCCCTCTTAAAAAAAAAAGTAGATACATTATTTTTAAAGCCAGAGGGGCTTCTTTTGATTTTTGACAACCATTTTCTCATGGTTATTCAGCAATTATTACCAAAATTTAAACAACTTTTATTTATTAAAAGGATTTTTGTACAGCATCTACTACCTGTACCAAAAATTTGTATTCCCTTAACAAAAAAAGTATGTCATCAAAAAGGTCATAAAAGTTAGCTATTTTCAGAAACTGGTCAGGCTTAGAAAATTTTTAATCCAGGTTTAAAGTTTTCAAGGTCAACAGCGATTTTTGGAACCTCATTTATGGGATATTAGAAAAAAAGTATATATGTATGCCTTCTGAAAGGTAACTCATAAAAGGTCATAATAGGCTAGTTTAAAAGATTGGTTAGCCTTAGATTTTTTTTTAAATTTTGTTCAATGTCATTACAAGGTCATAAGAACATTAAGTACCTCATTTATGGGATATTCGAAAAACATATATACCATCTGAAAGGTTACTTAATCCCCATAAAAGGTCAGATAGTTTCAGAAATTGGTCAGCCATAGAGATTTTTTTTATGAATTTTTAAAATGTATTTGTTTTCAAGGTCGTAGGGATTTTTACCACCTCATTTGTGTAATTTAAAAAAAAAAATAATTATGCCATCTGAAAGTTTACTGAATCCTCATATTATGTCAGCTAGTTTCAGAAATCGTTTCGATTGTTTTTAATAATTTTTATAAAAAAAAATTAAAATTAATTTTAAAGGTCAATGACCTTTCTTATTTTTTGTTAAACTCATAACTAAACAGTGATCTGATCTTTTATAAATGTTAAGTAGCCTTTCAGATGGTGTTTATTTTTTTCGAATATCCCATAAATGAGGTGCTAAAAAATTCATTTGACCTTGAAAAACTTAAAAAAAAAAAATATTTAAAAAAATCTATGCCTAATTACTGAAACTACCTGACCTTTTGAATTGAGACTTGTTTTTCTTAAATTTCACTAATGGGTGCTAAAAGTTTTTTTACTGTGACCTTGAAAAAAACTTTAAAAATTAATTTAAAAAAAACCCTATGCCTGACCAATTACTGAAATTACCTGATTTAGCTTCCTCAATTGGTATACTTTTTTGCGAATACCCAATAAATGAAGTGGCAAAAATCGCGGGTTACCTTGAAAAACTTGGATTAAAAATTTTCTAAGCCTGACCAATTTCGGAAACTACTTGAACTTTTGTGACCACTGACCTCTTAGATTATTTAATTTTTTTGCGAATATCCCATATGTATATGGGGTGCTAAGATCCCACAGCCATATAAATAATTTCGAAATTCTTCACACCCCTTAATTCAGACGCCTTGTCCGCGGATAATAAATCCATTTTTTAAATCCGCCTGATGGCAACGAATGGGAAACTTCCAGCTTTCACATTTTTTTCTCTGCGTTGTGCAACTGTTGTGCTTGTTTCTCTATGTAATATATTGTTTTTAGTGGTCCCTTGAACAAAAAATGCCTCTCATGATGAATCCCTATGATAAAAAAAGGCGAATTGCAGAAAAATAGAAAAATAAAATATGAGCATCATTCTATTGTCTGAACATTGGAATTGAGTTTTTAGAATTAAAAAAAAATTCAATTATAATGCTCATTTTTATTTTATACGAAGTTCTTTTAAAACTCTCAAAATATGTACATATATATTATATATTTCATTGCAATCGCAAGATGCTCTTAAATAAATGGGATTTCAAAGATTCTTGGTACAAATATTATTTTCCTGACATAATATGCGTATAATGATAACAAAAATGCAGCAAGATGAAGATGTCATTTTGAAATCTCAATATTAACAATTTATATTAGAAAATCCCCAATGCCATAAACCTACTCCTTCTTCGACAACACGTAATGCTACTGATTGTTAAATTGTGTGCTACCAAACTTCTCAATGCATTGTAATATTATGCATAAATATGTACATTTTTCCACATATTTACCCCATGCATATCCTACTTTTGCATAAAGAGAAATATATTCCAAATCCTTGAAATGTATAGACAACTTTTGTAATCTAAAACATTCTCTATTGTATATTTCAAAAATCCTGACAGTTTCTTTGAAGTGAATATAATGTTTTTGAAATACAATTGACATTTTCTTTTATATGCATTTTTGCCTGGACATGAACAATGTGAAGTACTTTATATTCCAATTCCACATAACTCTTCTAAGTCAGATAGTGCACTTGCCAACATGGTGCATTAAGATTTACTCGAATCCTACACGAAGCAGGTTAAAGTATATTATAATGTTGTAGATTTTCTTGAGTATAGGTTAGGTAGGTATGTAAATTTCGTAACGAACTTTGTTGTTATTTACTATAACTTGGTTGTGTAGAAAATCATGTTGCTCAACTATAATTGCTTTCAATTACATGACAACCTGTTCGACGTCATTAGTAAGCAAATTTCATGTTCAGAGGAAAGGAATATAATATTAAGAAGTTTGCTGGCACAATTTCTACCCGACTCCCCTACCTTAAGCATTAAGGTAGGTATACGTTGTTTGTCCTGTCAGTCACGTGTTTTGCATCATTATTATTTCCTTTTTATAGATATTATATAGAACTAGTTACCCCATTAGAGAAAATTTTTTCTAAATAGTTGGAGAGGTAGGGTTGTAAATGACAATTTTTATACACTTTTGTAGCGATATGTTAAAGGTCTTTTATTTCACCAAACTTGTCAGAGAGCATGTAACGAAATAAAATTGCGGCGAACTACTTTTCCTAGAACTGTTTTCCATATTCGAAAAAAAAACTAATAAAGTGAATGGTGCTCGAAAATTTCATTCGGAATTTATTGGTATCTTAAATAAATTTTCCATCGAAAATTGGTTATCATTTATTTGGATTTTAATCTCCGCATGAAGCTCCACGATTGCAGAAAAACTGACAGGTCATCAGACTGTTTTCAGTGGAACTAAATCTTCGTTTACACGTCATCACTCAAAAGTCAAAATGTTCTTAAAAAAGTTTTGTTAAAAAACTTCATTTTAAAAATTAGCAAGCACAAGAAGTAGAGTAATTAATGTGGGGTATGGTGTTAAGCGGTAAGATCTATCTACAGGGTTTTTCTTCAGTCGCTGAGGGAAATAAAAGAAATTTTTAAAAGAACTAAAAAAATCTATCCTATCCTTCTATTCTTCTAACATTGCCTAATTTATAAGACCCTAGGTCTTACTGGCATATATATGTTTGTGTTGTTTTTTTTTTTTTTTTTTTTTTTTTTTTAATTAGCGTTTAACCGATTGTCGCAGAGGCTGTGGGACCTTAGCACCCCATATATGGGATTTTTGCAAAAAAGAGTATGCAATTTAGATAAAATGTCTTATAATGTCAGGTAGTTTCAGTAATTGGTCAGGCATATATTTTTTTAAATAATTTTTTAAGGTCATTACAAGGTCGTACAGATTTCAAGCACCTCATTTATGGGATATTCGAAAAAAGTACATCTAAAAGGTTACCTAATCCTCATAAAAGATCAGCTGGCTTCAGAAGTTGGTCAGCCATAGAGATCGCTGATGACCTTGAAAAACTTTGGCCATGGATTAAATAATTTTCTAAGCCTGACGAATTTCTGAAAATAGCCGACAATTTATGACTAATTACTGGCCTTTTAGGTGACATAATTTTTTTTTGCGAAAATTCCATATATTTATGGGGTGCTAAAATCCTACAGCCTATCAACGAAAGATAAAATTATTAAAGTTTCCCAGAAGAAAAAAGTAGGTTTTTGATAAAAAAAAATCGATTTTTGAAAACTGTGCGAGGAAGACGATGACATTGATCGATACTATTGTAATGCTAAGCCTCTTTACATACAAATAAAGAAATGGCTCTTATTAAGAGTATCGTTCAACGTTCAATTCGATAAAAGTCGGTCGTACCAAGACTTCGTGCTTAAAGCATTTTGTTCGTGAAAACATATCTAATATTGCATTTGATTTGATTGATTTATCAAAATGGCGCACTTCAGCCCTGATTGGCTCTCTGAGCTAGGTTTTTACTCAAGGCCGTTTATCGATAAACAAATGACACTCGCAATTACGTTTTGTGTTGTCCATTCTTGGACTATGAATACAATACAAAAATTAAACAGGTACAGGTGGAATAAGATTATTCAGTCGTTCAAGGGAATAAGAATGATTACTATTTTTGGGCTATTATTTTATGGCTTAGAATAAATATTTCAATTAATTCAAATTCCGACGTGGATTATTTCAACAGAGGTTGAATAGTTTATTGTGTCTTTCTTTGAAACCGTAAAGTATCAACAATCTTATCCGTTATCGGTTATCCACATACCTGAACATTTAAACATTCTCCCTCCCTCTTTGACTTTAGGTTAAAAAAGCTCAACTGACTTGATTGGGTTTATTTTTTTTTATATAAAATTATGAAAAAACATATTTTTAAATTGTTACTTTTGTAGACTATAAGGCTTCCAATCCAAGTAATAGTTGGATTTTATATTTTCTTTTTCAAAATTTAAGCCTAAAGCCAAAATTAACAGTCTTACCCCAAACCAGTTCATACAAATTATGTATATGGTAACACTTCTTTGTTTGCTTTATCTTATAACTTTACAAAACGTGTTACTTTATGGAAATGTTTAAGAAGTATTCTTAAAGGAAATTAAGTGTTCTTTAAAAAAGTCGCTGACAACTTATTGAATTAATGTACTCCTTCCAAACTTATTGAAGGGTAAAGTGGATGGTTAATTCCAGTTTTTTGGAACTTATGTATACGGAAAGACATCAAAATGTCAAGAAATCTATTCGAAGAGTTCCTTTGATTGATGAAACTTTTCTTTCAAAACTCCATATTAATGAAAAAAAAAAATATATAGATAGTGGGCAAGGTATATATTAAGGCCATCAATATTTAGTAGATTCAAAAATGTATAACTTATTTCAAAATATTTTTTTTTTTAATTTTTCTTCTAAATTTAAATGCAGATTTTTAATTTTAAATCCAAATCCAGCCTTTCGAACAAACTACCAGTCATTAACTACTTAGTCCCACCAAAATTAGGCCTTCATTTATAAAATTAATTAGTAATAGGTACCGTTTTTCCCACCGTTCTTTAATCATTTCGGCATAATGGGGTTTATTACAGAAAAAAATTCGCATTATATGTTTCTAATCTTCAAAAATTGGGAATGATGCTTAAAATTTCTCTCGCAATTTATTGGTATGTCGTCAAATTGAGGAAAACCTTGAGATTAGAGATTATTACAGTTTCTATAATACATAATATTGATGATAAAAAACAAATTTAGAGAAGAGAACGTTTTATATATGAAATTGGAGGGGGGAGGTTATTATTAATATTTATTGAATTTATAGACGATTAATAACTTATTTTATTCTCATACAATTTTTTTTTAATTAGCAGCAACCATTTCGGAAATATATATTCTCATTTTCAGATTATTTAAATGAAAAAATAATGTAATATGTAGTAAAATATTAATTGAAAACGGCAATATAAACATTATAGTGCCATACTTTTTTATTTAGTCCATAATTAAATAAAAAATTAGGTACAATAGATTATTCTTAGTGTACCAATAAAACATTAAATCGAATTCAAATAAATAATGATTTCTTTATTTTTTTTTAAACAAGTTACGCCATTTAATTTTATTTAATAAAACTTAAAGATTAAAGATAAAAAAAAGATGATCTACAAATAAAATTAAATGAACTGATTTAGTGATAATGCTTATTCGATCTTTTATCAAGAAAATATATTGATGATTGACCTAAATATTAAACTGAAAATCCCTAAGAAAAATATTCAACACAGAACGTGGTGCTTTAAAAATAGGTCAATAACATTATTAGCTTTTTATTAATTTATTTATGCATTTTTCTGTTACATTGCCATAAATCAATGCCTCGCTAAATTCTAGATCCTTTGATGAATTTACCACCATTTCACTCCTCACACTCTACACGACGCGTTAAAAAAAAAAAGCAAAACAAAACAAATTAGTTTATTTAAACAAAAATAAATTTAAGCAATAAATGCAACTAAATACATATCGACTGCCAAAGTTAAAAACAAATAAAATAAAAATCAATATCAATTAATTTCTTTGCTAAACATTCAATCAAAATTATCTTTATTTGTATACAAATTAATTTAATGCAAATTTTTATGCTTGGAAAAAGAAAGAAAAAAAAAAATATGAAAATATAAACCTCATTTTAAATGTGAAAAAATTATACAAAAAAAAAAAATAATTTAATTTTTATTTCAAAACAAAAATAAATCTTGAAAATCAAAATCAAAAATTAAAATATAATAAAATAATAGGATCTATTCAGACAAAACAAAACTTTAAAAATGTTTATATCATACAACTTAGACAAAACAAAAAATCACTGTAATTTGCAAAGTAAAAAAAAGATACAAAACTAATATTGTAATGAATGAGATGTATGTATTATACCTATGCAAGCACGCAAATACTCTCCCATTGTTTGTAAATACATTTAATAAAAAAAACTAAGAAGATAAAAATAAAAAAAAAACTAAGAAAAAATGAAAATTAAACC
Organism: Epistrophella euchroma; assembly: GCA_947049315.1. Taxonomy (NCBI): domain Eukaryota; kingdom Metazoa; phylum Arthropoda; class Insecta; order Diptera; family Syrphidae; genus Epistrophella; species Epistrophella euchroma. The sequence goes on from OX346248.1 coordinate 42,421,576, forward strand.
TTTTAAACAAAATTAATTGTGTGTTTAATTTTTTTGGACTTTATTTCTTCAAGAGTGGAAGCCATATAGTGCGTATTTATAATAATATTTCAAGAGAATTTGAAAAAGGGGTTTAAAAAAACAAAACAAAATGCATTTAGAAGGGAAAATATGCAATTTCCAAAATCCAAAAACTTTTTCACAAATTACAATTCTCCAGAATCTCCGATAATCTTCTTTCAGAAACGTGCTGCGCAAAGCTTAGAAGTATAAAATAATATTTTTTCCCAAGTCGTCTTAAAAATGTATCATCTCAAATTTAGGTTCGTTCCTTTCTTTGAAATTCTTTTATTTTCTGTGCATTTGTGTGAATTTAAGTCCAAAGTTCTGTCAAAGTTTATATATAAAAAAAAAAAATTGTACTAAAATGCACAGAAAATCACAGAGTTTCAAAGTAAAGAATCAATTTACTTTTAATATTATTATTTAGGTACCCAATAATAAATTATTTAAAAAAAAAGGAAAAAAAAAATTTTTTATCTTGGCCCAGTAACTTGAACAACCCTATATTTTGAACACCCCTGGTTTTATACGTGTTAGCAGCCAGTATAGCTATTATTGAAAACCATCATTGAAAATTTTATTTGTTAATTTTTGGACATTTAAAAAGTCAAATCGGTAAATATTTTGATGCCAAAATATAAGCCATAAAACATTTTAATTTTGGCCAAACCTTCCACTTAATATGACTTTTATTATTTCAATAATTGAACTACTTTACCAATGATCATTGAAAAAAATTCAAATCCATTTTACTTCAAAGTTTGGCCCGAAATTAATTTTTTTTTTTTACTATAATAATAATTCAAGTCATGGCCTATATTTTGTCAACAAAATATTTACCCATTTGACTTTCTAAATGTCTCAAAACTAATAACTAAAATTTTCAATGATGGTGTTCAATAATAGCTATAACTGGCCCCTTAAAGTTAACGAGCGTCCACTAATTCATTGAACAAAATATAACTGAGACAATAGGTGCATTTTATTTGCAATTTTATAGCTAGCGTAGTAAAAATTTCCCTTGGTGATCAATAACAAAACAAAAAGTGTAAGTTAGTAAATTAGTGAAAATAAAAGTGGATAAAGAGTGTGGACTTGGAACCTTGAACGTCGGTAACGAAGTTGTTTTTTCACTCACAAAAGGATATGAACGCAGACAAATAAAGAGAGTGAACAAAAAAGTAAATAGGTATAGCGTTTTATTGAACTTGTATTGCTGCGCTAGCTTTGAATTACCAATAATACGCACCCAATAAATCAAAAACTTTACTTGTAAATCAATTTGCAAATTTAAAAATAAATAAGGAGAAAGGATTTAATTTTTTCACCAAATTCTATTAGGTACCTAAATTTGTTATTTCAAACTAAAAACATCAACAAATGTTTTTAAATTATTTCAATTTACAAAAAAAAAGAATAGTTTCGTTTTTTTACCGAAATGTTACTTGTAATTCATAGGCTTTTATTTTTGTGCTAGTAGTAGAACTTAAAAAAAATTCACTAAAATTGAGACTTATCCAACTTATGAAAACAATAGCTGCGTTATTTTCCACTAAATCTGATCCGGATCAAATCATGATAATAAAACAAATTGTATCACAAAAATGTTTAGCTCTCACAGTTGGTAATATTTGCGTAGAATAATTGACAGAAGAAAAATTGTCAGAAAACTTGTTTGAAAAAATAATATTTTGAATCTAAGGAAAAACGTATGTTTAATAAAAAAAAAACAAATTGTTATTATTTTTTTTATACAGGGTGTCCGGTTAACGGCGGCGTATAGCCCGCTTTATGACTACTCCGAAACCGGAAATAAAAAGGGACTATCTCAAAGGTTAGGTAGGTACTCAAAATATGTGCATTTTTTTTCGTTCAGTGAATTTTTTTTTTTAGTAACCTACCTACTTTAAGTTTTTAATACCACGACTATAAATGGATGAATTCCGTCGATTTTCTTTTTCAACAATTTTCTACACAATTGTTCCCGAAACATAATCGGAAGAAAATTTTAGCAGCTCTTGGACTTTTTTTTAATAAAAAAATAATTTTTTTTTAATACAGAATTTTGAAAAGAAAGTATTGAAATACAGGAAGGAGGGCTATTATGTAAAACGATAATCGCAAGAAATACCGCGTATTCGTTAAATTGCGATTATGGGAAACGAGAATGGTGGTAAAAAAACGAAACTCGTATTTTATTAGCGATAACGAGTAACTAGACTTGTTTAAACTAACGAGTGACATTTACTGTCGTTCGGTTTTCGTTTTGGATTTTGTCATAATCGCTTTACGCCGTGATTATCGTTTCCCTAGGTTTCGTTTTCTCTGCCATTCGTTTCGTATCTCATAATAGGGGCCCAGAATTTTGTGTAACCGTGGCCTGATTAGGGAATACGAAGCGAATCGTTTTAGTTAGCGAAAATGAGGTTTGGTATTACTGCTTTCGCTTTCGCCTCTTTCGTTTTACATTCGCCCTATTTTCGAAATCGAAAGCGAATGTGAAATGACATTTCCATTTTTACCGCGTAAATTTCCGACAGGTTTTTATTTGCGGATTGGTGAACCGACGTACGGTCGCAAGGTGATTGTTTTTGATTGTTTATCTTTCTCAAAATATGTAAGTTTGTTTAAATCTTTTGTTTTTTTTGTTGTTTTATTAAAGAAATTAACAATATTATTTTTAATATAGCTTTTAACGGCCTTTAGTCCATGAAAATTTTTGGCGTTTCGTCCCGGCGATCTCACTTGGACTCATCAGTTGACTAGTGAGGGCCTTGTCAATACGCAATTTCCATTAAGTTCAGTTCATCTTACATAGATTTCATGGTGAATACCTAGTGTGAACTATATCTAACCAGATTAGAATTCCTAATCATTAAAGCTAGAAGTTTTTTGTGCCCGTGGCCTGGCAATGTTTATATACGAAGATTTTTTTTTTTTTAATAATACAAATTCTATATACTACTGAAATAAATCAGCCAAGTAGAAGACTTAGCACTATTTATATATAGTGCTAAGTCTTCTACTTGGCTGATTTATTTCAGTAGTATATAGAATTTGTATTATTAAAAAAAAATCTTCGAATATTATTTTTAATTATAAACGTGTAGGAGCCCAAAACAGCAGCACACCAATCAGCAATAATTTTCAGCGCTCATCGAATTTATGAGAGAGAATGAAGGGATAGCCAAAGGAGCACTAAATGCGCCTGAGTACAAATTTTAAACTTCCAAACTGTGGGAAAGCATCACTGCGGTTCTAAAGCTTCTTCCATCTCATCACGTTCGGCATTTATAAACAACATTATAGAATCCATTTTTAATACAAATATTTTAACTTTATTCAAAAGTAAAAAATACTAAATTGTGTTTGCGTTTCGCGCAAATACATATTTTAATTGAAAAACAAAAAATTCCTGGAAATCAGCTGTCAATTATCTTGGAATCTTGGAAGTATAATTTACGACTCGCTTCGTATTCGCTAATTGATCAATTCAAGGCGAGTCGAAAAGGAGATATCGAATTGAAAACGATTCGCTTCGTATTCCCTTATCAGGCCACAGAATTTTGAATTACGGTATTTTGAAATGAAGTATTTTAAAAGCAGTATTTTGACCCTATAGTATTTCGACCCCAACCTTTTATTCCACTTTTAAGAGTTCAATAAATTCCAAAGCGATTTTGGTTGTTTGCGCTATCAGATTTAAATAAAATCCTTTGGACTTTATAGCATTCATCTATTTTTGAAAAAAAAAACTAAACTAAAATATGTGTTTTAATTTAAGGCAGGCACCCATGCTCCCGTGTTAAGTGAAAATGACGTATCCAGCATTTGGCAATTTTGAATTAAGGCCAAGTTTGAAATCCTTGGAATAATTTTTTTTTTTACAGCTAAAGCTATAACTCGCTTCTTTTTACCTGTTCTCATTGTTTAAGCATAGTCGTTTTTGTGCTAAAAATGTTAATTTGTGAAGATTTAAAGAATATTAAGAAATTTTACAGAATAATGGATTTACAGAATAATGAAATAATATAGAATTATTAATTAACTTGCAGAATTTTGGTCCTGCAGAATTTTTAAAAAACACAGAATAATGACCTATTCCCAATTTATTTAATCAATTTTTATTTTCCACAGAAAAGCTGTTTAATAATCATTAAACACTTTTTTAAATACTTATGGAGAATACACAAATAATATTGGGTTATGAATTAAACTTCCGGGAGCAAATATGTAACATTAAAATACAAAATTAAAAATTTTGTTGATTAATCCCATATTTGTTTTTTCTATGTAGTCTTAAAAAAATTAAATTTCTATATTTTACTTGGTTAAAAAACACTTTATTTGATGAACATTGCTGTAAAAATAATCTGATAAAATTTACCCAAAAAAAAACATTTTTCTCAAATTACTGGTCTCTTATACAACCAACAACATAATGTTATATATGAGTATGCAGATATGCACATCAAAATATTTTTGCTAATTAATAAATAGTATTTAAAATAATTAACTAAAACCATATGAGACACAACATGTTCATAATTAATATTTTAAAACAAACTAAACCACATAAAAAAAAAAACAAACAAAAATAGTTTTAATAAATTTATTATTAGGTATGTCCTTCTGTCAACACATGTTCTTTTTTCTATCCAAACAATCCAACCGCCTAAAACAAACATAAACTGATTGACTATCTGAAAAATTTAGTTAAAAAAAATAAAAGGCGAAAATATTTTAAATAAAAATATTTATGCGTCACCGAGCTGTTTTCTAATTAACAATACCAAAGTCCAAACGTTCCTGCTATAGTGCTGCTATGTATCCAATTTCAGCATTTTTTTTTTTTTGCATAACAAATTCCGCAGAAGTACGCCCAATCTAATATCGCTAATTATTTTGGTTTTGGTTCGGATAAAGCTGCGGGCATGGATGGCATCGCCATGAAAATTTTGGGAGATTTGCCACCACCAACAACTTTATGATGATGATGACGATCATCAGCATCAACATTTATTCTGAGTGGCAGCAACTATAGAAATATTTTCACAGGACCTCTAGAAATTATTTTATTTTATTTTATTTGATTTGATTTGTCGTACTCAAGCTTTTCGGCGAGGCAGTTTAATACGGTTCCCATAGCAAATAATTTTTCGTACTTATATAAATTATAGGATGGGAAGTGGAGCTGGCTGGATGGCTTGAGAATAGGAGAGGGATGGATATGGTTTGGTTTTTTTTTTGTTGATGGCACTGTCGAGGTAGTTCATATAGTTTTGCAAATTAAACTTAAAATTGGATAAAGCGTGACATCTTTATGCAATGGCCTCGAAACTCAAATTAAGTTTTCCTATTGCAACGAAAATAATTGAATTTGAACAAGTTGAAGAAGTTTAATTCTTTTCTCTGCAAAAATTCTGATCCTTCCGACTTTCGAGGAGAAATATTTAAGTGCAAATGAAACAGAAAATAGAAAAAGAATAGAACAAGGCCTTTAAAGTTCCTACAATTTAATTTTTATGTGGGTTGTTCTCTGATCATCATTCATTGAAGTAGTGTGTCATCTCTATATCTTTAAGTATCTGCTTCTATCCAATGGACAGGGACACTCAGGATGCGATTTGAGACGTGACAACAATTATATGTAGGCATGGTATCTACTAAAAATAAAAATAAATCAAATGCCATCAGAGATAGATGATAGCCAATATAAATGTTGAATTCATTAAGTCAAATGAAATTCCATCAATCAGAAAACGAATCTATCTATCATGAGTTATACTTTATACAAGAAATGTGTCTTTGATATTTATTTTTTTTTGTGTGTAATAAGGAAGTCGCCGCAGATAATATAGATAGAACTCAAAAAGGGCTTAGTCCATGATGTTCAGTTGAAGGGACAAATAATTTACTCTGGCATTGATGATGAGTGAATTATTGTGAAGACAGGGGAAATCCTAATATACAGGTCTTGTAAATAATAAAGCTGCTGACAGAAAAATGTAATTTTGATAAGAATGTTTCAAGCGTTGACGTTTGTGACGAATTGCTTTTCTTTATTTCAAAACAGGAAGCCGATTCAATTTACAGTTGTTTAATTTGAAATTGCTTTTTTTTTAATTTAATTTATGTTTAGGTTAGGTTAGGAGGGGCGTGCCCAGCTCTGAGACTGTTGCGTACACGGGGGCCTATTAGTCCATTGTGATCCCCTATAACAGAGATTAATCCTAAGCTAGTGGTTGACATAGACTAAGACTGGTTCATTTACGAACCAGCCCGTGCTTTCTATATATTTCCTCATGTTTGCCATTGAGACTTGCGCTAAATCGTCCAGTTCACCAACAAACCTGTTTCCAATGTAACGGAAGCGGTTTGTTTGGAGGTTTGGGCAATCGCAGAGCAGGTGTTAAATGGTTTCTATTTCTTCAACATCCTGACAGCTCCTACAGAAATCGGGTGCGTGCGTACACACCCAATCTAGTGGCCATTATGCCAATGGCACAATGTCCCGTCAGTACACCTATCAGGGTTCTGATATTCTTTTTACTCAGCGATAAAATATACTGAGTTTCCTTTTCATTAATTCTAGGCCATAAACTTCTAGAGATGGCGCAATGATTTGCTCTTTCGTTATCTTCCTTCTATTTGCTATGTCATTCCCTTCTATATCGCTATGTCCAGGAACCCAGCAGAATTTGATTTGGTTAGTGTAACATATATTGTTCAGTATGCCTCGACATTTTGCTACTACCTTGGATCTTATAGTCTCACCTTGGATCTTATAGTCTCTTATAGTTAATGCTTTGATTGCAGCTTGGCTGTCCACAAAAAAAGTGATCTCTGATGAGCTCAGTTTTTTCTCGTGAACAATTTCGGCTGCTTTTTCAATAGCATAAATCTCAGCTTGTAAGACGCTACACTCATCTGGGAGTTTATATGATTCTCTAATATTAAGAGCTTCACAAAACACCCCAGCTCCGGTTCCTTCTTCCATTTTTGACCCATCAGTGTAGAAGGGAATACCCTGTTCACTGAGTAGTGAGTTGGGTTCCAACCATGCCTTTCCGGTATTAAAACCGAGAATTTTTTCCTAAAATCTATTACGGGTGGTACGTAGTCAGTGGTCAACATCACATCAAGTCCGGAGTATCTTTGGCAGATAGACCCGTGGCCGTAGGTGCTGTGCTTCCTACGTCCATTTCCTTAAGTTGAAATGCACTCTTGGCTGTTGTACACCTTATGTACTCATTCAGGGCTGGAAGGTTGAGAATAATCTCCAGACCTGCTTGTGGCGTAGACCTCGTTGCCCCCGTTATTCCTATACAGGCTAATCTCTGGTACCTTGTTCAGGTTTTTGAGGTAGCTATCCTTTTCTACGGCTTTCCACCATACAATCGAACCGTAGGTAAGTATGGGACGAACGATCGACCGCCGTGTACATCCATTGGATGACTTGCGGTCGCATTCCCCACCGTGTACCGAAGGTTTTTTTGCATGTGTAGAAAGTACAAAGTGCTCTATTTGTTCTTTCCTTTGTGTTTCGTTTCCATATTAGCTTTGAATCAAGGATTACATCAAGATATTTGGCTTCATTGGAGAGTTTCAGAGGTATTTCATTTAGCTTGGGACTTGGGAGGAGTAAAATCCTCTAGTTTTCTTTTCTTCGTAAACAGAACAAGTTCAATTTTTGAAGGGTTAACCTCGAGACCGTTTTGTTCTGCCCATGAAGATAGTTCATTAATCCCTGATAGTAGTAAGAAACTTACCTGATATCAAAATTACTATGTCGTCTGCATAGGCCACTGTTTTGATACCTTTATTCCTAAATTCTATTCTATTTATGTTTACACTCCGCTCTACTTGAATAGAAACAAACTTTTTTTTTACTATCAGAGCATGTAGCGCTCTGGTAAATCCATCTTTTTGTTTTAGTTCTTTCAAAGAGGGAACTATTACAAATAAAATTGCATGGGTAGAATAATTTCGAAAAATTCTATTCGGTTGTTCTTTGCCACTTTTCTAATTACTTCATTAAAACGCTGTTTTTTGCGCCACTTGAATAGAAACATTCTCTTGAATAAGGAAATAAATTGAAAAAAATGCAGTAAAAGAGGGTAGTTCTGTTTTAATAATCATGTTTTAATAATGTGTGCTACCACCTTTATTTGAAATAACTTTTAAAAACCCTGTTGGGATGTGTATCCTACAGTTGCATTATATAATTTAAGGAAATTGCACTCCATGCTTATTTGACGTCCAGAATCGTTCACCCTATGAACCATTCATCCCCATACGTTTTTGATAATATTTAGATTCGGAGAGTACGATAGCCATTTAAGCAAGGTAACATTTTTCTTTGATATCTAACATTTAATAATCCTTTAAATGTTGTGACCCACCAATGACACGTCTAGTAGTATAGATAAGACTAGCTGCAAGGTTACTATTCGCCTTGATTTTATCACCAAAGTCGCTTGAATTGGAGGCCAGTCTATTTATCTTTCTTCGGTCTGCTTTTTCTGTGGCTCTGGTGTGCCTACCTTTCATATTTTCAATTTCAATTTATTTATAACGGCGGCGTACAAACAAGACATATGAAGTCTTTTATAGTACCTTATTATAGTCTAATACAGATTATATCGGATAAGGATATTAAAAAATTCATACATTAGGGAAGAGAAAGAGATAGCTTAAGAATAGGTAACAATTTAAGAATAAAATTAATAGTATTGAAATAAAAAAATAAACAGCATTGTTAAGCAATGCATATTTTAATTTAAAGAAAAATAAATTATAAATTACATAGAAAAATTAATAAAAATTTTCAAATTGCTGTTCAGTTAAACTAACTTATTGAAAGCTCAAAAATAATGCTTTTTTTGAACCGTTTAGTTCCCATTTATTTGCCTTACTGTTACAGGCAGAGAGTTCCAGAGTCTGATGGCATGAATAAAAAAAAGTCTCGATGAGTATGGGTTATGAGGTTCAAGGTTCGGACCGACTGCGCGAAACGGATCTTATCAAACAAGTAAGATGGTGTTTTTCTTTGAATTATTTTATTTTGCTTTTAAATTAATTAAAAGCAAAATCAGAATTTATTTTGATCGCAATATGAAGCTGACCTTTCATATAAATTGACTTTAATTATTTCAATGAATTCACTACCTTATCCATAGAGTACCTATATTATCTAGAGAACCGACTCGTACCCCTCTTGCCTAAAACACCCGCAAAATTTATTTGAGATGAGTAAGAGAAAATTCTCTTATTTTACTCTTTTTTTCCTATTCGTGAACCAGTGTGAATCGTGGATTCAAACACAAAATGGCGCCATTAGCTCAGTTATTTTTTTATAGAGTCGCGTTTTCAACATAAATATACATGAATATTACTAGATTTGAATGCTAAAAGCAAGACAACACTAAACAAATTTGTTTCGGTCCATTAAACAGTTATTTAAAGTAATTTTATTGAAATTTTGTTTTTAAATTTCAATTTTTGAATTTAACGTATTCTTATTTTAAATATCTCAGCGCAAGAAACCATCATAATTGAGCAAAAACGTGTATACTATTTGTTACATCAGTGGTGGATGGGGTTCCATTTAAAATGCACGGGATCACTAATACGTGCTCAACGAATAGTCGACAAAATGGTCCCATTCTCTCACTACAGCTTGTAGGGTGAAAGAGAACGAACACCTTAAGTCGGTTCTCTAGATAATATAGGTACTCCATGACCTTATCAATGATCATTGAAAAAATAAAAGACACTATATGAGAACTTTGGGTCGAAATAAATTTTTTTTGGCCAGGTATATTAATTAAGTCATAATCTTTATTTTGGCATCAAAATAATCATAGATTTTGCATCCTAAACATCTTAAAATACATCATTAAAATTGTCAATGATAGCTATAACTGGCGCCAAATGGTATGGGGATGTACATTATGGCTGGGCTTCGTATGGGAAATTTACATTTTGTCAATGGAATGGTCAATTTCAAGTACCAAGATATTTTGAAAGATCAACTTCTTCCAACAATACCAGTCACTTAATCGAGTGAGGAAGACATGGATGGTGCTTCCTCCCTCCTTGCGCTTAGATCGACGATGGTGTATATGGTTATCAGCAGTTTGACATAAAATGAACCAAAAATTGTGCCAGGAACCAGACCGGAATTTTCAAGACTTTAAGAGCCAAAAACATGTACTTGGGATTCCTCAATAAATTTTTAAGAGTATGGTACAAATTAATCTTTCAATCTGTATATGTTAAGTCCTTTATACTTCATTCATCCTTTCATGAATTATAATTAAAAAGAAAATAATAATCGAAGACTTACTTTTTTCTTTTCATCTCATATGTAAGACATTTATGTATTTCTAATCGAATCCATGTGCCACCACAAACAAACAATATGCTGCATTACGATAACCTATACACCTAACTCATAACTTTCACTCCCTACAAAAATATTCCCAAAAAAAGACCCACACATGCAGCACCATATTGAAGTTCCAAAAACCAAGCATTTGTTGTGTTTGCTTTAATTCCATTCCCTAAATGCTCATAAACTTGGTAAATTAAACATGCTCCCTTTTGCCAGCATACCCCACGTTTGGCAATAAATCACAAACATTAATTTCACATTAAATAACATTAATTCGAACAAGAAAAACATAACAAAAAAAATATGAATTCATAAATTAATAAGCAGATAGGCAATCCCTGGTATTTAACAGGTCATCATCATCATCATTTAAGCGTGCGTCGGCCGCTCGTGTTGTCCACATACATATCTACAATACAACATAACATTATCGTTAAACGATGACCTTTCCGCTTTAAAAAATGTTGAAAAAAAAAATACATAGGCGGCTTATAGGCACCTATGTATACACGGAAAGAAGATAATTCCAAAAAAAAATAGTAACACATGGTTCAAACAGTGTGTAAAGTACTTATCTTGTAAAGTAATATTTAGGGTATTTTACTGGACGCCAGAGGTTTGGGAATAGAATTTCAGCTTATTACACCTACTTACAAACCAACTTTTTTTTCAAAATGGCTTTTAACGGCCTTTAAAATAAAAAAAATTTGGTGACACAACAGCTCATGAAGAACTGCGGCCTAAGGTCTATCCAACATAAATTGGCAGTACACGTCTTATGGGAGAGCTTTTTCAAAATCAGTAGCGCACCATATTTTAGCACCATACTAAATTGAAAGAACTCCTTCATAAAAAGTATTTGCCCGCCCGTAAATTTCTGATAGCATCTGACGCAGATCCAACGTCCTATCGAGCGCACATCTGAGTGCGAGTGCGCACTGAATTACTGTGGCCTATAGCTGCTGCTGCTATTCAACTTCAACCCCCATAAAATATTGATGTGCATTCAGGGTTACCCATGTCCATTTGGCAACTCGTTCAGATTTTTTTCCTTGGGTTTCTGTTAAGGTGCTTTTGGTTTTAGAGCTTTAAAAAAAGTTTTTAATGATAAGGGTTATCGTCGAGTGTTTTCATATTTTGCATTTCGTTTAATGTGTGGAAAATACGTTAAAATACAGTTACAAAATTTTAAGCTGTTTTCTTTGAAAGAGTATTATTTGCGTAGATTTTTGTAGCGGTCAATTAATTGTGAAGTAAAGTATTTTTATGTAATTTATTTTTTTAAAAAGTGTATTTTTTTTTTAAGTTTTGTGCAATTTATGTTTTTGAGACGGGTAGTTTTTTAAGAATCGTTTGTAAAGTTTTTATTTTTAAAATGTGTGTGCAATAAATTATAATTCAAGTAATATTTACAAAGGTTAAATAAAAGAATAAACATTTAACCAAAGTGTATAGTAAAAATAAATTTAAGAATATTTCAAGTGTCGACTGTTTCTTTTGGGCCCTTGTCAGTGCCAGACTTCTTTTCTTCATCGTCCTTTAACTTGTGCAATTTGTATTTTCACTCGTGTATTTTTCAAGAGGTGTGTTTTTTTTTTAGAGTTTTTTGCAATTTGTATTTTTAAGTCGTGTATTATCTTACCTCATGGTGGTGTGGAAAAAGATAAATGTGTTTTAATTTGTATCAATAAAACAATTAAATGAAAATTTCTATCCAAAAAAAAGGCGGTAACCGTGCATACCATTCTTTCATATTTGGGTCCATTCAAAATAAACAATACGACAACCCTGTGAGAGCTTTAATAAAGGACAGATTTTTTATGCAATCCACTATAGCCAGAATGAGAGGCAAACGTCCTATCTTGCCTACACTGCCTTTTTTATTTGGATAAGGTATAGTGTCTTACAACTCTCAACAACTCCTGTGTGCGTGTTTGCAGGAATGGAGGGGACCTACAGTTTACTGTCGAGTCCGAACGGCTAACTAGAGCGGCACTTTTCTATGATATTAGATACTTTTGGAGGATTTGTCACTTCCTCGCAAGAGGCAGTAGCCCTGAAAAACATTTTTAATGTTTAAGTGGCAGAGGCTGGAATTGAACCCAGACCTCTGCCGTGACAGTCCAACGCACTAACCATTACCCAACGGCCTTTGGTTCACAAAAATTGGCGTTACACACAACAATTTTTTTTTCTAGGATCCCATACACGCAAATTACGTGCGAAAATTAAAATAACCCGTTAAAAACAATATGGTGGCCAAACAATACTGAGTTCAATTGTGAAAAATGCGGTTTTTGGCTTGCTTTAAGTTTGTATCCGACATTGACCAAAACTGCCAATTGTTACAATTTGTCAACAATTGTTGCCAAATCCTGTTCCAGAATCCAGACCTCTCATATTCGCCAGTTTTGGGCAAAAGAAAGCGCTTACGAGAGAGAAAAATATTTCCCCTACCTGCTAATTCCTGGTTCTGTCCAAAAAAATTCTTTGGGCAATTTGAATTCAAATAAATTCAAATATATAGTAGCTGCTAACAAAGGGTTAATTTTATTTTTATTTTACTTTTGGTAGATGTGCAATTTTTGTATCGTTTTATCAATCTTGTATGTAGTCAATTCATTTTCATAACATTTACCTTTCGTTTAGCAGAAGTAGTTTTAAAGAAGAAAATGCAGGTAATTATAATTCATAAATTTTCTGTTTGAGGTTATTTTCGGAAGCAAACTAAATTTATATTTTTTATTAACTTAATTTTAAATTAAAATAAATTGTGTTTTTGTTATAATATTTATGTTTTACAAGTTAATTTATTCTTGGGAACATTTTTTTTCTTTGGTTAATTTTTTTGAAAATTTTGATAGGTAATGATTTGTAATAGATCCATGGCAACTATAGTAGATTCTAGTGTTTGACGTTTAAAAAGTGACAAAAATGTTTGTCCAGTAATCGATCCACACTTTTTTTGGCGGTTTTCTTTTCTCTGATAGAATTGGCCAGCTTATATTTCAGAGGTCTCAGAGGAATCCGTATTCTAAAAGCCGAAAACAGATGTGCAACTTTTTCCAATGCAGCGAAAATAAATTTACACAGGTTCTTATGAGGGCTGACATATACCAGGCTCTGCATGCTGCCTTTGCTGCACGATATCTCTATTTCTAATTTCGCTGCATGGGAAAAAGCTGCACATCTGTTTTCGGCATAATAAATATAAAAACAATTACTCACAAAAATTTCTCAGTTTTGCTGTCAAAAAACTGAGGGAGGTTTTTTTTTTGTTGCTCAATTATTTTTTGTCGCAGAAAGGAAAAGAAAGTGTTTTTGAGGAATCTCGTTTATATTTAAAGCTCCTGCTCTTTCAAAATGACGGAGGAAAATTACTGAGCGCTCTGAAATATAAACTGAACAAATTGATCCCCATTCCTCAAAATTTGACAGATTGTCCAAAACAAAGCTACATAATTACTCATTCGAATATGGAAGGAAAAATTCGCCTTAGAATTTATAATTTCCCAGACCACCATATACCTAATGAAATATAAATAATATGTACCCCGTACTAAGTGGTACGTTCAAGGCAATCTTGAATAATTCATAACTTCAACAATATTTTTACCGATTTTAATAAACGATAGCTTGTTTGAATCAATATTAAAAGGAATAGAAACATAAATATCAATAAAAAAAAGTAATGCAAACTGCTGCCAAAAACGGTCATCTAACTATGAAAAACGTAAAGAACTATAGTGTGTACCTAGCCCTAATTAATTTATTCCTTTAAAATAATTTTGTTCTTTTTAAAATATACTTAATTTCTTTTGTTCTTTTCATGAATACAACAAAGCAGCCTTAGAATTTTGTATAATTTTTTAAAATAGTTTAATAGTCTCCTTTTTCAAAATTATGTTAAGCAAAAAATCCTTAAATATTCACCTTGTTTGCTCTGAAAATTTAATAAGTATAAAAGGAGACGTTGAAATAATATAATTCTATGGCGTTTACCTCGGAGGTTGCTTACTTACTTTACTTTAGATGGCGCTCACAGCCCAGGATGGACTACGGCCTCAACCAACAAGCCCCTTTCTTGTGACGTATTATAAGAAGCTAGTCTGTTAAACTATAACTTATGGTCTTATTTCAAGGGTTTTGTGGGACAGTGTGATTCGCTTTCAAAGCATTTTTTTCTTGTTAAGACTTAAGTTTAAGTTTAACTAAATAAAAATTAAAAAAATACAAAACAAATTTTTTCTTTATTTCAAAAGAATCCTAAAAACAAAAAGAAAATCACAGCATTACAAGTGTTAGATAACCTAGTGTCAGATTACCTTTAAGAAATCTACATAAATATCCGTCCTTATTGTTGTTCAAAAATTCAATGAAATTGACGGAATAAAAAATGGTCAAGTCTAATAAACTGACAGTCTAGTATGAATAATACAATAAATAATAATAATAACTTAATAAGTCTGGTTTGTTACCGATCTTCCAACCTCTCCCTCTTTGATATGTACTACGAATTGTAGTCGTACGGAGAAAAATGGAGGCGGAACAAAACAGCATACTTAAAGGAGCTTATCAAAATGCTGGATTTAGAGCATTTGATAAACAAACAGCACATCTCGACCTGTGACGTCAGTGGTCATCAGTAGCGGAATGCGTAGTGCATACGGCTTCGAAGACTGAGCAAATCTGATGCGTGGGTTCAAATCTCATGTGTGCATGTATAAAGTTTTTTATAATAAAATTGCATTAAAGCTCAGCACCTGATGAGACTGATGATAGGGCTTGGCACCCCTTGAAATAGCTATATCTCCAGCAAAAAAAAAAAAAAACCAATTGAAGTACCTAAAATTAATTCGTAAACAATTGGTGGTTGAGCCTTTAAGTTGTTGTTGTTGTTCAAAAATTCAATTAGTCCTTACCTACATTATATTTATATCATTGAAAAAGACTATTTATTTTTATTTAAAAAACAAAAGAAAATTAAAATTTCAAGTTTGAAAAATAGTTTTTCCAAAACTATTAACTAAAACAATTTGAATCAAAAACAGAATAAATTTATGGATTTCTGGCTTTGAAAAACTTGTAAGTGTTGTTTTTTAATGTTTTAGTTCTGTTTCAAAACTATTTTTTAGGAAAATTCCCTCTACCACCCAACAAGATGAATTAGACCCCCATCACTTACAATTATTGTCTCGACCAGCCTACACAATAGAGCCTCATGATACCATGAGTGCGAAAAGAGTGCGTTTATTTTCGCACACAGGCATTTCTTTTCACCATTTTTTGTTTTAGCAAAAACCAAAAAGTCCTGAATGTAGCTGAGCCTTAAATATGATTTGAGATTTTGTTAGTTAAACAAAGTGAGGAGGATATTTATACACTGTAGAGTGTATGTAATTAAATTTTTAAAAACTCATCTGAACATCATCCGATTTGCATGGGGATATTTTTTTGTTTGGATTTGTATTGATCCAGGTTAACACAATACGCAGCCGAAAATTGGAAATTTCGACAGAAAAAAAAAACTTCGTGGAAATCCGATGACGATATCCTAAAATTTTATTTTGCGTGGGAAGCAGTAATATGTATGAAAAATGACAAATAATACAGAAATGACAATCAGCCTTAGGCTCACGTTAGATAGCTGCGGAGTATATTTGGTGTTGCAATAAGGCCAATAGTGCGCAAATTTTATTGTTGTTTTTACGCATTTAAGTCGACGAAAGCATTTTGTTCCCGTGTCGGAAAGCCGTTGAGTTTTTAACACATTTTTGAAACCATATTTTTTTTTTATTGTGATCAACACTTCATTGTCCCCTTGATATATCGTAGTCCTATTTTCTCTAAAATAACAATAAAACATTGCGGTACACTCAGGCGTATACGCAATTTAATTTTTTTATTTTATTTTTTATGCAACTACGTTTGCATAGTCAAAATCAACTACGTTTGCATAGTTAAAATCAACTACGTTTGCATAGTTAAAATCAACTATTGCATAGTTAAAATCAACTACGTTTGAATAGTCAAAATCAACTACGTTTGCATAGTTAAAATCAACTACGTTTGCATAGTTAAAATCAACTACGTTTGCATAGTTAAAATCAACTATTGCATAGTTAAAATCAACTACGTTTGCATAGTTAAAATCAACTACGTTTGCATAGTTAAAATCAACTATTGCATAGTTAAAATCAACTACGTTTGCATAGTCAAAATCAACTACGTTTTCATAGTTAAAATCAACTATTGCATAGTTAAAATCAACTACGTTTGCATAGTCAAAATCAACTACGTTTGCATAGTTAAAATCAACTACGTTTGCATAGTTAAAATCAACTATTGCATAGTTAAAATCAACTATTGCATAGTTAAAATCAACTACGTTTGCATAGTCAAAATCAACTACGTTTGCATAGTTAAAATCAACTATTGCATAGTTAAAATCAACTACGTTTGCCTAGTCAAAATCAACTACTTTTGCATAGTTAAAATCAAATACGTTTGCATAGTTAAAATCAACTATTGCATAGTTAAGATCAACTACGTTTGCATAGTCAAAATCAACTACGTTTGCATAGTTAAAATCAACTATTGCATAGTTAAAATCAACTACGTTTGCATAGTCAAAATCAACTACGTTTGCATAGTTAAAATCAACTACGTTTGAATAGTCAAAATCAACTACGTTTGCATAGTTAAAATCAACTATTGCATAGTTAAAATCAACTACGTTTGCATAGTCAAAATCAACTACTTTTGCATAGTTAAAATCAAATACGTTTGCATAGTTAAAATCAACTATTGCATAGTTAAGATCAACTACGTTTGCATAGTCAAAATCAACTACGTTTGCATAGTTAAAATCAACTACGTTTGCATAGTTAAAATCAACTACGTTTGCATAGTTAAAATCAACTACGTTTGCATAGTTAAAAACAACTATTGCATAGTTAAAATCAACTACGTTTGCATAGTCGAAATCAACTACGTTTGCATAGTCAAAATCAACTATTGCATAGTTAAAATCAACTACGTTTGCATAGTCAAAATCAACTACGTTTGCATAGTTAAAATCAACTACGTTTGCATAGTTAAAAACAACTATTGCATAGTTAAAATCAACTACGTTTGCATAGTCGAAATCAACTACGTTTGCATAGTCAAAATCAACTATTGCATAGTTAAAATCAACTACGTTTGCATAGTCAAAATCAACTACGTTTGCATAGTCAAAATCAACTATTGCATAGTTAAAATCAACTACGTTTGCATAGTCAAAATCAACTACGTTTGCATAGTCAAAATCAACTACGTTTGCATAGTTAAAATCAACTACGTTTGAATAGTCAAAATCAACTACGTTTGCATAGTTAAAATCAACTACGTTTGCATAGTTAAAAACAACTATTGCATAGTTAAAATCAACTACGTTTGCATAGTCGAAATCAACTACGTTTGCATAGTCAAAATCAACTATTGCATAGTTAAAATCAACTACGTTTGCATAGTTAAAATCAACTACGTTTGCATAGTTAAAATCAACTACGTTTGCATAGTTAAAATCAACTATTGCATAGTTAAAATCAACTACGTTTGCATAGTTAAAATCAACTACGTTTGCATAGTTAAAATCAACTATTGCATAGTTAAAATCAACTACGTTTGCATAGTCAAAATCAACTACGTTTTCATAGTTAAAAACAACTATTGCATAGTTAAAATCAACTACGTTTGCATAGTCGAAATCAACTACGTTTGCATAGTCAAAATCAACTATTGCATAGTTAAAATCAACTACGTTTGCATAGTCAAAATCAACTACGTTTGCATAGTTAAAATCAACTACGTTTGCATAGTTAAAAACAACTATTGCATAGTTAAAATCAACTACGTTTGCATAGTCGAAATCAACTACGTTTGCATAGTCAAAATCAACTATTGCATAGTTAAAATCAACTACGTTTGCATAGTCAAAATCAACTACGTTTGCATAGTCAAAATCAACTATTGCATAGTTAAAATCAACTACGTTTGCATAGTCAAAATCAACTACGTTTGCATAGTTAAAATCAACTACGTTTGAATAGTCAAAATCAACTACGTTTGCATAGTTAAAATCAACTATTGCATAGTTAAAATCAACTACGTTTGCATAGTCAAAATCAACTACGTTTGCATAGTTAAAATCAACTACGTTTGCATAGTTAAAAACAACTATTGCATAGTTAAAATCAACTACGTTTGCATAGTCGAAATCAACTACGTTTGCATAGTCAAAATCAACTATTGCATAGTTAAAATCAACTACGTTTGCATAGTCAAAATCAACTACGTTTGCATAGTTAAAATCAACTACGTTTGAATAGTCAAAATCAACTACGTTTGCATAGTTAAAATCAACTATTGCATAGTTAAAATCAACTACGTTTGCATAGTCAAAATCAACTACGTTTGCATAGTTAAAATCAACTATTGCATAGTTAAAATCAACTACGTTTGCATAGTCAAAATCAACTACGTTTGCATAGTTAAAATCAACTACGTTTGCATAGTTAAAAACAACTATTGCATAGTTAAAATCAACTACGTTTGCATAGTCGAAATCAACTACGTTTGCATAGTCAAAATCAACTATTGCATAGTTAAAATCAACTACGTTTGCATAGTCAAAATCAACTACGTTTGCATAGTCAAAATCAACTATTGCATAGTTAAAATCAACTACGTTTGCATAGTCAAAATCAACTACGTTTGCATAGTTAAAATCAACTACGTTTGAATAGTCAAAATCAACTACGTTTGCATAGTTAAAATCAACTATTGCATAGTTAAAATCAACTACGTTTGCATAGTCAAAATCAACTACGTTTGCATAGTTAAAATCAACTACGTTTGCACAGTTAAAATCAACTACGTTTGCATAGTTAAAAACAACTATTGCATAGTTAAAATCAACTACGTTTGCATAGTCGAAATCAACTACGTTTGCATAGTTAAAATCAACTATTGCATAGTTAAAATCAACTACGTTTGCATAGTCAAAATCAACTACGTTTGCATAGTTAAAATCAACTACGTTTGAATAGTCAAAATCAACTACGTTTGCATAGTTAAAATCAACTATTGCATAGTTAAAATCAACTACGTTTGCATATTCAAAATCAACTACGTTTGCATAGTTAAAATCAACTATTGCATAGTTAAAATCAACTACGTTTGCATAGTCAAAATCAACTACGTTTGCATAGTTAAAATCAACTACGTTTGCATAGTTAAAAACAACGATTGCATAGTTAAAATCAACTACGTTTGCATAGTCAAAATCAACTATTGCATAGTTAAAATCAACTACGTTTGCATAGTCAAAATCAACTACGTTTGCATAGTTAAAATCAACTACGTTTGAATAGTCAAAATCAACTACGTTTGCATAGTTAAAATCAACTATTGCATAGTTAAAATCAACTACGTTTGCATAGTCAAAATCAACTACGTTTGCATAGTTAAAATCAACTATTGCATAGTTAAAATCAACTACGTTTGCATAGTTAAAATCAACTACGTTTGCATAGTCAAAATCAACTACGTTTGCATAGTTAAAATCAACTGCGTTTGAATAGTCAAAATCAACTACGTTTGCATAGTTAAAATCAACTATTGCATAGTTAAAATCAACTACGTTTGCATAGTCAAAATCAACTACGTTTGCATAGTTAAAATCAACTACGTTTGAATAGTCAAAATCAACTACGTTTGCATAGTTAAAATCAACTATTGCATAGTTAAAATCAACTACGTTTGCATAGTCAAAATCAACTACGTTTGCATAGTTAAAATCAACTATTGCATAGTTAAAATCAACTACGTTTGCATAGTCAAAATCAACTACGTTTGCATAGTTAAAATCAACTATTGCATAGTTAAAATCAACTACGTTTGCATAGTTAAAATCAACTACGTTTGCATAGTCAAAATCAACTACGTTTGCATAGTTAAAATCAACTATTGCATAGTTAAAATCAACTACGTTTGCATAGTCAAAATCAACTACGTTTGCATAGTTAAAATCAACTATTGCATAGTTAAAATCAACTACGTTTGCATAGTCAAAATCAACTACGTTTGCATAGTTAAAAACAACTATTGCATAGTTAAAATCAACTACGTTTGCATAGTCGAAATCAACTACGTTTGCATAGTCAAAATCAACTATTGCATAGTTAAAATCAACTACGTTTGCATAGTCAAAATCAACTACGTTTGCATAGTTAAAATCAACTACGTTTGAATAGTCAAAATCAACTACGTTTGCATAGTTAAAATCAACTATTGCATAGTTAAAATCAACTACGTTTGCATAGTCAAAATCAACTACGTTTGCATAGTTAAA
Organism: Epistrophella euchroma; assembly: GCA_947049315.1. NCBI lineage: Eukaryota > Metazoa > Arthropoda > Insecta > Diptera > Syrphidae > Epistrophella > Epistrophella euchroma. The sequence continues at coordinate 42,442,413 of OX346248.1, forward strand.
ATCAACTATTGCATAGTTAAAATCAACTACGTTTGCATAGTCAAAATCAACTACGTTTGCATAGTTAAAATCAACTATTGCATAGTTAAAATCAACTACGTTTGCATAGTCAAAATCAACTACGTTTGCATAGTTAAAATCAACTATTGCATAGTTAAAATCAACTACGTTTGAATAGTCAAAATCAACTACGTTTGCATAGTTAAAATCAACTATTGCATAGTTAAAATCAACTACGTTTGCATAGTCAAAATCAACTACGTTTGCATAGTTAAAATCAACTATTGCATAGTTAAAATCAACTACGTTTGCATAGTCAAAATCAACTACGTTTGCATAGTTAAAATCAACTATTGCATAGTTAAAATCAACTACGTTTGCATAGTTAAAATCAACTACGTTTGCATAGTCAAAATCAACTACGTTTGCATAGTTAAAATCAACTATTGCATAGTTAAAATCAACTACGTTTGCATAGTCAAAATCAACTACGTTTGCATAGTTAAAATCAACTATTGCATAGTTAAAATCAACTACGTTTGCATAGTCAAAATCAACTACGTTTGCATAGTTAAAATCAACTACGTTTGAATAGTCAAAGTCAACTACGTTTGCATAGTTAAAATCAACTACGTTTGCATAGTTAAAATCAACTATTGCATAGTTAAAATAAACTACGTTTGCATAGTCAAAATCAACTACGTTTGCATAGTTAAAATCAACTATTGCATAGTTAAAATCAACTACGTTTGCATAGTCAAAATCAACTACGTTTGCATAGTTAAAATCAACTACGTTTGAATAGTCAAAATCAACTACGTTTGCATAGTTAAAATCAACTACGTTTGCATAGTTAAAATCAACTATTGCATAGTTAAAATCAACTACGTTTGCATAGTCAAAATCAACTACGTTTGCATAGTTAAAATCAACTACTGCATAGTTAAAATCAACTACGTTTGCATAGTCAAAATCAACTACGTTTGCATAGTTAAAATCAACTACGTTTGCATAGTTAAAATCAACTATTGCATAGTTAAAATCAACTACGTTTGCATAGTCAAAATCAACTACGTTTGCATAGTTAAAATTAACTATTGCATAGTTAAAATCAACTACGTTTGCATAGTCAAAATCAACTACGTTTGCATAGTTAAAATCAACTACGTTTGCATAGTTAAAATCAACTATTGCATAGTTAAAATCAACTACGTTTGCATAGTCAAAATCAACTACGTTTGCGTAGTCAAAATCAACTACGTTTGCATAGTTAAAATCAACTACGTTTGCATAGTTAAAATCAACTATTGCATAGTTAAAATCAACTACGTTTGCATAGTCAAAATCAACTACGTTTGCGTAGTCAAAATCAACTACGTTTGCATAGTTAAAATCAACTACGTTTGCATAGTTAAAATCAACTATTGCATAGTTAAAATCAACTATGTTTGCATAGTCAAAATCAACTACGTTTGCGTAGTCAAAATCAACTACGTTTGCATAGTTAAAATCAACTACGTTTGCATAGTTAAAATCAACTATTGCATAGTTAAAATCAACTACGTTTGCATAGTCAAAATCAACTACGTTTGCGTAGTCAAAATCAAATACGTTTGCATAGTTAAAATCAACTACGTTTGCATAGTTAAAATCAACTATTGCATAGTTAAAATCAACTACGTTTGCATATTCAAAATCAACTACGTTTGCGTAGTCAAAATCAACTACGTTTGCATAGTTAAAATCAACTATTGCATAGTTAAAATCAACTACGTTTGCATAGTCAAAATCAACTACGTTTGCGTAGTCAAAATCAACTACGTTTGCATAGTTAAAATCAACTATTGCATAGTTAAAATCAACTACGTTTGCATAGTCAAAATCAACTACGTTTGCGTAGTCAAAATCAACTACTTTTGCATAGTTAAAATCAACTATTGCATAGTTAAAATCAACTACGTTTGCATAGTCAAAATCAACTACGTTTGCGTAGTCAAAATCAACTACGTTTGCATAGTTAAAATCAACTATTGCATAGTTAAAATCAACTACGTTTGCATAGTCAAAATCAACTACGTTTGCGTAGTCAAAATCAACTACTTTTGCATAGTTAAAATCAACTATTGCATAGTTAAAATCAACTACGTTTGCATAGTCAAAATCAACTACGTTTGCGTAGTCAAAATCAACTACGTTTGCATAGTTAAAATCAACTATTGCATAGTTAAAATCAACTACGTTTGCATAGTCAAAATCAACTACGTTTGCGTAGTCAAAATCAACTACGTTTGCATAGTTAAAATCAACTATTGCATAGTTAAAATCAACTACGTTTGCATAGTCAAAATCAACTACGTTTGCGTAGTCAAAATCAACTACGTTTGCATAGTTAAAATCAACTATTGCATAGTTAAAATCAACTACGTTTGCATAGTCAAAATCAACTACGTTTGCGTAGTCAAAATCAACTACGTTTGCATAGTTAAAATCAACTACGTTTGCATAGTTAAAATTAACTATTGCATAGTTAAAATCAACTACGTTTGCATAGTCAAAATCAACTACGTTTGCATAGTTAAAATCAACTACGTTTGCATAGTTAAAATCAACTACGTTTGCATAGTTAAAATCAACTACGTTTGCATAGTTAAAATTAACTATTGCATAGTTAAAATCAACTACGTTTGCGTAGTCAAAATCAACTACGTTTGCATAGTTAAAATCAACTATTGCATAGTTAAAATCAACTACGTTTGCATAGTCAAAATCAACTACGTTTGCGTAGTCAAAATCAACTACTTTTGCATAGTTAAAATCAACTATTGCATAGTTAAAATCAACTACGTTTGCATAGTCAAAATCAACTACGTTTGCGTAGTCAAAATCAACTACGTTTGCATAGTTAAAATCAACTATTGCATAGTTAAAATCAACTACGTTTGCATAGTCAAAATCAACTACGTTTGCGTAGTCAAAATCAACTACTTTTGCATAGTTAAAATCAACTATTGCATAGTTAAAATCAACTACGTTTGCATAGTCAAAATCAACTACGTTTGCGTAGTCAAAATCAACTACGTTTGCATAGTTAAAATCAACTATTGCATAGTTAAAATCAACTACGTTTGCATAGTCAAAATCAACTACGTTTGCGTAGTCAAAATCAACTACTTTTGCATAGTTAAAATCAACTATTGCATAGTTAAAATCAACTACGTTTGCATAGTCAAAATCAACTACGTTTGCGTAGTCAAAATCAACTACGTTTGCATAGTTAAAATCAACTATTGCATAGTTAAAATCAACTACGTTTGCATAGTCAAAATCAACTACGTTTGCGTAGTCAAAATCAACTACTTTTGCATAGTTAAAATCAACTATTGCATAGTTAAAATCAACTACGTTTGCATAGTCAAAATCAACTACGTTTGCGTAGTCAAAATCAACTACGTTTGCATAGTTAAAATCAACTATTGCATAGTTAAAATCAACTACGTTTGCATAGTCAAAATCAACTACGTTTGCGTAGTCAAAATCAACTACGTTTGCATAGTTAAAATCAACTATTGCATAGTTAAAATCAACTACGTTTGCATAGTCAAAATCAACTACGTTTGCGTAGTCAAAATCAACTACGTTTGCATAGTTAAAATCAACTATTGCATAGTTAAAATCAACTACGTTTGCATAGTCAAAATCAACTACGTTTGCGTAGTCAAAATCAACTACGTTTGCATAGTTAAAATCAACTATTGCATAGTTAAAATCAACTATGTTTGCATAGTCAAAATCAACTACGTTTGCGTAGTCAAAATCAACTACGTTTGCATAGTTAAAATCAACTACGTTTGCATAGTTAAAATCAACTATTGCATAGTTAAAATCAACTACGTTTGCATAGTCAAAATCAACTACGTTTGCGTAGTCAAAATCAACTACGTTTGCATAGTTAAAATCAACTATTGCATAGTCAAAATCAACTACGTTTGCATAGTCAAAATCAACTACGTTTGCATAGTTAAAATCAACTACGTTTGAATAGTCAAAATCAACTACGTTTGCATAGTTAAAATCAACTACGTTTGCATAGTTAAAATCAACTATTGCATAGTTAAAATCAACTACGTTTGCATAGTCAAAATCAACTACGTTTGCATAGTTAAAATCAACTACTGCATAGTTAAAATCAACTACGTTTGCATAGTCAAAATCAACTACGTTTGCATAGTTAAAATCAACTACGTTTGCATAGTTAAAATCAACTATTGCATAGTTAAAATCAACTACGTTTGCATAGTCAAAATCAACTACGTTTGCATAGTTAAAATTAACTATTGCATAGTTAAAATCAACTACGTTTGCATAGTCAAAATCAACTACGTTTGCGTAGTCAAAATCAACTACGTTTGCATAGTTAAAATCAACTACGTTTGCATAGTTAAAATCAACTATTGCATAGTTAAAATCAACTACGTTTGCATAGTCAAAATCAACTACGTTTGCGTAGTCAAAATCAAATACGTTTGCATAGTTAAAATCAACTACGTTTGCATAGTTAGAATCAACTATTGCATAGTTAAAATCAACTACGTTTGCATATTCAAAATCAACTACGTTTGCGTAGTCAAAATCAACTACGTTTGCATAGTTAAAATCAACTATTGCATAGTTAAAATCAACTACGTTTGCATAGTCAAAATCAACTACGTTTGCGTAGTCAAAATCAACTACGTTTGCATAGTTAAAATCAACTATTGCATAGTTAAAATCAACTACGTTTGCATAGTCAAAATCAACTACGTTTGCGTAGTCAAAATCAACTACTTTTGCATAGTTAAAATCAACTACGTTTGCATAGTTAAAATCAACTATTGCATAGTTAAAATCAACTACGTTTGCATAGTCAAAATCAACTACGTTTGCGTAGTCAAAATCAACTACGTTTGCATAGTTAAAATCAACTACGTTTGCATAGTTAAAATCAACTATTGCATAGTTAAAATCAACTACGTTTGCATAGTCAAAATCAACTACGTTTGCGTAGTCAAAATCAACTACGTTTGCATAGTTAAAATCAACTACGTTTGCATAGTTAAAATTAACTATTGCATAGTTAAAATCAACTACGTTTGCATAGTCAAAATCAACTACGTTTGCATAGTTAAAATCAACTACGTTTGCATAGTCAAAATCAACTTCGTTTGCGTAGTCAAAATCAACTACGTTTGCATAGTTAAAATCAACTACGTTTGCATAGTTAAAATCAACTATTGCATAGTTAAAATCAACTACGTTTGCATAGTCAAAATCAGCTACGTTTGCATAGTTAAAATCAACTACGTTTGCATAGTTAAAATCAACTATTGCATAGTTAAAATCAACTACTATTCGTCATATTTTTTTTTCCAACAAAATGCACTGTAGGTTTTAAATAAAAGCAATTATCGAAAAAAGTTACTTAAAATATTTTGTAGGAAATAAAATTTGCTAGTAAGTTTGTAGTACAAATTTTTTTTTCTGGGATCAAAAATACGCCAGTTACTTGCGAAAATGAAAATAATCTTTAAAAACAAAATGGCGGGCAAACAACACCAGGTGCAATTGTGAAAAATTTGGTTTTCGGCTTGTGAACTAATACTCTTTGAAATATTAAAGGAAAAATGCGTCTTGGAATTATTTCCCATAACCTTTAAGAAATATACATATATTTTTGTCCATACTACACATATATATACATCGTTGGAAAGAGCTATTACTCTTCTTTTTAAAACCGTAAATAAATTATAAATCGGACGAAATATGGCCGAGTTTAAAATCTTTAAGTGTAGGAGATCACTCGAAAACGGTTTTTTAACAATAAATTGAGATTTTGAGCGTATAGGAAAGTTTTCAAGTATAGGTTCGTGATGTACTCGAATAGGCCTACAACCTCCACTAGGTCACTTCAAAAGTTCGTGCAATTTTTTTCATTTGGTAGTACAGTGTAATTTATTTATTTCTATATTTGCAACGAAGTTCGACGGTTCAGCTAGTTTAACATATAAAATATCAAAATAAAAAAAAAATATGTAGTAGTTTTGATGTATACATATTTTTACTTTATCTAAGGGCAAGTATTTTTGAGGTTGTAATCAAAATTGACACCTCGATGGTGGAAAAGTCCGAAAAAGTGGCTTTCGCCACACCGTCCGTATGTGTCGCGTGGTCTTCGGTCTGTGTGTGCGTCCACTGAAATTTAAGCTGGAGCCTAAACTGGTGGTCTAATTTGCTTAAATTTTGGTACAGAGCATTTTTATGTGATGGAAAGCTCGAATTTTTGACTTAGGACAGCTAGAACAGGTGCCATACAAAAATGTTTTTTTTTTTTCAATTTTTAAAAAAAACGGCTTTGAAAATTTTGATGAAAGTTCGTACCTGTAATTACCAAATCAGTTGTAAGAAAACTGCAATTCAAGTTTTTGCCAAAAAATTCGCATTGCGCAAATAGGGTTTAAATGTTTTTTTTTGCGAAAAATGACTTATTTTTGAGTTATTAGGTTCTTAGGGGGCCGACCGTTTTTATTATAATTTTGCAATATGGTGCTTCTGAGTAGCTTAAAAAATATCGCATTTATTATTTTTTTTTTTTGTAAATATCATTAGCTATATTTTTAGACATCAACAACATACATCTGCACTGCATAGCTTTTAAATTATAGTCTTTAACTACAAAATCAAGTTCGTACGGTCCAGTCATGCATATTTTTTTAAAGCAGTATAAGACTATGAATTTTAATAAATAAATAGTCATATCTCTTTTGATTATTACAATACAAACAAAGTATGTACAGAAAATTGAAGAGAATTTGAAACCCTACAATTTTTTTTAATGTTGATATTTTATGTCCTCAGTTTCAGAAATACTTGAAAACTCGGATTATTATAAAATTTTTTTGGCATCTAGCTTTTTCAATATATGTATACATAATATTACAAAAATGTTCTTCACAAAAAATAGGAAATATTTTGTTTATACTGTTACAAAAACGATTCCACCAACCTACGGTTCACCCTGTAGGGTAAATAAATGAAATACATCTTTTTCGGAAATATTGAAAGACCACGTTGCTGCGAACTGTCAAACAAAGAGCAGTTGCCAATTGAATTTGTAAGAAGGAGATAGATAGAAACAGTGTGAGAAGTTCCACGAGCCATGTCAAGGGATATTTTGTGACGACTGTCTGTAGAGAGGATCGCAAATATTGAAAATGAATTCTGAAGTTCATTTTCACTATTCTTTGAAGCCACAAAAGCATTAACTCGAGATAGGTAACAATTATTTGTATTGTCTATCGCTGACAAAACGTCAGATAGACGTGTTAATTTTTAAATTAGTTCTACACTTATTGCTAATGCGTCACTGACACTTCAAAGAGTACTGAAAATGAACTTCAGAATTCTTTTTCAATATTTGCGATCCTCTCTACAGACAGCCGTATAGCACCTGATGATTTAAATTCAATATGGCAATCTTTTTTGCACTGTGTAATTATACATATGTAGTTTTAAAGAAAGAAATGCATTAAAAATAATTTATATTATAATTATGATTAAAATAATTACTCAAACCCAAAAATGTGGCCGTTATTTTTAAGTCGGTATCAACATTGTGATGATATTCAATATAAAAATAAATATAAATTAATTCCACAAACAATTGTGTCCTTTTATATCTCGCATACTCATCTTTTGCCGTTATCAAACGTCAAATAATTCTCATCCCACAATTAAAAAAAAAGAACATATTTCAGAATTCATGAAAAGGACATTATGAATACATCATATCGCAACCAGGAGAACGGAGGCAATATTACACAAAAGAAACAAAAATATTCATTAATAAATAATTACTGTTCTCTCTTTTTAAAGTTGCATCACTCTGCTGCGATTCTGTGATGCACTGCACATTTAAACATATTATATATTATAAATCAATAAAACAAAAATTAAATATTTTTTTCGTACAAAAAATTATCGCTGAGGAAGATAATATTAAAAAAAAATAGTTCTGGAGCATATTTTTTATAACAGAAAATATATAAGTATACAAAAAGTCAAATTTTATGCAGTAACAGTTTTTGCCAAAAATCATCGGACAATTCAGTTTTAATCGACAATTGGTGTCATAGTTTTGATCAACATAAAAAAAAATATATGTGTATGCACATTGCCAGGGAAGGGGACGAAATCCTGAATTCCTAAATCCCGAATGACAGAAAATGAGAATCCCGAATCCCATAATCTCCAATTCCCAAAACACCGAATGCCAAAATCCCGAATGGAAAAAATTCAAAATGAACCAAATCCCGAATACCAAAATTCCGAATGCCAAAATACCGAATGCCAGTATAATCCCGAATGAATTCGGGATTGAATACAGAATTTCAATACTTTTTAAGTACTATTTCAGTACCTTTAAAGAAATCGAACCTCTTTTGTTTGGCTTGACTTCTGTTAGTTTGTACTGCTTTGAAATTAAAGGAAATATCTCTTTTAGAATCATTTTCATTCTTAAAAGAACTTATAAATAAAACAAAACTTAAAACTTCAATATCAGCTATTCACTTTTAACACAAAAAATTAAATTCACATTTTTTAAAAACAAATGTTTTTTTTTTAGGAAAGGCACTGCTCTTTTTTTCAAAAAATAGAAAAATATAGCAAAATGTCAATAATTTTATGGAAAAAATTAGAATAAATAAATTTGATGGCACAACAGGTCATGAAGAGGGGACCTACAGTTTATTGCCGGATCCGGACCGCTAATGTAAGCGGCACTTTCCTATGACAAGAAATACTCTTGGAGGTTTTGTCAATTCCTTGCAAGAGGCAACAGCCGTTTTTTTTTTTAATTATTTGGTGGCAAGGCTTGGGACTGAACATAGGCCTCCGGCATGACAGTGCATCGCACTAACCATTGCGCCATGGCTACTATAAAAATTATTTTAAAAAAATGAGTCCTTCCTTAGGCACGAAGTTCTTCGTGGTTTTTAAATTTTTGAAAATGGTGCGGAGTGCGGTTAGCGCTTGAAGTCGAAATTAATTGGATTATTTATTGGGCCAATAACTTCCGGATCTATAATGCAAGATCTTTTTCCATTGAAACGACAAGGTTATTCGACCAATTGAACAAAAATGCTAGAAATTTTACAATGTATGTAAGTAATCTTTATAAAAATAATACTGTCTAAATTATTTTGACAGTCACTATTACGCGGGGCCAACACAAAACGTTTATGATAAATTTACAAATATAAAACGGAATATTATGTCATCTGTATAGTTTAATGCATGAATGCATTTTAAAGGTAAATAAATTCATTAACAAAATAATAATTTAATTAAGATAGGTCTATACCTACCTATATATTTTTTTTTTATTAGCACAATACTACGAGCGATACACAAGTTCTGTATGGAAAGTCGTGAATTGTAAACAAAAATCGGACTTTTGATTTTCATAGAACTTGAAATTAAAATGAAAGATAGCGAAGACAAAATAATTGGTTTCGACAAACGTTCTGTTGTTTGTCTCTGTCTCTCTGTTAGGATACACAAAATTCATAATTTTTTAAAAACTCAATATTTTGCCATTTTAAATTTACAAACAAAAATTGAAAACTGAAAATGGCGGCGATAACTTCTCGCAAGATAAATTTTTTTATTTCTTTGGCACTCTGGCAGCACAAACAAAGCACAAAATAGCGCAAGTTAATTTGTTCGTAAAAGTTGCAAATTTTCGAATTTGAAAAAATAAATTCACGACACAAATAGCACAATACAGCACAATGACCTTTATTGGTTTGAAAATTGAAAAAAAGCGATGCTAACTCCACGCTTAGGTGCTTCGCAACTTTTGCATTCGTTCGTAAAAGTAGCATATAAGCGATTTTCTTATTTCCTCGGTTCCTAGTATAATTTTGTGAGCACAAAACAGCAAAACTTAAATTTTTTAAAAAAAACTTACTTTTTAAAAAGATTTATACGATTTGCGATTTTTAAAAAAATATTTACGGCAAAACGCAGCACAAATTGAGCACAATACAGTACAACTTTTTTTTTATATCGAAAATAGCGGTGCTAAAAAATGGGTAGCCTCTAAAGATCAAAGCCTTAGTCTACGATTTTTTTAAAAACGGCAAATGGCAGCACAAGTTGGGCACATCGCAGCACAATTTTTTTTACGAAAATAAAAAATGGCGGTGCTTACTTCACGCGCATGAAATCCGATGGTATGTACAAAATTATTAATAGTGGGTTACTGCAGTTAATTATCTTAAAGTCAATTGACTGTATTTGCAGTTTTGCACTGCATATTGTCAGAGTATAAGTATTAGATACCAAAAACCAAATTGCAGAATTAACTTTAAGTATATAGCATTCAGAAGTTATTGCAACTCAAGTATTGGGGTGATTGTCGTGTTAATCCAATAAACTCTTTACAATTATAAAGAATCAGTAGGGTTTCAAAAATTCTAAAATTCTCTAAAATTCAAATTAAAAATTATGTACTTAAATGTTAGTATTTATGAATAAACATTTAGTTATCTGGAATTTCAATAACCAACAATTATTGTGTTGTGTACCTTGTGCACGTGCTTCTCAAAAACAGACCGAAGTACTTACGTTACAACAAACAGCTCCATCATATTCCTTCTTTTTTTAGTTTTGTCCTTTCGAATCTCCATCTTCAGGATGACATTTTACATTAAATATTACAAAATGCAAATAAAATTTTCGTTAAAAAATATATGAGCTCGATTTTGAAGACTGGCAAGTACTGTAAAGTTCTGGGTAAAACGTAAAAGGTACAACCTACCTACCTACTTCACATGCAAATTGCTGCACTAAAAGAAAAGATTTAATTTAGTTTTCCTCCTTCGGCAGAAGTTTTGCTGGTTGCTGGTCCTGCTGTTAAGCAAGCACCTACGAATACAATATGCAAAGTTAGCTCACTTCAACTGCAAACTGGTACCCAGGACCAATAACATCATATATAGCATAGCAGGAGCAGCAGCAGTAACAACAGTCAGCCGTGAAGGGACGAACCTTATTTTCATCCCTAAATATTTAAGGAACTTCAGGGAAGGCACATGCTGTGCATTTGATGTATAGTTTTGTATAATTTTCCCTATAGAGATCTGTAGCAGTATGTCATCGTCCTATTGTATAGCTAGTTGGTACTCGTTCTTTGAGTGATGATAAAATTTTCTATTTTCGATCCTTTCCTTTAAAAGTTTACCTATGTAAGAAACTCTGTTAGCTTCGTCCTCGTCCTAGTCTCGTATAACTTCCCCAAAATTCTCAATAACAAAATTCAAATACAAATATTTACAGATTGGACACGGACTAGGTATACGGATATAGCATTTCGCCAACATGTGTGTTCGATAACTAAGAATAATTAGACTGTGTCTAGTGACGGATTAAGAATTTTGTAGTTTCAAAATCAGAAAAATTATCCTTCAGGTTGAGAATTGATTGATTTAATTAAATTAAAAAATATTAGATCGAATAGGTAGGTACTAAAAATGAAGCAAAGGCCATATAAAAGGTCTTCCAAAGACTTCTGATTTTCTGAACTTTGACAGTTTTATAGTGGCCATATTGAAAGGGTTTTGTGTGATAACACACGCGCAGTGTAGGCTGCACAACTTTCGCCCCATCATATTAATATTGACGGTTGGAGTGAAAGAACAACTTGAGTGAGCTGCCACCAAGTTTTATAGGCTCGAGTTATAGCTATTTCACGGTCGCCAGGCCGATCGTTGCCAAATTATCATGGATGGATATAGCATTCAACAACATGTGCAAATGATAAAATAGTTTTATCAAAATGGGTGTACTGTTCGCGCAAGGTTTCGCCCACTTTACGGTCGCCATAATCGTCCTACCGAGAGGACTATTCGCACTGTCGTGGATAAATTTGAGTCCACTGTTTCAGTAAACGATCAACCAACACCCATACGTCGGCAAAACGCAAGGTCTGCCGATAACATCGCCGCTGTCTGTGAGAGTGTGCAGGAGAATCCGAGGCAGCTGAGCTGATTTCGCGTGTCGCTCGCAAGAACTTTTCGCACACCACAACTTGGCAAATTTTGCGACATTACTTGGGCCTGCACCCGTATAAAATTCAAAGGACTTAGGACCTGAAGGTAAACGACCATAGACAACGACGCACACTGGGACCCGCTATACCAGAGCCGTGCCCAAAACTCAGAAATGGAAAATAGTACCGTTCGATGTTTTTGTTATTACTTTTGTTGATTACATATTCCGACATCTTTTGGTCCCATTTGAATTACTTTGAAGGTACTTACCACAGCCAAATACCTTCTCCGAAGTAGTGGATTTCGATGCCGGGAAGTGTTTTACAGTGTTTTTATCACTCATTTGAGGCTTTTTAGTTGTTGTGTTGTTCAACAAATACAAAAACCAAGTTATATGTTATATGGATCAAGGTAAAATTAATTTATTAAACATTTTTCGTAATCAAATTTATATCTCTAACGGGAAATATTTCATTTTGAGGAGAACAGTAAGTCAAAAAAATTAATTTCACTTTATTTCAAAATTGCGCAACGAACTTTTAAAACTGTTTATGCACATTTATGCACTAGTTATTCTTTTATAACAAACTGAAGTCGAAAGCAAAAGTGGGTTGCGCGAATTTTTTTAATAATTTTATTTTCCGATATTGTTTAACATGATTTTTCGGAGTATACGTATTCTAGGGTCAAAAAAGCAATCAATATAATATAAAATGATTGGTGTCGACGCAGAATTTGACCTCCTCAAGCATACCCAAAGTTCCCCGAAATCCCCGTGTTCGCTTTTTTTATGGTCACTTTCAAAGACGGGGGCAAGGGATGGGAGAGGATGTTTTGAATCTGAAATATTTTTTTTTGGTACAATCTTAGCATATGGCACATGATTTTGGGGTAGATTTTAACGCTGAATCCAATGAAACTAGAATAAAAATGATGCGACATCTTTGAACAAATGATGACTTTTTTTAAGCGTGACAGTACAAAAACAATCCTAAAAATTTTTTAGATTCAATGACCTGTTAATGAAACTTGAAATAAATGTTCATTTTAATCTTTAAAATGTTTTTATGACTTTTGGTTGAAATGGGCTTCGCCCAGGCACAATAGTTGTGCTCATCAGTTAGATGCTGCCGTACCCTTCTAGGACGCAATATTTTGTTCGATGATTATTGACAATGATAAAATCTACAGTACAAAAGTAGTGTAAGTTATATTATTCTATGAATATTTAGTTAAATTCAAAACATTGCGTCTTTAAAAGATACGAAAACATCTAACTTATGAGCCCAACTCGTGCCTGGGCACGAGTACGAAAACTATATAATTCTTTTATTGTTGGCGTTTTTCTTCTTATTTGTTTCATTTATCATAAAATAAGAAACCAAAAATGTACACAAAAATAACTACGGTTCTATTTTGGGTCCAATATTTTACGAAAAACACAGTAATTTTCGCTGAGTGAAGAGACCAAAGAAGCTCGCACTACAGATTTAAAGTCATATAGAGAGTTTTGTTTCAAAGAAAAACGATAACCTCACTGTCATGCTTAATGGAATGTTCATTTCATCTGACACGCCCATGAGCCTTATGCGGAATTTAACTACAACTGATAAAAAATGTTCGATAGTGAAGATATTTAGATGTTGGTAGACGAAATATAAATAAAAATATACCTTACTAGGATTTTGTTTCACTTTTATACATGACACATTAATTTCTTAGTTTTGGGTATGACTTTCCATATGTAGGGCCCACTGTGGCGACGTGTGTTCGATGAATGGGCTCTGGAGCAGTTGGAAATTGATCCTAATTTTCATCGAAAAATCATCTTCAGCGATGAGGCCCATTTCTGGGTGAATAGGTATACGTCTCAACAAACAAAATTTTCGAATTCGGGACGATATTAATCTACATGAGATCCAAGAGCGTCCAATGCATCCCGAAAATGTCACTATGTTTAGTGTGGAGTAATGGCTGACGGGAGGCGTCATCGCGGTCCATAATTCTTTGAGAACTACATTGGCCAGGCCATCACCTTTACCGTCAATGGCGATAGTTATAGGTTGATGATTACCAACTTCTTTTGGCCTGAATTAAATGGGATGATATGGACACTAACGGCATGTGGTTTCAACAGGACAGCTTGAGATACGTGCCACATAGCTCATGCCACATTGGAAATTCTGCACGACCGATTCAAGGGCATGGTCGAATCTCACGCGGAGGTGATTTGAACTGCACCTCTAGACTTTTTCTTGTGGAGTTTTCTGAAGTCGCAGGTCTATGTGAATAAGCCACAAATCACAATGGCCACTTAGAGCCAACATACCCCATGCCATCGGTCAAATTCAGCTTGATTTATGCGCAAGGCCAGAGTCATGAAAAATTGGACATTTCGGATGCGTGCCACCCAAAGAAGCCGTGGCGGACATTTGAACATTGTTATATTCCAAACAAAATGGCATCGAGATGGGCCTTTCAAACGAATACAAAATTTTGATGATATCTCACTCAAACTTTCTTTTTTCCCCCAAGGGGAGACAAGCCTCATCCCGGCTTGGGGGTCCGGTAGGTATATGTGAGCCCCTCCACAGATACTGAAGCCAATATGTCTTCCATCCAATAGTACCTTAGTAGGAGCGTAGCTCCGAACGATTGGTGTTTTGGGAGGAAGCGACAATGTTTAATACTATCTAGGAATGCTGGGAACGGATTGTCAATTCTGGGTAACAGTGTGAAGCGATGTTCAAGAGGCGTGAGAAGGCTTCCTCCCTTAGGGAGGAACAACGCGTCTAACCGGTATATATACTGGGAAGACGAGGAAGAGTGTCTCCCAATATTCGTAAGAATGTTAGGGAAGACGTAGGTGTTCTGATCCAATATCTTTTACTGGACAGACAGAGATGGTTCGAACCCAGTGCTACTGGGGGAGACGATAGATGATAACAGGTCTAGTACAACACGAGTGCTAAAAGTGGAGTTAAAGATGGAGCAGTACTTGTGGCAACATAAGTGCTGGAAAAGTCAAAAGTCGGAGCCAGTGCTACTGGTAAAAGACGTTGAACAAAGAAATTCGAACTGGTGCAACACGAGTGCCAGGGAGAATAGTAACATGGTGTAACAAGAGGTGAAGGCGTGGGGATCTAACTGGGACGTAAGTTCTGGAAAGATCATTTACAAGCGCTCAGACAAAGACTTGGAATTCAGATACCCGATATTCCAATAAATTAAATCATGTCTCGTACGAGCATGTAAATAAAAGGTTTTCAGACTTGTCTGGAAATCATAAGTGAAAATACGGCTCTAATCCTGACTATCTTTCCTAATCTGTAGGGTGGAATAAGAGACCTATTTGTTTGAGCGTTTTCATGCATGCTCGGATGCTTATTGCTCAATACTTCCATAAAATAACCCGAATTGGATACGGCGGGGCATGATCCCCTCGCTAATAAGCCATTGGATCATGCTTGAGGTAGGCCCCCTGGGCTGTGGTTTCTTGTCAAATGCGACAGCGCCGGTTTCCTTGATCTTCGGATCTTGGATTCAAGAGGTGCAGATAGGTTTCGGTCCTTAGCAAAGATGGACAATAGCGCTATAGCTATTCTCTAATTGCTACTGGTTAGGTCGAACCAACTAGGATGCTGGCTGTCAATCAGCTACGATATGGAGGAGGAGGTAGTCCTCCCGTGGGGTGAGTTCGTAACAGACAGGTATCCACGTTGAACCCAGCATACTTCACACTTTGTTTTATTTA
Organism: Epistrophella euchroma; assembly: GCA_947049315.1. Taxonomy (NCBI): domain Eukaryota; kingdom Metazoa; phylum Arthropoda; class Insecta; order Diptera; family Syrphidae; genus Epistrophella; species Epistrophella euchroma. Next base: position 42,458,256 of record OX346248.1, read on the forward strand.
AATTTAAAAAAGGAAGATCTTAATGAAAGACCCTGTATAAGATTAGTTACCGTACATGTAAGTGGATAAACAAAGTATCCTGATGGGGTTTGCAAATATGATGTTCTAACGAGAAACGAGACCACATTGGTTGGTCAGCATGAAACTGTACAATCACCCTCTTCTATTGCATCATATGAACCATGGTTGCCCATCTAACAAGATGAAGACCTTATGCATACTCGAAATTATAGAGCTTGACGAGATAGAACATAGTCAGTCGTATTTATTGAGTTTCCTTACAACACTCTTGGACAGTTCTCCAGCTAGCCATTGTCTGAATATTCTGACATCTCCTTATTTATTAACGCATTGTGGCAGTTGTATAAGTATGACCTCATATATTCAATGACAAAGATACCTGGAATAATTCATTTTTGAATAAATTAAAAAAATAAAGTAAAATATGTGAACTTTTGGATGCGTTCATAAAACATTGCACTCATGTGTGAAGATAACTAATTTTATGTGTTTAAAAATTAAGAAAAAACATGTCGTGGGAATTTCGAACACACGTTAGGTACCAAGTCTATATAAAATCGACCTTTCCGTTCCAGGCTCTATAGCCAAACCTGATAAACAGACAGACAGTCGGACATAATTGATGCAAGACTCATTTTTCATCTTTTCTGTCAATTTTAATTTGTAAATCCAACCCTGTTTACAGTATGTGTTTGTAGGCAAACAATTTTTGCATTGAATTTCTTTCCTCCTCTGGAACTGTATTATTTTTCCTTTAATTACTGTTAAATTATTGCATTTTTGTATGAAGCTTAGTTTTTTAATTACATTGGTTGGCGGTAATTATATTATTCATTTATCGGTAGCCCACATAAAGAATATTTGATCGTTTTTAATAACATTTACATTATATCAGCATTAAAACTATGTAAGTATGTATAAAAATTATTTTTTATAGTTAGTTATATTCGCCCTTTAAGTGGTATAGATGTTTATAATAAGCATGTTTTTAATGCCCAAGCTGTCTTAAATGAATTAACGACAAACCAATTCCCTTGTATACTTGGCGATTTCAACATTGGTGATATCGACTGGTGTTACATGGAAGATGATCACATTTTGATCCCTTTTGATGCTAAAAAAGATACAGAAATGTTGGTCGTTGATTCGTTTTCAGCTATGGGTCTTTTTCAAATTAATAATGTAAAGAATTGTCTTGGAAGAATATTAGATTTAATCTTTATTAATAATGATTTAAAATATTCGATTGAAGTTTCAGATTTTCCGCTTGTAAATAACTCTATCCATCATAAGGCTGTTTCTATAACTTTTGAATATTATGATTATGCTTCTGTTTGCTATAATAATCGCAAAACCTTTGATTTTGCTAACGCAGATTTTACAGCTCTTAACAGTTTTTTTGGTAATGTGAGATGGAGGGAATTATTGGAAGGCAAGTCGTTAGAGGCTATGTACATTGACTTTAAAAGTATTGTGTTTGATGGACTTGAACGCTTTGTTCCTTCTTTAACGAAAAAGAAATCGTTTAAGCTTCCGTGGTTTAATAAAAGGTTAAAAAACTTGGAGAATGCTAAAAATAAGGCATTTAAGCGTTCTAAAATTACTAAACTCTCTGTTGACCGAGCTGTATTTTGTCAGTTGAGGAAGGAATTTGAGTTTCTAAATAAGTTTTTGTATAGGCTATACTTAAGTAATACTGAAACCAATATAAAAAACAACTCTAAATCTTTCTGGGTATTTCTGAATTCTAAAAGAAAAAGTTTGTCATTTCCTCAATGTATGGAATATCAAAATCTTAAATCGAATGATATTCAGTCTTCGTGTGATCTTTTTGCTCAATTCTTTCAAACATCATATAATCCTGACATAATAACAAATGTTGAAGACTCTTACTCTGATTTAACTTCCTTAACAGATTTCTCGTTACGAAGTTTTTCAGAACAGGATATAATGGAAGGTTTAACAGAAATTGATGTAACAAAAAAATCCGGCTTTGATATGATTCCACCTATTCTCTTGTCAAAATGCTCTTCATCACTTTGCGAAGTTTTAACTCTTATTTTTAATAAATCCCTTAACTCTGGTGTCTTTCTTAAAGAATGGAAAATGTCATTCATTGTCCCCGTTTATAAAAGTGGTCTTAAACACTTAGTAAAGAATTATAGACCAATTTCTAAGCTCTCTGCTGTACCCAAACTTTTTGAAAAAATGGTCACTCAAAGACTTTACTTTGCTGTCAAAGAATCATTGTCTTCAAAACAGCACGGCTTTGTTAAAGGTAGATCGACTTGTACGAATCTTAGCCTATTTACAAATTTTTGTTGTAATCATATAGAAAATGGTAATCAAGTCGATGTCTTGTATACCGATTTTGTTAAAGCTTTTGATCGTGTTCATCATGGTCTTCTTATACTAAAATTGGAAAAGTTGGGATTAAATGCCGCTTTCTTAAAGTGGTTAAAATCATACCTGTCTGACAGGAAACAGGCCGTTAAGATAGATGAATGCGTCTCAAATCATATTGATGTTATATCAGGGCTTCCACAAGGGAGTCACCTCGGCCCTCTTCTCTTCATTATATTTACTAATGATTTACCGTCTGTATTTAGATATTGTAGCTGTCTGATGTATGCCGACGATGTTAAAATTTGTTTGGCAACATCATCTCTTGCAGATTGTTTTTTGATGCAATCGGATATAAATAACTTCCTTAAATGGTGTGACTGCAATCATCTTGAGCTAAATTATTTAAAATGTAAAATTTTTAGTGCAACAAGATCGCCTTTACTTATCGACTTTGATTACAAATTTTTTGATGTTAGTCTTCTCAAGGTAAATGTTGTTAATGATCTTGGAGTGCTTTTTGATTCAAAGCTTGATTTTAGATCTCATATTGATTATATAGTGTCTAAAGGTAATTCTTTGCTTGGTTTTTTGAAACGGAACTCGAATGATTTTAAGGATGCTTATACGCTTAAAACTTTATTTATGTCCTTAGTTCTTCCTGTTTTAGAATATTGTTGTGTAGTTTGGTCTCCTTTCTATGACTGCAATATTTTAAGAATTGAACGGGTTCAAAAAAGATTTACACTTTATGCTTTACGTAAGCTTAACTGGGCTGATGGTTCCTTGCCAGATTATAAATCTAGGTGTTCCCTTATTGACCTAAAAACACTTAAATGTCGTAGGCAAGCTCAATGTATATTGTTTGTTAAAGATATTTTTGATAATAAAATAAGCTCTATTGACTTGCTTTCATTATTGTCCTTCTATGTCCCAACTAGAGTTTTACGAAATAGAAATGAGTTATTTTACATTCCTCGTCATAGAACCAATTATGGGATTAACGAACCTATAACGCGATCCTTAAAACTGTTTAACACGGTTTGTAGTGAAACAGATCTTTGCATGATTAGAGAATGTTTTAAGAGGAAAGTACTTCAACTATGTAATTGATTTATGTTCATGATAATTTATTTTCTTTTTTTTTTTTTTTTAATTTTACTAAATTATTAATATTGTTATTATTATATTTTGTATATTTTATTTTTTGTTAATTTTGTAATCAGCAGATCCTTGTTATCAATTGATGAAATAAATAAATAAATAAAAACTGAAGCTTTCGCTAGTGTGATTTAGGAACAAAAGGAATGCGAAATTTTAACAAAATCATTTCAGTGGACAGGTTAGGTGTAGTAGGTATTTTACAGTTAAAATTAGAAGAGTAAAGAAAAAATATTAATGTGTTTGCGGCGTAAATACGATTATAGATTGTTTTTTTTTTTTTTGTAATAATTTAAATTATTTGGTTTGAATATGGAATTTTATATAATAATCAATATTCAATTTAAGAGTTACCGTTGTGGTCGTTTGTACCTATATATTACATAATTAATTTTTTTTTGATATAATAACCTTAAAAGGCAAATAGGACGGTATATTGGTGCTTCACATATTTTCAGATAAATTAATGAGTATTATTATGGAATTTGAGCGTTGTATAATCTAAAAATTTTGTACCTATCTATTTTTTTTTTTACTAACAATTTGAACGCTGGTATACATACACCTAAGGTCAAAAGTGTTGTATGTTAATGCACTACATCAACCTTTTCCCCTCTTTTCCACATTTTTAGTAGCATTTTGAAACACTTTTCTTGGATTTACTTTGGATTTATTTATGCACTGCACCCAAGCGCACTCATTGACTCACAAAAAAAAAAAAAAAAAACCGAGTGAAAAAAACCGATTAATACCTACAATAGTTACATCAGAAAATAGTAACATTTATTATTTCTATGCAAACTAAAAATTTCAATGTTTATAACTTTATAAAATGTTAAACTAAAAAAAAATTTTTATTTTACAGTCTGCAAGTAATAAAAAAATTTTTCAGAAATTTAAACAAAACGCGGTTTTCTACATTTTTAAAACTTTTTTTATTTGCAGAATTTTGTAAAACAGAATTTCGAAAAGAAGGAATTTTGATCGCAGAAATTTAAGAAACAGAATTTCAAGAGCAGTAGATATTTTGAAAAAAAATAATTTTGACCCAGACAGAACTGCCTTACGCACTTCGCTTCAAATTTTCCAAAAGTATAGTGCCTGTTTGGAACAAGTTAATAAAGTACTTTTGGATGTTTTTTTTTTAAGCAAAAAATTATTACAAGAAAGTACCTATACCTACTGACAATTGTTGAAGAATTATTTTTCATTTTATTTTATACACAATCCCATTTTCAAAATCGGTAAAATTTGTAAAAAAAAGAAATCTATGTAATTGATAGGTTTAGTTTTGCTTAGTTTTTTTTTTCTTTGGCATTTTGTTTGCCAAAGAACTTCTAAAAAATGTTGAAAATATTTTTCGTCTCGTATAATCTTTAGCAAATTGCCCATCTTTGGTTGGTTATCGCTGGTTGTTTTTTTTTTCAATGAGTTTGGTCTTGTCAACTTATCACAATAACTGTAAGTTTTCAGAGTCAGTTTCTTCTCCCAAAATTAGCTTACATTTAGATATGCTCTTTCTATAAATAAACATAGTACATATGTTTACAAGGTGTTCGGTATAAGGTGCACCTAAGAATTACAGCGAGTAGGCTAGGTTAAGACAAGAAAAAATCGTATGGGAGGGGGGGTCTATTTCCGCCTCATGCAAGTTTTTCATGCAACTTGCATGCAAGTTTTTCATGCAAGTTGCATGCAAGTTTTTGATGCAACTTTCATGCAAGTTTTTCATGCAAGTTTTTCATGCAACTTGCATGCAAGTTTTTCATGCAACTTGCATGCAAGTGTTTCATGCAACTTGCATGCAAGTTTTTCATGCAACTTGCATGCAAGTTTTTCATGCAAGTTTTTCATGTAAGTTTTTCATGCAAGTTTTTCATGCAAGTTGCATGCAAGTTTTTCATGCAAGTTGCATGCAAGTTTTTCATGCAATTTGCATGCAAGTTTTTCATGCTACTTGCATGCAAGTTTTTCATGCAAGTTTTTCATGCAAGTTTTTCATGCAAGTTGCATGCAAGTTTTTCATGCAAGTTGCATGCAAGTTTTTCATGCAAGTTGAATGCAAGTTTTTCATGCAACTTGCATGCAAGTTTTTCATGCAACTTGCATGCAAGTTTTTCATGCAACTTGCATGCAAGTTTTTCATGCAACTTGCATGCAAGATTTTTATGCAAGTTTTTCATGCAAGTTGCATGCAAGTTTTTCATGCAACTTGCATGCAAGTTTTTCATGCAACTTGCATGCGAGTTTTTCATGCAAGTTTTTCATGCAACTTGCATGCAAATTTTTCATGCAAGTTTTTCATGCAACTTGCATGCAAGTTTTTCATGCAAGTTGCTTGCAAGTTTTTCATGCAACTTGCATGCAGGTTTTTCATGCAAGTTGCATGCAAGTTTTTCATGCAACTTGCATGCAAGTTTTCATGCAACTTGCATGCGAGTTTTTCATGCAAGTTTTTCATGCAACTTGCATGCAAGTTTTTCATGCAAGTTTTTCATGCAACTTGCATGCAAGTTTTTCATGCAAGTTTTTCATGCAAGTTGCATGCAAGTTTTTCATGCAACTTGCATGCAAGTTTTTCATGCAACTTGCATGCAAGTTTTACATGCAAGTTTTTCATGCAACTTGCATGCAAGTTTTTCATGCAACTTGCATGCAAGTTTTTCATGCAAGTTTTTCATGCAAGTTTTTCATGCAACTTGCATGCAAGTTTTTCATGTAAGTTTTTCATGCAACTTGCATGCAAGTTGCATGCAAGTTTTTCATGCAAGTTGCATGCAAGTTTTTCATGCAACTTGCATGCAAGTTTTTCATGCAAGTTTTTCATGCAACTTGCATGCAAGTTTTTCATGCAAGTTTTTCATGCAAGTTGCATGCAAGTTTTTCATGCAAGTTTTTCATGCAACTTGCATGCAAGTTTTTCATGCAAGTTGCATGTAAGTTTTTCATGCAAGTTTTTCATGCAACTTGCATGCAAGTTTTTCATGCAAGTTTTTCATGCAACTTGCATGCAAGTTTTTCATGCAAGTTTTTCATGCAACTTGCATGCAAGTTTTTCATGCAACTTGCATGCAAGTTTTTCATGCAAGTTTTTCATGCAAGTTTTACATGCAACTTGCATGCAAGTTTTTCATGCAAGTTTTTCATGCAACTTGCATGCAAGTTTGTCATGCAAGTTTTTCATGCAAGTTTCATGCAACTTTTGCATGAAAAAAAACATGAAAAACTTGCATGCAAGTTTTTCATGCAACTTGCATGCAAGTTTTTCATGCAAGTTTTTCATGCAAGTTGCATGCAAGTTGTTCATGCAACTTGCATGCAAGTTTTTCATGCAAGTTTTTCATGCAACTTGCATGCAAGTTTTTCATGCAAGTTTTTCATGCAAGTTGCATGCAAGTTTTTCATGCAAGTTGCATGCAAGTTTTTCATGCAACTTGCATGCAAGTTTTTCATGCAAGCTGCATGCAAGTTTTTCATGCAACTTGCATGCAAGTTTTTCATGCAAGTTTTTCATGCAACTTGCATGCAAGTTTTTCATGCAACTTGCATGCAAGTTTTTCATGCAACTTGCATGCAAGTTTTTCATGCAACTTCCATGCAAGTTTTACATGCAACTTGCATGCAAGTTTTTCATGCAAGTTTTTCATGCAACTTGCATGCAAGTTTGTCATGCAAGTTTTTCATGCAAGTTTCATGCAACTTTTGCATGAAAACTGCAACTTTTGCAAGAAAAAAAAACATGAAAAACTTGCATGCAAGTTTTTCATGCAACTTGCATGCAAGTTTTTCATGCAAGTTGCATGCAAGTTGTTCATGCAACTTGCATGCAAGTTTTTTATGCAAGTTTTTCATGCAACTTGCATGCAAGTTTTTCATGCAAGTTTTTCATGCAAGTTGCATGCAAGTTTTTCAAGCAACTTGCATGCAAGTTTTTCTTGCAGGTTGAATGCAAGTTTTTCATGCAACTTGCATGCAAGTTTTTCATGCAAGTTGCATGTAAGTTTTTCATGCAACTTGCATGCAAGTTTTTCATGCAAGTTTTTCATGCAACTTGCATGCTACGCCCACTCTTATTATTTCTTGATTTCTCGGTTACGGCACTAATGATTTGGATGATATTTTCAGTGTTTGGTCCTGTGAGTCGAAGAACAACCCCCATTTTCTTATTTTTTAATTTTTTGAAAAACTGCTTTATATTTTTCGGAAGTTTTGAAAGAAAGACAAAATTTAGAAAATAAATTTAGTAAAATCCGCCAACTGCCATGCGATTTTATTATTATGGTTTGTTTGTAACGATTTGAATAAAATTTTCAGGGTTTATTCCTATAAGCGAGACAAAATTTATAAAATAGCTTTGATGAAACCCGCCCACTTTCATAATATCTTGGTTCCTTGGTATTGATTCAAATGATTTAGATGAAATTTTCTTATTGTTTCTATGAGGAAAAAAAATCGTATGTGGTATAAAAAAAGTTCACTCAGTGTCAAGTTGTTCAATGGGATCCACTAAATGCCACGCCCACTCTTAATACTTCTCAGATTCTTCTGGTTTCTCTGAAATAACTCATACGGTATGGATGAAGTTTTGTGTGTAGGTATAATTTTACAACTTGGAATGTATTTAGATAGGTGTTATCGTGAACCACATATAAAACTTGAAATTCAGATAATACCTCACATTCCTACATTTTGTACATGTCATGAGCCGTAACCAGGAGTTCTTATGTTATTGGCCTTTTCGTTTTTATAAGCACCTTCTAAAATTTGATTTGAAATTTTATATTAAGATAATATTTTTTTTTTAAAGTCATCTGGATAGGTTTTCCTATGCAGAGCCTTTTATGAAAAATGCAAAACTCGACAGATTTTGAATGATTGAAAAATTCATAAGTTCAGTTTTAGCTATCCATGTTTCATGTTAAATAAATGAATATATATAAATAAAGATGAAATGTCAGGCAAGAACAAAATGTGAAGCTACATTTTTGTATAAAAAATAATTGGGCAAATCCTTGAAAACGTAAGGAGACAGGAAAAGTATTCCGAAAAACAATTACTAACTTTTCTTAGGAAAATTGATAAAGCTAACACTTAAAAAAAAACAAGTGCTTTGCACTCTTAGAATAAATTTAAAACTAAAAAAAGTGCAAAAAAACTGGCGACAAAAAATAATAGTACCTTTCAGATCATTATTTTACTATGTATTTTAATACCAAAAAAAGTTTTACAGGGCTTAGTTATTTAACATAAACACGTTAACATAACGACGTTAAGAGGGTGTGACTTTTCAGTTTAGTAAAAACAAAATTACACTTGTCAAAAAAACTAAGGGAAATTTTATAATTGTTGGTTTTGTTGGGCTTTAATGATCGTTTTATTGGATGCAATTAATAAAAAACTAATTCATCTTGGATTACCCAGTCAGTTTTTTTCCGGCTTCCTCAGGGGTTTTTTTTATTTGTCTAAACAACCAATAAAAATACATTTTATACTTATTAAAAAATAAGTCAAAGAAAACTATACGATTTCGATAAAAAAAAAATAAAAAAAAAAGGGACATTTTTTTTTCAATTTTTATTAGTGTTTTTGGAAGAGCTGTATATTTGTGAAAAGTGGTCATATTTATTGAGATCAAACAAAAACACATACACATATTTCAAACAAAAAGAATTGAGGAGTCGAATTTTCTTCAAAAATTTGTATAAGTTGATTAACTTCATCAATTTTTCAGATTTAATTTAACGATTTTTCACAGTTTTTGGTTTTAAATTTTTTATCTTGAATAAAAAAAAAGCACTATTTGCATTTTTATCACCAATATCTCATGATGCTAATTTGGAAGCAGGTTCGGTAATTTGAGCTTAATTTCTTTAAGATACTTTTAAAATTTTATGAGGACTATTTTTTATCATTCGGCGTAATTTAAAAAAAAAAAAATCTCAATTGAGTTGAGTTTTTGTAGTTTCTTAGCAAATCTTTTGCAGATTTGCAAATATTGATAATAATCACAATCTTAGTAGGAATTAGATAAGAATATAAAGTTACCAAGAATGGGCACCTCATATACAAATTTTGTACTGCACATTTTTATATGGTATCTATACAAACTGCATACCTACTGGTTGAATGTTTTTCTTTACTATGTTTTTCTTTTTTTTTTTTTTTTTTTTTTTTTTATTATATATACAATATACGTCGTAGTAGCCGTGGCGTGATGGTGAGTGCGATGGATTGTCATGCCGGAGGTCTAAGGTTCGATCCCAGCCTAGCCACCTATTTATTTATAAAAGAAAAAACGGCTACTGCCTCTTGCGAGGAATTGACAAATCCTCCAAGAGTATCTCCTGTCACAGAAAAGTGCTGCTTGTTAGCCGTTCGGATTCGGCAATAAACTGTAGGTCCCCTCCATTCCTGCAGACACGCAGTTGTAAGTCACTAGGCCCTAGTTCTTCATGAGCTGTTCTGCCATTAAATTTATTTATTATTTATATACAATATACGTCATTTAAGAACTTAAAGGCATGTTAAATATTTATGAAATATTAATAAAAGTAATAATTATTTGTGAATTTACTTCATAAAGAATTTGAATTGATTTAAAAAGAATAGGTAGCGATTAAAGCGATTCGTGGTGATAATTTTCGACATAGAAATTGGCATATAGTTTAGGAGCTAAGTAAATTTATTTACTTTAAGGGGCCAAAAGAGATCTACATAATATAGGTATTGACTAAAAGGTACACAAACAGAATTCTCTAAGCATCGAAAATTCCAAAAGAGTTACATTGACTAAAAGGGGCACAAACATAATTATGTGGGCCTCGAAAGATCCAGAGGGGGCCCAGAAACATAAATCTTTGGGCCTCGAAAAATACATAGGGACCCACAATCATAATTTATAATATTGACTAAAGGGCCTGCAACCGAGTTGTGGCACCATACCCTAGTGTGTTTTGAATTATTGATCAAGAATTCATAGAAAAACACTAACGGCTATATTATTGACTTTCTTCAAAGCTAGTTTTACTGAAAAACTAGTTCTATAGGGTTTTCGAGTTTTAAGTTTCTCAAAAAAAAATATTGATTTGATTTAGATGTCAAACTATGTATGAATAATTTGATTTAGATGTCAAAGTAATACAAATTTGTGAAAAACATAAAACTCGAAACCGCTATAGATCTAGTTTTTCGGTTAAACTAGTTCTGAAGAAAGTCAAGAATATTGCCGTAAGTATATTTACTATAAGGTCTCTCCTAAGTGAGTTTTATGAAAAAGATTTCTTTAAAAAAATGGAATTTCAAGTGCTTTTAAGAAATTTTCTCTTACCCGAGTGCCCGATGGGCCAGTCCGCCCCTGACCAAGACAGTTGAACATTGCCTTGACTTGACCTAACTGACCGACTAGGACATGGAATGAAATGTAGGTAAGTCTACATCCTTGTGGTGCATTCTGGCTAACGCTAAATGAATTTCTGTACTTTACTTACAAAGATGAACCTATCATCAACATTAATCCATAAAGTTGTCACCGTAAATACCAAAAACAAAAATCTCATAGAAAAGTAGTTTTAGTAATTTTATATTTTCTCAAAAACTAGGCGACATAAAACCATTCGGTTTTTTGTGTTCCATTAAGAATTGATATACCTACGCATTGATTACAAAAAGCCAATTTAGCACTTCATTTCACAATTTTGAAAAAAGTTGGTCTAAACTTTTTTTTTCATTTTTTTTTAATCAAAATTTTGAGTTTGCATGCGATGTTCTTAAAAACTATTGACGTAAATAATTTAAATTTATATTAAGAATTAAAAGACAGTATTCTGGCTTTAAAACCCGGTATAGTACTCCATTGTAGGTGTTGCCGTTGTTTTTTAATAATTTTTTTTTTTCTCATTTTAAGTCATTTGTTTCTAAAATTGTCCCCATCTCCTAAACGGGGCGAGATGGGCCCCCCTCCCATAGTAAAAACCCCACTACGAAAAACCTTTATCAATTTTTGGTGCCAAAGTTATCGTACTCTCCCCAAATATTTAAATATCGAAAACTTTTTATCGTCAAGTGTTCCCAACCATTTAATGCCAATTGAAGTCTATATAAAAAAACAGACTCTTGATTTTTAGAGAGCTCTTCGCTCTCCAGCTAAAATATACTTTCATTTCTCTACTCTATCTCTATTATATCCCTCCTTAAGGTAAAGCAAACAAGCCGAACATCATTGCACGCATCATCAACCGGCAGCACGAGAACTATCAATAACCCTCCGATTGAGGATTACACCACCCCGAGATAAGCGCATTTAAAATATTACACTCGTTTCTGGACAAACTTCTTCTGTGCACTCAGCATCAGCATCAGCATCAGCATCATCATCATCATCCCCAGCAAGCAGGCAGCAGCAGCTTCAGTCTAATGCCCTTTTACCATATGTAAACTTCCATGTACAACTATGACAGCGTGTAAAATCCTTCCTTTTTATGTGAGTCTCTCTCTCATATTTCCCCCATGTGCCATTCCCGATCATCAAGAAACTCCATTCCATAGTGCTCAGGCTCCAACACTCGAATTCTTTTGCCAGAGCTCGAATGGATATAAAAGAGGTAAATGGCCACTAGCCATTTTCCAGCATCTGCACTTTATGAATTCCCTCACACTATTTTTTTGTTGGTCGTTATATCTACTCTATGTAGCCATACCCTCGCTTTTAACCGCTCACAGTAAATGGAGTCGCGAACATTTTTGGGTATTTAAATTTATCCTGTCGCTTAGAGTGTGTAAGCTGAAAAATGCAAATATCCACACACATTGGGCGAAAAGCAAACAAAAATGGAAGTGAGTAAAAAAAAAAAGAAACGAACCACTCTAAGCTAAATGGACGACACAATACCATTGTATCGGAGTCCTTTATGCACCTCCGTCAAAATTCGTCTATCGTCCTCCATTCTGATTTGTTCTTTTTTTTCCAGTCCATCCGCAATTTTTTTGTTTCTTTGTCTTCTGGAGATTGGGACCTGAATACAGCGATTTCATTCCCAGCTTCATTTTACGCTGTAATTTTCATCCCAAAGCATTAACATGCATGCAGTATGCACCGAAATTTGCACAGCTCACAGCAACATATAACTGTAGAATCCGAAAGGAAAAAATGATCTAACTATCGAGTACACGTGTGTGTAGGAACTGGCAGATAGGACTTTTCAGGTTTGGTGTATTTTTCCAAAAATTTAAATTCCAACCATTTTCAACAAAAGTTCGTAATGGAGTGTACATTCATACGAACCTTGGATTGGTCGTGGGGTTGAGCTGGAAGTTTATTGAACTCCATCAGAACTAAAGGCGATTCGCCCTTAGGTAATTTATCTGCACCTCCACCCACAGCGCGCCACACCACCTAATCTGATCCGATGAAGTCAAATGAACTCTAAGTTCACTTTTATGCTTTCCCATTTAAGACTCCTCTTTGTTTGGTTTTAAAAATGATTTTCGTTGTTTCGTATTTTTTTTTTTCGATTCATAAAATATAAAATGTACATATACTCTCCCACCAAAAACATTTCATGTAAAATAGGTCGCCAAGACTCACAAGCTCATAACGCTTTCGCTATGAAAAAGTTATGAGATCTCATGAAGAGCCAACTCTATTAGGCCTAAATCTCCAAGCCCTAACTCTACAAACCCTAAATCGTGGTCAAAAAATATGGCTTGGTCGTTTCACATAGAAGTTTAGCATGGCAGACTTCATTTTACAGTAAATCTATGGGAAACGGCCAAACCATAATTTATGACCACGATTTAAGGTTTGTAGAGTTAGGGCTTGGAGAGTTAGGCCTAATAGAGTTAAGGGCTTGGCTCTTCATGAGATAGGCGGGGTTTGCATTGCATTGTTGTGTGTGATTGTGAAAATTGTTGTTGTTTTAGAGGTTTTATTATGAACCTCAACTTTTGGGGTGTTGGAGTGTGAAAGTTACAGATTTCTTAATTTTTTTGTTGTTTGTATGCAAATCCTAGTCTAAATTCCAAATTTCAGCTTTCTAGCACTTCGGGAAGTACCCTTTAGGTTTTGATGAGTGAGTGGTCAGTGGCAAAATCGACTTTTTTGTGCTATTAATAACATCCAAACTATAAAATCTAGAAATATGAAATTTGGTGTATCTTATAAGGCCGCAGACTACATCTAATCCTGAAAATTTGAGCTCTCTAGCTCTATCTATACCGAAGCTATGAGGGCTTGAAAATACGACGAAACGTTTCGAGAAAATATAGGTAGTGCTAACCGCTCGTCTTGGCGGGCGCACTACCGTGCGCCTAGATATATAGGTTAGGTAGAAAAAAATCGTATTCGCGAAATTCATCCAACATTAGATAAGGTATTGAGAAACCTTATTCATTGTGACAAACAAACATTTTGTATACTTCGTAAAGAATTCATGGTTCTCAGCAAATTCTTGCACAGAAATTATATCTCGAATATTGAGTTTAATTTGAAGAGGGATCCAAAAAATTTCTGGAGTTTCATTAATTCTAAAAGGAAATCAATAATTGACATTACAACTTCGATGAATTTTAAAGGGAATAATTCTACTGATGTTAATAATACTTTTGCTCAATTTTTTAAATCAGTTTACTCAACTTCGCAAGGAAACCCTGTTTTTCTTTCAAATATTGTCCTGAGAGTTGATATTGGCTCAATACATTTACAGCCTTATTTATTAACTCGTTTTAGAGACAGAGTAAGGTTACTCCGACTTTACGACATTTCTAATCCTGAAAAATGTATTTATAAAAAAAAAATACACGCGGAATAGAGGCGGAGTAAGCTAAAACTGGTAAATAGGAGGTGTTGCGACAATTTGGACGCAACTGAAGACTTTTTGTTCAACAAGCACGATATCAAACGAATTGGTTTAAATGTGCTAGTTACAAAACCTTTATTAAGAAAAGTAAATTAAATTCGCCTCGCCATCTATTTATTTAAAAGAAAAACGGCTACTGCCTCTTGCGAGGAATTGACAAATCCTCCAAGAGTATCTCCTGTCACAGAAAAGTGCCGCTCGTTAGCCGTTCGGATTCGGCAATAAACTGTAGGTCCCCTCCATTCCTGCAGACACGCACACAGGAATGGTTGAGAGTTGTAAGTCACTAGGCCCTAGTTCTTCATGAGCTGTTGTGCCATCAAATTTATTTATTTATTTTTAAATTAAATTCTATAATTTTAATACAATATGTAAACTTACTAAGTCTTTTCTTGTACAAATTCAATTAAACAGGTTAGGCTTTAAATGTTTAAATTACTTAAATTATAAAAGGACGAGTAAAGTAACCTCGTGGTTAGAAGGTCAGAATTCAAAAGAAAGATCGAGAATATAAATTTTGACATTTGTGTTGGTGTGTCGATAGCAGCTCCGCTCAACAGTCAATTCGCGAAACTACTTTTTAGGCTGCGTGAGCATGATTGTTAACAGGAGCAATGAAGCTGGAGTAAAGCCGTTTTAGTATCTATGTCATTTTGACATGACATCGGCATTGTGTGAAATTTACAAAAGGTTGTGCAAACGAAATTCCAATTTTCAGGCCGTTTTCTTTTATTTTGCTTATCCTTTCATTAGATAGGTACTTATTTAGATAAAATAAAACCAATAGTCATTACTTTAAATAAATAATTGTGGAAATCAGCCTGGGTTTGTTTACGTTTATAATAACCAGAGTTTTAGATTGGTCATTTTGTTGATAATATATTTTATAAATAAGAATTTGTTTGACGTCGCGTAAAGAGGGAGTAAGTGATTCGTCTCGGTTTAACTACTCCGAGGTTAAAACGAGTATTAGTGAAATCTAATAAATAAGACTTTTAGAATTCTCTAATGTATTAAATGGTCTACAGGTTCTTAAACCCAATCCTGATTTCGATGGTATTCCTGCTCTTGTCTTAAAAAAATGTTCTAATTCTGTCTGCTTTCAACTTATCTTTATCGTCCGGATTATTTCTGGACGAATGGATATCTTCTTTCCTGATCCCAATTTATAAGTCTGGCTCGAAAAACAATGTTTAAAATTATAGAGGCTATCTCCAATTTCTAAACTGCTCGAAAGTTTAGTAACGAGAAAACTTGACTTTTTCGTAAAAGAACATTTAAGTGATGTCCAACATGGGTTTATTTCGGGTAGATCAACTGTCACAAATCTGGCATGTTTTTCCTCTTTCGTTATTAACTGTATTAAAAGTTAAGTCAAGTAGATGCTGTCATTGAATAAATACAAATAAAAGTGACACCCAATTACTCAAAGCATCTAGCGACGCATTTGCCACAAGCGCGGAATTGTTAACTCACTTGTGGCAATTGTATCGCTAGATGAAAAATCGAACTTTTTGAGGGTTCTCATTTTGTATTATGCGATACATCTATGGAAAGGTGACACTTTCTAGATCACATGAGTGCCATTCCTAAGTCACGAAAAGGTTTTCTTGCAGAGATATTGGCATCTAAACACTAAAAAGTCATCAAATTAATTTATTTCGATATGCAATGCTAAAAGTGTTTGGATGCCAATATCTCTGCAAGAAAACCTTTTTGTGACTTAGGAATGGCACTCCCGTGATCTAGAAACTGCCACCTTTCCATTGATGTATCGCATAATACAAAATGAGAACCCTCAAAAAGTTCGATTTTTCAATTAGCGACGCATTTGCCACAAGTGCGGAATTGTTAACTCACTTCTGGCAATTGTGTCGCTAATTGAAAAATCGAACTTTTTGAGGGTTCTCATTTTGTATTATGCGATACATCAATGGAAAGGTGGCACTTTCTAGATCACGGGAGTGCCATTCCTAAGTCACGAAAAGGTTTTCTTGCAGAGATATTGGCATCTAAACACTAAAAAGTCATCAAATTAATTTATTTCGATATGCAATGCTAAAAGTGTTTGGATGCCAATATCTCTGCAAGATATTCCTAAGTCACAAAAAGGTTTTCTTGCAGAGATATTGGCATCCAAACACTTTTAGCATTGCATATCGAAATAAATTAATTTGATGACTTTTTAGTGTTTAGATGCCAATATCTCTGCAAGAAAACCTTTTTGTGACTTAGGAATGGCACTCCCGTGATCTAGAAACTGCCACCTTTCCATTGATGTATCGCATAATACAAAATGAGAACCCTCAAAAAGTTCGATTTTTCAATTAGCGACACAATTGCCAGAAGTGAGTTAACAATTCCGCACTTGTGGCAAATGCGTCGCTAATTGAAAAATCGAACTTTTTGAGGGTTCTCATTTTTTATTATGCGATACATCAATGGAAAGGTGGCACTTTCTAGATCACGGGAGTGCCATTCCTAAGTCACGAAAAGGTTTTCTTGCAGAGATATTGGCATCTAAACACTAAAAAGTCATCAAATTAATTTATTTCGATATGCAATGCTAAAAGTGTTTGGATGCCAATATCTCTGCAAGATATTCCTAAGTCACAAAAAGGTTTTCTTGCAGAGATATTGGCATCCAAACACTTTTAGCATTGCATATCGAAATAAATTAATTTGATGACTTTTTAGTGTTTAGATGCCAATATCTCTGCAAGAAAACCTTTTCGTGACTTAGGAATGGCTCTCCCGTAATCTAGAAACTGCCACCTTTCCATTGATGTATCGCAAAATACAAAATGAGAACCCTCAAAAAGTTCGATTTTTCAATTAGCGACACAATTGCCAGAAGTGAGTTAACAATTCCGCACTTGTGGCAAATGCGTCGCTAATTGAAAAATCGAACTTTTTGAGGGTTCTCATTTTGTATTATGCGATACATCAATGGAAAGGTGGCACTTTCTAGATCACGGGAGTGCCATTCCTAAGTCACGAAAAGGTTTTCTTGCAGAGATATTGGCATCTAAACACTAAAAAGTCATCAAATTAATTTATTTCGATATGCAATGCTAAAAGTGTTTGGATGCCAATATCTCTGCAAGAAAACCTTTTTGTGACTTAGGAATGGCACTCCCGTGATCTAGAAACTGCCACCTTTCCATTGATGTATCGCATAATACAAAATGAGAACCCTCAAAAAGTTCGATTTTTCAATTAGCGACGCATTTGCCACAAGTGCGGAATTGTTAACTCACTTCTGGCAATTGTGTCGCTAATTGAAAAATCGAACTTTTTGAGGGTTCTCATTTTGTATTATGCGATACATCAATGGAAAGGTGGCACTTTCTAGATCACGGGAGTGCCATTCCTAAGTCACGAAAAGGTTTTCTTGCAGAGATATTGGCATCTAAACACTAAAAAGTCATCAAATTAATTTATTTCGATATGCAATGCTAAAAGTGTTTGGATGCCAATATCTCTGCAAGAAAACCTTTTCGTGACTTAGGAATGGCACTCCCGTGATCTAGAAAGTGCCACGTTTCCATTGATGTATCGCATAATACAAAATGAGAACCCTCAAAAAGTTCGATTTTTCAATTAGCGAAACAATTGCCAGAAGTGAGTTAACAATTCCGCACTTTTGGCAAATGCGTCGCTAATTGAAAAATCGAACTTTTTGAGGGTTCTCATTTTGTATTATGCGATACATCAATGGAAAGGTGGCACTTTCTAGATCACGGGAGTGCCATTCCTAAGTCACGAAAAGGTTTTCTTGCAGAGATATTGGCATCTAAACACTAAAAAGTCATCAAATTAATTTATTTCGATATGCAATGCTAAAAGTGTTTGGATGCCAATATCTCTGCAAGAAAACCTTTTTGTGACTTAGAAATGGCACTCCCGTAATCTAGAAACTGCCACCTTTCCATTGATGTATCGCATAATACAAAATGAGAACCCTCAAAAAGTTCGATTTTTCAATTAGCGACACAATTGCCAGAAGTGAGTTAACAATTCCGCACTTTTGGCAAATGCGTCGCTAATTGAAAAATCGAACTTTTTGAGGGTTCTCATTTTGTATTATGCGATACATCAATGGAAAGGTGGCACTTTCTAGATCACGGGAGTGCCATTCCTAAGTCACGAAAAGGTTTTCTTGCAGAGATATTGGCATCTAAACACTAAAAAGTCATCAAATTAATTTATTTCGATATGCAATGCTAAAAGTGTTTGGATGCCAATATCTCTGCAAGAAAACCTTTTTGTGACTTAGAAATGGCACTCCCGTAATCTAGAAACTGCCACCTTTCCATTGATGTATCGCATAATACAAAATGAGAACCCTCAAAAAGTTCGATTTTTTAATTAGCGACACAATTGCCAGAAGTGAGTTAACAATTCCGCACTTGTGGCAAATGCGTCGCTAATTGAAAAATCGAACTTTTTGAGGGTTCTCATTTTGTATTATGCGATACATCAATGAAAAGGTGGCAGTTTCTAGATCACGGGAGTGCCATTCCTAAGTCACGAAAAGGTTTTCTTGCAGAGATATTGGCATCCAATTATTTTCAATTAGCGACGCATTTGCCACAAGTGCGGAATTGTTAACTCACTTCTGGCAATTGTGTCGCTAATTGAAAAATCGAACTTTTTGAGGGTTCTCATTTTGTATTATGCGATACATCAATGGAAAGGTGGCACTTTCTAGATCACGGGAGTGCCATTCCTAAGTCACGAAAAGGTTTTCTTGCAGATATATTGGCATCTAAACACTAAAAAGTCATCAAATTAATTTATTTCGATATGCAATGCTAAAAGTGTTTGGATGCCAATATCTCTGCAAGAAAACCTTTTTGTGACTTAGGAATAGCACTCCCGTAATCTAAACACTGCCACCTTTCCATTGATTTTTCAATTAGCGACGTATTTGCCACAAGTGCGGAATTGTTAACTCACTTCTGGCAATTGTGTCGCTAATTGAAAAATCGAACTTTTTGAGGGTTCTCATTTTGTATTATGCGATACACCAATGGAAAGGTGGCAGTTTCTAGATGACGGGAGTGCCATTCCTAGGTCACGAAAAGGTTTTCTCGCTAATTGAAAAATCGAACTTTTTGAGGGTTCTCATTTTGTATTATGCGATACATCAATGGAAAGGTGGCAGTTTCTAGATGACGGGAGTGCCATTCCTAGGTCACGAAAAGGTTTTCTTGCAGAGATATTGGCATCCAAACACTAAAAAGTCATCAAATTAATTTGTTTCGATATGCAATGCTAAAAGTGTTTGGATGCCAATATCTCTGCAAGAAAACCTTTTTGTGACTTAGGAATGGCACTCCCGTAAACTAGAAACTGCCACCTTTCTATTGATGTATCGCATAATACAAAATGAGAACCCTCAAAAAGTTCGATTTTTCAATTAGCGACACAATTGCCAGAAGTGAGTTAACAATTCCGCACTTGTGGCAAATGCGTCGCTAATTGAAAAATCGAACTTTTTGAGGGTTCTCATTTTGTATTATGCCATACAACAATGGAAAGGTGGCAGTTTCTAGATGACGGGAGTGCCATTCCTAGGTCACGAAAAGGTTTTCTTGCAGAGATATTGGCATCCAAACACTAAAAAGTCATCAAATTAATTTGTTTCGATATGCAATGCTAAAAGTGTTTGGATGCCAATATCTCTGCAAGAAAACCTTTTTGTGACTTAGGAATGGCACTCCCGTAATCTAGAAACTGCCACCTTTCCATTGATGTATCGCATAATACAAAATGAGAACCCTCAAAAAGTTCGATTTTTCAATTAGCGACACAATTGCCAGAAGTGAGTTAACAATTCCGCACTTGTGGCAAATGCGTCGAAAGGTGGCAGTTTCTAGATGACGGGAGTGCCATTCCTAGGTCACGAAAAAGTTTTCTTGCAGAGATATTGGCATCCAAACACTAAAAAGTCATCAAATTAATTTGTTTCGATATGCAATGCTAAAAGTGTTTGGATGCCAATATCTCTGCAAGAAAACCTTTTTGTGACTTAGGAATGGCACTCCCGTAATCTAGAAACTGCCACCTTTCCATTGATGTATCGCATAATACAAAATGAGAACCCTCAAAAAGTTCGATTTTTCAATTAGCGACGCATTTGCCACAAGTGCGGAATTGTTAACTCACTTCTGGCAATTGTGTCGCTAATTGAAAAATCGAACTTTTTGAGGGTTCTCATTTTGTATTTTGCGATACATCAATGGAAAGGTGGCAGTTTCTGGATTACGGGAGTGCCATTCCTAAGTCACGAAAAGGTTTTCTTGCAGAGATATTGGCATCCAAACACTTTTAGCATTGCATATCGAAATAAATTAATTTGATGACTTTTTAGTGTTTAGATGCCAATATCTCTGCAAGAAAACCTTTTCGTGACTTAGGAATGGCACTCCCGTGATCTAGAAAGTGCCACCTTTCCATTGATGTATCGCATAATACAAAATGAGAACCCTCAAAAAGTTCGATTTTTCAATTAGCGACACACTTGCCAGAAGTGAGTTAACAATTCCGCACTTGTGGCAAATGCGTCGCTAATTGAAAAATCGAACTTTTTGAGGGTTCCCATTTTGTATTATGCGATACATCAATGGAAAGGTGGCAGTTTCTAGATGACGGGAGTGCCATTCCTAGGTCACGAAAAGGTTTTCTTGCAGAGATATTGGCATCCAAACACTAAAAAGTCATCAAATTAATTTATTTCGATATGCAATGCTAAAAGTGTTTGGATGCCAATATCTCTGCAAGAAAACCTTTTTGTGACTTAGGAATGGCACTCCCGTAATCTAGAAACTGCCACCTTTCCATTGATGTATCGCATAATACAAAATGAGAACCCTCAAAAAGTTCGATTTTTCAATTAGCGACACAATTGCCAGAAGTGAGTTAACAATTCCGCACTTGTGGCAAATGCGTCGCTAATTGAAAAATCGAACTTTTTGAGGGTTCTCATTTTGTATTATGCGATACATCAATGGAAAGGTGGCAGTTTCTAGATCACGGGAGTGCCATTCCTAAGTCACGAAAAGGTTTTCTTGCAGAGATATTGGCATCCAATTATTTTCAATTAGCGACGCATTTGCCACAAGTGCGGAATTGTTAACTCACTTCTGGCAATTGTGTCGCTAATTGAAAAATCGAACTTTTTGAGGGTTCTCATTTTGTATTATGCGATACATCAATGGAAAGGTGGCACTTTCTAGATCACGGGAGTGCCATTCCTAAGTCACGAAAAGGTTTTCTTGCAGATATATTGGCATCTAAACACTAAAAAGTCATCAAATTAATTTATTTCGATATGCAATGCTAAAAGTGTTTGGATGCCAATATCTCTGCAAGAAAACCTTTTTGTGACTTAGGAATGGCACTCCCGTAATCTAAACACTGCCACCTTTCCATTGATTTTTCAATTAGCGACGTATTTGCCACAAGTGCGGAATTGTTAACTCACTTCTGGCAATTGTGTCGCTAATTGAAAAATCGAACTTTTTGAGGGTTCTCATTTTGTATTATGCGATACATCAATGGAAAGGTGGCAGTTTCTAGATCACGGGAGTGCCATTCCTAGGTCACGAAAAGGTTTTCTTGCAGAGATATTGGCATCCAAACACTAAAAAGTCATCAAATTAATTTGTTTCGATATGCAATGCTAAAAGTGTTTGGATGCCAATATCTCTGCAAGAAAACCTTTTTGTGACTTAGGAATGGCACTCCCGTAATCTAGAAACTGCCACCTTTCCATTGATGTATCGCATAATACAAAATGAGAACCCTCAAAAAGTTCGATTTTTCAATTAGCGACACAATTGCCAGAAGTGAGTTAACAATTCCGCACTTGTGGCAAATGCGTCGAAAGGTGGCAGTTTCTAGATGACGGGAGTGCCATTCCTAGGTCACGAAAAGGTTTTCTTGCAGAGATATTGGCATCCAAACACTAAAAAGTCATCAAATTAATTTATTTCGATATGCAATGCTAAAAGTGTTTGGATGCCAATATCTCTGCAAGAAAACCTTTTTGTGACTTAGGAATGGCACTCCCGTAATCTAGAAACTGCCACCTTTCCATTGATGTATCGCATAATACAAAATGAGAACCCTCAAAAAGTTCGATTTTTCAATTAGCGACACAATTGCCAGAAGTGAGTTAACAATTCCGCACTTGTGGCAAATGCGTCGCTAATTGAAAAATCGAACTTTTTGAGGGTTCTCATTTTGTATTATGCGATACATCAATGGAAAGGTGGCAGTTTCTAGATGACGGGAGTGCCATTCCTAGGTCACGAAAAGGTTTTCTTGCAGAGATATTGGCATCCAAACACTAAAAAGTCATCAAATTAATTTATTTCGATATGCAATGCTAAAAGTGTTTGGATGCCAATATCTCTGCAAGAAAACCTTTTTGTGACCTAGGAATGGCACTCCCGTAAACTAGAAACTGCCACCTTTCTATTGATGTATCGCATAATACAAAATGAGAACCCTCAAAAAGTTCGATTTTTCAATTAGCGACACAATTGCCAGAAGTGAGTTAACAATTCCGCACTTGTGGCAAATGCGTCGCTAATTGAAAAATCGAACTTTTTGAGGGTTCTCATTTTGTATTATGCGATACATCAATGGAAAGGTGGCAGTTTCTAGATGACGGGAGTGCCATTCCTAGGTCACGAAAAGGTTTTCTTGCAGAGATATTGGCATCCAAACACTAAAAAGTCATCAAATTAATTTGTTTCGATATGCAATGCTAAAAGTGTTTGGATGCCAATATCTCTGCAAGAAAACCTTTTCGTGACTTAGGAATGGCACTCCCGTGATCTAGAAACTGCCACCTTTCTATTGATGTATCGCATAATACAAAATGAGAACCCTCAAAAAGTTCGATTTTTCAATTAGCGACACAATTGCCAGAAGTGAGTTAACAATTCCGCACTTGTGGCAAATGCGTCGCTAATTGAAAAATCGAACTTTTTGAGTGTTCTCATTTTGTATTATGCGATACATCAATGGAAAGGTGGCAGTTACTAGATGACGGGAGTGCCATTCCTAGGTCACGAAAAGGTTTTCTTGCAGAGATATTGGCATCCAAACACTAAAAAGTCATCAAATTAATTTGTTTCGTTATGCAATGCTAAAAGTGTTTGGATGCCAATATCTCTGCAAGAAAACCTTTTCGTGACTTAGGAATGGCACTCCCGTGATCTAGAAACTGCCACCTTTCCATTGATGTATCGCATAATACAAAATGAGAACCCTCAAAAAGTTCGATTTTTCAATTAGCGACACAATTGCCAGAAGTGAGTTAACAATTCCGCACTTGTGGCAAATGCGTCGCTAATTGAAAAATCGAACTTTTTGAGGGTTCTCATTTTGTATTATGCGATACATTAATGGAAAGGTGGCAGTTTCTAGATGACGGGAGTGCCATTCCTAGGTCACGAAAAGGTTTTCTTGCAGAGATATTGGCATCCAAACACTAAAAAGTCATCAAATTAATTTGTTTCGATATGCAATGCTAAAAGTGTTTGGATGCCAATATCTCTGCAAGAAAACCTTTTTGTGACTTAGGAATGGCACTCCCGTAATCTAGAAACTGCCACCTTTCCATTGATGTATCGCATAATACAAAATAAGAACCCTCAAAAAGTTCGATTTTTCAATTAGCGACACAATTGCCAGAAGTGAGTTAACAATTCCGCACTTGTGGCAAATACGTCGCTAATTGAAAAATCGAACTTTTTGAGGGTTCTCATTTTGTATTTTGCGATACATCAATGGAAAGGTGGCAGTTTCTAGATTACGGGAGTGCCATTCCTAAGTCACAAAAAGGTTTTCTTGCAGAGATATTGGATATATTTTGTATTATGCGATACATCAATGGAAAGGTGGCAGTTACTAGATGACGGGAGTGCCATTCCTAGGTCACGAAAAGGTTTTCTTGCAGAGATATTGGCATCCAAACACTAAAAAGTCATCAAATTAATTTGTTTCGTTATGCAATGCTAAAAGTGTTTGGATGCCAATATCTCTGCAAGAAAACCTTTTCGTGACTTAGGAATGGCACTCCCGTGATCTAGAAACTGCCACCTTTCCATTGATGTATCGCATAATACAAAATGAGAACCCTCAAAAAGTTCGATTTTTCAATTAGCGACACAATTGCCAGAAGTGAGTTAACAATTCCGCACTTGTGGCAAATGCGTCGCTAATTGAAAAATCGAACTTTTTGAGTGTTCTCATTTTGTATTATGCGATACATCAATGGAAAGGTGGCAGTTTCTAGATGACGGGAGTGCCATTCCTAGGTCACGAAAAGGTTTTCTTGCAGAGATATTGGCATCCAAACACTAAAAAGTCATCAAATTAATTTGTTTCGATATGCAATGCTAAAAGTGTTTGGATGCCAATATCTCTGCAAGAAAACCTTTTCGTGACTTAGGAATGGCACTCCCGTGATCTAGAAACTGCCACCTTTCCATTGATGTATCGCATAATACAAAATGAGAACCCTCAAAAAGTTCGATTTTTCAATTAGCGACACAATTGCCAGAAGTGAGTTAACAATTCCGCACTTGTGGCAAATGCGTCGCTAATTGAAAAATCGAACTTTTTGAGGGTTCTCATTTTGTATTATGCGATACATCAATGGAAAGGTGGCAGTTTCTAGATGACGGGAGTGCCATTCCTAGGTCACGAAAAGGTTTCTTGCAGAGATATTGGCATCCAAACACTAAAAAGTCATCAAATTAATTTGTTTCGATATGCAATGCTAAAAGTGTTTGGATGCCAATATCTCTGCAAGAAAACCTTTTTGTGACTTAGGAATGGCACTCCCGTAATCTAGAAACTGCCACCTTTCCATTGATGTATCGCATAATACAAAATGAGAACCCTCAAAAAGTTCGATTTTTCAATTAGCGACACAATTGCCAGAAGTGAGTTAACAATTCCGCACTTGTGGCAAATACGTCGCTAATTGAAAAATCGAACTTTTTGAGGGTTCTCATTTGCGATACATCAATGGAAAGGTGGCAGTTTCTAGATGACGGGAGTGCCATTCCTAGGTCACGAAAAGGTTTTCTTGCAGAGATATTGGCATCCAAACACTAAAAAGTCATCAAATTAATTTGTTTCGATATGCAATGCTAAAAGTGTTTGGATGCCAATATCTCTGCAAGAAAACCTTTTTGTGACTTAGGAATGGCACTCCCGTAATCTAGAAACTGCCACCTTTCCATTGATGTATCGCATAATACAAAATAAGAACCCTCAAAAAGTTCGATTTTTCAATTAGCGACACAATTGCCAGAAGTGAGTTAACAATTCCGCACTTGTGGCAAATACGTCGCTAATTGAAAAATCGAACTTTTTGAGGGTTCTCATTTTGTATTTTGCGATACATCAATGGAAAGGTGGCAGTTTCTAGATTACGGGAGTGCCATTCCTAAGTCACAAAAAGGTTTTCTTGCAGAGATATTGGATATATTTTGTATTATGCGATACATCAATGGAAAGGTGGCAGTTACTAGATGACGGGAGTGCCATTCCTAGGTCACGAAAAGGTTTTCTTGCAGAGATATTGGCATCCAAACACTAAAAAGTCATCAAATTAATTTGTTTCGTTATGCAATGCTAAAAGTGTTTGGATGCCAATATCTCTGCAAGAAAACCTTTTCGTGACTTAGGAATGGCACTCCCGTGATCTAGAAACTGCCACCTTTCCATTGATGTATCGCATAATACAAAATGAGAACCCTCAAAAAGTTCGATTTTTCAATTAGCGACACAATTGCCAGAAGTGAGTTAACAATTCCGCACTTGTGGCAAATGCGTCGCTAATTGAAAAATCGAACTTTTTGAGTGTTCTCATTTTGTATTATGCGATACATCAATGGAAAGGTGGCAGTTTCTAGATGACGGGAGTGCCATTCCTAGGTCACGAAAAGGTTTTCTTGCAGAGATATTGGCATCCAAACACTAAAAAGTCATCAAATTAATTTGTTTCGATATGCAATGCTAAAAGTGTTTGGATGCCAATATCTCTGCAAGAAAACCTTTTCGTGACTTAGGAATGGCACTCCCGTGATCTAGAAACTGCCACCTTTCCATTGATGTATCGCATAATACAAAATGAGAACCCTCAAAAAGTTCGATTTTTCAATTAGCGACACAATTGCCAGAAGTGAGTTAACAATTCCGCACTTGTGGCAAATGCGTCGCTAATTGAAAAATCGAACTTTTTGAGGGTTCTCATTTTGTATTATGCGATACATCAATGGAAAGGTGGCAGTTTCTAGATGACGGGAGTGCCATTCCTAGGTCACGAAAAGGTTTCTTGCAGAGATATTGGCATCCAAACACTAAAAAGTCATCAAATTAATTTGTTTCGATATGCAATGCTAAAAGTGTTTGGATGCCAATATCTCTGCAAGAAAACCTTTTTGTGACTTAGGAATGGCACTCCCGTAATCTAGAAACTGCCACCTTTCCATTGATGTATCGCATAATACAAAATGAGAACCCTCAAAAAGTTCGATTTTTCAATTAGCGACACAATTGCCAGAAGTGAGTTAACAATTCCGCACTTGTGGCAAATACGTCGCTAATTGAAAAATCGAACTTTTTGAGGGTTCTCATTTGCGATACATCAATGGAAAGGTGGCAGTTTCTAGATGACGGGAGTGCCATTCCTAGGTCACGAAAAGGTTTTCTTGCAGAGATATTGGCATCCAAACACTAAAAAGTCATCAAATTAATTTGTTTCGATATGCAATGCTAAAAGTGTTTGGATGCCAATATCTCTGCAAGAAAACCTTTTTGTGACTTAGGAATGGCACTCCCGTAATCTAGAAACTGCCACCTTTCCATTGATGTATCGCATAATACAAAATAAGAACCCTCAAAAAGTTCGATTTTTCAATTAGCGACACAATTGCCAGAAGTGAGTTAACAATTCCGCACTTGTGGCAAATACGTCGCTAATTGAAAAATCGAACTTTTTGAGGGTTCTCATTTTGTATTTTGCGATACATCAATGGAAAGGTGGCAGTTTCTAGATTACGGGAGTGCCATTCCTAAGTCACAAAAAGGTTTTCTTGCAGAGATATTGGATATATTTTGTATTATGCGATACATCAATGGAAAGGTGGCAGTTACTAGATGACGGGAGTGCCATTCCTAGGTCACGAAAAGGTTTTCTTGCAGAGATATTGGCATCCAAACACTAAAAAGTCATCAAATTAATTTGTTTCGTTATGCAATGCTAAAAGTGTTTGGATGCCAATATCTCTGCAAGAAAACCTTTTCGTGACTTAGGAATGGCACTCCCGTGATCTAGAAACTGCCACCTTTCCATTGATGTATCGCATAATACAAAATGAGAACCCTCAAAAAGTTCGATTTTTCAATTAGCGACACAATTGCCAGAAGTGAGTTAACAATTCCGCACTTGTGGCAAATGCGTCGCTAATTGAAAAATCGAACTTTTTGAGTGTTCTCATTTTGTATTATGCGATACATCAATGGAAAGGTGGCAGTTTCTAGATGACGGGAGTGCCATTCCTAGGTCACGAAAAGGTTTTCTTGCAGAGATATTGGCATCCAAACACTAAAAAGTCATCAAATTAATTTGTTTCGATATGCAATGCTAAAAGTGTTTGGATGCCAATATCTCTGCAAGAAAACCTTTTCGTGACTTAGGAATGGCACTCCCGTGATCTAGAAACTGCCACCTTTCCATTGATGTATCGCATAATACAAAATGAGAACCCTCAAAAAGTTCGATTTTTCAATTAGCGACACAATTGCCAGAAGTGAGTTAACAATTCCGCACTTGTGGCAAATGCGTCGCTAATTGAAAAATCGAACTTTTTGAGGGTTCTCATTTTGTATTATGCGATACATCAATGGAAAGGTGGCAGTTTCTAGATGACGGGAGTGCCATTCCTAGGTCACGAAAAGGTTTCTTGCAGAGATATTGGCATCCAAACACTAAAAAGTCATCAAATTAATTTGTTTCGATATGCAATGCTAAAAGTGTTTGGATGCCAATATCTCTGCAAGAAAACCTTTTTGTGACTTAGGAATGGCACTCCCGTAATCTAGAAACTGCCACCTTTCCATTGATGTATCGCATAATACAAAATGAGAACCCTCAAAAAGTTCGATTTTTCAATTAGCGACACAATTGCCAGAAGTGAGTTAACAATTCCGCACTTGTGGCAAATACGTCGCTAATTGAAAAATCGAACTTTTTGAGGGTTCTCATTTTGTATTTTGCGATACATCAATGGAAAGGTGGCAGTTTCTAGATTACGGGAGTGCCATTCCTAAGTCACAAAAAGGTTTTCTTGCAGAGATATTGGCATCCAAACACTTTTAGCATTGCATATCGAAATAAATTAATTTGATGACTTTTTAGTGTTTAGATGCCAATATCTCTGCAAGAAAACCTTTTCGTGACTTAGGAATGGCACTCCCGTGATCTAGAAAGTACCACCTTGCCATTGATGTATCGCATAATACAAAATGAGAACCCTCAAAAAGTTCGATTTTTCAATCAGCGACACAATTGCCAGAAGTGAGTTAACAATTCCGCACTTGTGGCAAATGCGTCGCTAATTGAAAAATCGAACTTTTTGAGGGTTCTCGTTTTGTATTATGCGATACATCAATGGAAAGGTGGCAGTTTCTAGATCACGGGAGTGCCATTCCTAAGTCACAAAAAGGTTTTCTTGCAGAGATATTGGCATCCAAACACTTTTAGCATTGCATATCGAAATAAATTAATTTGATGACTTTTTAGTGTTTAGATGCCAATATCTCTGCAAGAAAACCTTTTCGTGACTTAGGAATGGCACTCCCGTGATCTAGAAAGTGCCACCTTTCCATTGATGTATCGCATAATACAAAATGAGAACCCTCAAAAAGTTCGATTTTGCAATTAGCGACACAATTGCCTAAATGAGTTAACAATTCCGCACTTGTGGCAAATGCTTCGCTAATTGAAAAATCGAACTTTTTGAGGGTTCTCATTTTGTATTATACGATACATCAATGGAAAGGTGGCAGTTTCTAGATCACGGGAGTGCCATTCCTAAGTCACGAAAAGGTTTTCTTGCAGAGATATTGGTATCTAAACACTAAAAAGTCATCAAATTAATTTATTTCGATATGCAATGCTACACAATTGCCAGAAGTGAGTTAACAATTCCGCACTTGTGGCAAATGCGTCGCTAATTGAAAAATCGAACTTTTTGAGGGTTCTCATTTTGTATTATGCGATACATCAATGGAAAGGTGGCAGTTTCTAGATCACGGGAGTGCCATTCCTAAGTCACGAAAAGGTTTTCTTGCAGAGATATTGGCATCTAAACACTAAAAAGTCATCAAATTAATTTATTTCGATATGCAATGCTAAAAGTGTTTGGATGCCAATATCTCTGCAAGAAAACCTTTTCGTGACTTAGGAATGGCACTCCCGTGATCTAGAAAGTACCACCTTTCCATTGATGTATCGCATAATACAAAATGAGAACCCTCAAAAAGTTCGATTTTTCAATTAGCGACGCATTTGCCACAAGTGCGGAATTGTTAACTCACTTCTGGCAATTGTGTCGCTAATTGAAAAATCGAACTTTTTGAGGGTTCTCATTTTGTAATTTTCGATACATCAATGGAAAGGTGGCAGTTTCTAGATTACGGGAGTGCCATTCCTAAGTCACAAAAAGGTTTTCTTGCAGAGATATTGGCATCCAAACACTTTTAGCATTGCATATCGAAATAAATTAATTTGATGACTTTTTAGTGTTTAGATGCCAATATCTCTGCAAGAAAACCTTTTCGTGACTTAGGAATGGCACTCCCGTGATCTAGAAACTGCCACCTTTCCATTGATGTATCGCATAATACAAAATGAGAACCCTCAAAAAGTTCGATTTTTCAATTAGCGACGCATTTGCCACAAGTGCGGAATTGTTAACTCACTTCTGGGAATTGTGTCGCTAATTGAAAAATCGAACTTTTTGAGGGTTCTCATTTTGTATTTTGCGATACATCAATGGAAAGGTGGCAGTTTCTGGATTACGGGAGTGCCATTCCTAAGTCACGAAAAGGTTTTCTTGCAGAGATATTGGCATCCAAACACTTTTAGCATTGCATATCGAAATAAATTAATTTGATGACTTTTTAGTGTTTAGATGCCAATATCTCTGCAAGAAAACCTTTTCGTGACTTAGGAATGGCACTCCCGTGATCTAGAAAGTGCCACCTTTCCATTGATGTATCGCATAATACAAAATGAGAACCCTCAAAAAGTTCGATTTTTCAATTAGCGACACAATTGCCAGAAGTGAGTTAACAATTCCGCACTTGTGGCAAATGCGTCGCTAATTGAAAAATCGAACTTTTTGAGGGTTCTCATTTTGTATTATGCGATACATCAATGGAAAGGTGGCAGTTTCTAGATCACGGGAGTGCCATTCCTAAGTCACGAAAAGGTTTTCTTGCAGAGATATTGGCATCTAAACACTAAAAAGTCATCAAATTTATTTATTTCGATATGCAATGCTAAAAGTGTTTGGATGCCAATATCTCTGCAAGAAAACCTTTTTGTGACTTAGGAATGGCACTCCCGTGATCTAGAAACTGCCACCTTTCCATTGATGTATCGCATAATACAAAATGAGAACCCTCAAAAAGTTCGATTTTTCAATTAGCGACGTATTTGCCACAAGTGCGGAATTGTTAACTCACTTCTGGCAATTGTGTCGCTAATTGAAAAATCGAACTTTTTGAGGGTTCTCATTATGTATTATACGATACATCAATGCAAAGGTGGCAGTTTCTAGATCACGGGAGTGCCATTCCTAAGTCACGAAAAGGTTTTCTTGCAGAGATATTGGCATCTAAACACTAAAAAGTCATCAAATTAATTTATTTCGATATGCAATGCTAAAAGTGTTTGGATGCAAATATCTCTGCAAGAAAACCTTTTCGTGACTTAGGAATGGCACTCCCGTGATCTAGAAACTGCCACCTTTCCATTGATGTATCGCATAATACAAAATGAGAACCCTCAAAAAGTTCGATTTTTCAATTAGCGACACAATTGCCAGAAGTGAGTTAACAATTCCGCACTTGTGGCAAATGCGTCGCTAATTGAAAAATCGAACTTTTTGAGGGTTCTCATTTTGTATTATGCGATACATCAATGGAAAGGTGGCAGTTTCTAGATCACGGGAGTGCCATTCCTAAGTCACAAAAAGGTTTTCTTGCAGAGATATTGGCATCCAAACACTTTTAGCATTGCATATCGAAATAAATTAATTTGATGACTTTTTAGTGTTTAGATGCCAATATCTCTGCAAGAAAACCTTTTCGTGACTTAGGAATGGCACTCCCGTGATCTAGAAAGTGCCACCTTTCCATTGATGTATCGCATAATACAAAATGAGAACCCTCAAAAAGTTCGATTTTTCAATTAGCGACACAATTGCCAGAAGTGAGTTAACAATTCCGCACTTGTGGCAAATGCGTCGCTAATTGAAAAATCGAACTTTTTGAGGGTTCTCATTTTGTATTATGCGATACATCAATGGAAAGGTGGCAGTTTCTAGATCACGGGAGTGCCATTCCTAAGTCACGAAAAGGTTTTCTTGCAGAGATATTGGCATCTAAACACTAAAAAGTCATCAAATTAATTTATTTCGATATGCAATGCTAAAAGTGTTTGGATGCCAATATCTCTGCAAGAAAACCTTTTTGTGACTTAGGAATGGCACTCCCGTGATCTAGAAACTGCCACCTTTCCATTGATGTATCGCATAATACAAAATGAGAACCCTCAAAAAGTTCGATTTTTCAATTAGCGACGTATTTGCCACAAGTGCGGAATTGTTAACTCACTTCTGGCAATTGTGTCGCTAATTGCAAAATCGAACTTTTTGAGGGTTCTCATTTTGTATTATGCGATACATCAATGGAAAGGTGGCAGTTTCTAGATCACGGGAGTGCCATTCCTAAGTCACAAAAAGGTTTTCTTGCAGAGATATTGGCATCCAAACACTTTTAGCATTGCATATCGAAATAAATTAATTTGATGACTTTTTAGTGTTTAGATGCCAATATCTCTGCAAGAAAACCTTTTCGTGACTTAGGAATGGCACTCCCGTGATCTAGAAACTGCCACCTTTCCATTGATGTATCGCATAATACAAAATGAGAACCCTCAAAAAGTTCGATTTTTCAATTAGCGACACAATTGCCAGAAGTGAGTTAACAATTCCGCACTTGTGGCAAATGCGTCGCTAATTGAAAAATCGAACTTTTTGGGGGTTCTCATTTTGTATTATGCGATACATCAATGGAAAGGTGGCAGTTTCTAGATCACGGGAGTGCCATTCCTAAGTCACGAAAAGGTTTTCTTGCAGAGATATTGGCATCTAAACACTAAAAAGTCATCAAATTAATTTATTTCGATATGCAATGCTAAAAGTGTTTGGATGCCAATATCTCTGCAAGAAAACCTTTTTGTGACTTAGGAATGGCACTCCCGTGATCTAGAAACTGCCACCTTTCCATTGATGTATCGCATAATACAAAATGAGAACCCTCAAAAAGTTCGATTTTTCAATTAGCGACGTATTTGCCACAAGTGCGGAATTGTTAACTCACTTCTGGCAATTGTGTCGCTAATTGAAAAATCGAACTTTTTGAGGGTTCTCATTATGTATTATACGATACATCAATGCAAAGGTGGCAGTTTCTAGATCACGGGAGTGCCATTCCTAAGTCACGAAAAGGTTTTCTTGCAGAGATATTGGCATCTAAACACTAAAAAGTCATCAAATTAATTTATTTCGATATGCAATGCTAAAAGTGTTTGGATGCCAATATCTCTGCAAGAAAACCTTTTTGTGACTTAGGAATGGCACTCCCGTGATCTAGAAACTGCCACCTTTCCATTGATGTATCGCATAATACAAAATGAGAACCCTCAAAAAGTTCGATTTTTCAATTAGCGACGTATTTGCCACAAGTGCGGAATTGTTAACTCACTTCTGGCAATTGTGTCGCTAATTGCAAAATCGAACTTTTTGAGGGTTCTCATTTTGTATTATGCGATACATCAATGGAAAGGTGGCACTTTCTAGATCACGGGAGTGCCATTCCTAAGTCACGAAAAGGTTTTCTTGCAGAGATATTGGCATCTAAACACTAAAAAGTCATCAAATTAATTTATTTCGATATGCAATGCTAAAAGTGTTTGGATGCCAATATCTCTGCAAGAAAACCTTTTTGTGACTTAGGAATGGCACTCCCGTGATCTAGAAACTGCCACCTTTCCATTGATGTATCGCATAATACAAAATGAGAACCCTCAAAAAGTCCGATTTTTCAATTAGCGACGCATTTGCCACAAGTGCGGAATTGTTAACTCACTGCCACCTTTCCATTGATTTATCGCATAATACAAAATGAGCACCCTCAAAAAGTTCAATTTTTCAATTAGCGACGCATTTGCCACAAGTGCGGAATTGTTAACTCACTTCTGGCAATTGTGTCGCTAATTGAAAAATCGAACTTTTTGAGGGTTCTCATTTTGTATTATGCGATACATCAATGGAAAGGTGGCAGTTTCTAGATCACGGGAGTGCCATTCCTAAGTCACGAAAAGGTTTTCTTGCAGAGATATTGGCATCTAAACACTAAAAAGTCATCAAATTAATTTATTTCGATATGCAATGCTAAAAGTGTTTGGATGCCAATATCTCTGCAAGAAAACCTTTTTGTGACTTAGGAATGGCACTCCCGTGATCTAGAAACTGCCACCTTTCCATTGATGTATCGCATAATACAAAATGAGAACCCTCAAAAAGTTCGATTTTTCAATTAGCGACGTATTTGCCACAAGTGCGGAATTGTTAACTCACTTCTGGCAATTGTGTCGCTAATTGAAAAATCGAACTTTTTGAGGGTTCTCATTTTGTATTATGCGATACATCAATGGAAAGGTGGCACTTTCTAGATCACGGGAGTGCCATTCCTAAGTCACGAAAAGGTTTTCTTGCAGAGATATTGGCATCTAAACACTAAAAAGTCATTGTCAATTGTGTCGCTAATTGAAAAATCGAACTTTTTGAGGGTTCTCATTTTGTATTTTGCGATACATCAATGGAAAGGTGGCAGTTTCTAGATTACGGGAGTGCCATTCCTAAGTCACAAAAAGGTTTTCTTGCAGAGATATTGGCATCCAAACACTTTTAGCATTGCATATCGAAATAAATTAATTTGATGACTTTTTAGTGTTTAGATGCCAATATCTCTGCAAGAAAACCTTTTCGTGACTTAGGAATGGCACTCCCGTGATCTAGAAACTGCCACCTTTCCATTGATGTATCGCATAATACAAAATGAGCACCCTCAAAAAGTTCGATTTTTCAATTAGCGACGCATTTGCCACAAGTGCGGAATTGTTAACTCACTTCTGGCAATTGTGTCGCTAATTGAAAAATCGAGGTTTTCTTGC
The DNA here is from genome assembly GCA_947049315.1 of Epistrophella euchroma. NCBI lineage: Eukaryota > Metazoa > Arthropoda > Insecta > Diptera > Syrphidae > Epistrophella > Epistrophella euchroma. The sequence goes on from OX346248.1 coordinate 42,493,197, forward strand.
AGAGATATTGGCATCTAAACACTTTTAGCATTGCATATCGAAATAAATTAATTTGATGACTTTTTAGTGTTTAGATGCCAATATCTCTGCAAGAAAACCTTTTCGTGACTTAGGAATGGCACTCCCGTGATCTAGAAACTGCCACCTTTCCATTGATGTATCGCATAATACAAAATGAGCACCCTCAAAAAGTTCGATTTTTCAATTAGCGACGCATTTGCCACAAGTGCGGAATTGTTAACTCACTTCTGGCAATTGTGTCGCTAATTGAAAAATCGAACTTTTTGAGGGTTCTCATTTTGTATTATGCGATACATCAATGGAAAGGTGGCACTTTCTAGATCACGGGAGTGCCATTCCTAAGTCACGAAAAGGTTTTCTTGCAGAGATATTGGCATCTAAACACTAAAAAGTCATCAAATTAATTTATTTCGATATGCAATGCTAAAAGTGTTTGGATGCAAATATCTCTGCAAGAAAACCTTATCGTGACTTAGGAATGGCACTCCCGTGATCTAGAAACTGCCACCTTTCCATTGATGTATCGCATAATACAAAATGAGAACCCTCAAAAAGTTCGATTTTTCAATTAGCGACGCATTTGCCACAAGTGCGGAATTGTTAACTCACTTCTGGCAATTGTGTCGCTAATTGAAAAATCGAACTTTTTGAGGGTTCTCATTTTGTATTATGCGATACATCAATGGAAAGGTGGCAGTTTCTAGATCACGGGAGTGCCATTCCTAAGTCACAAAAAGGTTTTCTTGCAGAGATATTGGCATCCAAACACTTTTAGCATTGCATATCGAAATAAATTAATTTGATGACTTTTTAGTGTTTAGATGCCAATATCTCTGCAAGAAAACCTTTTCGTGACTTAGGAATGGCACTTCCGTGATCTAGAAACTGCCACCTTTCCATTGATGTATCGCATAATACAAAATGAGAACCCTCAAAAAGTTCGATTTTTCAATTAGCGACGTATTTGCCACAAGTGCGGAATTGTTAACTCACTTCTGGCAATTGTGTCGCTAATTGAAAAATCGAACTTTTTGAGGGTTCTCATTTTGTATTATGCGATACATCAATGGAAAGGTGGCAGTTTCTAGATCACGGGAGTGCCATTCCTAAGTCACAAAAAGGTTTTCTTGCAGAGATATTGGCATCCAAACACTTTTAGCATTGCATATCGAAATAAATTAATTTGATGACTTTTTAGTGTTTAGATGCCAATATCTCTGCAAGAAAACCTTTTCGTGACTTAGGAATGGCACTTCCGTGATCTAGAAACTGCCACCTTTCCATTGATGTATCGCATAATACAAAATGAGAACCCTCAAAAAGTTCGATTTTTCAATTAGCGACGTATTTGCCACAAGTGCGGAATTGTTAACTCACTTCTGGCAATTGTGTCGCTAATTGAAAAATCGAACTTTTTGAGGGTTCTCATTTTGTATTATGCGATACATCAATGGAAAGGTGGCACTTTCTAGATCACGGGAGTGCCATTCCTAAGTCACGAAAAGGTTTTCTTGCAGAGATATTGGCATCTAAACACTAAAAAGTCATCAAATTAATTTATTTCGATATGCAATGCTAAAAGTGTTTGGATGCCAATATCTCTGCAAGAAAACCTTTTTGTGACTTAGGAATGGCACTCCCGTGATCTAGAAACTGCCACCTTTCCATTGATGTATCGCATAATACAAAATGAGAACCCTCAAAAAGTTCGATTTTTCAATTAGCGACGCATTTGCCACAAGTGCGGAATTGTTAACTCACTTCTGGCAATTGTGTCGCTAATTGAAAAATCGAACTTTTTGAGGGTTCTCATTTTGTATTATGCGATACATCAATGGAAAGGTGGCAGTTTCTAGATTACGGGAGTGCCATTCCTAAGTCACAAAAAGGTTTTCTTGCAGAGATATTGGCATCCAAACACTTTTAGCATTGCATATCGAAATAAATTAATTTGATGACTTTTTAGTGTTTAGATGCCAATATCTCTGCAAGAAAACCTTTTCGTGACTTAGGAATGGCACTCCCGTGATCTAGAAACTGCCACCTTTCCATTGATTTATCGCATAATACAAAATGAGCACCCTCAAAAAGTTCAATTTTTCAATTAGCGACGCATTTGCCACAAGTGCGGAATTGTTAACTCACTTCTGGCAATTGTGTCGCTAATTGAAAAATCGAACTTTTTGAGGGTTCTCATTTTGTATTATGCGATACATCAATGGAAAGGTGGCACTTTCTAGATCACGGGAGTGCCATTCCTAAGTCACGAAAAGGTTTTCTTGCAGAGATATTGGCATCTAAACACTAAAAAGTCATCAAATTAATTTATTTCGATATGCAATGCTAAAAGTGTTTGGATGCCAATATCTCTGCAAGAAAACCTTTTTGTGACTTAGGAATGGCACTCCCGTGATCTAGAAACTGCCAACTTTCCATTGATGTATCGCATAATACAAAATGGGAACCCTCAAAAAGTTCGATTTTTCAATTAGCGACGCATTTGCCACAAGTGCGGAATTGTTAACTCACTTCTGGCAATTGTGTCGCTAATTGAAAAATCGAACTTTTTGAGGGTTCTCATTTTGTATTATGCGATACATCAATGGAAAGGTGGCACTTTCTAGATCACGGGAGTGCCATTCCTAAGTCACGAAAAGGTTTTCTTGCAGAGATATTAGCATCTAAACACTAAAAAGTCATCAAATTAATTTATTTCGATATGCAATGCTAAAAGTGTTTGGATGCCAATATCTCTGCAAGAAAACCTTTTTGTGACTTAGGAATGGCACTCCCGTGATCTAGAAACTGCCACCTTTCCATTGATGTATCGCATAATACAAAATGAGAACCCTCAAAAAGTTCGATTTTTCAATTAGCGACACAATTGCCAGAAGTGAGTTAACAATTCCGCACTTGTGGCAAATACGTCGCTAATTGAAAAATCGAACTTTTTGAGGGTTCTCATTTTGTAATTTTCGATACATCAATGGAAAGGTGGCAGTTTCTAGATTACGGGAGTGCCATTCCTAAGTCACAAAAAGGTTTTCTTGCAGAGATATTGGCATCCAAACACTTTTAGCATTGCATATCGAAATAAATTAATTTGATGACTTTTTAGTGTTTAGATGCCAATATCTCTGCAAGAAAACCTTTTTGTGACTTAGGAATGGCACTCCCGTGATCTAGAAACTGCCAACTTTCCATTGATGTATCGCATAATACAAAATGAGAACCCTCAAAAAGTTCGATTTTTCAATTAGCGACGCATTTGCCACAAGTGCGGAATTGTTAACTCACTTCTGGCAATTGTGTCGCTAATTGAAAAATCGAACTTTTTGAGGGTTCTCATTTTGTAATTTTCGATACATCAATGGAAAGGTGGCAGTTTCTAGATTACGGGAGTGCCATTCCTAAGTCACGAAAAGGTTTTCTTGCAGAGATATTAGCATCTAAACACTAAAAAGTCATCAAATTAATTTATTTCGATATGCAATGCTAAAAGTGTTTGGATGCCAATATCTCTGCAAGAAAACCTTTTCGTGACTTAGGAATGGCACTCCCGTGATCTAGAAACTGCCACCTTTCCATTGATGTATCGCATAATACAAAATGAGAACCCTCAAAAAGTTCGATTTTTCAATTAGCGACGCATTTGCCACAAGTGCGGAATTGTTAACTCACTTCTGGCAATTGTGTCGCTAATTGAAAAATCGAACTTTTTGAGGGTTCTCATTTTGTAATTTTCGATACATCAATGGAAAGGTGGCAGTTTCTAGATTACGGGAGTGCCATTCCTAAGTCACAAAAAGGTTTTCTTGCAGAGATATTGGCATCCAAACACTTTTAGCATTGCATATCGAAATAAATTAATTTGATGACTTTTTAGTGTTTAGATGCCAATATCTCTGCAAGAAAACCTTTTCGTGACTTAGGAATGGCACTCCCGTGATCTAGAAAGTGCCACCTTTCCATTGATGTATCGCATAATACAAAATGAGAACCCTCAAAAAGTTCGATTTTTCAATTAGCGACACAATTGCCAGAAGTGAGTTAACAATTCCGCACTTGTGGCAAATGCGTCGCTAATTGAAAAATCGAACTTTTTGAGGGTTCTCATTTTGTATTATGCGATACATCAATGGAAAGGTGGCAGTTTCTAGATCACGGGAGTGCCATTCCTAAGTCACGAAAAGGTTTTCTTGCAGAGATATTAGCATCTAAACACTAAAAAGTCATCAAATTAATTTATTTCGATATGCAATGCTAAAAGTGTTTGGATGCCAATATCTCTGCAAGAAAACCTTTTCGTGACTTAGGAATGGCACTCCCGTGATCTAGAAACTGCCACCTTTCCATTGATGTATCGCATAATACAAAATGAGAACCCTCAAAAAGTTCGATTTTTCAATTAGCGACGCATTTGCCACAAGTGCGGAATTGTTAACTCACTTCTGGCAATTGTGTCGCTAATTGAAAAATCGAACTTTTTGAGGGTTCTCATTTTGTAATTTTCGATACATCAATGGAAAGGTGGCAGTTTCTAGATTACGGGAGTGCCATTCCTAAGTCACAAAAAGGTTTTCTTGCAGAGATATTGGCATCCAAACACTTTTAGCATTGCATATCGAAATAAATTAATTTGATGACTTTTTAGTGTTTAGATGCCAATATCTCTGCAAGAAAACCTTTTCGTGACTTAGGAATGGCACTCCCGTGATCTAGAAAGTGCCACCTTTCCATTGATGTATCGCATAATACAAAATGAGAACCCTCAAAAAGTTCGATTTTTCAATTAGCGACGCATTTGCCACAAGTGCGGAATTGTTAACTCACTTCTGGCAATTGTGTCGCTAATTGAAAAATCGAACTTTTTGAGGGTTCTCATTTTGTATTTTGCGATACATCAATGGAAAGGTGGCAGTTTCTAGATTACGGGAGTGCCATTCCTAAGTCACAAAAAGGTTTTCTTGCAGAGATATTGGCATCCAAACACTTTTAGCATTGCATATCGAAATAAATTAATTTGATGACTTTTTAGTGTTTAGATGCCAATATCTCTGCAAGAAAACCTTTTCGTGACTTAGGAATGGCACTCCCGTGATCTAGAAAGTGCCACCTTTCCATTGATGTATCGCATAATACAAAATGAGAACCCTCAAAAAGTTCGATTTTTCAATTAGCGACACAATTGCCAGAAGTGAGTTAACAATTCCGCACTTGTGGCAAATGCGTCGCTAATTGAAAAATCGAACTTTTTGAGGGTTCTCATTTTGTATTATGCGATACATCAATGGAAAGGTGGCAGTTTCTAGATCACGGGAGTGCCATTCCTAAGTCACGAAAAGGTTTTCTTGCAGAGATATTGGCATCTAAACACTAAAAAGTCATCAAATTAATTTATTTCGATATGCAATGCTACAAGTGTTTGGATGCCAATATCTCTGCAAGAAAACCTTTTTGTGACTTAGGAATGGCACTCCCGTGATCTAGAAACTGCCACCTTTCCATTGATGTATCGCATAATACAAAATGAGAACCCTTAAAAAGTTCGATTTTTCAATTAGCGACGTATTTGCCACAAGTGCGGAATTGTTAACTCACTTCTGGCAATTGTGTCGCTAATTGAAAAATCGAACTTTTTGAGGGTTCTCATTATGTATTATACGATACATCAATGCAAAGGTGGCAGTTTCTAGATCACGGGAGTGCCATTCCTAAGTCACGAAAAGGTTTTCTTGCAGAGATATTGGCATCTAAACACTAAAAAGTCATCAAATTAATTTATTTCGATATGCAATGCTCATTTTGTATTATGCGATACATCAATGGAAAGGTGGCACTTTCTAGATCACGGGAGTGCCATTCCTAAGTCAGGAAAAGGTTTTCTTGCAGAGATATTGGCATCTAAACACTTTTAGCATTGCATATCGAAATAAATTAATTTGATGACTTTTTAGTGTTTAGATGCCAATATCTCTGCAAGAAAACCTTTTCGTGACTTAGGAATGGCACTCCCGTGATCTAGAAACTGCCACCTTTCCATTGATGTATCGCATAATACAAAATGAGCACCCTCAAAAAGTTCGATTTTTCAATTAGCGACGCATTTGCCACAAGTGCGGAATTGTTAACTCACTTCTGGCAATTGTGTCGCTAATTGAAAAATCGAACTTTTTGAGGGTTCTCATTTTGTATTATGCGATAAATCAATGGAAAGGTGGCAGTTTCTAGATCACGGGAGTGCCATTCCTAAGTCACGAAAAGGTTTTCTTGCAGAGATATTGGCATCCAAACACTTTTAGCATTGCATATCGAAATAAATTAATTTGATGACTTTTTAGTGTTTAGATGCCAATATCTCTGCAAGAAAACCTTTTCGTGACTTAGGAATGGCACTCCCGTGATCTAGAAAGTGCCACCTTTCCATTGATGTATCGCATAATACAAAATGAGAACCCTCAAAAAGTTCGATTTTTCAATTAGCGACACAATTGCCAGAAGTGAGTTAACAATTCCGCACTTGTGGCAAATGCGTCGCTAATTGAAAAATCGAACTTTTTGAGGGTGCTCATTTTGTATTATGCGATACATCAATGGAAAGGTGGCAGTTTCTAGATCACGGGAGTGCCATTCCTAAGTCACGAAAAGGTTTTCTTGCAGAGATATTGGCATCTAAACACTAAAAAGTCATCAAATTAATTTATTTCGATATGCAATGCTAAAAGTGTTTGGATGCCAATATCTCTGCAAGAAAACCTTTTCGTGACTTAGGAATGGCACTCCCGTGATCTAGAAACTGCCACCTTTCCATTGATGTATCGCATAATACAAAATGAGAACCCTCAAAAAGTTCGATTTTTCAATTAGCGACACAATTGCCAGAAGTGAGTTAACAATTCCGCACTTGTGGCAAATGCGTCGCTAATTGAAAAATCGAACTTTTTGAGGGTTCTCATTTTGTATTATGCGATACATCAATGGAAAGGTGGCAGTTTCTAGATCACGGGAGTGCCATTCCTAAGTCACGAAAAGGTTTTCTTGCAGAGATATTGGCATCCAAACACTTTTAGCATTGCATATCGAAATAAATTAATTTGATGACTTTTTAGTGTTTAGGTGCCAATATCTCTGCGGGAAAACCTTTTCGTGACTTAGGAATGGTACTCCCGTGATCTAGAAAGTGCCACCTTTCCATTGATGTATCGCATAATACAAAATGAGAACCCTCAAAAAGTTCGATTTTTCAATTAGCGACACCATAGCCAGAAGTGAGTTAACAATTCCGCACTTGTGGCAAATGCGTCGCTAATTGAAAAATCGAACTTTTTGAGGGTTCTCATTTTGTATTATGCGATACATCAATGGAAAGGTGGCAGTTTCTAGATCACGGGAGTGCCATTCCTAAGTCAGGAAAAGGTTTTCTTGCAGAGATATTGGCATCTAAACACTTTTAGCATTGCATATCGAAATAAATTAATTTGATGACTTTTTAGTGTTTAGATGCCAATATCTCTGCAAGAAAACCTTTTCGTGACTTAGGAATGGCACACCCGTGATCTAGAAAGTGCCACCTTTCCATTGATGTATCGCATAATACAAAATGAGAACCCTCAAAAAGTTCGATTTTTCAATCAGCGACACAATTGCCAGAAGTGAGTTAACAATTCCGCACTTGTGGCAAATGCGTCGCTAATTGAAAAATCGAACTTTTTGAGGGTGCTCATTTTGTATTATGCGATACATCAATGGAAAGGTGGCAGTTTCTAGATCACGGGAGTGCCATTCCTAAGTCACGAAAAGGTTTTCTTGCAGAGATATTGGCATCTAAACACTAAAAAGTCATCAAATTAATTTATTTCGATATGCAATGCTAAAAGTGTTTGGATGCCAATATCTCTGCAAGAAAACCTTTTTGTGACTTAGGAATGGCACTCCCGTGATCTAGAAACTGCCACCTTTCCATTGATGTATCGCATAATACAAAATGAGAACCCTCAAAAAGTTCGATTTTTCAATTAGCGACGCATTTGCCACAAGTGCGGAATTGTTAACTCACTTCTGGCAATTGTGTCGCTAATTGAAAAATCGATCTTTTTGAGGGTTCTCATTTTGTATTATGCGATACATCAATGGAAAGGTGGCACTTTCTAGATCACGGGAGTGCCATTCCTAAGTCACGAAAAGGTTTTCTTGCAGAGATATTGGCACCTAAACACTAAAAAGTCATCAAATTAATTTATTTCGATATGCAATGCTAAAAGTGTTTGGATGCCAATATCTCTGCAAGAAAACCTTTTTGTGACTTAGGAATAGCACTCCCGTGATCTAGAAACTGCCACCTTTCCATTGATGTATCGCATAATACAAAATGAGAACCCTCAAAAAGTTCGATTTTTCAATTAGCGACGCATTTGCCACAAGTGCGGAATTGTTAACTCACTTCTGGCAGTTGTGTCGCTAATTGAAAAATCGAACTTTTTGAGGGTTCTCATTTTGTATTATGCGATACATCAATGGAAAGGTGGCAGTTTCTAGATCACGGGAGTGCCATTCCTAAGTCACGAAAAGGTTTTCTTGCAGAGATATTGGCATCCAAACACTTTTAGCATTGCATATCGAAATAAATTAATTTGATGACTTTTTAGTGTTTAGATGCCAATATCTCTGCAAGAAAACCTTTTCGTGACTTAGGAATGGCACTCCCGTGATCTAGAAACTGCCACCTTTCCATTGATGTATCGCATAATACAAAATGAGCACCCTCAAAAAGTTCGATTTTTCAATTAGCGACGCATTTGCCACAAGTGCGGAATTGTTAACTCACTTCTGGCAATTGTGTCGCTAATTGAAAAATCGAACTTTTTGAGGGTTCTCATTTTGTATTATGCGATACATCAATGGAAAGGTGGCACTTTCTAGATCACGGGAGTGCCATTCCTAAGTCACGAAAAGGTTTTCTTGCAGAGATATTGGCATCTAAACACTAAAAAGTCATCAAATTAATTTATTTCGATATGCAATGCTAAAAGTGTTTGGATGACAATATCTCTGCAAGAAAACCTTTTCGTGACTTAGGAATGGCACTCCCGTGATCTAGAAAGTGCCACCTTTCCATTGATGTATCGCATAATACAAAATGAGAACCCTCAAAAAGTTCGATTTTTCAATTAGCGACGCATTTGCCACAAGTGCGGAATTGTTAACTCACTTCTGGCAATTGTGTCGCTAATTGAAAAATCGAACTTTTTGAGGGTTCTCATTTTGTATTATGCGATACATCAATGGAAAGGTGGCAGTTTCTAGATTACGGGAGTGCCATTCCTAAGTCACAAAAAGGTTTTCTTGCAGAGATATTGGCATCTAAACACTTTAAGCATTGCATATCGAAATAAATTAATTTGATGACTTTTTAGTGTTTAGATGCCAATATCTCTGCAAGAAAACCTATTCGTGACTTAGGAATGGCACTGTTGTGATCTAGAAACTGCCACCTTTCCATTGATGTATCGCATAATACAAAATGAGAACCCTCAAAAAGTTCGATTTTTCAATTAGCGACACAATTGCCAGAAGTGAGTTAACAATTCCGCACTTGTGGCAAATACGTCGCTAATTGAAAAATCGAACTTTTTGAGGGTTCTCATTTTGTATTTTGCGATACATCAATGGAAAGGTGGCAGTTTCTAGATTACGGGAGTGCCATTCCTAAGTCACAAAAAGGTTTTCTTGCAGAGATATTGGCATCTAAACACTAAAAAGTCATCAAATTAATTTATTTCGATATGCAATGCTAAAAGTGTTTGGATGCCAATATCTCTGCAAGAAAACCTTTTTGTGACTTAGGAATGGCACTCCCGTGATCTAGAAACTGCCACCTTTCCATTGATGTATCGCATAATACAAAATGAGCACCCTCAAAAAGTTCGATTTTTCAATTAGCGACGCATTTGCCACAAGTGCGGAATTGTTAACTCACTTCTGGCAATTGTGTCGCTAATTGAAAAATCGAACTTTTTGAGGGTTCTCATTTTGTATTATGCGATACATCAATGGAAAGGTGGCACTTTCTAGATCACGGGAGTGCCATTCCTAAGTCACTCACTTCTGGCAATTGTGTCGCTAATTGAAAAATCGAACTTTTTGAGGGTTCTCATTTTGTATTATGCGATACATCAATGGAAAGGTGGCAGTTTCTAGATCACGGGAGTGCCATTCCTAAGTCACGAAAAGGTTTTCTTGCAGAGATATTGGCATCTAAACACTAAAAAGTCATCAAATTAATTTATTTCGATATGCAATGCTAAAAGTGTTTAGATGCCAATATCTCTGCAAGAAAACCTTTTCGTGACTTAGGAATGGCACTCCCGTGATCTAGAAAGTGCCACCTTTACATTGATGTATCGCATAATACAAAATGAGAACCCTCAAAAAGTTCGATTTTTCAATTAGCGACACAATTGCCAGAAGTGAGTTAACAATTCCGCACTTGTGGCAAATGCGTCGCTAATTGAAAAATCGAACTTTTTGAGGGTTCTCATTTTGTATTATGCGATACATCAATGGAAAGGTGGCAGTTTCTAGATCACGGGAGTGCCATTCCTAAGTCACGAAAAGGTTTTCTTGCAGAGATATTGGCATCTAAACACTAAAAAGTCATCAAATTAATTTATTTCGATATGCAATGCTAAAAGTGTTTGGATGCCAATATCTCTGCAAGAAAACCTTTTTGTGACTTAGGAATGGCACTCCCGTGATCTAGAAACTGGCACCTTTCCATTGATTTATCGCATAATACAAAATGAGAACTCTCAAAAAGTTCGATTTTTCAATTAGCGACGCATTTGCCACAAGTGCGGAATTGTTAACTCACTTCTGGCAATTGTGTCGCTAATTGAAAAATCGAACTTTTTGAGGGTTCTCATTTTGTATTATGCGATACATCAATGGAAAGGTGACAGTTTCTAGATTACGGGAGTGCCATTCCTAAGTCACAAAAAGGTTTTCTTGCAGAGATATTGGCATCCAAACACTTTTAGCATTGCATATCGAAATAAATTAATTTGATGACTTTTTAGTGTTTAGATGCCAATATCTCTGCAAGAAAACCTTTTCGTGACTTAGGAATGGCACTCCCGTGATCTAGAAACTGCCACCTTTCCATTGATTTATCGCATAATACAAAATGAGAACCCTCAAAAAGTTCGATTTTTCAATTAGCGACGCATTTGCCACAAGTGCGGAATTGTTAACTCACTTCTGGCAATTGTGTCGCTAATTGAAAAATCGAACTTTTTGAGGGTTCTCATTTTGTATTATGCGATACATCAATGGAAAGGTGGCACTTTCTAGATCACGGGAGTGCCATTCCTAAGTCACGAAAAGGTTTTCTTGCAGAGATATTGGCATCTAAATACTTTAAGCATTGCATATCGAAATAAATTAATTTGATGACTTTTTAGTGTTTAGATGCCAATATCTCTGCAAGAAAACCTTTTCGTGACTTAGGAATGGCACTCCCGTGATCTAGAAACTGCCACCTTTCCATTGATGTATCGCATAATACAAAATGAGAACCCTCAAAAAGTTCGATTTTTCAATTAGCGACGCATTTGCCACAAGTGCGGAATTGTTAACTCACTTCTGGCAAGCATTGCATATCGAAATAAATTAATTTGATGACTTTTTAGTGTTTAGATGCCAATATCTCTGCAAGAAAACCTTTTCGTGACTTAGGAATGGCACTCCCGTGATCTAGAAACTGCCACCTTTCCATTGATGTATCGCATAATACAAAATGAGAACCCTCAAAAAGTTCGATTTTTCAATTAGCGACACAATTGCCAGAAGTGAGTTAACAATTCCGCACTTGTGGCAAATACGTCGCTAATTGAAAAATCGAACTTTTTGAGGGTTCTCATTTTGTATTTTGCGATACATCAATGGAAAGGTGGCAGTTTCTAGATTACGGGAGTGCCATTCCTAAGTCACAAAAAGGTTTTCTTGCAGAGATATTGGCATCCAAACACTTTTAGCATTGCATATCGAAATAAATTAATTTGATGACTTTTTAGTGTTTAGATGCCAATACCTCTGCAAGAAAACCTTTTCGTGACTTAGGAATGGCACTCCCGTGATCTAGAAACTGCCACCTTTCCATTGATGTATCGCATAATACAAAATGAGAACCCTCAAAAAGTTCGATTTTTCAATTAGCGACGCATTTGCCACAAGTGCGGAATTGTTAACTCACTTCTGGCAATTGTGTCGCTAATTGAAAAATCGAACTTTTTGAGGGTTCTCATTTTGTATTATGCGATACATCAATGGAAAGGTGGCAGTTTCTAGATTACGGGAGTGCCATTCCTAAGTCACAAAAAGGTTTTCTTGCAGAGATATTGGCATCTAAACACTTTAAGCATTGCATATCGAAATAAATTAATTTGATGACTTTTTAGTGTTTAGATGCCAATATCTCTGCAAGAAAACCTTTTCGTGACTTAGGAATGGCACTCCCGTGATCTAAAAAATGCCACCTTTCCATTGATGTATCGCATAATACAAAATGAGAACCCTCAAAAAGTTCGATTTTTCAATTAGCGACGCATTTGCCACAAGTGCGGAATTGTTAACTCACTTCTGGCAATTGTGTCGCTAATTGAAAAATCGAACTTTTTGAGGGTTCTCATTTTGTATTATGCGATACATCAATGGAAAGGTGGCACTTTCTAGATCACGGGAGTGCCATTCCTAAGTCACGAAAAGGTTTTCTTGCAGAGATATTGGCATCTAAACACTAAAAAGTCATCAAATTAATTTATTTCGATATGCAATGCTAAAAGTGTTTGGATGCCAATATCTCTGCAAGAAAACCTTTTTGTGACTTAGGAATGGCACTCCCGTAATCTAGAAACTGCCACCTTTCCATTGATGTATCGCAAAATACAAAATGAGAACCCTCAAAAAGTTCGATTTTTCAATTAGCGACGTATTTGCCACAAGTGCGGAATTGTTAACTCACTTCTGGCAATTGTGTCGCTAATTGAAAAATCGAACTTTTTGAGGGTTCTCATTTTGTATTATGCGATACATCAATGGAAAGGTGGCAGTTTCTAGATCACGGGAGTGCCATTCCTAAGTCACGAAAAGGTTTTCTTGCAGAGATATTGGCATCTAAACACTAAAAAGTCATCAAATTAATTTATTTCGATATGCAATGCTTAAAGTGTTTAGATGCCAATATCTCTGCAAGAAAACCTTTTCGTGACTTAGGAATGGCACTCCCGTGATCTAGAAAGTGCCACCTTTCCATTGATGTATCGCATAATACAAAATGAGAACCCTCAAAAAGTTCGATTTTTCAATTAGCGACACAATTGCCAGAAGTGAGTTAACAATTCCGCACTTGTGGCAAATGCGTCGCTAATTGAAAAATCGAACTTTTTGAGGGTTCTCATTTTGTATTATGCGATACATCAATGGAAAGGTGGCAGTTTCTAGATCACGGGAGTGCCATTCCTAAGTCACGAAAAGGTTTTCTTGCAGAGGTATTGGCATCTAAACACTAAAAAGTCATCAAATTAATTTATTTCGATATGCAATGCTAAAAGTGTTTGGATGCCAATATCTCTGCAAGAAAACCTTTTTGTGACTTAGGAATGGCACTCCCGTAATCTAGAAACTGCCACCTTTCCATTGATGTATCGCAAAATACAAAATGAGAACCCTCAAAAAGTTCGATTTTTCAATTAGCGACGTATTTGCCACAAGTGCGGAATTGTTAACTCACTTCTGGCAATTGTGTCGCTAATTGAAAAATCGAACTTTTTGAGGGTTCTCATTTTGTATTATGCGATACATCAATGGAAAGGTGGCAGTTTCTAGATCACGGGAGTGCCATTCCTAAGTCACGAAAAGGTTTTCTTGCAGAGATATTGGCATCTAAACACTAAAAAGTCATCAAATTAATTTATTTCGATATGCAATGCTTGCCAGAAGTGAGTTAACAATTCCGCACTTGTGGCAAATGCGTCGCTAATTGAAAAATCGAACTTTTTGAGGGTTCTCATTTTGTATTATGCGATACATCAATGGAAAGGTGGCAGTTTCTAGATCACGGGAGTGCCATTCCTAAGTCACGAAAAGGTTTTCTTGCAGAGATATTGGCATCTAAACACTAAAAAGTCATCAAATTAATTTATTTCGATATGCAATGCTTAAAGTGTTTAGATGCCAATATCTCTGCAAGAAAACCTTTTTGTGACTTAGGAATGGCACTCCCGTAATCTAGAAACTGCCACCTTTCCATTGATGTATCGCAAAATACAAAATGAGAACCCTCAAAAAGTTCGATTTTTCAATTAGCGACGTATTTGCCACAAGTGCGGAATTGTTAACTCACTTCTGGCAATTGTGTCGCTAATTGAAAAATCGAACTTTTTGAGGGTTCTCATTTTGTATTACGCGATACATCAATGGAAAGGTGGCAGTTTCTAGATCACGGGAGTGCCATTCCTAAGTCACGAAAAGGTTTTCTTGCAGAGATATTGGCATCTAAACACTAAAAAGTCATCAAATTAATTTATTTCGATATGCAATGCTTAAAGTGTTTAGATGCCAATATCTCTGCAAGAAAACCTTTTCGTGACTTGGGAATGGCACTCCCGTGATCTAGAAAGTGCCACCTTTCCATTGATGTATCGCATAATACAAAATGAGAACCCTCAAAAAGTTCGATTTTTCAATTAGCGACACAATTGCCAGAAGTGAGTTAACAATTCCGCACTTGTGGCAAATGCGTCGCTAATTGAAAAATCGAACTTTTTGAGGGTTCTCATTTTGTATTATGCGATAAATCAATGGAAAGGTGCCAGTTTCTAGATCACGGGAGTGCCATTCCTAAGTCACGAAAAGGTTTTCTTGCAGAGATATTGGCATCCAAACACTTTTAGCATTGCATATCGAAATAAATTAATTTGATGACTTTTTAGTGTTTAGATATCAATATCTCTGCAAGAAAACCTTTTCGTTACTTAGGAATGGCACTCCCGTGATCTAGAAAGTGCCACCTTTCCATTGATGTATCGCATAATACAAAATGAGAACCCTCAAAAAGTTCGATTTTTCAATTAGCGACGCATTTGCCACAAGTGCGGAATTGTTAACTCACTTCTGGCAAGCATTGCATATCGAAATAAATTAATTTGATGACTTTTTAGTGTTTAGATGCCAATATCTCTGCAAGAAAACCTTTTCGTGACTTAGGAATGGCACTCCCGTGATCTAGAAAGTGCCACCTTTCCATTGATGTATCGCATAATACAAAATGAGCACCCTCAAAAAGTTCGATTTTTCAATTAGCGACGCATTTGCCACAAGTGCGGAATTGTTAACTCACTTCTGGCAATTGTGTCGCTAATTGAAAAATCGAACTTTTTGAGGGTTCTCATTTTGTATTATGCGATACATCAATGGAAAGGTGGCACTTTCTAGATCACGGGAGTGCCATTCCTAAGTCACGAAAAGGTTTTCTTGCAGAGATATTGGCATCTAAACACTAAAAAGTCATCAAATTAATTTATTTCGATATGCAATGCTAAAAGTGTTTGGATGCCAATATCTCTGCAAGAAAACCTTTTTGTGACTTAGGAATGGCACTCCCGTGATCTAGAAACTGCCACCTTTCCATTGATGTATCGCATAATACAAAATGAGAACCCTCAAAAAGTTCGATTTTTCAATTAGCGACGCATTTGCCACAAGTGCGGAATTGTTAACTCACTTCTGGCAAGCATTGCATATCGAAATAAATTAATTTGATGACTTTTTAGTGTTTAGATGCCAATATCTCTGCAAGAAAACCTTTTCGTGACTTAGGAATGGCACTCCCGTGATCTAGAAAGTGCCACCTTTCCATTGATGTATCGCATAATACAAAATGAGCACCCTCAAAAAGTTCGATTTTTCAATTAGCGACGCATTTGCCACAAGTGCGGAATTGTTAACTCACTTCTGGCAATTGTGTCGCTAATTGAAAAATCGAACTTTTTGAGGGTTCTCATTTTGTATTATGCGATACATCAATGGAAAGGTGGCACTTTCTAGATCACGGGAGTGCCATTCCTAAGTCACGAAAAGGTTTTCTTGCAGAGATATTGGCATCTAAACACTAAAAAGTCATCAAATTAATTTATTTCGATATGCAATGCTAAAAGTGTTTGGATGCCAATATCTCTGCAAGAAAACCTTTTTGTGACTTAGGAATGGCACTCCCGTGATCTAGAAACTGCCACCTTTCCATTGATGTATCGCATAATACAAAATGAGAACCCTCAAAAAGTTCGATTTTTCAATTAGCGACGCATTTGCCACAAGTGCGGAATTGTTAACTCACTTCTGGCAATTGTGTCGCTAATTGAAAAATCGAACTTTTTGTGGGTTCTCATTTTGTATTATGCGATACATCAATGGAAAGGTGGCACTTTCTAGATCACGGGAGTGCCATTCCTAAGTCACAAAAAGGTTTTCTTGCAGAGATATTGGCATCCAAACACTTTTAGCATTGCATATCGAAATAAATTAATTTGATGACTTTTTAGTGTTTAGATGCCAATATCTCTGCAAGAAAACCTTTTCGTGACTTAGGAATGGCACTCCCGTGATCTAGAAAGTGCCACCTTTCCATTGATGTATCGCATAATACAAAATGAGAACCCTCAAAAAGTTCGATTTTTCAATTAGCGACACAATTGCCAGAAGTGAGTTAACAATTCCGCACTTGTGGCAAATACGTCGCTAATTGAAAAATCGAACTTTTTGAGGGTTCTCATTTTGTATTTTGCGATACATCAATGGAAAGGTGGCAGTTTCTAGATTACGGGAGTGCCATTCCTAAGTCACAAAAAGGTTTTCTTGCAGAGATATTGGCATCTAAACACTTTAAGCATTGCATATCGAAATAAATTAATTTGATGACTTTTTAGTGTTTAGATGCCAATATCTCTGCAAGAAAACCTTTTCGTGACTTAGGAATGGCACTCCCGTGATCTAGAAACTGCCACCTTTCCATTGATGTATCGCATAATACAAAATGAGAACCCTCAAAAAGTTCGATTTTTCAATTAGCGACACAATTGCCAGAAGTGAGTTAACAATTCCGCACTTGTGGCAAATGCGTCGCTAATTGAAAAATCGAACTTTTTGAGGGTTCTCATTTTGTATTATGCGATACATCAATGGAAAGGTGGCACTTTCTAGATCACGGGAGTGCCATTCCTAAGTCACGAAAAGGTTTTCTTGCAGAGATATTGGCATCTAAACACTAAAAAGTCATCAAATTAATTTATTTCGATATGCAATGCTAAAAGTGTTTGGATGCCAATATCTCTGCAAGAAAACCTTTTCGTGACTTAGGAATGGCACTCCCGTGATCTAGAAACTGCCACCTTTCCATTGATTTATCGCATAATACAAAATGAGAACCCTCAAAAAGTTCGATTTTTCAATTAGCGACGCATTTGCCACAAGTGCGGAATTGTTAACTCACTTCTGGCAATTGTGTCGCTAATTGAAAAATCGAACTTTTTGAGGGTTCTCATTTTGTATTATGCGATACATCAATGGAAAGGTGGCACTTTCTAGATCACGGGAGTGCCATTCCTAAGTCACGAAAAGGTTTTCTTGCAGAGATATTGGCATCTAAACACTTTAAGCATTGCATATCGAAATAAATTAATTTCATGACTTTTTAGTGTTTAGATGCCAATATCTCTGCAAGAAAACCTTTTCGTGACTGTATCGCATAATACAAAATGAGAACCCTCAAAAAGTTCGATTTTTCAATTAGCGACACAATTGCCAGAAGTGAGTTAACAATTCCGCACTTGTGGCAAATGCGTCGCTAATTGAAAAATCGAACTTTTTGAGGGTTCTCATTTTGTATTATGCGATACATCAATGGAAAGGTGGCAGTTTCTAGATCACGGGAGTGCCATTTCTAAGTCACGAAAAGGTTTTCTTGCAGAGATATTGGCATCTAAACACTAAAAAGTCATCAAATTAATTTATTTCGATATGCAATGCTAAAAGTGTTTGGATGCCAATATCTCTGCAAGAAAACCTTTTCGTGACTTAGGAATGGCACTCCCGTGATCTAGAAACTGCCACCTTTCCATTGATTTATCGCATAATACAAAATGAGAACCCTCAAAAAGTTCGATTTTTCAATTAGCGACGCATTTGCCACAAGTGCGGAATTGTTAACTCACTTCTGGCAATTGTGTCGCTAATTGAAAAATCGAACTTTTTGAGGGTTCTCATTTTGTATTATGCGATACATCAATGGAAAGGTGGCACTTTCTAGATCACGGGAGTGCCATTCCAAAGTCACGAAAAGGTTTTCTTGCAGAGATATTGGCATCTAAACACTAAAAAGTCATCAAATTAATTTATTTCGATATGCAATGCTAAAAGTGTTTGGATGCCAATATCTCTGCAAGAAAACCTTTTCGTGACTTAGGAATGGCACTCCCGTGATCTAGAAACTGCCACCTTTCCATTGATTTATCGCATAATACAAAATGAGAACCCTCAAAAAGTTCGATTTTTCAATTAGCGACGCATTTGCCACAAGTGCGGAATTGTTAACTCACTTCTGGCAATTGTGTCGCTAATTGAAAAATCGAACTTTTTGAGGGTTCTCATTTTGTATTATGCGATACATCAATGGAAAGGTGGCACTTTCTAGATCACGGGAGTGCCATTCCTAAGTCACGAAAAGGTTTTCTTGCAGAGATATTGGCATCTAAACACTTTAAGCATTGCATATCGAAATAAATTAATTTGATGACTTTTTAGTGTTTAGATGCCAATATCTCTGCAAGAAAACCTTTTCGTGACTTAGGAATGGCACTCCCGTGATCTAGAAACTGCCACCTTTCCATTGATGTATCGCATAATACAAAATGAGAACCCTCAAAAAGTTCGATTTTTCAATTAGCGACACAATTGCCAGAAGTGAGTTAACAATTCCGCACTTGTGGCAAATACGTCGCTAATTGAAAAATCGAACTTTTTGAGGGTTCTCATTTTGTATTATGCGATACATCAATGGAAAGGTGGCACTTTCTAGATCACGGGAGTGCCATTCCTAAGTCACGAAAAGGTTTTCTTGCAGAGATATTGGCATCTAAACACTTTAAGCATTGCATATCGAAATAAATTAATTTGATGACTTTTTAGTGTTTAGATGCCAATATCTCTGCAAGAAAACCTTTTCGTGACTTAGGAATGGCACTCCCGTGATCTAGAAACTGCCACCTTTCCATTGATGTATCGCATAATACAAAATGAGAACCCTCAAAAAGTTCGATTTTTCAATTAGCGACACAATTGCCAGAAGTGAGTTAACAATTCCGCACTTGTGGCAAATGCGTCGCTAATTGAAAAATCGAACTTTTTGAGGGTTCTCATTTTGTATTATGCGATACATCAATGGAAAGGTGGCAGTTTCTAGATCACGGGAGTGCCATTCCTAAGTCACGAAAAGGTTTTCTTGCAGAGATATTGGCATCTAAACACTTTAAGCATTGCATATCGAAATAAATTAATTTGATGACCTTTTAGTGTTTAGATGCCAATATCTCTGCAAGAAAACCTTTTTGTGACTTAGGAATGGCACTCCCGTAATCTAGAAACTGCCACCTTTCCATTGATGTATCGCATAATACAAAATGAGCACCCTCAAAAAGTTCGATTTTTCAATTAGCGACGCATTTGCCACAAGTGCGGAATTGTTAACTCACTTCTGGCAATTGTGTCGCTCGCTAATTGAAAAATCGAACTTTTTGAGGGTTCTCATTTTGTATTATGCGATACATCAATGGAAAGGTGGCAGTTTCTAGATCACGGGAGTGCCATTCCTAAGTCACGAAAAGGTTTTCTTGCAGAGATATTGGCATCTAAACACTTTAAGCATTGCATATCGAAATAAATTAATTTGATGACCTTTTAGTGTTTAGATGCCAATATCTCTGCAAGAAAACCTTTTTGTGACTTAGGAATGGCACTCCCGTAATCTAGAAACTGCCACCTTTCCATTGATGTATCGCATAATACAAAATGAGCACCCTCAAAAAGTTCGATTTTTCAATTAGCGACGCATTTGCCACAAGTGCGGAATTGTTAACTCACTTCTGGCAATTGTGTCGCTCGCTAATTGAAAAATCGAACTTTTTGAGGGTTCTCATTTTGTATTATGCGATACATCAATGGAAAGGTGGCAGTTTCTAGATCACGGGAGTGCCATTCCTAAGTCACGAAAAGGTTTTCTTGCAGAGATATTGGCATCCAAACACTTTTAGCATTGCATATCGAAATAAATTAATTTGATGACCTTTTAGTGTTTAGATGCCAATATCTCTGCAAGAAAACCTTTTTGTGACTTAGGAATGGCACTCCCGTGATCTAGAAAGTGCCACCTTTCCATTGATGTATCGCATAATACAAAATGAGCACCCTCAAAAAGTTCGATTTTTCAATTAGCGACGCATTTGCCACAAGTGCGGAATTGTTAACTCACTTCTGGCAATTGTGTCGCTAATTGAAAAATCGAACTTTTTGAGGGTTCTCATTTTGTATTATGCGATACATCAATGGAAAGGTGGCAGTTTCTAGATCACGGGAGTGCCATTCCTAAGTCACGAAAAGGTTTTCTTGCAGAGATATTGGCATCCAAACACTTTTAGCATTGCATATCGAAATAAATTAATTTGATGACCTTTTAGTGTTTAGATGCCAATATCTCTGCAAGAAAACCTTTTTGTGACTTAGGAATGGCACTCCCGTAATCTAGAAACTGCCACCTTTCCATTGATGTATCGCATAATACAAAATGAGCACCCTCAAAAAGTTCGATTTTTCAATTAGCGACGCATTTGCCACAAGTGCGGAATTGTTAACTCACTTCTGGCAATTGTGTCGCTAATTGAAAAATCGAACTTTTTGAGGGTTCTCATTTTGTATTATGCGATACATCAATGGAAAGGTGGCAGTTTCTAGATCACGGGAGTGCCATTCCTAAGTCACGAAAAGGTTTTCTTGCAGAGATATTGGCATCTAAACACTAAAAAGTCATCAAATTAATTTATTTCGATATGCAATGCTTAAAGTGTTTAGATGCCAATATCTCTGCAAGAAAACCTTTTCGTGACTTAGGAATGGCACTCCCGTGATCTAGAAAGTGCCACCTTTCCATTGATGTATCGCATAATACAAAATGAGAACCCTCAAAAAGTTCGATTTTTCAATTAGCGACACAATTGCCAGAAGTGAGTTAACAATTCCGCACTTGTGGCAAATGCGTCGCTAATTGAAAAATCGAACTTTTTGAGGGTGCTCATTTTGTATTATGCGATACATCAATGGAAAGGTGGCACTTTCTAGATCACGGGAGTGCCAGAGATATTGGCATCTAAACACTAAAAAGTCATCAAATTAATTTATTTCGATATGCAATGCTTAAAGTGTTTAGATGCCAATATCTCTGCAAGAAAACCTTTTCGTGACTTAGGAATGGCACTCCCGTGATCTAGAAACTGCCACCTTTCCATTGATGTATCGCATAATACAAAATGAGAACCCTCAAAAAGTTCGATTTTTCAATTAGCGACACAATTGCCAGAAGTGAGTTAACAATTCCGCACTTGTGGCAAATGCGTCGCTAATTGAAAAATCGAACTTTTTGAGGGTTCTCATTTTGTATTATGCGATACATCAATGGAAAGGTGGCACTTTCTAGATCACGGGAGTGCCATTCCTAAGTCACGAAAAGGTTTTCTTGCAGAGATATTGGCATCTAAACACTAAAAAGTCATCAAATTAATTTATTTCGATATGCAATGCTAAAAGTGTTTGGATGCCAATATCTCTGCAAGAAAACCTTTTCGTGACTTAGGAATGGCACTCCCGTGATCTAGAAACTGCCACCTTTCCATTGATTTATCGCATAATACAAAATGAGAACCCTCAAAAAGTTCGATTTTTCAATTAGCGACGCATTTGCCACAAGTGCGGAATTGTTAACTCACTTCTGGCAATTGTGTCGCTAATTGAAAAATCGAACTTTTTGAGGGTTCTCATTTTGTATTATGCGATACATCAATGGAAAGGTGGCACTTTCTAGATCACGGGAGTGCCATTCCTAAGTCACGAAAAGGTTTTCTTGCAGAGATATTGGCATCTAAACACTTTAAGCATTGCATATCGAAATAAATTAATTTGATGACTTTTTAGTGTTTAGATGCCAATATCTCTGCAAGAAAACCTTTTCGTGACTGTATCGCATAATACAAAATGAGAACCCTCAAAAAGTTCGATTTTTCAATTAGCGACACAATTGCCAGAAGTGAGTTAACAATTCCGCACTTGTGGCAAATGCGTCGCTAATTGAAAAATCGAACTTTTTGAGGGTTCTCATTTTGTATTATGCGATACATCAATGGAAAGGTGGCAGTTTCTAGATCACGGGAGTGCCATTCCTAAGTCACGAAAAGGTTTTCTTGCAGAGATATTGGCATCTAAACACTAAAAAGTCATCAAATTAATTTATTTCGATATGCAATGCTAAAAGTGTTTGGATGCCAATATCTCTGCAAGAAAACCTTTTTGTGACTTAGGAATGGCACTCCCGTGATCTAGAAACTGCCACCTTTCCATTGATGTATCGCATAATACAAAATGAGAACCCTCAAAAAGTTCGATTTTTCAATTAGCGACGCATTTGCCACAAGTGCGGAATTGTTAACTCACTTCTGGCAATTGTGTCGCTAATTGAAAAATCGAACTTTTTGAGGGTTCTCATTTTGTATTATGCGATACATCAATGGAAAGGTGGCACTTTCTAGATCACGGGAGTGCCATTCCTAAGTCACGAAAAGGTTTTCTTGCAGAGATATTGGCATCTAAACACTAAAAAGTCATCAAATTAATTTATTTCGATATGCAATGCTAAAAGTGTTTGGATGCCAATATCTCTGCAAGAAAACCTTTTCGTGACTTAGGAATGGCACTCCCGTGATCTAGAAACTGCCACCTTTCCATTGATTTATCGCATAATACAAAATGAGAACCCTCAAAAAGTTCGATTTTTCAATTAGCGACGCATTTGCCACAAGTGCGGAATTGTTAACTCACTTCTGGCAATTGTGTCGCTAATTGAAAAATCGAACTTTTTGAGGGTTCTCATTTTGTATTATGCGATACATCAATGGAAAGGTGGCACTTTCTAGATCACGGGAGTGCCATTCCTAAGTCACGAAAAGGTTTTCTTGCAGAGATATTGGCATCTAAACACTAAAAAGTCATCAAATTAATTTATTTCGATATGCAATGCTAAAAGTGTTTGGATGCCAATATCTCTGCAAGAAAACCTTTTCGTGACTTAGGAATGGCACTCCCGTGATCTAGAAACTGCCACCTTTCCATTGATTTATCGCATAATACAAAATGAGAACCCTCAAAAAGTTCGATTTTTCAATTAGCGACGCATTTGCCACAAGTGCGGAATTGTTAACTCACTTCTGGCAATTGTGTCGCTAATTGAAAAATCGAACTTTTTGAGGGTTCTCATTTTGTATTATGCGATACATCAATGGAAAGGTGGCACTTTCTAGATCACGGGAGTGCCATTCCTAAGTCACGAAAAGGTTTTCTTGCAGAGATATTGGCATCTAAACACTTTAAGCATTGCATATCGAAATAAATTAATTTGATGACTTTTTAGTGTTTAGATGCCAATATCTCTGCAAGAAAACCTTTTCGTGACTTAGGAATGGCACTCCCGTGATCTAGAAACTGCCACCTTTCCATTGATGTATCGCATAATACAAAATGAGAACCCTCAAAAAGTTCGATTTTTCAATTAGCGACGTATTTGCCACAAGTGCGGAATTGTTAACTCACTTCTGGCAATTGTGTCGCTAATTGAAAAATCGAACTTTTTGAGGGTTCTCATTTTGTATTATGCGATACATCAATGGAAAGGTGGCAGTTTCTAGATCACGGGAGTGCCATTCCTAAGTCACGAAAAGGTTTTCTTGCAGAGATATTGGCATCCAAACACTTTTTGCATTGCATATCGAAATAAATTAATTTGATGACTTTTTAGTGTTTAGATGCCAATATCTCTGCAAGAAAACCTTTTCGTGACTTAGGAATGGCACTCCCGTGATCTAGAAAGTGCCACCTTTCCATTGATGTATCGCATAATACAAAATGAGCACCCTCAAAAAGTTCGATTTTTCAATTAGCGACGCATTTGCCACAAGTGCGGAATTGTTAACTCACTTCTGGCAATTGTGTCGCTAATTGAAAAATCGAACTTTTTGAGGGTTCTCATTTTGTATTATGCGATACATCAATGGAAAGGTGGCACTTTCTAGATCACGGGAGTGCCATTCCTAAGTCACGAAAAGGTTTTCTTGCAGAGATATTGGCATCTAAACACTAAAAAGTCATCAAATTAATTTATTTCGATATGCAATGCTAAAAGTGTTTGGATGCCAATATCTCTGCAAGAAAACCTTTTTGTGACTTAGGAATGGCACTCCCGTGATCTAGAAACTGCCACCTTTCCATTGATGTATCGCATAATACAAAATGAGAACCCTCAAAAAGTTCGATTTTTCAATTAGCGACGCATTTGCCACAAGTGCGGAATTGTTAACTCACTTCTGGCAATTGTGTCGCTAATTGAAAAATCGAACTTTTTGAGGGTTCTCATTTTGTATTATGCGATACATCAATGGAAAGGTGGCACTTTCTAGATCACGGGAGTGCCATTCCTAAGTCACGAAAAGGTTTTCTTGCAGAGATATTGGCATCTAAACACTAAAAAGTCATCAAATTAATTTATTTCGATATGCAATGCTAAAAGTGTTTGGATGCCAATATCTCTGCAAGAAAACCTTTTTGTGACTTAGGAATGGCACTCCCGTGATCTAGAAACTGCCACCTTTCCATTGATGTATCGCATAATACAAAATGAGAACCCTCAAAAAGTTCGATTTTTCAATTAGCGACGCATTTGCCACAAGTGCGGAATTGTTAACTCACTTCTGGCAATTGTGTCGCTAATTGAAAAATCGAACTTTTTGAGGGTTCTCATTTTGTATTATGCGATACATCAATGGAAAGGTGGCACTTTCTAGATCACGGGAGTGCCATTCCTAAGTCACGAAAAGGTTTTCTTGCAGAGATATTGGCATCTAAACACTAAAAAGTCATCAAATTAATTTATTTCGATATGCAATGCTAAAAGTGTTTGGATGCCAATATCTCTGCAAGAAAACCTTTTCGTGACTTAGGAATGGCACTCCCGTGATCTAGAAACTGCCACCTTTCCATTGATTTATCGCATAATACAAAATGAGAACCCTCAAAAAGTTCGATTTTTCAATTAGCGACGCATTTGCCACAAGTGCGGAATTGTTAACTCACTTCTGGCAATTGTGTCGCTAATTGAAAAATCGAACTTTTTGAGGGTTCTCATTTTGTATTATGCGATACATCAATGGAAAGGTGGCACTTTCTAGATCACGGGAGTGCCATTCCTAAGTCACGAAAAGGTTTTCTTGCAGAGATATTGGCATCTAAACACTTTAAGCATTGCATATCGAAATAAATTAATTTGATGACTTTTTAGTGTTTAGATGCCAATATCTCTGCAAGAAAACCTTTTCGTGACTTAGGAATGGCACTCCCGTGATCTAGAAACTGCCACCTTTCCATTGATGTATCGCATAATACAAAATGAGAACCCTCAAAAAGTTCGATTTTTCAATTAGCGACACAATTGCCAGAAGTGAGTTAACAATTCCGCACTTGTGGCAAATGCGTCGCTAATTGAAAAATCGAACTTTTTGAGGGTGCTCATTTTGTATTATGCGATACATCAATGGAAAGGTGGCAGTTTCTAGATCACGGGAGTGCCATTCCTAAGTCACGAAAAGGTTTTCTTGCAGAGATATTGGCATCCAAACACTTTTAGCATTGCATATCGAAATAAATTAATTTGATGACCTTTTAGTGTTTAGATGCCAATATCTCTGCAAGAAAACCTTTTTGTGACTTAGGAATGGCACTCCCGTAATCTAGAAACTGCCACCTTTCCATTGATGTATCGCATAATACAAAATGAGAACCCTCAAAAAGTTCGATTTTTCAATTAGCGACACAATTGCCAGAAGTGAGTTAACAATTCCGCACTTGTGGCAAATGCGTCGCTAATTGAAAAATCGAACGATTTTGAAAAATCGAACGATTTTTCAATTAGCGACGCATTTGCCACAAGTGCGGAATTGTTAACTCACTTCTGGCAATTGTGTCGCTAATTGAAAAATCGAACTTTTTGAGGGTTCTCATTTTGTATTATGCGATACATCAATGGAAAGGTGGCACTTTCTAGATCACGGGAGTGCCATTCCTAAGTCACGAAAAGGTTTTCTTGCAGAGATATTGGCATCTAAACACTTTAAGCATTGCATATCGAAATAAATTAATTTGATGACTTTTTAGTGTTTAGATGCCAATATCTCTGCAAGAAAACCTTTTCGTGACTTAGGAATGGCACTCCCGTGATCTAGAAACTGCCACCTTTCCATTGATGTATCGCATAATACAAAATGAGAACCCTCAAAAAGTTCGATTTTTCAATTAGCGAGCGACACAATTGCCAGAAGTGAGTTAACAATTCCGCACTTGTGGCAAATACGTCGCTAATTGAAAAATCGAACTTTTTGAGGGTTCTCATTTTGTATTTTGCGATACATCAATGGAAAGGTGGCAGTTTCTAGATTACGGGAGTGCCATTCCTAAGTCACAAAAAGGTTTTCTTGCAGAGATATTGGCATCTAAACACTTTAAGCATTGCATATCGAAATAAATTAATTTGATGACTTTTTAGTGTTTAGATGCCAATATCTCTGCAAGAAAACCTTTTCGTGACTTAGGAATGGCACTCCCGTGATCTAGAAACTGCCACCTTTCCATTGATGTATCGCATAATACAAAATGAGAACCCTCAAAAAGTTCGATTTTTCAATTAGCGACACAATTGCCAGAAGTGAGTTAACAATTCCGCACTTGTGGCAAATGCGTCGCTAATTGAAAAATCGAACTTTTTGAGGGTGCTCATTTTGTATTATGCGATACATCAATGGAAAGGTGGCAGTTTCTAGATCACGGGAGTGCCATTCCTAAGTCACGAAAAGGTTTTCTTGCAGAGATATTGGCATCCAAACACTTTTAGCATTGCATATCGAAATAAATTAATTTGATGACCTTTTAGTGTTTAGATGCCAATATCTCTGCAAGAAAACCTTTTTGTGACTTAGGAATGGCACTCCCGTAATCTAGAAACTGCCACCTTTCCATTGATGTATCGCATAATACAAAATGAGAACCCTCAAAAAGTTCGATTTTTCAATTAGCGACACAAT
The DNA here is from genome assembly GCA_947049315.1 of Epistrophella euchroma. Lineage (NCBI taxonomy): Eukaryota > Metazoa > Arthropoda > Insecta > Diptera > Syrphidae > Epistrophella > Epistrophella euchroma. Next base: position 42,520,709 of record OX346248.1, read on the forward strand.
TGCCAGAAGTGAGTTAACAATTCCGCACTTGTGGCAAATGCGTCGCTAATTGAAAAATCGAACGATTTTGAAAAATCGAACGATTTTTCAATTAGCGACGCATTTGCCACAAGTGCGGAATTGTTAACTCACTTCTGGCAATTGTGTCGCTAATTGAAAAATCGAACTTTTTGAGGGTTCTCATTTTGTATTATGCGATACATCAATGGAAAGGTGGCAGTTTCTAGATTACGGGAGTGCCATTCCTAAGTCACAAAAAGGTTTTCTTGCAGAGATATTGGCATCTAAACACTTTAAGCATTGCATATCGAAATAAATTAATTTGATGACTTTTTAGTGTTTAGCATTGCATATCGAAATAAATTAATTTGATGACTTTTTAGTGTTTAGATGCCAATATCTCTGCAAGAAAACCTTTTCGTGACTTAGGAATGGCACTCCCGTGATCTAGAAACTGCCACCTTTCCATTGATGTATCGCATAATACAAAATGAGAACCCTCAAAAAGTTCGATTTTTCAATTAGCGAGCGACACAATTGCCAGAAGTGAGTTAACAATTCCGCACTTGTGGCAAATACGTCGCTAATTGAAAAATCGAACTTTTTGAGGGTTCTCATTTTGTATTTTGCGATACATCAATGGAAAGGTGGCAGTTTCTAGATTACGGGAGTGCCATTCCTAAGTCACAAAAAGGTTTTCTTGCAGAGATATTGGCATCTAAACACTTTAAGCATTGCATATCGAAATAAATTAATTTGATGACTTTTTAGTGTTTAGATGCCAATATCTCTGCAAGAAAACCTTTTCGTGACTTAGGAATGGCACTCCCGTGATCTAGAAACTGCCACCTTTCCATTGATGTATCGCATAATACAAAATGAGAACCCTCAAAAAGTTCGATTTTTCAATTAGCGACACAATTGCCAGAAGTGAGTTAACAATTCCGCACTTGTGGCAAATGCGTCGCTAATTGAAAAATCGAACTTTTTGAGGGTTCTCATTTTGTATTATGCGATACATCAATGGAAAGGTGGCAGTTTCTAGATCACGGGAGTGCCATTCCTAAGTCACGAAAAGGTTTTCTTGCAGAGATATTGGCATCTAAACACTAAAAAGTCATCAAATTAATTTATTTCGATATGCAATACTAAAAGTGTTTGGATGCCAATATCTCTGCAAGAAAACCTTTTTGTGACTTAGGAATGGCACTCCCGTGATCTAGAAACTGCCACCTTTCCATTGATGTATCGCATAATACAAAATAAGAACCCTCAAAAAGTTCGATTTTTCAATTAGCGACACAATTGCCAGAAGTGAGTTAACAATGGCGACGCATTTGCCACAAGTGCGGAATTGTTAACTCACTTCTGGCAATTGTGTCGCTAATTGAAAAATCGAACTTTTTGAGGGTTCTCATTTTGTATTATGCGATACATCAATGGAAAGGTGGCAGTTTCTAGATCACGGGAGTGCCATTCCTAAGTCACGAAAAGGTTTTCTTGCAGAGATATTGGCATCTAAACACTAAAAAGTCATCAAATTAATTTATTTCGATATGCAATGCTAAAAGTGTTTGGATGCCAATATCTCTGCAAGAAAACCTTTTTGTGACTTAGGAATGGCACTCCCGTGATCTAGAAACTGCCACCTTTCCATTGATGTATCGCATAATACAAAATGAGAACCCTCAAAAAGTTCGATTTTTCAATTAGCGACACAATTGCCAGAAGTGAGTTAACAATTCCGCACTTGTGGCAAATGCGTCGCTAATTGAAAAATCGAACTTTTTGAGGGTTCTCATTTTGTATTATGCGATACATCAATGGAAAGGTGACAGTTTCTAGATCACGGGAGTGCCATTCCTAAGTCACGAAAAGGTTTTCTTGCAGAGATATTGGCATCTAAACACTAAAAAGTCATCAAATTAATTTATTTCGATATGCAATGCTAAAAGTGTTTGGATGCCAATATCTCTGCAAGAAAACCTTTTTGTGACTTAGGAATGGCACTCCCGTGATCTAGAAACTGCCACCTTTCCATTGATGTATCGCATAATACAAAATGAGAACCCTCAAAAAGTTCGATTTTTCAATTAGCGACACAATTGCCAGAAGTGAGTTAACAATTCCGCACTTGTGGCAAATGCGTCGCTAATTGAAAAATCGAACTTTTTGAGGGTTCTCATTTTGTATTATGCGATACATCAATGGAAAGGTGACAGTTTCTAGATCACGGGAGTGCCATTCCTAAGTCACGAAAAGGTTTTCTTGCAGAGATATTGGCATCTAAACACTAAAAAGTCATCAAATTAATTTATTTCGATATGCAATGCTTAAAGTGTTTAGATGCCAATATCTCTGCAAGAAAACCTTTTTGTGACTTAGGAATGGCACTCCCGTAATCTAGAAACTGCCACCTTTCCATTGATGTATCGCAAAATACAAAATGAGAACCCTCAAAAAGTTCGATTTTTCAATTAGCGACGTATTTGCCACAAGTGCGGAATTGTTAACTCACTTCTGGCAATTGTGTCGCTAATTGAAAAATCGAACTTTTTGAGGGTTCTCATTTTGTATTATGCGATACATCAATGGAAAGGTGGCAGTTTCTAGATCACGGGAGTGCCATTCCTAAGTCACGAAAAGGTTTTCTTGCAGAGATATTGGCATCTAAACACTAAAAAGTCATCAAATTAATTTATTTCGATATGCAATGCTTAAAGTGTTTAGATGCCAATATCTCTGCAAGAAAACCTTTTCGTGACTTAGGAATGGCACTCCCGTGATCTAGAAAGTGCCACCTTTCCATTGATGTATCGCATAATACAAAATGAGAACCCTCAAAAAGTTCGATTTTTCAATTAGCGACGTATTTGCCACAAGTGCGGAATTGTTAACTCACTTCTGGCAATTGTGTCGCTAATTGAAAAATCGAACTTTTTGAGGGTTCTCATTTTGTATTATGCGATACATCAATGGAAAGGTGGCAGTTTCTAGATCACGGGAGTGCCATTCCTAAGTCACGAAAAGGTTTTCTTGCAGAGATATTGGCATCTAAACACTTTAAGCATTGCATATCGAAATAAATTAATTTGATGACTTTTTAGTGTTTAGATGCCAATATCTCTGCAAGAAAACCTTTTCGTGACTTAGGAATGGCACTCCCGTGATCTAGAAAGTGCCACCTTTCCATTGATGTATCGCATAATACAAAATGAGAACCCTCAAAAAGTTCGATTTTTCAATTAGCGACACAATTGCCAGAAGTGAGTTAACAATTCCGCACTTGTGGCAAATGCGTCGCTAATTGAAAAATCGAACTTTTTGAGGGTTCTCATTTTGTATTATGCGATAAATCAATGGAAAGGTGGCAGTTTCTAGATCACGGGAGTGCCATTCCTAAGTCACGAAAAGGTTTTCTTGCAGAGATATTGGCATCCAAACACTTTTAGCATTGCATATCGAAATAAATTAATTTGATGACTTTTTAGTGTTTAGATGCCAATATCTCTGCAAGAAAACCTTTTTGTGACTTAGGAATGGCACTCCCGTAATCTAGAAACTGCCACCTTTCCATTGATGTATCGCATAATACAAAATGAGAACCCTCAAAAAGTTCGATTTTTCAATTAGCGACACAATTGCCAGAAGTGAGTTAACAATTCCGCACTTGTGGCAAATGCGTCGCTAATTGAAAAATCGAACTTTTTGAGGGTTCTCATTTTGTATTATGCGATACATCAATGGAAAGGTGGCAGTTTCTAGATCACGGGAGTGCCATTCCTAAGTCACGAAAAGGTTTTCTTGCAGAGATATTGGCATCTAAACACTAAAAAGTCATCAAATTAATTTATTTCGATATGCAATGCTTAAAGTGTTTAGATGCCAATATCTCTGCAAGAAAACCTTTTTGTGACTTAGGAATGGCACTTCCGTAATCTAGAAACTGCCACCTTTCCATTGATGTATCGCATAATACAAAATGAGAACCCTCAAAAAGTTCGATTTTTCAATTAGCGACGTATTTGCCACAAGTGCGGAATTGTTAACTCACTTCTGGCAATTGTGTCGCTAATTGAAAAATCGAACTTTTTGAGGGTTCTCATTTTGTATTATGCGATACATCAATGGAAAGGTGGCAGTTTCTAGATCACGGGAGTGCCATTCCTAAGTCACGAAAAGGTTTTCTTGCAGAGATATTGGCATCTAAACACTAAAAAGTCATCAAATTAATTTATTTCGATATGCAATGCTTAAAGTGTTTAGATGCCAATATCTCTGCAAGAAAACCTTTTCGTGACTTAGGAGTGGCACTCCCGTGATCTAGAAACTGCCACCTTTCCATTGATGTATCGCATAATACAAAATGAGAACCCTCAAAAAGTTCGATTTTTCAATTAGCGACACAATTGCCAGAAGTGAGTTAACAATTCCGCACTTGTGGCAAATACGTCGCTAATTGAAAAATCGAACTTTTTGAGGGTTCTCATTTTGTATTTTGCGATACATCAATGGAAAGGTGGCAGTTTCTAGATTACGGGAGTGCCATTCCTAAGTCACAAAAAGGTTTTCTTGCAGAGATATTGGCATCTAAACACTTTAAGCATTGCATATCGAAATAAATTAATTTGATGACTTTTTAGTGTTTAGATGCCAATATCTCTGCAAGAAAACCTTTTCGTGACTTAGGAATGGCACTCCCGTGATCTAGAAACTGCCACCTTTCCATTGATGTATCGCATAATACAAAATGAGAACCCTCAAAAAGTTCGATTTTTCAATTAGCGACGTATTTGCCACAAGTGCGGAATTGTTAACTCACTTCTGGCAATTGTGTCGCTAATTGAAAAATCGAACTTTTTGAGGGTTCTCATTTTGTATTATGCGATACATCAATGGAAAGGTGGCAGTTTCTAGATCACGGGAGTGCCATTCCTAAGTCACGAAAAGGTTTTCTTGCAGAGATATTGGCATCTAAACACTTTAAGCATTGCATATCGAAATAAATTAATTTGATGACTTTTTAGTGTTTAGATGCCAATATCTCTGCAAGAAAACCTTTTCGTGACTTAGGAATGGCACTCCCGTGATCTAGAAAGTGCCACCTTTCCATTGATGTATCGCATAATACAAAATGAGAACCCTCAAAAAGTTCGATTTTTCAATTAGCGACACAATTGCCAGAAGTGAGTTAACAATTCCGCACTTGTGGCAAATGCGTCGCTAATTGAAAAATCGAACTTTTTGAGGGTTCTCATTTTGTATTATGCGATACATCAATGGAAAGGTGGCATTTTTTAGATCACGGGAGTGCCATTCCTAAGTCACGAAAAGGTTTTCTTGCAGAGATATTGGCATCTAAACACTAAAAAGTCATCAAATTAATTTATTTCGATATGCAATGCTTAAAGTGTTTAGATGCCAATATCTCTGCAAGAAAACCTTTTTGTGACTTAGGAATGGCACTCCCGTAATCTAGAAACTGCCACCTTTCCATTGATGTATCGCATAATACAAAATGAGAACCCTCAAAAAGTTCGATTTTTCAATTAGCGACACAATTGCCAGAAGTGAGTTAACAATTCCGCACTTGTGGCAAATGCGTCGCTAATTGAAAAATCGAACTTTTTGAGGGTTCTCATTTTGTATTATGCGATACATCAATGGAAAGGTGGCAGTTTCTAGATCACGGGAGTGCCATTCCTAAGTCACGAAAAGGTTTTCTTGCAGAGATATTGGCATCTAAACACTAAAAAGTCATCAAATTAATTTATTTCGATATGCAATGCTTAAAGTGTTTAGATGCCAATATCTCTGCAAGAAAACCTTTTTGTGACTTAGGAATGGCACTCCCGTAATCTAGAAACTGCCACCTTTCCATTGATGTATCGCATAATACAAAATGAGAACCCTCAAAAAGTTCGATTTTTCAATTAGCGACGTATTTGCCACAAGTGCGGAATTGTTAACTCACTTCTGGCAATTGTGTCGCTAATTGAAAAATCGTACTTTTTGAGGGTTCTCATTTTGTATTATGCGATACATCAATGGAAAGGTGGCAGTTTCTAGATCACGGGAGTGCCATTCCTAAGTCACGAAAAGGTTTTCTTGCAGAGATATTGGCATCTAAACACTTTAAGCATTGCATATCGAAATAAATTAATTTGATGACTTTTTAGTGTTTAGATGCCAATATCTCTGCAAGAAAACCTTTTCGTGACTTAGGAATGGCACTCCCGTGATCTAGAAAGTGCCACCTTTCCATTGATGTATCGCATAATACAAAATGAGAACCCTCAAAAAGTTCGATTTTTCAATTAGCGACGTATTTGCCACAAGTGCGGAATTGTTAACTCACTTCTGGCAATTGTGTCGCTAATTGAAAAATCGAACTTTTTGAGGGTTCTCATTTTGTATTATGCGATACATCAATGGAAAGGTGGCAGTTTCTAGATCACGGGAGTGCCATTCCTAAGTCACGAAAAGGTTTTCTTGCAGAGATATTGTCATCTAAACACTTTAAGCATTGCATATCGAAATAAATTAATTTGATGACTTTTTAGTGTTTAGATGCCAATATCTCTGCAAGAAAACCTTTTCGTGACTTAGGAATGGCACTCCCGTGATCTAGAAAGTGCCACCTTTCCATTGATGTATCGCATAATACAAAATGAGAACCCTCAAAAAGTTCGATTTTTCAATTAGCGACGTATTTGCCACAAGTGCGGAATTGTTAACTCACTTCTGGCAATTGTGTCGCTAATTGAAAAATCGAACTTTTTGAGGGTTCTCATTTTGTATTATGCGATACATCAATGGAAAGGTGGCAGTTTCTAGATCACGGGAGTGCCATTCCTAAGTCACGAAAAGGTTTTCTTGCAGAGATATTGTCATCTAAACACTTTAAGCATTGCATATCGAAATAAATTAATTTGATGACTTTTTAGTGTTTAGATGCCAATATCTCTGCAAGAAAACCTTTTCGTGACTTAGGAATGGCACTCCCGTGATCTAGAAACTGCCACCTTTCCATTGATGTATCGCATAATACAAAATGAGAACCCTCAAAAAGTTCGATTTTTCAATTAGCGACACAATTGCCAGAAGTGAGTTAACAATTCCGCACTTGTGGCAAATGCGTCGCTAATTGAAAAATCGAACTTTTTGAGGGTTCTCATTTTGTATTATGCGATACATCAATGGAAAGGTGGCATTTTTTAGATCACGGGAGTGCCATTCCTAAGTCACGAAAAGGTTTTCTTGCAGAGATATTGGCATCTAAACACTAAAAAGTCATCAAATTAATTTATTTCGATATGCAATGCTTAAAGTGTTTAGATGCCAATATCTCTGCAAGAAAACCTTTTTGTGACTTAGGAATGGCACTCCCGTAATCTAGAAACTGCCACCTTTCCATTGATGTATCGCATAATACAAAATGAGAACCCTCAAAAAGTTCGATTTTTCAATTAGCGACACAATTGCCAGAAGTGAGTTAACAATTCCGCACTTGTGGCAAATGCGTCGCTAATTGAAAAATCGAACTTTTTGAGGGTTCTCATTTTGTATTATGCGATACATCAATGGAAAGGTGGCAGTTTCTAGATCACGGGAGTGCCATTCCTAAGTCACGAAAAGGTTTTCTTGCAGAGATATTGGCATCTAAACACTAAAAAGTCATCAAATTAATTTATTTCGATATGCAATGCTTAAAGTGTTTAGATGCCAATATCTCTGCAAGAAAACCTTTTCGTGACTTAGGAGTGGCACTCCCGTGATCTAGAAACTGCCACCTTTCCATTGATGTATCGCATAATACAAAATGAGAACCCTCAAAAAGTTCGATTTTTCAATTAGCGACACAATTGCCAGAAGTGAGTTAACAATTCCGCACTTGTGGCAAATGCGTCGCTAATTGAAAAATCGAACTTTTTGAGGGTTCTCATTTTGTATTATGCGATACATCAATGGAAAGGTGGCAGTTTCTAGATCACGGGAGTGCCATTCCTAAGTCACGAAAAGGTTTTCTTGCAGAGATATTGGCATCCAAACACTTTTAGCATTGCATATCGAAATAAATTAATTTGATGACTTTTTAGTGTTTAGATGCCAATATCTCTGCAAGAAAACCTTTTCGTGACTTAGGAATGGCACTCCCGTGATCTAGAAAGTGCCACCTTTCCATTGATGTATCGCATAATACAAAATGAGAACCCTCAAAAAGTTCGATTTTTCAATTAGCGACACAATTGCCAGAAGTGAGTTAACAATTCCGCACTTGTGGCAAATGCGTCGCTAATTGAAAAATCGAACTTTTTGAGGGTTCTCATTTTGTATTATGCGATACATCAATGGAAAGGTGGCATTTTTTAGATCACGGGAGTGCCATTCCTAAGTCACGAAAAGGTTTTCTTGCAGAGATATTGGCATCTAAACACTAAAAAGTCATCAAATTAATTTATTTCGATATGCAATGCTTAAAGTGTTTAGATGCCAATATCTCTGCAAGAAAACCTTTTTGTGACTTAGGAATGGCACTCCCGTAATCTAGAAACTGCCACCTTTCCATTGATGTATCGCATAATACAAAATGAGAACCCTCAAAAAGTTCGATTTTTCAATTAGCGACGTATTTGCCACAAGTGCGGAATTGTTAACTCACTTCTGGCAATTGTGTCGCTAATTGAAAAATCGAACTTTTTGAGGGTTCTCATTTTGTATTATGCGATACATCAATGGAAAGGTGGCAGTTTCTAGATCACGGGAGTGCCATTCCTAAGTCACGAAAAGGTTTTCTTGCAGAGATATTGGCATCTAAACACTAAAAAGTCATCAAATTAATTTATTTCGATATGCAATGCTTAAAGTGTTTAGATGCCAATATCTCTGCAAGAAAACCTTTTCGTGACTTAGGAGTGGCACTCCCGTGATCTAGAAACTGCCACCTTTCCATTGATGTATCGCATAATACAAAATGAGAACCCTCAAAAAGTTCGATTTTTCAATTAGCGACGCATTTGCCACAAGTGCGGAATTGTTAACTCACTTCTGGCAATTGTGTCGCTAATTGAAAAATCGAACTTTTTGAGGGTTCTCATTTTGTATTATGCGATACATCAATGGAAAGGTGGCAGTTTCTAGATCACGGGAGTGCCATTCCTAAGTCACGAAAAGGTTTTCTTGCAGAGATATTGGCATCTAAACACTAAAAAGTCATCAAATTAATTTATTTCGATATGCAATGCTTAAAGTGTTTAGATGCCAATATCTCTGCAAGAAAACCTTTTCGTGACTTAGGAGTGGCACTCCCGTGATCTAGAAACTGCCACCTTTCCATTGATGTATCGCATAATACAAAATGAGAACCCTCAAAAAGTTCGATTTTTCAATTAGCGACGCATTTGCCACAAGTGCGGAATTGTTAACTCACTTCTGGCAATTGTGTCGCTAATTGAAAAATCGAACTTTTTGAGGGTTCTCATTTTGTATTATGCGATACATCAATGGAAAGGTGGCAGTTTCTAGATCACGGGAGTGCCATTCCTAAGTCACGAAAAGGTTTTCTTGCAGAGATATTGGCATCTAAACACTAAAAAGTCATCAAATTAATTTATTTCGATATGCAATGCTTAAAGTGTTTAGATGCCAATATCTCTGCAAGAAAACCTTTTTGTGACTTAGGAATGGCACTCCCGTAATCTAGAAACTGCCACCTTTCCATTGATGTATCGCATAATACAAAATGAGAACCCTCAAAAAGTTCGATTTTTCAATTAGCGACGTATTTGCCACAAGTGCGGAATTGTTAACTCACTTCTGGCAATTGTGTCGCTAATTGAAAAATCGAACTTTTTGAGGGTTCTCATTTTGTATTATGCGATACATCAATGGAAAGGTGGCAGTTTCTAGATCACGGGAGTGCCATTCCTAAGTCACGAAAAGGTTTTCTTGCAGAGATATTGGCATCTAAACACTAAAAAGTCATCAAATTAATTTATTTCGATATGCAATGCTTAAAGTGTTTAGATGCCAATATCTCTGCAAGAAAACCTTTTCGTGACTTAGGAGTGGCACTCCCGTGATCTAGAAACTGCCACCTTTCCATTGATGTATCGCATAATACAAAATGAGAACCCTCAAAAAGTTCGATTTTTCAATTAGCGACGCATTTGCCACAAGTGCGGAATTGTTAACTCACTTCTGGCAATTGTGTCGCTAATTGAAAAATCGAACTTTTTGAGGGTTCTCATTTTGTATTATGCGATACATCAATGGAAAGGTGGCAGTTTCTAGATCACGGGAGTGCCATTCCTAAGTCACGAAAAGGTTTTCTTGCAGAGATATTGGCATCTAAACACTAAAAAGTCATCAAATTAATTTATTTCGATATGCAATGCTTAAAGTGTTTAGATGCCAATATCTCTGCAAGAAAACCTTTTCGTGACTTAGGAATGGCACTCCCGTGATCTAGAAACTGCCACCTTTCCATTGATTTATCGCATAATACAAAATGAGAACCCTCAAAAAGTTCGATTTTTCAATTAGCGACGCATTTGCCACAAGTGCGGAATTGTTAACTCACTTCTGGCAATTGTGTCGCTAATTGAAAAATCGAACTTTTTGAGGGTTCTCATTTTGTATTTTGCGATACATCAATGGAAAGGTGGCAGTTTCTAGATTACGGGAGTGCCATTCCTAAGTCACAAAAAGGTTTTCTTGCAGAGATATTGGCATCTAAACACTTTAAGCATTGCATATCGAAATAAATTAATTTGATGACTTTTTAGTGTTTAGATGCCAATATCTCTGCAAGAAAACCTTTTCGTGACTTAGGAATGGCACTCCCGTGATCTAGAAAGTGCCACCTTTCCATTGATGTATCGCATAATACAAAATGAGAACCCTCAAAAAGTTCGATTTTTCAATTAGCGACGTATTTGCCACAAGTGCGGAATTGTTAACTCACTTCTGGCAATTGTGTCGCTAATTGAAAAATCGAACTTTTTGAGGGTTCTCATTTTGTATTATGCGATACATCAATGGAAAGGTGGCAGTTTCTAGATCACGGGAGTGCCATTCCTAAGTCACGAAAAGGTTTTCTTGCAGAGATATTGGCATCTAAACACTTTAAGCATTGCATATCGAAATAAATTAATTTGATGACTTTTTAGTGTTTAGATGCCAATATCTCTGCAAGAAAACCTTTTCGTGACTTAGGAATGGCACTCCCGTGATCTAGAAACTGCCACCTTTCCATTGATGTATCGCATAATACAAAATGAGAACCCTCAAAAAGTTCGATTTTTCAATTAGCGACACAATTGCCAGAAGTGAGTTAACAATTCCGCACTTGTGGCAAATGCGTCGCTAATTGAAAAATCGAACTTTTTGAGGGTTCTCATTTTGTATTATGCGATAAATCAATGGAAAGGTGGCAGTTTCTAGATCACGGGAGTGCCATTCCTAAGTCACGAAAAGGTTTTCTTGCAGAGATATTGGCATCCAAACACTTTTAGCATTGCATATCGAAATAAATTAATTTGATGACTTTTTAGTGTTTAGATGCCAATATCTCTGCAAGAAAACCTTTTCGTGACTTAGGAATGGCACTCCCGTGATCTAGAAAGTGCCACCTTTCCATTGATGTATCGCATAATACAAAATGAGAACCCTCAAAAAGTTCGATTTTTCAATTAGCGACACAATTGCCAGAAGTGAGTTAACAATTCCGCACTTGTGGCAAATGCGTCGCTAATTGAAAAATCGAACTTTTTGAGGGTTCTCATTTTGTATTATGCGATACATCAATGGAAAGGTGGCATTTTTTAGATCACGGGAGTGCCATTCCTAAGTCACGAAAAGGTTTTCTTGCAGAGATATTGGCATCTAAACACTAAAAAGTCATCAAATTAATTTATTTCGATATGCAATGCTTAAAGTGTTTAGATGCCAATATCTCTGCAAGAAAACCTTTTTGTGACTTAGGAATGGCACTCCCGTAATCTAGAAACTGCCACCTTTCCATTGATGTATCGCATAATACAAAATGAGAACCCTCAAAAAGTTCGATTTTTCAATTAGCGACACAATTGCCAGAAGTGAGTTAACAATTCCGCACTTGTGGCAAATGCGTCGCTAATTGAAAAATCGAACTTTTTGAGGGTTCTCATTTTGTATTATGCGATACATCAATGGAAAGGTGGCAGTTTCTAGATCACGGGAGTGCCATTCCTAAGTCACGAAAAGGTTTTCTTGCAGAGATATTGGCATCTAAACACTAAAAAGTCATCAAATTAATTTATTTCGATATGCAATGCTTAAAGTGTTTAGATGCCAATATCTCTGCAAGAAAACCTTTTCGTGACTTAGGAGTGGCACTCCCGTGATCTAGAAACTGCCACCTTTCGCTAATTGAAAAATCGAACTTTTTGAGGGTTCTCATTTTGTATTATGCGATACATCAATGGAAAGGTGGCAGTTTCTAGATCACGGGAGTGCCATTCCTAAGTCACGAAAAGGTTTTCTTGCAGAGATATTGGCATCTAAACACTAAAAAGTCATCAAATTAATTTATTTCGATATGCAATGCTAAAAGTGTTTGGATGCCAATATCTCTGCAAGAAAACCTTTTTGTGACTTAGGAATGGCACTCCCGTGATCTAGAAACTGCCACCTTTCCATTGATGTATCGCATAATACAAAATGAGAACCCTCAAAAAGTTCGATTTTTCAATTAGCGACGCATTTGCCACAAGTGCGGAATTGTTAACTCACTTCTGGCAATTGTGTCGCTAATTGAAAAATCGAACTTTTTGAGGGTTCTCATTTTGTATTATGCGATACATCAATGGAAAGGTGACAGTTTCTAGATTACGGGAGTTCCATTCCTAAGTCACAAAAAGGTTTTCTTGCAGAGATATTGGCATCCAAACACTTTTAGCATTGCATATCGAAATAAATTAATTTGATGACTTTTTAGTGTTTAGATACCAATATCTCTGCAAGAAAACCTTTTCGTGACTTAGGAATGGCACTCCCGTGATCTAGAAACTGCCACCTTTCCATTGATGTATCGCATAATACAAAATGAGAACCCTCAAAAAGTTCGATTTTTCAATTAGCGACACAATTGCCAGAAGTGAGTTAACAATTCCGCACTTGTGGCAAATGCGTCGCTAATTGAAAAATCGAACTTTTTGAGGGTTCTCATTTTGTATTATGCGATACATCAATGGAAAGGTGGTGGCAGTTTCTAGATCACGGGAGTGCCATTCCTAAGTCACGAAAAGGTTTTCTTGCAGAGATATTGGCATCTAAACACTAAAAAGTCATCAAATTAATTTATTTCGATATGCAATGCTTAAAGTGTTTAGATGCCAATATCTCTGCAAGAAAACCTTTTTGTGACTTAGGAATGGCACTCCCGTAATCTAGAAACTGCCACCTTTCCATTGATGTATCGCAAAATACAAAATGAGAACCCTCAAAAAGTTCGATTTTTCAATTAGCGACGTATTTGCCACAAGTGCGGAATTGTTAACTCACTTCTGGCAATTGTGTCGCTAATTGAAAAATCGAACTTTTTGAGGGTTCTCATTTTGTATTATGCGATACATCAATGGAAAGGTGGCAGTTTCTAGATCACGGGAGTGCCATTCCTAAGTCACGAAAAGGTTTTCTTGCAGAGATATTGGCATCTAAACACTTTAAGCATTGCATATCGAAATAAATTAATTTGATGACTTTTTAGTGTTTAGATGCCAATATCTCTGCAAGAAAACCTTTTCGTGACTTAGGAATGGCACTCCCGTGATCTAGAAAGTGCCACCTTTCCATTGATGTATCGCATAATACAAAATGAGAACCCTCAAAAAGTTCGATTTTTCAATTAGCGACACAATTGCCAGAAGTGAGTTAACAATTCCGCACTTGTGGCAAATGCGTCGCTAATTGAAAAATCGAACTTTTTGAGGGTTCTCATTTTGTATTATGCGATACATCAATGGAAAGGTGGGAGTTTCTAGATCACGGGAGTGCCATTCCTAAGTCACGAAAAGGTTTTCTTGCAGAGATATTGGCATCTAAACACTAAAAAGTCATCAAATTAATTTATTTCGATATGCAATGCTTAAAGTGTTTAGATGCCAATATCTCTGCAAGAAAACCTTTTTGTGACTTAGGAATGGCACTCCCGTAATCTAGAAACTGCCACCTTTCCATTGATGTATCGCAAAATACAAAATGAGAACCCTCAAAAAGTTCGATTTTTCAATTAGCGACGTATTTGCCACAAGTGCGGAATTGTTAACTCACTTCTGGCAATTGTGTCGCTAATTGAAAAATCGAACTTTTTGAGGGTTCTCATTTTGTATTATGCGATACATCAATGGAAAGGTGGCACTTTCTAGATCACGGGAGTGCCATTCCTAAGTCACGAAAAGGTTTTCTTGCAGAGATATTGGCATCTAAACACTTTAAGCATTGCATATCGAAATAAATTAATTTGATGACTTTTTAGTGTTTAGATGCCAATATCTCTGCAAGAAAACCTTTTCGTGACTTAGGAATGGCACTCCCGTGATCTAGAAACTGCCACCTTTCCATTGATGTATCGCATAATACAAAATGAGAACCCTCAAAAAGTTCGATTTTTCAATTAGCGACACAATTGCCAGAAGTGAGTTAACAATTCCGCACTTGTGGCAAATGCGTCGCTAATTGAAAAATCGAACTTTTTGAGGGTTCTCATTTTGTATTATGCGATACATCAATGGAAAGGTGGCAGTTTCTAGATCACGGGAGTGCCATTCCTAAGTCACGAAAAGGTTTTCTTGCAGAGATATTGGCATCTAAACACTAAAAAGTCATCAAATTAATTTATTTCGATATGCAATGCTTAAAGTGTTTAGATGCCAATATCTCTGCAAGAAAACCTTTTCGTGACTTAGGAATGGCACTCCCGTGATCTAGAAACTGCCACCTTTCCATTGATGTATCGCATAATACAAAATGAGAACCCTCAAAAAGTTCGATTTTTCAATTAGCGACGCATTTGCCACAAGTGCGGAATTGTTAACTCACTTCTGGCAATTGTGTCGCTAATTGAAAAATCGAACTTTTTGAGGGTTCTCATTTTGTATTATGCGATACATCAATGGAAAGGTGGCAGTTTCTAGATCACGGGAGTGCCATTCCTAAGTCACGAAAAGGTTTTCTTGCAGAGATATTGGCATCTAAACACTAAAAAGTCATCAAATTAATTTATTTCGATATGCAATGCTTAAAGTGTTTAGATGCCAATATCTCTGCAAGAAAACCTTTTTGTGACTTAGGAATGGCACTCCCGTAATCTAGAAACTGCCACCTTTCCATTGATGTATCGCAAAATACAAAATGAGAACCCTCAAAAAGTTCGATTTTTCAATTAGCGACGTATTTGCCACAAGTGCGGAATTGTTAACTCACTTCTGGCAATTGTGTCGCTAATTGAAAAATCGAACTTTTTGAGGGTTCTCATTTTGTATTATGCGATACATCAATGGAAAGGTGGCAGTTTCTAGATCACGGGAGTGCCATTCCTAAGTCACGAAAAGGTTTTCTTGCAGAGATATTGGCATCTAAACACTAAAAAGTCATCAAATTAATTTATTTCGATATGCAATGCTTAAAGTGTTTAGATGCCAATATCTCTGCAAGAAAACCTTTTCGTGACTTAGGAATGGCACTCCCGTGATCTAGAAAGTGCCACCTTTCCATTGATGTATCGCATAATACAAAATGAGAACCCTCAAAAAGTTCGATTTTTCAATTAGCGACACAATTGCCAGAAGTGAGTTAACAATTCCGCACTTGTGGCAAATGCGTCGCTAATTGAAAAATCGAACTTTTTGAGGGTGCTCATTTTGTATTATGCGATACATCAATGGAAAGGTGGCAGTTTCTAGATCACGGGAGTGCCATTCCTAAGTCACGAAAAGGTTTTCTTGCAGAGATATTGGCATCCAAACACTTTTAGCATTGCATATCGAAATAAATTAATTTGATGACTTTTTAGTGTTTAGATGCCAATATCTCTGCAAGAAAACCTTTTCGTGACTTAGGAATGGCACTCCCGTGATCTAGAAAGTGCCACCTTTCCATTGATGTATCGCATAATACAAAATGAGAACCCTCAAAAAGTTCGATTTTTCAATTAGCGACGCATTTGCCACAAGTGCGGAATTGTTAACTCACTTCTGGCAATTGTGTCGCTAATTGAAAAATCGAACTTTTTGAGGGTTCTCATTTTGTATTATGCGATACATCAATGGAAAGGTGGCAGTTTCTAGATCACGGGAGTGCCATTCCTAAGTCACGAAAAGGTTTTCTTGCAGAGATATTGGCATCTAAACACTAAAAAGTCATCAAATTAATTTATTTCGATATGCAATGCTTAAAGTGTTTAGATGCAAATATCTCTGCAAGAAAACCTTTTCGTGACTTAGGAATGGCACTCCCGTGATCTAGAAAGTGCCACCTTTTCATTGATGTATCGCATAATACAAAATGAGAACCCTCAAAAAGTTCGATTTTTCAATTAGCGACACAATTGCCAGAAGTGAGTTAACAATTCCGCACTTGTGGCAAATGCGTCGCTAATTGAAAAATCGAACTTTTTGAGGGTGCTCATTTTGTATTATGCGATACATCAATGGAAAGGTGGCAGTTTCTAGATCACGGGAGTGCCATTCCTAAGTCACGAAAAGGTTTTCTTGCAGAGATATTGGCATCTAAACACTAAAAAGTCATCAAATTAATTTATTTCGATATGCAATGCTAAAAGTGTTTGGATGCCAATATCTCTGCAAGAAAACCTTTTTGTGACTTAGGAATGGCACTCCCGTAATCTAGAAACTGTCACCTTTCCATTGATGTATCGCATAATACAAAATGAGAACCCTCAAAAAGTTCGATTTTTCAATTAGCGACACAATTGCCAGAAGTGAGTTAACAATTCCGCACTTGTGGCAAATGCGTCGCTAATTGAAAAATCGAACTTTTTGAGGGTTCTCATTTTGTATTATGCGATACATCAATGGAAAGGTGGCAGTTTCTAGATCACGGGAGTGCCATTCCTAAGTCACAAAAAGGTTTTCTTGCAGAGATATTGGCATCCAAACACTTTTAGCATTGCATATCGAAATAAATTAATTTGATGACTTTTTAGTGTTTAGATGCCAATATCTCTGCAAGAAAACCTTTTCGTGACTTAGGAATGGCACTCCCGTGATCTAGAAACTGCCACCTTTCCATTGATGTATCGCATAATATAAAATGAGAACCCTCAAAAAGTTCGATTTTTCAATTAGCGACGCATTTGCCACAAGTGCGGAATTGTTAACTCACTTCTGGCAATTGTGTCGCTAATTGAAAAATCGAACTTTTTGAGGGTTCTCATTTTGTATTATGCGATACATCAATGGAAAGGTGGCAGTTTCTAGATCACGGGAGTGCCATTCCTAATTCACGAAAAGGTTTTCTTGCAGAGATATTGGCATCTAAACACTAAAAAGTCATCAAATTAATTTATTTCGATATGCAATGCTTAAAGTGTTTAGATGCCAATATCTCTGCAAGAAAACCTTTTTGTGACTTAGGAATGGCACTCCCGTAATCTAGAAACTGCCACCTTTCCATTGATGTATCGCATAATACAAAATGAGAACCCTCAAAAAGTTCGATTTTTCAATTAGCGACACAATTGCCAGAAGTGAGTTAACAATTCCGCACTTGTGGCAAATGCGTCGCTAATTGAAAAATCGAACTTTTTGAGGGTTCTCATTTTGTATTATGCGATACATCAATGGAAAGGTGGCAGTTTCTAGATCACGGGAGTGCCATTCCTAAGTCACGAAAAGGTTTTCTTGCAGAGATATTGGCATCTAAACACTAAAAAGTCATCAAATTAATTTATTTCGATATGCAATGCTTAAAGTGTTTAGATGCCAATATCTCTGCAAGAAAACCTTTTTGTGACTTAGGAATGGCACTCCCGTAATCTAGAAACTGCCACCTTTCCATTGATGTATCGCAAAATACAAAATGAGAACCCTCAAAAAGTTCGATTTTTCAATTAGCGACGTATTTGCCACAAGTGCGGAATTGTTAACTCACTTCTGGCAATTGTGTCGCTAATTGAAAAATCGAACTTTTTGAGGGTTCTCATTTTGTATTATGCGATACATCAATGGAAAGGTGGCAGTTTCTAGATCACGGGAGTGCCATTCCTAAGTCACGAAAAGGTTTTCTTGCAGAGATATTGGCATCTAAACACTAAAAAGTCATCAAATTAATTTATTTCGATATGCAATGCTTAAAGTGTTTAGATGCCAATATCTCTGCAAGAAAACCTTTTTGTGACTTAGGAATGGCACTCCCGTAATCTAGAAACTGCCACCTTTCCATTGATGTATCGCATAATACAAAATGAGAACCCTCAAAAAGTTCGATTTTTCAATTAGCGACACAATTGCCAGAAGTGAGTTAACAATTCCGCACTTGTGGCAAATGCGTCGCTAATTGAAAAATCGAACTTTTTGAGGGTTCTCATTTTGTATTATGCGATACATCAATGGAAAGGTGGCAGTTTCTAGATCACGGGAGTGCCATTCCTAAGTCACGAAAAGGTTTTCTTGCAGAGATATTGGCATCTAAACACTAAAAAGTCATCAAATTAATTTATTTCGATATGCAATGCTTAAAGTGTTTAGATGCCAATATCTCTGCAAGAAAACCTTTTTGTGACTTAGGAATGGCACTCCCGTAATCTAGAAACTGCCACCTTTCCATTGATGTATCGCATAATACAAAATGAGAACCCTCAAAAAGTTCGATTTTTCAATTAGCGACACAATTGCCAGAAGTGAGTTAACAATTCCGCACTTGTGGCAAATGCGTCGCTAATTGAAAAATCGAACTTTTTGAGGGTTCTCATTTTGTATTATGCGATACATCAATGGAAAGGTGGCAGTTTCTAGATCACGGGAGTGCCATTCCTAAGTCACGAAAAGGTTTTCTTGCAGAGATATTGGCATCTAAACACTAAAAAGTCATCAAATTAATTTATTTCGATATGCAATGCTTAAAGTGTTTAGATGCCAATATCTCTGCAAGAAAACCTTTTCGTGACTTAGGAATGGCACTCCCGTGATCTAGAAAGTGCCACCTTTCCATTGATGTATCGCATAATACAAAATGAGAACCCTCAAAAAGTTCGATTTTTCAATTAGCGACACAATTGCCAGAAGTGAGTTAACAATTCCGCACTTGTGGCAAATGCGTCGCTATCTCTGCAAGAAAACCTTTTTGTGACTTAGGAATGGCACTCCCGTAATCTAGAAACTGCCACCTTTCCATTGATGTATCGCAAAATACAAAATGAGAACCCTCAAAAAGTTCGATTTTTCAATTAGCGACGTATTTGCCACAAGTGCGGAATTGTTAACTCACTTCTGGCAATTGTGTCGCTAATTGAAAAATCGAACTTTTTGAGGGTTCTCATTTTGTATTATGCGATAAATCAATGGAAAGGTGGCAGTTTCTAGATCACGGGAGTGCCATTCCTAAGTCACGAAAAGGTTTTCTTGCAGAGATATTGGCATCTAAACACTAAAAAGTCATCAAATTAATTTATTTCGATATGCAATGCTAAAAGTGTTTGGATGCCAATATCTCTGCAAGAAAACCTTTTTGTGACTTAGGAATGGCACTCCCGTAATCTAGAAACTGTCACCTTTCCATTGATGTATCGCATAATACAAAATGAGAACCCTCAAAAAGTTCGATTTTTCAATTAGCGACACAATTGCCAGAAGTGAGTTAACAATTCCGCACTTGTGGCAAATGCGTCGCTAATTGAAAAATCGAACTTTTTGAGGGTGCTCATTTTGTATTATGCGATACATCAATGGAAAGGTGGCAGTTTCTAGATCACGGGAGTGCCATTCCTAAGTCACGAAAAGGTTTTCTTGCAGAGATATTGGCATCCAAACACTTTTAGCATTGCATATCGAAATAAATTAATTTGATGACTTTTTAGTGTTTAGATGCCAATATCTCTGCAAGAAAACCTTTTCGTGACTTAGGAATGGCACTCCCGTGATCTAGAAACTGCCACCTTTCCATTGATGTATCGCATAATACAAAATGAGAACCCTCAAAAAGTTCGATTTTTCAATTAGCGACACAATTGCCAGAAGTGAGTTAACAATTCCGCACTTGTGGCAAATGCGTCGCTAATTGAAAAATCGAACTTTTTGAGGGTTCTCATTTTGTATTATGCGATACATCAATGGAAAGGTGGCAGTTTCTAGATCACGGGAGTGCCATTCCTAAGTCACGAAAAGGTTTTCTTGCAGAGATATTGGCATCTAAACACTAAAAAGTCATCAAATTAATTTATTTCGATATGCAATGCTTAAAGTGTTAACAATTCCGCACTTGTGGCAAATGCGTCGCTAATTGAAAAATCGAACTTTTTGAGGGTTCTCATTTTGTATTATGCGATACATCAATGGAAAGGTGGCAGTTTCTAGATCACGGGAGTGCCATTCCTAAGTCACGAAAAGGTTTTCTTGCAGAGATATTGGCATCTAAACACTAAAAAGTCATCAAATTAATTTATTTCGATATGCAATGCTTAAAGTGTTTAGATGCCAATATCTCTGCAAGAAAACCTTTTCGTGACTTAGGAATGGCACTCCCGTGATCTAGAAAGTGCCACCTTTCCATTGATGTATCGCATAATACAAAATGAGAACCCTCAAAAAGTTCGATTTTTCAATTAGCGACACAATTGCCAGAAGTGAGTTAACAATTCCGCACTTGTGGCAAATGCGTCGCTATCTCTGCAAGAAAACCTTTTTGTGACTTAGGAATGGCACTCCCGTAATCTAGAAACTGCCACCTTTCCATTGATGTATCGCAAAATACAAAATGAGAACCCTCAAAAAGTTCGATTTTTCAATTAGCGACGTATTTGCCACAAGTGCGGAATTGTTAACTCACTTCTGGCAATTGTGTCGCTAATTGAAAAATCGAACTTTTTGAGGGTTCTCATTTTGTATTTTGCGATACATCAATGGAAAGGTGGCAGTTTCTAGATTACGGGAGTGCCATTCCTAAGTCACAAAAAGGTTTTCTTGCAGAGATATTGGCATCCAAACACTTTTAGCATTGCATATCGAAATAAATTAATTTGATGACTTTTTAGTGTTTAGATGCCAATATCTCTGCAAGAAAACCTTTTCGTGACTTAGGAATGGCACTCCCGTGATCTAGAAACTGCCACCTTTCCATTGATTTATCGCATAATACAAAATGAGAACCCTCAAAAAGTTCGATTTTTCAATTAGCGACACAATTGCCAGAAGTGAGTTAACAATTCCGCACTTGTGGCAAATACGTCGCTAATTGAAAAATCGAACTTTTTGAGGGTTCTCATTTTGTATTTTGCGATACATCAATGGAAAGGTGGCAGTTTCTAGATTACGGGAGTGCCATTCCTAAGTCACAAAAAGGTTTTCTTGCAGAGATATTGGCATCCAAACACTTTTAGCATTGCATATCGAAATAAATTAATTTGATGACTTTTTAGTGTTTAGATGCCAATATCTCTGCAAGAAAACCTTTTCGTGACTTAGGAATGGCACTCCCGTGATCTAGAAACTGCCACCTTTCCATTGATGTATCGCATAATACAAAATGAGAACCCTCAAAAAGTTCGACGTATTTGCCACAAGTGCGGAATTGTTAACTCACTTCTGGCAATTGTGTCGCTAATTGAAAAATCGAACTTTTTGAGGGTTCTCATTTTGTATTATGCGATACATCAATGGAAAGGTGGCAGTTTCTAGATCACGGGAGTGCCATTCCTAAGTCACGAAAAGGTTTTCTTGCAGAGATATTGGCATCTAAACACTAAAAAGTCATCAAATTAATTTATTTCGATATGCAATGCTAAAAGTGTTTGGATGCCAATATCTCTGCAAGAAAACCTTTTCGTGACTTAGGAATGGCACTCCCGTGATCTAGAAACTGCCACCTTTCCATTGATTTATCGCATAATACAAAATGAGAACCCTCAAAAAGTTCGATTTTTCAATTAGCGACGCATTTGCCACAAGTGCGGAATTGTTAACTCACTTCTGGCAATTGTGTCGCTAATTGAAAAATCGAACTTTTTGAGGGTTCTCATTTTGTATTATGCGATACATCAATGGAAAGGTGGCACTTTCTAGATCACGGGAGTGCCATTCCTAAGTCACGAAAAGGTTTTCTTGCAGAGATATTGGCATCTAAACACTTTAAGCATTGCATATCGAAATAAATTAATTTGATGACTTTTTAGTGTTTAGATGCAAATATCTCTGCAAGAAAACCTTTTCGTGACTTAGGAATGGCACTCCCGTGATCTAGAAACTGCCACCTTTCCATTGATGTATCGCATAATACAAAATGAGAACCCTCAAAAAGTTCGATTTTTCAATTAGCGACGCATTTGCCACAAGTGCGGAATTGTTAACTCACTTCTGGCAATTGTGTCGCTAATTGAAAAATCGAACTTTTTGAGGGTTCTCATTTTGTATTATGCGATACATCAATGGAAAGGTGGCAGTTTCTAGATTACGGGAGTGCCATTCCTAAGTCACAAAAAGGTTTTCTTGCAGAGATATTGGCATCTAAACACTTTAAGCATTGCATATCGAAATAAATTAATTTGATGACTTTTTAGTGTTTAGATGCCAATATCTCTGCAAGAAAACCTTTTCGTGACTTAGGAATGGCACTTCCGTGATCTAGAAACTGCCACCTTTCCATTGATGTATCGCATAATACAAAATGAGAACCCTCAAAAAGTTCGATTTTTCAATTAGCGACACAATTGCCAGAAGTGAGTTAACAATTCCGCACTTGTGGCAAATACGTCGCTAATTGAAAAATCGAACTTTTTGAGGGTTCTCATTTTGTATTTTGCGATACATCAATGGAAAGGTGGCAGTTTCTAGATTACGGGAGTGCCATTCCTAAGTCACAAAAAGGTTTTCTTGCAGAGATATTGGCATCCAAACACTTTTAGCATTGCATATCGAAATAAATTAATTTGATGACTTTTTAGTGTTTAGATGCCAATATCTCTGCAAGAAAACCTTTTCGTGACTTAGGAATGGCACTCCCGTGATCTAGAAACTGCCACCTTTCCATTGATGTATCGCATAATACAAAATGAGAACCCTCAAAAAGTTCGATTTTTCAATTAGCGACGCATTTGCCACAAGTGCGGAATTGTTAACTCACTTCTGGCAATTGTGTCGCTAATTGAAAAATCGAACTTTTTGAGGGTTCTCATTTTGTATTATGCGATACATCAATGGAAAGGTGGCAGTTTCTAGATTACGGGAGTGCCATTCCTAAGTCACAAAAAGGTTTTCTTGCAGAGATATTGGCATCTAAACACTTTTAGCATTGCATATCGAAATAAATTAATTTGATGACTTTTTAGTGTTTAGATGCCAATATCTCTGCAAGAAAACCTTTTCGTGACTTAGGAATGGCACTCCCGTGATCTAGAAACTGCCACCTTTCCATTGATGTATCGCATAATACAAAATGAGAACCCTCAAAAAGTTCGATTTTTCAATTAGCGACGCATTTGCCACAAGTGCGGAATTGTTAACTCACTTCTGGCAATTGTGATTTATCGCATAATACAAAATGAGAACCCTCAAAAAGTTCGATTTTTCAATTAGCGACGCATTTGCCACAAGTGCGGAATTGTTAACTCACTTCTGGCAATTGTGTCGCTAATTGAAAAATCGAACTTTTTGAGGGTTCTCATTTTGTATTTTGCGATACATCAATGGAAAGGCGGCAGTTTCTAGATTACGGGAGTGCCATTCCTAAGTCACAAAAAGGTTTTCTTGCAGAGATATTGGCATACAAACACTTTTAGCATTGCATATCGAAATAAATTAATTTGATGACTTTTTAGTGTTTAGATGCCAATATCTCTGCAAGAAAACCTTTTCGTGACTTAGGAATGGCACTCCCGTGATCTAGAAACTGCCACCTTTCCATTGATGTATCGCATAATACAAAATGAGAACCCTCAAAAAGTTCGATTTTTCAATTAGCGACGCATTTGCCACAAGTGCGGAATTGTTAACTCACTTCTGGCAATTGTGATTTATCGCATAATACAAAATGAGAACCCTCAAAAAGTTCGATTTTTCAATTAGCGACGCATTTGCCACAAGTGCGGAATTGTTAACTCACTTCTGGCAATTGTGTCGCTAATTGAAAAATCGAACTTTTTGAGGGTTCTCATTTTGTATTATGCGATACATCAATGGAAAGGTGGCACTTTCTAGATCACGGGAGTGCCATTCCTAAGTCACGAAAAGGTTTTCTTGCAGAGATATTGGCATCTAAACACTTTAAGCATTGCATATCGAAATAAATTAATTTGATGACTTTTTAGTGTTTAGATGCCAATATCTCTGCAAGAAAACCTTTTCGTGACTTAGGAATGGCACTCCCGTGATCTAGAAACTGCCACCTTTCCATTGATGTATCGCATAATACAAAATGAGAACCCTCAAAAAGTTCGATTTTTCAATTAGCGACACAATTGCCAGAAGTGAGTTAACAATTCCGCACTTGTGGCAAATACGTCGCTAATTGAAAAATCGAACTTTTTGAGGGTTCTCATTTTGTATTTTGCGATACATCAATGGAAAGGTGGCAGTTTCTAGATTACGGGAGTGCCATTCCTAAGTCACAAAAAGGTTTTCTTGCAGAGATATTGGCATCTAAACACTTTAAGCATTGCATATCGAAATAAATTAATTTGATGACTTTTTAGTGTTTAGATGCCAATATCTCTGCAAGAAAACCTTTTCGTGACTTAGGAATGGCACTCCCGTGATCTAGAAACTGCCACCTTTCCATTGATGTATCGCATAATACAAAATGAGAACCCTCAAAAAGTTCGATTTTTCAATTAGCGACGCATTTGCCACAAGTGCGGAATTGTTAACTCACTTCTGGCAATTGTGTCGCTAATTGAAAAATCGAACTTTTTGAGGGTTCTCATTTTGTATTATGCGATACATCAATGGAAAGGTGGCAGTTTCTAGATTACGGGAGTGCCATTCCTAAGTCACAAAAAGGTTTTCTTGCAGAGATATTGGCATCTAAACACTTTTAGCATTGCATATCGAAATAAATTAATTTGATGACTTTTTAGTGTTTAGATGCCAATATCTCTGCAAGAAAACCTTTTCGTGACTTAGGAATGGCACTCCCGTGATCTAGAAACTGCCACCTTTCCATTGATGTATCGCATAATACAAAATGAGAACCCTCAAAAAGTTCGATTTTTCAATTAGCGACACAATTGCCAGAAGTGAGTTAACAATTCCGCACTTGTGGCAAATACGTCGCTAATTGAAAATTCGAACTTTTTGAGGGTTCTCATTTTGTATTTTGCGATACATCAATGGAAAGGTGGCAGTTTCTAGATTACGGGAGTGCCATTCCTAAGTCACAAAAAGGTTTTCTTGCAGAGATATTGGCATCCAAACACTTTTAGCATTGCATATCGAAATAAATTAATTTGATGACTTTTTAGTGTTTAGATGCCAATATCTCTGCAAGAAAACCTTTTCGTGACTTAGGAATGGCACTCCCGTGATCTAGAAACTGCCACCTTTCCATTGATGTATCGCATAATACAAAATGAGAACCCTCAAAAAGTTCGATTTTTCAATTAGCGACGCATTTGCCACAAGTGCGGAATTGTTAACTCACTTCTGGCAATTGTGTCGCTAATTGAAAAATCGAACTTTTTGAGGGTTCTCATTTTGTATTATGCGATACATCAATGGAAAGGTGGCAGTTTCTAGATTACGGGAGTGCCATTCCTAAGTCACAAAAAGGTTTTCTTGCAGAGATATTGGCATCTAAACACTTTTAGCATTGCATATCGAAATAAATTAATTTGATGACTTTTTAGTGTTTAGATGCCAATATCTCTGCAAGAAAACCTTTTCGTGACTTAGGAATGGCACTCCCGTGATCTAGAAACTGCCACCTTTCCATTGATGTATCGCATAATACAAAATGAGAACCCTCAAAAAGTTCGATTTTTCAATTAGCGACACAATTGCCAGAAGTGAGTTAACAATTCCGCACTTGTGGCAAATACGTCGCTAATTGAAAAATCGAACTTTTTGAGGGTTCTCATTTTGTATTTTGCGATACATCAATGGAAAGGCGGCAGTTTCTAGATTACGGGAGTGCCATTCCTAAGTCACAAAAAGGTTTTCTTGCAGAGATATTGGCATCCAAACACTTTTAGCATTGCATATCGAAATAAATTAATTTGATGACTTTTTAGTGTTTAGATGCCAATATCTCTGCAAGAAAACCTTTTCGTGACTTAGGAATGGCACTCCCGTGATCTAGAAACTGCCACCTTTCCATTGATGTATCGCATAATACAAAATGAGAACCCTCAAAAAGTTCGATTTTTCAATTAGCGACGCATTTGCCACAAGTGCGGAATTGTTAACTCACTTCTGGCAATTGTGTCGCTAATTGAAAAATCGAACTTTTTGAGGGTTCTCATTTTGTATTATGCGATACATCAATGGAAAGGTGGCAGTTTCTAGATTACGGGAGTGCCATTCCTAAGTCACAAAAAGGTTTTCTTGCAGAGATATTGGCATCTAAACACTTTTAGCATTGCATATCGAAATAAATTAATTTGATGACTTTTTAGTGTTTAGATGCCAATATCTCTGCAAGAAAACCTTTTCGTGACTTAGGAATGGCACTCCCGTGATCTAGAAACTGCCACCTTTCCATTGATGTATCGCATAATACAAAATGAGAACCCTCAAAAAGTTCGATTTTTCAATTAGCGACACAATTGCCAGAAGTGAGTTAACAATTCCGCACTTGTGGCAAATACGTCGCTAATTGAAAAATCGAACTTTTTGAGGGTTCTCATTTTGTATTTTGCGATACATCAATGGAAAGGTGGCAGTTTCTAGATTACGGGAGTGCCATTCCTAAGTCACAAAAAGGTTTTCTTGCAGAGATATTGGCATCCAAACACTTTTAGCATTGCATATCGAAATAAATTAATTTGATGACTTTTTAGTGTTTAGATGCCAATATCTCTGCAAGAAAACCTTTTCGTGACTTAGGAATGGCACTCCCGTGATCTAGAAACTGCCACCTTTCCATTGATGTATCGCATAATACAAAATGAGAACCCTCAAAAAGTTCGATTTTTCAATTAGCGACGCATTTGCCACAAGTGCGGAATTGTTAACTCACTTCTGGCAATTGTGTCGCTAATTGAAAAATCGAACTTTTTGAGGGTTCTCATTTTGTATTATGCGATACATCAATGGAAAGGTGGCAGTTTCTAGATTACGGGAGTGCCATTCCTAAGTCACAAAAAGGTTTTCTTGCAGAGATATTGGCATCTAAACACTTTTAGCATTGCATATCGAAATAAATTAATTTGATGACTTTTTAGTGTTTAGATGCCAATATCTCTGCAAGAAAACCTTTTCGTGACTTAGGAATGGCACTCCCGTGATCTAGAAACTGCCACCTTTCCATTGATGTATCGCATAATACAAAATGAGAACCCTCAAAAAGTTCGATTTTTCAATTAGCGACACAATTGCCAGAAGTGAGTTAACAATTCCGCACTTGTGGCAAATACGTCGCTAATTGAAAAATCGAACTTTTTGAGGGTTCTCATTTTGTATTTTGCGATACATCAATGGAAAGGTGGCAGTTTCTAGATTACGGGAGTGCCATTCCTAAGTCACAAAAAGGTTTTCTTGCAGAGATATTGGCATCCAAACACTTTTAGCATTGCATATCGAAATAAATTAATTTGATGACTTTTTAGTGTTTAGATGCCAATATCTCTGCAAGAAAACCTTTTCGTGACTTAGGAATGGCACTCCCGTGATCTAGAAACTGCCACCTTTCCATTGATGTATCGCATAATACAAAATGAGAACCCTCAAAAAGTTCGATTTTTCAATTAGCGACGCATTTGCCACAAGTGCGGAATTGTTAACTCACTTCTGGCAATTGTGTCGCTAATTGAAAAATCGAACTTTTTGAGGGTTCTCATTTTGTATTATGCGATACATCAATGGAAAGGTGGCACTTTCTAGATCACGGGAGTGCCATTCCTAAGTCACGAAAAGGTTTTCTTGCAGAGATATTGGCATCTAAACACTAAAAAGTCATCAAATTAATTTATTTCGATATGCAATGCTAAAAGTGTTTGGATGCCAATATCTCTGCAAGAAAACCTTTTTGTGACTTAGGAATGGCACTCCCGTAATCTAGAAACTGCCACCTTTCCATTGATGTATCGCATAATACAAAATGAGAACCCTCAAAAAGTTCGATTTTTCAATTAGCGACACAATTGCCAGAAGTGAGTTAACAATTCCGCACTTGTGGCAAATGCGTCGCTAATTGAAAAATCGAACTTTTTGAGGGTTCTCATTTTGTATTATGCGATACATCAATGGAAAGGTGGCAGTTTCTAGATCACGGGAGTGCCATTCCTAAGTCACGAAAAGGTTTTCTTGCAGAGATATTGGCATCTAAACACTAAAAAGTCATCAAATTAATTTATTTCGATATGCAATGCTAAAAGTGTTTGGATGCCAATATCTCTGCAAGAAAACCTTTTAGTGACTTAGGAATGGCACTCCCGTGATCTAGAAACTGCCACCTTTCCATTGATGTATCGCATAATACAAAATGAGAACCCTCAAAAAGTTCGATTTTTCAATTAGCGACACAATTGCCAGAAGTGAGTTAACAATTCCGCACTTGTGGCAAATGCGTCGCTAATTGAAAAATCGAACTTTTTGAGGGTTCTCATTTTGTATTATGCGATACATCAATGGAAAGGTGGCAGTTTCTAGATCACGGGAGTGCCATTCCTAAGTCACGAAAAGGTTTTCTTGCAGAGATATTGGCATCTAAACACTAAAAAGTCATCAAATTAATTTATTTCGATATGCAATGCTAAAAGTGTTTGGATGCCAATATCTCTGCAAGAAAACCTTTTTGTGACTTAGGAATGGCACTCCCGTAATCTAGAAACTGCCACCTTTCCATTGATGTATCGCAAAATACAAAATGAGAACCCTCAAAAAGTTCGATTTTTCAATTAGCGACGTATTTGCCACAAGTGCGGAATTGTTAACTCACTTCTGGCAATTGTGTCGCTAATTGAAAAATCGAACTTTTTGAGGGTTCTCATTTTGTATTATGCGATACATCAATGGAAAGGTGGCAGTTTCTAGATCACGGGAGTGCCATTCCTAAGTCACGAAAAGGTTTTCTTGCAGAGATATTGGCAGAAGTGTTTGGATGCCAATATCTCTGCAAGAAAACCTTTTTGTGACTTAGGAATGGCACTCCCGTAATCTAGAAACTGCCACCTTTCCATTGATGTATCGCAAAATACAAAATGAGAACCCTCAAAAAGTTCGATTTTTCAATTAGCGACGTATTTGCCACAAGTGCGGAATTGTTAACTCACTTCTGGCAATTGTGTCGCTAATTGAAAAATCGAACTTTTTGAGGGTTCTCATTTTGTATTATGCGATACATCAATGGAAAGGTGGCAGTTTCTAGATCACGGGAGTGCCATTCCTAAGTCACAAAAAGGTTTTCTTGCAGAGATATTGGCATCTAAACACGAAAAAGTCATCAAATTAATTTATTTCGATATGCAATGCTAAAAGTGTTTGGATGCCAATATCTCTGCAAGAAAACCTTTTTGTGACTTAGGAATGGCACTCCCGTAATCTAGAAACTGCCACCTTTCCATTGATGTATCGCATAATACAAAATGAGAACCCTCAAAAAGTTCGATTTTTCAATTAGCGACACAATTGCCAGAAGTGAGTTAACAATTCCGCACTTGTGGCAAATGCGTCGCTAATTGAAAAATCGAACTTTTTGAGGGTTCTCATTTTGTATTATGCGATACATCAATGGAAAGGTGGCAGTTTCTAGATCACGGGAGTGCCATTCCTAAGTCACGAAAAGGTTTTCTTGCAGAGATATTGGCATCTAAACACTAAAAAGTCATCAAATTAATTTATTTCGATATGCAATGCTAAAAGTGTTTGGATGCCAATATCTCTGCAAGAAAACCTTTTAGTGACTTAGGAATGGCACTCCCGTGATCTAGAAACTGCCACCTTTCCATTGATGTATCGCATAATACAAAATGAGAACCCTCAAAAAGTTCGATTTTTCAATTAGCGACGCATTTGCCACAAGTGCGGAATTGTTAACTCACTTCTGGCAATTGTGTCGCTAATTGAAAAATCGAACTTTTTGAGGGTTCTCATTTTGTATTATGCGATACATCAATGGAAAGGTGACAGTTTCTAGATTACGGGAGTGCCATTCCTAAGTCACAAAAAGGTTTTCTTGCAGAGATATTGGCATCCAAACACTTTTAGCATTGCATATCGAAATAAATTAATTTGATGACTTTTTAGTGTTTAGATGCCAATATCTCTGCAAGAAAACCTTTTCGTGACTTAGGAATGGCACTCCCGTGATCTAGAAACTGCCACCTTTCCATTGATGTATCGCATAATACAAAATGAGCACCCTCAAAAAGTTCGATTTTTCAATTAGCGACGCATTTGCCACAAGTGCGGAATTGTTAACTCACTTCTGGCAATTGTGTCGCTAATTGAAAAATCGAACTTTTTGAGGGTTCTCATTTTGTATTATGCGATACATCAATGGAAAGGTGGCACTTTCTAGATCACGGGAGTGCCATTCCTAAGTCACGAAAAGGTTTTCTTGCAGAGATATTGGCATCTAAACACTAAAAAGTCATCAAATTAATTTATTTCGATATGCAATGCTAAAAGTGTTTGGATGCCAATATCTCTGCAAGAAAACCTTTTCGTGACTTAGGAATGGCACTCCCGTGATCTAGAAACTGCCACCTTTCCATTGATTTATCGCATAATACAAAATGAGAACCCTCAAAAAGTTCGATTTTTCAATTAGCGACGCATTTGCCACAAGTGCGGAATTGTTAACTCACTTCTGGCAATTGTGTCGCTAATTGAAAAATCGAACTTTTTGAGGGTTCTCATTTTGTATTATGCGATACATCAATGGAAAGGTGGCAGTTTCTAGATCACGGGAGTGCCATTCCTAAGTCACAAAAAGGTTTTCTTGCAGAGATATTGGCATCTAAACACTTTAAGCATTGCATATCGAAATAAATTAATTTGATGACTTTTTAGTGTTTAGATGCCAATATCTCTGCAAGAAAACCTTTTCGTGACTTAGGAATGGCACTCCCGTGATCTAGAAACTGCCACCTTTCCATTGATGTATCGCATAATACAAAATGAGAACCCTCAAAAAGTTCGATTTTTCAATTAGCGACGCATTTGCCACAAGTGCGGAATTGTTAACTCACTTCTGGCAATTGTGTCGCTAATTGAAAAATCGAACTTTTTGAGGGTTCTCATTTTGTATTAAGCGATACATCAATGGAAAGGTGGCAGTTTCTAGATTACGGGAGTGCCATTCCTAAGTCACAAAAAGGTTTTCTTGCAGAGATATTGGCATCTAAACACTTTAAGCATTGCATATCGAAATAAATTAATTTGATGACTTTTTAGTGTTTAGATGCCAATATCTCTGCAAGAAAACCTTTTCGTGACTTAGGAATGGCACTCCCGTGATCTAGAAACTGCCACCTTTCCATTGATGTATCGCATAATACAAAATGAGAACCCTCAAAAAGTTCGATTTTTCAATTAGCGACACAATTGCCAGAAGTGAGTTAACAATTCCGCACTTGTGGCAAATGCGTCGCTAATTGAAAAATCGAACTTTTTGAGGGTTCTCATTTTGTATTATGCGATACATCAATGGAAAGGTGGCAGTTTCTAGATCACGGGAGTGCCATTCCTAAGTCACAAAAAGGTTTTCTTGCAGAGATATTGGCATCTAAACACTTTAAGCATTGCATATCGAAATAAATTAATTTGATGACTTTTTAGTGTTTAGATGCCAATATCTCTGCAAGAAAACCTTTTCGTGACTTAGGAATGGCACTCCCGTGATCTAGAAACTGCCACCTTTCCATTGATGTATCGCATAATACAAAATGAGAACCCTCAAAAAGTTCGATTTTTCAATTAGCGACGCATTTGCCACAAGTGCGGAATTGTTAACTCACTTCTGGCAATTGTGTCGCTAATTGAAAAATCGAACTTTTTGAGGGTTCTCATTTTGTATTAAGCGATACATCAATGGAAAGGTGGCAGTTTCTAGATTACGGGAGTGCCATTCCTAAGTCACAAAAAGGTTTTCTTGCAGAGATATTGGCATCTAAACACTTTAAGCATTGCATATCGAAATAAATTAATTTGATGACTTTTTAGTGTTTAGATGCCAATATCTCTGCAAGAAAACCTTTTCGTGACTTAGGAATGGCACTCCCGTGATCTAGAAACTGCCACCTTTCCATTGATGTATCGCATAATACAAAATGAGAACCCTCAAAAAGTTCGATTTTTCAATTAGCGACACAATTGCCAGAAGTGAGTTAACAATTCCGCACTTGTGGCAAATACGTCGCTAATTGAAAAATCGAACTTTTTGAGGGTTCTCATTTTGTATTTTGCGATACATCAATGGAAAGGTGGCAGTTTCTAGATTACGGGAGTGCCATTCCTAAGTCACAAAAAGGTTTTCTTGCAGAGATATTGGCATCCAAACACTTCTGCCAATATCTCTGCAAGAAAACCTTTTCGTGACTTAGGAATGGCACTCCCGTGATCTAGAAACTGCCACCTTTCCATTGATGTATCGCATAATACAAAATGAGAACCCTCAAAAAGTTCGATTTTTCAATTAGCGACACAATTGCCAGAAGTGAGTTAACAATTCCGCACTTGTGGCAAATACGTCGCTAATTGAAAAATCGAACTTTTTGAGGGTTCTCATTTTGTATTTTGCGATACATCAATGGAAAGGTGGCAGTTTCTAGATTACGGGAGTGCCATTCCTAAGTCACAAAAAGGTTTTCTTGCAGAGATATTGGCATCCAAACACTTCTGCCAATATCTCTGCAAGAAAACCTTTTCGTGACTTAGGAATGGCACTCCCGTGATCTAGAAACTGCCACCTTTCCATTGATGTATCGCATAATACAAAATGAGAACCCTCAAAAAGTTCGATTTTTCAATTAGCGACACAATTGCCAGAAGTGAGTTAACAATTCCGCACTTGTGGCAAATACGTCGCTAATTGAAAAATCGAACTTTTTGAGGGTTCTCATTTTGTATTTTGCGATACATCAATGGAAAGGTGGCAGTTTCTAGATTACGGGAGTGCCATTCCTAAGTCACAAAAAGGTTTTCTTGCAGAGATATTGGCATCCAAACACTTTTAGCATTGCATATCGAAATAAATTAATTTGATGACTTTTTAGTGTTTAGATGCCAATATCTCTGCAAGAAAACCTTTTCGTGACTTAGGAATGGCACTCCCGTGATCTAGAAACTGCCACCTTTCCATTGATGTATCGCATAATACAAAATGAGAACCCTCAAAAAGTTCGATTTTTCAATTAGCGACGCATTTGCCACAAGTGCGGAATTGTTAACTCACTTCTGGCAATTGTGTCGCTAATTGAAAAATCGAACTTTTTGAGGGTTCTCATTTTGTATTATGCGATACATCAATGGAAAGGTGGCAGTTTCTAGATCACGGGAGTGCCATTCCTAAGTCACAAAAAGGTTTTCTTGCAGAGATATTGGCATCTAAACACGAAAAAGTCATCAAATTAATTTATTTCGATATGCAATGCTAAAAGTGTTTGGATGCCAATATCTCTGCAAGAAAACCTTTTTGTGACTTAGGAATGGCACTCCCGTAATCTAGAAACTGCCACCTTTCCATTGATGTATCGCATAATACAAAATGAGAACCCTCAAAAAGTTCGATTTTTCAATTAGCGACACAATTGCCAGAAGTGAGTTAACAATTCCGCACTTGTGGCAAATGCGTCGCTAATTGAAAAATCGAACTTTTTGAGGGTTCTCATTTTGTATTATGCGATACATCAATGGAAAGGTGGCAGTTTCTAGATCACGGGAGTGCCATTCCTAAGTCACGAAAAGGTTTTCTTGCAGAGATATTGGCATCTAAACACTAAAAAGTCATCAAATTAATTTATTTCGATATGCAATGCTAAAAGTGTTTGGATGCCAATATCTCTGCAAGAAAACCTTTTAGTGACTTAGGAATGGCACTCCCGTGATCTAGAAACTGCCACCTTTCCATTGATGTATCGCATAATACAAAATGAGAACCCTCAAAAAGTTCGATTTTTCAATTAGCGACGCATTTGCCACAAGTGCGGAATTGTTAACTCACTTCTGGCAATTGTGTCGCTAATTGAAAAATCGAACTTTTTGAGGGTTCTCATTTTGTATTATGCGATACATCAATGGAAAGGTGACAGTTTCTAGATTACGGGAGTGCCATTCCTAAGTCACAAAAAGGTTTTCTTGCAGAGATATTGGCATCCAAACACTTTTAGCATTGCATATCGAAATAAATTAATTTGATGACTTTTTAGTGTTTAGATGCCAATATCTCTGCAAGAAAACCTTTTCGTGACTTAGGAATGGCACTCCCGTGATCTAGAAACTGCCACCTTTCCATTGATGTATCGCATAATACAAAATGAGCACCCTCAAAAAGTTCGATTTTTCAATTAGCGACGCATTTGCCACAAGTGCGGAATTGTTAACTCACTTCTGGCAATTGTGTCGCTAATTGAAAAATCGAACTTTTTGAGGGTTCTCATTTTGTATTATGCGATACATCAATGGAAAGGTGGCACTTTCTAGATCACGGGAGTGCCATTCCTAAGTCACGAAAAGGTTTTCTTGCAGAGATATTGGCATCTAAACACTAAAAAGTCATCAAATTAATTTATTTCGATATGCAATGCTAAAAGTGTTTGGATGCCAATATCTCTGCAAGAAAACCTTTTCGTGACTTAGGAATGGCACTCCCGTGATCTAGAAACTGCCACCTTTCCATTGATTTATCGCATAATACAAAATGAGAACCCTCAAAAAGTTCGATTTTTCAATTAGCGACGCATTTGCCACAAGTGCGGAATTGTTAACTCACTTCTGGCAATTGTGTCGCTAATTGAAAAATCGAACTTTTTGAGGGTTCTCATTTTGTATTATGCGATACATCAATGGAAAGGTGGCAGTTTCTAGATCACGGGAGTGCCATTCCTAAGTCACAAAAAGGTTTTCTTGCAGAGATATTGGCATCTAAACACTTTAAGCATTGCATATCGAAATAAATTAATTTGATGACTTTTTAGTGTTTAGATGCCAATATCTCTGCAAGAAAACCTTTTCGTGACTTAGGAATGGCACTCCCGTGATCTAGAAACTGCCACCTTTCCATTGATGTATCGCATAATACAAAATGAGAACCCTCAAAAAGTTCGATTTTTCAATTAGCGACGCATTTGCCACAAGTGCGGAATTGTTAACTCACTTCTGGCAATTGTGTCGCTAATTGAAAAATCGAACTTTTTGAGGGTTCTCATTTTGTATTAAGCGATACATCAATGGAAAGGTGGCAGTTTCTAGATTACGGGAGTGCCATTCCTAAGTCACAAAAAGGTTTTCTTGCAGAGATATTGGCATCTAAACACTTTAAGCATTGCATATCGAAATAAATTAATTTGATGACTTTTTAGTGTTTAGATGCCAATATCTCTGCAAGAAAACCTTTTCGTGACTTAGGAATGGCACTCCCGTGATCTAGAAACTGCCACCTTTCCATTGATGTATCGCATAATACAAAATGAGAACCCTCAAAAAGTTCGATTTTTCAATTAGCGACACAATTGCCAGAAGTGAGTTAACAATTCCGCACTTGTGGCAAATGCGTCGCTAATTGAAAAATCGAACTTTTTGAGGGTTCTCATTTTGTATTATGCGATACATCAATGGAAAGGTGGCAGTTTCTAGATCACGGGAGTGCCATTCCTAAGTCACAAAAAGGTTTTCTTGCAGAGATATTGGCATCTAAACACTTTAAGCATTGCATATCGAAATAAATTAATTTGATGACTTTTTAGTGTTTAGATGCCAATATCTCTGCAAGAAAACCTTTTCGTGACTTAGGAATGGCACTCCCGTGATCTAGAAACTGCCACCTTTCCATTGATGTATCGCATAATACAAAATGAGAACCCTCAAAAAGTTCGATTTTTCAATTAGCGACGCATTTGCCACAAGTGCGGAATTGTTAACTCACTTCTGGCAATTGTGTCGCTAATTGAAAAATCGAACTTTTTGAGGGTTCTCATTTTGTATTAAGCGATACATCAATGGAAAGGTGGCAGTTTCTAGATTACGGGAGTGCCATTCCTAAGTCACAAAAAGGTTTTCTTGCAGAGATATTGGCATCTAAACACTTTAAGCATTGCATATCGAAATAAATTAATTTGATGACTTTTTAGTGTTTAGATGCCAATATCTCTGCAAGAAAACCTTTTCGTGACTTAGGAATGGCACTCCCGTGATCTAGAAACTGCCACCTTTCCATTGATGTATCGCATAATACAAAATGAGAACCCTCAAAAAGTTCGATTTTTCAATTAGCGACACAATTGCCAGAAGTGAGTTAACAATTCCGCACTTGTGGCAAATACGTCGCTAATTGAAAAATCGAACTTTTTGAGGGTTCTCATTTTGTATTTTGCGATACATCAATGGAAAGGTGGCAGTTTCTAGATTACGGGAGTGCCATTCCTAAGTCACAAAAAGGTTTTCTTGCAGAGATATTGGCATCCAAACACTTCTGCCAATATCTCTGCAAGAAAACCTTTTCGTGACTTAGGAATGGCACTCCCGTGATCTAGAAACTGCCACCTTTCCATTGATGTATCGCATAATACAAAATGAGAACCCTCAAAAAGTTCGATTTTTCAATTAGCGACACAATTGCCAGAAGTGAGTTAACAATTCCGCACTTGTGGCAAATACGTCGCTAATTGAAAAATCGAACTTTTTGAGGGTTCTCATTTTGTATTTTGCGATACATCAATGGAAAGGTGGCAGTTTCTAGA
The DNA here is from genome assembly GCA_947049315.1 of Epistrophella euchroma. NCBI lineage: Eukaryota > Metazoa > Arthropoda > Insecta > Diptera > Syrphidae > Epistrophella > Epistrophella euchroma. Next base: position 42,557,973 of record OX346248.1, read on the forward strand.
TTACGGGAGTGCCATTCCTAAGTCACAAAAAGGTTTTCTTGCAGAGATATTGGCATCCAAACACTTCTGCCAATATCTCTGCAAGAAAACCTTTTCGTGACTTAGGAATGGCACTCCCGTGATCTAGAAACTGCCACCTTTCCATTGATGTATCGCATAATACAAAATGAGAACCCTCAAAAAGTTCGATTTTTCAATTAGCGACACAATTGCCAGAAGTGAGTTAACAATTCCGCACTTGTGGCAAATACGTCGCTAATTGAAAAATCGAACTTTTTGAGGGTTCTCATTTTGTATTTTGCGATACATCAATGGAAAGGTGGCAGTTTCTAGATTACGGGAGTGCCATTCCTAAGTCACAAAAAGGTTTTCTTGCAGAGATATTGGCATCCAAACACTTTTAGCATTGCATATCGAAATAAATTAATTTGATGACTTTTTAGTGTTTAGATGCCAATATCTCTGCAAGAAAACCTTTTCGTGACTTAGGAATGGCACTCCCGTGATCTAGAAACTGCCACCTTTCCATTGATGTATCGCATAATACAAAATGAGAACCCTCAAAAAGTTCGATTTTTCAATTAGCGACGCATTTGCCACAAGTGCGGAATTGTTAACTCACTTCTGGCAATTGTGTCGCTAATTGAAAAATCGAACTTTTTGAGGGTTCTCATTTTGTATTATGCGATACATCAATGGAAAGGTGGCAGTTTCTAGATTACGGGAGTGCCATTCCTAAGTCACAAAAAGGTTTTCTTGCAGAGATATTGGCATCTAAACACTAAAAGGTCATCAAATTAATTTATTTCGATATGCAATGCTAAAAGTGTTTGGATGCCAATATCTCTGCAAGAAAACCTTTTCGTGACTTAGGAATGGCACTCCCGTGATCTAGAAACTGCCACCTTTCCATTGATGTATCGCATAATACAAAATGAGCACCCTCAAAAAGTTCGATTTTTCAATTAGCGACGCATTTGCCACAAGTGCGGAATTGTTAACTCACTTCTGGCAATTGTGTCGCTAATTGAAAAATCGAACTTTTTGAGGGTTCTCATTTTGTATTATGCGATACATCAATGGAAAGGTGGAACTTTCTAGATCACGGGAGTGCCATTCCTAAGTCACGAAAAGGTTTTCTTGCAGAGATATTGGCATCTAAACACTAAAAAGTCATCAAATTAATTTATTTCGATATGCAATGCTAAAAGTGTTTGGATGCCAATATCTCTGCAAGAAAACCTTTTTGTGACTTAGGAATGGCACTCCCGTAATCTAGAAACTGTCACCTTTCCATTGATGTATCGCATAATACAAAATGAGAACCCTCAAAAAGTTCGATTTTTCAATTAGCGACACAATTGCCAGAAGTGAGTTAACAATTCCGCACTTGTGGCAAATGCGTCGCTAATTGAAAAATCGAACTTTTTGAGGGTTCTCATTTTGTATTATGCGATACATCAATGGAAAGGTGGCAGTTTCTAGATCACGGGAGTGCCATTCCTAAGTCACAAAAAGGTTTTCTTGCAGAGATATTGGCATCTAAACACTAAAAAGTCATCAAATTAATTTATTTCGATATGCAATGCTAAAAGTGTTTGGATGCCAATATCTCTGCAAGAAAACCTTTTTGTGACTTAGGAATGGCACTCCCGTAATCTAGAAACTGCCACCTTTCCATTGATGTATCGCATAATACAAAATGAGAACCCTCAAAAAGTTCGATTTTTCAATTAGCGACACAATTGCCAGAAGTGAGTTAACAATTCCGCACTTGTGGCCAATGCGTCGCTAATTGAAAAATCGAACTTTTTGAGGGTTCTCATTTTGTATTATGCGATACATCAATGGAAAGGTGGCAGTTTCTAGATCACGGGAGTGCCATTCCTAAGTCACGAAAAGGTTTTCTTGCAGAGATATTGGCATCTAAACACTAAAAAGTCATCAAATTAATTTATTTCGATATGCAATGCTAAAAGTGTTTGGATGCCAATATCTCTGCAAGAAAACCTTTTAGTGACTTAGGAATGGCACTCCCGTGATCTAGAAACTGCCACCTTTCCATTGATGTATCGCATAATACAAAATGAGAACCCTCAAAAAGTTCGATTTTTCAATTAGCGACGCATTTGCCACAAGTGCGGAATTGTTAACTCACTTCTGGCAATTGTGTCGCTAATTGAAAAATCGAACTTTTTGAGGGTTCTCATTTTGTATTATGCGATACATCAATGGAAAGGTGACAGTTTCTAGATTACGGGAGTGCCATTCCTAAGTCAAGTTTTCTTGCAGAGATATTGGCATCCAAACACTTTTAGCATTGCATATCGAAATAAATTAATTTGATGACTTTTTAGTGTTTAGATGCCAATATCTCTGCAAGAAAACCTTTTCGTGACTTAGGAATGGCACTCCCGTGATCTAGAAACTGCCACCTTTCCATTGATGTATCGCATAATACAAAATGAGCACCCTCAAAAAGTTCGATTTTTCAATTAGCGACGCATTTGCCACAAGTGCGGAATTGTTAACTCACTTCTGGCAATTGTGTCGCTAATTGAAAAATCGAACTTTTTGAGGGTTCTCATTTTGTATTATGCGATACATCAATGGAAAGGTGGCACTTTCTAGATCACGGGAGTGATAAGTCACGAAAAGGTTTTCTTGCAGAGATATTGGCATCCAAACACTTTTAGCATTGCATATCGAAATAAATTAATTTGATGACTTTTTAGTGTTTAGATGCCAATATCTCTGCAAGAAAACCTTTTCGTGACTTAGGAATGGCACTCCCGTGATCTAGAAAGTGCCACCTTTCCATTGATGTATCGCATAATACAAAATGAGAACCCTCAAAAAGTTCGATTTTTCAATTAGCGACACAATTGCCAGAAGTGAGTTAACAATTCCGCACTTGTGGCAAATGCGTCGCTAATTGAAAAATCGAACTTTTTGAGGGTGCTCATTTTGTATTATGCGATACATCAATGGAAAGGTGGCAGTTTCTAGATCACGGGAGTGCCATTCCTAAGTCACGAAAAGGTTTTCTTGCAGAGATATTGGCATCTAAACACTAAAAAGTCATCAAATTAATTTATTTCGATATGCAATGCTAAAAGTGTTTGGATGCCAATATCTCTGCAAGAAAACCTTTTTGTGACTTAGGAATGGCACTCCCGTAATCTAGAAACTGTCACCTTTCCATTGATGTATCGCATAATACAAAATGAGAACCCTCAAAAAGTTCGATTTTTCAATTAGCGACACAATTGCCAGAAGTGAGTTAACAATTCCGCACTTGTGGCAAATGCGTCGCTAATTGAAAAATCGAACTTTTTGAGGGTTCTCATTTTGTATTATGCGATACATCAATGGAAAGGTGGCAGTTTCTAGATCACGGGAGTGCCATTCCTAAGTCACTAAAAGGTTTTCTTGCAGAGATATTGGCATCCAAACACTTTTAGCATTGCATATCGAAATAAATTAATTTGATGACTTTTTAGTGTTTAGATGCCAATATCTCTGCAAGAAAACCTTTTCGTGACTTAGGAATGGCACTCCCGTGATCTAGAAACTGCCACCTTTCCATTGATGTATCGCATAATACAAAATGAGAACCCTCAAAAAGTTCGATTTTTCAATTAGCGACGCATTGGCCACAAGTGCGGAATTGTTAACTCACTTCTGGCAATTGTGTCGCTAATTGAAAAATCGAACTTTTTGAGGGTTCTCATTTTGTATTATCCGATACATCAATGGAAAGGTGGCAGTTTCTAGATTACGGGAGTGCCATTCCTAAGTCACAAAAAGGTTTTCTTGCAGAGATATTGGCATCCAAACACTTTTAGCATTGCATATCGAAATAAATTAATTTGATGACTTTTTAGTGTTTAGATGCCAATATCTCTGCAAGAAAACCTTTTTGTGACTTAGGAATGGCACTCCCGTGATCTAGAAACTGCCACCTTTCCATTGATGTATCGCATAATACAAAATGAGAACCCTCAAAAAGTTCGATTTTTCAATTAGCGACGCATTTGCCACAAGTGCGGAATTGTTAACTCACTTCTGGCAATTGTGTCGCTAATTGAAAAATCGAACTTTTTGAGGGTTCTCATTTTGTATTATGCGATACATCAATGGAAAGGTGACAGTTTCTAGATTACGGGAGTGCCATTCCTAAGTCACAAAAAGGTTTTCTTGCAGAGATATTGGCATCCAAACACTTTTAGCATTGCATATCGAAATAAATTAATTTGATGACTTTTTAGTGTTTAGATGCCAATATCTCTGCAAGAAAACCTTTTCGTGACTTAGGAATGGCACTCCCGTGATCTAGAAAGTTCCACCTTTCCATTGATGTATCGCATAATACAAAATGAGAACCCTCAAAAAGTTCGATTTTTCAATTAGCGACACAATTGCCAGAAGTGAGTTAACAATTCCGCACTTGTGGCAAATGCGTCGCTAATTGAAAAATCGAACTTTTTGAGGGTGCTCATTTTGTATTATGCGATACATCAATGGAAAGGTGGCAGTTTCTAGATCACGGGAGTGCCATTCCTAAGTCACGAAAAGGTTTTCTTGCAGAGATATTGGCATCTAAACACTAAAAAGTCATCAAATTAATTTATTTCGATATGCAATGCTAAAAGTGTTTGGATGCCAATATCTCTGCAAGAAAACCTTTTTGTGACTTAGGAATGGCACTCCCGTAATCTAGAAACTGTCACCTTTCCATTGATGTATCGCATAATACAAAATGAGAACCCTCAAAAAGTTCGATTTTTCAATTAGCGACACAATTGCCAGAAGTGAGTTAACAATTCCGCACTTGTGGCAAATGCGTCGCTAATTGAAAAATCGAACTTTTTGAGGGTTCTCATTTTGTATTATGCGATACATCAATGGAAAGGTGGCAGTTTCTAGATCACGGGAGTGCCATTCCTAAGTCACAAAAAGGTTTTCTTGCAGAGATATTGGCATCTAAACACTAAAAAGTCATCAAATTAATTTATTTCGATATGCAATGCTAAAAGTGTTTGGATGCCAATATCTCTGCAAGAAAACCTTTTTGTGACTTAGGAATGGCACTCCCGTAATCTAGAAACTGCCACCTTTCCATTGATGTATCGCATAATACAAAATGAGAACCCTCAAAAAGTTCGATTTTTCAATTAGCGACACAATTGCCAGAAGTGAGTTAACAATTCCGCACTTGTGGCCAATGCGTCGCTAATTGAAAAATCGAACTTTTTGAGGGTTCTCATTTTGTATTATGCGATACATCAATGGAAAGGTGGCAGTTTCTAGATCACGGGAGTGCCATTCCTAAGTCACGAAAAGGTTTTCTTGCAGAGATATTGGCATCTAAACACTAAAAAGTCATCAAATTAATTTATTTCGATATGCAATGCTAAAAGTGTTTGGATGCCAATATCTCTGCAAGAAAACCTTTTAGTGACTTAGGAATGGCACTCCCGTGATCTAGAAACTGCCACCTTTCCATTGATGTATCGCATAATACAAAATGAGAACCCTCAAAAAGTTCGATTTTTCAATTAGCGACGCATTTGCCACAAGTGCGGAATTGTTAACTCACTTCTGGCAATTGTGTCGCTAATTGAAAAATCGAACTTTTTGAGGGTTCTCATTTTGTATTATGCGATACATCAATGGAAAGGTGACAGTTTCTAGATTACGGGAGTGCCATTCCTAAGTCACAAAAAGGTTTTCTTGCAGAGATATTGGCATCCAAACACTTTTAGCATTGCATATCGAAATAAATTAATTTGATGACTTTTTAGTGTTTAGATGCCAATATCTCTGCAAGAAAACCTTTTCGTGACTTAGGAATGGCACTCCCGTGATCTAGAAACTGCCACCTTTCCATTGATGTATCGCATAATACAAAATGAGCACCCTCAAAAAGTTCGATTTTTCAATTAGCGACGCATTTGCCACAAGTGCGGAATTGTTAACTCACTTCTGGCAATTGTGTCGCTAATTGAAAAATCGAACTTTTTGAGGGTTCTCATTTTGTATTATGCGATACATCAATGGAAAGGTGGCACTTTCTAGATCACGGGAGTGCCATTCCTAAGTCACGAAAAGGTTTTCTTGCAGAGATATTGGCATCTAAACACTAAAAAGTCATCAAATTAATTTATTTCGATATGCAATGCTAAAAGTGTTTGGATGCCAATATCTCTGCAAGAAAACCTTTTCGTGACTTAGGAATGGCACTCCCGTGATCTAGAAACTGCCACCTTTCCATTGATTTATCGCATAATACAAAATGAGAACCCTCAAAAAGTTCGATTTTTCAATTAGCGACGCATTTGCCACAAGTGCGGAATTGTTAACTCACTTCTGGCAATTGTGTCGCTAATTGAAAAATCGAACTTTTTGAGGGTTCTCATTTTGTATTATGCGATACATCAATGGAAAGGTGGCACTTTCTAGATCACGGGAGTGCCATTCCTAAGTCACGAAAAGGTTTTCTTGCAGAGATATTGGCATCTAAACACTTTAAGCATTGCATATCGAAATAAATTAATTTGATGACTTTTTAGTGTTTAGATGCCAATATCTCTGCAAGAAAACCTTTTCGTGACTTAGGAATGGCACTCCCGTGATCTAGAAACTGCCACCTTTCCATTGATGTATCGCATAATACAAAATGAGAACCCTCAAAAAGTTCGATTTTTCAATTAGCGACGCATTTGCCACAAGTGCGGAATTGTTAACTCACTTCTGGCAATTGTGTCGCTAATTGAAAAATCGAACTTTTTGAGGGTTCTCATTTTGTATTATGCGATACATCAATGGAAAGGTGGCACTTTCTAGATCACGGGAGTGCCATTCCTAAGTCACAAAAAGGTTTTCTTGCAGAGATATTGGCATCTAAACACTTTAAGCATTGCATATCGAAATAAATTAATTTGATGACTTTTTAGTGTTTAGATGCCAATATCTCTGCAAGAAAACCTTTTCGTGACTTAGGAATGGCACTCCCGTGATCTAGAAACTGCCACCTTTCCATTGATGTATCGCATAATACAAAATGAGAACCCTCAAAAAGTTCGATTTTTCAATTAGCGACGCATTTGCCACAAGTGCGGAATTGTTAACTCACTTCTGGCAATTGTGTCGCTAATTGAAAAATCGAACTTTTTGAGGGTTCTCATTTTGTATTATGCGATACATCAATGGAAAGGTGGCAGTTTCTAGATTACGGGAGTGCCATTCCTAAGTCACAAAAAGGTTTTCTTGCAGAGATATTGGCATCTAAACACTTTAAGCATTGCATATCGAAATAAATTAATTTGATGACTTTTTAGTGTTTAGATGCCAATATCTCTGCAAGAAAACCTTTTCGTGACTTAGGAATGGCACTCCCGTGATCTAGAAACTGCCACCTTTCCATTGATGTATCGCATAATACAAAATGAGAACCCTCAAAAAGTTCGATTTTTCAATTAGCGACACAATTGCCAGAAGTGAGTTAACAATTCCGCACTTGTGGCAAATACGTCGCTAATTGAAAAATCGAACTTTTTGAGGGTTCTCATTTTGTATTTTGCGATACATCAATGGAAAGGTGGCAGTTTCTAGATTACGGGAGTGCCATTCCTAAGTCACAAAAAGGTTTTCTTGCAGAGATATTGGCATCCAAACACTTTTAGCATTGCATATCGAAATAAATTAATTTGATGACTTTTTAGTGTTTAGATGCCAATATCTCTGCAAGAAAACCTTTTCGTGACTTAGGAATGGCACTCCCGTGATCTAGAAACTGCCACCTTTCCATTGATGTATCGCATAATACAAAATGAGAACCCTCAAAAAGTTCGATTTTTCAATTAGCGACGCATTTGCCACAAGTGCGGAATTGTTAACTCACTTCTGGCAATTGTGTCGCTAATTGAAAAATCGAACTTTTTGAGGGTTCTCATTTTGTATTATGCGATACATCAATGGAAAGGTGGCAGTTTCTAGATTACGGGAGTGCCATTCCTAAGTCACAAAAAGGTTTTCTTGCAGAGATATTGGCATCTAAACACTAAAAGGTCATCAAATTAATTTATTTCGATATGCAATGCTAAAAGTGTTTGGATGCCAATATCTCTGCAAGAAAACCTTTTCGTGACTTAGGAATGGCACTCCCGTGATCTAGAAACTGCCACCTTTCCATTGATGTATCGCATAATACAAAATGAGCACCCTCAAAAAGTTCGATTTTTCAATTAGCGACGCATTTGCCACAAGTGCGGAATTGTTAACTCACTTCTGGCAATTGTGTCGCTAATTGAAAAATCGAACTTTTTGAGGGTTCTCATTTTGTATTATGCGATACATCAATGGAAAGGTGGAACTTTCTAGATCACGGGAGTGCCATTCCTAAGTCACGAAAAGGTTTTCTTGCAGAGATATTGGCATCTAAACACTAAAAAGTCATCAAATTAATTTATTTCGATATGCAATGCTAAAAGTGTTTGGATGCCAATATCTCTGCAAGAAAACCTTTTTGTGACTTAGGAATGGCACTCCCGTAATCTAGATACTGTCACCTTTCCATTGATGTATCGCATAATACAAAATGAGAACCCTCAAAAAGTTCGATTTTTCAATTAGCGACACAATTGCCAGAAGTGAGTTAACAATTCCGCACTTGTGGCAAATGCGTCGCTAATTGAAAAATCGAACTTTTTGAGGGTTCTCATTTTGTATTATGCGATACATCAATGGAAAGGTGGCAGTTTCTAGATCACGGGAGTGCCATTCCTAAGTCACAAAAAGGTTTTCTTGCAGAGATATTGGCATCTAAACACTAAAAAGTCATCAAATTAATTTATTTCGATATGCAATGCTAAAAGTGTTTGGATGCCAATATCTCTGCAAGAAAACCTTTTTGTGACTTAGGAATGGCACTCCCGTAATCTAGAAACTGCCACCTTTCCATTGATGTATCGCATAATACAAAATGAGAACCCTCAAAAAGTTCGATTTTTCAATTAGCGACACAATTGCCAGAAGTGAGTTAACAATTCCGCACTTGTGGCAAATGCGTCGCTAATTGAAAAATCGAACTTTTTGAGGGTTCTCATTTTGTATTATGCGATACATCAATGGAAAGGTGGCAGTTTCTAGATCACGGGAGTGCCATTCCTAAGTCACGAAAAGGTTTTCTTGCAGAGATATTGGCATCTAAACACTAAAAAGTCATCAAATTAATTTATTTCGATATGCAATGCTAAAAGTGTTTGGATGCCAATATCTCTGCAAGAAAACCTTTTAGTGACTTAGGAATGGCACTCCCGTGATCTAGAAACTGCCACCTTTCCATTGATGTATCGCATAATACAAAATGAGAACCCTCAAAAAGTTCGATTTTTCAATTAGCGACGCATTTGCCACAAGTGCGGAATTGTTAACTCACTTCTGGCAATTGTGTCGCTAATTGAAAAATCGAACTTTTTGAGGGTTCTCATTTTGTATTATGCGATACATCAATGGAAAGGTGACAGTTTCTAGATTACGGGAGTGCCATTCCTAAGTCACAAAAAGGTTTTCTTGCAGAGATATTGGCATCCAAACACTTTTAGCATTGCATATCGAAATAAATTAATTTGATGACTTTTTAGTGTTTAGATGCCAATATCTCTGCAAGAAAACCTTTTCGTGACTTAGGAATGGCACTCCCGTGATCTAGAAACTGCCACCTTTCCATTGATGTATCGCATAATACAAAATGAGCACCCTCAAAAAGTTCGATTTTTCAATTAGCGACGTATTTGCCACAAGTGCGGAATTGTTAACTCACTTCTGGCAATTGTGTCGCTAATTGAAAAATCGAACTTTTTGAGGGTTCTCATTTTGTATTATGCGATACATCAATGGAAAGGTGGCAGTTTCTAGATCACGGGAGTGCCATTCCTAAGTCACGAAAAGGTTTTCTTGCAGAGATATTGGCATCTAAACACTAAAAAGTCATCAAATTAATTTATTTCGATATGCAATGCTAAAAGTGTTTGGATGCCAATATCTCTGCAAGAAAACCTTTTCGTGACTTAGGAATGGCACTCCCGTGATCTAGAAACTGCCACCTTTCCATTGATTTATCGCATAATACAAAATGAGAACCCTCAAAAAGTTCGATTTTTCAATTAGCGACGCATTTGCCACAAGTGCGGAATTGTTAACTCACTTCTGGCAATTGTGTCGCTAATTGAAAAATCGAACTTTTTGAGGGTTCTCATTTTGTATTATGCGATACATCAATGGAAAGGTGGCACTTTCTAGATCACGGGAGTGCCATTCCTAAGTCACGAAAAGGTTTTCTTGCAGAGATATTGGCATCTAAACACTTTAAGCATTGCATATCGAAATAAATTAATTTGATGACTTTTTAGTGTTTAGATGCCAATATCTCTGCAAGAAAACCTTTTCGTGACTTAGGAATGGCACTCCCGTGATCTAGAAACTGCCACCTTTCCATTGATGTATCGCATAATACAAAATGAGAACCCTCAAAAAGTTCGATTTTTCAATTAGCGACGCATTTGCCACAAGTGCGGAATTGTTAACTCACTTCTGGCAATTGTGTCGCTAATTGAAAAATCGAACTTTTTGAGGGTTCTCATTTTGTATTATGCGATACATCAATGGAAAGGTGGCAGTTTCTAGATTACGGGAGTGCCATTCCTAAGTCACAAAAAGGTTTTCTTGCAGAGATATTGGCATCTAAACACTTTAAGCATTGCATATCGAAATAAATTAATTTGATGACTTTTTAGTGTTTAGATGCCAATATCTCTGCAAGAAAACCTTTTCGTGACTTAGGAATGGCACTCCCGTGATCTAGAAACTGCCACCTTTCCATTGATGTATCGCATAATACAAAATGAGAACCCTCAAAAAGTTCGATTTTCAATTAGCGACACAATTGCCAGAAGTGAGTTAACAATTCCGCACTTGTGGCAAATACGTCGCTAATTGAAAAATCGAACTTTTTGAGGGTTCTCATTTTGTATTTTGCGATACATCAATGGAAAGGTGGCAGTTTCTAGATTACGGGAGTGCCATTCCTAAGTCACAAAAAGGTTTTCTTGCAGAGATATTGGCATCCAAACACTTTTAGCATTGCATATCGAAATAAATTAATTTGATGACTTTTTAGTGTTTAGATGCCAATATCTCTGCAAGAAAACCTTTTCGTGACTTAGGAATGGCACTCCCGTGATCTAGAAACTGCCACCTTTCCATTGATGTATCGCATAATACAAAATGAGCACCCTCAAAAAGTTCGATTTTTCAATTAGCGACGCATTTGCCACAAGTGCGGAATTGTTAACTCACTTCTGGCAATTGTGTCGCTAATTGAAAAATCGAACTTTTTGAGGGTTCTCATTTTGTATTATGCGATACATCAATGGAAAGGTGGCACTTTCTAGATCACGGGAGTGCCATTCCTAAGTCACGAAAAGGTTTTCTTGCAGAGATATTGGCATCTAAACACTAAAAAGTCATCAAATTAATTTATTTCGATATGCAATGCTAAAAGTGTTTGGATGCCAATATCTCTGCAAGAAAACCTTTTTGTGACTTAGGAATGGCACTCCCGTAATCTAGAAACTGTCACCTTTCCATTGATGTATCGCATAATACAAAATGAGAACCCTCAAAAAGTTCGATTTTTCAATTAGCGACACAATTGCCAGAAGTGAGTTAACAATTCCGCACTTTTTGAGGGTTCTCATTTTGTATTATGCGATAAATCAATGGAAAGGTGGCAGTTTCTAGATCACGGGAGTGCCATTCCTAAGTCACGAAAAGGTTTTCTTGCAGAGATATTGGCATCCAAACACTTTTAGCATTGCATATCGAAATAAATTAATTTGATGGTTCTCATGAAGTGAGTTAACAATTCCGCACTTGTGGCAAATGCGTCGCTAATTGAAAAATCGAACTTTTTGAGGGTTCTCATTTTGTATTATGCGATAAATCAATGGAAAGGTGGCAGTTTCTAGATCACGGGAGTGCCATTCCTAAGTCACGAAAAGGTTTTCTTGCAGAGATATTGGCATCCAAACACTTTTAGCATTGCATATCGAAATAAATTAATTTGATGACTTTTTAGTGTTTAGATGCCAATATCTCTGCAAGAAAACCTTTTCGTGACTTAGGAATGGCACTCCCGTGATCTAGAAAGTGCCACCTTTCCATTGATGTATCGCATAATACAAAATGAGAACCCTCAAAAAGTTCGATTTTTCAATTAGCGACACAATTGCCAGAAGTGAGTTAACAATTCCGCACTTGTGGCAAATGCGTCGCTAATTGAAAAATCGAACTTTTTGAGGGTGCTCATTTTGTATTATGCGATACATCAATGGAAAGGTGGCAGTTTCTAGATCACGGGAGTGCCATTCCTAAGTCACGAAAAGGTTTTCTTGCAGAGATATTGGCATCTAAACACTAAAAAGTCATCAAATTAATTTATTTCGATATGCAATGCTAAAAGTGTTTGGATGCCAATATCTCTGCGAGAAAACCTTTTTGTGACTTAAGAATGGCACTCCCGTAATCTAGAAACTGTCACCTTTCCATTGATGTATCGCATAATACAAAATGAGAACCCTCAAAAAGTTCGATTTTTCAATTAGCGACACAATTGCCAGAAGTGAGTTAACAATTCCGCACTTGTGGCAAATGCGTCGCTAATTGAAAAATCGAACTTTTTGAGGGTTCTCATTTTGTATTATGCGATACATCAATGGAAAGGTGGCAGTTTCTAGATCACGGGAGTGCCATTCCTAAGTCACTAAAAGGTTTTCTTGCAGAGATATTGGCATCCAAACACTTTTAGCATTGCATATCGAAATAAATTAATTTGATGACTTTTTAGTGTTTAGATGCCAATATCTCTGCAAGAAAACCTTTTCGTGACTTAGGAATGGCACTCCCGTGATCTAGAAACTGCCACCTTTCCATTGATGTATCGCATAATACAAAATGAGAACCCTCAAAAAGTTCGATTTTTCAATTAGCGACGCATTTGCCACAAGTGCGGAATTGTTAACTCACTTCTGGCAATTGTGTCGCTAATTGAAAAATCGAACTTTTTGAGGGTGCTCATTTTGTATTATGCGATACATCAATGGAAAGGTGGCAGTTTCTAGATCACGGGAGTGCCATTCCTAAGTCACGAAAAGGTTTTCTTGCAGAGATATTGGCATCTAAACACTAAAAAGTCATCAAATTAATTTATTTCGATATGCAATGCTAAAAGTGTTTGGATGCCAATATCTCTGCGAGAAAACCTTTTTGTGACTTAAGAATGGCACTCCCGTAATCTAGAAACTGTCACCTTTCCATTGATGTATCGCATAATACAAAATGAGAACCCTCAAAAAGTTCGATTTTTCAATTAGCGACACAATTGCCAGAAGTGAGTTAACAATTCCGCACTTGTGGCAAATGCGTCGCTAATTGAAAAATCGAACTTTTTGAGGGTTCTCATTTTGTATTATGCGATACATCAATGGAAAGGTGGCAGTTTCTAGATTACGGGAGTGCCATTCCTAAGTCACGAAAAGGTTTTCTTGCAGAGATATTGGCATCCAAACACTTTTAGCATTGCATATCGAAATAAATTAATTTGATGACTTTTTAGTGTTTAGATGCCAATATCTCTGCAAGAAAACCTTTTTGTGACTTAGGAATGGCACTCCCGTGATCTAGAAACTGCCACCTTTCCATTGATGTATCGCATAATACAAAATGAGAACCCTCAAAAAGTTCGATTTTTCAATTAGCGACACAATTGCCAGAAGTGAGTGACTTAGGAATGGCACTCCCGTGATCTAGAAAGTGCCACCTTTCCATTGATGTATCGCATAATACAAAATGAGAACCCTCAAAAAGTGCGATTTTTCAATTAGCGACACAATTGCCAGAAGTGAGTTAACAATTCCGCACTTGTGGCAAATGCGTCGCTAATTGAAAAATCGAACTTTTTGAGGGTGCTCATTTTGTATTATGCGATACATCAATGGAAAGGTGGCAGTTTCTAGATCACGGGAGTGCCATTCCTAAGTCACGAAAAGGTTTTCTTGCAGAGATATTGGCATCCAAACACTTTTAGCATTGCATATCGAAATAAATTAATTTGATGACTTTTTAGTGTTTAGATGCCAATATCTCTGCAAGAAAACCTTTTTGTGACTTAGGAATGGCACTCCCGTAATCTAGAAACTGCCACCTTTCCATTGATGTATCGCAAAATACAAAATGAGAACCCTCAAAAAGTTCGATTTTTCAATTAGCGACGTATTTGCCACAAGTGCGGAATTGTTAACTCACTTCTGGCAATTGTGTCGCTAATTGAAAAATCGAACTTTTTGAGGGTTCTCATTTTGTATTATGCGATACATCAATGGAAAGGTGGCAGTTTCTAGATCACGGGAGTGCCATTCCTAAGTCACGAAAAGGTTTTCTTGCAGAGATATTGGCATCCAAACACTTTTAGCATTGCATATCGAAATAAATTAATTTGATGACTTTTTAGTGTTTAGATGCCAATATCTCTGCAAGAAAACCTTTTCGTGACTTAGGAATGGCACTCCCGTGATCTAGAAACTGCCACCTTTCCATTGATGTATCGCATAATACAAAATGAGAACCCTCAAAAAGTTCGATTTTTCAATTAGCGACGCATTTGCCACAAGTGCGGAATTGTTAACTCACTTCTGGCAATTGTGTCGCTAATTGAAAAATCGAACTTTTTGAGGGTTCTCATTTTGTATTATGCGATACATCAATGGAAAGGTGGCAGTTTCTAGATTACGGGAGTGCCATTCCTAAGTCACAAAAAGGTTTTCTTGCAGAGATATTGGCATCCAAACACTTTTAGCATTGCATATCGAAATAAATTAATTTGATGACCTTTTAGTGTTTAGATGCCAGTATCTCTGCAAGAAAACCTTTTCGTGACTTAGGAATGGCACTCCCGTGATCTAGAAACTGCCACCTTTCCATTGATGTATCGCATAATACAAAATGAGAACCCTCAAAAAGTTCGATTTTTCAATTAGCGACACAATTGCCAGAAGTGAGTTAACAATTCCGCACTTGTGGCAAATACGTCGCTAATTGAAAAATCGAACTTTTTGAGGGTTCTCATTTTGTATTTTGCGATACATCAATGGAAAGGTGGCAGTTTCTAGATTACGGGAGTGCCATTCCTAAGTCACAAAAAGGTTTTCTTGCAGAGATATTGGCATCTAAACACTTTAAGCATTGCATATCGAAATAAATTAATTTGATGACTTTTTAGTGTTTAGATGCCAATATCTCTGCAAGAAAACCTTTTCGTGACTTAGGAATGGCACTCCCGTGATCTAGAAACTGCCACCTTTCCATTGATGTATCGCATAATACAAAATGAGAACCCTCAAAAAGTTCGATTTTTCAATTAGCGACGCATTTGCCACAAGTGCGGAATTGTTAACTCACTTCTGGCAATTGTGTCGCTAATTGAAAAATCGAACTTTTTGAGGGTTCTCATTTTGTATTATGCGATACATCAATGGAAAGGTGGCAGTTTCTAGATTACGGGAGTGCCATTCCTAAGTCACAAAAAGGTTTTCTTGCAGAGATATTGGCATCTAAACACTTTAAGCATTGCATATCGAAATAAATTAATTTGATGACTTTTTAGTGTTTAGATGCCAATATCTCTGCAAGAAAACCTTTTCGTGACTTAGGAATGGCACTCCCGTGATCTAGAAACTGCCACCTTTCCATTGATGTATCGCATAATACAAAATGAGAACCCTCAAAAAGTTCGATTTTTCAATTAGCGACACAATTGCCAGAAGTGAGTTAACAATTTCGCACTTGTGGCAAATACGTCGCTAATTGAAAAATCGAACTTTTTGAGGGTTCTCATTTTGTATTTTGCGATACATCAATGGAAAGGTGGCAGTTTCTAGATTACGGGAGTGCCATTCCTAAGTCACAAAAAGGTTTTCTTGCAGAGATATTGGCATCCAAACACTTTTAGCATTGCATATCGAAATAAATTAATTTGATGACTTTTTAGTGTTTAGATGCCAATATCTCTGCAAGAAAACCTTTTCGTGACTTAGGAATCTCTGCAAGAAAACCTTTTTGTGACTTAGGAATGGCACTCCCGTAATCTAGAAACTGCCACCTTTCCATTGATGTATCGCATAATACAAAATGAGAACCCTCAAAAAGTTCGATTTTTCAATTAGCGACACAATTGCCAGAAGTGAGTTAACAATTCCGCACTTGTGGCAAATGCGTCGCTAATTGAAAAATCGAACTTTTTGAGGGTTCTCATTTTGTATTATGCGATACATCAATGGAAAGGTGGCAGTTTCTAGATCACGGGAGTGCCATTCCTAAGTCACGAAAAGGTTTTCTTGCAGAGATATTGGCATCTAAACACTAAAAAGTCATCAAATTAATTTATTTCGATATGCAATGCTAAAAGTGTTTGGATGCCAATATCTCTGCAAGAAAACCTTTTCGTGACTTAGGAATGGCACTCCCGTGATCTAGAAACTGCCACCTTTCCATTGATGTATCGCATAATACAAAATGAGAACCCTCAAAAAGTTCGATTTTTCAATTAGCGACACAATTGCCAGAAGTGAGTTAACAATTCCGCACTTGTGGCAAATACGTCGCTAATTGAAAAATCGAACTTTTTGAGGGTTCTCATTTTGTATTTTGCGATACATCAATGGAAAGGTGGCAGTTTCTAGATTACGGGAGTGCCATTCCTAAGTCACAAAAAGGTTTTCTTGCAGAGATATTGGCATCTAAACACTAAAAAGTCATCAAATTAATTTATTTCGATATGCAATGCTAAAAGTGTTTGGATGCCAATATCTCTGCAAGAAAACCTTTTCGTGACTTAGGAATGGCACTCCCGTGATCTAGAAACTGCCACCTTTCCATTGATGTATCGCATAATACAAAATGAGCACCCTCAAAAAGTTCGATTTTTCAATTAGCGACGCATTTGCCACAAGTGCGGAATTGTTAACTCACTTCTGGCAATTGTGTCGCTAATTGAAAAATCGAACTTTTTGAGGGTTCTCATTTTGTATTATGCGATACATCAATGGAAAGGTGGCACTTTCTAGATCACGGGAGTGCCATTCCTAAGTCACTCACTTCTGGCAATTGTGTCGCTAATTGAAAAATCGAACTTTTTGAGGGTTCTCATTTTGTATTATGCGATACATCAATGGAAAGGTGGCAGTTTCTAGATCACGGGAGTGCCATTCCTAAGTCACGAAAAGGTTTTCTTGCAGAGATATTGGCATCTAAACACTAAAAAGTCATCAAATTAATTTATTTCGATATGCAATGCTAAAAGTGTTTAGATGCCAATATCTCTGCAAGAAAACCTTTTCGTGACTTAGGAATGGCACTCCCGTGATCTAGAAAGTGCCACCTTTACATTGATGTATCGCATAATACAAAATGAGAACCCTCAAAAAGTTCGATTTTTCAATTAGCGACGTATTTGCCACAAGTGCGGAATTGTTAACTCACTTCTGGCAATTGTGTCGCTAATTGAAAAATCGAACTTTTTGAGGGTTCTCATTTTGTATTATGCGATACATCAATGGAAAGGTGGCACTTTCTAGATCACGGGAGTGCCATTCCTAAGTCACGAAAAGGTTTTCTTGCAGAGATATTGGCATCTAAACACTTTAAGCATTGCATATCGAAATAAATTAATTTGATGACTTTTTAGTGTTTAGATGCCAATATCTCTGCAAGAAAACCTTTTCGTGACTTAGGAATGGCACTCCCGTGATCTAGAAACTGCCACCTTTCCATTGATGTATCGCATAATACAAAATGAGAACCCTCAAAAAGTTCGATTTTTCAATTAGCGACGCATTTGCCACAAGTGCGGAATTGTTAACTCACTTCTGGCAATTGTGTCGCTAATTGAAAAATCGAACTTTTTGAGGGTTCTCATTTTGTATTATGCGATACATCAATGGAAAGGTGGCAGTTTCTAGATTACGGGAGTGCCATTCCTAAGTCACAAAAAGGTTTTCTTGCAGAGATATTGGCATCTAAACACTTTAAGCATTGCATATCGAAATAAATTAATTTGATGACTTTTTAGTGTTTAGATGCCAATATCTCTGCAAGAAAACCTTTTCGTGACTTAGGAATGGCACTCCCGTGATCTAGAAACTGCCACCTTTCCATTGATGTATCGCATAATACAAAATGAGAACCCTCAAAAAGTTCGATTTTTCAATTAGCGACACAATTGCCAGAAGTGAGTTAACAATTCCGCACTTGTGGCAAATACGTCGCTAATTGAAAAATCGAACTTTTTGAGGGTTCTCATTTTGTATTATGCGATACATCAATGGAAAGGTGGCAGTTTCTAGATCACGGGAGTGCCATTCCTAAGTCACGAAAAGGTTTTCTTGCAGAGATATTGGCATCTAAACACTAAAAAGTCATCAAATTAATTTATTTCGATATGCAATGCTTAAAGTGTTTAGATGCCAATATCTCTGCAAGAAAACCTTTTTGTGACTTAGGAATGGCACTCCCGTAATCTAGAAACTGCCACCTTTCCATTGATGTATCGCAAAATACAAAATGAGAACCCTCAAAAAGTTCGATTTTTCAATTAGCGACGTATTTGCCACAAGTGCGGAATTGTTAACTCACTTCTGGCAATTGTGTCGCTAATTGAAAAATCGAACTTTTTGAGGGTTCTCATTTTGTATTATGCGATACATCAATGGAAAGGTGGCAGTTTCTAGATCACGGGAGTGCCATTCCTAAGTCACGAAAAGGTTTTCTTGCAGAGATATTGGCATCTAAACACTAAAAGGTCATCAAATTAATTTATTTCGATATGCAATGCTAAAAGTGTTTGGATGCCAATATCTCTGCAAGAAAACCTTTTCGTGACTTAGGAATGGCACTCCCGTGATCTAGAAACTGCCACCTTTCCATTGATGTATCGCATAATACAAAATGAGCACCCTCAAAAAGTTCGATTTTTCAATTAGCGACGCATTTGCCACAAGTGCGGAATTGTTAACTCACTTCTGGCAATTGTGTCGCTAATTGAAAAATCGAACTTTTTGAGGGTTCTCATTTTGTATTATGCGATACATCAATGGAAAGGTGGCACTTTCTAGATCACGGGAGTGCCATTCCTAAGTCACGAAAAGGTTTTCTTGCAGAGATATTGGCATCTAAACACTAAAAAGTCATCAAATTAATTTATTTCGATATGCAATGCTAAAAGTGTTTGGATGCCAATATCTCTGCAAGAAAACCTTTTCGTGACTTAGGAATGGCACTCCCGTGATCTAGAAACTGCCACCTTTCCATTGATGTATCGCATAATACAAAATGAGCACCCTCAAAAAGTTCGATTTTTCAATTAGCGACGCATTTGCCACAAGTGCGGAATTGTTAACTCACTTCTGGCAATTGTGTCGCTAATTGAAAAATCGAACTTTTTGAGGGTTCTCATTTTGTATTATGCGATACATCAATGGAAAGGTGGCACTTTCTAGATCACGGGAGTGCCATTCCTAAGTCACGAAAAGGTTTTCTTGCAGAGATATTGGCATCTAAACACTTTAAGCATTGCATATCGAAATAAATTAATTTGATGACTTTTTAGTGTTTAGATGCCAATATCTCTGCAAGAAAACCTTTTCGTGACTTAGGAATGGCACTCCCGTGATCTAGAAACTGCCACCTTTCCATTGATGTATCGCATAATACAAAATGAGAACCCTCAAAAAGTTCGATTTTTCAATTAGCGACGCATTTGCCACAAGTGCGGAATTGTTAACTCACTTCTGGCAATTGTGTCGCTAATTGAAAAATCGAACTTTTTGAGGGTTCTCATTTTGTATTATGCGATACATCAATGGAAAGGTGGCAGTTTCTAGATTACGGGAGTGCCATTCCTAAGTCACAAAAAGGTTTTCTTGCAGAGATATTGGCATCTAAACACTTTAAGCATTGCATATCGAAATAAATTAATTTGATGACTTTTTAGTGTTTAGATGCCAATATCTCTGCAAGAAAACCTTTTCGTGACTTAGGAATGGCACTCCCGTGATCTAGAAACTGCCACCTTTCCATTGATGTATCGCATAATACAAAATGAGAACCCTCAAAAAGTTCGATTTTTCAATTAGCGACACAATTGCCAGAAGTGAGTTAACAATTCCGCACTTGTGGCAAATACGTCGCTAATTGAAAAATCGAACTTTTTGAGGGTTCTCATTTTGTATTTTGCGATACATCAATGGAAAGGTGGCAGTTTCTAGATTACGGGAGTGCCATTCCTAAGTCACAAAAAGGTTTTCTTGCAGAGATATTGGCATCCAAACACTTTTAGCATTGCATATCGAAATAAATTAATTTGATGACTTTTTAGTGTTTAGATGCCAATATCTCTGCAAGAAAACCTTTTCGTGACTTAGGAATGGCACTCCCGTGATCTAGAAACTGCCACCTTTCCATTGATGTATCGCATAATACAAAATGAGAACCCTCAAAAAGTTCGATTTTTCAATTAGCGACGCATTTGCCACAAGTGCGGAATTGTTAACTCACTTCTGGCAATTGTGTCGCTAATTGAAAAATCGAACTTTTTGAGGGTTCTCATTTTGTATTATGCGATACATCAATGGAAAGGTGGCAGTTTCTAGATTACGGGAGTGCCATTCTTAAGTCACAAAAAGGTTTTCTTGCAGAGATATTGGCATCTAAACACTAAAAGGTCATCAAATTAATTTATTTCGATATGCAATGCTAAAAGTGTTTGGATGCCAATATCTCTGCAAGAAAACCTTTTCGTGACTTAGGAATGGCACTCCCGTGATCTAGAAACTGCCACCTTTCCATTGATGTATCGCATAATACAAAATGAGCACCCTCAAAAAGTTCGATTTTTCAATTAGCGACGCATTTGCCACAAGTGCGGAATTGTTAACTCACTTCTGGCAATTGTGTCGCTAATTGAAAAATCGAACTTTTTGAGGGTTCTCATTTTGTATTATGCGATACATCAATGGAAAGCTGGCACTTTCTAGATCACGGGAGTGCCATTCCTAAGTCACGAAAAGGTTTTCTTGCAGAGATATTGGCATCTAAACACTAAAAAGTCATCAAATTAATTTATTTCGATATGCAATGCTTAAAGTGTTTAGATGCCAATATCTCTGCAAGAAAACCTTTTTGTGACTTAGGAATGGCACTCCCGTAATCTAGAAACTGCCACCTTTCCATTGATGTATCGCATAATACAAAATGAGAACCCTCAAAAAGTTCGATTTTTCAATTAGCGACACAATTGCCAGAAGTGAGTTAACAATTCCGCACTTGTGGCAAATGCGTCGCTAATTGAAAAATCGAACTTTTTGAGGGTTCTCATTTTGTATTATGCGATACATCAATGGAAAGGTGGCAGTTTCTAGATCACGGGAGTGCCATTCCTAAGTCACGAAAAGGTTTTCTTGCAGAGATATTGGCATCTAAACACTAAAAAGTCATCAAATTAATTTATTTCGATATGCAATGCTAAAAGTGTTTGGATGCCAATATCTCTGCAAGAAAACCTTTTCGTGACTTAGGAATGGCACTCCCGTGATCTAGAAACTGCCACCTTTCCATTGATGTATCGCATAATACAAAATGAGAACCCTCAAAAAGTTCGATTTTTCAATTAGCGACACAATTGCCAGAAGTGAGTTAACAATTCCGCACTTGTGGCAAATACGTCGCTAATTGAAAAATCGAACTTTTTGAGGGTTCTCATTTTGTATTTTGCGATACATCAATGGAAAGGTGGCAGTTTCTAGATTACGGGAGTGCCATTCCTAAGTCACAAAAAGGTTTTCTTGCAGAGATATTGGCATCTAAACACTAAAAAGTCATCAAATTAATTTATTTCGATATGCAATGCTAAAAGTGTTTGGATGCCAATATCTCTGCAAGAAAACCTTTTCGTGACTTAGGAATGGCACTCCCGTGATCTAGAAACTGCCACCTTTCCATTGATGTATCGCATAATACAAAATGAGCACCCTCAAAAAGTTCGATTTTTCAATTAGCGACGCATTTGCCACAAGTGCGGAATTGTTAACTCACTTCTGGCAATTGTGTCGCTAATTGAAAAATCGAACTTTTTGAGGGTTCTCATTTTGTATTATGCGATACATCAATGGAAAGGTGGCACTTTCTAGATCACGGGAGTGCCATTCCTAAGTCACTCACTTCTGGCAATTGTGTCGCTAATTGAAAAATCGAACTTTTTGAGGGTTCTCATTTTGTATTATGCGATACATCAATGGAAAGGTGGCAGTTTCTAGATCACGGGAGTGCCATTCCTAAGTCACGAAAAGGTTTTCTTGCAGAGATATTGGCATCTAAACACTAAAAAGTCATCAAATTAATTTATTTCGATATGCAATGCTAAAAGTGTTTAGATGCCAATATCTCTGCAAGAAAACCTTTTCGTGACTTAGGAATGGCACTCCCGTGATCTAGAAAGTGCCACCTTTACATTGATGTATCGCATAATACAAAATGAGAACCCTCAAAAAGTTCGATTTTTCAATTAGCGACACAATTGCCAGAAGTGAGTTAACAATTCCGCACTTGTGGCAAATGCGTCGCTAATTGAAAAATCGAACTTTTTGAGGGTTCTCATTTTGTATTATGCGATACATCAATGGAAAGGTGGCAGTTTCTAGATCACGGGAGTGCCATTCCTAAGTCACGAAAAGGTTTTCTTGCAGAGATATTGGCATCTAAACACTAAAAAGTCATCAAATTAATTTATTTCGATATGCAATGCTAAAAGTGTTTGGATGCCAATATCTCTGCAAGAAAACCTTTTAGTGACTTAGGAATGGCACTCCCGTGATCTAGAAACTGCCACCTTTCCATTGATGTATCGCATAATACAAAATGAGAACCCTCAAAAAGTTCGATTTTTCAATTAGCGACGCATTTGCCACAAGTGCGGAATTGTTAACTCACTTCTGGCAATTGTGTCGCTAATTGAAAAATCGAACTTTTTGAGGGTTCTCATTTTGTATTATGCGATACATCAATGGAAAGGTGACAGTTTCTAGATTACGGGAGTGCCATTCCTAAGTCACAAAAAGGTTTTCTTGCAGAGATATTGGCATCCAAACACTTTTAGCATTGCATATCGAAATAAATTAATTTGATGACTTTTTAGTGTTTAGATGCCAATATCTCTGCAAGAAAACCTTTTCGTGACTTAGGAATGGCACTCCCGTGATCTAGAAACTGCCACCTTTCCATTGATGTATCGCATAATACAAAATGAGAACCCTCAAAAAGTTCGATTTTTCAATTAGCGACACAATTGCCAGAAGTGAGTTAACAATTCCGCACTTGTGGCAAATACGTCGCTAATTGAAAAATCGAACTTTTTGAGGGTTCTCATTTTGTATTTTGCGATACATCAATGGAAAGGTGGCAGTTTCTAGATTACGGGAGTGCCATTCCTAAGTCACAAAAAGGTTTTCTTGCAGAGATATTGGCATCTAAACACTAAAAAGTCATCAAATTAATTTATTTCGATATGCAATGCTAAAAGTGTTTGGATGCCAATATCTCTGCAAGAAAACCTTTTCGTGACTTAGGAATGGCACTCCCGTGATCTAGAAACTGCCACCTTTCCATTGATGTATCGCATAATACAAAATGAGCACCCTCAAAAAGTTCGATTTTTCAATTAGCGACGCATTTGCCACAAGTGCGGAATTGTTAACTCACTTCTGGCAATTGTGTCGCTAATTGAAAAATCGAACTTTTTGAGGGTTCTCATTTTGTATTATGCGATACATCAATGGAAAGGTGGCACTTTCTAGATCACGGGAGTGCCATTCCTAAGTCACTCACTTCTGGCAATTGTGTCGCTAATTGAAAAATCGAACTTTTTGAGGGTTCTCATTTTGTATTATGCGATACATCAATGGAAAGGTGGCAGTTTCTAGATCACGGGAGTGCCATTCCTAAGTCACGAAAAGGTTTTCTTGCAGAGATATTGGCATCTAAACACTAAAAAGTCATCAAATTAATTTATTTCGATATGCAATGCTAAAAGTGTTTAGATGCCAATATCTCTGCAAGAAAACCTTTTCGTGACTTAGGAATGGCACTCCCGTGATCTAGAAAGTGCCACCTTTACATTGATGTATCGCATAATACAAAATGAGAACCCTCAAAAAGTTCGATTTTTCAATTAGCGACACAATTGCCAGAAGTGAGTTAACAATTCCGCACTTGTGGCAAATGCGTCGCTAATTGAAAAATCGAACTTTTTGAGGGTTCTCATTTTGTATTATGCGATACATCAATGGAAAGGTGGCAGTTTCTAGATCACGGGAGTGCCATTCCTAAGTCACGAAAAGGTTTTCTTGCAGAGATATTGGCATCTAAACACTAAAAAGTCATCAAATTAATTTATTTCGATATGCAATGCTAAAAGTGTTTGGATGCCAATATCTCTGCAAGAAAACCTTTTAGTGTTTAGATGCCAATATCTCTGCAAGAAAACCTTTTTGTGACTTAGGAATGGCACTCCCGTAATCTAGAAACTGCCACCTTTCCATTGATGTATCGCAAAATACAAAATGAGAACCCTCAAAAAGTTCGATTTTTCAATTAGCGACGTATTTGCCACAAGTGCGGAATTGTTAACTCACTTCTGGCAATTGTGTCGCTAATTGAAAAATCGAACTTTTTGAGGGTTCTCATTTTGTATTATGCGATACATCAATGGAAAGGTGGCAGTTTCTAGATCACGGGAGTGCCATTCCTAAGTCACGAAAAGGTTTTCTTGCAGAGATATTGGCATCTAAACACTAAAAAGTCATCAAATTAATTTATTTCGATATGCAATGCTAAAAGTGTTTGGATGCCAATATCTCTGCAAGAAAACCTTTTAGTGACTTAGGAATGGCACTCCCGTGATCTAGAAACTGCCACCTTTCCATTGATGTATCGCATAATACAAAATGAGAACCCTCAAAAAGTTCGATTTTTCAATTAGCGACGCATTTGCCACAAGTGCGGAATTGTTAACTCACTTCTGGCAATTGTGTCGCTAATTGAAAAATCGAACTTTTTGAGGGTTCTCATTTTGTATTATGCGATACATCAATGGAAAGGTGGCACTTTCTAGATCACGGGAGTGCCATTCCTAAGTCACGAAAAGGTTTTCTTGCAGAGATATTGGCATCTAAACACTAAAAAGTCATCAAATTAATTTATTTCGATATGCAATGCTAAAAGTGTTTGGATGCCAATATCTCTGCAAGAAAACCTTTTCGTGACTTAGGAATGGCACTCCCGTGATCTAGAAACTGCCACCTTTCCATTGATGTATCGCATAATACAAAATGAGAACCCTCAAAAAGTTCGATTTTTCAATTAGCGACACAATTGCCAGAAGTGAGTTAACAATTCCGCACTTGTGGCAAATACGTCGCTAATTGAAAAATCGAACTTTTTGAGGGTTCTCATTTTGTATTTTGCGATACATCAATGGAAAGGTGGCAGTTTCTAGATTACGGGAGTGCCATTCCTAAGTCACAAAAAGGTTTTCTTGCAGAGATATTGGCATCTAAACACTAAAAAGTCATCAAATTAATTTATTTCGATATGCAATGCTAAAAGTGTTTGGATGCCAATATCTCTGCAAGAAAACCTTTTCGTGACTTAGGAATGGCACTCCCGTGATCTAGAAACTGCCACCTTTCCATTGATGTATCGCATAATACAAAATGAGCACCCTCAAAAAGTTCGATTTTTCAATTAGCGACGCATTTGCCACAAGTGCGGAATTGTTAACTCACTTCTGGCAATTGTGTCGCTAATTGAAAAATCGAACTTTTTGAGGGTTCTCATTTTGTATTATGCGATACATCAATGGAAAGGTGGCACTTTCTAGATCACGGGAGTGCCATTCCTAAGTCACTCACTTCTGGCAATTGTGTCGCTAATTGAAAAATCGAACTTTTTGAGGGTTCTCATTTTGTATTATGCGATACATCAATGGAAAGGTGGCAGTTTCTAGATCACGGGAGTGCCATTCCTAAGTCACGAAAAGGTTTTCTTGCAGAGATATTGGCATCTAAACACTAAAAAGTCATCAAATTAATTTATTTCGATATGCAATGCTAAAAGTGTTTAGATGCCAATATCTCTGCAAGAAAACCTTTTCGTGACTTAGGAATGGCACTCCCGTGATCTAGAAAGTGCCACCTTTACATTGATGTATCGCATAATACAAAATGAGAACCCTCAAAAAGTTCGATTTTTCAATTAGCGACGCATTTGCCACAAGTGCGGAATTGTTAACTCACTTCTGGCAATTGTGTCGCTAATTGAAAAATCGAACTTTTTGAGGGTTCTCATTTTGTATTATGCGATACATCAATGGAAAGGTGACAGTTTCTAGATTACGGGAGTGCCATTCCTAAGTCACAAAAAGGTTTTCTTGCAGAGATATTGGCATCCAAACACTTTTAGCATTGCATATCGAAATAAATTAATTTGATGACTTTTTAGTGTTTAGATGCCAATATCTCTGCAAGAAAACCTTTTCGTGACTTAGGAATGGCACTCCCGTGATCTAGAAACTGCCACCTTTCCATTGATGTATCGCATAATACAAAATGAGCACCCTCAAAAAGTTCGATTTTTCAATTAGCGACGCATTTGCCACAAGTGCGGAATTGTTAACTCACTTCTGGCAATTGTGTCGCTAATTGAAAAATCGAACTTTTTGAGGGTTCTCATTTTGTATTATGCGATACATCAATGGAAAGGTGGCACTTTCTAGATCACGGGAGTGCCATTCCTAAGTCACGAAAAGGTTTTCTTGCAGAGATATTGGCATCTAAACACTAAAAAGTCATCAAATTAATTTATTTCGATATGCAATGCTAAAAGTGTTTGGATGCCAATATCTCTGCAAGAAAACCTTTTCGTGACTTAGGAATGGCACTCCCGTGATCTAGAAACTGCCACCTTTCCATTGATTTATCGCATAATACAAAATGAGAACCCTCAAAAAGTTCGATTTTTCAATTAGCGACGCATTTGCCACAAGTGCGGAATTGTTAACTCACTTCTGGCAATTGTGTCGCTAATTGAAAAATCGAACTTTTTGAGGGTTCTCATTTTGTATTATGCGATACATCAATGGAAAGGTGGCACTTTCTAGATCACGGGAGTGCCATTCCTAAGTCACGAAAAGGTTTTCTTGCAGAGATATTGGCATCTAAACACTTTAAGCATTGCATATCGAAATAAATTAATTTGATGACTTTTTAGTGTTTAGATGCCAATATCTCTGCAAGAAAACCTTTTCGTGACTTAGGAATGGCACTCCCGTGATCTAGAAACTGCCACCTTTCCATTGATGTATCGCATAATACAAAATGAGAACCCTCAAAAAGTTCGATTTTTCAATTAGCGACACAATTGCCAGAAGTGAGTTAACAATTCCGCACTTGTGGCAAATACGTCGCTAATTGAAAAATCGAACTTTTTGA
This sequence comes from Epistrophella euchroma, assembly GCA_947049315.1. Classification (NCBI taxonomy): domain Eukaryota; kingdom Metazoa; phylum Arthropoda; class Insecta; order Diptera; family Syrphidae; genus Epistrophella; species Epistrophella euchroma. The sequence continues at coordinate 42,585,629 of OX346248.1, forward strand.
GGGTTCTCATTTTGTATTTTGCGATACATCAATGGAAAGGTGGCAGTTTCTAGATTACGGGAGTGCCATTCCTAAGTCACAAAAAGGTTTTCTTGCAGAGATATTGGCATCTAAACACTTTAAGCATTGCATATCGAAATAAATTAATTTGATGACTTTTTAGTGTTTAGATGCCAATATCTCTGCAAGAAAACCTTTTCGTGACTTAGGAATGGCACTCCCGTGATCTAGAAACTGCCACCTTTCCATTGATGTATCGCATAATACAAAATGAGAACCCTCAAAAAGTTCGATTTTTCAATTAGCGACGCATTTGCCACAAGTGCGGAATTGTTAACTCACTTCTGGCAATTGTGTCGCTAATTGAAAAATCGAACTTTTTGAGGGTTCTCATTTTGTATTATGCGATACATCAATGGAAAGGTGGCAGTTTCTAGATTACGGGAGTGCCATTCCTAAGTCACAAAAAGGTTTTCTTGCAGAGATATTGGCATCCAAACACTTTTAGCATTGCATATCGAAATAAATTAATTTGATGACTTTTTAGTGTTTAGATGCCAATATCTCTGCAAGAAAACCTTTTCGTGACTTAGGAATGGCACTCCCGTGATCTAGAAACTGCCACCTTTCCATTGATGTATCGCATAATACAAAATGAGAACCCTCAAAAAGTTCGATTTTTCAATTAGCGACACAATTGCCAGAAGTGAGTTAACAATTCCGCACTTGTGGCAAATACGTCGCTAATTGAAAAATCAATGGAAAGGTGGCACTTTCTAGATCACGGGAGTGCCATTCCTAAGTCACGAAAAGGTTTTCTTGCAGAGATATTGGCATCTAAACACTTTAAGCATTGCATATCGAAATAAATTAATTTGATGACTTTTTAGTGTTTAGATGCCAATATCTCTGCAAGAAAACCTTTTCGTGACTTAGGAATGGCACTCCCGTGATCTAGAAACTGCCACCTTTCCATTGATGTATCGCATAATACAAAATGAGAACCCTCAAAAAGTTCGATTTTTCAATTAGCGACACAATTGCCAGAAGTGAGTTAACAATTCCGCACTTGTGGCAAATACGTCGCTAATTGAAAAATCGAACTTTTTGAGGGTTCTCATTTTGTATTTTGCGATACATCAATGGAAAGGTGGCAGTTTCTAGATTACGGGAGTGCCATTCCTAAGTCACAAAAAGGTTTTCTTGCAGAGATATTGGCATCTAAACACTTTAAGCATTGCATATCGAAATAAATTAATTTGATGACTTTTTAGTGTTTAGATGCCAATATCTCTGCAAGAAAACCTTTTCGTGACTTAGGAATGGCACTCCCGTGATCTAGAAACTGCCACCTTTCCATTGATGTATCGCATAATACAAAATGAGAACCCTCAAAAAGTTCGATTTTTCAATTAGCGACGCATTTGCCACAAGTGCGGAATTGTTAACTCACTTCTGGCAATTGTGTCGCTAATTGAAAAATCGAACTTTTTGAGGGTTCTCATTTTGTATTATGCGATACATCAATGGAAAGGTGGCAGTTTCTAGATTACGGGAGTGCCATTCCTAAGTCACAAAAAGGTTTTCTTGCAGAGATATTGGCATCTAAACACTTTAAGCATTGCATATCGAAATAAATTAATTTGATGACTTTTTAGTGTTTAGATGCCAATATCTCTGCAAGAAAACCTTTTCGTGACTTAGGAATGGCACTCCCGTGATCTAGAAACTGCCACCTTTCCATTGATGTATCGCATAATACAAAATGAGAACCCTCAAAAAGTTCGATTTTTCAATTAGCGACACAATTGCCAGAAGTGAGTTAACAATTCCGCACTTGTGGCAAATACGTCGCTAATTGAAAAATCGAACTTTTTGAGGGTTCTCATTTTGTATTTTGCGATACATCAATGGAAAGGTGGCAGTTTCTAGATTACGGGAGTGCCATTCCTAAGTCACAAAAAGGTTTTCTTGCAGAGATATTGGCATCCAAACACTTTTAGCATTGCATATCGAAATAAATTAATTTGATGACTTTTTAGTGTTTAGATGCCAATATCTCTGCAAGAAAACCTTTTCGTGACTTAGGAATGGCACTCCCGTGATCTAGAAACTGCCACCTTTCCATTGATGTATCGCATAATACAAAATGAGAACCCTCAAAAAGTTCGATTTTTCAATTAGCGACGCATTTGCCACAAGTGCGGAATTGTTAACTCACTTCTGGCAATTGTGTCGCTAATTGAAAAATCGAACTTTTTGAGGGTTCTCATTTTGTATTATGCGATACATCAATGGAAAGGTGGCAGTTTCTAGATTACGGGAGTGCCATTCCTAAGTCACAAAAAGGTTTTCTTGCAGAGATATTGGCATCTAAACACTAAAAGGTCATCAAATTAATTTATTTCGATATGCAATGCTAAAAGTGTTTGGATGCCAATATCTCTGCAAGAAAACCTTTTCGTGACTTAGGAATGGCACTCCCGTGATCTAGAAACTGCCACCTTTCCATTGATGTATCGCATAATACAAAATGAGCACCCTCAAAAAGTTCGATTTTTCAATTAGCGACGCATTTGCCACAAGTGCGGAATTGTTAACTCACTTCTGGCAATTGTGTCGCTAATTGAAAAATCGAACTTTTTGAGGGTTCTCATTTTGTATTATGCGATACATCAATGGAAAGGTGGCACTTTCTAGATCACGGGAGTGCCATTCCTAAGTCACGAAAAGGTTTTCTTGCAGAGATATTGGCATCTAAACACTAAAAAGTCATCAAATTAATTTATTTCGATATGCAATGCTAAAAGTGTTTGGATGCCAATATCTCTGCAAGAAAACCTTTTTGTGACTTAGGAATGGCACTCCCGTAATCTAGAAACTGTCACCTTTCCATTGATGTATCGCATAATACAAAATGAGAACCCTCAAAAAGTTCGATTTTTCAATTAGCGACACAATTGCCAGAAGTGAGTTAACAATTCCGCACTTGTGGCAAATGCGTCGCTAATTGAAAAATCGAACTTTTTGAGGGTTCTCATTTTGTATTATGCGATACATCAATGGAAAGGTGGCAGTTTCTCGATCACGGGAGTGCCATTCCTAAGTCACGAAAAGGTTTTCTTGCAGAGATATTGGCATCTAAACACTAAAAAGTCATCAAATTAATTTATTTCGATATGCAATGCTAAAAGTGTTTGGATGCCAATATCTCTGCAAGAAAACCTTTTTGTGACTTAGGAATGGCACTCCCGTAATCTAGAAACTGCCACCTTTCCATTGATGTATCGCATAATACAAAATGAGAACCCTCAAAAAGTTCGATTTTTCAATTAGCGACACAATTGCCAGAAGTGAGTTAACAATTCCGCACTTGTGGCAAATGCGTCGCTAATTGAAAAATCGAACTTTTTGAGGGTTCTCATTTTGTATTATGCGATACATCAATGGAAAGGTGGCAGTTTCTAGATCACGGGAGTGCCATTCCTAAGTCACGAAAAGGTTTTCTTGCAGAGATATTGGCATCTAAACACTAAAAAGTCATCAAATTAATTTATTTCGATATGCAATGCTAAAAGTGTTTGGATGCCAATATCTCTGCAAGAAAACCTTTTAGTGACTTAGGAATGGCACTCCCGTGATCTAGAAACTGCCACCTTTCCATTGATGTATCGCATAATACAAAATGAGAACCCTCAAAAAGTTCGATTTTTCAATTAGCGACACAATTGCCAGAAGTGAGTTAACAATTCCGCACTTGTGGCAAATACGTCGCTAATTGAAAAATCGAACTTTTTGAGGGTTCTCATTTTGTATTTTGCGATACATCAATGGAAAGGTGGCAGTTTCTAGATTACGGGAGTGCCATTCCTAAGTCACAAAAAGGTTTTCTTGCAGAGATATTGGCATCTAAACACTTTAAGCATTGCATATCGAAATAAATTAATTTGATGACTTTTTAGTGTTTAGATGCCAATATCTCTGCAAGAAAACCTTTTCGTGACCTAGGAATGGCACTCCCGTGATCTAGAAACTGTCCCCTTTCCATTGATGTATCGCATAATACAAAATGAGAACCCTCAAAAAGTTCGATTTTTCAATTAGCGACGCATTTGCCACAAGTGCGGAATTGTTAACTCACTTCTGGCAATTGTGTCGCTAATTGAAAAATCGAACTTTTTGAGGGTTCTCATTTTGTATTATGCGATACATCAATGGAAAGGGGACAGTTTCTAGATTACGGGAGTGCCATTCCTAAGTCACGAAAAGGTTTTCTTGCAGAGATATTGGCATCTAAACACTAAAAAGTCATCAAATTAATTTATTTCGATATGCAATGCTAAAAGTGTTTGGATGCCAATATCTCTGCAAGAAAACCTTTTTGTGAATTGGGAATGGCACTCCCGTGATCTAGAAACTGCCACCTTTCTATTGATGTATCGCATAATACAAAATGAGAACCCTCAAAAAGTTCGATTTTTCAATTAGCGACACAATTGCCAGAAGTGAGTTAACAATTCCGCACTTGTGGCAAATACGTCGCTAATTGAAAAATCGAACTTTTTGAGGGTTCTCATTTTGTATTTTGCGATACATCAATGGAAAGGTGGCAGTTTCTAGATTACGGGAGTGCCATTCCTAAGTCACAAAAAGGTTTTCTTGCAGAGATATTGGCATCTAAACACTTTAAGCATTGCATATCGAAATAAATTAATTTGATGACTTTTTAGTGTTTAGATGCCAATATCTCTGCAAGAAAACCTTTTCGTGACCTAGGAATGGCACTCCCGTGATCTAGAAACTGCCACCTTTCCATTGATGTATCGCATAATACAAAATGAGAACCCTCAAAAAGTTCGATTTTTCAATTAGCGACGCATTTGCCACAAGTGCGGAATTGTTAACTCACTTCTGGCAATTGTGTCGCTAATTGAAAAATCGAACTTTTTGAGGGTTCTCATTTTGTATTATGCGATACATCAATGGAAAGGTGGCACTTTCTAGATCACGGGAGTGCCATTCCTAAGTCACGAAAAGGTTTTCTTGCAGAGATATTGGCATCTAAACACTTTAAGCATTGCATATCGAAATAAATTAATTTGATGACTTTTTAGTGTTTAGATGCCAATATCTCTGCAAGAAAACCTTTTCGTGACTTAGGAATGGCACTCCCGTGATCTAGAAACTGCCACCTTTCCATTGATGTATCGCATAATACAAAATGAGAACCCTCAAAAAGTTCGATTTTTCAATTAGCGACGCATTTGCCACAAGTGCGGAATTGTTAACTCACTTCTGGCAATTGTGTCGCTAATTGAAAAATCGAACTTTTTGAGGGTTCTCATTTTGTATTTTGCGATACATCAATGGAAAGGTGGCAGTTTCTAGATCACGGGAGTGCCATTCCTAAGTCACGAAAAGGTTTTCTTGCAGATTGAAAAATCGAACTTTTTGAGGGTTCTCATTTTGTATTATGCGATACATCAATGGAAAGGTGGCAGTTTCTAGATCACGGGAGTGCCATTTCTAAGTCACAAAAAGGTTTTATTGCAGAGATATTGGCATCCAAACACTTTTAGCATTGCATATCGAAATAAATTAATTTGATGACTTTTTAGTGTTTAGATGCCAATATCTCTGCAAGAAAACCTTTTCGTGACTTAGGAATGGCACTCCCGTGATCTAGAAACTGCCACCTTTCCATTGATGTATCGCATAATACAAAATGAGAACCCTCAAAAAGTTCGATTTTTCAATTAGCGACACAATTGCCAGAAGTGAGTTAACAATTCCGCACTTGTGGCAAATACGTCGCTAATTGAAAAATCGAACTTTTTGAAGGGTTCTCATTTTGTATTTTGCGATACATCAATGGAAAGGTGGCAGTTTCTAGATTACGGGAGTGCCATTCCTAAGTCACAAAAAGGTTTTCTTGCAGAGATATTGGCATCCAAACACTTTTAGCATTGCATATCGAAATAAATGAATTTGATGACTTTTTAGTGTTTAGATGCCAATATCTCTGCAAGAAAACCTTTTCGTGACTTAGGAATGGCACTCCCGTGATCTAGAAACTGCCACCTTTCCATTGATGTATCGCATAATACAAAATGAGAACCCTCAAAAAGTTCGATTTTTCAATTAGCGACACAATTGCCAGAAGTGAGTTAACAATTCCGCACTTGTGGCAAATGCGTCGCTAATTGAAAAATCGAACTTTTTGAGGGTTCTCATTTTGTATTATGCGATACATCAATGGAAAGGTGGCAGTTTCTAGATTACGGGAGTGCCATTCCTAAGTCACAAAAAGGTTTTCTTGCAGAGATATTGGCATCCAAACACTTTTAGCATTGCATATCGAAATAAATTAATTTGATGACTTTTTAGTGTTTAGATGCCAATATCTCTGCAAGAAAACCTTTTCGTGACTTAGGAATGGCACTCCCGTGATCTAGAAAGTGCCACCTTTCCATTGATGTATCGCATAATACAAAATGAGAACCCTCAAAAAGTTCGATTTTTCAATTAGCGACACAATTGCCAGAAGTGAGTTAACAATTCCGCACTTGTGGCAAATGCGTCGCTAATTGAAAAATCGAACTTTTTGAGGGTTCTCATTTTGTATTATGCGATACATCAATGGAAAGGTGGCAGTTTCTAGATCACGGGAGTGCCATTCCTAGGTCACGAAAAGGTTTTCTTGCAGAGATATTGGCATCTAAACACTAAAAAGTCATCAAATTAATTTATTTCGATATGCAATGCTAAAAGTGTTTGGATGCCAATATCTCTGCAAGAAAACCTTTTTGTGACTTAGGAATGGCACTCCCGTAATCTAGAAACTGCCACCTTTCCATTGATGTATCGCATAATACAAAATGAGAACCCTCAAAAAGTTCGATTTTTCAATTAGCGACGCATTTGCCACAAGTGCGGAATTGTTAACTCACTTCTGGCAATTGTGTCGCTAATTGAAAAATCGAACTTTTTGAGGGTTCTCATTTTGTATTATGCGATACATCAATGGAAAGGTGGCACTTTCTAGATCACGGGAGTGCCATTCCTAAGTCACGAAAAGGTTTTCTTGCAGAGATATTGGCATCTAAACACTAAAAAGTCATCAAATTAATTTATTTCGATATGCAATGCTAAAAGTGTTTGGATGCCAATATCTCTGCAAGAAAACCTTTTCGTGACTTAGGAATGGCACTCCCGTGATCTAGAAACTGCCACCTTTCCATTGATGTATCGCATAATACAAAATGAGAACCCTCAAAAAGTTCGATTTTTCAATTAGCGACGCATTTGCCACAAGTGCGGAATTGTTAACTCACTTCTGGCAATTGTGTCGCTAATTGAAAAATCGAACTTTTTGAGGGTTCTCATTTTGTATTATGCGATACATCAATGGAAAGGTGGCAGTTTCTAGATCACGGGAGTGCCATTCCTAAGTCACAAAAAGGTTTTCTTGCAGAGATATTGGCATCCAAACACTTTTAGCATTGCATATCGAAATAAATTAATTTGATGACTTTTTAGTGTTTAGATGCCAATATCTCTGCAAGAAAACCTTTTCGTGACTTAGGAATGGCACTCCCGTGATCTAGAAACTGCCACCTTTCCATTGATGTATCGCATAATACAAAATGAGAACCCTCAAAAAGTTCGATTTTTCAATTAGCGACGCATTTGCCACAAGTGCGGAATTGTTAACTCACTTCTGGCAATTGTGTCGCTAATTGAAAAATCGAACTTTTTGAGGGTTCTCATTTTGTATTATGCGATATCTCAATGGAAAGGTGGCAGTTTCTAGATTACGGGAGTGCCATTCCTAAGTCACAAAAAGGTTTTCTTGCAGAGATATTGGCATCTAAACACTAAAAGGTCATCAAATTAATTTATTTCGATATGCAATGCTAAAAGTGTTTGGATGCCAATATCTCTGCAAGAAAACCTTTTTGTGACTTAGGAATGGCACTCCCGTAATCTAGAAACTGCCACCTTTCCATTGATGTATCGCAAAATACAAAATGAGAACCCTCAAAAAGTTCGATTTTTCAATTAGCGACGTATTTGCCACAAGTGCGGAATTGTTAACTCACTTCTGGCAATTGTGTCGCTAATTGAAAAATCGAACTTTTTGAGGGTTCTCATTTTGTATTATGCGATACATCAATGGAAAGGTGGCACTTTCTAGATCACGGGAGTGCCATTCCTAAGTCACGAAAAGGTTTTCTTGCAGAGATATTGGCATCTAAACACTAAAAAGTCATCAAATTAATTTATTTCGATATGCAATGCTAAAAGTGTTTGGATGCCAATATCTCTGCAAGAAAACCTTTTCGTGACTTAGGAATGGCACTCCCGTGATCTAGAAAGTGCCACCTTTCCATTGATTTATCGCATAATACAAAATGAGAACCCTCAAAAAGTTCGATTTTTCAATTAGCGACGCATTTGCCACAAGTGCGGAATTGTTAACTCACTTCTGGCAATTGTGTCGCTAATTGAAAAATCGAACTTTTTGAGGGTTCTCATTTTGTATTATGCGATACATCAATGGAAAGGTGGCACTTTCTAGATCACGGGAGTGCCATTCCTAAGTCACGAAAAGGTTTTCTTGCAGAGATATTGGCATCTAAACACTTTAAGCATTGCATATCGAAATAAATTAATTTGATGACTTTTTAGTGTTTAGATGCCAATATCTCTGCAAGAAAACCTTTTCGTGACTTAGGAATGGCACTCCCGTGATCTAGAAACTGCCACCTTTCCATTGATGTATCGCATAATACAAAATGAGAACCCTCAAAAAGTTCGATTTTTCAATTAGCGACGCATTTGCCACAAGTGCGGAATTGTTAACTCACTTCTGGCAATTGTGTCGCTAATTGAAAAATCGAACTTTTTGAGGGTTCTCATTTTGTATTATGCGATACATCAATGGAAAGGTGGCAGTTTCTAGATTACGGGAGTGCCATTCCTAAGTCACAAAAAGGTTTTCTTGCAGAGATATTGGCATCCAAACACTTTTAGCATTGCATATCGAAATAAATTAATTTGATGACTTTTTAGTGTTTAGATGCCAATATCTCTGCAAGAAAACCTTTTCGTGACTTAGGAATGGCACTCCCGTGATCTAGAAACTGCCACCTTTCCATTGATGTATCGCATAATACACAATGAGCACCCTCAAAAAGTTCGATTTTTCAATTAGCGACGCATTTGCCACAAGTGCGGAATTGTTAACTCACTTCTGGCAATTGTGTCGCTAATTGAAAAATCGAACTTTTTGAGGGTTCTCATTTTGTATTATGCGATACATCAATGGAAAGGTGGCACTTTCTAGATCACGGGAGTGCCATTCCTAAGTCACGAAAAGGTTTTCTTGCAGAGATATTGGCATCTAAACACTAAAAAGTCATCAAATTAATTTATTTCGATATGCAATGCTAAAAGTGTTTGGATGCCAATATCTCTGCAAGAAAACCTTTTCGTGACTTAGGAATGGCACTCCCGTGATCTAGAAACTGCCACCTTTCCATTGATTTATCGCATAATACAAAATGAGAACCCTCAAAAAGTTCGGTTTTTCAATTAGCGACGCATTTGCCACAAGTGCGGAATTGTTAACTCACTTCTGGCAATTGTGTCGCTAATTGAAAAATCGAACTTTTTGAGGGTTCTCATTTTGTATTATGCGATACATCAATGGAAAGGTGGCACTTTCTAGATCACGGGAGTGCCATTCCTAAGTCACAAAAAGGTTTTCTTGCAGAGATATTGGCATCCAAACACTTTTAGCATTGCATATCGAAATAAATTAATTTGATGACTTTTTAGTGTTTAGATGCCAATATCTCTGCAAGAAAACCTTTTCGTGACTTAGGAATGGCACTCCCGTGATCTAGAAAGTGCCACCTTTCCATTGATGTATCGCATAATACAAAATTAATTTATTTCGATATGCAATGCTAAAAGTGTTTGGATGCCAATATCTCTGCAAGAAAACCTTTTCGTGACTTAGGAATGGCACTCCCGTGATCTAGAAACTGCCACCTTTCCATTGATTTATCGCATAATACAAAATGAGAACCCTCAAAAAGTTCGGTTTTTCAATTAGCGACGCATTTGCCACAAGTGCGGAATTGTTAACTCACTTCTGGCAATTGTGTCGCTAATTGAAAAATCGAACTTTTTGAGGGTTCTCATTTTGTATTATGCGATACATCAATGGAAAGGTGGCACTTTCTAGATCACGGGAGTGCCATTCCTAAGTCACAAAAAGGTTTTCTTGCAGAGATATTGGCATCCAAACACTTTTAGCATTGCATATCGAAATAAATTAATTTGATGACTTTTTAGTGTTTAGATGCCAATATCTCTGCAAGAAAACCTTTTCGTGACTTAGGAATGGCACTCCCGTGATCTAGAAAGTGCCACCTTTCCATTGATGTATCGCATAATACAAAATGAGAACCCTCAAAAAGTTCGATTTTTCAATTAGCGACGCATTTGCCACAAGTGCGGAATTGTTAACTCACTTCTGGCAATTGTGTCGCTAATTGAAAAATCGAACTTTTTGAGGGTTCTCATTTTGTATTATGCGATACATCAATGGAAAGGTGGCACTTTCTAGATCACGGGAGTGCCATTCCTAAGTCACAAAAAGGTTTTCTTGCAGAGATATTGGCATCTAAACACTTTAAGCATTGCATATCGAAATAAATTAATTTGATGACTTTTTAGTGTTTAGATGCCAATATCTCTGCAAGAAAACCTTTTCGTGACTTAGGAATGGCACTCCCGTGATCTAGAAACTGCCACCTTTCCATTGATGTATCGCATAATACAAAATGAGAACCCTCAAAAAGTTCGATTTTTCAATTAGCGACACAATTGCCAGAAGTGAGTTAACAATTCCGCACTTGTGGCATGCGTCGCTAATTGAAAAATCGAACTTTTTGAGGGTTCTCATTTTGTATTATGCGATAAATCAATGGAAAGGTGGCAGTTTCTAGATCACGGGAGTGCCATTCCTAAGTCACGAAAAGGTTTTCTTGCAGAGATATTGGCATCCAAACACTTTTAGCATTGCATATCGAAATAAATTAATTTGATGACTTTTTAGTGTTTAGATGCCAATATCTCTGCAAGAAAACCTTTTCGTGACTTAGGAATGGCACTCCCGTGATCTAGAAACTGCCACCTTTCCATTGATGTATCGCATAATACAAAATGAGCACCCTCAAAAAGTTCGATTTTTCAATTAGCGACGCATTTGCCACAAGTGCGGAATTGTTAACTCACTTCTGGCAATTGTGTCGCTAATTGAAAAATCGAACTTTTTGAGGGTGCTCATTTTGTATTATGCGATACATCAATGGAAAGGTGGCACTTTCTAGATCACGGGAGTGCCATTACTAAGTCACGAAAAGGTTTTCTTGCAGAGATATTGGCATCTAAACACTAAAAAGTCATCAAATTAATTTATTTCGATATGCAATGCTTAAAGTGTTTAGATGCCAATATCTCTGCAAGAAAACCTTTTTGTGACTTAGGAATGGCACTCCCGTAATCTAGAAACTGCCACCTTTCCATTGATGTATCGCATAATACAAAATGAGAACCCTCAAAAAGTTCGATTTTTCAATTAGCGACACAATTGCCAGAAGTGAGTTAACAATTCCGCACTTGTGGCAAATGCGTCGCTAATTGAAAAATCGAACTTTTTGAGGGTTCTCATTTTGTATTATGCGATACATCAATGGAAAGGTGGCAGTTTCTAGATCACGGGAGTGCCATTCCTAAGTCACGAAAAGGTTTTCTTGCAGAGATATTGGCATCTAAACACTAAAAAGTCATCAAATTAATTTATTTCGATATGCAATGCTAAAAGTGTTTGGATGCCAATATCTCTGCAAGAAAACCTTTTCGTGACTTAGGAATGGCACTCCCGTGATCTAGAAACTGCCACCTTTCCATTGATGTATCGCATAATACAAAATGAGAACCCTCAAAAAGTTCGATTTTTCAATTAGCGACACAATTGCCAGAAGTGAGTTAACAATTCCGCACTTGTGGCAAATACGTCGCTAATTGAAAAATCGAACTTTTTGAGGGTTCTCATTTTGTATTTTGCGATACATCAATGGAAAGGTGGCAGTTTCTAGATTACGGGAGTGCCATTCCTAAGTCACAAAAAGGTTTTCTTGCAGAGATATTGGCATCTAAACACTAAAAGGTCATCAAATTAATTTATTTCGATATGCAATGCTAAAAGTGTTTGGATGCCAATATCTCTGCAAGAAAACCTTTTCGTGACTTAGGAATGGCACTCCCGTGATCTAGAAACTGCCACCTTTCCATTGATGTATCGCATAATACAAAATGAGAACCCTCAAAAAGTTCGATTTTTCAATTAGCGACACAATTGCCAGAAGTGAGTTAACAATTCCGCACTTGTGGCAAATACGTCGCTAATTGAAAAATCGAACTTTTTGAGGGTTCTCATTTTGTATTTTGCGATACATCAATGGAAAGGTGGCAGTTTCTAGATTACGGGAGTGCCATTCCTAAGTCACAAAAAGGTTTTCTTGCAGAGATATTGGCATCTAAACACTAAAAAGTCATCAAATTAATTTATTTCGATATGCAATGCTAAAAGTGTTTGGATGCCAATATCTCTGCAAGAAAACCTTTTCGTGACTTAGAAATGGCACTACCGTGATCTAGAAACTGCCACCTTTCCATTGATGTATCGCATAATACAAAATGAGCACCCTCAAAAAGTTCGATTTTTCAATTAGCGACGCATTTGCCACAAGTGCGGAATTGTTAACTCACTTCTGGCAATTGTGTCGCTAATTGAAAAATCGAACTTTTTGAGGGTGCTCATTTTGTATTATGCGATACATCAATGGAAAGGTGGCACTTTCTAGATCACGGGAGTGCCATTCCTAAGTCACTCACTTCTGGCAATTGTGTCGCTAATTGAAAAATCGAACTTTTTGAGGGTTCCCATTTTGTATTATGCGATACATCAATGGAAAGGTGGCAGTTTCTAGATCACGGGAGTGCCATTCCTAAGTCACGAAAAGGTTTTCTTGCAGAGATATTGGCATCTAAACACTAAAAAGTCATCAAATTAATTTATTTCGATATGCAATGCTAAAAGTGTTTAGATGCCAATATCTCTGCAAGAAAACCTTTTCGTGACTTAGGAATGGCACTCCCGTGATCTAGAAAGTGCCACCTTTACATTGATGTATCGCATAATACAAAATGAGAACCCTCAAAAAGTTCGATTTTTCAATTAGCGACGCATTTGCCACAAGTGCGGAATTGTTAACTCACTTCTGGCAATTGTGTCGCTAATTGAAAAATCGAACTTTTTGAGGGTTCTCATTTTGTATTATGCGATACATCAATGGAAAGGTGGCACTTTCTAGATCACGGGAGTGCCATTCCTAAGTCACGAAAAGGTTTTCTTGCAGAGATATTGGCATCTAAACACTTTTAGCATTGCATATCGAAATAAATTAATTTGATGACTTTTTAGTGTTTAGATGCCAATATCTCTGCAAGAAAACCTTTTCGTGACTTAGGAATGGCACTCCCGTGATCTAGAAACTGCCACCTTTCCATTGATGTATCGCATAATACAAAATGAGAACCCTCAAAAAGTTCGATTTTTCAATTAGCGACACAATTGCCAGAAGTGAGTTAACAATTCCGCACTTGTGGCAAATGCGTCGCTAATTGAAAAATCGAACTTTTTGAGGGTGCTCATTTTGTATTATGCGATACATCAATGGAAAGGTGGCAGTTTCTAGATCACGGTAGTGCCATTCCTAAGTCACGAAAAGGTTTTCTTGCAGAGATATTGGCATCCAAACACTTTTAGCATTGCATATCGAAATAAATTAATTTGATGACTTTTTGTTGAAATACTGTACTAATATTACTGTATTATAATCAATTTAAGCATTCCTATCAAATTGCTATTATTATTATTAAAATATATTTTCTTCACTTCATTAAATTTATTGAAACTGTTCACACATAAATTTATCTCCGACTTTTATTTACTAAATATTCTGGAAAAAACGTAGCTCTACTACAGGTTATGGGCCCAGAATAATTCGAAGATACAAATTTGTGAACTGGTTCTTTAAAAATAAATTTAATTTTTTTTTGGTGCTGTTACCAATATTGTGATTACGTGCAATGGCAAGCGATAAGAATTTTTTGGCATCGATTGAACGACTAAAGGGTCGTGAAAACTATGCAACATGGAAGTTTGCGATGCAAACATACCTGGAGTACAACAACAACTGGAATGCGGTTCTTGGAACGGAAAAGGATCCAAATAAAATATCTAAGGCAAGAGCAGCGATTATTTTGAGCATTGATCCAAGTAATTATGTCCATGTCCAAGATACCTTAACAGCTACAGAGGTATGGGAGAAACTGCAGTCAACATTTGAAGACAAAGGTCGTGCACGCCGAATCACATTGGTCAGACAATTAACAGGTACCAAACTCGAAAACTGCAACTCAATGGATACATACGTTTCTACAATCATTACGGCGGCTCAACGTTTGAATGCAATAGGATTCAAAGTCGACGATGAATGGTTGGCAATTTTTTTGATGTGCGGTCTATCGGATCAGTTGCAACCAATGGTAATGGCATTGGACAATACCGATACGAAGCTGACAAGTGATGCAATCAAAACCAAATTGTTACAAGAGGTTCCAACAGTGAGTGGCGAAGGTGCTTTTTTCAGTGGAAACAGCGGAAATAAAAAAGGGTTGCAGAAGAAAAAGGGAATACGTTGCTATAGCTGTAACAAAATTGGTCACAAATCTCCTGATTGTCCGATGAAGACAACAAAAAAGCTTGATGACAAAAATAAATCTGGTGCATCTTTCAGTGTTGTATTTTTGACTGGCAATTTCAACCGAGGTGATTGGTATATTGATTCTGGCGCAACGCAACATCTTACCATGAACCAAAGTTGGATTTTCAATACAAAGAAACCAATAATAGCTGATATTACCGCTGATAATAATACCAAAATGAAAGTTGCAACTTGTGGTTCGGTGAAGCTATTAACTGAAGTCAATGGAAAATCAAATACGATCGAAGTAAAAAACGTGTTGTGCATTCCGGATTTAACAGCAAATCTTTTGTCTGTAAGTCAAATGACAAAACGTGGACATACTGTCGAATTCTATACAGATCGATGTGAAATTCGGGATCAACAGAACAAAATATTAGCTACAGCTTCGATGATAGATGGTTTATACAGGCTCAATGATTCGAAGCAATGTGGTTACATTGCAGTTGCATCGGCAGAAAATTCTGAGACTTGGCATCGGCGATTGGGCCATTTAAATTATCAAGACTTGAAGAAAATGAAAGATGGTGTTGTTGACGGCATTTCATATCTCGAAGACGGTGGAGATCATATTTGCGTAACATGCTTAAAAGGAAAGCAGTCAAGACAACCTTTCAACAAAAATGGCTCAAGAGCATTAGAACTTTTGGAAGTTATACATGCTGACTTAGCAGGACCAATGGAAAATACTTCAATTGGTGGAGCTCGCTACGCATTTGTTCTGGTTGACGATTATAGCAGAAAAACTTTTACCTATTTTTTAAAATCGAAAGACGAAACTTTTTCCAAGTTCTGTGAATTTAAATGTTTAGTTGAGAAGCAAACTGGAAAATACATCAAGAAATTCAGATCAGACAATGGAACAGAATTCTGCAATCAAAAGTTTAAAAAGCTATTCAAGTCATGTGGTATTGAACAGCAGACGTCAACACCTTATACACCACAACAAAATGGCCTTGCTGAGCGAACAATTCGAACATTAACGGAGCGTGCAAGGTGCATGCTACAAGATGCGGGTCTTCCAAAGAAGTTTTGGGCAGAAGCGATGTCAACGGCAGCTTACTTAAAAAATTGTTCTACATCTCGTGTTTTGAATGAAAAAACTCCAACTGAAATTTGGACTGGATCGAAACCCAACTTAAGCCATTTGCGAATTTTCGGATCGGATGCGATGGTTCATGTTCCTGATGTGAAAAGAAAAAAATTTGACGCAAAATCACAGAAGCTGATTTTCATTGGGTACTGCGAGGGGACTAAAGGATATCGTGTATATGATCCAACTACCAACCGCGCAATAAATAGTCGAGATGTCATCTTCTTAGAAAAAGGTAAATTGTCTGACTGTACTAATGAAAAATATGTTTTACACGATAGTTCTGATACTGAAGAAGAAGATTTGGACATTTCGGATATTCAAGATGTAAAAAGTGCTCAGATGACGCAAGTTAATCCGGAAAGTGATATTTTGATAAATTCTTCTGGAAGCAGTTCGAGTAACATTGAGGTTACTGATGCTGTGATTGTTAACACTCAACCAGACAGTGTTGCAGAAGGTGAATCACCCAGATTACGAAGGTCATCTAGAGAGCCTAAAAAGAGACAGTTTCCTGACTGTATAACGTACATGGCGTGCGGCAATATTGAAGAACCATCAACTGTTGAAGAGGCTATGAGAAGTTCAAAGTGTGCAGAATGGAAACATGCAATGAGCGAGGAATATCAATCGTTAATCGACAATCGTACCTGGGAACTGGTCGATTTGCCAAATGACAGGAAGACCATTAATTCTAAATGGGTTTTTAAAGTTAAAACCGATTCAAATGGGGCAGTTATCCGTTACAAGGCAAGGCTGGTGGCTAAAGGGTGCAGTCAACGTCCTAGAATCGATTATGAAGAGACATTTTCGACAGTGGTTAGATATTCATCGATAAGGCTTCTCATCGCTCTCGCTTCAAAATTTAACCTGGAAATTGATCAGATGGATGCAATTACAGCCTTCTTGCAGGGAGTTGTTAAAGAAAAAGTCTATATGAAACAACCAGAAAGTTTCGATGATGGCAGTGGACGAGTCTGTTTGCTAAAAAAGGCTATCTACGGGCTAAAGCAAGCTAGTCGTCAATGGAATACGAAATTGAATGATGTGATGGTCAAATCTGGATACCAACGTTGCAAAACAGATGCTTGCATATATTTTCGACGGGAGAAAAAGAATATGGTCTTTGTTGCTGTTTATGTTGACGATTTCCTTATTTTTTCAAACAACAATGCTTGGAAAAACCAATTAAAAGCAAATCTCAAAAAGAATTTTAGTATGAAAGATCTTGGTCAAGCTGGAAGCTGTATAGGAATGAGAATCACGAGGGATTGTAAAACTGGAACGATCTCATTGGATCAGAAGAAATACACAGAGCAAATTATTGAACGATTTGGTATTTCTGATTGTCACCCAATCGATTCTCCAATAGATCCAAACAGCAAATTGACAAAGGACATGTCACCAAAGACTGAAGATGAATTTAAGGACATGGAGAACGTACCCTACCAAGAAGCTATTGGCAGTATTTTATATTTGTCTCAATGTACACGACCTGATTTAACGTATGCGATTGGAAATTTAAGCAGATTTAATCATGAACCTGGGCGACCTCATTGGAAAGCAGTAAAAAGAATTTTTCGATATTTAAAAAAAACGAAGGACTACAAGCTGACCTTTAAATCACTTGATGATGATACTTCGAAGCTTCAAGGTTATTGCGATGCTGATTGGGCGTCGGATACTGATGACAGAAAATCGTGCACAGGTTATATTTTAAAATTTGAAAACTGTGCAATTTCATGGGCAAGCAAGAAACAGCCAACGGTTGCACTTTCCAGCTGTGAAGCTGAATATATGGCCCTTTCGGCGGCTACTCAAGAGGCAATTTGGATACGACACCTTTTAAAAGAATTATTGGACTATCAACAACCAATTGAAATTTATAGCGACAACCAAAGCGCCATCAACATGGCTAAGAATCAAATGTATAGTCCACGCACTAAACATATCGACATCCGTCATCATTTTGTTCGTGAAAGATTGGATAGTGGCGACATTGAAATCAACTATATCTCTACGAATCAAATGATTGCGGATAACCTAACCAAGCCAGTTAACAATGAAAAACATGCTTTTTGCACAAAGAACATGGGTTTGAATTGAAACTAAAACAAATATTTTACTTTCTCTTGTTATTTAAGTTATTTAGTATACATACCTACATTATGTACACACATATAAACATATACTTAGATAACGTTAATTAGTTAAAATTTATTTTATTTTGTTTTTGTTTAGTTTTGTGCAATGATTGAGAATTTCACTTTGTTTTTAAATTTGTAATTTTAATAATAAGTATTGATTAAGTGGGGATGTTGAAATACTGTACTAATATTACTGTATTATAATCAATTTAAGCATTCCTATCAAATTGCTATTATTATTATTAAAATATATTTTCTTCAATTCATTAAATTTATTGAAACTGTTCACACATAAATTTATCTCCGACTTTTATTTACTAAATATTCTGGAAAAAACGTAGCTCTACTACACTTTTTAGTGTTTAGATGCCAATATCTCTGCAAGAAAACCTTTTCGTGACTTAGGAATGGCACTCCCGTGATCTAGAAACTGCCACCTTTCCATTGACGTATCGCATAATACAAAATGAGAACCCTCAAAAAGTTCGATTTTTCAATTAGCGACGCATTTGCCACAAGTGCGGAATTGTTAACTCACTTCTGGCAATTGTGTCGCTAATTGAAAAATCGAACTTTTTGAGGGTTCTCATTTTGTATTATGCGATACATCAATGGAAAGGTGGCAGTTTCTAGATTACGGGAGTGCCATTCCTAAGTCACAAAAAGGTTTTCTTGCAGAGATATTGGCATCCAAACACTTTTAGCATTGCATATCGAAATAAATTAATTTGATGACTTTTTAGTGTTTAGATGCCAATATCTCTGCAAGAAAACCTTTTCGTGACTTAGGAATGGCACTCCCGTGATCTAGAAACTGCCACCTTTCCATTGATGTATCGCATAATACAAAATGAGAACCCTCAAAAAGTTCGATTTTTCAATTAGCGACGCATTTGCCACAAGTGCGGAATTGTTAACTCACTTCTGGCAATTGTGTCGCTAATTGAAAAATCGAACTTTTTGAGGGTTCTCATTTTGTATTATGCGATACATCAATGGAAAGGTGGCAGTTTCTAGATTACGGGAGTGCCATTCCTAAGTCACAAAAAGGTTTTCTTGCAGAGATATTGGCATCCAAACACTTTTAGCATTGCATATCGAAATAAATTAATTTGATGACTTTTTAGTGTTTAGATGCCAATATCTCTGCAAGAAAACCTTTTCGTGACTTAGGAATGGCACTCCCGTGATCTAGAAACTGCCACCTTTCCATTGATGTATCGCATAATACAAAATGAGCACCCTCAAAAAGTTCGATTTTTCAATTAGCGACGCATTTGCCACAAGTGCGGAATTGTTAACTCACTTCTGGCAATTGTGTCGCTAATTGAAAAATCGAACTTTTTGAGGGTTCTCATTTTGTATTATGCGATACATCAATGGAAAGGTGGCACTTTCTAGATCACGGGAGTGCCATTCCTAAGTCACGAAAAGGTTTTCTTGCAGAGATATTGGCATCCAAACACTTTTAGCATTGCATATCGAAATAAATTAATTTGATGACTTTTTAGTGTTTAGATGCCAATATCTCTGCAAGAAAACCTTTTCGTGACTTAGGAATGGCACTCCCGTGATCTTGAAACTGCCACCTTTCCATTGATGTATCGCATAGATCACGGGAGTGCCATTCCTAAGTCACGAAAAGGTTTTCTTGCAGAGATATTGGCATCTAAACACTAAAAAGTCATCAAATTAATTTATTTCGATATGCAATGCTAAAAGTTCGATTTTTCAATTAGCGACACAATTGCCAGAAGTGAGTTAACAATTCCGCACTTGTGGCAAATGCGTCGCTAATTGAAAAATCGAACTTTTTGAGGGTTCTCATTTTGTATTATGCGATACGTCAATGGAAAGGTGGCAGTTTCTAGATCACGGGAGTGCCATTCCTAAGTCACGAAAAGGTTTTCTTGCAGAGATATTGGCATCTAAACACTTTTAGCATTGCATATCGAAATAAATTAATTTGATGACTTTTTAGTGTTTAGATGCCAATATCTCTGCAAGAAAAACTTTTCGTGACTTAGGAATGGCACTCCCGTGATCTAGAAACTGCCACCTTTCCATTGACGTATCGCATAATACAAAATGAGAACCCTCAAAAAGTTCGATTTTTCAATTAGCGACGCATTTGCCACAAGTGCGGAATTGTTAACTCACTTCTGGCAATTGTGTCGCTAATTGAAAAATCGAACTTTTTGAGGGTTCTCATTTTGTATTATGCGATACATCAATGGAAAGGTGGCAGTTTCTAGATCACGGGAGTGCCATTCCTAAGTCACGAAAAGGTTTTCTTGCAGAGATATTGGCATCTAAACACTAAAAAGTCATCAAATTAATTTATTTCGATATGCAATGCTAAAAGTGTTTGGATGCCAATATCTCTGCAAGAAAACCTTTTTGTGACTTAGGAATGGCACTCCCGTGATCTAGAAACTGCCACCTTTCCATTGATGTATCGCATAATACAAAATGAGAACCCTCAAAAAGTTCGATTTTTCAATTAGCGACGCATTTGCCACAAGTGCGGAATTGTTAACTCACTTCTGGCAATTGTGTCGCTAATTGAAAAATCGAACTTTTTGAGGGTTCTCATTTTGTATTATGCGATACATCAATGGAAAGGTGGCACTTTCTAGATCACGGGAGTGCCATTCCTAAGTCACGAAAAGGTTTTCTTGCAGAGATATTGGCATCTAAACACTTTTAGCATTGCATATCGAAATAAACTAATTTGATGACTTTTTAGTGTTTAGATGCCAATATCTCTGCAAGAAAACCTTTTCGTGACTTAGGAATGGCACTCCCGTGATCTAGAGACTGCCACCTTTCCATTGATGTATCGCATAATACAAAATGAGAACCCTCAAAAAGTTCGATTTTTCAATTAGCGACGCATTTGCCACAAGTGCGGAATTGTTAACTCACTTCTGGCAATTGAGTCGCTAATTGAAAAATCGAACTTTTTGAGGGTTCTCATTTTGTATTATGCGATACATCAATGGAAATGTGGCAGTTTCTAGATTACGGGAGTGCCATTCCTAAGTCACAAAAAGGTTTTCTTGCAGAGATATTGGCATCTAAACACTAAAAAGTCATCAAATTAATTTATTTCGATATGCAATGCTAAAAGTGTTTGGATGCCAATATCTCTGCAAGAAAACCTTTTCGTGACTTAAGAATGGCACTCCCGTGATCTAGAAACTGCCACCTTTCCATTGATGTATCGCATAATACAAAATGAGCACCCTCAAAAAGATCGATTTTTCAATTAGCGACGCATTTGCCACAAGTGCGGAATTGTTAACTCACCTTCTGGCAATTGTGTCGCTAATTGAAAAATCGAACTTTTTGAGGGTTCTCATTTTGTATTATGCGATACATCAATGGAAAGGTGGCACTTTCTAGATCACGGGAGTGCCATTCCTAAGTCACGAAAAGGTTTTCTTGCAGAGATATTGGCATCTAAACACTAAAAAGTCATCAAATTAATTTATTTCGATATGCAATGCTAAAAGTGTTTGGATGCCAATATCTCTGCAAGAAAACCTTTTCGTGACTTAGGAATGACACTCCCGTGATCTAGAAACTGCCACCTTTCCATTGATGTATCGCATAATACAAAATGAGAACCCTCAAAAAGTTCGATTTTTCAATTAGCGACGCATTTGCCACAAGTGCGGAATTGTTAACTCACTTCTGGCAATTGTGTCGCTAATTGAAAAATCGAACTTTTTGAGGGTTCTCATTTTGTATTATGCGATACATCAATGGAAAGGTGGCACTTTCTAGATCACGGGAGTGCCATTCCTAAGTCACGAAAAGGTTTTCTTGCAGAGATATTGGCATCTAAACACTAAAAAGTCATTAAATTAATTTATTTCGATATGCAATGCTAAAAGTGTTTGGATGCCAATATCTCTGCAAGAAAACCTTTTCGTGACTTAGGAATGGCACTCCCGTGATCTAGAAACTGCCACCTTTCCATTGATGTATCGCATAATACAAAATGAGAACCCTCAAAAAGTTCGATTTTTCAATTAGCGACGCATTTGCCACAAGTGCGGAATTGTTAACTCACTTCTGGCAATTGTGTCGCTAATTGAAAAATCGAACTTTTTGAGGGTTCTCATTTTGTATTTTGCGATACATCAATGGAAAGGTGGCAGTTTCTAGATTACGGGAGTGCCATTCCTAAGTCACAAAAAGGTTTTCTTGCAGAGATATTGGCATCTAAACACTAAAAAGTCATCAAATTAATTTATTTCGATATGCAATGCTAAAAGTGTTTGGATGCCAATATCTCTGCAAGAAAACCTTTTCGTGACTTAGGAATGGCACTCCCGTGATCTAGAAACTGCCACCTTTCCATTGATGTATCGCATAATACAAAATGAGCACCCTCAAAAAGATCGATTTTTCAATTAGCGACGCATTTGCCACAAGTGCGGAATTGTTAACTCACTTCTGGCAATTGTGTCGCTAATTGAAAAATCGAACTTTTTGAGGGTTCTCATTTTGTATTATGCGATACATCAATGGATGTATCGCATAATACAAAATGAGAACCCT
The DNA here is from genome assembly GCA_947049315.1 of Epistrophella euchroma. Taxonomy (NCBI): domain Eukaryota; kingdom Metazoa; phylum Arthropoda; class Insecta; order Diptera; family Syrphidae; genus Epistrophella; species Epistrophella euchroma. The sequence continues at coordinate 42,608,347 of OX346248.1, forward strand.
CAAAAAGTTCGATTTTTCAATTAGCGACGCATTTGCCACAAGTGCGGAATTGTTAACTCACTTCTGGCAATTGTGTCGCTAATTGAAAAATCGAACTTTTTGAGGGTTCTCATTTTGTATTATGCGATACATCAATGGAAAGGTGGCAGTTTCTAGATCACGGGAGTGCCATTCCTAAGTCACGAAAAGGTTTTCTTGCAGAGATATTGGCATCCAAACACTTTTAGCATTGCATATCGAAATAAATTAATTTGATGACTTTTTAGTGTTTAGATGCCAATATCTCTGCAAGAAAACCTTTTCGTGACTTAGGAATGGCACTCCCGTGATCTAGAAACTGCCACCTTTCCATTGATGTATCGCATAATACAAAATGAGCACCCTCAAAAAGTTCGATTTTTCAATTAGCGACGCATTTGCCACAAGTGCGGAATTGTTAACTCACTTCTGGCAATTGTGTCGCTAATTGAAAAATCGAACTTTTTGAGGGTTCTCATTTTGTATTATGCGATACATCAATGGAAAGGTGGCACTTTCTAGATCACGGGAGTGCCATTCCTAAGTCACGAAAAGGTTTTCTTGCAGAGATATTGGCATCTAAACACTAAAAAGTCATCAAATTAATTTATTTCGATATGCAATGCTAAAAGTGTTTGGATGCCAATATCTCTGCAAGAAAACCTTTTCGTGACTTAGGAATGGCACTCCCGTGATCTAGAAACTGCCACCTTTCCATTGATTTATCGCATAATACAAAATGAGAACCCTCAAAAAGTTCGATTTTTCAATTAGCGACGCATTTGCCACAAGTGCGGAATTGTTAACTCACTTCTGGCAATTGTGTCGCTAATTGAAAAATCGAACTTTTTGAGGGTTCTCATTTTGTATTATGCGATACATCAATGGAAAGGTGGCACTTTCTAGATCACGGGAGTGCCATTCCTAAGTCACGAAAAGGTTTTCTTGCAGAGATATTGGCATCTAAACACTAAAAAGTCATCAAATTAATTTATTTCGATATGCAATGCTAAAAGTGTTTGGATGCCAATATCTCTGCAAGAAAACCTTTTCGTGACTTAGGAATGGCACTCCCGTGATCTAGAAACTGCCACCTTTCCATTGATGTATCGCATAATACAAAATGAGAACCCTCAAAAAGTTCGATTTTTCAATTAGCGACGCATTTGCCACAAGTGCGGAATTGTTAACTCACTTCTGGCAAATCGAACTTTTTGAGGGTTCTCATTTTGTATTATGCGATACATCAATGGATGTATCGCATAATACAAAATGAGAACCCTCAAAAAGTTCGATTTTTCAATTAGCGACGCATTTGCCACAAGTGCGGAATTGTTAACTCACTTCTGGCAATTGTGTCGCTAATTGAAAAATCGAACTTTTTGAGGGTTCTCATTTTGTATTATGCGATACATCAATGGAAAGGTGGCAGTTTCTAGATCACGGGAGTGCCATTCCTAAGTCACGAAAAGGTTTTCTTGCAGAGATATTGGCATCCAAACACTTTTAGCATTGCATATCGAAATAAATTAATTTGATGACTTTTTAGTGTTTAGATGCCAATATCTCTGCAAGAAAACCTTTTCGTGACTTAGGAATGGCACTCCCGATCTAGAAACTGCCACCTTTCCATTGATGTATCGCATAATACAAAATGAGCACCCTCAAAAAGTTCGATTTTTCAATTAGCGACGCATTTGCCACAAGTGCGGAATTGTTAACTCACTTCTGGCAATTGTGTCGCTAATTGAAAAATCGAACTTTTTGAGGGTTCTCATTTTGTATTATGCGATACATCAATGGAAAGGTGGCACTTTCTAGATCACGGGAGTGCCATTCCTAAGTCACAAAAAGGTTTTCTTGCAGAGATATTGGCATCTAAACACTAAAAAGTCATCAAATTAATTTATTTCGATATGCAATGCTAAAAGTGTTTGGATGCCAATATCTCTGCAAGAAAACCTTTTTGTGACTTAGAAATGGCACTCCCGTAATCTAGAAACTGCCACCTTTCCATTGATGTATCGCATAATACAAAATGAGAACCCTCAAAAAGTTCGATTTTTCAATTAGCGACACAATTGCCAGAAGTGAGTTAACAATTCCGCACTTGTGGCAAATACGTCGCTAATTGAAAAATCGAACTTTTTGAGGGTTCTCATTTTGTATTATGCGATACATCAATGGAAAGGTGGCAGTTTCTAGATCACGGGAGTGCCATTCCTAAGTCACGAAAAGGTTTTCTTGCAGAGATATTGGCATCCAAACACTTTTAGAATTGCATATCGAAATATGTAAATTAATTTCATGATAAATAAAATGAAATAAAATATAAATATTAATTTGTTTTTTATTTTTTAGTTTTTATTACACAACTATTTTTTAAAATAATATTGGCAACGCGTTTCGGAATTAGAATTCCATCTTCGGGCTACTCGAACTGAATAATGATGCTGTTGATGTAGTGTGCTTGTCTCTTAATCTTGTTGTTGTCTTTTAAGGTTATTTTTGTGTTGTTTATTTGTGATTATTTTATGTAATATAAGGTTGTCTTCTTTTAGCAGTTGGTTTGTGTTAATAAAGTGTCATATAATGCATTTGTCTTCAATGTTAATTTGTCGTTAAGTAGATTGTCTTCTTCTGTTTTGTGTGATTTGTAAATGCCAATATTATTTAAAAAAAAAATGTGTAATAAAAACTGAAAAATTAAAAATAAAAAAAAAAAAAATAAAAAACAAATTAATATTTATATTTTATTTCATTTTATTTATTAAAATTAAATACAACTGGAGACGAAAACCCAGCAATATGTCCTAATTTCATGACTTTTTCTGCAATCCTAAAGTGTTTGGATGCTAATATCTCTGCAACAAAATCTTTTAGTTCACCATGAAGTCGACCTTCAAATGAATAGACTGTTCAAGAATATTGTTTTAAATTTTTTTAATGTTATGTAAAATTGTTATTATTGTAGTCAACAGATTATGTATCCATTGATGGTAAATAAATAAATAAATAATTGTCTATTCCAAATTTAAGTCATGTGGCTATCTTTTATGTTCAATCGTAAATTGGATATTTCCTTAAAATTTAACTTTAAGCCTAGTACACAGATTGGGAAAAAATTTACTTTTCATACAAAATTTTTCCCAAGACAAATTTTGTCTTCAGTTTTTTTCCATCAGGCAGTACGCAGTTCACGCGAAAAGTTGTGTCGTTTGTACCCGTTGTAGGGTGAAGTCTCCACTAAATTTTGCCAGAAATAATAATGCTCGAAGCATTATTTTGCGGGAAAATGTTTGACATGTTAATTATTTTGCACCATAAGCTCGATCAACTATTGTTTGTTAATAATTTTACAAAAAGAAAACAAAAGAAGAAAAATATTAATTTTGCGTGACTTTTCCAACGGTTTTGTAGAGATTAGAATTGTAGAGATAAAATTTGTCTTTTCCCGATTTGTGTACTAGCCTTTAAATTTTAAGCACACACTGCACACACTTTCAATAATTGTATATAATGTTTATTGTTCGTATAACACTGATTCTAAAAAGGCTCTCAAAGGACCAATGTTAACTTCTATGTTTTTTAATTAAAAAATAGCATAAAAATTATGAGTCAAATAAAATTGCAACCACTTGATTTGAATATTGAATTTTTTGTATTTTATTAGGTCATAGCTATGACGAAACGGATAGCCAATTGTATATCGATGGCATTATTGGCATTAAATTATTTGACATTTTACATCAATAATTAGTGCTGAATTATGGATATGGTATTTAATGGTTAGTTAAGACGTGATGTTTCTTCGTGGTTTCCATGTTAACACGTATAATTTGTCGTTATATCTTTTTTGTCTGGCTTGTACCTCCGTACAGTCACAAAAAGGTTTGGTTGCGGAAAATTGCCATCCAAACGCTTCTTTAGGGTTGCATCGAAATAAAGTAATAATATCAAATTGAATGCAAATAGTTCCAGAACCAGACCTTGAAGAAGCTTCCGGTTTCCACTTTTAGAAAGATATTTAAAAGCTAAAGTAGTATTTCTTTTACCTTATGTCTTATAATAAGAGATGGCTTTCCTCAATAAAAACTATACAAATGGTTGCTTTGTTTTTATATAAGAAGCTGCTTTACTTAATATGGACACATCTATACAATTAATTTTTGAATTGATGATTAATCATCAAGATTTCCAATATTAACGGGTCAATGGAATTGAATTAAAAAGGATGTGTATGCCATTATAATTGCGAAATATGACATCCTTCATGCGGTGGCTTTACATGGAGGGACGGGTCGAAGGCATTTTTAAGAATAAGTTGTAGCCGAGCATATTCCCTAATTTTACACGAGTTGTCAATTTTTTGCAACTTTGTCATATGCAATTAAAAATTTAAATTATAATACTATTTAAATACATAGTTCCATGGATAATTCCTAATTGCATTAGTATGTACTTTTAATGATGCAATCATTTTCCAGACTACTCAAACTCCTAGTATACTTTTTATCACACATTTAATACTTTGATTTTTAATGGATTATAAACAAGAGATACTATACTTTTCTTTCTGGAATTTTCTGTAATTAATGTAAGTTAATTAAACTCTCGATATGTACTCGTACTTTACCATATAATTACAATGACAGTGCTATATACGCACATACATATGTATAGGTATAGAGGTTAGGTACTCATAAACATGTGCCGAACTTATGTAAAAGACTTTATACAAATATGAAGAAGCACCACATTAGCTCCAGTAGAACGAGATTCCTCTGGCAATTTGTGGCAAAAACAATGAAAGAGAAAAGTTCTTTCATGAAGTGGAGCGCTATTCCCAGAATTTTATGTCATTAAATTTACGAGTCGAGTCGGTAAGGATTAACTTTTTCACCGAACTAAATAAAAGTGTGTGCTGATGCTACTGGCACCCTTTACTTCAGATATAAGTATGTTGGTTAAAATAGTGCCTCTTACTACCTGCCTGTGTTCCTAATAGATGACCAACACCATATGCATTCTCTAAAGGGAGAGGGGATTGACTCCCCGAAAATAAAAACAAACTCCCAATTTACAAAGATATATAAGAAAGGACACTAAGGACAACCGTTATTGGTTGTGCAGTTTCAGTGAGTACACTTCTCCAGCATTGGCAAAGTAATTCAAAACTTTTGTCCTTTTACATCATCGGCCACCGTCATATAAAGTTGATGGTTTCACCTCTACTTGTCTCAAGACATTGCAATTTTGCTGCTCAAGCACATTGTGACACGAATCTCGTTCTCTTTCTTGCTAAGACCAGCTCCATTCCCGGATATAAACCAAACGTTTACTTAGTTGAACATCCATCCTGTAGGGCACCTATATGTAGGATGTCGTGTAGGAACCTAGTTGGGTATAACGTACAGAAAGGATCCTTTAAGTGCATCAAGGCGTGTGTCTTTAAGTTTCTTTTTTTTTTGCCTTCATCCTTGAAGTGTTTTACTACACACACTACTCTCCCATCAAGCATTCCATGCTTTGAGTGCTACGAGAGTTGTAGCAAGTGATTTTTGGGGTAGATTTCTTCCTGTTTTCATATTGGATTTTTGCTCGTTTTTTTCTTTTGTTTTTTTTTTTTTTTGAAAAATTCGAAAGGACAACTTTAAATGGATGTAAGATTTAGGAACGATATGGGAAAAAGGGATTCCGCCAGGTGCTCGCTTGCGTGCTGGTCGAGCAATTCTTTGTAATTTGTTGAGTCTGTATGATATTGATGTCGGAAAAAGATTTTATTTTTCTTTCTTTTTTTTCAGAACATGTGTCGATTTTATCGGTATCTTTTACTTTGTGGATCAATGACACACATTATTGGGGTTGGCATTGTTAGTGCGGGGACAGAGACTGGGAAAAGTATAAAGGCAACCATCTGGAAGCAGCTGTTATAGATTCTTTTTATTTTGTTAAAATAAATCAGCGAAATCAAGTTTATTTCGTAACCAAGTTATCATGAAAGTTGAAATACTATACACAAATAAAAAATGATGATTGTGACTTACTGCTGTCACGTTAGTGTACAATTATATTGTTTAGATAAACAAAAAAGAAGTGACATATTTAAAATTAAATAATTTATTAGTGTCCAGTGTATTTTTTCTTTTACCATCCATTATTTAATTGCAATTAAATTAATACAATTTAGGTGATATCGTAGGTATCCAGAGTGAGGGTTTCCCTTCCCGAATTTGTCAGCATCTTTAAGAATGGTTTTAATCTCTTTCTTGTCATTTATATTTGAAATAAGGCTACGGTGTCGGTGGCAGCCATTTCTAATCGTGCAAGAAAGCGAGTTCAGGCGATTGATTGCCTAAGCGAATCGCGCGAATGCGATGGTTTGTGTGCACAGCTTATTAAATCGCTAGATGTAGCGAATAGCGATCGATCAATAAATTTGATGGCACAACAGCTCATGAAGAACTAGGGCCTAGTGACTTACAACTCTCAACCATTCCTGTGGGCGTGTCTGCAGGAATGGAGGGGACTTACAGTTTATTGCCGAATCCGAACGGCTAACGAGCGGCAGTTTTCTGTGACAGGAGATACTCTTGGAGGATTTGTCAATTCCTCGCAAGAGGCAGTAGCCGTTTTTTTTCTTTTTAAATAAATAGGTGGCGAGGCTGGGGATCGAACCTTAGACCTCCGTCATGACAGTCCATCGCACTAACCATCATGCCACGGCTACAACAATTGGGCAATTAGCCGCTAAATAATCGTGAATTGGTTGTGACAATTTTAAATTTGTCGCTCTATGTTTTCTGTTTTTTTTTTTTTGCAAAATTGTCAAATTGGTATCAAATTACTGAGGAACGTGTGGAAAAGAGTTAAAATCTTCTTATATTGATTGGGTTCTTGCTTAATTATTTGTGAAAATTTCAATTTTGTCGATGGTTTCTATGTTTTATTTTTATTTTGAAAAAATTATATTTAACATTGCAGGACAACTAACAGCAAATTTTTAAGCAATAAAAATTTCGATTACACAAGTTTTAACCCATTTTCAACGAGTACATCTCGAACTGAATTTCATTTAAAAAAAAAAAACATAGAAAACATCGCACGAAAAAATTTAAATTTTCACAACTATTTCAGGACTGCTTTAATGTAAATTATTGAGTAAGAACCCAATCAATATAAGAAGTTTTAAGCTCTTTTCCAGACGATCCTCGGTTTTTTGATATTAATTTGAAAATTTTGCAAAAAAAAACATAGAAAACATTGCATGACAAAATTGAAATCGTCACAAATAATTTAGGATTGACGAACCGCAAATTATAAAGCATTAAACCACTCAATATAAGAAATTCTTACCGCTTTTCCAGAGGTTCCTCGACAATTTTGCAAAAAAAAAAACATAGAAAACATTTTGCGACAAATTTAAAATTTTCACAACTAATTCATGACTAATTAATGGCAAATTATAGAGTAGTAAAACATTCACAATAAGAAGTTTTTATACGTTTTCGAGATGCCGCTTCGCTAAGTTGACATTGACATGAATTTCAAATTCTTACAAAAAAACATAGAAAACATAGAGCGACAAATTCAAAATCGTCACAACTTATTCACGGCTAATTAGCGGCAAATTGTAGAGCAGTAAAACATTCACAATAAGAAGTTTCCGAGAGGCTGCTTCGATAACATGCCGCCTCCATAGGCCATGAACGATGGAAGAATTATGAACATGTCTACAAAAAATCCAATGGAGGCACAAAATTCCATGCCCATGTCATGAACATGTCGACGAAAACTAATTTTTGAACAAGATATGATCTCTGTTCAAAGCTTGGCCATGAGATTTGACGTCCCATGTGTGTGAGAGAGGTAGAAGTAGTACTGAAAGGAATTTTTGTGTAATTCTCTTACTCTGACTTATTAGTGGAATTCATCGACATAACTATCGACATGACATAAAGTGCCCAGTGCGAAAAAACAAGCTGATTGTTGATTGGATTGTGGTTTTGATCTTGGGCATCTGTATGTCCTGTGGAGTCGGCGTATCGTATAAGTTGACACGAAGTTATCAAAGCAGCAACAAAAAAAAAGGTAGAAAACATTGCACGACAAAATAAAATAGTGAGCAACTAATTCGGAACTGGTGAACGGCAGGTAGGTAACCGACCCGTACCTTACCTACGCATTCTTTGATCCCATTCAAAGTAAACAAGTCGCTTCGTCGAGTATGGGGAAATAGTGTATGAAGGCACTTTCATTGAATTTTTATCAAACAATACCTAAATTCATTTATTTTAGAAGTATTTTATTGAGCCCACGAATTTGTCGTTCAGTCAACGCTAAACTCAGTTAATTCAAGAAATTTCATAACTTAACAAAGAAAATTATTTTAATTGATGTTTCACCTCATTTCAAAAGATTTAATTAAAAAATGCCTGATCTAATACATATGTGTCTACCTAATACTTCACTTAGGTACCTACACAGTCAAATTCCAAGATTTTCGCACCTATTCCTTTAACTACTAAAAGTGTTGAACTATTTACGATTTCCCATCTTTTTAAATTAGACAATAAATAAATTTTATATTAAACAAGCTATCTAAATAAATCTGAAATAAAGTTCTCTTCACTGTTTAGAGTAGAAATGATTTGTTCGTATATTCCTATCTGAAATAAAAAAAAAAAAGGTTTAAGTACACAAACAAGAGTTTTTCATTTAAAGTGTAATCTAAAACTAACCACATATTGCTGCTCTCAAGCGTAACTGACAATTAATTTTTGGTGGTAAATTTTAGTGACAGTTGAACTGCGGTTAACAATGGCAATAACAACAAAAGCAGCAGCCAGCAGAAAAAACAAAAACAAAAAATGAAAAGCACTTTAACGAGCACAGTGTCAATTTCCAACGAGATAACGATTTTATCTGACACATATGGTTCACCCCTATTCTATTCAAATTGAACCCTGCAATAATCATATACCTATATTAGCACATATACATAGACTTAATTCATCATGAGTATAAATAGGTATATATACATATTATGTAGGTAAAACAATGTGAGTGCCCAAATGTGATACCAAATAAAACTAACTGAACTTAAAACAAAATCGTTTACAATAGCAAACAACAATTCATGTTTCAGTTGCCTAAATAAACAATTCTAAGCACATTTTGCCACCCATTGGCATCGTGCTTCCCACCAGCCGCCATCGACCGCACCAACCTCATTAAATTCAATTCATTTTGCAACTCGCTCTCTGATTTCTTCTTCACTAAATATTTCCCTAAAATTTAGCAACAGCAGCATCAACAGCAATGGAATACTATTGGGTTCCCATACCAAACTAAATCTGGATAAATGTCCTGATGGCAAAACCGAAAACACTTTAAACAAACAAGAGTCCCAGCCCAAAACACAGCTTTGCCCAGTTAACAACATAAATTCTTTATGACCCCCATATCTGCATGCATGCAATCCAAATTCCAATTACGAACAAACAAATACTCAAATGCGGAAATTGTACTTGGCCAGATGCCGGTCATCATTGTCCAAAAGTACACCCCCGATGGTCTACCCTTAAGCCCCATTTACCAAATTCTAACCTCCCCTTTTCGGACCATACCAGCCTAGACCTAGAAAAAGGATGACCAAAGTCGAATTGACAACTGTGGCCAGTCCAAGGCCTTCACTCGCTCTATTCTGTGTTTTGTATGTGAATCTGAATCATCATCGTTATCATCATCATCATCATCATCATCTGGAGTATTATAGAGCTGCCTAGGCTTTAGCTTGAGCTCATATAGCTGAAATAGGCAAACGTAGACGATTAGAATTGCAAACACCACACACGCATACACAAATATAATCAGCCAACCAGCCGGCTCGGCTCAGGGGTGGCTCATTCATGTTAATAATTGAAAAGCCGATAAATTCATTATGTCTAATTTAAATTTACCAACGGGATAATAATAAAACCTCGCAAACAGAGGGAGCTGCCAAAAAATTATATCCTCTTACGTTCAAATCGTCCTATTTTGTCGCCCCCCCATCCCATTTCTGTCCCTTAATTTATCCCATCACTTAATTATTCATGAATTCTATTCATTTGTGGCTAAAATTGTGTGTATATACAGCTTTGTGTTAAAAGTTGTAAATATTTTTTTTTTGCAATATTGTGTTGCATACCTACCTACATATAGACACATTTGTTTTAAGGTGTTTTGTACAAAAATATAAATACATACTTTGAGGGTAGATTAACGGATAATATTTCGTTTTTTGAATTACCCAATTACTTTCCTATCTACTTCAAATAGGGTCTTACCTTTATTCTATAATTCCCATTAAACCTTATTTCAGTTAATTTACTTAGGAAAGGCGTTCATTTGAAATTGTATCTTCAATTAAGCCAAGTCATAGACAGAGGAGAAACATTTACTATGGTGTACCATAATCCCTATTAGGTAAATTTCATATAGCGTCCCTAATACCTTTTTAAGAATACTTATACAATACATATACTAAATTGCTGCATTATATAATTCTTGAGTATTAACTTCTAATGAATTAAATAGTAATTCAAATTTTTGAATATATTTATTATCATTTTAAGGTATTTTTAAGGTATTCATGTTATTGAAGTCACTTTTCTTAAAAAAAAAAAAAATATATTCCTACAATAAGACAGGGGCCCCTTATAAATATGATTTAAAGGCATCAATATAATATTGATCAATTTTTATTTAATTGTGATAATACCTATTTGCTATAAAAGGAATATTATTCGATTTTTTAGTTTAAACTCCTGAATTATGGTTCATTTAAAAAAATGTCAATTTAAATCTCAAATTCACTTAGAGTTGAAATAATATATCGCACGTAGGGAATAAACACGTTTTTTTTCAGGGGAAGCAATTAAAAAAAATTGACCTGAGATATTTTCCCTCAAAAGTTTTTAGAAAAATTGGTTTATGTCGTTTATGATCACTTTTACGAAATTTCTGCCACAAACTCAAAAACACCGCTGGTGTTTTATTTTGTTTATATATTTTATTTATTTTATATTTTATTTATTTTATTTATTTTATTTATTTTATTTATTTTATTTATTTTATTTATTTTATTTATTTTATTTATTTTATTTATTTTATTTATTTTATTTATTTTATTTATTTTATTTATTTTATTTATTTTATTTATTTTATTTATTTTATTTATTTTATTTATTTTATTTATTTTATTTATTTTATTTATTTTATTTATTTTATTTATTTTATTTATTTTATTTATTTTATTTATTTTATTTATTTTATTTATTTTATTTATTTTATTTATTTTATTTATTTTATTTATTTTATTTATTTTATTTATTTTATTTATTTTATTTATTTTATTTATTTTATTTATTTTATTTATTTTATTTATTTTATTTATTTTATTTATTTTATTTATTTAATTTATTTAATTTATTTAATTTATTTTATTTATTTTATTTATTTTATTTATTTTATTTATTTTATTTATTTTATTTATTTTATTTATTTTATTTATTTTATTTATTTTATTTATTTTATTTATTTTATTTATTTATTTATTTTATTTATTTTATTTAGTTTATTTATTTTATTTATTTTATATATTTTATTTATTTTATTGTATTACCTAAATATTTATGTGGACAATAAATAATGAACCATGTATCGAATTAAGAATATAATGTATGGTTAATTATTTAGGATCCATAACGTTATGGTTAATTTCACTGCAATATTTAAGTCATAACTAATTTTATTATTGGTAAGGCCCATTGTTTTTGCACGTTAGACTACTTTTAAGCGATGCAATACGCGTGTTCTTTTGCAAGCACGGAGGAAATTGGTCGAAAAAAACGACATTGGGAACTACCAACGCCATCACAGAAAAAACACAACAAACTATCGATAACATTTATGGAATTCATGCCGGTAACACAGTTTTTCTCCGTGCTTAAGTTAAGCACCAAAAATTCTCCGTGCTTAGCTAACCCCGAATGAGCTTTCCCGATTCAGATTTCTTGTGCTAAATGAACAAGAGATTTTTAAAAGAATCAAAAGAAAATGTCAAAAAATATCACCAGCAATTTGTTGCCTAATGAGAAAAAAAGAGAAAAAGGTTTATGACATCGATTAAACGCTTATAGCAGTTACCAATGCATTGCTGTGTAACTTGAAATTTCTTAAAAATTTGCAAGATTTTTCACAAATCAACACAAATATTCCTGTTTGTTAACTCGAAAAAATTCCTGTGTGCAAGTAGTGTAACTATACTAACAAAACCTTAACTGTCAGTACATGCTAATTGACAGCGACTAAGAAATGTAAACAAAAAAACTTGCATGCAACTTGCATGAAAAACTTGCATGCAACTTGCATGAAAAACTTGCATGCAACTTGCATGAAAAACTTGCATGCAACTTGCATGAAAAACTTGCATGAAAAACTTGCATGAAAAACTTGCATGCAACTTGCATGAAAAACTTGCATGCAACTTGCATGGAAAACTTGCATGAAAAACTCGCATGCAACTTGCACGAAAAACTTGCATGCAACTTGCATGAAAAACTTGCATGCAACTTGCATGAAAAACTTGCATGCAACTTGCACGAAAAACTTGCATGAAAAACTTGCATGAAAAACTTGCATGAAAAACTTGCATGAAAAACTTGCATGCAACTTGCATGAAAAACTTGCATGCAACTTGCATGAAAAACTTGCATGAAAAACTTGCATGCAACTTGCATGAGAAACTTGCATGCAACTTGCATGAAACACTTGCATGCAACTTGCATGAAAAACTTGCATGCAACTTGCATGAAAAACTTGCATGCAACTTGCATGAAAAACTTGCATGCAACTTGCATGAAAAACTTGCATGAAAAACTTGCATGCAACTTCCATGAGAAACTTACATGCAACTTGCATGAAACACTTGCATGCAACTTGCATGAAAAACTTGCATGAAAAACTTGCATGCAACTTGCATGAAAAACTTGCATGCAACTTGCATGAAAAACTTGCATGCAACTTGCATGAAAAACTTGCATGCAACTTGCATAAAAAACTTGCATGAAAAACTTGCATGAAAAACTTGCATGCAACTTGCATGAAAAACTTGCATGCAACTTGCATGAAAAACTTGCATGCAACTAGCTTGAAAAACTTGCATGCAACTTGCATGAAAAACTTGCATGAAAAACTTGCATGCAACTTGCATGAAAAACTTGCATGAAAAACTTGCATGCAATTTGCATGAGAAACTTGCATGCAACTTGCATGAAACACTTGCATGAAAAATTTGCATGCAACTTGCATGAAAAACATGCATGCAACTTGCATGAAAAACTTGCATGCAACTTGCACGAAAAACTTGCATGAAAAACTTGCATGCAACTTGCATGAAAAACTTGCATGAAAAACTTGCATGCAACTTGCATGAAAAACTTGCATGAAAAACTTGCATGCAACTTGCATGAGAAACTTGCATGCAACTTGCATGAAACACTTGCATGCAACTTGCATGAAAAATTTGCATGCAACTTGCATGAAAAACTTGCATGCAAATTGCATGAAAAACTTGCATGCAACTTGCATGAAAAACTTGCATGCAACTTGCATGAAAAACTTGCATGCAACTTGCATGAAAAACTTGCATGCAACTTGCATGAAAAACTTGCATGAAAAACTTGCATGCAACTTGCATGAGAAACTTGCATGCAACTTGCATGAAAAACTTGCATGCAACTTGCATGAAAAACTCGCATGCAACTTGCATGAAAAACTTGCATGCAACTTGCATGAAAAACTTGCATTAAACTTGCATGAAAAATTTGCATGCAACTTGCACGAAAAACTTGCATGCAACTTGCATGAAAAACTTGCATGCAACTTGTATGAAAAACTTGCATGAAAAACTTGCATGAAAAACTTGCATGAAAAACTTGCATGCAACTTGCATGAAAAACTTGCATGCAACTTACATGAAAAACTTGCATGCAACTTGCATGAAAAACTTGCATGCAACTTGCATGAAAAACTTGCATGCAACTTGCATGAAAAACTTGCATGCAACTTGCATGAAAAACTTGCATGCAACTTGCATGAAAAACTTGCATGAAAAACTTGCATGAAAAACTTGCATGCAACTTGCATAAAAAACTTGCATGCAACTTGCATGAGAAACTTGCATGAAACACTTGCATGCAACTTGCATGAAAAACTTGCATGCAACTTGCATGAAAAACTTACATGCAAGTTGCATGCAAGTTTTTCATGCAAGTTGCATGCAAGTTTTTCATGCAAGTTGCATGCAAGTTTTTCATGCAAGTTGCATGCAATTTTTCATGCAAGTTGCATGCAAGTTTTTCATGCAAGTTGCATGCAAGTTTTTCATGCAAGTTTTTCATGCAAGTTGCATGCAAGTTTTTCATGCAAGTTGCATGCAAGTTTTTTATGCAAGTTGCATGCAAGTTTTTCATGCAAGTTGCATGCAAGTTTTTCATGCAAGTTTTTCATGCAAGTTTTTCATGCAAGTTGCATGCAAGTTTTACATGCAAGTTGCATGCAAGTTTTTCATGCAAGTTGCATGCAAGTTTTTCATGCAAGTTGCATGCAAGTTTTTCATGCAAGTTGCATGCAAGTTTTTCATGCAAGTTTTTCATGCAAGTTGCATGCAAGTTTTTCATGCAAGTTTTTCATGCAAGTTGCATGCAAGTTTTTCATGCAAGTTTTTCATGCAAGTTGCATGCAAGTTTTTCATGCAAGTTGCATGCAAGTTTTTCATGCAAGTTGCATGCAAGTTTTTCATGCAAGTTTTTCATGCAAGTTGCATGCAAGTTTTTCATGCAAGTTGCATGCAAGTTTTTCATGCAAGTTGCATGCAAGTTTTTTATGCAAGTTTTTCATGCAAGTTGCATGCAAGTTTTTAATGCAAGTTGCATGCAAGTTTTTCATGCAAGTTGCATGTTAGTTTTTCATGCAAGTTTCATGCAAGTTTTTCATGCAAGTTGCATGCAAGTTTTTCATGCAAGTTTTTCATGCAAGTTTTTCATGCAAGTTGCATGCAAGTTTTTAATGCAAGTTTTTCATGCAAGTTGCATGCAAGTTTTTCATGCAAGTTTTTCATGCAAGTTTTTCATGCAAGTTGCATGCAAGTTTTTAATGCAAGTTTTTCATGCAAGTTTTTCATGCAAGTTGCATGCAAGTTGCATGCAAGTTTTTCATGCAAGTTTTTCATGCAAGTTGCATGCAAGTTTTTCATGCAAGTTGCATGCAAGTTTTTCATGCAAGTTTTTCATGCAAGTTGCATGCAAGTTTTTCATGCAAGTTTTTCATGCAAGTTGCATGCAAGTTTTTCATGCAAGTTGCATGCAAGTTTTTCATGCAAGTTTTTCATGCAAGTTTTTCATGCAAGTTTTTCATGCAAGTTGCATGCAAGTTTTTAATGCAAGTTTTTCATGCAAGTTGCATGCAAGTTTTTCATGCAAGTTTTTTCATGCAAGTTTTTCATGCAAGTTGCATGCAAGTTTTACATGCAAGTTGCAAGTTGCATGCAAGTTTTTCATGCAAGTTGCATGCAAGTTTTTCATGCAAGTTTTTCATGCAAGTTGCATGCAAGTTTTTCATGCAAGTTTTTCATGCAAGTTGCATGCAAGTTTTTCATGCAAGTTGCATGCAAGTTTTTCATGCAAGTTGCATGCAAGTTTTTCATGCAAGTTTTTCATGCAAGTTGCATGCAAGTTTTTCATGCAAGTTTTTCATGCAAGTTTTTCATGCAAGTTGCATGCAAGTTTTTCATGCAAGTTGCACGCAAGTTTTTCATGCAAGTTGCATGCAAGTTTTTCATGCAAGTTTTTCATGCAAGTTGCATGCAAGTTTTTCATGCAAGTTGCATGCAAGTTTTTCATGCAAGTTGCATGCAAGTTTTTTATGCAAGTTTTTCATGCAAGTTTTTCATGCAAGTTGCATGCAAGTTTTTAATGCAAGTTGCATGCAAGTTTTTCATGCAAGTTTTTCATGCAAGTTTCATGCAAGTTTTTCATGCAAGTTGCATGCAAGTTTTTCATGCAAGTTTTTCATGCAAGTTGCATGCAAGTTTTTAATGCAAGTTTTTCATGCAAGTTTTTCATGCAAGTTGCATGCAAGTTTTTCATGCAAGTTTTTCATGCAAGTTTTTCATGCAAGTTGCATGCAAGTTTTTAATGCAAGTTTTTCATGCAAGTTTTTCATGCAAGTTGCATGCAAGTTTTTCATGCAAGTTTTTCATGCAAGTTGCATGCAAGTTTTTCATGCAAGTTGCATGCAAGTTTTTCATGCAAGTTTTTCATGCAAGTTGCATGCAAGTTTTTCATGCAAGTTTTTCATGCAAGTTGCATGCAAGTTTTTCATGCAAGTTGCATGCAAGTTTTTCATGCAAGTTTTTCATGCAAGTTTTTCATGCAAGTTTTTCATGCAAGTTGCATGCAAGTTTTTAATGCAAGTTTTTCATGCAAGTTGCATGCAAGTTTTTCATGCAAGTTGCATGCAAGTTTTTCATGCAAGTTGCATGCAAGTTTTTCATGCAAGTTTTTCATGCAAGTTGCATGCAAGTTTTTCATGCAAGTTGCATGCAAGTTTTTCATGCAAGTTTTTCATGCAAGTTTTTCATGCAAGTTTTACATGCAAGTTGCAAGTTGCATGCAAGTTTTTCATGCAAGTTGCATGCAAGTTTTTCATGCAAGTTTTTCATGCAAGTTGCATGCAAGTTTTTCATGCAAGTTGCATGCAAGTTTTTCATGCAAGTTTTTCATGCAAGTTTTTCATGCAAGTTTTTCATGCAAGTTTTTCATGCAAGTTGCATGCAAGTTTTTAATGCAAGTTTTTCATGCAAGTTGCATGCAAGTTTTTCATGCAAGTTTTTTCATGCAAGTTTTTCATGCAAGTTGCATGCAAGTTTTACATGCAAGTTGCAAGTTGCATGCAAGTTTTTCATGCAAGTTGCATGCAAGTTTTTCATGCAAGTTGCATGCAAGTTTTTCATGCAAGTTTTTCATGCAAGTTGCATGCAAGTTTTTCATGCAAGTTGCATGCAAGTTTTTCATGCAAGTTGCATGCAAGTTTTTCATGCAAGTTTTTCATGCAAGTTTTTCATGCAAGTTTTTCATGCAAGTTGCATGCAAGTTTTTAATGCAAGTTTTTCATGCAAGTTGCATGCAAGTTTTTCATGCAAGTTTTTTCATGCAAGTTTTTCATGCAAGTTGCATGCAAGTTTTACATGCAAGTTGCAAGTTGCATGCAAGTTTTTCATGCAAGTTGCATGCAAGTTTTTCATGCAAGTTGCATGCAAGTTTTTCATGCAAGTTTTTCATGGAAGTTTTTCATGCAAGTTGCATGCAAGTTTTTCATGCAAGTTGCATGCAAGTTTTTCATGCAAGTTTTTTCATGCAAGTTTTTCATGCAAGTTGCATGCAAGTTTTACATGCAAGTTGCAAGTTGCATGCAAGTTTTTCATGCAAGTTTTTCATGCAAGTTGCATGCAAGTTTTTCATGCAAGTTGCATGCAAGTTTTTCATGCAAGTTTTTCATGCAAGTTGCATGCAAGTTTTTCATGCAAGTTGCATGCAAGTTTTTCATGCAAGTTTTTCATGCAAGTTTTTCATGCAAGTTTTTCATGCAAGTTGCATGCAAGTTTTTAATGCAAGTTTTTCATGCAAGTTGCATGCAAGTTTTTCATGCAAGTTTTTTCATGCAAGTTTTTCATGCAAGTTGCATGCAAGTTTTACATGCAAGTTGCAAGTTGCATGCAAGTTTTTCATGCAAGTTGCATGCAAGTTTTTCATGCAAGTTGCATGCAAGTTTTTCATGCAAGTTTTTCATGGAAGTTTTTCATGCAAGTTGCATGCAAGTTTTTCATGCAAGTTGCATGCAAGTTTTTCATGCAAGTTGCATGCAAGTTTTTCATGCAAGTTTTTCATGCAAGTTTTTCATGCAAGTTTTTCATGCAAGTTGCATGCAAGTTTTTCATGCAAGTTGCACGCAAGTTTTTCATGCAAGTTGCATGCAAGTTTTTCATGCAAGTTTTTCATGCAAGTTGCATGCAAGTTTTTCATGCAAGTTGCATGCAAGTTTTTCATGCAAGTTGCATGCAAGTTTTTTATGCAAGATGCATGCAAGTTTTACATGCAAGTTGCAAGTTGCATGCAAGTTTTTCATGCAAGTTGCATGCAAGTTTTTCATGCAAGTTGCATGCAAGTTTTTCATGCAAGTTGCATGCAAGTTTTTCATGCAAGTTTTTCATGCAAGTTTCATGCAAGTTTTTAATGCAAGTTGCATGCAAGTTTTTCATGCAAGTTTTTCATGGAAGTTTTTCATGCAAGTTGCATGCAAGTTTTTCATGCAAGTTGCATGCAAGTTTTTCATGCAAGTTTTTCATGCAAGTTGCATGCAAGTTTTTCATGCAAGTTTTTCATGCAAGTTGCATGCAAGTTTTTCATGCAAGTTTTTCATGCAAGTTGCATGCAAGTTTTTCATGCAAGTTGCATGCAAGTTTTTCATGCAAGTTTCATGCAAGTTTTTTATGCAAGTTTTTCATGCAAGTTTTTCATGCAAGTTGCATGCAAGTTTTTAATGCAAGTTTTTCATGCAAGTTTTTCATGCAAGTTGCATGCAAGTTTTTCATGCAAGTTGCATGCAAGTTTTTCATGCAAGTTTCATGCAAGTTTTTCATGCAAGTTGCATGCAAGTTTTTCATGCAAGTTTTTCATGAAAGTTGCATGCAAGTTTTTAATGCAAGTTTTTCATGCAAGTTTTTCATGCAAGTTGCATGCAAGTTTTTCATGCAAGTTTTTCATGCAAGTTTTTCATGCAAGTTGCATGCAAGTTTTTCATGCAAGTTTTTCATGCAAGTTTTTCATGCAAGTTGCATGCAAGTTTTTCATGCAAGTTGCATGCAAGTTTTTCATGCAAGTTGCATGCAAGTTTTTCATGCAAGTTTTTCATGCAAGTTGCATGCAAGTTTTTCATGCAAGTTTTTCATGCAAGTTTTTCATGCAAGTTGCATGCAAGTTTTTCATGCAAGTTGCATGCAAGTTTTTCATGCAAGTTGCATGCAAGTTTTTCATGCAAGTTGCATGCAAGTTTTTCATGCAAGTTGCATGCAAGTTTTTCATGCAAGTTGCATGCAAGTTTTTCATGCAAGTTGCATGCAAGTTTTTCATGCAAGTTGCATGCAAGTTTTTCATGCAAGTTGCATGCAAGTTTTTCGTGTAAGTTGCATGCAAGTTTTTTCATGCAAGTTTCATGCAAGTTTCATTCAAGTTTTTCAAGCAAGTTGCATGCAAGTTTTTCATGAAAGTTGCATGCAAGTTTTTCATGCAAGTTGCATGCAAGTTTTTCATGCAAGTTGCATGCAAGTTTTTCATGCAAGTTGCATCCAAGTTTTCATGCAAGTTGCATGCAAGTTTTTCGTGCAAGTTGCATGCAAGTTTTTCATGCAAGTTGCATGCAAGTTTATCATGCAAGTTTTTTTCATGCAAGTTGCATGCAAGTTTTTCATGCAAGTTGCATGCAAGTTTTTCGTGCAAGTTGCATGCAAGTTTTTCATGCAAGTTGCATGCAAGTTTTTCATGCAAGTTTTTTTCATGCAAGTTTATCATGCAAGTTTTTTTCATGCAAGTTGCATGCAAGTTCTTCATGCAAGTTGCATGCAAGTTTTTCGTGCAAGTTGCATGCAAGTTTTTCATGCAAGTTGCATGCAAGTTTTTCATGCAAGTTTTTCATGCAAGTTGCATGCAAGTTTTCATGCAAGTTGAATGCAAGTTTTTAATGCAAGTTGCATGCAAGTTTTTCGTGCAAGTTGCATGCAAGTTTTTCATGCAAGTTGCATGCAAGTTTTTCATGAAAGTTGCATGCAAGTTTTTCATGCAAGTTGCATGCAAGTTTTTCATGCAAGTTGCATCCAAGTTGCATGCAAGTTTTTCATGCAAGTTGCATCCAAGTTTTTCATGCTAGTTGCATGCAAGTTTTTCATGCAAGTTGCATGCAAGTTTTTTCATGCAAGTTTCATGCAAGTTGCATTCAAGTTCTTGAAGCAAGTTGCATGCAAGTTGCATGCAAGTTTTTCATGCAAGTTGCATGCAAGTTTTTCATGCAAGTTGCATGCAAGTTTTTCATGCAAGTTGCATGAAAGTTTTTCATGCAAGTTTTTCATGGAAATTGCATGCAATTTTTTAATGCAAGTTGCATGCAAGTTTTCGTGCAAGTTGCATGCAAGTTTTTCATGAAAGTTGCATGCAAGTTTTTTATGCAAGTTGCATGCAAGTTTTTCATGCAAGTTGCATGCAAGTTTTTCATGCAAGTTGCATGCAAGTTTTTCATGCAAGTTTCATGCAAGTTTTTCATGCAAGTTGCATGCAAGTTTTTCATGCAAGTTGCATGCAAGTTTTTCATGCAAGTTGCATGCAAGTTTTTCATGCAAGTTGCATCCAAGTTTTTTATGCAAGTTTCATGCAAGTTTTTCATGCAAGTTGCATGAAAGTTTTTCATGCAAGTTTTTCATGGAAATTGCATGCAAGTTTTTCATGCAAGTTGCATGCAAGTTTTTCATGCAAGTTGCATGCAAGTTTTGCATGCAAGTTGCATGCAAGTTTTTCGTGCAAGTTGCACGCATCCGCAGTAGCCTTTTTTTATTTCACATTTGGTACAGCTTTCAGAAACACAAATAAAAGATAGTTTGGCTACAAATAAAGAGCAAACAAAAAATAACTTTAACCAAAAATAATTATAGATACATATGTTCAAAAAATGGACAATTTTTCAGAAGATTATGATAAGAAAACATAGAAAAAGTTATTTTTTCTCAAATAATTCATGTGATAAATTGAAAGGGTTTCAGCGATAAATGTTTCAGGAAGGGGTTTGTTCGTAGATTATGGCCAAGTTATAAACAAGTTTCTAAGGATTTTTTGGGTGTTCTTTTAATTTCCTTCAAAATCTCTTGAAAGTTTCACACGAATAAACAAAATCGTAGAAGATTTTCTGTATTTTTTCTTTTAAACTGGTGTGTGTGATTGCACGCACACATACATAGGTAAGTAGTGTGAAGAAGAACGTCGAACAAAATTTTTTAAACCGTTGACCGGGGAGATTTTGTTTACCCCTCATTATTTCTGACCTTCTCCACCAGGCCGAAAGTAATTGGAAACTGAAGTTACTCGTGTGAAATGGGACTTAGATGTCGTTTATGTAGTAGATGACTACGTCTTCGGCGATAATTTTTTTGGATAAAAAAACATGATTTGTTAACTGAATTGTATGTGGTTTTCCATTTGGATATAAAAGTTGATCAAAACCTAGTTTTAATCTCATCGAAATCAACAAGATTTCCAGATATTGTACATAATCTAGAAGAGTACTGCAAAATCTTCGTGGAACAGAACGAATGTGAAACAAACACACTTAATTTTGAAATTTGGTAATTTTGTTGCCGAAAATTGCTCCTGTACAAAGAAGAACAGAAAAAGATTAATTTTATTGCCGGATGGAATTGAATTTTGAACAACAACAACAACTTAAAGGTGCTACCACCAATTGCTTACGAATTAATTTTAGGTATTTTAATTCGTTTTATTTTTGTTTGGCTGGAGATATAGCTATTTCAAGGGGTGTCAAGCCCTATCATCAGTCTCCTTTATAGTGGTTCTGAGTGGTGAAAAACACACCATGAACAACGCACAACTACTCTATGAACACATCCATCGAGATTCAAATGAAATTATCAATCGCACCAACATCTAAAAACAAAACCACCAAGTTCCATTCGATACTCAAACAATCGTCACAAACCCATCTGCAGTCGGATTGTTCTTCTCCTTTTATCGGTAGTAATCCTACTGTGGATTTTGTATTTATAATGCGTGTAAAATCCTACTGTACTTTGTATAGCTTTCCCAAAAAAAACACGGCTAGTAATTTTTCAGTTCTTATCATATTCTCTTTTTTACTAAACGACGCGACGCAACGATGACAGACATAAGCACACGCAAGACCTCCCAGTTCAACACAATGGAATGTATTTGTATTTGAAGTGAAGTTACAGAAATTTCGTGTATTGACAGCATGAAGCTTCTTCATGCTTGTAATCCCAACATTGTTACTCAAATTCAGTACATTGATTCCAATAAGAAGGATTTGACTGTTATTTTCTTTCTATGAGTTATATATATAAGGAAAATGTTTCTATTTTATATTTCCAAAAAGTTTGGATTATAAACAATAATCCTAAGAATATACACTGGCATTTCGTCAAGGTTAAAATGGCCATCATGTTGTAGAAAAAAGGCAATTTATAACCAATATCATAGAGTTCTAATAAACGGAATTTTATTTGAATAACCCTTGTGGAATAAATGTTGCAATAGTCCTTGATATATGTAAATACATACACGAATACCTTAATATAATATGTTCGTAAATTCCAACACTTCAAACGATATTATTAAAACACTTCTAACACGCGCTGGCTGAGTAAAAGTTGAACAGAGCCTTGCATTTTCGCTTACTCAATGACGATAATATTTTTTTAATTTAATTTACATTGAAGTGCGTAGACATGTCTCCTAATTATATTCATTAATGATAAACACACACGCAATATTACCTAGACATACTATACACCTACGCTACTCAGAACACGAACTATACTTTCATACTTCATTTCGGGGGAGCCTCCATTATTATGTGTGTAGGTAGGTATACAAAAGCTGGGGCTTTAGTGCAAAACATATTACAATAAACACAAACACAAGCAGGAACAGAAACAGAAACACACTTTGCACTCCCGCAGTCCAGTGAGAAGAGTTTTATTTCCTGGCTTATAAAATTGTCACTTGGAGCTTTAAGTACTTGGTTGATAGAGAAAGAAAAAGCACCTGGCAAAATGGGATTTTAAGCATCAAGGATTACCTTGAATTTATTGTGTGTGAGAATGGTTGTATGGTGTATGATGTACCAAGTCATAGTTATAGTTTAAGAGAGTCTCTACTGCACTCACATTTATTTCTACACTCAGAAAAAACACTGCAAATTATTACATCACAACCAAAATAGACTAAACTGAACGATTTGGTCAGTGGTAACTTAATTTAATCAATTTGAAAGCTATACCGCGGCCCTAAAATCTCCATAATGCACTCTTTCAAAATGCAAAAAACAAAAAAAAAAAAAACTGTTTTTTAAACCGCTCCAAATTATCAAAAACTTTGAAAAATAATTACAAAAAATCCACAACTGCTACCAAAAATGTCTCAAAAACTATTCACTTTACTAATTTTTTATAAAGCAGATAAAAAAAATGAAATATAAGCTTTAAAAAAAGCTATAACAAATCATTGTATGTACTTTCTTTTTTCAAATTGCACCTTCCACCGCAACTCATGGGGGGAAATACAATTTTCCTCTATAAAATGTTTTTATTAAAATGATTCCAGGAATCGTCTGGCGAAATATCCTGCACGAATTAGGGGACTCCTTGTATATTTAAATCTTAAAGTAGTTTTCATAATCTATTTTTTAGCATCTTCATTTTTAAAATGGTGAAATCTCTATCCGTAAGTTAGGTTCTATACGATTTTTCTCTTAGTGTATAGTTTCGGTTCCCTGTTGCAGATGGTAGCTTATAAATGGTGACGGAAAGATTGTGTTTTTAGTTACAAGTTATAATGCGAAACAGATTTTTCATCATCACCAGCCAGCGCGTCATCCCGCAATGTTTCATGGCAACTGAGTGCGAAATATTAATGGCAAATCCTTTGAGTCGTTTCGTTACCTTCGTGCAATAAATAAGTGCAATTAGCGAAAACTCTTTTTTTTTTCATATTGTATTATTTTTTGTTTGTCAGTAGTCAGTGTACCTACCTACCTATATAACGTGTGCTGTGATGGTTGTTTTGGGATCTGTGGGGCGGATATAAGGATTCGGATGCGGTGGGTTTTACCAAATTTACTCTAATTACACTCAGTTGACCTAGTTTTGTCGGTAGAAGTATACCCAAGCTGGTTTGTGGTACGAATAATGATTTATCAGTGCAGGAAGGTTAGACGTTTGTTATTTTGTTTTATGTTTTTTTTTTTTTTTTTTTTTAAGTGGCGCCCAGTTCAAAACCGATGCACCTACATTTTCTTTTGTTTGTATATTTTTCGTACATCTGTAAGCACGCATCATTCAACCCATGACCACTACTACTGTTGGTTTTATTGATTGGTATTGTTATATCCTTTTAGCAATAGAATTGTTATAAATAAACAAATGCAGGTAGGTGGATATAAACTTTATTTACCGAAAGTATTTTGTTTGATTTTTCGACTTCGATTTTGGTTTCGATATAGTTGTATTGCATGACTGCAAAGTACCTTCATCGAATTGTTAGCAAAGTTAAGCTAAACAAATATTTGAGTTGGGGTTTGGAGTCAAGTATTCACCCACATTTTTATAAAGAATTGCTGATACAAGAGTTGGTTATAAGCTTTGTATAGCCAGACTCCTCGAAAGCTGAGTGGTTTTGTTTGTGGGTACTTGAACCGGGCCCACCACAACAATATGTTTGAAGTTTGCAAGCCACACAGACGTTAGGGTATTTAGGAGCAACTAGTCGTCTCTTGTATTATGTAATGTGGGCTGATTTAAAGCTTAAAGATCGAACTAACTGGTAAAAAAAAACTTAAATCTAAAGGAAGTGTGTATTCGGATATGAGTCAAAAATCGCTCAATTTCGAAAGATTATTATACATTTTTCTTATTTTATATTATTTTCTTGTTCATCCAAATTATTTATACAAAAAAATATCGTATAATAATTTGAAAACTGTGATTTTTTTGAGGAAGTTTAACTTTTTATTTCAGTCATAAATATAAAATACCGAATGATCAGAATATCAATCAACTTTTTGCTTTTTTTTTTTTAAGATAAAGATAAGGCCCTTATCGTTTTTATTGCAGACCAGTCCGTCCGGTTATCGGTTCGGCATTGTGTGATTTTGTTCAATTAAAAAAACTATATATTTTTATTTTGGTGAACAATGTAGGTATATGAATGAATCATATATACAGGGTGATCGGTATAAGATGCACCAATTTCAATTTTCTCAAAAATTAAAAGACATTTTAGCATCCGGTTTTCTGTTTTTTATTGAAAATTAAAAAGAGCATTGAATTTTGAAAACAAAAATTATACTTAATTACATAAAATTTTGAAAAAAATTAGTTTGAAACTTTTTTTTTCTTCAAAATTTCGAGTTTGGAAATTAATTTTTCAAAAAATATTCACTAACACAACCTATTTTAAAATGGAGATAAAATAAAAGATTTTTGGCTTTCCAAAAAAGTATGGCATGGCATGGTTCTTAAATATTTTTTTTTTTGTTTTAAGTCAATTTTTTAGAAAATTGCCCCTCCTGCCTAAACGGAGGGAAATAGACCCCCCCTCCCATACGATTTTGTTCTTGTCTTAACCCAACCTACTCGCTCCAGCAGTTTGGTGCATCTTATACCGATCACCCTGTATATATGAATGGATTCTGCATGTGAATAATAAACTCGGTTGAAATATTTTTGTTTGCTAACATTTTCTTTGTAGGCAACACAAATGATTTTGATATTGAACGAAAAACTAATAATAGTACAGTAATATAAGAATTATATAAGAGCTGTATAAATGGAAACAAATGCGGGCAGTGTACAGTATGAAATTTGGCAGGTCGTAAGGGCTTTCAGGTATAAAAAACGAACTTAAATTTCAGTTTTGTACCCCTTGAGGCCTTGAAGGTAAATCCTTTACCTGATTCTGCAGAATCGGTTGAAAAATTGGCGGAAGCCAATATTTATAATTTCGGATAATGGTATTCAATATAAAAAACCATTGTACGTCATTTAAAGGGCCACAATGATAAATTAATTGACTGGTTTGACATATAAAATAGGGTAAATTCGGGCATTATGGCGCACTTAATTTGATTCTTGAATATAATTTTATTACGGACATCAATTTTTAATTTAAAACAGAACATAAATCGCAATCAAATAAATTTAATGATTCAAAAAAAAAAAAATTTAAAAAAAATTATGAAAAAAATCATAACGCCTTAAACATAGGGCAATATGTTGGGCAATTATTTACTTAATAATTGATCTTTAAAATCAAAATTGATTATATTTTAGTTTTGCGTTATTAACCCATTTCCGGTGGCTATATATACAAGTTCCAGTTGACTTATAGAAACTTGAAATTTAACATACTGTATATTTTTTTGTACCTTATTATGGGAAATTAAAAAAAAAAAAAAAACATTTGGAACTTTTGGTTACGCCCGCCGAAAACAGTATCAAATTTATCGAAATAAAATTTGATTCTTACATGGAATACATGAAGTTTATATGAACACTTTTATGAAAAATTAATTAAATGTACCTAGCCTAGATACACTTAGTTATGACAAGAAAATTAATAAAATCAATAAAATAATTAAAAATAAAAATAAAAATTGACCTAAAATAAAAAAAAAATATTTTTTTTTCAAAAATTATTAAAAAATAAAAAAAAATTTCAAAATTATTTTTTTTCCCACAAATGAACACTAAAATTACCTATGTATACTCAGTATAAATTTGAAATTTCTGAAGTTAACCTAAGATAAAAATCAAAAATTGTAAAAAAAAAAATAATATTTCCCAATTTTTTTTTTCAAAAATTAAAATAAAAATAAGAAAACTCATTTTTCCAAAAGTTTATTTTTTTCTAAAAATGATTACTATCCATTTGTTTTATATAAGTTTAAAGTTTCAAAACAACCCTTAAAAAGATAAAAATAAAAAGCTGCAAACAAAAATTGACCTAAAAATTTTTGTTTTTTTTTTCAAAAATTTAAAAAAAAAATCAAAAAAACTATTTTTTAAATTAATTTTTGTTTTCAAAAATTCAGATTAAAATTACCATACGCTTTATAAATTTGAAGTTTCTAAAACCAACCCTTAGATAAAAATCAGAAACTTTACAAAAATTGAAAAAACAATTGCGACCTAACAAAAAATACTCATCCTTTTGTTCATCCTTTTTGCAATCCAAAATTATGTTTCTTAAAAAATTGGTATATTTTAAATATAAACATGCACACAATATTTCGAGAAAAAACCGTTTAAGCTGATTTGAAAACGCAACGTAGAATATTTTTGTAGGTTCAAATGCTACTGGATTAGGCGAGCGTTGCGAAAACGCAACATATACATAGTGCTTTCGGTGCTTTCATCTCACCTGTCAGACAGGCAACTTATATAAATTGCGTCAACATTATTTCAGAATATAATTTGAACCTTTATTTTCATGTAGTTAACATGATTTTGAAAAATTTTAATCATAATTTCGAACATTTCATATTTTGAAGGTGCAAAATCAACACGAAAAAAAAAAATTTAGAAAAATCCAAAAACAGGTCGATTAGATAATTCAATTAACTCTCAAATTTATTACTAAGTTTATCTTAATTTATAATCAGTGAAGTTCCAGAAGTTCTCAGGTATGACGTTGCGTTTTCGCAACGCTAGCCGTGCCTCTGTAGAAATCTTTCTTGGTTTTTGAAAAATAGAAAATAAAAAGCGAAAGTTACTTTTTATCCAAAAAAAAACTGGTGAGTTATTTTTTGTATCTTTTATATCATTTTCGATTTCTATCATAAGCCTATGGGTTTTTCTGGATTCTATTTGTTTTTTGTTTGTTGTTTTTTTTTAAGAGCATTGAATATAACAAAAAAAAGACAGTGGAACGTAGTTATGCAAAATTTTAAAAAAATAAATCAACTTAAAAAAAAAAAATCAAATTTTTTTCTTCAAAAAAATTAACTTTGAAATTTAATTTTTTTTTAACTATTAAATTAAAAAACTTGATTAAAAAAAAAACAAAACAAATAAAAAATGGAATAGAAGCTTTCATATCAATTGGAAAGAAAAACGAAACAAATCTTATTTTTCATAACAGGCGATAGAAAATTAAATACAAATTTGAGCTTCCAATAAATTGTTAAAATATGAAAACCACACAATGGTTCTGTAAGTTCCAAATATTTTAGTAAATTCTGTTATTTTTCCAGCTGATAGTTTTACTTTTCTTAACGAAATTGCATTAGTAGGGGTACGTGGGGCTTGACAGGCCCCTTAGGGATTATTGTTAGTAAAAACTGCAAAAATGTAGAACTTTTGAAGAATTCGTATTAGAAAGAAAATTTATCAAGAAATAAGACAGTTTTTAAAATATAAATTACTAGCTGATCCAGCGGACTTCGTCCCGTCCAATATTTGGCAAAAAAAGAATAAAATTATGTATATTAATTTACTTGAATTCTTTTCGATTTATTGAAATATAAAAAAAAAGAATAGAACAATGATTATACTCATTTTAAGGCCACATGATACACAACATTTTTTGTTTTCTGCTTCGGAGTGTGAATAAATAGTGAGGGTGGTTTTCCGACTCAGGAACACGCCACATAGGTACAGCTGGCCGTGTGAAAAGCATGACATTTCTAGATTTATGCCGCAAACTTTCAGCGACTGCCCTTTTGACTTGTTTATGGTCATTGCAAATGCAAGTTTCACTTGGAATTGAATGCGTTTGAACTGGAACGGCAAATCGGTTGAAGTCAAGGCAATTTGCGGAATTAGGAATTCTTTCCCTTGAACGGCCCTTTTTCAAATTGCTTGCCACAATCACATTTTTAATTAGCTCCATCGCAATCAATCAGGATGGATTCATCTTTCGTTAAAGTCAATTAATTGACAGGTGAAATCGATATTAAACTACTTGAAGTACATATGTATCTACCGGAATTTGTTCATTTCCGATTCTCAGTAGCTGTTTGGAGAAAACTTCTGCGGTTCTATCATGTTGCAGGAACACTCGCATATTTATACTCAACGGAATAGTTTTCACGTATCGGATTTCGGAATCACGTGTATTTTTGGAAGTCACCCGCCAGCAGTATCATAACGCCACTAAATCGATGGTTATTGTTGCGCAAATATTTCAATGTTCGATGGAGCCCCAAGAAACATTTTTAGTTCTTTAAAAGATTTAACAGCGCTTCCAGAGCTAATCTTAAACCTCGTTTAATTAAGAAGGAGCTCTAGGTGCGCCTATAGAGCAAACGTCGAGCACACTTACAGCTAATTCATCGAGTTTGAGAGCACTTTTTTGCTCTAAGCAAGCTTGTTATTAGTGCCAAGTGAATATGAAGCTTTATGGCACATGCATTTGAAACCTTTTAAGAACCACTTTTGACAGATTGTTGTTTGTATTAGTTTATGTAAAACTAATAATGATACAAAATTTAAATGTATGCAAGATGTAATAAATAGTAGTATGCATAATTGATAACTTCCCTACGAAAATAAAATAGAAAATAAATTATTTTTCGTTTTAATTTGGTTGACATTTAAGTGCGAATTGAAATTTTTCACAAAAGTATTAATTGTGCTTCGATAAATAACAACGCGCTCTTAAATTACTGTATATTAAGCTCACAAATAATAAAAAAAAATAACTCGACAAGTTAGGAATTCTTGGAAATACATTTTTCGGAACTAAAATAAATTTATTTTTGAAACAAAAATACAATCTCCTATGTTTTTAAGCAAGAACGAATATAAATACTTAGTTTTTTTTTTATTAAATTTGAAAAATATTTCAGTAATTTTAGGTCTCGTCGCCATTTTTTATCAGGCAAAACTGATATCTTCAATAGAGCTGCAATATAGCTTTCAGCTATATTTTCTATTGTTCGAGAGCTGCAATATTAATTACTGTTGATATCGAGCAGTTATATCGCGTAAAGGTTTGTTTTCTGCTGTTTTGGAGCTATTTGGAACAAGATGGTAGTTTGGTGGTGTTTCTTTGATAAAACACATAGGGTGTTATAGAAATTCAAGATTAAGGAAAGTTAACACTGAATAAAATTGTTTTTATATGAACGTATTTTTTTTTAACTAAGAATATTTTTGTATTTCAAAAATGTGTTAGGTACTTTATCAATATTTTTTGTACGAAGAAAATTGTCAAAAATGTTTGTGAGTTTGAACATTTTGACGAAAAGACGTTTAATTAAACGTATAACTTTAAAAAAAAAATTAACTTAAATATTTTTTTTTTCGTATAAATTATACATAAATAAATAAATTTGATGGCACAACAGCTCATGAAGAACTAGGGCCTAGTGACTTACAACTCTCAACCATTTCTGTGTGCGTGTCTGCAGGAATGGAGGGAACCTACAGTTTATTGCCGAATCCGAACGGCTAACGAGCGGCACTTTTCTGTGACAGGAGATACTCTTGGAAGTTTTGTCAATTCCTCGCAAGAGGCAGTAGCCGTTTTTTCTTTTAAATAAATAGGTGGCGAGGCTGGGGATCGAACCTTAGACCTCCGGCTTGACAGTCCATCGCACTAACCATCACGCCACGGCTATAAATTATACGTAAGATTTAAAATGCGAAAAATTGTTTTCCTTCAAAACTTAAAAAAAATTCAGACATCGATTAAAATTCGTATTTTCAAAATGGCAGCTTAAGCACAACACTCAAGGCTATACGCAGTTTTTAAACAATCAAGGAGAAACCTCCCATCGAGCCCAATCATATAAAATTCATTGGCATATTTTTCAAATCTGAATAATGCCTAGGTACTCAAAACCTCAAAGAAATTTACTTATTTTCTACCTCTTGTTTATAGTTTGTCCTGTTAAATTATTCTGTTCTATCTCGCAACACCCTATAATATGAGTGGCTGAGTCAACTGAATAAAAACATAAATACGCAGCTCTAAAACCACTGTTCTTAGCTCTATTAATGCTTAATTTTGACGTTTTGTAAAAAAATAAAAACTTAAATCCACAACCGCTTTTTTTGTAGTTCTTCTAAAGCTATTTTTTGACGTTTCGTATGACGCATGCATTTGTATTTTTTTTTCATGCTCTATAGCTACTGTTTTGGAGCTGTGAAGGCGATTGCTATATGCGCATGCGTTCTTTGAAGCTCTACAATGCCTGAAAGTTGAAGTTTGCTGGTTAAGAGATCAAGTGAACACTATTTTGGAGCATATTAAAAGATATATGAGTAAATAGAGCTTAAAGTGTCCTTAAACTTTAATATAGAGCATAATTTTTAATAAAAATAATGGGAGCTGTGGAATTATCTTTCATAAAGCTGAAGCCTTAGATATCACTTTTTTAAAGCTATATAGGAACAGATTTGCTTCTCCTAGCTCCAACGATGTTACTTGGGGCAGAAGGAAGTGTCCAATTTGGTATTCTATGGAAAAATAAATTTATGTATATAAACTTATTTACATATCCTATGGTATCCAATAAAGAGAATTCAAGTGACTAGTTACTCGAAAAATACAGTTGAAAACCTCAAAATACTAAATTTTGCTCAGTTTTGTCGTTTTTCTTCTGAACCGACGATGCTTTCGTTGATTTTCAATATTTTTTTTTTTTTCATTTTAAGTCAATTTATCACAAATTCCTCCCTCTCCCTCACCCTCTCCACATCAGGGGGAGATAGAATATTTCCTCAATACGATCTTCTTTCGTAGAATGATAAAAGAAATCTTCCCCAAAATATCCTGCACGAATAAGGAACACCTTTACTTACTATAATAATAATTTATTTCTTATAAGGTATTTATCCAAACTGAGAGGATCCAAAGAAAAGGATCTCTCTTTATTGGACAGTTCTCATATCTGGACATAATAAGCGGACCATAAATGTCCGCTTATTGGAGCTTCAACTGTATTTTAATTTACTTCATTTTTTTCGTATCCATACACATTTTTTGTGACTTAATGGGATTCAGCTAAACAAAAAAGAATTTCTACTGATGCCTTTGCATTTCTAAGTAACTTATAATGTTGTTTTCGAAAGTCTGACTCTCACTTAAAGTCATATTAAAGGAAACTTTTGACATTGTCGTTGAGCATAAAGCCCATCAAAAATTATCCGATTCATTTCTCTTTGATTAAGGATGGGATTTACTGCCTATATTTCTTCTTTGCATTAAGTGACTTATTGGGAACTTGAAAAAGTTTTCCAAAACTTCCCTACCCCAATTTTCGTCGTGATGTGTATGATGGATTCTTGTAACCAAAAGTTTTTTAGTCCGTCATTCCCATAGCCATTATCAGAAACAGAGAGTAATCCAAAACAGCTTCTCTGAATATAAGGTATTGATTCCTGTATGAAAACCTTTAGCCCATTCAAAGGAACCGATTGATAGGTACATGCTGACCTAATAACTCCATCCTCTACATCTGTTTTTTGCCAAAGGCATATTATATTTTCCATACATTTTCCACCTCCGCCTCATATTCTCGTCTCGTTGTTCAAACAAAAAAAAAACACAGTTTTGTTACACTTCATCAACATAATGGAATCTCGTATATGAATTTCATTGAATACTGCGGAGTCAAGTCCGCCATGAGTTTGAGTATATCCGTCCTTTGGCCCGAAGAGGATAGTCATTTTCGTTTGGACATCGAAAAACTTTTCAATTTTACCTCGGACCGGCTGCCTCGACCCGATGCGCACTCTTTCATCTGGGAATTGATCTGCATTCGATGCGATACGATGCGATGGCAAAATGCATTAAAGCACAAATGGGTTCTTCCACTTCCATCATCATCGCAGGCCTTCTGATGCTGTCTGCCGCGCTCTGGCACTGCCTTGCATGCATCTCTATGAAGGTATAGTAATAATTCCACAGATATGGCTTGGCTATTAAGGATATAAATGCGAAAACTTTTGCCTAGAGTGCGACAATTTTGGCTTTATATTCGAATCTGGCAGAAATTGCTATCGATTTTCTTCTTCGGCAGCAGGATCATATCATCATAGTTAAATTTATGAAAAACAGGGACAAAAAGGACCAAAGAGATCGCCTCTCGCTTCTATAGTCGTCCTGGTCTTGGTTTTGATGTGCATCACATAGAACAGAAGAAGTAGTTTTCTTTCAGCAAATACCTATCCTTTTTTCTGCGTATATATTTTGTGCCTTCAATTTTTTCCCATATCTCATCACATTAGATATGCAACAGGCGAAAAGTTTTAATGCTCGTTCTCATAACTTGCAGAAGTTTACTTTTGCGGCGAAAGGGTTGAGGTATGAATGAGGCGAAACAGTGTCATTAGAGTGCATCGTGATGAAGCATAATGACGATGATGCACGGAGTCAGCAAGCGCATATAATATTTAGAAGTCGAGGCGGTGTGTTAGATGGCTTAAATTTTTTATTCTTTTATAACACGTAATCATCATCAAGAAGAAATAGAAAAATTCCTTCTTCGACAGACTGACGATATACATACATAGATTTAAGTTTAAAATTCCTAAAAAGGCCATTAAACTTTTCTGCTACTAAAAATTGCTCCTGCATGCCAAAGCAAAGTGATGAGATGAGAACTTTTCGTGCTGAATTCCTACTTCCTTTGCATCAAAAATTACTATACAAAGTTGGTAATTTGCAAATTTTATACTTTTTATTAAGATTAGGTTGTTCAACTTGTCTTTACCTATGCAAGAAGGAAAAAGTTTAGTTATTTTAGTTTTTTCTTCAACTAATGAATTATTTTCGAACATGCTGAAAACATTCCAAGGTATATAAATGATGCAAATATTTTTGGCGCTTTATTCGGCCTTTCTAAATAATCAAACACTATTCTCGACTTAACTAAATTTAGTAAAGGATATTCTTATATCATTCTCTAGAGGAGAAATTCGAATTTTGTATTAAATATATGTATGTATGTGTGGAGACGATATTAAGAGCGGTCAACTCGGTGGCGTACACAAATAAATACAGCAAAGAAACACTTACTTCGGCCATCTTGATAGGGGATAGATATCTATTTATGTATAATATGTAAGCTTATTTTAAATTAAAAAAATTTTTGACTATATGTCAAATTTATGACGAAAAAAAAATACAGGTGCTTATTGCGAGAGTCTATTCGAAAAAAGTCTATTCGACAAAAGTCGATCAAAATTCTTGATAGAATTGAAATTTCTTTCAAATAGAAAAAATATTAAATTATTCAGTACAAATATTAAAAGTCAAATAGAAAAATATTAACGAATAGAATTTTGAAATAACGATACATAGTAGACTTTAATTCTATTCGACACGATTCTATTTCATTCGCAATAAGCCTCACAATATCGAAAATAAATTATAAAAAAAACTATGAAGAAAAAAGTACGCATACGTCATAGTGTACCTATGGAAATAAGCCGTTATTCTGTATTCTAAAATTTTGTTAATACAGTATTCTGCATTTAAATTCAGGAATATTTCAAAGATTATATAATTGTAATTATGTGCAATTTTTATTCAAGAAAAAAATGTTTATCTTTTAAAAAATCTTGCATTTCAAAATATAAAATATTCAAAGTGTCACTTTTTCTCATCCTATAAAAGCTAATTTTTGAAAATCAATTGGGTTCAAAACAATCTAATAGACTAAGAGCCCACAGCAATTTTTGGGTCTAGATAGGTCTTTACTTTCTATTCGCAAATATGCAAGTCTTGCAAGCTGTGGTTGGGGCGTTGCTGCAATAAAAATGCATTTCTTTCTGAAAGCCCATGATAAAAAGTTTACCATTAAAAAAAAACTATATTTAATAAAAGAGCTGAACACCATAGACATGAATATGGGGGTCCAAGACCTCTTAGGTGGGCCATGAAAATGAATTTTCAGGTGCGTTTTGCATACAGAAGGCCCGACCTAAGAAGTCTTGGACCCTCATAGTCATGTCTATGGTATTCAGCTCTTTTATTATATATAATTTTTTAAATGCTAGGTATATCTATTATCTGGGCTTTCAGAAAAAAGTGAATTTTCAATGCAGCATTATTTGCAAACGCCCCAAGTACAACTTGCAAGACTTGCATATTTCCAAATAAAAAGTAAAGACATATCTTATT
Organism: Epistrophella euchroma; assembly: GCA_947049315.1. NCBI lineage: Eukaryota > Metazoa > Arthropoda > Insecta > Diptera > Syrphidae > Epistrophella > Epistrophella euchroma. Next base: position 42,643,398 of record OX346248.1, read on the forward strand.
GCATCATTGAATTTTTGCTATACTTCACACCCAAAAATTGCTGTGGGCTCTCGGTCTATAATCTTTTAGGCTAGACCCTGCCATACACATTTACAAAATTTCATTGAAATCGGTTGGGCGGTTTCGGAGATAGGTAAGCCGTAAGCGTATATGAACATAGCGACACGTGGTTCATATACAGGGTGTCTTTATTTATTGGAACTGTGATTTTCGATCAAACTGACATGAAGGAATGACTTTTTTGTATTTGACAGTTCTTCCTTTAGTCAAAATATTATCATTGTTGCTAGCTCTTGGCCTGTGATCAGAATTTAACTACAAGGATTGGTCGAAATCTATAACGTAAAAGATTGCCATTATTCATAAAACTGAAGAAATAACGTTTTTCGTTGAAACGTTTTCCACGTTTTGAGTACTCTGGATTCCGAATCCATCGTTTTTAGAATTATGCCTGTATTGCATGTAGTGTGCGTAGTGCGTTTGTGAGTTTTTCATTACTTAATGACGTAGTAAGGTATTGGTAAGACTTCAAAAAAATCAAAATGTTTCATAAAAAAAAACTGCTAAAACTTCAAGTTTCGACTTGAATATCTCGATAATTAACTATGACATCGACTCCAGGATAAATTTAGTCTGCGCACAATGCAATAATTGTTAGATATTTAGTAAGATTTGTAAACAAAATTAACTCGTGGTTTTTTTTCTAATCTAAAAAAACGGCAAAAGAAACATTATCATTTTTGAAAATTTGTATTTTTCTCAAAAATGGCTGCACAGATTTTTCTAAAAAAAATTAAATTATTTTTATTAGGTAGGTATATGATACCTTCTGGTGGAAATAAAATTTCTGAAAAATTGTTTTAAATGGTAGCTCCCATAGAAACATTTTTTTATTTTCGGGGCTTATTGCGGATGAAATAGAATCTTGTCGAATACAATTAAAGTCTACTATCGTTATTTCAAAATTCTATTCGTTAATATTTTTCTATTTGACTTTTAATATTTGTACTGAATAATTTTATATTTTTTCTATTTGAAAGAAATTTCAATTCTATCAAGAATTTTGATCGACTTTTGTCGAATAGACTTTTTTTGAATAGACTCTCGCAATAAGCCCCTTCGTTTTTATCGAATAGGAATTTGTTTTTTTAATGATTTTTTTTATGGAGAATGTTCTGAAAAATTTAAATAGTGTATTTTTCAGTGGACTGTATAGGAAACTATTTCATAAAATCAAACACAATATTTTAATTTTTAAGAACACTTATTGTTTATTCCAACTTCAAGTTATTTTAAATTTCGTGCTGGGCGATGCACGTCTTGTGTATTCAAGCTCTGTAGTGGCAGTGAGTAATGAATACAATCATAAAAGATTTGGTTTATGTTATGTAGGTACATTGGCGGTTGTCGGTTGATTTCCCCTGCAGTGGCCTGTTGGTAAGCGCCTCCTTCTTTACTTCGATATATAATATCGAACAAATAATATACCAAAAACCAAATAAAAAACAATTAGGTATTTATATTAGAAGAAATCAGTTCTATTCGAAAACCGTTATGATTCTTTGAAAGCCTGTACAATGTACATACATTAAAAATTTAGGTATGGTATGTGTCGATTTATTTTTTACGTTTGACAAATTACGTTTTATTTCTTCTTTTTTTTTAATAATATGACAATCATTTCGCATTTTTCATTAATATTTTGTTTTATTGAATTTTTGAAGTTTTGATTGACATTTTGTTTTTTTTATATGAAGGTTTTCATTTTAATAATATAATATTCTATATACTACTGAAATAAATCTTCTAAGTAGTAGAAGACTTAGGCCGATTTTATTCACTCAGAGTTGAACAAAACTTGAGGAGTTTTGTTATCAACTTGTGAATTTGTTTTTATTCACAAAAAGTTGACGTTTTTAACTTTCGATTTTCAACTCTAGAGTTGATCAACTTTAGATTCTGTCAGCTTCCGGAAAAAGTAGAAGTTGACCGAGCAAACTTGAGAGTTTACATAAAAATATTGTTTTTTCATTTAAATTTTTTTACAAAAACAGATTATACGGACACAAAAGGTAAAAAATACATCAGGTAATGCTCCGAGGTAATTCTTTTTGGTAAATTGGCCAACAATTTCTTTGGGCAGTAAATGCATTCGCGATTTTCTCCGACGCTTTTTCCTTCTTGCGTTTCGTGGTATGATGTCACAACAAAATTCAACGCAAAATAACACGCACAAATATTCAAAAACTTTAAATTAAATAACACAATATACTTTATATCTGATTCTGATTATTAATTGGACTTGTTTACTTTATTGATTTAAAATTGTATTTAACGGCTTTTCGTGAGGGTTTTTTAACACGCAATTTTTGTTTAAGTTCAATCCAACTTATATACATTTTATGACAAAAATCTAATGTGAATTATTTAGTGTATATTCAATAAGATTAATATTCTTAATCAATATTTAGTTGTTTTGTTTTTTCTTATTTGCCATTTTACTATTATGCTTTTTTAATTGACATTTTGCTGTTCAGCTTGTGAGTTTCGAAAGTAAGTAGGCATCTCTTAAATTTTTACTGTGATGACCACAAAAAAATAAACTAGGTTGTGACCATTTTGCCTTAATTAGCAAAGACTTTAAAGGTAAAATTTTCAAAGTCTTTTCATAGTCACTTTACCATTTTAAAACACAAGTCTATTTCTGTTAAAATTAATTGATTTTCTTTTGCCTTTCTCAGACGAATCCGGTTAATTTAGTGGTTCATTAAACCGTGAATTTTGAATACCTATTTTACGAAAAGATATCAACCTTTAACAAACTACATAGTGAAAGCCTAAAGAATATTATGTACCTATACAAGGACACAAGCACATATATGTACATAAATGTATTTACAACTATGATAACCTATATATTTTCTTTTATTTTTGTTAATTTTCTTCTTCTATACATTTATATTATTGAAAGGAATTAAATCTGTTTTATCCTTTTTTCATTATTTTTATCATAAATTTATTAAGTTATCCTTCAATCTCAAAAGTATAGGCAATAATACGCAGGTAAATTGAATTAAAAATAAACAAAAACTATACTGCTCTCCAGAATCAGAATCAGAATCAGGTACTCTGATGTTTTTTTTCATTCAACGCTATCCAAACAGAAAAACCACATTGTGCTCTTCAAAATTCAATACCACATTTAAGAGCTTTTGAGTTTTTGCGGTTTAAAAACAAAAATAGAATGAAAAGAAATAAGGATGCACTCGAAAGTTTGTTTGTAAAAGTTATTCAAAAACTCCTTCATACTGTAAATGAATGAACAACCAATTAAAACCGAACAAAAAAAATCCAATTTAATGGGAAATTCTATTCCTTTGGCTTTTGGTTGGGGAGGTATTTCTTTCGTTCTTCTTTAGACATTTGGAATTCGTTTCTTTTTTTTTTCGAGCGAAACCATCGCTGTCATAATAGTTTTTTTTTTTTTTTTGTTTTTTTTTTAAATCACCCACATGCATTGAAAGTTTTGAAAATTTGAATGTCAAGAACTGTCACCCAGCACCCAGTCATGGGTGACGCACATAGAAAAGTCACCGCGAATCGTATTGAAAAACTTGCTTCAGGCAATCGAAGATCCTAAGAAGCCAATGATTATATTGCTGTGCCGCATTTTGATAATGTGGTGCCTTGATGGTTTTGGTATTTTGGGCGCCTAAACTCAATTGAAATCTCATTTTAAATTGTGATATAATTATAAGGAAAGGATTGTATGTATATGACTGAGAATAGAAATTGAATGGCGCTTTAAAATGAAGAAGGTAGATATAGGTAGGTAGAAATGGCGGCCCCGAGAAAAACCTAGCTTAGAGACCCAATTAGCGCTAAAGTATGCGCCATTTTGTTACCATAACTCGCGTGACCTGTAAAGAAAACGATTTTTAACCTCCAGACAAAATGCCAAGCTAGGCAATTTTTATTTTTATTCAAAAATATAAACATGGGGAGTACATTAAGAATTAAATTCTTTTAATTTGTACCTACACATTATAAAATATTAAAAAATTTACTAATTTTGAAACAAAATGTTTAGATATTCACAAAAATTTTTAATTATTGTAAGAGAGTACATTATGCGGATTTCAATTAAATAAGTTATTCATTGGATTACTTATAACATATGTGAACAATAATTTTTTGAAATTCTTACTTGAAATAACTAAACGAATTGACAAAGGTAGTGAATTCCATAATCTTATAGCATGAACAAAAAAAAGTCGTTGGCTATTTAAATAGTTAAAACGGGGAAGAATTATATTTCGCGTTCGAATAGAGTTCGCAAAAGTTATTTTCTCAAACAGATAAATTGGTTGATGACTCTGAATTATGGTATGCAGGAATAAGCAATTTCGAATATTTATATGTTGCCTGAGAGAACATCCTGTTACATTAGAAGAAAATATGGAGATGTGATCAAATTTACGAAGTCCATATATAAAGCGTATTGCGGAGTTAAATGCAAGTTCTAACTTTCGAAAAGAAGCTGAATCAGGATTACAGTAAACGACTGCGCAGTAATTTATAAAAGGTAAAAAAAGAGCTCGAACCAGCTTCAATTTAATTGTGACTGGAATAACATTGGAAGAGATGTAAAGCTGACGTAAGCCACCGTAGATTCGTTTAACACCCATGTTTATATGATTTTCGCAAGAAAGTTTACGATTGATAATAATCCCAAGATTATTTACTTCATCTACATATGGTACAATATTATTATTTAAAAGAAGAGCTGGTATACTAGAAGTATCGATTAGATTTTTGGAGATAATTATGCCCTTAGATTTTTGAGGATTTAATAGCAATTTGTTAACGTAAGCCCAAGCATATATTCGATCCAAGTCTTCATTTAATCTTGCAACACAGTCTTCGATCAAACCAATGGGTCTAGAGAACTTAATCTGAGAACTTAATCGTCAGCATAGAGATCCATTGTGGCATTATGACATACGACAGGAAGGTCATTAATAAATAGGGAAAAAGCAGCGGACCTAATATAGACCCCTGAGGTACACCACATTGAACCTTTAAAAATGAGGAGACACCAGAGTCGGTACACACCTGTTGAAATCTATCACTTAAGTAGCTAGCAATCAGAAGTAATGAGTTTTTGCAGAAATTAAAATTCTGTTTCAGCTTTTTAATAAGAATTTGGTGGTCAACACTATCAAAAGCCTTTTAAAAATCGAGTAGGCACAAAATTGAAATGTTATTATTATCAAATTCACATCTTAATTCTTCAAGAATTTTTACAATTGCAGTTGTACAGCTATGATTTTTACGGAAACCGGACTGACAGGAAGTCAGTAATTTATGTTGGTTAATATGATCATTAATCTGATCACGCATTAAAATTTCAAAAACTTTCGACAGACATGGCAGAATACTTATTGGTCTGTAGTCTCCAGGTTTACTTCTGTTAGAATTTTTGGGTATCGGAACCACTTTTGCCAACTTCCATATTGCAGGAAATTCTGATCTCATAATACAGCAGTTTATAATGTGGGTAAAAGTATAATAAACGTGAGGTAGAATCCACTTCGTTGCGTTGAGAAAAGAGATGTTCTCCGATTTGTCAGTGACCGGAAAAAGTTGCATCGACCCTGGCTATGTCTCGCCTGGGTCTGCCTATCAAGTCGGTTGTTCAAGCTTTATTGTAGGTGGGCCAAATCTTTCTAGATATGATGCAGTTTGTAAGACTGTGCCACCTTTTCGGTTTGATTCAGTGAGGAAAATTGAGAAAATTGTTTGCCCCTCATAACTCAAAGAGGAATGGAAACTCCGCAAGTGAGCTCTGAAGTGCTGATCCTTGCCTGGCCAGTTCGTCGACCCGCTCGTTTCCCTCAATGCCACTGTTGTTGTCACCCGGAACCCAGATCAGCGAGTGACCTTGAGGTTAAGATTTAGGAAAGTTAACATAAAGAAAGGCAAGTCAAATGCCTCAGAGCCTATAACGGAGTACCAGCTGCAAAATTATAACAAAATCGACAAAGTTATTCACGAGATATTCAGAAGTAACCCCGACATAAAACAATTTTCTGGTAAAATGGAAAATCTTATTCCGTTAAGCGATTTTTTGTTAAAACAAACCAAAACGCAGTATTAGACCAGGCGCGCACATGCAACTAAACAGTTTGATTCGATTTTGAGTATTATATAGGATTATATGAGAGTCCGCGCACATAAACCGGCGAGGCGACGCGCACTCCCATATGAGCCCGTTGTGCTCAAAATCGAAACCAAACTGTTTAGTTGCATGTGAGAGCCTGGCCTAAGGGTTTTATTAAACGCAGGGTGTCCTCTAATTCGGGCAGAAGATTTTGGAGGATGTGATTCCTGGGGTCATTTTGAAAAAAACAATGTTGTTTAGCGTAATTAAGTGCCACTGGTTTTTTTTTTCTAATATTCAATGTTCTTATCAATTCTTAGTCAACTCAGAAGGCTCTGAACATAGCGTCTTTTTACCGCCTAGGACAAAACGTCACTATTGATATAGCAGTAATTTGGAACTCGTTCAAAAGTTCATCTGACAGGAGGGTCTTTTAAGTGGTGCGGAGATTCATTTAGGGCAAATGGATAACAATAATTCCCAGTCCCCAGTCGACAAGGAGGACCGAACATTTGGTTAAAGACCAAATCAACACGGGAAACTTGAGTGATTTTTCTGGATGAATGGAAACAGTTTGGCCAAGATGTTGGAAAGCAATCTCAGACTGAAACCTTAAATGGGCCGGGAACCTGTTAAGTAAGTAAGTAGGTAAAAAATTAATTTCTATTTGATGCTGCATTTTGAGGTCGGGAAGTCCACAAGTCAAAAGTATATTATTTCGAGAATTTATATTAACTCATTCATGTTGTATGAGTTTTACAAATAACATTGTGTACTTTTGCTTGCAAGGCGCGCACCAATGTGGCGACCGAGTGGAAAGGTAGTGGCGTGGTGACTAAGTGGCAGGTGGTATTGCAATAAACTATCTAAACAAATGAAGATCAACTCATCAAAGTGAAGTGGCGTTGGCGTGATATTTTGCAGGTGGTGTGGTGCCAGTCTGGTACCACTTATCTCGAATATGTTTTATTTTCAAGTGGCAAGCTTGGATTGTGATTATTGACTTAAGAAGGTCGTCTCTAATATTTTAAAATATCAACATAAATTCCAAATGTAACTAATGAATCTGTGGCACCATACATAGTTTGCCACCGCAGTGCGCGTTAAATAACTTTTATACCACTTCGCCACCACTCCATTGCCAAGCCACTTGTTTACATCTCCACTTCGTAACCACTTCAGTTCGCGCCTTGCCTAAGATTCTTACAAAAACTTAAAAGAAGAAACACACTTTCACGATTAGGATGTTGTTTTTGGTGACCCAAAGCAGTGTCAAATGTTTGTAAATCCGGGACTGAGAATTAGAAAGCAAGAAACATCATTCCAATTTAAGCTAAAAAAAAAAAAAAAAAAGAGATCGAAAATTCTAAATCCTATACTTCCGCACAGATTCAGTATTCCTTATTCTTCCTTTTGAGCATCAGTATAGGATATGTGACTGAAATTTTTTGACATTTCTGTTGCGGTTTCATGTCGCTTCCCGCCGCCAGTTACAATCATTGCAAATCGAACATTCATTCACAGCTGAATCATCCACAGAGGAGAACGAGCAGAAAATGAGGTTTTGTCTCTGTCAAGGATTGCGCATAGCACAAAATGCCGTTACATGAAGTATTCAACAAAATGCGATATGTATTTCCAGCTTCCAGTCGAAAAGTTGAATTTTATCTTGTGTCGCACATCAACTGTCACCTTTCAACAATAACATTCACAGTAAAACGGTTAAGTAAGGGAATAGATAGATATACCATAAGGGATGATAGGATTTTCTATTCTAGAAAAATAACGAAAACCAAAATTTGAATTGCATTCCGCATATTGACAGTCGGCAGAGAGGATATTGCATGATGTCATTGATCACCTTTAACTGAGACAGGACAATGAATTTGAGTTTGATGTTGTAAGGAAGGATGGTTCATCTGATGACGATGTTGATAGTGATTATGACGATGTCATGTTGATGACGCCGCCAACGTTTGTGTGTGCTGATGAAGCATTTAATCATGAGCTCATGTCAACATTCTGGTTTGTACACAAGAGTGACAATATTGCGACACAACATGACGATGTTGATTATGAGCTCAGTCTAGAGCACGAGTGTCTTATTTTGAATTAAAGGCTTGTAGGTACATATACATATACATCAGAAAGGACAAAGCACACAAGCGTTTAAGCTGGTGTATGCCAGTCAAACAAATGTCATCGGTGTAAAGTGAACGACGAAAATATTGAATCATGCTTAATTTCTGTTTACATCGCCGTGCCGCCGCCGCTTCTCTTTCAAAACCTCGTAAGAATGATCCCACCAAAAACATTTCATGTAAAAAAAGGTCGCCAAGACTCACATGCACATAACGCTTTCGCTGTAAAAAAGTTATGAGATCTCATGAAGAGCCAAGCCCATAACTCTACAAGGCCTAACTCTACAAGACCTAACTCTACCAACCCTACATCGTGGTCAAAAAGTATGGCTTGGCCGTCAACTTAGCAGGTCAACTTTCTCAAAAATAGAGATAAACGGTCCGGGAGTGCATATATATTGCGAACTACTTAATTGCTAAAGTGACCTGCTAAGATGATGCACATCGAAATGGTGAAAGACTTGTTTTTCAATCGATTGATTTTTTGATTTTTTATATACAATATAATATTTTCTTTAAAAAAAATTGTTAAAATACATTTTTTTAAGCCAGAAATCAGTTATTTTATTTTTGAAATGAAGTTGTTTTTATAAGCAGTTGGTATTAGAAGAAAAGAATTTTCAAATTTAAAATCTTCTTTTTAACCTTGTATTAGGTCGAAAATAAATTTTGCTCCAGCATATCTGAACGTACACTTACCTTCGAAAGTGTTATCTTTTTGTCTTCTTCTCTTTCTGTTTGACTGATTGGGTAAGGGGTGTAGAAACGTATGGGTCTTAACAATGCACAACATTATAAACACACAATTAACTAAATTCAACTGAAAAACAAAACAATGGCAATGCTTATAATTTCATGCTTTACCCAGTAACTAATCAGAACTTTACTCAGACATTGTGATTATGAAACAAGCTCTTAAGGCAAGGCGCGCACTGAAGTGTTGACGAGGTGGAGTGGTAGTGCAGTAGCGAGTGGCAGTGATGGAGTAAAGAACAAGTGGCTTGGCGAAATCCTTTTCGTCACCACTAGCTTGTCACTTGAAAACTAACCATGTTCGATATAAATATGGCATCATACTGGCACCACACCACCTGCAAAATATCACGCCACTACCGCCACTGAGGGGGTCATTCATTTGTTTTTATAAGTTTTAGCAATGCCACCTGCCTTTTACGCCACTACCATTCCACTCGGTCACCACTTTGGTACACATCTTGCTTAAATCGTAAAATCAAATAATCTCTGAAGAAAATAATTAAATTCAAATTTCATTTTAATGGTGAACAACGAATCGGTCAATCCTAACTTAATTATAATAAAATAATAATAAAATTAATAATAATAACTAATAACTCAAATGGTCAGAAATCAAATTTTATTTAAAATTGTTACAAAATGATTTGAAGCACCAATATCTTGAGAACGAACAATGGAATTGTCTTTAAGATAATTTTATTCCGCACATACCAACTCGTAATTACAGTTTTTTTTCTCTAAGTAAGCCAAAAATCTGCAAAAAAAAAAGTGTTGAAAAACATTTTCTGTCTCGGATGTATTAAAAGCAAACGACACATTTTCGGTCTTCACTTAACTGCATACCTAAGGTATTCGAAGGTCTTGATCTTATTAAAAAAATAACATCGGGAATATCGAGTTTTAAAGGGCACCCATGGGAAGTTACCAGTATGGGTCACACCCAGCCTATTTTTATTAAGTTTGTATCATCACAAATGCCATCCGATTCATTGGACATGTATTTAAAGAAGAAATTTATCAAAAAGTAATTGCTCTGATACTTTTTTAATGTTTGCCAAAACTGCCCCATTATCCCCTATATTGTGTTGCCGTCAAAAAAATTTCAGAAGTTTATTTTTAATAAAATAATATTTCTAGTTAATGTTGTTTTTTATTAATTTTTTTAGTTCAAATTGTTCCATATTCCGTGCATATTTATGTATATGTGCACTGTGTGTTATACATATTTTTAATTTTTATATATTCACATAATACTTCTTCTGATACTTTAAAAAGACCACAGCGTGAGTGTACATAAGAGCAATTTCATGCGACGCAGTCATGCATTTTAATTTGAAATTAAATAATTATATACTTCTCTATAACTTTGTATATCTTTCTTTTCTAACAAACTTCGTTTTCACGAGAAGAAACGAACGAAGAAAAATGTTAATTTTACACCGCACGTTTTTTTTATCGACCCTGGGTTTTTTGCCCATACATTTTTGGTCATTCTCTTTTCGTTTCATCAACGCGTATTCACGTCAAAAGAATAATTTTATAACTTAGTATTCTATTTTTTTGAGAAACTTTTCAGTAAAAAATTAAAATTTTGACGTAGTCAATATTGAACTCATAACGATCAGCATACCTTTTTAAACAAATTTTTTCATAAAATTTTTATCATCAAAAGCGTAATACTTTACACGTATTTTTGTCTAATTTTAAAATAACAAATGATAAATTATAAATATTTTGGGCTCATTTTTTAGAAATAAACTTAAAAACTAAAAAGTTCCATATTTTGTGACACAATGAGTTATTTATAATTAATTATAAATAATATAAAATTTATAATTATTTAAATAAAGACTTTCATTTAATAAATACAAATACGCCAAACTTTGTATTTAATTATTTTTCTTTGTTTATGAGCTTAATTCACTAGAATATTGAACGCGTTGTAGGTACTCTATAAACATCTGGTTTCACCTTTATAATCGCTTGAACCGGTTTATTATAAAATGTCAGTGCTTTATCATTAGAGAGTAAGGGTTAAAGCTTTATCTATATTTTCATTTTTAAGCGCTGGCGTTGTAAAAAAAAAAAGTGAATAATTCAGCTTCCTCACATAATTTTCATTTATAAAAACTTAAACAATTAAAAATATTTATTATTATTTATTAAACAAAATTGAATTAAGTATATATAAAAAATCAATTTATAAATTTAAGGAATTCACTGTTTTTCTTTCTAGAACGACGACGCGCGATGAAAATCCAAACAGACGACACTTCTGAACACAAGACATTCAATTGCTCTGACCATGTCCAAAATATTTGGACAAAACTCCAGACTTATTACGACGACAGACAATTTGACGATGTAGTTGTGATAGCAGAAAACGATCAAACTCGATTTAAGGCCCACAAGATAATTCTCTCAGCATCTAGCTTTTATTTCTTCTCATTGCTACAAAAAAATCGAAAGAGAAAATATAAGAAAGCCAGATTTGAAGAGATCGTGGTGAAAGACATCGACGGCATTATCTTGGAATCGATACTTGGTTTTATTTATACAGCATCAATAGAGCTTCATAGTGAAACGGTTCGAAGAGTCTTGCGAGCAGCTGAGCTCTTTCAAATGCAATCATTGATAACAGCTTGCTGGGATTTTATGGGTGATCAGTTAGATGCGAGCAACTGTCTGAGTGTTTTATCGTTGGCAGAAGAACAAGGCTACACTGAACTGCACAGGGAAGCCGCAATATATGCCTATACCAATTTCGATGACGTCTGCAATGAGGATGAATTCTTTCAGCTTAACGAAGACCAATTGAAAAAATTCATATTTGGAGCTGATATATTAACCGAAAAAGTGTTCGTAAGTCTCGTCTCATGGATTGATTACGATCGTGAAGAGCGAGAGCAGTATCTTTTTGAGCTTTTGTCAAATCTTCGATTTGACTTATTGGATCCAAAGTTCATCATCGATAACAGACATTTAGTGTGTAAAACTATCGAGTGCTATGAATTGATCTGCAGCTGGCTGCAATGGCACATATCACCGGAAACTCGTCCAAAAGTCTGTCCAAGTCAAAGACATGTTAAACTAAGTTTTGTGGAGGAAGATTTGACTTTTCGGACTTTGGAACCAGAGTCTGAGTGGCCGATTTGGGTCTTCAACCGAGACATTCAGGCATATGTGTCGAACCAAGCAACTGCCCTTAAGAAATCTGTGATTACAATCAAGGAGACGCTGATAATAGCTGGAGGGGAAATTCTGGGTGAAGCTAGCAGAAATGTCGAATGCTTTGACCTTCGAAGAAAGGCCTTGACTTCCTTGCCTCCGATGAACAATGCACGCAGTTCCGCTGCAATGGCCGAACTGAATGGACATTTATACGTGATTGGCGGTTGTAAAGATGGAAAATGGTTGGATTCAGTGGAGATGTATAATTTCGACACCAACGCTTGGCAAGATCTTCCACCGCTTAACTCGCATTTAACAAGCATCAAGGCGACCGTTGTTGATGGTCTCATATATGCTGTTGGAAATAATTGCCGGACAATGGATTGTTTCAATCCAATCACAAGGAAATGGAATCTGAAATCATTTAATATCGAAAAATCAAGTGAATTTGGAATAGCAGGAGTTGATGGGAATTTGTATGCTGTCGGGGGAAGCTACAATGGAGTCGATACCTATGCTATTGAACGATATGATGCTAAGAAAAATTGCTGGACAGTTGTGTCGCAATGTGAAACCAGACGGTCTTCTGTTGAATGTGTAGCTTTGAATGTTAAATTAATTGTTTGTGAAGACCAGAATAGTATTTGGATGCTGTGCAATCATATTAAGGAATACGATCCGAAAACAAACAAATGGAGGAGCTTGCATTCTATGCTCCATAAAGGACTCAAAATCGGACTGATAACTATGTGAAGTTAATTTTTTTATTTTTTTTTTTTATTTTTATAACGTTGAATATGAGTCAATTATGTCTTTCTATTTTTGCTGAATTTTGTGTTTTTGTGTAATTTTGTCCAACTATGTTTATGTGTTTGTTCTAAATTATGTATTTATTTTAGTGTATTCGTCGGAATTGTTTGTTAAAAATATAAGCAAGACTTTTTTAAGAAGCATGTTGTTTTTTTTTAAATAAATTTCTGGAAGAGACACGGTGTTTGAAATTGTATTTCAAATTTCAAATTCTTAACATATAAAAATTGCAAAAACCGTACTCCACTTCCGGATAGATCTTCAAAATTATGGAGACTTCTCGGCGCCATAAAATCTTGTAATTTTACATGACAGCAAGCTTTATTGTGGGATTGTAGCTCCCTCCAATTCTGGAGACATGCACGCTGGAATGGTTGAGAGTTGTCGGTCACTTGACTCGGGTTGGTTCTTCCCGAGCAGGGGCGCCATCAAATGTATTTGGATATTTGATTTAATCAATTAATAAGAAAATTATTTTATGATTTGGAGTTCTTTTTATGATGGCTACTGTAGGACAGGTACTTAGATTATTTGATATTATACCCTCGTTAATTAAGAACTTGGCCTATTTTTAGTTCTAGTAACTTTAAACGACTGATTTTTTGTCACAGATTTTTTACTGCACATTTAAGGAGAAAAAATGTGCACTAACGTATTTGCTAATTTTTTTAATTGTAATGATCATGTTTTGAACTTAGTTTGTGGGTACCTAATGAAATTTAAAGAGTTCTGTAAGTTATAAAAGGAAAGAAACACGTATGGGAGGGGGTCTATTCCCCACGTTTAGCCGGGAGGGTCAATTTTCTAAAAACTTGACTTAAGACAAGAAAAAATTATTAAACACAACGGTAATACCCACAATGCCATTCTATACTTTTTTGTTAAGCTAAAAATCTCTTCTTTTATTTTATTTTTAAATAAAGTTGTTTTAGTGCACAGTTTTTGAGAAACTAATTTTTAATTTTAAAATAAAAAAAAAAAATATTCTATAATTTTTTTTCAAAACGTTATTAAGTAGGTATTATTTTAGTTTTAAGAATTCAGTGCCCCTATCACTTTTAAGTCAAACATAAGGTGAGAAAATTGAAAATAACAAAAGTAAGTTTTCCTTAAATGCGACTTAAATTCCTTATTTTCATGCTCCAATGATCCTATTTCCACTATTAAAGTAGTAAAGGAGATATTATTATTTTATTTTTTTTTTTTTCAAAAACTAAAAGCATTCTGTTTACAGTGTTTGACTACGAATTAATAGGAGCATTGAATGTTTAGAACAAAGGTTCTACTTAGTGAAGTAAAATATTAAACAAAATTAGTTTTAACACATTTTTTTTTTACTTTGAGTTTGAAAATTTTTATTTAAAAATCCATTTACCAAAAAAAATTGAATTAAAAACAGGATAAAAGAATGGATATTTTTGGCTTTAAAAAAAGGCATCATGGTATGACAATGTGAGTGTTGCTGTTCTTTTCTAATAATTTTGTTTTCTATTTTCAGTCAAATTTTAGAAAATTGGCTTTCCTGGCTAAATGGGGGGAATAGACACCTCTCCTATAGGTTTTTTTTTCAACTAAACCTAGACGCTCTAGCTTTTTGTCACACCTTTTGTATAACATTCGCACATTGAATTAACCTAAACGCAAATAGAATTAATCCAAACACAATTCCAACTAGTTTAACTTTTTTCTTCAAGAACTTGCCGAAAAAAATGTTGTCAAAAAAGAAATGATTTTTTAAAAGATTTGATTTTTTTTTCAAATGGCAAAGTTTGATTAAAACCTTGATTTCGAACCAAAACTTGCCCCTTAAGTACATAATCAGAAGTAATTATAGATTTTTAATACATTAAATAATCAAAATTCTCCATAAAAAGACAAAAAAATGTATTCAAATAAATAAGTGGTACACTCGGGCGTATACGCACTTTTCTTATTTTATTAAATATATTGAACGACAATTTTTTGTTTGTACACAATAAGTTGGTTTATGTTGATTGAATTATTAATGCTTTAAGAAGCCTTAAGGCAAAAAAAATAACATGGGAACGGGCAAACTAGTCATTTTAGTAAAATCCTCAGTTCGGAAGAAAAACGATACAACTCAATAAATTAAATTTTTGAGCTAACATTGCATTTTTCTGAATAAAAAAAACTAGCAATTGGAAAAATAACAGACTCTTCTACATTATTTTGGAACTTAAGGAAAGGAGCTATTGCGTGGTCTTGATATTTTAACAGATTAATTGAAACTAAAACGTCCAGCCCTCGAAATCCGAGAGCCAATTACATTATCTTCTAATTGACAGAAACTTTGAATCAAGTTAAAAGCCTACAAAGTACCTACCTGCCTTGTATGAATTTACATCATTTTTCGTGAATTTACGCCTTTTAAAAACCTATAATAAGACCTTGACGGAACCTACAGTACCCAACCAAATGTATTTTTGTTTTTGTTATACACGACGGTTTTTATTCTAATGCGACGGTGCAAGCTTCCAACTCCACTATGACTTTGTATTCTATCTCGCTCCCACTTTTACCTATCTACCCAAACCAAACACATGCACAATAATATGTGTTTCATTGTTTCGTGGTTGTTTTTTTGTTATCTCTTTTGTAGGTGATGATTCTCCGCTCATTGTGTGTTTTTACAAATATTCTCTCTCGCTCGCTTCTCGCTCCATCTTAATACGAAATTTTCTTTTGTTAGTTTAACTTCTTTGTTGTTTAATAATTTAATAAATTTATATTTTGTGCACTTTTGTGGCACAAAACCTTTCCAACGATATATAATTTATATGCCTTTGGCTTTTCTACACCGCGTAAATTGTACCAAAAAATTCGTGTTTGCCGTTTTATAATATGACTCAAATTTTATTATGCAATTTTCTATTGTCTATTTTAAAAGATGAAAATAAAATTTAAACAAAATTAGTATAGTCATTCTTATATATAGTTACATATACATACATATGTATATGTAGGGAACGGACTCTGTCGAAAACTTCTTTTTATTTTTCATTTTTTTTTTTTTTGCCTTTTTTGCTTATTTAACATTTTTTTGCTTTTCCCACCACTTTTTGCAATAGTTTTACTTAAAAAAATAAATTTAGGGGCGTATTTACAATACCTATAAATAAGTTATAAAAAATTGAATGCTCTTTTCCCTTAACGAGAAACTCGCAATATTGAAAAATGTAAAAGCATAGAGGTAAGTCAATAATATTGTCTTTAACATAACCACCTGGCAACTGCCTCAGCTATAAAACTGATAAAACTAAAGATTTGAGGTATAATTTTCTGATAACGATAACGTATTAGCCCAGGAAAATTAGACACAAAAATGGCAAAACTACAAAAAAATTCCCACAAAGCTGAGTTTTGGTTGAGATGTGTATTTTTGTACCTTAAGCGTTTTCCAAAAAGTACCCTAAATTTGGACCGGGGCTAAATTTTTATGGGGGGTGAAAGGGGTTGAATTTCAGTTTTTTTAAATTTAAAAAAAAAAATGTGGAGGCAAAAGTTGTAGCTTATGTAATTTTACATTAAAAATGTTATAACACTTTTTTTCGTACAATCAATAGGTTTTGAGAAATACGTGCACAAACTTTATAGTGTACTGGATTTATTGAAAAATTTTTATTGAAGTTGCATGTTTTGACGGGCAAATATTTTTTTATCGTATGTGTTTGGGAATATCTCCACATTATTAAAAAAAAATTGTCGGGTAGGTAGGGGCTAGGAAAAAGCGGCCATATTGATACAGCTCGCCATTATGTTCTCATTAAATAACTTGCCTGGATTTTTTTTGTAACAAAATGGCCAATGAAAAACTTTAAGAGAATCAAAATACCTACAAAATGTGGTATTAGTAATGAGCTTCAATGGAATGTTTAGCTTTAAAACACCCCTCCTGCCTCTCCTGTGGTATTACTCCACCAAATTCTATGACAACTGTAGAGGAGGGTTGGGGAAATATCTTTGTACAAGATCATTTCTTAAAATTGTAAAATTTTTCATCAACTTTTGCATTTTAAAAATCGAAAATCACATTGATGGCGGTTTCAAACACTCCTCTCGAGCAAAATTTGTTACCCCTCCTCAAAAATGTGTATTCAAGAATATAGACTGATATTTTGTCTTAATTTAAAAATTCCCCTTGAAGATCCGATTACCACAACTTTTGCCTTCACATTTTTTTTAAAAACACTGATAATTTTTGAGAAATTAGCAAAAAACTGAAATTCAACCCCTTTCACCCCCCATACAAATTTAAGCCCCGATCCAAATTTAGGGTATACTTTTTGGAAAATGCTTAAAACAAACATCTCCACCAAAATTCAGCTTTGTCGGAATTTTACGTAGTGAAAGTCTAATTTTCCTGGGCTATATGTAACTTGGTCAAGTATTTTCCTGACTATCCAAGTTCTAGAAATAAAGTAGGAACTGACCAAAAACATACGTCTTTGGTCAACAGTTTTACTGGACAATAGTACCTTATAGATGGACGACGGCTTCACATGTTCAGGATTTTACCCACTCTTTGAAAATTCTGTCCCGCTCAGCAATTCTGATGCTCTGTATCTGCTCAGAGTATGTTCATTTCAAGCAGAAGCCAATTTTAACAGTTTTCTTGGACAACAATACCTTGAGTCGCTTACCAAATGCACGATGATGATAAAAGACCGGGATATTAAAATTGGCATTAAGTTATGTGAGTTTGAATGATTTTGGTTTCGATTCATAAATGAAATCAAATCAATAAAGCGGGATTAACACCCTCAGTTTTTTAACGTACGACACTTCAAAATACGCATTTCTAATTTGTCTATCTACATGTCCTGCTTTTTTCATCCGTGCAATAAACAACTAAAGCCTAGTACGCTGCTGATACGAAAACCATAACGAAAAATTACCCCTTGAAAGTGTCAATATTTGCAAAAACAAAAAAACAAACACAAACACAAACGCATAAAAATCACAGAAAGCAATGTTGTGATGAAAGAAACAACAAATACAAACAAGAATCGAGAGCAAATGTCACTTTTCCGCACACATTTAATGGTACAGGCAATTTATTATGTGCGAAAACAGAGTGGAGATCTCTCCAAATAATCTGCTACAATTAACGATTTCGTCCATCGAACAGCGTACCGCAGAACGAAAAGCAGAACGAAATTTTTCGTTTATGATTTCGTTTTGTCATTTTAGTAAGGGATTTTTCGTTTCGCATCAGCAGCATACTAGGCTTAAAAGTGTAAATCACGTCTATTCATTTTCGCTTTTTTGTTCTTTTTTTCAGGAGCAGAACATAATAAAAGTAGTCCGTGGCGTAATGGTTAGTGCGTTGGACTGTCATGCCAGAGGTCTGGATTCAATACCAGCCGCTCCCACCTTAAGTTTTTTTCCGGGCTACTGCCTCTTGCGAGGAAGTGACAAATCCTCCAAGAGTATCTCTTTGTCATATAAAAGTGCCACTCACCTTAGCCGTTCGGATTCGGCAATAAACTGTAGGTCCCCTCCATTCCTGCAGACACGCACACAGGAATGGTTGAGAGTTGTAAGTCGCTAGGCCCCGGTTCTGCATGAGCCGTTTGTGCCACTAAATTTATTTTTATTTAGAACATATTAAATTTCTTATTTTTTTTTTTTTTGAGGCAAAAATTAAGTATTAAATTAATCAATTTTTGAAGGAACATACGCTCAATTTTTTCACATAGGCACTAAGCTAGCTTAAAACCCGGTCTAGCTGGACCAGGTACTAGCTCTGGTACTGGGTCCTAACGAAAAGTTAATACCTGAGCATTTCTGCAGATCCCTTGTACCCGATATAGCTTAAACCAAGTCCTAACTAGTACTCGGTACCAAGACAGGACTAGAGGGCTTAGTACTTATGCGATGTGAAGAAATCATTTGGTACCGATTTGAGTACTTACTTTAGAACTAGTACTGGTACTAGCGTTGGGACTCTGTGAAGAAATTGAAGAAATCTATGAAATCGCAGAAACGTGGCTCTGCTAATTTTAAACTTATTTCAATGCCCTCCGCAGTCCGCACGACCGCCACCTGGTGATGGGGATACTTCGGTCACTTAATTAACTTAATTGACTAAATTGGCATTTCTCTATTCTCGTCCATGTAATGAATAAACATGAGGCAAAATCAAATTGAATATAATATTAAATCGCACACTGTTCCTTGAATTCAGAGTCCTTATACCTCTTTATGTATAACACATGTTGTACACGCATTACAAACAATATTGTTGATTTTTGCATATCTAACAATCCTTTAACCGTCATATGCAGATGCATATAAGAGTTTGAAGTAGAATAAGGAGGTGGCTCTCTCAGCAGGACTCAAATCATGTGTACCAGAATTAACGCAACCCCCTTACTATAACCATCAGATCAGTACAAACACGCCAACCCATCGCCCATAGCTGGCTTAAACATTGTGTAAAATCGAAACTTCCGGTACACAGATATGCATTTGGATTTTTTACACTTGAATAGTCAACGACTGTAAACGTAATAGAGAAGAGCGAGCAATGCAGAAAAGAGTTATTCGAGTGTTGGACATGTGCTGCCTAAGCCTAGGTAAGTTTTAATGTATACAGTATGGAAGTTTAACACGGTTACCTATGGGTCGTATTTTAGACGAGTTTGTTAAGGTAGAGTCCTGTCCATATACAAACAGCTACCAGTATCCCGGTATTTTCTGACTACAATCGAACTATTTGATTTAGATGCCGATGCCGTGGGCAAAAATGAGATTTGGCTTAATTCCTTTTCTAATGCACAGAGATGTAGGTGTCGCAGAGGGGAAGGCATCTGATTGTTCTTGCTACCGTATGTCACATTCTGTGGAGGTATCTACAATGACAGCTCCAACATACTATAAGGACATTATAGCTTGTACTTATACGCATTCCAGCAACGCCAACGTTTTGCTGTTATGACTGCGAGATAAATACATTGCAATCTGTACTTTCCAATTTCGTCACACTTTTCCCCTCCCTGTGGAGGCTGTGTGATGGTCAGACCGGACTGAACATAGAGCTCCGTGTCCGTGCATCTGCATGGGAAAGGTATTGTGTAGGTATATAGTCGTTGAGAAAGGTTAGAGTGGAGGAAAATCATAAATTTCAAAAATGCTACACCTCTAAAACAGGTTTATAGCCAATTCTTCTACGCTTCTGCCCTATTGCCAACACCAAAGCTATATCGACCCACGGAAAACTCACTTCGAGTTCCAGTAGTTTGCCTCGGCTTCTCATGCTCATGGTTCTGCTCGTCCTGTTCCTCTAGTTCCTCTGCCTGTATATATGTACCTACCTGTGGACGAGGAAAACGTCACCGTTCGTCTCTGATGAAATATATAGGTACCTGCCTGCATGTGTATAGATCTACTATGGTGCAGGTTGCCGGATTAAAAACCCAGCAAACAATATAGAAGAACGCGCGTTTGGTTTCATGTCCAACGCCTGGCTAAAACCCTTTCCTCCCTGTATCATCGTTATACGTTACGTGTGGCAAACGATTTATGTGCCATCTTTTGTATCGCGCGAATGAATGCAATCGGATTTCTATTTCTATTTTTTTGTTTGTATTATTCCCTGAAACAGAGGCAAAAATAAAGAAAGAGGAGGTGTAGCGGTGGCGGTGTGGGCGGAACGGGCAGATGGAGGTTTCTATGTCCTGTATGTTTTTTTTTTAACATTTTTGATGATTGCAGTGTTTGTTATGCAGATAGGAGCGCCGAAATAGTTTGGATGGGTTAATCAAAAGGATTGGCAATGGTGCTGTTGCCGAAGCTCGCCGAGCTACTTTGGCTTCTGGACCCGGATGCCTGCCTGATGCGCTATACCACTGGTGTGCATCATCATCATCCTTTGGCTGTCCTGAAACTCTGCCAAATTCGTACTCGTAGATATGAGTAGGATTTTGGTGGAGGATGATGGGGGTTTTTACCGCGCATATCTATCGTGTGGTTGGTTGGATTGAGATTGTAAACGAGAAGGTTTAAATTGCCAGTCAAGGTATACAAAGGTATAGGAGACGGCGCGAGGCAGCGGATATACATATTTGTAGGTTTCTATATATGCATATATAAATTGAAAGCCTGGGTGGGGTAGTGAAGCATGAATGCCAGGTTCTTTATTTAGTGATTTTTGTTTTTTTCTTTGGTAGATAACTGATGTGGTCGACTTTGGGTTTGTTTTTTGATGGTAAGCTGGTAAGTGAATGGCGTTTTGTGCCAGCGAATTTATAAAGTCTGATAAGAGTTACTTGGGAATGCTCAATTTGAAGAGAAGCTACGGCAAGTGGCATGTGTTTTTTTTTTTTTTTATTTTTTTTTTTTTTTTTTCTTAGGAGGTTTATTTCGTATAGAACTTGAAAGGTTTGCTTTTAATTGGGCTAGTTTCAAGTAGTAAACCACATCTGCAAAGGCCAAAGGAGATCCAATAGAATAGTTTTACATATTATGTAGGTAGGTACTACTGATGGAAAATGTAAACTTTTTACTTCAACCATACATTTTTATAACATTCAAACCCTCAACACATTATATTTGCCTCATCTTAAAGACTCGCTGTGAACTCCTTAATCTCAATGCAAGAGCTTTCCAAAGGGATACTAATACTAATGGTTAATGGTTAAATGACGTTACTCTCCCGCTCACAACTTTTAAATGGGTTAAATAGGAGCTGCTGCGATGAATGAATTTTTATAATTTCTTAAAATCACAAAGCTAATTTGTTTATTGTTAATTTTTTTAACCTGACGGGTAACATTATGTTATTTTCAAAATAATTTTATACCAGCATTACTATGTTAAACTTTTTTATGAAAATAAAATTATATCTACCTACCTATCTGTGTGCATCAACTTAGCAGGTCAGCCCCCCCCCCCCCCCCCCCGAAATTTTTTATTAATTATTTTTTTTTAATAATAGCTTTTTATTCAATTTTTTTCCTAAATTTCTGCACTAACAGCCCGATTCTCCCCGCCATCACTGATCCTCACAAGTCATAAGAGGTGGTGAAATTAATTTTGTGACTTTTTCGTATTCTCCCCCAAAGTCACAACTTGTGAGAGTCACAAAAACAATCGAAATTGTTATCTGCTTCAGAGCAGGTCACAACTCACAAATTACATGTGTTTTGTCATTTTTACTTGACATTCTATATATTTTGCGTACAAATTGTTTGCAGGCCAATATAAAAAAAAAATTATCCACAAACTAAATGGAAGAGCTTAACATTAATGTGTGAGACTCGCTGGGTTGAAGATCATGACGGATTGATTAGATTCAGAGAAGTTTTTCAAGCGATAGTTCATAGTTTGGAAGAGTTGTGTGCTGATAGGGACTCCGAAACTTCATCAAAGCCGAACTGCTTTTTAAGATCTGTTACAGCTAGTGATTTTTTGATAAGTTTTTGCAGCTTGAGTGTTTTATTTACATACACATTGCCGCTTTGCAAGATCTTACAGTCCCCTTCATGCGACTTGGTATCTGCTCTGGAACATATTGAATTGATATCAAAGAGATTCCAAAAAATTCGAGAGGATGTTATTTTGGAATTCAATATAATTTTCCAGACAGCAGAAGAATTATCAAGTATTGCACAAGAAAAAATAAAAATTCCTCGAGTTGTGGGAAAACAGCAGAAGGTCCAACATACGTACGACAGATTCAGAGACCTATTTTAGGATAACAATTTTGATTCCTCTCTTAGATGACTTTATTAGTCAACTTAAAATGAGATTCGAGAATCATAAGTCCACACTTTCTTCTTTGTATATTTTAATACCATCGACTATCGGTAAAAATGAAACTAATTTTGATGAAGAAAATTTTAAATTGTATAAGAAATTTTTGGATTGGGACAACCAACAACTTTTTCCAAACATCCACAAACTTTTAAAAATTTTGGCTACCCTTCCAGTTACGACATGCACACCGGAACGAACATTTTCAACGATGAGCAGATTAAAAACATATCTGAGAAACTCTACCGGCGATGAAAGACTGACAGGATTAGCTTTGATGTCAATTCATAGAGAAATTGATATCAATACTGAAGAGGTTATAGATGTGTTTGCTGCACAGAAGGCCAGACGGCTTAATTTGCTGTTGTAAAAAATACTTTTAATACCTACGTATAGATATTTATGTGATGTTATTTTTTTTGTGATAAATACTCGTTTTGTGATGATGAGTAATAGATATAAAAATATTAAGTTAAAATCAAATTCTATGTTTATTTTATTGTACCATGGACTACATCACTGAATTTCTCACATATATTTTCAAAATTTGCAAATTTGATTTTGATTTTCTTACAAAAATTAATTGGTTGTTTTCTTTAGAAGAGGGAAGCCTTTTCTAGAAAAAGTTGACTGAGAAGTTCAACAGTTTGTTGAATTACTGTAAAAGGTCCTCATATCCTTATACCATCATAGAGAGGTCTCTGTAGATTACATACTAAAAAGCGAAAAATAATTTTTCAAAAAGTCATAACCCCCCCGAAATATTTGTCTGGCTACGGCTTTGATGTATTAAGAGTAAAATATTCTCCAAAATAAAATAAATTTGTTAAACTTTTATTTTTTGTACGTAAAAAAAATAAATTAAGTCCGTTGGTCCTCTTTATTATTCTTTGCCTGTTTTTGGTTCCTATGTATAATATTACAGACCCTTTAAAATAAATAATACAAAATAAGCATTAGGGGGTCACTGTGGCGTATACGTACTTTTTTATCAACATATATTAGAATTAAAAATCTGTACATCACAGCTTTACCGTTCATTTTATATAATAAAAGGAGTTGAGTCAGAGTTTGTTTTTAAAAAAAAATTGAAATCTATTGCGAAATTTATCTCTTTACTTCCTTCCTTTTATCCCTAACTATCCCTTATTACTCCCTTCGGCACATATATTTTTTTGTCTTCTAATCACTGACCAACAGGTCAAATTCGTCTCACAATTTTTATATATTAAGCATTTCTTGGTACCACAAATACTTATATGAAGAACTACTTAAATTCTACATCAATTGAAACAAATAAGTTATACTTTTTTAAAAAGACTTATTAAAATATTGTTGTTGTTCAGCCAAATTATGTAAGTATAAACAAAAACCCAATTCAGAAAGTATATGGTTTTTACAATTTACCGGCTTTTCCGGGCAAATCTTCCAACTTTCGGCTTCGTAGTGTACTTACCTGTTTCAATACGAAACGAATCCAACAAAAAGATACCTTCAATTCAAAATACTTTCGTTGTGTTAAAATTGAAGAAAAAAAAAAACAGCAATAATTTGTGCACTATTGGCCTTATTGTTAGAGTCTATTCGGAGAAAAGAAATCAATACGTAAATTTGAAATAATCAAATAGAAAAATATTAACGATAAGATTTTAATTTGAATAATTTATATACAGTGTGATCGGTATAAGATGCACCAAACTGCTGGAGCGAGTAGGTTGGGTTAAGACAAGAAAAAAATCGTATGGGCGGGGGGGTATATTTACCCCCGTTTAGGCAGGAGGGGCAATTTTCTAAAAAATTGACTTAAAACAGAAAAAAAATATTTAAAACAACGGTACAATTTAAAATGCCATGCTATACCTTTTTGGAAAGCCAGAGATTCCTTCTTTGATTTTCATTTTAAATTAGGTTGTGTTAGTGAATAGTTTTTGAAAAATTAATTTCCAAACTCGAAATTTTGAAAAAAAAAAAAAAAAAAAAAAATGAAAAAAAAAAGTTTTAAACTAATTTTTTTCAAAATTTTATGTAATTAAGTAT
The DNA here is from genome assembly GCA_947049315.1 of Epistrophella euchroma. Classification (NCBI taxonomy): domain Eukaryota; kingdom Metazoa; phylum Arthropoda; class Insecta; order Diptera; family Syrphidae; genus Epistrophella; species Epistrophella euchroma. The sequence continues at coordinate 42,668,253 of OX346248.1, forward strand.
AATTTTTGTTTTCAAAATTCAATGCTCCTATTAGCTTTCATTAAAAAACAGAAAATCAGATGCTAAAATGTCTTTTAGTTTTTGATGAAATTGAAAATAACAGGAGGAGCAATTTTCTAAAATAATTGACTTAATACAGAAAAAAAAATATCGGTAATGGCTAAAACGACTTGCTATACTTTTTTGTTAAGCCAGAAATATGTGCTTCCAAATAGACCCCCCCCCCCCCCTCCCATACAATTTTTTTCTTGTCTTAACCCAACCTACTCGCTCTAGCAGTTTGGTGCATGTTATACCGATCACCCTGTATAAATAGCCTTAAATAAATTTTGTGGTACCATTTTTCTCAAAAAGCATTTACACACTGTGGGCCATTTTTTTTGTACTGTCGAACACTGTGATGTGCAGTGTGCATATCTCAAAAAAAAAATTGAAAAAAAAATTCAAACAAACTGAAATACATATGTGTTGGTTGTTCTTGAGCGATTTCAATAAAAATGACACAGGGTATAGCTGACGGCTCTAAAGTTTGCAGAAAATTAACTTCTTTCCTTTGGGTTATAACCAAGTAAACGATACACCAAAAATTTAGTAAAAATCTCCTGTGTATAAAGCTCTCAAGATTGGTAAACTTTTTTGTTTTATATGACCGAATTTTAACAAAACAAAAATTATTAAATTCAAATACCAAATTAGATTTAAAAAAAAAATTAATTTTAAACAAAATTGTATGCACTTTCATGGTGGCGTATGACCGTCCACCATCACCAGACTTTGAATTGGTTTTAAAGTTGGTCATTGATGGTCAGATAATATTTGATTGCTGGTCAGATAAAAATTGGTTGCTTCAAAATGTAATAAAGAACCAATTTATAAAATAGTATGAATCTACACATCTAGCACAAATCGTGTGTATATAAAACCGCTAAGACAAGGAAGACTACCTATATGCTTTACTTTAATATATGTCGTCGAATTTCGTTATAAAAATATTATTAAAATTTTTAAAAATTCAAAATTTCAGATAGGTAGATAATAGAGTTTAACTGAATAAGCGCGGAAAAAAATGTGTTCTAACGGGGGGTGGGAGAGAATGTTTTTTATTCGTCTATTCGATAGATATTGTAAATAAGTTTATATGTAAATCGTCAAATAATGTTGAAAAAGCAGATCAAAAACATATGGTTTTACTTTTGATATATATGTAAATGGGGGTCAGCATACTGCTATTTTATCGATTTTACTAAAAAAAAAAAAGTCAAACCTCTAAAATAACTAGTTTTCTCTTATGATTTATTTTTTTATTTTCCTTGCTAGAGTGTTTCAGTTTTTGTTGGACGAATTTCGGCCGCTGGGCGATATACTATTCCATTTTAAATAGATCTCCCAATAAGCTTCTGTATTGATTCACTACGTATCAATCGCCAATTTACATTGATATAAACACCGTTCAAACAAAAAAAAAAAAAACAATTCAGAAAGTATTTATTGCGTTATCACGACTTTCCGATTTTTGTTTTTTATCTGGTTCAATACAAATCCAAGAAAGAAAATCCCCATCCAATTCGGGTGATCTGTAGCCGAGTTGTGCGTGTAAGAAAAAAAAATAATTAAGAAAGTTTGAAATTTCAAGCTGTTTTTACGATTTTCTGATTTTGCCGTTGGAATTTTCTAATTTTCGGTCAAATTTTCAATTTTTCGGCTCCTTTGTGTATTAATCGGATTTAATATAAATCCAAAAACAAATCCCCAACCAAATGGGATTATGTTTAACCGAATTATGCGCGTACAAACACAATTTCATTTCACAAATTTTGAAATTTCAGGAGGATTTTCCTACTTTTTTCAGTGGAGTTTTTTTTAATTTTCGGTCGAATTTTCCAATTTTCGGCTCCATTGTGTTTAAATCTGGTTAAATACAAATATACAAAAAAAAAATCCCCTATACCAAATCGGATGATGTTAAGGCGAGTTATGCGCGTACGAACACAAAAAGGGAATCATTTTTATTTATATAGCTTTTAGTTTCGAATTTCGGTGCTTTTTATTTTAATTTATCAACTTAATTCGTAGATAAAATTGGGTGCAATTTTCGTAATAAAAATTACCCAATTTTTTGGGGCCAGATTTAGTTTATAACTTTAATAGTTCAAAAATTCAAAAAATATGGTTCTAACTGATACTGAGAAAGTGTTTCTGAGTTTAATCGGGTTCAATTTATTTGCAAAATTAACTAACTCTAGTTCAACGCAGAGTTTACTCCAACACTGACAAACTGCGGCTCTCAGAAATATCTGAATCTCACTAAACGAAACCTTATGTGTGGATACCTTGCCTGGAATCCCATTTAAACTGTTCATTCAAAAAGTTATTTTTTTTTGTCGATTTTGCTTCAAAATTACAATACCTATTTCAGGTAGACGTAGATAGTTAAATAGATGTGTAATACCAAAAATAAAATTGTTAAGCGTAACCGATTGTTTGAAATAATATACATTATTTGAATTATACAAAATTTACATGTTTATTCATCATGCAAATCATTTTAATTCGTTAAATAGCAACATTTCAAACATTATATTGTCCGTATGAAATATACCATCAGTGATCAATAATTTAAGCACAAAAACAAAAATGAAAAAAATATTCCTATTATATGTAGGCATATAGATAATTGAATAAATTCAAATTCAAACCAAAAATCTAAAACAATTAGCAAAAATATGCTTGTTCCTAATGCATTTAATCAGAAAATAACAACTCTAATCAAATCATCCAATATCTGCATTTTATTATAAGTAGAAACATATTAGGGTTAAATTCGTACTATTTGGTCAAAGTTTGATTAGTTCCGAATCAGATCGCACAGTTGAACAAAGACAAATTCCGATACATGACTAATTCATTTGTGTATACCTATACACATAATTATTCCTATTTTATATGTTACACTCTGTCAGGGCCGTAGTGTCCATTGAGGCGACCGGGGCAATTTGGTAGGTATGTAAGTACCTACTTTTTAGGAAATGCTAATTAAGCCTTCAACAAAATTCAGCTTTGTCGGAATATTTTTTAAGTTTGCTGTTTTTTAATTACTAATTAAAAAGTACCTATAAGCATAATAGCTCATTTATATCCGTTTCCCAAAACGAAATTAAAATATTTATATTCAACTTAATCGTAGAAGTGAGCTCAGGGCAAATGCTCTATAAGATTTTTGAATATTCCTGTTTCCACAGCAACAGCTTAAAGATTAATCAGAAATTAATTATTAAAAAGGGGCTGGGTTTGACCCACACTGATAACTTCCTATTGATTCCCTTTGAAACTCAAAACCCGCAGTTATTTTTTATAAGAAAATTACCAATTAAAAATCTTCGAAAAACTTATCAGTTGTGCAATCAAGCGAAGGCTGTTTGATCAAAATATATGGCCTAGAAAAAAAACTGTTGATTGAATTTTTCTACCAACCTTATCAATTACTAATTATGGTATTGTGTGTAGACTAAAATTATCCAGGAGTTGATATCATTGGTTGTTTTCGAGAGATTCGAGCCAAAAACCATTTTTTAACAATTTTTAGCAGTTTTTTTGCAGTTGTTTTGGCCTAGAAAAAAAAAACGTTTATTAAAATTTTTTACAAACTCTACCGATTTATCAACTATAACTTTTTGTACTAAATAAAATTAACTCGGAGATAATATCTTTGTGTGTTCTCAAGATATTCGATATTTTTTAACAATTTTAAATGTTTATTTTTAATTTAAAAAAAAACTGTGGATTGATTTTTTTTTTAAGTATTACCAATATTTAACTACGTCATTGTGCATAGAATGATACCAGGACGAAGTCGAAAGCATTATTTGTTCTATAGAGATATTTGAGAAACAAGCCATTTTTCAACTTTTTTTCAATTACTGTAATAAAAAAAACGATAATTGAATTCTTCTGAAAGTCCTTTCTGCACGTTATGACTTTATTATCTGTAATATAAAATTTATTTGAAGTCGAGTTCTCTATGCGTTCTCGAGATATCGTTAACGAAAAAAGCTTCCGAACGTAAGAACGTACGTACACAGACATCTCTCTAAAAACAATGTTAGCCGAAACGTCAAGAACAGGGAATCCAAAAAACTATAAAATTAGTCATCCACTTTAACCTTCAATAGCTTTGGCACTGTAACTGTAATTAAAAAATTAGTTAAGGACATTTTTAAAGACAATTTGATTTCCTTTAAGAATACGTCTCAATTATTTCCGTACAATGACCGGTTGTAGAGTTATGAGAAAAAGATACAAACAAAAGAAAACTTCCCATACAATTTGTATGGAAAAAATAAATTTGCGATGAGCGACCTCTAAATATTAATTTAAACGGCTGAAATTTTACCAAGCTTATTGTTTCATTAAACTCTAACTAAAAAGCTAGTGGCATCAAAAATCGCAGACATTTTAATTTTTTTGAATCAGTCTAATATACTTATGTATATACCAGACAATATTATGTTGAAATTCATTTTATCAACAATTAGGAAGTTATTGACAAATAGAGCCCCATATTTGGTTTTGCACCGAGGCCCCACCAGCTCAAGCTATATGGCCCTGTCTATGCTCCTATATTATATACTCTGTCTATTATGATGAGTATGAAAATCATGTTATAGATAAAGTCTATAATATTGTATATTCTCATTAACCACACAAAGCATTTCACATACCTATCGCAGTTCAATAATTGCACAAAATTTTAATTAATGATTCCAAATGGAAAACACATTTCAATATTATTTGGTAAACTTAGGTAAGTACTTCAAATATTTCAACGCAGCCACGAAAAATAGTCTGACGATAATAAATATAAAATTCAAATTCTGAATTTACAAATTCCATATTATTCGAACGATTTCACTTCCGACTTCCTGTGGTCATATTGATAAAAATGAAAAGGGCCCTCACTATGGTCAATGTATTAAGTACAGTGCTGTGAAAAAAAAGTAGCAATAAAAAAAATTTAGAAAATCTTAGGTCTGAAATTAACTAATACATTTCAAAAAGAATTTTTGATTCCATAATCAGGATTCTGTGCGCTAAAATCAACTGGGATTTTCAGTTTTATCGTAAAACAATTGTGTTTATTACCCTGATATCATTTTTTTGATAATGGGTATGTCGAGAGGCAAAATTAGGTATAGCATTTATAGAGCTAGAATAATAATCCATATCAGAATGTCGAAACGCCGCGCCATTTCATCCTGAAAATGTCATAGTTGGGTGCGCAGACTGGTGGAGTCATGGAACCATATGATTTTATGAGATACACGCATATAGATATTAGTGTAAATTAGTGTAAATCTCTCGAAAATTGTAGACCTTAGGTACTTATATGTGTTAAAGTATACACAGAACTTTAAATCAAATTCTATAAAAATAATATTTTCTTTAACAGTTTTTAAATAGTGGTTTCTATGCTAGGTAAAGTAAAAAATTAGCTACAAGAATGATCTTTTAGATAATGCTAAAAACCTATTTGAGTACAGTTTAATAAAAATCGACCAAGAAATGTTTTCCCTACTCGTGAGCGCTCTTTTTTTGCCCAGAACTGCCAAACTGAAGAAGTGTGAAAGAGGATTTGGGAACAATTGGTAAGAATTTTGGACAATTGGCAGTTTTGCTCAATGTCTGGAACTAGTAAATTTTACAAAATGTTTTCCCTATTCCTCTTTTTCTTATACATATATTGAAACGCCCGCCACAAATAAATTAGGTCGGATTAAGACTAATTTAGAAAAATTATTGTTTTCAAAAGAAGTCACAAGCATCGAAACACTTAGACCAAATATGTATACCCATTAGATTGGTCGTTAAATGGGTCATTTCCAAATTTCAATGAGTACACTAAATAAATTTTAAAGAAATCGTCACGAAACCTCCTGCCCCGATCTTAATTTTAACACGTGCCGCCGCACTGTAGGATGAAATGGCATTTTAGCGCGCCAAAAGTTTGGAATATGGTTATTTGTGTAGGTTGTGTCCAGAGAAGAAAAAAATATATGGGGGGGGGATCTGTTTTTCTCCGTATGGGAAGGAAGGGCGATTTTCTGAAACAAAAGACTTCACATTAAAAAAAATTAAAAAAAAAAAATGCCATAACTTAGAATCTTGTGCGTCGCAGCTTTTTTTAAAGCCAGAAATCTCATATTTCGTTTTGTTTTTAATTTAAATTGATTCAATGAACAATTGAATAAAAAATAATTTTCAAACTCAAAATAAAAAAAAAAAATTAAAATGTCTATATTTTTATTAAAAAAAATTATTAATATCTACGTATTTTAGTGCTAGTTTGGATTTTAGTACGCTTATATCGATCTTCATCGAGCTTAGAAAGCTAAATAGATAGCTGTACGCTTTTTAGTTTATGAGAAAATTAAACATTACAAAACTAATTTTTTTTCTTTTGAATTTGATTTTTAATAAATGATTAGAGGACATTGGATTACAAAGTTATTTTTGTATCTAGAAGTCAAAGGCATAAAATACGTAATTATTAACTGTAACTGTTGAAATCTATTTTGACCTTTTTAATATTTTTTTTTCTAATTTTTGAAGAAAAAAAATGAAAAAAAAAACAATATTTATGTATGAATACGCTATTTTTTATAAAAATGTTAAGTACTAATCGCGGAATAATATAATAACCAAACTAAAGTAAATTAGGCACTAGATAAAAAAAGAGAAAAAAGTGTTCTTACAACTTTCTTCCATTTATGGAATTAAAAACGATAGTTTGAAAAAGAGGCAAATTAGTCTTCATAATTCATTTTTTTTTTCATACACGTCCAGAAAGAGATGGATAACAAAAATATGCATGAACTTTTTCAAAAACCATGAATGGGGTAATTCATAGTCAAGTATTGAGAGTGATTCCTGAAAATTTCATGCAAATCTGAGACCATTTTTTTGACCACTTTTGGCGCGCTAAAATGCCATTTCATCCCACAGTTCGCCGGGCTTGTACTTTTTTTCCACATAAATTACATGAGGTTTTTCTATGTTTTCATTTTTTCGGCGTAGATAGAAATAACACCAAAAATCCGATGACTATGTTTTTCTCATCGAAAAACCCTCTACTTTTTAGAAAAAAATGTTTTCAGTTTCGAGAAACAAAATGGCGGTTTGATAACAAAAAAAAATTTCAGACCGCCATATTAGTTCCGCCATTTTATTTTTCGTAATTGAACACAATTTTTGTGCACTGGGGAATCACCCATTCTACGACCACTCTAACATAGGTACATACTTAGGTATATTTTAGGCTTTAATAAAAAAAAAAAAACTTGGTTTCTACACAAGCGTACCATTGTTAAAATATTGTTCTACTTGTATCTCTAAGCTTGCCTTTTATAACGCCGTTATTAAAAAAAAAAAAAACACATTTTGGATTAAAAACAACAAAAAAAAACTTTTTCACAGTACCGTATAAAATATTTACGGGCGTTGCGCGCGGTGAATTTCATATCCATTCAGCAAGTTGTGGACTTAAATCAAATGATTATTATATGTCAAATATATAATTGAAAGAAAAAAATATATACCTAATTTTGAAAAAATCGACAAAATTGGATTTTCTATAGAAAAACCAAAAGCTCTCATGGATTGTGATAATTAATAGCAATAATAAATGATTATGGAAAATTTCGATGCTACCACCATTCCCAGTTCAGGCACACACATCAGCATGTGCTGCACGGCCGCCACCGCCGCGCCGCCGGCCGGTAAGCCGGGAGGGTGATTCCATATTTCCCTCTTTCACGGCCATCGCACACACTGCTGCTGTTTATTCCATCTCTCCATCATGTCCATGTCCAATCCGCCTGACTTATTTCAATTCACCTCGTTCGACGTCCCGCTCCCGTTTCGTTTTAACAAATTATGATTTTGGGGGTAATTTTTGCTGAAAATTGACACCGAAATGAACGTTAGCTTGGAATACAATACAGGAAGTATCGCGAAATGAGAAAAACACTTCTGACATGTGCTGCACTGGTACGCTAGCGACTTTCGCTTAAGGGAGAAAGAGAGAGAAATATCGACACACAGATAATACATATATAGAACTTTTGGACAGTTAACCGTGCATGGATACGACGACCGACCGACCGGAAGTACGCATCAGGGAATCGAGAACACCGCGTCAGTACCGTACATTGCTCATAGGTACTCACACCCGTTGGGCTATTACTAACTAAATATAGGTATATGTAGGTACCTATGCCAACCAAAACCAACCTATCGATAGATATTTGGATGAAGTAAATAAATTATCCACCCATTGAATTCTGGGGTTCTGTCGTTCTATGGAACGGTGGTTCAGCTTTTCATGTTGATCGTGAATGGAAAATTCATCAATTGAGTTTTTGAATTGTAATTTAGTTGTTGTCGGGAATCGTTGGTAACGTTTACGCCTGCGGATAAATATTTTCTAACCAGGTATTCAAATTTGATCAAGACTTTCTTTGATAATTTAATCTACAATTGGTTATAATCGGGATTATTAAAAATACTCTTAATCAGATTTCTAATATAGCTACGCAATGCAAGAATGTACTTTTGGTGAAAATTAGCTTCGATTATTTCGAATGAATAATGATAAAAAGTGAAAATGTATTTTTTATAATGATTGCGAGCAACAAAAAGGACTAAAAATAATTAAAAAAAACCGAACTTTAATAACGATTAAATAGTTATAAAACAACAGAATCATGTGCATGTGAAAAATTAACATTTACACAAAATAACTTACTACTTATTCTTAAACAAAAAAACTTCTTTGTTAGTGAAGCTAACTCGATGCATTAATTATCATAGTTATTAGTCACGCCAAGAGGAAGAACATTAGTTTAACTAAACATACCTAGTTATTGTCACCCTATTATTGAAATACTGCAGATACATTTTTTACGTTTATAAATACGACATCGCATTTAAAACTTTGGCAGTCAATTTCACAAAAACTAACTAACAAATTTTGAAGATTTTAGTTTAGTTTATTGACTTCAAATATAAACATTATTTCAATTTCTATATAAAAGCAGTGTAGTAGCCCGTGGCTTAATGGTTAGTGGAGTGCCATGAACTGTCATGCCAGAGGTCTGGAGTTCAATATCAGCCGCTTCCACCTTAAGTTTTTTTTCGGAGCTACTATCTCTTGCGAAGAAGTGACAAATCCTCCAAGAGTATCTCTTGTCATAGAAAAGTTCCGCTCACCTTAGCCGTTCGGATTCGGCAATAAACTGTAGGTCCCCTCCATTCCTGCAGACACGCACACAGGAATGGTTGAGAGTTGTAAGTCACTAGGCCCTAGTTCTTCATGAGCTGTTGTGCCATCAAATTAATATTTATTTATATATAAAAGCAGTGGCGGTTAGTGGCGTCCCAGAATTCCAGAAAAAAGATCAACACAAACACTTATAGACCTAAAAATGAGGAGTGAGAGAAATTAGTTTTTATGTTTTATCATGGTTACAAAAATTCTGTTGCCTATTTCGATTATTGGAATTATAAAAAGTTCAGAAAACCTTTATGCAGTTGAACGCGCGGAAGTGGTACACGCAAACGACAGTGTGTTGCTGTGCACAGTGGAACTTTGTTTCATTTGCGCTTGAAAACAATTTATAGTAAATTAAATGTTTCTTAACTTAGAGATAGAGACTAATCGTTTTTTAAAGAGTTTCACACATATTATTGACTTCATAGAAATGTGAAGACTATGTAACTATTATCTTCTTAACAGTCTATTAAAAACTTCAGAAAAAAAAAATTGTTATACTAAAACTACTTGCTTCCACTAAATTTTACCAAAACATATTGTATGGGGTGAGCACTTACGAAGGGATTCTGAAAAAAATGCAGGTGAAAATTTTAGGAAGGCTTTAAAATTCAATTAAAAAATATACCAAGTCTAAAAACCGCTTTTGTAAGGTTTTTAGACAACGTGTTTCTTCATTAAATAAAATTTTGTTCGGGCTTGCTTATTCCTTCTTAAAATTCGACTGTTTTGCTAAAACTTAAAGATGGCTTACGATGTAAGTAAACGGCAATTAATAAAGTTGTTATACACTTTTCGTTGTTAAGAGTCTATTGCCTATAGAGCTCTGTTTATCACTGTTTAGAAATCTAGTACAATATGCTCGATGTAAGATAGGTTTAATTGTAACCTAAGATCTATGTAAAACAATATGTATTTATCTGTCATTATAAAATAAAGCACTTCCTGTTGAAATTGTAAAGCAAGCGATCATAGTTCTTCTTATCTCCATCCACAGACATCTTTAAATATATAATCATCACGTCATACAAAAATATATCCATTCCGAAGTTTTTACATTTTATTTTAGCAAAGAAATAGAGCATAAATGTGTTTGATTTAAATTTGCTAAAAGAACAGTTTTTATGTAATACCGTAGAGAAAATCCTCGTTTATGTTTAAGCTTATCTGAAACGGGTAGCGGTCATACAACAATTTCAGTCTTCCCAATTTTTTTTGTAAGCGGCTCTAACTATGGTATATTTCGCCAGAATTTTTTAGCTAAATTAACGTTCCGCGGGGGTTTATTTCGCGGTTTTTTATTTTACATTTTTGAAGTTTAAGGCATGTAAGTTAATAGATGTCAAAAAATTTAAGAACAAAAGAAGTCAAATAATAATCTGTCAGCGAAATAGTTCAACAACTAGGCGATATTTTGTAAAAATAATGGTCAAATAAGAAACTGTTTAACAAAAAAAAAAAGCTGGACAAGAAAGTGCCAAATGAATTTTGAGAAATTATTAAAAAAAAAATTAATTTATCAATTAAATGTTTTTAATTAAAGGAAATATTAAACGACTAGGCAAAACAAGGAAAAGCTAAATAATTTTTTCCAAGCAATGGTGACTCAAATTCCGCATGTAGTTTTAAAAGTAAGTAATTGTAATTATGGCAGAAGTGGCACGCTAGAACAAAATGTTGTTTGCACAAGATCAAATCCGCAGGGCCCCTGTTGAAATGAGGTGTCTTTTCAGTTTTGGGCTGCATCATTATTTGAAAAAAAATAATGTATGTAGGAATCCACAACTTCGTCCAAAATAGTTAAGTTTTAATCTGGATGTATTGAGTGAATAATATGACCGTTACTGTTTATATTCATTTTCCGAAGCATATTGCAAGACCCTTTCCAAGAAAAACTGAAAATTCTGTTCCAAAGTTATTTAAGCAAAATACATAATACAGCACCTATTTAAAAAATTGCAAAAAAATCTCAAAATTGAAAACTTTAAACTTTTTTTTGTTTTTGTTTCATCTCCATTATACAGTTTTTAATATCTTCTAAAAAAAAAACGTATTGAAAAAATCGTTTCTTTAATTTTTTTTCTTGCAGTGGCGCGGTCCCCCTCAAAGTGCAGGGCCGTGTAACGTTTTGGTTTAAACCAAAACAATTAGTTTGTGCGAACTATTCGCGTATTTTTTTTTTTTGTTGACTGGCCTCGGCCAACTTGGACAGCTAGCTCTGATGTAAGTTAAAATTTTGGTTTAAATTCCATGTTTATAAAGCTTGTAGAATAGGGCTTCACGGGGGATTGAAGATTAAAAGATTTAATTGGCACAATTCAATGATTTGAAACTGTAAATACACCCAGCGAAGCACGTAACTCGGACTCTCGCAATAAGGCTAATAGTTCCCAAATTATTGCTTTTTTTTTCCAATTTTAACACGAAAAAAGTATTTTGAATTGAATATTTATTTATTTATCCGATTTACATGGGGATCATTTGTTGGATTCGTATTGAAACAGGTAAGTACACTACGAAGCCGAAAGATGGAAACTTTGCCCGGAAAAGCCGTTATATCGTGAAAGTCATACTTTTTGAATTGTGTTTTGCATAATTCGGCTGAACATCAACCGATTTGCATAAGAAGGGATACATTTATAATTTAATTAATCTATTAAATAAAAAAGTATAACTTATTTGTTTCTATTGATGTAGAATTTCGGATAGTTCTTCATTTAGTTTCATATATGTATTTGTGGTACTAAGAAAATAATATATAGAAATTATGTAACTAATTTGTTTTCTTCGTCAAAGATTAAGAGACAAATAAATTTTAGTGGGATAAGATTCGCAATCGATTTCAATGTTTTTAAAACAACAAACTCTGACTTAACTCATATAAAGACTTATTTTGCCATAATAATAGGGGTTTAAAATATATCTACTTATATAAAATTAACTTCAAAGCTGTGATGTACAAATTTTTAGAACTGACTAATCACTAATGTATGCTGATAAAAAAAAGTACGTATACGCCACGGTGCCTCCGCTAATGCTTATTTTGTATTATTTATTTTAAAGGGTCTGTAATGTTATATATAGGAACTAAAAACAGGCAAAGAATAATAAACAGGATTTTTTCACCTCTCTCTCTTCTTATATCCACATTTAATAGGTTACAAAGTCCCAAAGAAAATGGAAATATAAAAATTTATCGGTAACACATTTGGCTAAATTTTTTTGTATGGATCATAACATTTGGTTATTTTCTCCTTCACATGAGATAATAAATCCTCTAGCTAGAAGTAGGTTTATAATCTTTTTATTGTCTGTTCCAGTTCGAATTCAATATTCATAGCTAATTGTAAGACAGGACAACGTGTTTCGGGTCAGCTAGTTTTCATATAAGAACCTGTCGTGTCTAGAATCAATAGTGTAAATACAATCATTGTTTCTTGTGTAAGAATATTTTATCATATTGAGGTTGGTATCGATATCGGCATTATAATGTGAATCTGGCCTAAAAGTCCAGAAACCGATCGCCTTGATTTTAAATTAAACTTTTTAACAAAAGTGTCATACAATTGTCAAATTAGAAATGCAAAAATATTCTACGAGTGTCAAATGTATGTATATTTAAAAATAATATGAAATTAAAAAAGGCAAAAGAAAACTTAAAAAAAAATGCGTGTAACGTAAGTTCTATAACATAAGTTACCGTCTATTTCATAAATTTTATACAGGGACACCCTTATTCATGCAGAATATTTTGGGGGATGAAGTACCTTTCGTTTTTTTTTTTTTTCAATTTCCCAAAAACTAAGAAAGATTTTTGCGTCAATTTTGGCTAAGAATTGACAGAATAGAATATTAGAAAATACAGTGACACATAATAACGAAAATTTTTGAAAAAAAAATTAATATATTGCATTTAAAATTTGATTTCTTAAAATATTTATTACCTTTTAAAAAAAGCTATGGCACATCATTGAATGTGATTTTGTTGATTTTTAATAATTGTTTTTCAATTTTAAGTCAATTTTTCAATTTTAGTGTCTTCACAGCGCTGTTCGTTTCATACAAGCTAGACGTAAAAAATTCAAAAAATGTGTCAAATAAATTTTTTGTAGTTTATTAGAGCATTAAATATAAAATAAAATTTTATTTTTTAGAAAACAATAATATTTTGCTAAATTTTTTGAAATTTCAAGTTTATATAGACTGTATGCGTATGGGCTATTCCACAGGAGCAAATCAAACTAGGGGAAGAATTAAGTTTGTAGATGAGAGTAAGAGTGTGGAAGGAGGTTATTTCCTATAAATATATATCACTCAGGGAAAAACTGCGACTTAGATTTTAATACGGACGTATTACATTGTAATATGCAAGCAATTTAATATATGCATTTAACCCAAAGCCAAAACTCTTTAATTCAAATACTAAACGCGTTTGATTAATCATCTCTGAGAAGATTTACTCAAGAAACAAGAAAAGAAAAGAGACGTTTTTAAATCAAATAAGCTTTGTTTTTAAAAGGGAGCGTATTTGATTCAAAGTTTATTTTAGCAAGAACGCTATTTGACGAAAATGTTTCGTTTGAGATTATAGTAACATTCAAGATTTGGCCTGAGCTTGTCGGGGTAAGATCGTGTTCGTTTTTTTTCTTTTTTCATAATAATTTTGTCTTTGTCTTTTCAGAATTTTATTTTTTTTTGTTTATTCAGCCTTTAATAATTGTTTGAGGAAATTGCTGGCCACAAACATAAGGTGTAGGCTAGACATACTATTAAAAAGCAAACAGTTTTGGGGCCAAAGAAATTTCTTATTGAAATCAACGCCGCACTTTTTTGAATCAAATTTAAAGAGTAAAATAAGTAGGTAACAACGAAGTAATTTTGAATATTAGATTCAAAGCAGAACAAAAAGCGTGTTCCATTGAACTATTTAATACGCAACATAACGTATTTTATTTAAAGTAACCTTCTTTTTGGATTTTATTCAAATACGCGCGGCTTTGAGTTTAATAAGAACGTCTTTGGCCCCAAATTGTTGTCATTATACTTTGATTTAAGTACGTTTCTTTGATTCTATCAGTGTAGGTACATAAAACATAGCATGCTTTACAAAAACATATTTTTGAAAAAAGAAGGTCGTCCTAGTTTCAGGTTCAATTTATATCCTGTGATTCAACTCAACAAATTTTTTGGTGATCTAGATCTGAACCAGAAAGACAATTTTCAAAAAAAAACTATCGCAATAGAAGTGCGAGCCGTGCGACATTATAGAAAAGGCGATTTCCAGATTTGTTCGGCACTCTAAAACTGGCCGTAAGATACCTAAAACAGTCCATTCTGCATGTTGTGGTTAAGAAGGGGAGGAGAAGGTGAAGCTACATTTTATTATATGTTTAAAACTTAAAAGGTGAACAATAAAATATATAATCGAGGCTGTTTCAGATGTTTGTGATGGATTCATAATGGTTTTGTTTTGATTGAATTTAAAGTTAATGAAGTCCATTTCCGATTCGTTAAATTAAAACGGAAGCTGGCGGACAAAATCTTAAGAAAAATAAATTTTCAACCAAAGAATGTGACGTTCCGTAGGTGATGAAATCAATTAATCCTTTATGTAACTTATGCAAATTTTGTTAATATTTAAGCAGTATATATTTATTAAGTCTTTGCCCTAAATTCCATATTTTTTGCATTAAAAACTGGAATATTATGCATAGTTTCTTTGGTTGGGCTTACATCCATCAATTACAAAACTTATCACACTTAAGATTGCATTGATACGAGTATTACATACCAACTCAAATATATACTTTCTTCTTTCCAATAAATATCACTTTCAGACATAGCCATAATATCACCAAGGATTTTTATACTATAAACATCTAAAAACAAAACTCTTTTGCCAATCTAAGAATGCCTTACGAAGGATGATGCAGATATGTACACAACACTAAATCTTGTATGGACAATATTCTGTCTAGCCCTGTTCCTGTTGGTGGGCGTTACATCATCCCAAAACACACTTATAACTCTCGATCAAGGGCCATTAGTTGGGGTAAGATGACTAACACCTTCGATATAATAACGACAAATCCTATCCAAGAGAGACACACCGTTTGTTTAGTTAAAGGTATTTCCGGAATCATCTCGCACTGCAGTGTACACCTTTCTGGGTATTCCATATGCGGAGCCACCTGTGGGAGCTTTGAGGTTCATGGTAAGGACGAGTCTTAATATAGGATTATTCATGTGAAATGCAATAAACTTTAATAAAATCTTCTTCGTTCACTTTTTCGGGGGAAATGGGAAACAGTATCCCAGGCCACATAGTGGATGGGGAAACAAAACATTTTCGGCAACCAGTGCAAAGCCCATTTGCTTACAGATGTCCAACAGCGTGTATGATGAAACGCCCGACGGCACACCTGCACGCGAACCAGACATGCACGAGGACTGCTTGTACCTGAACATTTGGGTTCCAGAGGTAAGACTCTTAAGGTTAAAGCTATACCAAGCTTGTATACAATTAGAAATTATGAGTATTCCATTTCTATAATATGTAGGTGGGTCTTCGATTTGGCAGCTTACCAGTGCTGGCAATAATCACTGGTGAGGAGATGTCCTTCGATTGGTCCAGGAATCGCCCCTCTGGTCTAGATTTCTCGTCAGAAGGGGTGGTCGTCGTGACCATTCAATACAGAAGCAACGTCTTTGGCTGGATAGGCCTACATAACAAAGAGCTACCAGGAAATTTCGGTATCCATGACCAAGAGCGAGCATTACAATGGATCCAACAAAATATCCAGCAATTTGGTGGCAACCCGAAGCAGGTAACTCTGCTCGGCCATGGCACCAGTGGTTTTGCTTGTGCCCTAATCCACATGATTAGTCCAAGGAGCAACAATTTGTTCAGCCAGCTGATCCTTATGTCCGGAGCTGCAGTTAATTTGGATGTCGCCAACAACCAACAACCCTCCCAGAGAATAATAGAGAAGCTCGGCTGCCAGTTTGAGGCACTTAACCAAGTGGTGGTCAAGTGCCTCCGGTCGAAGAGTGCCAGTGACTTACAGAGAGCTTTCGAGAGTGTTTATGCCAATGGAAATTACACCTCGATAATGGGACCGGTTGTGGATAGTTTCCGACCCAAAGGTGAACAATATATACCCATGGGTTTGTTGCAGGCACTGGCTCTGGGTAACTACACAAAACGTCCCATCATTGTTGGGATTTGTTCGAATGAGGGTGCCTTCATCCATGACTACTGGATCGATTTGGCCAAAGAGGGTTATGTCCCCTTAAGGACTTACATTAATCACACCACCATCCCAATGGTTTTGCGGGAGATACACTTTCCGTCTGCGGTCGACAAGAGTCAAGTGCTGGACACTCTCAACTGGAGGTACTTAGGGCAGATTGGCTCTAGTGCCAGTTATCTACTTAACGCAATGCAACGTATGATATCCGAAGCGAAGTACGAGTCCTTCTTCTATCATGTCACTGAGACATTGTCGTCACAGTCCATGCCAATGAACTTCACTCAAAAGAATACCAATGTGTATGCGTATGCCTTTCAGATAACCAACTCCATGGACATGCGAGGCAAGGTCAACTTGTTTGGTGGTGCCTCCCACTCATCAGATTTGCCCTTTCTCCTTGGTCCGAGTTTATTTCAACAGATTGCCAGGCGAAGGTTTACTTCTTCCGAGGAGAAGATTTGCCAAAAGATGCGAACGGCTTTTATGAATTTTGTGAAAACGGGAAATCCAACTCCTGGAAGGATATACAATGCATGGTTTCCCTATACTCCTGATAGAAAATTCATCCAGATTTTAGGAGATGCTGCAGACGCCGAACCACTAAGGAGTAACATTTTAACATTTCCATTTGAGAAGAATCTCCCTGAAATTGAAAAGCTACTGGCACGAAAATCAATAGCTGGACTCTCGCGGCCAAATCGGAATGACTTCAATCCATACGAATTGGGTCCCTCAGCACTGGACAGTCAACAGACTAGGGCTTCGTATGTCATGAATCAGCAAGATAATACTTATTTCTATCATTTGAAAAAAGTCTACTCATTTTGGAATATTCTCCTTCCCAATATGGCTAATCCTTCCAATGAACGATATAATTTTACCATAAATGATGCTCTTAGCCAGAGAATGCGTCTTTTGGAGGCTTCCGCAGACGCTGTTCGCTATAAACGTGCTTTCTTTTCCATGCTAACTCTCGTTTGTATTCTTTTAGCTTTGCTGGGAGTTTGCATCTACCTGGTGCGTCGTCAACACTCAGGTTTCTCTTCGCAGTCCTTATGACAAAGGTTTTTTCTTCGCTCGACCATCTTTGAGCAGAGGCAGAAAGATGGTCGGACGAAGAAGACAAACCAAACGCCAACACCAAAATTGCCTCGAAGGAATTCTAACTGGCGAAGACAATTGCAGCAACAACAGCATCAGGGTATTCACGAAGACCCCGATGGAGGTAATATTGGAGGAAGAGATAGAACCACTTCACCACCAAGACAACAAGATCCTAATCAGAGGCAAAAGAATAAGAAGCCCCGGGAGGACAAGATGGGTGGTCTGTCCGGCAAACAGCCACAAGAGGTGGATATTAGCAACTGGCAATACCAACTGACGTGTGATAGCTTTTAGATTAAGTTTTAGTTATAACAAGGATGTTTACAAGGGGTTTTTGATAAAGTAAAAGGTTACGAAAATAATCAACATTAATATTTTTTGTCGAATTATATTTTTACATAAACTTTCATCTTTTTTTTTGAAAAAATAAAAAATATATAATTTTATTAAAGTGACATCTCATGGAAAATCAGCGCCTATAGTCAAAAATAACTATTCACCATTCCCGTGCGCGACCTACAGTTTTAAACACAATCCGAAGACAATCTACTTGTAGGTGGCACAGGGGTTAATTTTCAGGCCTCCGAGACAACTATAAACAGGTAAAAATGTTGATTGATCATTTTTGACTGTTTACTGAGAAAGACTTTTTTGATCTAAATTTATTTGCCCCGACAAATGCGTGGAAGTCGTCAGCTTAATTGTTGTTCTCATAATCGGCCCTATCGAGGTAACCGTCAGAGCGGAATTCTCTCCTACGAATCGGAGACATTTTGCTTCAAGGTAGTTCTCTGACCAAAAAAATGTCTCCGATTCGTAGGAAATCGGATAGAGTTCCGCTCTGACGGTTACCTCGATAGGGCCGATTAAGAGAACAACAATTAAGCTGACTACTTCCACGCATTTTCGGGGCAAACAAACAAACAAACAAACTAATACAGTCAAAAACAGGCCTACGACATAATAATAAAATGCGGTTACCAACGGTTGAGGCGGTCTGTTTTTCCTTGATACACTACCTGCTGATACAGGAAAAACGTGCTGCAAACTTGCAAACTGATTGGCTTGCGATCAAATCAAAAATTATTCGGTAAAGCTCGAATTTTATTGGCAGGCGACTACCGACAGACTTTACCAGTTATAGCCTAGTATACAGTTCCTCCTCGAAAAAAAAAATACATGTACTTCTAATGGGAGTGATTTTATCGCAAAAAAAAAAATTCTGCTGAAAAGTTTTTTTATTGAACTGTGAACTATCCCCAAAAATAAAAAATATACTCACCACGATTCTTTTTCGCGCAAAAGTGACATTGTTTTGTGCAAAAAAATATAGTTTGTGCTTACACGGTGCCTCAAGAGTTTTGACTCTTTATGAACCTAAATGAGTATGAAAGAGACAAAATATCAGATAGTCATGACTTTTGAGGCACCGTGTAATATTCGACTAAAAACAATTTTGTTTCACCACAGTTATTTTTTTTTTTCGGAAAAAAATATTTTTTATTTTACCACAATAGTTTTTTTTATTCAAAAGAACTGTATACTAGGCTTATACCAAAATCAACACCAGCAGATTAACTCAACACTTGCCTCACATGCACATCATCGCATCCTTGGAGACATGTACAAAAGCTTACATTAAAGAAATTAAAGATGCGGGTACATCTTCAGCGTCGGATATATTTTCAAAACAGTTATTGGACATTGGTTATGAAAGAGTACCAGGTAATAATGATACAAAACAGATTTATTTTCAACTGAACTTTGTGTCAATGTTCCATCAATGGAACAACTAATATTTCTGGTGTGCCACCGCACAGATTGCCACTTAATCGGTGAGGTAATTATTCTTTTACGCAACATAAATCCACCTAGATTTTGCAATGGAACCAGGCTCGATGTAAAAAAATGATGCCAAACGTCATTGAAGCTTAAATTATTCTGAATGGCAAGTTAAAAGGAGAAGATGTACTGAAATTTCATGAAAAAATGATTATTTTTTATTTACTTTGTACATAATGAAATGCTTTGTGGTAATGTACATATGTATATGTACACATACCTTAAATAAATAGCAAACAAATTGAAAGAGAAGTTTGAATAAATGCAGCTTTATCTATAATACATGTTATATTGTAACAAAAAAAAAGAAATTTAAGTACGAAGCAAGGTGAGCACGGGTCTGCTAGTACTAAAATAAAATTACAATTTCGGCTTAAATCTTAAGGTGGGTGAAAATCTAAGCTCCAAAAAATTAAATTAGATGCATTAAAGAAAAGCTTTTATGGTTTTCAAGGATGGAATATAGGTTAGGATCAATCAAAAGACACCTTACGAGTATCAAAAATCATATTGATAGACTTTTTAAATTTTATAGGATGCAGGATTTTTTGGAGAGGAAAAAAGATATCGGAAAGTTTTAAATAGAATTTAAAAGAAGAATTTAAAAATTAGTGCTCACCATTAAAAATTATGTTTAAACAATTTACCTCACGTTATAACGTTACCTCGAAAACAGCAAAAAAATGTTATTTTTTATTTAAAAACTGGAATATCGTGACGTGATAGAATATTTCTGATTTCCGATTCGAGTTCAGTACACCAAAATCCTTCGGAAAAGTATATTTTGGTTTCTGTAACAAAAACCTTGTTGATCAGTGTAGTTACCTATTCATATTCACGTCTTTGTGCACAGCTCAATCTAGCAGCTTGTTGAATCTACTGCTGATTTGACATAATTCTTGGAATCTGAGGTTTTTCATATGCAATTCAAGCTAATACAATGGTATCAGAGAAGACCCCTGCCCTGTTGGTTACGGCCTTGGACTGCCAGTAACTCTTGTTCCCTATTTTAAGCTCTGTTGGTATTTTTGTTGACATTCCAATTATAACCTAATTGATTATTTTATCTTTCAAACCCTCTCGGCTTCGTTCGTTAATATCACTCAACAATAAGATTAATTTTATTTCATCTTTATACAGGGTGTTTTGCAAAATATTCGACAAAAGGCTATAGCATGTAAGTTGACTCCAGGTAGGAAAAAAATCTTATGAGAGAAATATCTATTTCCCCCCGTTCAGCCGAGGGGGGCAATTTTCTAAGAAAAAATATTTAAAATCGAAAAAAAAAAAAATATGAAAAAAAACGTAGAATGTTTTATTCATTCTTTTATCCTATATTAATTAGAATTTTTTCAGTGAATAGTTTTTATAGACAAATTAATTTTCAAACACAAAAATATTGTAAAAAAAAAAAATGAAAATGAAAAAAATACATTCAAACTAATTTTATTCAAAATTTTACGTTTTTTTAGAAATATTTTTTTGTTGTTTTCAATATCCAAAGCTCCTATTAATTTGTAGTGAAACACTGAAAACCAGATTTTGTGTTTTAGTTTCTTGGAAAATTAAAAATAATAATAGGTGCGTTTTATTGATAATTCATAGCTAGCGCAGCAATTACAAGTTCAATAAAACGCTATATCAACTTTTATGTCCACTCTTTATTCTCTGGATGTGTTCATACCCTTTTTCGAGTGGAAACCAAACTACGTTACCGACATTTAAGGTTCAAGTCTACACTATTTGTCCACTTTTATATTCACTAATTTACTTGCTAATTTATCGGCACTTTTGGTTTTGTTATTGGTCACTAAGGGAAATTTTACTGCGCTAGCTATAAGATTGCCAATAAAACGCACCTAATAATATAATGTATCTACTTTACAACTTAGTAGAAATAAGATATTTGGAGAACCAAAATATGTAACGGATTTAAGTGGAATTTGAGGAAAACTTAATTTTGCAATTCCTGATAAATGATGAACATTGGAGATAGATGGTACACCCTGTACCATGTGGAACACTCATAATATTAAATAGGTCTACTTTGCTTTTATATTCGTAATCCCGTACAAAATGGTTGTATGAATACACTAGTCGAGTTAAAGCTTATATATTTCATGACCTTTAAGGGTCACCAACAAAGACCTATTTGAGGATAAGGATTTAGAAATAGTTATAATAGCACTAGCAGAATTGCTTTTCTCATTTGGAAAATATAGCAACCAGCGTTGCCATAATGTGTCCCATCGGGCCATTTGGCCCTCTGTTTTTCATTTTGGTCCTTGGCCCTGGGCCACCAAGAAATGGCCCGCACTTCGTAATTTTTTGTGTTCATTGAGAGTACACCACAAAAATAACCCTTAAGCACTTATTGTAAATTTGACGATTATCTCCTTTCACGAGAAAAGATATCCAGCCTTATTGTGAGTTTCACCCGAAAAATATTTCATGTTCCGAAAATGTTCCTTTTTGTGAACATTAATTGCAGGCAGAATAAAATGCCATTGACAAGCTTAAATTTTCACATATTTTTAATAGGTGAAAAAGAGAGCAATAAAGCAGAAAACGTTAATTTTGTTCGGGCAAAACTCACAAGAGCTTTTAAAATTCCAGGCGAACAGAAAATTTTAAGGTGAAAAATTGTTCGGATGAAACTCGCAGTAAGGTTGATCAATTTGAAAAAAAAAACTCAAGCGAAAAATTCTTGTGCTTCGAACATCTGGAAACAAAATTACAGCTTTGCTTAAAATATTTCAATTTTAAAGCACAAAGCTTTAGGCAATGATTCAAACATTAAAGTTCAATTTATTTTAATTTTTTTTTTTTTAATTTTTATTGTTTTTTATTCCATCTTTGTTTTATAATTTTTTACTGCTTTTATATTAATTTGTAGACCACCAGCAGAAAACAACGCGGCTGTAAAAGGAACAGCCGTTTTGACCAAGATCACGATGTACAACGACCATGATGGTTTAAATTAGACTTAAAAATTTTATGTTTAAAACCACCGATTTCAATGCACTATCTGAGGTTCAACGCGTGCTGGTTCAAGCATGTTATTGGCTTTTATCATATCATATATTAAGCACCAGTTAATCCACCAATATCGAAAAAAAAAATCTCAGCTGTTATGTGAGATGTTTTGCCCCCCTTAAAAATCTATGAAAAATAATTAATATCTATTAGCTATGAGCTATGAGCTTTGTTCGTTTACTGTCTACAATTTAGCTATATTATAGATTTATTCGTGTACTGTGTACAAATTCGTGGTTTCGGACAGTACATGAACCAAGGGCGTATGCAGGATTTCGATTAGGGGGGGGCAAACTCAAATTTCATTTTATTTCTTTTAAATAAGATATCAGTCGGTACAAATAACCTTTAACAATTAGTGAAAAAAAACTAAAGGATATGTTTAGATATTTTCTTAAGAAATCTTATTGGCCTTAGCTTAGCGCCTTAGGTCTATTTTTATATTTTTTTTTCATGTTCTCTCCATTTTATGGCTCTATCTGCTATCCAGCTTTGAAAGTAAAGAAGGGCTTTTCTTATTGTGATTTAAAAAAAAACTTAAGCGACGATAACAAAAAAAAATAAAAGACAACATTATTTCTATTAACAAATATATAATATTATTTTTAAAATTGTAAGACAATATTTTACATAATTCTGCAAATAAAAACAAAAAAATTTAAAATTTTTTTTTTAATTTTTCAAAACTTTTTTTTTTTTTATTATTATTTGCAGAATTTTATTAAAAATATTGAAAATAAGCTGAATTTTTAAAGCAAAATTTTGAAAAGCAGAATTTTGGCAACCCTCGTATGGTAGATAATATAATATTCAGTGTTTATAAAAAACTCCGTTTTATTATTCTGACTGAAAAGGTAAGTTTTTATATCTTGTGCATGCATATTAGGGTGTCCGTTATTTCCTAAACTCATTATTTGCTTTGATCAGAGACCCCCTCTATAAAAAGTGTATGCCCTACAATAAATTTATGGACTAAAATCAAAAACTTGGCCGAGCTCATTAATTCGTATGGTGCCTCTAAAGTCATAATCTTCCCATACACATTTCTACGGAATTTATGAAGTTTTACGTATTATTCCTCCTGAACAATATTGCAGATATCGCTAATTTTCATCCTTTTGAAAAAACATTATTCAAATTTTATGGATGAAAAAATATCTATAGAAAATATTTTCAAAATTATTTCTTTTTTTTTTTATGTAAGATGCACAGGTTAATGACAGAGTTTGTTTGTAAATAAATTTTTTGTAGGATATAAACTTTTCATTTAGGTGGTGTCTGATGAAAAAAAATTGGTCCCGTAGTTAGTACAGAAACTACAAAAAATTTGTATTTTTTGTTAATTTTGAAGAAAGTATTGAAAAGTTTTGTTTGTAATGACGAACGACATGTTTAAAGAAAAATTTTAACATCAAAGATAGTTTTTAAAATTAATATTACTTATTACTCAACAAAAAAATGTAGGAAAGTAAAATTTATTAGGGGGGGCAACTGCCCCCCCTGCCCCCCCCTGCGTACGCCCTTGACATGAACATAACAAAGCTAATATAAACTTTGTTTGACAAAAGAAAATATTTATTTAAAAATATTGCACTTTAAGGCAATGACCCTCGAAGTGACCCTCAATAATTTTTTCCTTGTGGCAACGCTGATAGCAACTACTGTTATGCCCTCATTAATCAAGCGAGTGGTATTGTGGAATATAGTAATAATGGTTAATGGATTTTCTCATTGCATCCCAAAATCTTGATCAACCAGACTTCACTATGGAAAAAAAAGAGGATATTTCAAGCCTAATACCTGCCTGTACCACTTGCATTGTATAGTCCAATACAATGTTGATAAAATTTTATGGTTGTTAAGAATTTTTTTCTTTTGGGAAAAGAATTCCAAAGGTGTTGGCAGAGTCGTAATTTTCCAGTTCTTTCAGTGTGTAATTGACTGCCTGCGATTTCAAATAGATTCGGGCGGCTTTGAAATTTAACGCCATATGAACCCCAAAATCGTCTGTGCGGGAGGAGACTGTATAGGTTGGTATTCCAAGTTAATCATTTTGTAAAGCAGATTAGGGTAGGTACCTTACTTACCTACCAAACATGCGGGCTATGATTGTGCAGCCAAGATTTGTTGTGGTATATGCGATATAGATATGAAGGATTGAAGGATTTGTATAATGAAAGAGACACAATTGGTACATAAATGCCTAAACTAATTGGTTTCTGCTAAACATATTATCCCAATTATAATTAGTACCCCAATAGATTACCTTTTTACACATAACAACCGCAGAGGAAGAAGAGCTTAAACTCAAAAGGAACTTATAATAATAGCATTTCTTGAAATATAGGTAAAGGAGATATAAGATGAATGAAACCCAGTTAACCAGAAATGACAGGGGATTCAGATATTTAACCTGGTATAATGTAATTCGGCTGCATTCTATATGTTCTCAAAGATGAATGAAGAAAATCATTCCTATGGATACTGCTTATAGAATAGAACAAGCATACCTGTAGATACCATCACGACGACGACGACGACGCGATGTGTATAGAAGTCGTATAGACGTAGATCGAATTCACGTCAGTGTTTTGTGCTTCAATTCCATACAGCAAAATATGTGATGTTGGAGATGGGGATGGCGATGGTGGGGATTCTCCATTAACAAGGTATTGGAATGTGAATCGGGGTAGATATACGATGAACGCGTGTCTGCACACTGCACTCTTGTGCACCGGTTCAGAACATTTTATAATGGATTCGATTTCGTGCGAAATTACACAGCGATGCAATTTTAATTCAATCAACTCCCCAATCGATTTGAAATTTTCAAATACATATATTCTCAATATTCTCATCTCAGAAAGAAAAAAGATATGTACGAGACGAAGAGAAATAAAAACTTCGGAATAAGGATTAGTATGTGAGTGAAGTTGGATTAAGTAATTGAAAAGCAAAGCTTTTCTTCTTTTTTGGTTCAATAATAATAATCATCAAACAGTGTTCGTTTCGGAAGTTAGGATTGTAAGGATGGAATATTCCATCTCTCTGTGCACCCTCATGCAAATGTGCAGGGAATTTCCAAATTTTTTTTTTTTACTTTTACATTTTTTAACCTTCGTTCTTTTGCTTGTGCTACACTAGCAACAAAGAAATCGATTCAATTCAGGACAAAGTAGTAAAGTATTAAAATTATGGAAGATTTTTTTATTTATTTATTTTATTTATTTTTATTTATTTATTTATTTATTTATTTATTTATTTATTTATTTATTTATTTATTTATTTATTTATTTATTTAATAATACAAATTCTATATACTACTGAAATAAATCAGCCAAGTAGAAGACTTAGCACTATTTAATTGGACTTGTTGAATTATTGATTCAAAATAGCTTTTAACGGTCTTTAGTCCATACAAATTGGCGTTTGGTCCCGGCGTCAATCACTTTATAGCAGTATTTCCCAAAGTGTGGTACGCGTACCCCTGGGGGTGCGCAAACAGTTTTTGTGGGGGTACAGACAGATTTGTCCTTTATCTGTGTGAAGTTAGCAAGCATAGGTTACATTTTTTGATTAGAAAAAAAGCAAATAAAAAATAGAAAAATATTTACAATATTTTAAATTAGTTCTCATATGCTTTGTATCATTACAATTATTAGTAAAATTGGTTTTTTGCATCCTGTGAAAGCGTCTTGCAGGTAGCGGCCCCATGGAAAAGCTCTTGGATCCCCATATTCTTATCTAGGGCGCTTAGCTCTTTTATCTTTTACCTTTTAAAACCTTTTATTTGGGCTTTAGAAATAAACGCATAAAACTTTAGTAACTATAGGTACACGTACATGTACACGACGGGGTAACTACTCGCAAATTAGTTTCCACAGCCAGCAAGTATGCTCCCACCAAAGTAAAAGGCCCTTTTCGACAGCGTCAGATGCGTCAAAAAATCATTTGGTGTTTATCAAAAGGTTTGTTTGAAAGCAGGACGATTATGGATATTTGACGATTGCAATTTCTGCATCATAAATGACGATCATTTTCCGTTCGAATTGGGTTTCATTTGACTAAAATGGCAGAATTCTGAGATTTAAGCTTGAAACTTTCGAGTATTACAAAAAATAACTCACGTTTTATTTTTTTTTTTTTAAACAAGATATCGGTCGGTACATAGAAGTCCTACAGGGCTGATACCTACCTACAATTTCCAGTTTGTGGGAAACGACCCTTGGAAACCTTTAAATTTGATTTTTCCATTCTCTCGATAAATGAAATTGAAATTGAATTTGAAGTCAACAGTCAACAGTTTTAGAATCTCTGATAGTCTCATAAGTTAGCCTATCTAATTTTTTAATTTTTGGGCAGTATTTTTTTTTATCATTTCCTGTTTAATATTCCACTCAATTTATGTGGAATGTAATTATGACGATGGAGATGGTTCTCTAAACGAAAGACTTTTTCGCTTCAATAAAAGAGATCATCGGTGATGAGAGGAGATTTGGTTGCTCATGCTCACCATCTATAATTGTGATCATGTTCGAATCGGTAATTGAGAGTACAATGAAATAGCTAGATCGAGAATGGACACCACTACATTCACCATTTCCATCATGGAAGCATTTCCGATGATGATGTCTGCCCCAATTTTGACTGAAGGTATCATATTGCGTCACACATATTTCAGAAAAATTCTAAAATAATTTTTGAGATGAAATATGGTATTTTTCAGTCTAAAGTTTGGTCATAAATCCGTTCATCCGGAATCGTTTTGACGCCATTTTCGAATCCCGCTCATGTTCGAATGGGAAAACGTGTCAGGGTTGAGCTTGGGATATAAAAGGCTTGACGAAACAGCAAAAGGGTCTCTTTGCAATTTTGTCTTTTCGGTAGCTGCAACTTGGCAGCTTGGCGCGTCTATCTAGCCAAGAAAGAAAAAAAAGGGAATTTCAACTCGGCGGCGTGAAAAAAGAAAATAATTTAATACCCTACCGAAAAAGCATCGCAAAAGCTGTTAAATTAAAGTAGAAAAGAAACGCGCTAATCGAAACCCTTCCAAATCCCGGCATGTAAACGTAACAAACGTCTAGTGCTACGACAGCAAGGACCCCCCCCCCCCCCACCGACGAGCTAGGACGTGCTGAATACTAGCATGCCGCGCTGTCTTGGCCTGGACACCTTCCCTTCCTGCTGCCAGGATCAGCTCATGGTTCCTGTAAGCCATGGGGTGTAATGGTGGTAAGGGAAGGGAAGGTATAAGGATTCATCGATAGGATGTTCACGTATGTGCTGCTGTTGTTTTTGATCCTGGGTTTTAGCACCTCTGTGTTTCAGGAGATTTCAGAACCAACTATCGATGAGTCCTGCCGACTACACCCTCGGTTCCGTTACAATATAATTAACATTTACACCTCTTTTGGGCTTTGAAGTTACAATAATAGGAAATAAACTCGGGCGATCTTAAGCTATTATAATTCTTCCTCAAATAGTAAAAAAAATAAGAGCACTGCTACTTAAAAGGAATTATGTTCATCAAGCGCACCAACAAAGCCCAAACAAACAAAATGTATGTTGTTGATCGTCGCCACGACTCGGTTGCAGTGAGGGATAATTTTTTTACTTAAAAAACCATCAAAAATGTCGATAGAACCTGACTAGGTTGTTTATAACTTTTGATTAAGTGGGAGGATTTATTTCATTGAGGTATCTAAAGAAAGGTAAGAAATCAAACCATTTCCTGATGTACATACATATATTTATAACAGTTCGTATAAAAATATATAATTGAGGCGCCGTAAACCCAAAATTGATTATTTTTAAATCACATTTATCGGTAAATATGATGAAAAATTTCAAAATTTTCAAAAATTATGTACTACAATATTATGCATCTAACTATTTTGAACAAATAAATAAGTTCATGGTTTCATGGCGGTAATTTTAAGAGCGTAGCAAGAAATTTCGATTTTCAACGATTTCTTAAATTTCATTGAAAAAGTCGCTTGACTTGACTTATAAAAAAAATTATTACCTCAAAAATAATTGTCACTTCCTTATGAAAGGGGTATTAAAAAAACCTCAATGAATTATGCATTTTACTAATGCACAATATTACAAAATCTAATTTATAAAAAATCTTAAAAATTTTAAATAGAAATGTATTTCAAATTTTCTCAAAAAACTAGAAGACATAAAACCATTCAGTTCCTTGTGTTCGATTGAAAATTAATATAGGCATTGACCACAAAAAGTTAATTTAGCACTTCATTTCACAATTTTGGAAAAATTGATATACATTTTTTTTTTATGAAAATTTTAAGTTTTTATGCGAATTTTCTTAAAACTATTGAAATAAATAATTTAACTTAAATTTAAGATTAAAGAACGAATTTCTGGCTTTCAAAACCGGTATAATACTGTATAGTAAGTGTTGCCGTTATTTTTTAATATTTTTTTTTTTATTTTAAGTAATTTTTTCTAGGCCATACCCCCTGAACGGGGCTAGGTAGACCCCCCTCCCATAGTAAAAAAAAATGCTTGTTTTTGACCACTCTACAAAAAAACGTTATCAAATGTTGGTGCCAAGGCTTACGTAGGTACTCTCCCCGAACTGCAGAAAATACATAGCGAACAGCCTACTTAAAGCACCACGGCACGTCACTGCGATGTAGGTACTATAAATATTAATTTTATGTTTGATTTTTTTTTTTTTTTTTTTTTTTTTTAAATATTTTCAAAATTTTTACATGCAATATTGTTTTACTATTCAGAAGCACCAGATTGCAAAATTAAAACAAAATTGGTCGAATTATTCGAAGATTACGTGAATAACTCGAAAAGGCGTTTTTTTCAGAAATCATCAAACCCTTTTTCTGCAATGCAATTATTTTTTTCGTACAACAGATTTTGTCATTACGGGTACGATTTTTAACCAAAGTCGTTAAAGTCGGTTGGGAAAAGCAAAAAAAAAAAAAAAACGAAATACTTATTTGTATGGCAGCTAGAAAACCTAATACAAAATTCCGTTAGAGTCTAGCGAAAACTACTTTTTTAGATTTCAATTTGGATTTTAACCTCGAAACTTGTTTTTCACAAAACCAATACTTACCCTTAGAGCAAGTAGAAAAGCTTTTTTTTAAAGCTTACTATGGTTCCTTTAAAAAGGTGTTCGTGTACCTAAATGAGGTAGGTATCCTCTTCTGCGAGAACCTTTATAACCCCAACAATTGGAAAGAAAAATTATCATAAAAATAAAATAAAAAATAATCATAAACTTAAAATTGATAAAAAAATCAATTAAATTGAAACATGTGCATAATTTTAAAAAATAAAAAAAATAAATCAAACCAAAACAAGACACCCACACAATTAAAACATTCATAGATGTTGTTAAAGCTGTTGCTAGACAAAACTGCAGTTTATCTGATGAAGTTTCCATAAGCTACTCCAGTTTTCCTTATAGCAACAGCTTAAACAACATCAATGAATATGCCTAAGGGCCAGTTGTACAAATATTTGATCCGTGGTTCAGGAATTTTAACTCACCAATTTTGGCGGATTAACTGTGGTTCAACAATGGTTCAGGCATGTAATTGGCTTTTAGTGCATATTAGAACCTTGAACCATCGTTGAACCTCAGTTAACCCGCCGAAATCGGCGAGTTAAAATTCCTGAACCACGGATCAAAATTTAAACCACGATTGTACAACTGGCACTAAACGTCATATCAGCAGTGTTTGATAAATTAACTATTTGGACTCATTTTCTGGCATTTTAACTTTGAGCTCAGGAACGACATAAAGAAACAACATACATACATATAGGTACTCAATACTCAAAGTATCGTTTTTGGATTAAAGGAACGATGAAAAACAACTAGTTAACTTTAGCTAGAAAAAGAACGGACCGCAGATCTTTGCCGAAGAAAGCTTACATCAAGCTTTAAGGCAGAACTATAATTGTTGGAACGCAGCGTACGCAGCCGTACGAAACCACACGAATACAAGTAATTCAATAGACGCACACATAATTACGTTTTGTTACGTTTCGTTCATTTTCGTTCATTTTTGCTTTCGGAGGGTAAGAGCGCTTCTCGAGCGCACCTTACGGAAAAAAATTGACAGCTACATGTAAATTGTTGTAGTAAACTAGTCTCGAATCTCTCGTGCATTATGGTTAACGTGTGTATTTGACGTTTCGGAAAGAAATTTTTCGTTCGTTTATGACATTAGTTTCCGACAGCGTCCACCTATTATAGTTCGACCTTTAACTTGCGACCAACCATTTAACAATTTGGTATAAAACATAATATTTAGTACAAGTACACAAGCTGTATATATATTTACGTGATTCACTTGCTCTCTTTTTTTTCAAAAGTTTCGTTAAATAATGTCCTATCGGTACCTTGATGAACAGTTTTGCAAAAAAAAAATCCGTATCACTTCAGTTAATCGCCCGATTTGTCCGATAATTTAGTTCATATATCTTTTTTTTCTTATTTTACTTGTAAACCTTCACAAAAACATCAATAATTTCTGAAAAAATGCCTGTTAAAAAGTACGGTTATACGCCACTTCCAAGTAAATCAAATGCAACAAAAACAGTGGCTCATACACTGAGCCAAAAAACATTATAGAATCAAAGAAAACGTATTTAAATCAAAGTAGAATGGCAACAATTTGGGGCCAAACACGTTCTTATTAAAATCAAAGCCGCGCGTATTTGAATAAAATCCAAAGAGAAAGGTACTTTAAATTAAATACGTTGCATATTGAATAGTTCAATGGAACACGCTTTTGTTTCAAATACGGTTTGTATTACTTTTAAATGTATTTCTACTTTGAATATATTAAACTTGTTATTTAAAATTACTTCGTTGATACCTACTTATTTTACTCTTTAAATTTGATTCAAAGGCGCGCGGCTTTGATTTTAATAAGAAAAGTGTTTGGGCCCAAATTGTTGCCATTTTACTTTGATTTACATACATACGTTTGCTTCTTGATTGTATGTCTAGCACTATGTTTGTGGCCAGCAATTTCTTCAAACAATTGGGAAATAATCTGAAATGAAAACTGAAAAAGAAAATAAAAGCAAATGAAAAAAAATTAAAGGCTGAAAAAAAGAAGAATAAAATGCTGAAAAGACATTGTCAATACGCAATTTCTATCAAGTTCAGTTCATCTTACATAGATTTCATGGCGAATACCTAGTGTGAAGTATATTCAACCAGAAAAAAATTCCTAATCATTAAAGAACAAACAAAAGTATATTAGATTTAAAAACGTTTCTACTTTAATCGGAACTAAGTTTTTCGAAAAAAGTTAAGGCGCATAATTAAATACGCTTCCCCTTTGATTTAAAGTACTTTTCTCGTTTGTTGAGCAACTCTTCTCAGAGAGAATTAATCAAACGTGTTTCATATTTGAATTAAATAGTGTTGGCTTTGATTCAAATGCAACTTTTAAAAATGCTAACATCGTAAAATGTAATACGTCGGTATTAAAATCTAAGTCGCAGTTTTTCCCTGAGTGTACTAAGACTTCAATAGCTGCAGGCAACAAAGTGACTTTAAAAAATACGCAATCATCTAACATGAACTATACCTTTGACTATTATCACTATGAACAACCATCAAATTACAATGAACCCGCCAGATATACGGAGGCACATTTTTCTGGCCAATTCACCAATAAAGCTACAGCTACAGCTTCAGCAGCACAAACAGCTTCGCGCTCTAATCAAAACCGTTATGTAGAATCTTCGATGAAACAAACTGGTGGAGGTTATTGCGGAAACAACGCACCACGAATCAAATCGGAACCAATGCAACAGACACAATATAAAAGCTCATCGAATAGACAAAGTAATGCGTATTATTGAACATGGAGTGTGTTTCTTTATTTATTCCGGATAAGGAACAGAATGGATGGAATAGACGAAATGTTTATCCAGAATGGAATGAATAAAGAAACAAAACTAGAACAAAAAGAATGGCAATCCAGTTGTTCAGTGAAATGTTAAAACAATTGAAGAAATAAATGTTTTTATTTTGGATATTTATGTATTCTCAAAGTCAAAAGTTTAGTAAATTTTACATTAAATGCATAAAATTTATACTCTGGTACATTTATTCACGGTATTATGCTGTTTTTCAATAATTAACACCAATGTGAATCTGCCATAATTGAGTTTAAGAACGTCAATTATACTGAACGCGCCCAGTATTCTTTTTCTATTCTTTTTATTCCACAGTTCACATGGAATAAAAAGAATGCATTCCAAAACGTTCCGGAATGAATAAAGAAACAACAAAATAGTTTATCCGGAATGTTTCGTGGAATAAAGAAACGCAAAACTGGTATTCCGAATATTCTGGACATACCGGGATGAATAAAGAAACACACTCATGGTGAAGATCATCATGCTTCGAAATAATTCTATATTGTATATACGAATTGCCAAAGATTATTAATTCTTATTACAAAGTTGTAAAAGTAAAAAAAAAAAAATAATCTTTAAATTGTTAAAAGTTTTTTTCAGTTAAATTTTCTTATTAAGTTGTTTATTACCGCCATATTATTCACTCAATTCATCTAGATTAAAAATTTAAATCCCGATGTAAATCATACAAATTCAATGTAAATTCATCTGGATTTAAATTTAAATCTGGATGTATCGAGTGAATAGGTACTATGGCGGTTATTCATGAATTTATCTTCTTATATCTAAAATAAAAAAAAAAAAAAACTATATTAGATGTCTAAAATGTTTGAAAGTCCAGTTTAATGGTTTCTATATTTTTTGGTGGTAGTTTAACAGTG
Source organism: Epistrophella euchroma (assembly GCA_947049315.1). NCBI lineage: Eukaryota > Metazoa > Arthropoda > Insecta > Diptera > Syrphidae > Epistrophella > Epistrophella euchroma. Next base: position 42,701,630 of record OX346248.1, read on the forward strand.
TAGGTGATTGATTTCACGATGGATTATGCTGCTCTTACATGAGAATGTTATGATTTTCACTTATAATTTCAACCTTCATAAACTCACATCGGAGTTAAAATGTAGCACAGAAAAATAAGATTTTCAACTCAAAGAAATTCCGACAAAATCTGAAATTTCATGGAGAGCTCTTTATTTATGCGTAAGCATTTCCTTCAAAGTAGGAAGGTACCCTAGACTTGGGCGCGGGCTATTGTTTTGTGGTTATAAAAACTAACCCAAGATTATTATTTTTTTTTAAGAGATGACATATGGTTAAGTACTCACAAAATACAGTGGTGCACACAAACTGTACCCACCCTTTTTCAATATATTTTGTGAAAGTTATTCTCAAAATGTATTGCTCTAGCAATTAAACGGGAAACATCTAGTGTAGATGTAGAATATTATTATTAAAAATCATTGGATCCTCGAAAACGGTTTTTAACAATAAAATGATATTTTGAGGTTATAGGAAGTTTTTAGGTATAGGTTCGTAATGCACTCGAAAAGGCCTACAACCACTACTAGGTCACTTGAGTTCGAGCTATTTTTTTTTTATTTTGTAGAACAGCGTGTATATCTCCGAAACCTCCAAACCGATTAGCTGAAAATTATAGGAAAAATTATAGAAAGTGTTCCTGTAATATTTGGTCATAAATGGTATAGCAACGCATGCATATTGGGACCAGCGTTGCCGAAGTGACACGATCGTGCTTTGTTGACACGATAATTTCCTCGTGGAACGGTGACATGAAGAAGTTCAATATGGCACGTTTTTTATTTTCCATTATTTTACTTAAAATAAAGCAAATTTCAACAAAATTTAATGAAAATTGGTCCAAATTCCGTAAAAAGTGGGCAGAAACACATAATTTTTGACAATGCACGAATAGAGCAAATTATTTCCATTGAGTTTTTGTTATTGTATTACACCCTATAATAAAATTGATAGATACCTAACAGTTTTTTCCAAAAAAAATAGAAAAAATTGTGGTTTTTTCATTTGGCACGTTTTGTTTTTTCTGAAAATACGGCACGTTAATTTTATTTCGGGCAGCCACACATTTCTTTTCTGTGGACAAAAGTATCAAACCCGTTGGATATTTGTTTGTTATATTTTAATTTTGTTAAAGCATTCGCACATTGAATTACCCTAAACGCAAATAGATTTACTATGGCTGAACAGAATAGAATGACGGAACTGAAGCCGCAAACGTAACTGGAAGAGCTGTCAAAAAGTGTCGTACGTTATTTTTTTTACATGTCCACAATGGAGCTGTACAGCTTTGAAAGTATTTTGAAGAAAAACAAAAGAATATTATTGTGTACAAGCTCAGAATTCACATTTTTTGAAAATTCGTGTTGCGTTTTCGAAACGCTCCTTACATGAAACACATGAACTTTATATAAATACTTTTATAAAAAAAATAATTAAATATACTTAGATACACTTGGTAATAAAAAGATTATTGAAAATTAAAAAAATATATTTGTTTTTCAAAAATTAATAAAAGATCAAAAAAAAATCTCAAAATTATTTTTTTTTCCAAAAATGAACACTAAAATTACTTATGTATACTCTGTATAAATTTGAAGTTTCTGAAGTTAGCCCTTAAGGAGATAAAAATTAAAAATTAAAAAAAAATCATTTTTCCCAAATTTATTTTTTTTTTCAAAAATGAAAAAAAATCAAAAACCTAATTTTTTTTCTAAAAATGATAAAGTTCTATTTGTTTTATAAGTTTGAAGTTTCTCAAAGCAACCCTTAAAAAGATAAAAATCAAAACTTAACAAAAATTGAAAAAACAATTGAACTAAAAAAAAATACTTATCCTTTTGTTGGATAGCATGCAATCAAAAATTATGTTTTGGAAGCAACTCAGGTGCCAAAAACTCTATACGACCTTGTAATGACCTTGAACAAAACTTTTAAAATGTATTAAAACATATCTAAGGCTGACCAATTTCTGAAACAACCAGACCATTTATGAGTACCTACTGAGTTACCTTTCAGAAGGTATATATTTTTTTTTTTTTTGAATATATCTGAGCTGACCTTTCATGACCAATTTATTGACCTTTTATGGTATACTATTTTCCGAAAATTCTATATATGTAGGTACATTTGAGGTGCTAAGATCCCACAGCTTAAAAACTGATCGATTGATTGTAGAATGTTTTGAAAAATTAAAAATATATAGAGGCTTCATAATTCAAAACTTTAACAAAATCTGTCAAGCTATTAAAAAGATAACGTATAATTAACCTAAAATAAATTGCAATTTTTTTAAACTTCAAACCCCTATTTCCCTTATGCAATTTACTTGGTAAAAATTTAATATGGAGCATTATTGATTCAATATAGCTTTTAACGGCCTTTAGTCCATGAAAATTTTTGGCGTTTCGTCCCGGCGATCTCACTTGGACTCATCAGTTGACTAGTGAGGGCCTTGTCAATACGCAATTTCCATTAAGTTCAGTTCATCTTACATAGATTTCATGGTGAATACCTAGTGTGAACTATATCTAACCAGATTAGAATTCCTAATCATTAAAGCTAGAAGTTTTTTGTGCCCGTGGACGAAACGCCAAAAATTTTCATGGACTAAAGGCCGTTAAAAGCTATATTGAATCAATAATTCAACAAGTCCAATAAAATAGTGCTAAGTCTTCTACTTGGCTGATTTATTTCAGTAGTATATAGAATTTGTATTATTAAAAAAAAAATCTTCGTGGAGCATTATTATTAATATGCCAGTTTAAAACTTACAAGAACGAAGTTAATCAAATCATTTTCACGAAAAATTAAAAAAAAAAAATCGAAATTGTTGTATGCCACAGCCACCCGTTCTAGGTGAGCTTAAACAAATAACTAAAGGTAGTTATTTTTTAAAAGATAAATATGTAGATACATAATGACTTCAAAGTGCAGGTATAACTAAATTCAATTTAATACCGCATATCTTTGTTCGGCAGCAGTTTAAGTACATTAACACTTAACCTACGACATTTTCAGCAACGTTCGTTCACATCAGCACTTAAGCTGTAATGCTGTAACCAAAGGACAGCATTAAGTTTTCTCATAACTAAATTTTCGCTCAACAATCACCCATATAAACTATATACCAAGCTAGTAAAGGTTTACACAACCACCACAATACTTTTTGATCATTTTGTTACAACTTCCAACTATAAAGTCAAGACAAAAGCAAAATTCCTGAGTGAACCCTTAGCCACTCTGTGTACGTTATACACATAACCTACCTCATTGCCAGGATTACTAATTTCATTTCACAGGTTTGCAAAAACTTAACTATGCGAAATGGAAACTTCAGTCCCTACTTTTGCCGGCGCTTCTGTGTAAATATATGAAAGTCATGAAAAAGGCCAATACATCTTTATTGTTCAGGGTCTCATTTAAGAAATGAAAATCAAACTTCATAAAGGCTCCACAGTCGCATGGCTCCACCAGGGTGCCATGAAATATAGCTGACTTTTGAAGTTTTTGACCTCCTGTTACTCTTAGCGATTTGGTGGCATTCGGCTTCATTTCCCTTTGTCAAAATGGAATAGCTATTGTTTCGTTAAATTGAAAAAAATGCGCTAATTTTGATCTCATGTACTTTATAAAATTTTCAAAAAATGGAACTAGGTTTGACAAAAAAGTGGTTGTTAAGATTATAAACGATAAAAAAAGGTCACTAAATCTTCTAAGTCCAGCCATGTCTCTGACACGGTTTCAATGAGAAAGAACCCACAATTCAACCAACTACTCGTTGGAACTTTGTGGTTTGTTTCAGATCGCACAAATCTTCAACAAGCAAATATCAACTGCAAATCTTTCTGTTATTTACTTTTTTTTTTTGACAAAGTTTCTTGTGGTTTTGAGATTGTGGGAGGTAGTGCTTGTGCTTTGCGTGTGGATGGGGATCCAGCTGGAAATCCCAATGGCATGGCTGTCACCACATTTTCACCACTTTATTATTGTGCCTGCACCATCCTTACCAACTAACCAAGAGTGCTGAGAATTCTTTGAGAAGTACACAAGTACCTATATTCATGGTCGAAAACTCAAAAGAACGACGAAAAGGAAAGTTACATAGGTGGGTTGGGAGGGAATAAGGAGGTCGGTATATGGATGTGTCTTTACTTGAGTTCCCACAAAGCAGAAGTAATTTAAAGTAATTTACCACCAAGTAGTGATGAAGAGCTAGTATCTGCTTGCCCTTTAGAACGAGCAATCCCTGGAACAGGCATTTAACATCCAACATGGTTACATGTATGCTCAGTAGCTGCCAGCAACACAGCCACTCTCCAAGTTATTTACCTCAATCATTCCTGGTTTATTCGACAGGTAAAACTATTCCGTTGAGACCAAAGACGACAAAGAAGAATGACTTGAGTTCAAGGAAACCGCTCTCGGTGTGTTCAAGTCCATTGCCATCAGAGACAAAGGACAAGTAAACTTGATGAAATTAAGTTTTGGGACTACCAAAAGTGCAACTTCCTGGAGAAGTCAGCGTTTATATTCTGTGTTGCACATCATCGCATCGATGTGCCAAACCATTGTTGGGGAGGTAATTATTCTGCTGAAAAGTTTTAGGTCATAAGTTTCGATTCTATTTCTACCTTCGTTTATAGTAGTTTTTCCAACCATATGAACGTAGATAAGTGCAAGAGGGAAGAATTAGAAAAATATACGACTGATGGGTCGCACTACCTGGCTCTATGATGCATGTACGATCAAACTGTGTTTCTTAAAGCTGAATGTGATAAACTTAAATTCATCTGATTTTTAGAAAAAAACGTACAGTGATCCGATCTCTAACAAGGGAAACCGCCAAAATTTCTAAAGACTAAGTCTCGGAAGGCAAAGGTTCGAAGGACAAAGGTTCGAAAAATAAAGTTACGAAAAGACAAGGGTTCGAAAAGACAAATTTCGAAAAGACAAAGTTCCAAAAGACAAAGTTGGGAAAGACAAAGTATCGAAAGACAAAAGTTCGAAAAACAAAATTTTCGAAATTTCAAATTTTTGAAAAAATTTAATCTTAGAAGAATGCTGCGGACGATTTATTTTCGTTTAAATTAGTATAAAATAGAGATGAGCAAACTCATATAAAAATATTGCGCTAATACACTTACTCAAACGTAATGCACTAGGGTCTTTGATCCCTTTTAAAATTGCAACCACGGCGGATATCAATTGATACTGTTTCCTAAAAACATCAAGAGGAAGGAAGATCTACCAGAATTCTGCTTTATTCATGAGAAACATTTTTGGGGGCCTTTGCACTCATGAAAAATTTGTAGTACATACCAATAATTTATGGTATGGGTTCTCAACCCAATAAAATTGTACGAACGGCTCATCAGTTTATTTCTATTTCGGATTTTTGTCCGCATATTTATGATCCTGCGTCAAAATTTAGCTTCTGGCCTTTTTGTAAGTTCATCATCCTATGACTTCCATTAAACGGAGATAAAAATAAAATTCGCAAAATCGCTATGTCTATAAGTTGTGTAAGCGTATCAGCGCAATATTTTTATCTGAGTTTGCTCATGCTTATCTCTATTTTAGGGGTATACTAATTAAAACGAAATAAAATCTTCCGCAGCATTCTAAGGCAAGGCGCGCACTGAAGTTATGAAAAAATAGAGTGGTAGTTGAGTAGCGAGTGGCAGTGGAGTGGTAAACTAGTAGCCTGGCGATGGAGCTTGGCATAAGCGTATATGTTGGGTCAAGACAAGAAAAAATCGTATGGGTGGGGTGTCTATTTCCCCTCGCCCTTTTGGCTGGGAGGGGCCGTTTTCTCGAAAATTAACTTAAACTACAACCTAAATCAAAAGTTTGAATTTTGATTTCATAAAAAAAAATTTGAATTATAAACAGAATAATATAATGAAAGAATGGTTACATGGCGTTGTAAGTGTTACCTTTGTCTGTTTTAAATAAATTTTTTTTTGGAAAATTACCTTCCGGCTAAACGGGGGGAATAGACCCCCCCCCCCCCTTCCGTTCGATTTTTTTCTTGTCTCGGCTCAACCTGCACACTCTGGCTTTTTGTCACACCTTATGCGAATCACCCTGTATATATAATTTGGTAAATATTTTTAAGAAAAAACATTGGTACATCAAATTTTAGTATTTATGAATGTGATGGAGTTAAAAATTCAATTTCAAAAAAAATTATGATACCTAACTCTAATTTTTGAAAAAAAAAAAAATAATTTGCATATCTGGCGGCCGTGACATAATAGTAAGTGCGTGAATATATAATGAAATTCACTACTGGATGATCGTCAGTCTATGCCCTTGCCATAAAAATTGCTTGGGACTTGGGATATCGAATTCATAACATTTCCTATAAGCTATAGCACCTACTTATATAAAAAGTAAAATAAGTTCTTAGGACTAACATGTAAGAGGTCTGTATTCTATTTCCACCTTCTTCTACTCAGAAGTTTTTTTTTCACGGCTACTGCCTCTTGCGAGGAGGTGAAATATTCTCCAAAAGTAAACTCTTGGCATGAATAAGTAGGTCTCGCCTAAGCCGCAAGGAGTCAGCAAAAATTATAGTTCCCCTCCATTCCTGCCAATAATAATGCAACAACGCATACAGGTCTGGACTCAGTAGTCAGCACTTGGGCATGGTTTTACTAGAGCTGTCGCGTCATCAAATATAATTTTTTTTTAAACTTTTTTTTTGAAAATTTTGTTATACGATATCGAATATTTTTAACCTCTTCAAAACATTATTCATAAATAAATTGAACAAAATCAGTTTTTGAGAAAATCTAGTAACAGAAAAACGTTTCTGATTCACTCAAAGGCAGTGACGTTTATTCAAAGGTGCGCAGGTGTTCACCGCACACCCTACCAACATCTTAATTTTCATACGTATAGCCAAAGTTCTCCAAAATACGCATTTGTCTTTCTTTTCTTTAATAACCTATCAATTCATACGTCAATAAATAATTAAGATCTGTGTGCGAACTCAAATAATCCTCAAAAAAAAAAAATCAGAACAAATAATTCACTTCCATTCAAAGGAACGAAAAAAATTCTTTTAACTTCAGCGCATCGCAAGCTAACCCAAATCTACATACAACATATTATAATTCAAATTACCTACCTACCACTACCAGTCAAAGAAGTGCCGAATAACAAAAAATTCCTCGTAGGGTGTTCTCCTTACTTCAGCGCACCCAGCTAACCCAAATCCACATGATGATGACAGTGAGGGATGATTTTTTTACTTAAAAAATCATCAAAAATGTCGATAGAACCTGACTAGATTGTTTATAACTTTCGATTAAGTGGGAGGATTTATTTCATTGAGGTATCTAAAGAAAGGTAAGAAATCAACCCATTTCCTGATGTACATACATTTATAACGGTTCGTATAAAAATATATAATTGAGGCGCCGTAAACCCAAAATTGATTACTTTTAAATCACATTTATCGGTAAATGTGATGAAAAATTTCTGGCTTTCAAAACCGGTATAATACTGTATTGTAAGTGTTGCCGTTATTTTTTAATTTTTTTTTTTCATTTTAAGTCATTTTTTCTAGGCCATACCTCCTAAACGGGGCTAGGTAGACCCCCCTCCCATAGTAAAAACTGCTTGTTTTTGACTCTACAAAAAATCGTTATCAAATGTTGGTGCCAAAGCTAACGTAGGCACTCTCCTCGAATGGATATTTTTACTGCAGAAAAAACATAGCGAACAGCCTACTAAAAGCACCACGGCACGTCACTGCTCAAAAGTAGCCTATGTATGTATAAATAAACTATATTTTGATTTCGAAAAATCTGTGGAGTCATTTACCGTTATTTTTATGGTAAAAAAAAAATTAAAAGATTTAAGAAAATCGACCTATCTATTTTGGAATGTAGCCGAATAGGCAGACAAACTACGTCCAAATTTTTCGTTTTCCCTGCCATCGTGATGTCAATTTTGATTTCGAGATTTCTTTTTTTACGAAAACATCGCAAGTATAAAGAGTGGACATCAGTTGCAGTTTTATACCGAATAACACCTGATTCCGATGGTACACCAATTGCTAAAATCCACAAGATGATTTTACTAAATTTCCGAAAATTCATTGGTGTGTGAAAAATAATACCAAAAGTCCACCGTTCGTCTAGGAAAAGTAATGATGTTAAGGTGTTTTAAGAATACTCTCAGCCATTCCACCAAACTACTGCCATGTTGCAGATAAATTTATTAAAGTAGAAACAAAGAAAACGGTTAAGAGTTTCTTAAATATAAATTTCTCAAAATAAATGAATTGGTTCTCTATAAAAATTTAAAACATAAACAATTTAATATTTGCTTTGCTTATACAACAGTTTTTATAAAGTATCGGACTACAAATTTAAAATTTTGAAAATAAAATACAAAACTCAAGAATTCATTCTAACTTTAACAAAAATAACAAAACAAAAATGATAAAAACAATAATAATTTAATAATTCACTTAAAATCTTTCATCGATTATTTCTTTGTTGTCTTCGGCTTTGCTGGATTGGCCAAAGTTGCAATTGACTTTCGTTTCTTCACAGGTTTCCTGCCAGCTTTGCCTTTTGGTTTGACCTTGGGTTTCTCAATTGAATCTTCGGCCGAAACGCTACCATCAGACGTGTTAGATGGAACCTTGTCATTGTCAGTATCTTCAGGTTCCATATCACCATCTTCATTGTCATCAGAATTGACTGATGGTTCATCAGGCTCTACATCATTAGCTGATTCAATAAAGCTTAATCTCTCTTTGACTTTCAATTTAGGTGAACCATCAGTGAGTGAATCCTCTGAATCTTCATGTTCAACCACTGGAGACACTGATGGTTCATCCTTCTTCTTAGTTTGGATTTTCTTCTTTGTCGGGGGAATATTTTCTTTGTCCTTCTTTTTCACTGGAGTTTTGGCTTTCTTTCCAGTTGGAATCATCTTTTTGGGCGTAACTTTCACAGTTTCTGATTCCTGCTTCTTCACCGGTTTTTTCTTAGGGACTTTGACATTATCAGTTGTTTTTTTCTTTGCTACAGCAGTTAATTTTAGAGCTGGGATTTTCTTCTGTTCTGTCGTTTTCTTTGACTGGACGTCTTTTTTATTCGCAGGCTCAACTTTTTTCTTTGATGCAGCATCTTTTGCAGTCTTTGGTTGTTTGTCTTCTTTAGTTTTTTTGGCATTGGCCTCAGCAGCACCTTCCTTAGGTTTTTTTGGCTTAGCTTTGCGCTCCGATTCTTTCAGAGCACCTTTTGATAATTTAAATGAACCGCTTAAATTCTTGCCCTTTGTTTGAATAAATTTTCCACTTTCAACGCTCTCCTTTATGTATTTTTTAATCGCCGAAGACGACTTTTCCAGATTAATTGAATATGTTCCAGAGATGAATTTTTTTATAGCTATAACAGAAGAACCCGAGCGCTCGTTCAAAGATTTCAATGCGCTATCGACCATAACTTGGATTTTAGCTTTCGTTGGTTTAGTGTTCGTAGTGCTGGAAGATTGTTCCTTTAGCACTTCAGACATCTTCAGACAAACGATACAGACAAAATTAACAAACAAAAATAAAACTAGTTTAACATGAACTTAGAAGTTATTAAATAATATTAAAAAAAAAAAAACACTTTTCAGCTAATTAAGTATAAAAGAACCGTTTAATTGCAAAAGCTTTATGAAACCTTTGCACATGATTGGTCTTATAAGTTTTAACAAGACCATTTCTAAACTTAACTAAGAAAGCTTTAGCCAGGGGTGGTCATATTTTATATAGAACCAATTTGTTTCGTTTTTATTTAGAATTTATGAAAAATAGGAAAAGAAAATAATTGTACCTAAATATTGTTTTAGTTTTTATTAATTTATGTACATACATTTGTACATGCCTACCTACCTAACCTTTTTTAGTTTCCACTTTTTTGTGCACGAATTATCAAATTTTAATTTGTTCTTCGATTAAAATAAACTTGTTTACGACCAATGTAAAATTACCTCAAACAAAATATGAAAAATGAACCCAAAAATGTATACGAAAAGTAACAAACAAACAATTTATTGAATAAATTTTGTAAATTGTTTTGAGTTCTCTTTTCATTTTGGGGTTTAATTTAATTATTAAAAATGGTCCCAAATGTTTATATTAAACAAAACAAAAAAGAGGTAAAAAAAAATGAAATTACTCTGATTTCGAAATGAAAGTATCGCCGCAAATTAAATATAAAAAAAAAGCCCGAAAACAAATTTTTAATCAAAAATATCTTAAACACGAGCAGTTGTATTTATAAACATTGTCTAACTTTAGACAGCCGTCCAAATTATAATTAAACATTTTTAATTGCTGCTAAGAGTTCTAATTTTTCTGATAAAGATAGTTTCGTAAATTATCGTACACAAAAATCGCGCGATTTTAGTGTACGATAATAATTCGCGATGATTCACAGAATTATGGTTTTTGCTTTGGAAAATCTGATTAAATAATCTTCGGCCGAGTTTGCGGTCATTTTTCAACATTATAATTTTTAACCCCAAACTATAAAATGAAAAATAAGGTTCGGGTTTTTTTTTTTTTTATTTTTTGGGGCATTTTTCCATTTTCCATATAGATTGCCTATCTACCACTAGATGCAAGAGTGGTCGTGTTTATAAACATTGTCTAATTTTAAACAGTCTATTTCCCCCTGTTTAGGTGGGAGGGGCAATTTTCTAAAAAATCGACTTAAAATAGAAAAAAAATCATTAAAAAGCAACGGCAACACTTACTTAGCTGGACATTAGCTATACTTTTTTTTAAAGCCAGAAATAATTTTCTTTTATTATGTTTTTAATTCAAATTATTTGAGAACCCAATTTTTGAAAAATTTATTTTCAAACTCAAAATTTTGAAAAAATTATTAAAAAAAATTGTGTTCAAACTATTTTTGTTCAAACTTTTACGTTATTAACTAGTATTTTTGTTTTTAATATTTGATACTCTTATCAAACAAGGAAGAGTAAATGCTCGAGCTTTCTTTAGTTTTTGAGAAAATTTTAAATAACGGGAGGGGCAATTTTCTAAGAAATAGACTTAAAACAAGAAAAAAAAAATATTTAAAAACAACGGAAACCGTTACAACAGCATGTTATAATTTTTTCTAATTCCAGAAATCTTGTTTTATTTTATTTTTAAATTAAGTTGTTTTAGTGAACGATTTTTCAAAAATTTATTTTCAAACTTAAATTAAAAAAAAAAAGTTACAAAACTTTGCTTAAACTGATTTTTTTTTTTTCAAAATTTTACGTTATTAAGAAGAATTTTTGTGCTAAGTATTCAATGCTCCCATTAATTTTTAGTCAAACACAAAAAACCAGATGCCAAAATGAATTCTAGTTTTGAGAAATTTGAAAATAACAAAAGCAAGTTTTCCATAAACTCGACTTCCATCCGTTGTTTTGTTGATCCAAAGATCTTTTTTCTACTAATTAAGTAGTAAAATAGAATTTGTAATTGAATTTGAATTAAAAACATATGTAATTCATGCAACGTCGGAAACTTTACGACGTCGTAAAATCGTACAGTTTACGATAGACGTTTCATGAACGCCTTTAAAAACTGCTTGCGTGAATGTGCTAAAATGTGACTTTTCCAACGTTTTTGTAGAGATTAGAATTGTAGAGATAAAATTTGTCTTTTCCCGATCTGCGTACTAGGCTTCATATAAAATTAATAAATTATAGTTCAAAAGTAAGAAAAAGTGTAAAATTTAAACAAAAGTAAAAAAATTAATTACCGCCATATTTTTCAATCGATACATCCAGATTTAAACTTAAATCCAGATGAATTTACATTGAATTTGTATGATTTACATCCAGATTTGGGTTTTAATCTAGATGTATTGAGTGAATAATATAATATGGCCGTTAGAGTGAAAAATATTGACATCGATTTAAATTTTCGGATTGAATAAATCCTGTTGGATTTAAAATTCACTTAAATCAAATGTGAATAATATGGCCGTTAAAGTTTACGATTTGTTGGAAAAGATTTTCCATACAAATTTCGACTGTTCATTTAAGACGTCTTTAACTTTAAGACGTTTAAAGACGTTAATAAAAGAACGAATTTCTGGCTTTAAAAAAAAGTAAGTGTTGCCGTTTTTTTTAATGATTGTTTTCTATTTTAAGTTGATTTTTTAGAAAATCACCCCTCCCTCCTAAACGGGGGGAAAAACACTCCCACTCCTATATGATTTTTTTCTTGTCTCAATTCAATCTACACGCTCTATCAGTCTTAATTCATAGAAAACAATCACTCTCTCACCATTTTTAAGTTTTGATTTGGAAACAAGCACTCCATAGTCCGATTTCATACGAAGATACTAGTAGCTGGAGATTTTTTGACATTTTCTTTAAATCTCCTTAACAATTTCTTGTACGTTTCACACGCAAGCAACAAAAATCGGAGATTTTCATATTTTCCTTTTAAACTACCTTGGTTGAACGCACACAAACGTAGTGAGAAGAGAAATGTCAAAAAAATCTCCTGAATTTGTTGACCAGGGAGATTTCGTTTACCCCTATTTCTTCCTGCCCTTCTCGCCAACGAACTAATTGTTTCCTGCAACTCAGTCTCCTCGTGTGAAAGAGGACATACTCAAAATAAGAAGTTTTCGACATTACTGTACAAATACTGCAATTCAGCACAACAGCTGTCCAGCACGTGCTTATGATTTGACATTTGATGTTACTTTTTAATTTTGTATTTTCTTTGAAGGCAACCGCATGTGATATCGTTAATTTAATTGTATTTTACCCAAAAGTTTATATAAAATCGTGCAAAAAACATTCATAAGAGTTTTCCTGCTTAAAGTTCATAAAACAAAAACTCTTTCAAAATGCATAAACCTCGGGAATACCGTCGAGATATCGACATGATTCCCTCGAACCTTGAGTTTTCAGTGTTCACTGGGGAACAAGTCAAAAAGTTAAGTGTGGTTAAAATAATAACTGGCCTAACATACGATCCATTGGGTCATCCATTTCCTGGAGGATTGTACGACCATGCTATGGGCACTCATGGCAAGTCAATGGATACATGTACAACATGCTTGTCGCATTCATTTTGCCCCGGTCATCTGGGACACATAGAACTCAACGCCTTGGTGTTTAATCCATTTTTTTTAAAGTTGGCCCATGATATCTTGAGGATGTTCTGTTTAAAATGCTTGTCTTTACAAATGCAAAGTAAGTGTGTACATTTTATTTTTTAATAAACAAAATTAATAAACTACCATCACAGATAAACATTTGGAAATCCTTATGCTTCAACTTCAACTGGTCGATGCTGGTTATGTTATTGAAGCTCAAGAAATTGAAATTTACAAATCTGAATTTGTATGCCAGAATGCTAAAGAATTAGTTAAAACCGAAAACGGTGAGCCGATGCATCCTCGAATTGCTCAAATGCACGAATTACTCGCAAAGGGCGAAAAAAACATTTGCAATAACACCAAAACATCTTGTGGAATCCGAACAGCACTGGTTCACAGTGCTCTGCAGTGTGGTAGTTTCAAAAAATGTTTGCATTGCACTAAGTACCTAAAGAAAGTACGCTTTTTGGGTGGAAAATTGATTATCTATGTTACTAAAGAAGATCTGGAAAAAAGGTAATTATTTTTCAGTTACATTAAAAAAAAAAAGTTAAGTTAATAATAACACATTGACTTTTATTATTCGCTAATTTAGAAGTAATTTATGACTTCGCCCAAAACCTAAAACTTCCAATCATACCTACTCGATTTAATCGTGTTGAGAAGATATCAATCAAAAATAAAAAGTTAAAGCATAACGAAAACTAATACTTTTATTTGTTTGTAAAAAAAAAAACTACATAAATTAGGTACTTATTGCCTTCAGTGCAAGCAGCTTTATTAAAATAAAATTTAAATTCTTAATTTCTTAACACAGGTTGAGTAGACAGAATTGTTGTTGATGAGTATTGTAAAAGTTGATTGGCACAATCTGCCTGAAGTTGTTGTAAAGCAAAAATTTAGGTATACAAATAAGTTTCCCATCAGCTGCACTTGATTTTCACTGAACCACCAATTGGTGGCAAAAGAGCTCATGAAGAACCATTCCTGTGTGCTACTCTTGGAGAATTTGTCATTTCCTCGCAAGAGGCAATAGCTCTGAAAAACAGTTTTTGTGTTTAGGTTGCAGAGGCTGGGAATCGAACCCTCTGGCGGGACAGTCTGACGCACTAACCATTACACCACGGGCTACTACAATATCCTTATGATCAGACTTTAATTTCAAAATCAAACTTTATATTAGAATGGTAAAAAACACGATAGAGTTGGTTTCCGCAATTCTGTTTGTCTCTCTGTAGACCGACATACAGCCTTAACCACTGAAACAACTTTCTTAAAATTTTGAACATAAAGTTTTTATAGTAATTCCTTGCACACATCCTATCTCAGGAACGGCTGAAATTATAAAAAAAAAATGTGTGCACAAGAACTCAAAAATTTGCGTGATTAAGCAAAGAAGGGCCTTTTTTCTGATATTTTAATGCTCAGTAAACTTCCAAAAATTGGTATATTCTGGGAAGTGTATTTTTATAATTCACTTATGCCAATTCCTGCAGTGTGCTTTAAATTATTTTCTATATTTGCAGTTCTCATGGAGATCAAATGATCAAAAAGGGATCAAATAAAGCTATCCTTGCTGACGAATGCCGAGAATATCTACGGGGCATCAACAAGCGATACTCGGCTCTATTAAAACTTCTCTTTCCCGTTCTTCAGTCTGGTTCTGATTTAGAATACCCAGTTGATATAATTTTTATGAGTGTTATACCCGTAACACCACCAAAATCACGTCCATCTAATTTCGTCAACAATCATGTCGTCGAACATAGTCAAACCCAGGTCTATAAAATGATAGTCGAGGCAAATGCAGTTCTAAGAGCCATTATGATAAAAATAAAGCACGAAGGAGAAGGATTGCAAAGTAATATTTTGGTAAAAATGATGAACGAAATTTTGGATGCTTGTTTCTTAAATCTCTTTTTTTTTTTTTTTTTTCGTTTTAGGGAATCTATGAAGCAGCAAAAGGAACAACACCATTTGAAAAAATGTATTTTGCATGGCAAGCCCTACAGTCAGCTGTGGATATTCTTTTAGATTCAAGTTCGCGATCGAATTCAGATGATTCAGATGGCTTAAAGCAGATACTGGAAAAGAAGGAAGGTCTTATCCGTAAGCATATGATGGGAAAACGTGTTAATTACGCTGCTCGTACCGTTATCACACCGGATCCAAATATCAGTGTCGAAGAAATAGGAATTCCTGATATTTTTGCTCGGAAACTTTCATTTCCAGTACCAGTTACTCCATGGAATGTATCAGAACTTCGTCGAATGGTTATGAACGGACCAGACGAATATCCTGGGTGAGTTACTTCATGTAATTTTACCAGTATTTTTCGTTCTATTAAGAAATTCTTTTTTTTTTTGTTTGAAAGCGCTAACTACATTCAAGACGATAGAGGTCAAACCGTTTTGATTCCATCTGATCCAGCTAAACGTGAAAGTATGGCCAAGCTTCTTCTCAACGTTTCCAACAAGGGAACCAAAATCGTTCATCGGCACGTTCTGAACGGAGATATGCTCTTATTAAATCGACAGCCAACTCTTCACAAATCTAGTATAATGGCACACAAAGCTCGTGTATTGCGTGGTGAGAAAACATTCCGGTTGCACTATTCCAATTGCAAGGCGTACAACGCTGATTTTGATGGTGACGAAATGAATGCGCATTTACCGCAGAGTCAGGTCTCCAGGGCGGAGGCTTATCATTTAGGTATGTTCGTTTTTAATTTAATTGATACGTTGCAAAAAATACTTATCTGCATTTTGTGTTATAGCCAATGTTGCCAACAATTATCTTGTTGCCAAAGATGGAAGTCCTTTGGGTGGATTGATTCAAGATCATGTTATCTCTGGTGTAAAGCTATCGATAAGAGGGCGGTTTTTCAACAAACAGGACTATCAGCAACTGGTTTTCCAAGGTTTGTCACATTTGCAGGGAAATATTAAACTCTTACCACCGACTATTTTGAAACCAATGGTTTTGTGGTCTGGAAAACAGGTAATTTTTTTGTAAACAAACGAAAACGAATACATAAAGCAGTGTTTTTTTTTTTTTTTTTATTTATAGGTCCTGTCGACGATAATTATCAATCTCATACCTAAAGGCTATGACGCTATAAATTTATTATCCTATGCAAAAATCGATATGAAGGTAATTCAAGCTCACTAATTGAAATACGTTTGATTCATACACATTTTGTTGAACTAAGCTAGGTTCTAACTCACAGATGATGGCTTTCTATTTTATCTAAAAATCGCAACTTCGGTCAATAGTAACACAAACGCTCGTCATGCCTGGTAGATATTCCGATTTTGTCAAAAAATAAAACAAATGCATACACAATTGATTATAAACATATTAAAAATGTGTTTAAAAATTTTCACATGAGTGGGTATTTCTTTAATACACTAAAACTCGTGATTTTTTAAAAGCCACTCAAAATATGAGCTGCAAGCTGTTAAATAAGCTCATGAGCAAAGCCTGGTTAATTTTAATTGATTTTTTATTTTGCTTTCAGTGTTGGAACTTACCTGAAACCCGAAAATTTAAAAGTGGGGGAACGCCTTTATTACGAACTAATATGACAGAAAGTGAAGTTATTATACGGCACGGAGAATTACTAACAGGTGTTCTCGACAAAAAGCACTATGGAGCTACGCAATACAGTCTTGTTCACTCCATGTATGAGGTGAATTTCATTTTATTAATTTTTAATAGTTAAAAAAAAATCAAATAACACAATGTTTTATTTTAGCTCTATGGAGGAGATGTATCGACCCGTTTACTAACTTCCTTTACGAAAATATTTACTACCTTCCTTCAACGAGAAGGCTTCACTTTGGGCGTTCAAGATATTTTAGTTACCTCAAATGCTGATGCTGAACGCCGAAGAATCATTAAAGATTCTCGAAAAATGGGAAATCATGCTGTTGCTGCAGCTCTTGATTTAGAACCTGATACACCACATGATGTATTGGCAGCAAAAATGGAAGAAGCCTACATTCAAAATCCAAAATTCCGCGTTATTCTAGACCGAAAGTATAAATCAATGTTGGATGAGTACACAAACAACATAAATAAGTATGGAAAAAAGAAATGAAAGTAGGGTGGCAAATTTTAAATTGACTCTTTTTTTAACTAATTCACAGGGTTTGTCTGCCAGAAGGTTTAATTAGTAAATTCCCGGAGAATAACTTGCAATTAATGGTTCTTTCTGGTGCTAAAGGTTCAACGGTCAACACTATGCAAATTTCTTGTCTTTTGGGACAAATCGAATTAGAAGGCAAACGTCCACCATTGATGATTTCAGGTAATTCAAAAGTGGTGCCTTCAAAGTACACAGCAACAAGCCAAAACATATTTGTTCCTGTTTCTAGGTAAATCCCTTCCGAGCTTCACATCGTACGAAACATCACCAAAATCAGGTGGATTTATTGATGGGCGATTCATGACGGGCATCCAACCACAAGATTTCTTCTTCCATTGTATGGCTGGACGTGAAGTAAGGGCATTTTCCTTGAAATACATATACATATTTTACTTGTTCTTATTGTAAATATTTTTTTTCTAATAGGGTCTTATTGATACAGCTGTTAAAACAAGTCGTTCTGGGTACCTGCAACGTTGTCTAATCAAACACTTAGAAGGCCTTAATGTTCACTATGATTTAACTGTACGTGATAGTGACAACAGTGTTGTACAATTTCTTTATGGCGAAGATGGTATGGACATTCTCAAGTCAAAGTTCTTCAAGAACAAGTGCACCGGATTCCTGGATATGAATTCTTCGGTGATCCTTCGTCCCAGCGAACTTGAAAGTATAAAAGATGAAATTGCTTCCATTCCGGTTCAAAATTACGCAAAAAAATTAAAATCATGGGACAAAAAGAATTCTAGCAGCAAGAAACCCTGTAGTAGCAAGCGATGTCTTTCAAGTTTCACTTATTTCTCCAAAGAACTTCGTAAGGAAGTTGACATTGAAAATCCAAATGAGCGCAATAAAAAAACTGGTCGACTCAGGATCGACGAAGCTCTAATTACCGTATGGAAAAAAGCCGACACCGAAGCTAGGGAAAAATATATGAAGAAATACGGTCCCCGTCCGGATCCCATATTATCCAAATTTAAGCCAGATAATTTTTACGGATCGATTTCGGAGAATGTGGAAAAGATCGTTGATTATCATGCTGGAGTTAATCCCCTGCGAAGAGATATCATGAAAGATATTATGTGTATCAAAAGTATGAAAGCCCTAGCCGCACCTGGTGAACCTGTTGGACTGCTGGCAGCTCAATCTATTGGTGAACCTTCAACTCAGATGACATTGAATACTTTCCATTTTGCTGGTCGTGGTGAAATGAACGTCACACTTGGTATTCCACGATTGAGGGAAATTCTAATGTTGGCATCGTCAAATATAAAAACTCCTTCAATGGATATACCCGTTCTATCCAATCAAAAGAAAGCTGCCGATAAATTAAGAATCACATTGAATCAAGTAACTTTGGCTGATGTTCTTCAATGTATGTAAATTGATTTTTTTTTTTTTTTTTTTTTTTTTTAATTACTCTATAATTTTTTTTCCAGATGTTAACGTTAAAATTTCATTAGTCTTGAATCCCCAACGAGGGCATCGGCATATAATTCACTTTCAATTTCTTCCACGCCAAGCATATCAAGATGACTTTATTGTGAAACCGAAGAAAATTCTCAAACACATGACTGATATGTTTTTCAAGCAGCTCTTTCGTTCTATTATGAAATCGTCAAAAGATATGACAACAGTGTGAGTATTAACAACTAAATGAAGTTTTATCTCTGCACTGCTTAATTCGAGGTTTAACTTAAAACTATGAATAAATACGAGAAAATTGAAGCATTTAAATACTCGATATTTTTGTTTGGATGACGAGTACTTTACAAAATTTATGTCGTTGAAACAGGCTCTACATTTCAATTTTACATACATAAATGTAAAGAATATTTTAGTTATTCAAAATTTCAAAACCAAATGTTCATCAATATCTTATTTGAAATCCTTCTTTGTTTTCTTTACGCTTGAATGTTTTAAACATTTTAAAGACAGTTTTCGTGTGAATTAGCGTGAGAACTTTAGTTTTATTTTAGCACTTATCATTACTTTGCAAATGAAGGCTTCTCTTTTCCCGCAACGTTCCTAAATAAATTACAAATTCATGTTTATCTTTTTAGTATCGATATCGGTGATGATAAACCTAAGAAGTCAACCAAATCAGATAAATTTGATACAGCAGAAGATGATGAAGATGATGATGATACTAATAAGAAATCCAAAAAAGACAAACCTGTAAACAACGATGATGATTCTGAAGATGAAGATGTTGCCGTACGTTTCATGTGATCCTCATTTTTGAAAAAAAAAAAAAAAACAAAACTTAAATAAACTGTTTGCAATATAATTTTTTAGAACCCTGATGAAGATGATGCTACTGGTATAAAACTTAAAAACAGAAAACAAGACGAAACGGAATATGACGATCCAGAAGGTGTGGAGGAAAATGATGATGCAAATGGTTCGTAGAGAAATAATATCACTTTTAACTTTAACATCATAGAAAGTTATTTTGTATAGTAGACGAAGAAATGATTCTTGACGACGAAGAAGAAGAACAACAAGTCAGCGGAGAAAAACAACAAACCAAAGGAGAAGAAGAAAATGAAGATGAGATTGCGAAAGTCCTTAGTAATGATTTGGTCAATAGCTATGAATATGATAAAGAACACCATTTGTGGTGCAAACTAACTTTTGATGTAAGATTGATTCAGCTTCTTTTTTAATTTTACAACAGTTTATTAAATAGAAAATTAAACTACTTTCAGTTGCCAGTTAGATACCGTAAACCGAATATTTCCAGTATAGTTCGTGAACTGGCCGCCAAGTCAGTGATTCACCAAGTGCCGAAAATTAATCGTGCCATTTTGTACAAAAATAACGAAGAGTTACTCCTCAAGACCGACGGAATCAACATTGTTGAAATGTTCAAATACGATAAAATCCTGGATGTCAATAAGATATACTCGAATGACATTCATGGTATAGCCAATACATATGGCATTGAAGCAGCAGCAAAGGTGATCGTAAAGGAAGTCCAGAATGTGTTTAAGGTCTATGGAATCACAGTAGATCCAAGGCATTTACTTCTTATTGCTGACTACATGACTTTCGATGGAACTTTCAGACCTTTGAGTCGTAGGGGTATGGAACACTCTGCTTCACCCCTGCAACAGATGTCATTCGAATCGTGTTTGCAGTTCCTTAAGTCAGCAACAATAGCTGGACGATCAGATGAATTAAATTCACCATCGAGTCGAATTATGGTTGGCCTACCTGTAAAGAACGGAACGGGTTGTTTCGATCTTCGATGCAAACTAAATAAATGAATACAAAAGCATATTAACATAAGTACGCACATGTAATATATTTTTAAATTTTAATATTTTTAATAAATGTTATTCCGACTCTTCTGAACTATCTGAATAGGCGGACAAAAGAGATAAACCGCCAGTTGCTTTTGAAGATGTTGAAGGTACAGGTGAAGATTCTGAATCATTATTATTTTGTGCAAGTTCCAATGAAGGAGGAATGGGTGTTGTTACTTCCTTTTCTCGCGGTTTAACTAGTACCAGAGGTTGCTTTCGTTTGACGATTAGTCCTTTGAGTGATGTACTTCGCCCAGCAAATGTTGCTTCAGCAGGTGGTCCCATAACAACTTTGGACTTTTTTTTAACTGGCTCAGGGGATTCAGTCTTTTCTTGCTTTACATCTTCGATAATTTCTTCTACAATGATTTTCTTCCCGTCGAACTGTTTATTTTTAAAGTTAACACTCCTGGAATAATATTTTAATTTTTATTTGTCATTAAAACTATTCCCTTCTAACAATTTGTCGATTGGTATTTTCAAACGGATATTCAACAAAATACTTACTTTATGAACTCTTCATCTTCTCGTTCTTGCCGTTCCAGACGTTCTTTTTCCGTCTCGACTGTGTTATATTGCTGCAACATCGTCTCATAGTCTACACTCTGTTGTCGCCTATTTAAATCCCTCAATTCCTCCAGAGATTCCAATAGCTCAATTTCATTCCTCGACTGTTGTGTTCGATTTTCGAGCAACTTCATTGGATTATTTGCTTCTTCTTCTCGCAGTTCTTCTTCCTCTTTACGAGCTTGTTCCTCGGCTAGCTTCAAGGCCATAAAATTACGCGTTGCTCCAGCTTCTATTTCATAGTCGGTATTCTGTGGATCAGTTTTGAATGAAATCTCCTGTAGACATCGTGTACATTTGATATAGAAACGATATATTCGAATGCCCAGATAGGTTTCATTTTCAACGTCTTCTTTGCGAGCATTGAATTTTTTTCCTTTGTAAATGTATTCACCACATGTCTTACAACGCATATTAAATGGAGCCATCAAACGAACAGTGTATTGGCGATTTTTGGCCAATTTCATGCGTGGTATTTTCGACGGATCGAAATCCGGTGGATAGTATTTCTAAATTGGGAATAAATTATTCATTTAATGTACGGTTTATAAATGAGATTGCATTAAATACTTACGTTCAACACTTTTCTTTCAGACATTTTGGTAGGATTTAATCAATTTATTAAAGATTTTTATGAAAACGTTTCACTTTACAATTTTTGATAACAAATATGGAATTATCTGTCACTGTCAACTTAATGCAAAATGTCAGTTTGACATACCATGGCCGGCCCTTATAAATAAAGTGCTGCCAAGAATCAAATTATTATGCTACTATAATCTTTAGGCAAAGCAAACTCTTGCGATTTAAAGTCGTTGCGATTAAAAAATCGCGATCTCAACAATTTTTTGTTGTGAACGCTTTTGCGATTTTTAATCACTATGCAACATAATTCTGTCATTTTATACCAATTAACTGTCATAAAACCGGATTATGACAATTTATTGGTATAAAATGACAAATTTAATGACATTTGGCACTCGTGTAAATGTGGCATAATAAGTTACTATAAAAGACTAGTATTTTTTGTACGGCAGCGTTATAAATAAATTGAAATAGAGCTTTTCAAAAAACAGCAATATATCTCTGTCTCGTTCATTTTTAAATGTTAAACTATAATTCTTGGCACAATGACATTTAAGTGGCAGCTATTTTTTTTTATTTTGTAGGTAAATAAATATTCGGAATTGTTTTTTTTTATAGAAAACTTGCAAGTAAAAATGTTCTTATACTTTATATACGATATTTTAATCTTTTTAAAATCTAGATTGTTGTAAATAAAATTAGACAGCCTGGTACACTAATTGAATGAAAATAAATAGTCATCTCGATTATGAAATCCGCGCACAGCTTCCACAGTGATTCGCAGTCTAGTGCTCTCTTTTCTCTTCATTGTGGAAAAAAAAGAACAATATACAGCAAACCACTGCGGCTTCACTATTGCGGATTCCATAATCGATATGAGTAATGTATACATAAGCGTTAGAAGTTTCTTATTGAGATTGAATAAATACAAACGACACATTTAGTCTCCATTAGGGCTTAAAATCCTTCTTAAAACAGTTACTTAATGTAGACAGCCACATTTTAAGTTCCTAAATGCGACTGAATAAATTAAATCTGATATAATTGAAAAGTTTCCTATTTTTAATGGTGTTTTCAAATCTATTGGATATTCAATAAATTGACCCTTTAATTAAGGGTTTTTGTGAAAAAAATAATACCAAATTCAAAAAAGAAAGAAGAAAGAAGCGATACCTAAATTCATAAAACCCGTTTTACATAATTCGAAAGGGAAGGGAAAACGAGAAACCTCTTAACTTTTTCGACTTAAAATGAACTCAGGAACCCCATTATAATTATAGATAGAAGATAAAATAAAATAGGTTATAAACTATCATAACTCAAAACACACTTTTAAATATAGGTACAACACTTTTCTTTTCCTTACATCTGTTTAAATTTTAAACATGCTTTTAAAGCCATAAGAAAACGATAAAACACGTTAAGGCTTAGTATAATAATGCTATAATAATACCTCTGATCGTTTACTTCTTAGAATTGCCAATTTAAACCAAGTCTTATTTCATTGCATAGTTCAAATAAAAAATAATTCGACTAAAATTGGTAGAAATTGATAGCTAGTTTTCAAAAATATGAACAGAGCTTCTTTATAATTTTTAGAAAACTTGCGTTTGATTTATGAAAAATCAAGACTGAGACGTATTGAATTATATAGAAATAATTAATTTATAATTATAGGAAAACAAAGTTAAAAGAACTCACCAAATTTTTGTTCTGAGAAAGTAATTTATGCATAAGGATTTTGGTTACATACCTAGAAGAAGAACAAAAATTAAGTTAGAAAAGATTGCACATCATGATAGCTAAAAAGCGTGTTTTAGTAAGGTATGCATGGCACTGAAAAAAGTTAATTTTTTAAAGCCTATTAAAACTATTAAGTAGTATTTTATTCAGTAGAAAATATCGTTTCTTTGAATGAATATATATAAATCCGCGTAAATTGAAGCAAGACATTATTCAACTAACCTTTTCTTTTAATCGGAAAACTAATTTTTTAAACTGCACTGAAAAATATTTGTAACAACGCACTCCTCTACCGACGAAAACTGAATCACTTCGCTATACACATTTGCAATCGAGTTAAAAATATTTTCCAATAAAAATAATTGCAAAAAGAAACACATTTTCACTGATCGAATTCTATGAAATGTATTATTGAAATACACTTGAGCACTTTATATTCAACAATAAATATTATTTTACAAAATAAACACAAAATAAATTATTATATTTTAATTATTATTATTTTTCTTAACATTTTTTAACCGATCGCGGAGAGAACTTCATCAACTGAAACTGAACTGCTTTGAGTGCTTTCTAGTTTGAACTTGCAAAAATTTTAATGAAAGTCCACCTGCATGCTCCATCTGCATGGCAAGTTTGGAAATGACACAGAGAGAAGCTAGTTATGTTTTGTGGATCGCCGCCGGTTGGGTGGTGTTGGTGGTGTCTGATCTCTGATGTGGGAGTGGTAGATCTTTTTTATTATGTTGTGGATTGTGAGTGCTAGCATCAATTGGATTGTATTTATCAAAAGTGGATTGGTTTGGTCTACAGGGTGATTCAATTGATTTATATTATTTATATTATTTGTTTTATCAATAGCCGTCTTTTTAGTGCATTTTATTCTTCGCTTTAAAAAAAAGTCGATTTTAAATACAACAACAATTGGGTATAATTCTTTATTGTTGTTGTATTTAATATAGACTTTTTTTAAGCGAAGATAAAAATGCACTAAAAAAATAAATAATAATTAAATAATGAATTAAGAATCAAATTAAAATAATAAAGCTACTGATAGAATTATTTGCTATACTATGTATATATTCATTATTTTTGTAAACATTTCAATTTTTTCGTATCACAGGAAAAAAGTACGCGAGATACAAGAAAAATTGCAGGCGAACAATTTTCAAGGTAAACATTCATGTCGATTATAGGAATAGGATCCGCAGTGATTCGCAGTGCATTGTTCTCTTTTCTTTTCACCTGAAATCGAAGAAGCGAAAAGAGAGCACTACACTCTGCGATTCACTGCGGATGCAGCTTTGCAGATTCCATAATCGGAATGATTAGTTTTTTTGTGACCTTAAACCGTAGTCTAACTGGTACTTGACATAATTTTAATGAAACTGTTTTGTGTTTTTTTTTGTTTAACTTTGAACCATCATGTAAGTAATCTTCAATAATAAATTTGTATCAAACTTTAAAGTTACTCATACGCCGTAATGTATGAAAAACAAAACAAATTACAGTGCTGCGAAAAACATTTCGGATATTTTCGTATAGTATAAAGTTTTTTCTTTTTAATATCAAGGAGAAAGGTATTTACTTTGTAAAATTTGTTTTACAGTTTGAGAATTCTTTGATAAAATCGTATTTTCTGAAAAAAACATAATAATTTATACCTATCTCCTGTTAAAAACTAACCGGATTAAGGGAGACCATTTTCGCAATTAAAGTAATGTCTGTTCACATCGTGAATTGAAAACCTTAAAAGTTGTGAGCTGGATAAATTCAAATTATAGGTATGTATATTGGGGGCATTCATGCAACGTTGGAAAACCATCTTATACGTCTTATGCGTCGTAAACCTCGGAATTCCCATGCAACTTTACAAAGTTTAAGATGTTTCAGACGTTTACGATGGTTTTCCGACGTTGGTATTGTGTAGCAAAATGTTTAAGACATATTCAAGCTATACACAAGCTTTATCATCAACGGTTTGTGACATATCATCAAAAAGCTTATAAATGGAAAATAAATGGAAGCGGATGATTTTGGTGGACGCCCGCACCCTTGTCTAAACAAACATTTTGCACAAGGGTTGACTAACGTAAAGATGGTCAAGACATAGGGTTGCCACGCTTTAAGGGTAATTTTTCGGGTTCTTGCAATTATTTGACACAGCTCAGATTGTATGTCTTATGGACATGAATGAATGAAGGAAAATCTTGGGTGTTATTACACTGCGACTTTAAGATCTATTGTGCCCCCCATCTAGAGTTGTGTGATGAGTTTGCTCATTTACAGCTCAACCTCCAAATTAGATTCCTTGAGGAATTTTAGTATTTGGGGTATTTTTAGAGAGGATAGTAGGGTTCTGGCCCTGTTAGGAGTGTGGCTGCCCCTAGTTTTGCTAAGGAGTCTGCCTCTTCATTGCCCTGGACGCCGATGTGGCCTGGTACCCAATGAA
Organism: Epistrophella euchroma; assembly: GCA_947049315.1. Lineage (NCBI taxonomy): Eukaryota > Metazoa > Arthropoda > Insecta > Diptera > Syrphidae > Epistrophella > Epistrophella euchroma. Next base: position 42,727,593 of record OX346248.1, read on the forward strand.
GTGTGACATTATTTTTCCTGCCTAGTTCTTTTAGCTTGCCCACACACTCCCATACTAGTTTTGAGCTGATAGTGTCTTATGGACATAAACAAAATACTATTTAAAAGGACATTTTAATAAAAAAAAATTAAAATAGGTGGTTAAAAAAAAAATAGGGTAAATTAGGGTAAACAAAGATAAAAGTCTAGAATCTATTTTTAAACGAAAAATTATAAAGAGTTGGTTTTTTTTTTTCTAATCAATATATTCTTTTAATATAAAATGTATTGAGATATGAACGTTGGAAAGCAAAAAATATGAAAAATAGACGTTGGGGAAAAAATTAACCCCAAATCAGGGTTAAGCTATGCGCAAACCTAAGCTATGGCGGTGGCGATCACAATATCCTTTATCGCACGATAAAGTTACGATCAAAAACTAGCTCACATCAATGCGATATTGCAATACATTTTGTGACGGGCAAGTTGTCAAAAGAACATAAATAAAGTGAGAAAAAAACAGTAGGAGATAAATCTGGGTACAATAAATCAATAAGACTACAATTTTATCCACAAATTGTATGCTTTTTTATGTTATGCACAAAAATTGTATACAAAATTTGATTTTTTCTTAATTGTATTAATCTGCTGTACTGTTATAAATTATTTTTCATTTGAGTTTTTGTTAATATTTTCACAAAACATTTTCAACGATCTATCACACGATCAAATGGTGCTCGCTGCGTTCAGTAAAAGTCGCTTCGGTGAACGCAGCAGTGGAACGTAATCGAAATCGACAGAACACATAGATGTGAGCCTTCCTATTGATTCACATGAGCGACATCCACCCAGGGTTTTCTTGACAACTCTTGGGGTTTTCAAGTAAAGGCTTTCCGAAACCAACGCGATTATTCGGCACAATGAACGAAAACAACAATAACAACACGTGGTTGTCAAACAAAATAACACGTTGTTGTTATTGTTTTCGTTTGCCGCGGCGAATAATCGCGTTGGTTTGGGAGAGCCTTTAACCTGGGTCAACCATCGGTAAAGTTCAACGAACAAAGCTATTTTCTTAAATTTTGAGCTAAATCCGACCGTGTATTCTGAAATTTGTCGGAAAATGCATGCACTGCTGCACCTTGCAGGCAAGCTGCTAGGACGATTTGGTTCAAATAAACACAGGAACATTTTCGGACTTCCACATAAAATTTCCTAAAATTTTGAGCTCAATGGGAATGGTAGTTCTTGTGTCTTTAGCCTCATACAACTAAAATTCGTTTTAAAATTTTTCTGAAACTATCAAATTGTCTTAAATTTTATTTCCCATAAGAACCTTCTCCAAAGTATAAGAAAACTTATGAATGAATTCGGTAAAGTCGTTCTCAAGTTAATGCGTGACCGTTTCCCTTGGTCATTAAATTGATTCATTTTTACATAGGATGTCCCGTGGCTGACAATGCAGACGAAAACCATGGGTTCTTAAGGTCATTTTAAGTCGAAAAAATTAAGAGGTTGTTTTCTCGTTTTCACTTGCTTTTCGACTTATAACGATTTTAACGATTTAGTCTAGTTTCTTTAAGTGGCCAAACTTTGCCAAAATAAAAGCGATTCGTGAATTTTTTTTTACACAAGAGCAGTTAGGACCTTTTATTTGCACCCCAACTTTTCTATGGTTTTCCCGCATTTTATTATAAATCTCATTTATTGGCAGTTTTGTTATTTTTTTGACTTTGGTATTATTTTTTGCACAAAAACATATAATTAAGTACTATTTTTCATTTAATTTTTTTTTTTGTAAGTCCAATTTATTTTCTTAAAAGTAGTTGACATTTTCTTGCCAAAAAATTAAAAACAAAAAAAGAAAATCCAAGAAAATTCGAATATTCGAATCAATTTCATAGACGTAGTTTTTTATTTGTTTTTATTCAAATATTGAAATTTTCTTAAATTTTCTTATTTTGTATATTGTTAATAATTTGAAATATATTTTTTGGTAAAAAAAAATGTCAAGTATTTTTAAGAGAATAAATTGGGCTTTCAAAATAAAACAGGAAAAATGATACTCAATTACGTTTTGTGAAAAAATAATACCAATTTCAAAAAAGCAACCCTAAAATTTCAACAAATTGGTTTTATAATAAATTGTGGAACAACCACCGTTAACCGCATAAAAAAAAGATAATGGGTATAAAAAAGTCCCAACTGCTTTTGTGTAAATACAAAAAAGAAATCAAAAATCGGTTGTAGTTTAGAAAAGTAGTTAGAAAAGTTAAAACCCGTTGTACATAATTCGAAAGGGAAAGGGAAAACGAGAAAATTACCTCTTGTTTTTCGACTTAAAAGGAACCCCATTATAATTATAGATAGAAGATAAAGTAAAATAGGTTATAAACTACCATAACTTAACTCAAAACGCACTTTTTAAATATACAGCACTCTTTTTTCCTTACGTCTGTTTAAATTTTAAACATGCTTTTAAAGCCATAAGAAAACGATAAAACACGTTAAGGCTTAGTATAATAATGCTATAATAATACCTCTGATCGTTTACTTCTTAGAATTGCCAATTTAAACCAAGTCTTAATTCATTGCATAGTTCAAATAAAAAATAATTCGACTAAAATTGGTAGAAATTGATAGTTTTCAAAAATATGAACAGAGCTTCTTTATAATTTTTAGAAAACTTGAGAGACAACCTTCATAACATTCCAATAAGTCGAAATATTGCGTTTGATTTATGAAAAATCAAGACTAAGACGTATTAATTTTCAAACGAATAGTCAAATAATTAATTTATAATTATAGGAAAACAAAGTTAAAAGAACTCACCAAATTTTTGTTCTGAGAAAGTAATTTATGCATAAGGATTTTGGTTACATACCTAGAAGAAGAACAAAAATTAAGTTAGAAAAGATTGCACATCATGAAAGCTAAAAAGCGTGTTTTAGTAAAGTATGCATGGCACTGAAAAAAGTTAAATTTTTAAAGCCTACATATTAAAACTATTAAGTAGTATTTTATTCAGTACAAAATATAAATATAATATAAATCCGCGTAAATTGAAGCAAGACATTATTCAACTAACCTTTTCTTTTAATCGAATAACTTAAATTGCACTGAAAAATATTTGTAACAACACACTCCTCTACCGACGAAAACTGAATCACTTCGCTATACACATTTGAAATCGAGTTAAAAATATTTTCCAATAAAAATAATTGCAAAAAGACACATTTTGACTGATCGAATTCTATGAAATGTATTATTGAAATACACTTGAGCACTTTATATTCAATAATAAATATTATTTTAGAAAATAAACACAAAATAAATTATTATAACTCATTGCACAAGGAAAATTCTTATTTTTCTTAACATTTTTTAACCGATCGCGGAGTAAGAACTTCATCAACTGAAACTGAACTGCTTTGAGTGCTTTCTAGTTTGAACTTGCAAAAATTTTAATGAAAGTCCACCTGCATGCTCCATCTGCATGGCAAGTTTGGAAATGACACAGAGAGAAGCTGGTTATGTTTTGTGGATCGCCGCCGGTTGGGTGGTGTTGGTGGTGTCTGATCTCTGATGTGGTAGTGGTAGATCTTTTTTATTATGTTGTGGATTGTGAGTGCTAGCATCAATAGGGCTTTTTAACAAACAGCAATATATCTCTGTCTCGTTTATATTTAAATGTCAAACTAAAATTCTCGGCACAATGACATTTAAGTGGCAGCCATTTGTTTGGTTTATTTTGGAGGCAAATAAATATTTCGAATTGTTTTTTTCCTTTTTTTATAGAAAAGATGCAAGTAAAAATGTTTTTATACTTTATATAAGATATTTTAATCTTTTTATTGCACAAAATAGCAAGATTTTTGTAATTAAAATTAGCGCTCCTTATTTTTGTCTTTCCAATTTCATCTGTCATTGTGCCAAGTTTTTGCTGTCATTTGAAACTGACAATTTGGTAGAGATCTCTATTGGATTGTATTTATCAAAAGTGGATTGGTTTGGTCTACAGGGTGATTCAGTTGATTTATATTATTTATATTATTTGTTTTATCAATAGCCGTCTTTTTAGTGCATTTTAATCTTCGCTTAAAAAAAAGTCGATTTTAAATACAACAACAATTGGGTATAATTCCTTATTGTTGTTGTATTTAATATAGACTTTTTTTAGGCGAAGATAAAAATGCACTAAAAAAACAAATAATAATTAAATAATGAATCAAGAATCAAATTAAAATAATAAAGCTACTGATGTATGTATATTCATTATTTATGTAAATATTTCAATTTTCTCGTATCACAAAAAAAAAAATTACGCGAGATGCAAGAAAAATTGCAGGCGAACAATTTTCAAGGTAAACATTCATGTATAGGAATATGATCCGCAGTGATTCGCAGTGCATTGTTCTCTTTTCTTTTCACCTGAAATCGAAGAAGGGAAAAGAGAGCACTACACTGCGATTCATTGCGGATGCAGCTTTGCAGATTCCATAATCGGAATAATTAGTTTTTTTGTGACCTCAAACCGTAGTCTGACTGGTACTTGACATAATTTTAATGAAACTGTTTTGTGTGTTTTTCTTTTTTTGTTTAACTTTGAACCATCATGTAAGTAATCTTCAATAATAAATTTGTATCAAACTTTAAAGTTACTCATACGCCGTAGTGTATGAAAAACAAAACAAATTACAGTGCTGCGAAAAACATTTCGGATATTTTCGTATAGTATAAAGTTTTTTCTTTTTAATATCAAGGAGAAAGGTATTTACTTTGTAAAATTTGTTTTAGAGTTTGAGAATTATTTATAATTTATACCTATCTCCTGTTAAAAACTAACCGGAATTAAGGAGACCCTTCTCGCAATTAAGGTAATGATTTTTTTTATGTCTGTTCACATCGTGAATTAAAAACCTGTAAAGTTGTGAGCTGAATAAATTCAATTTATAGGTATGTATATTGGGGCTATTCATGCAACGTTGGAAAACCATCTTAAACGTCTTATGCGTCGCAAACCTCGGAATTCCCATGCAACTTTACAAAGTTTAAGATGTTTCAGACGTTTACGATGGTTTTCCGACGTTGGTATTGGGTAGCAAAATGTTTAAGACACATTCAAGCTACACAAGCTTTATTGTCAACGGTTTGTGACATATCATCAAGAAGCTTATAAATGGTGATTTTGGTGGACTCCCGCACCCTTGTCTAAACAAACATTTTGCACAAGGGTTGCCTAACGTAAAATGGTCAAGGCATAGGGTTGCCACGCTTTAAGGGTAATTTTTCGGGTTCTTGCAATTATTTGACACAGCCCAGATTTTATGTCTTATGGACATAAACCTAATACTATTTAAAAGGACATTTTAATAAAAAAAAATTAAAATATGGTTTAAAAAAATAGGGTAAATTAGGGTAAACAAAAATAAAAGTCTAGAATCTATTTTTAAGCGAAAAATGATAGAGAGTTGGTTCTTTTTGTAATCGAAAAATTCTTTTAATATAAAATGTCTTGAAATATGAACTTTGAAATGCAAAAAATAGACGTTTGAGAAAAAAATTAAACTCAAATCAGGGTTAAGCTATGCGCAAACCTAAGCGATGATGGTGGCGATCACAATATTCTTTATCGTGCGATAGAGTTGCGATCAAAAACCAGCTCATATCAATGCGATATTGCGATACATTTTGTGACGGGCAAGTTGTCAAAAGAATATAAAAAAAAGTGAAAAAAAAACAGTAGGAGATAAATCTGCGTACAATAAATCAATATAAGACTGCAATTTTATCCACAAATTGTATTCTTTTCTATGTTTTGCACAAAAATTTTACAAAATTATTTCTCAATTTTATTAATCTGCTGTACTGTTATAAATTATTGTTCATTTGAATTTTTGTTAATATTTTCACAAAACATTTTCAACTATCGTGTGATACTGCGATCAAATGATGCTTGCTGCGTTTAGTAAAAGTCGCTTAGGTGAACGCAGCAGCGGAACGTAATCGAAATCCACAGATCGCATAGATATGAGCCTTCCTGTTGATTCACATGAGTGACATCCAAATTGTTATCGCGATCGCCACCACCATTGCCTAGGTTTGGTCAATGCTTTATGTTTTCTGGAAATAAGTTCTATATAAGGCGTGTTTTTTTGCAAGCACGAAATTGGTAAAAAAACGACGTCAGGGATTACCGACGTCATCACAGAAAAAACATGGGGTTTACAAACTATCGATAACATGTATGGAATTCATGCCGGTAATGCAGTATTTCTCCGTGCTTAGCTAAGCCCGAACGGGCTTAGTTGTTGTTGCATTTAACACGTCAACTGTTGAGCTCCGACGTAATTTTTGTTCATCCCTTTGGGCTTACAAAAAAACAGGTCTATTTTCAAAAGGCAGATAAGAAATAAATTGACCCGCATTTGTCAATTATTCGATTTAATCTCAAGATTTGGCTAAGTGAATTTTTGAATAATACACATTTTTCCCATCAACTTTTGGCGGTTTTTTTTTGTCAATTTTACGCTTATTGGTGTTTTCATTCAAAACAGTGTCAGCACAAGGACACATCAATTACGAGTACGATGGTACCATATAGTTTCCAAAAACGTTGTTCAGAACTCAAAACTGCCGAACTTTTATAACTGTCGATGTTTTGGAATTTATTAATTTGTTAGAGAAAACATTTTGATAGATAGAATCGACCTAACAGAATTCCGAGGATGAAACTTCAGAAGCATCTATTCAATAAATCCAGAATTAACCCAATTTCGTGAGTTATCTCGGATTTAACCTTAGGGCCCTATTATCATTCGCAAAGCGAAGCGAACCAAAAAGCTGGCGAATATCTCAAATAAGTATTACAATTAGCGGAAATTCGCCAGGTGACTCACCTTAAACATCATAACTATGCGAATGAAAATTGTTAGTGACTGGCCGGCGAATACAAATGTCTGAGTTCGATTCCCAGCCTCTGCCACCTAAAACACACAACGTTTTTTAGGGCTATTGCCTCTTGCGAGGAAGTGACAAATCCTCTAACAGTGTCTCGTGTCATAGAAAAGTTCCGCTCAACTTAGCCCTTCGGATTCGGCAATAAACTGTTCCGAAATGGTTGAGAGTAGTCACTAGGCCCTGGTTCTTCATGAGCTGTTGTGCGGTGCTACCAAAATTTATTTTTTTTTTAACTCGTTTTCGTCAAAAAAATTTATTTTTATGTACCTTAGATATTATAGTATAGTATTTTTTTCCGCTGCCCGGAAACTAAAATTTGGATTCGCATAATTTTAAGATCTGAGGTGAGATAATGAGTAAATTTCCCATATTTTTTGTTTGTTTCGCGAACGATAATAGGACCGTTAAACTTTCAAGCTGTGTTCTTGTACTAATTAACACTAATATGGCTCTTACAAAATAAAAATACATGAAAATATAAAACATTTTATTAACATGAAATATTTAACAATTCTTTTTTGTTTAAATAATACTCATTTTAGCTCCCCGTTTTTACACATTTTTAAAAAAAAAGCTTTGGTAAATTATTGCACCTTTGTTTACTCTCCAGAAAAAAAGAAAAAAAACAATTTCTCAAATGACACTTTCTAAATCTTTTGTTTCATAGTTTTGTCCATTATCCGAATCCATAATACTGACTTTCGGAATTGTTCCCATATCTGTATCTTGATCATTTTCGAAGCTCACCTTCTTTTTATTTTGATTAACATACTTGCCCCGTTTGTGTTTGACCAACTCAAAAGCACAAGTGTATAGGAAAGAATATTGCTGCATTGATTGCACCATTTTCATGCGTTGAAAACGGAGACCTTTTACGGTTTCAAATATATTGATTTTACTCTCACTTTTGACACGTTGCATTATAATATCAAGACCTATGAATGTACCAGTTCGACCGACTCCAGCGCTAAATTAAAAATAGAAAATTTTAAATACATACGTGCATGGGTATAATTTTTTTTTTTTTTTAATCAATTTTCTGACAAACCTGCAATGGACTACTATGGGTGAGCCACTGGGGCATTTTTCAGCCTTCACCTTACGCACAAATGTTATGAGACTCATTGGATCTGTTGGAACTCCATGATCTGGCCACATTTTAAAGTAAAAGTGAATAATTTTACGACGTATATTCTGCTGAGCATGTGTAACGATCATTTCTCGTCTGTCGTATAGATCGAAGGAGTCTTCCTTTTGTATCTCAACTTTTATATTTTTCCATTCATATGGATAGTAGTGATGACATTTTATCTAGAAAAAAGTCATAAATGTTTATTATTAAACTTTGAAATAAAAGACAAACATAAATTATTTTGGTAGTGTGACAGAGAGCCATGGGTGTCTAATGAATTACAACTCTCAACCATTCATGAGCGCGTGTTATCAGCTCGATTGGAGGAGACCTACAATTTTAATGTTCTACTGAATCCAAATGACTTAGGCCGTGTGCGAATTGAGTTAAAATCACGTTAAATTTTATCCGAAGATTAATTTTTAACACTAGTGAGGTGAATCTGTACGTAGAAATGTCAAAATTTAATCTCGGATAAAATTTAATCGAAATTTTAAACCAATTCGCACACGGCCTTAGTTCATGATATGTAAAATTTTGTTATCATAATGGTCTAAATTATTGCCTTATACCTAGTATACAGTTCCTCCTCGAAAAAAAAAAATACATGTACTTCTTATGGGAGTGATTTTATCGCAAAAAAAAATTTTCTGCTGAAAAGTTTTTTTATTGAACTGTGAACTATCCCCAGAAATAAAAAATTATACTCACCACGATTCTTTTTCGCGAAAAACAATGGGCACGTTCAGAAGACGTAGGCGACTAGGAAGCTAGGCAAGTTTCTAGTTTCTGATTGGTCAGCTGTCAAAAATATGCATTCCAATCTAGGCAAATTTTATTGGAAAATAGCTGGAAAGCTAGGTGAGAAATATCTCCCTACATTTCTAGTCAAGTTCATTTATGTCAGAATATCAGCTGATTATATTTTGTCATTAAGTAGCAAGCTAAACTTTATTCTTCCGTGACTTTTTTTTTCTTTACAGTTTGAAATAAATAAATAAAGATTAAATTTAAAAAATGTATCATTATTAAAAAAAGTTTACCAATAATATTACGAAATTCCTAACAAATGTCTGCCTTGTGTGAAGTGATTCTCAGATAAAAATATTATTAAAAGTACTTTCTTCCTATCAACGGAAAGTAAAGGTTTGAAGTAAAGTTCGTAGTTTGGCATTAATGACACCTCTAGTCATCAACTAGGTTCCCAGGTCAAATTTGCGTTCAACGAAAGTAGTTGACTTCATTATGAAGTTCCCTATGTCTTCTGAACGTACCCATTGTCTTGTGCAAAAAATATAGTTTGTGCTTACACGGTGCCTCAAAAGTTTTGTCTCTTTATGAACCTAAATGAGTATGAAAGAGACAAAATATCAGATAGTCATGACTCTTGAGGCACCGTGTAATATTCGACTAAGGCCGTGTGTGAATTGGCTTAAAATCGCGTTAAATTTTATCCGAAGATTAATTTTTGACACTAGTGAGGTGAATCTGTACGTAGAAATGTCAAAATTTAATCTCGGATAAAATTTAATCGAAATTTTAAACGAATTCGCACACGGCCTAAAAACAATTTTGTTTCACCACAGATATTTTTTTTTTTCGGAAAAAAAGATTTTTTATTTACGACAATAATTTTTTTTTTCATTCAAAAGAACTATATACTAGGCTTAAGAGTTTCAGTTTTCCAAGTTAAAGTCACTTCAATCCAACCTTACCTAACTTAACCTAGGGCTGTTTGAGAAAGTATAATTTTTACTCACCATATCCTCTTCCTTAAATTGAGTAACCATAACAATTATTTTCACATTGTGCTGTATAACCATTCGCCAAAAATCGACTACACTTTCCTGTTTTGGACCTTGTGTAGCAATGTATTCTTTCTTCCGTCTATATCCCTGAAAATTTAAAGTACATATGTACATACATGTTTTACTTTAAATTTTTATAATTTAAATCATTGTTAAATTTTCTTTTTAATTACGTTTATAAATGAGGCATTAATATAGTCATTTCCATCAGCATCGATATCCAATATAACACGGTTTTTATCATCTGCAAGAGAAAGTGCTTAATTAAGAACTCTCAAAAACATAAATATAATGTTGTCGTTCCGGAAGACCAGCGTTTATATGTATGATTGTATGCATCAAATTGCGATTTTCACTAAAAAATTTAATGTTTTTTTATTGATTTTCTTCTCGATTCTAACTGATGATGCCTTCAAAAATGATCTATTTGAAATGTGATCCATTAACTGCCTGAACAGAATATAATGACGGAACTGGAGCCGCAGACGGAACTGGAAGAGCTGTCAAAAAGTGTCGGACGTTATTATTTTTACCTGTCCACAATGCAGCTGTATAGCTTTGAATATATTTTGAAGAAAAACAAAAGAATATTCTTGTGTACAAGCTCAGAATTAACATTTTTTGTTTCTAATAATTTTCCTTTTAATAAATAATTTTTTCGCGATACAAATAACTACAATATTTTTTTCCGACCCAAAAAGTTGTTTTTTTTTTCTTCATACAAATTGAAACGTCAAAAGTGTCGTACGTGAAAAGTTAAAAGTTGGTGAACTCTTCCGTCTGCGTCTGCAGCTCCGTATGCGGCTACGTTCCGTTGTGTTCGCAACATTGAATTTGCGTGTATTCAATATTTTGACAGCTATTCCAGCTCCGGCTCCAGTTCCGTCTCCGTTATTATTCTGTTCAGCCAGTAAGTCAAAATAAAACTAAAAAAAAATTTCAATAACTTAACTTAGCACTAACACCTTTCATCAATCTTTACTGATGTGCAACTGTGCGTCTATCTAAAAAACTTGCTAGATCTTAAACAGATGGATTTGCTGAAAAATAAATACGATATCTACAAATAATTGTTGGCACGTGGACATAACTCGCCAAAGATCTTCTAAATACTATGGCATATTTTATCACGGTTTTTTTCCAAACCTAGACAGTTTTTTATTTATACTTTGTATGCAAAATAAATTTAAAAATCGTTAAAGCAAATAATTTTACTAATATTCACTTTCATTAAAATTATTGAAAAAATAAATTTTAACAATAGATCCTTAATAATATTCACACAATTTTACAAATCTACAACAGTTTACCAGAAAATAGTTAAAATATATAAAAAAAAAAAGTGATATAATGTTTGAAATTTCAAATATCAAATTAATCATTTCTACTAACCATGCAAAGTTGAAAACGCTTGAGTCATGTAGCCTTAAACCTTTTTCAAACAAATTCGCAAAATTAAACAAAATAATGCATCGCTGCGTTCAAAATACCTTTTGTCTTGACCAAATAAATAATTAATTTTGAAATTCTGATCAAAACTGTTTAAAAAGAAAACTTTGAAAACACGATTAAGGACACAAGGACATTGGTGTAAAAATTATTTTATTTTCAAACTTAAGGACGATACGAGAGAAATGCCAATTTATATCAAAATTATAACAATTTTTCAACCTTCAAAGTAAGTGTGCATGAGCGCACTTCGCGTGAATTGAAAAAAAAAACTTTAGATGCCCGAAGTATGCCTATATTGGCGGAGGGCCCTGGGCCCGCGGGGAAGCGTTAGCACTACTTTTAGAAACAAAACTAATTATAAACTGGCATGCCTTGAGTCCGTCTAGTCTCTTCCCATTTTTAAAGCTGAAGAATATATGTCAATAGGTATGTTTTCTATGCATGTGTGCAGAACCTAATAAACGTGGTCATGTAAAATACAGTAAAAATTTTGCTTAGTTGTTGGTGATGTGATGAATATCTCCGCTTGGCGCTTATAAACTAAGTGGATACCTATTTTAAACACTGATCTCTATAATACACTGGATAGTGGATTCCCTACAAAGTATAACAGTTTTTCTACTTCCAATTGAAGATGACAAGTACGTAGGCAACTCAACACTTTAGGTATGTTCAGTGAGGCTGAGAAGGCCGGTTCAAGTTGCTGAGATCTCAAAAATTCTACTACAACCGAAGAGGGGCAAAAACCAAAGTGGAATTTCTAAGAAAAAAAAGCAAAAGAACCATCACTTGTTTGTAAATTTGATTTTTTGTAATTTAAAATAATTGTAAAAGTGAATTTAAAATATTTTAGTTGCAATTTTGTAAAAAAATTTGCATTTCATTTTGTTATACAGTTATACCATTATACAAAAAAAATAGGCAACTCAACATTATAACAATTCTCAAATGCATTAACTTTCTTGTATGGATGCGCTATCCAGTGTATTATAGAGATCAGTGATTTTAAATCATAATAAGAAATTTTACAGAACTGTTATACATGGAGTAAGCGGTGAAGGTGATATGTATTTGTATACACTTTCATTTTAAGGCAAGAAGTGAGTACAAAAAACACACCCACCTAACATAAAAATAAAAATTGTTTCCAGTGATAATTTTGTGAAGTTTCATGGCAAAAAATTTTTGAAAAATGTTCGAAACTTTTTGCCAAGAACAACTAAAGCCCTTCGTATGCGTTGGACGCGAAGGAAATGTCAAAAAATCAATTTTTTAGAATTCTCCGTTATCATAATGCTATTTTTGATTAAAACTTTGAACATTTTTGTACCTACACGAAATTAAATAACACTTACCCTATATGATAAATAAAAATGTATATGAGCTTGATATACTGACCTTACTTAAATCAAATTGAAAATTCAGTTTACCTACATGGAAATATGTCTCTGTAACGATTTTTGTATTCATTTGTCTCTGAAGCTGAAAAACTGAGATCCGTTGCAATTACTGTCAACTCCTTAAACTCTCTCTGCAACTTATCTCTTTTTGAAAGTTCATTGTAGAAAATAGCAAAATTCTTCGATGTTATATCACCAAATGAATCTTCAATGCCATGACCCGATTCTCTATGCCAGATAATCTTCTTGGTTATATAAAGATATAAAAATCCAGCAATAAAAGCAACCATAAGACAACTTATAATAGAAATCCATATCAAAGTTAACTTAATGAGGGAATCTAAAATTTAAAAAAAAAAAATCTTTCAAACTTCATTTCATTAGATTCCGTTAGAAATAATAATTTACCAGTTTTAAATTCCAGAACTCCAGCATCACTAAAGCTTGACTTTGTAAATAATCGAATAACCATTTGATATTCAGTATCTGCCTTAAGAGGTCCGTTACAGAATCGTTTGCTGACATTATTACAAGATTCAGCTCCAACGGTATACTCAACGACATTTCCAGATCTTGGTTGAATTGGTTGCCATCGCATTGGTGTTGTTTGATATTGTCGAATGCAACCGGTATCGCTGTATGAGTCCATCCAAGATGCAGAATCTGGCCATTCATTGTTACTATCCAAAGCTCCAATAAGTAATTCAGGTTCTGAATTACAATTCTGGAAGTAGAATTCTTTATTAATTAAAGGTGGTGTGAATGCGTTAAATTAACCTTCTGTGACAAAAGAAGAGCCGCATATAAAATTGTTCCCGAATCAGAATTAAGAAGATCAATAGGAAAACGAACAACTGCTGAAATTGTTGGATTACTCGCTTCAAAAGGATCCACTTTTGCCGCGCTTATATCTTCTATTTTATCAGGAACTGGAAATAAAGAAGATTTTTTTTCAGGGATTATAGATTTTGATAAAAAAAAATTGTTTTTTTCAATCAGATTCTCAAATAAAGGTTTTCCAATTTTTGAAATGGAATAAAACAACTTGTGTGTGATGGTATTAACGAAATTCAAATCGAAAGAAATCACGTTATCACCGCGAGGGATAACCCTAGACGCAAATCGCGTTCATGCAGAAATTCCAATGTGGCATTCGCTGTGTGCCACGTAGTGTTATCCTTCCGGAAGCACATATCGTCCCCGTCCATATCGTTATTTCCAAAGAATTTAGTTATGATTGATCTGTTCTTGTGCATTATGCGTCTTTAGTTTTAGATTTTTTATCTTTAATCTTCCACCCGCTTTGAGTAATTCTAAAGGCTTAACTACACTGAAAACTTTTTGCAAAAAGTGCGACAAAAAGTGATAAACAAGAATTAGCTTAGATCCTGTGTGTGAAAAATAGTGTTTGGTCTGTGAAATCACTCCGAAATGAAATATCAAACACAATTTTCGTACGCTTTTTTGTACACATGCAGTAGAAATGCATGTTTAAGTTTTTCACTTTTGCACTTTTTGCAAAAAGTTTTGAATGTAGTTTAAGCCTTAAAAAAATTGAAGACTTCACAATTGACGGGGAAGTGAAGTAAAATACTTTAAAAATAAAACCTCATTTAAACGGGGATAAAATGTCAAAAATACAAACAATTGTCATAATCCGATTTTATGGCAGTTAGTGACATTTATTTTTTTTTTGCATCTCTGTTGACGAGCGTCTGAGGTTTGATTCAAAGGTTAACAGATCTTGCTGACTTGCCTTATCTAGCTATGTTAGACCCTGTTTAATTGGTTAAATTGAGGCCGATATTACGGCAGTTTGTGGGTAAGAGAAGTGCGGGATGAAGTATCTCATGAGGCGCGAAGAAAATATAATGAGTCTCATTTGTTGTTGTTTATTCACTGTGCGAAATTTCGAAATGGTTGTTGTATCAATGTATTTTGAGGCGCTTCAAAGTTTATAATGTAGACACGACGACCCTCACCAGTTCGGACTACATTTTCCCAATCTAAACAGGATCTTATGCCGGATTTACACGAGTGACAAAATGTCATTAAATTTGTCATTTTATACCAATAAAATATCATAATCCGGTTGACAGTTAATTATTAGAAAATGACATTTGGTTTAATGACATTTTGTCACTCGTGTAAATCCGGCATTAGACATGAGTGACAAATACCATTAATTCTGTAATTTTATACCAATAAATTGTCTTAATGCGGTTTTATGACAAATAATTGGTAAAACATCTCAGAATAAATAGAATTTTGTCACTCGTGTAAATGAGGAATAAGGATATATATTACCCAGCACCGCTCACTCCATTAAAATTCCTATGAATTATACGTATTTATGGTACCAAGTAATGCCGGATCTACACGAGTGACAAAATGTCATTAAATTTGCCATTTTATACCAATAAATTGTCATAATCCGGTTTTATGACATTTAATTGGTATAAAATGATCAATTTAATAACATTTTGTCACTCGTCTCGTGTAAATTAAGTTAAAAGTAACTACTCAATTTCTAGCATCTAATTAACTGATTGGACTTATTTGTTAAAAGTTTCTTTCTTTTTAATTTTCAACTTACTTCCAGCTGGAGATTGAAAAGTCAGTAGCTTTGCTTCGCTTTTCTCAAGTACATCTTTATTTCGCACCGATATCCACACATTATAATCATATTCCGGATTCAATTTTGTTTCATTAAAAGTCATCAATCCTGTTCCATCATAAACAGGCTCCACTCTACGTATAAACTCAACCGGAACATGATTTTCACGTTTACCATGAAATTCCAATAAAAACTCATCGATTTCTCCATTAGATTTACACGGCATTTGCCAACTTAATAAAACATTTGCCTTAAATATAGTCGAATTGACATCTGGACCGTTAATGGAGATCACTTTTAAATTAGTCAATGGATCGGATACTATAGAAAAAAACAAAAATATAAATGAATGTAAGTAAAGTATTTAAAATATTTCACTCACCTGATGGCAATGTTCTTTCTAACATTGGCAACGTAAATTGACCAGTTCCGTATTCATTTTGTGCAGCTATTTGAACACTATAGTATGAATACGGTTGAAGGCCTGAAAATTCGACTTCTAAACGTGATGTCTCAGAATTAGATGGTTCGGATGTCTGAATTTTGCACTGTGGTGGAATATAGTAAGCTGGTTGCATTTGACGGAAGTACAACATAAAGACGTTGATGTTGCCGTTAGGATAAACTGGCATATCCCATTGGTATCGTATAAGGTTAGTAGTGAGAGATTTCACACTAACATTGGTTGGTATATCAGGATCTGAAAATATAACATAGGCATATTTTGGTCATTAACCCCCGAGTTTCACAGTGTAA
Source organism: Epistrophella euchroma (assembly GCA_947049315.1). Classification (NCBI taxonomy): domain Eukaryota; kingdom Metazoa; phylum Arthropoda; class Insecta; order Diptera; family Syrphidae; genus Epistrophella; species Epistrophella euchroma. The sequence continues at coordinate 42,743,696 of OX346248.1, forward strand.
GTTTAAACTCTGCTTTTGGTTTAAACTTGCGTTCAACACTTAATTCAATTTTCAGTGTACGTTTCAATCTGCAGTTTAAATTAAAAGCTTGTATTCTGCCATTTAAATATAAACTTTTCCATCCATATAGGAAAAATGTTTCTCATGTTCTTCGCTCATGTGTTTATCTTTTCTCTTCAAAAACACAAAACTAAGAGAATTGTGCTGACTGCACATGCGCTTCAGAGTAAATGGTAAGGTAGTTTGGTAATATAGTTCGTTTAATTGAACTAGGGTTCAGTTGATGTTGTGAAACCCAAAAAGTTGAACTTTAAATTTAAACTTAAGATTAGCCTCAGCTGATCTTAGGTAAACTTTCACTGTGAAATTGGCGGTAAATAATTTAAATTTGAAAGTTATTTTAAGATTAAAACTATTCTTCTTTAAGTACTAAATAATAATAAAAATAGATATATAAAAAGGTAGTTAAAATAATTTTAAAGTTTTGGATTGCTACTTACAATACTTATCTGTGGTAAAAACACGTGGGGTATAATTTGACCATCCAGCAGTATTGAAAAAATCCGCTTTACAAACATAATCCGTAAATGGAGACAGCGGTGACATTGTGGCCTTGAAACTGACATCTACCAGACTTCCTTCGACATATTTAACTACACTCTAAAATAAAAATTAAAACTTTTAAATATAATTACCAGATTATCTGCCTTTCTATATTTTACTAACCGTATGCGGAACATTCTTCGACGTTTCACACACAAAACGAGCAAAAAAAGTTTGACACTTATTTGTCAAATAATCATCATCATTTACCCTGGCACTCAATTCAATACTATGGCTTTGTATGAGAGTCGATTGAAAAGGATTTGGCGGAGCAGCCACCATTGCTGAAGTTATCTCTTCAATCTGCTCTGGAATACCTTCTTTTTGTTTAGATTTTGTGTATGGAATTATTTGCACCGTATAAACCTGACATGAAACAAGATTATCTATAATAATTTCCGTCTCGTTGGTTTCTTTGCCAAAAACTGAATTTGTACTATCGGTCCATGCGGAAATTCTATAACCATCTAAACATAGCTGAGAAAATTCAGGTGGTTCCCACATTAAGAAAAATTCTTTAGGCTTAGCATCAATCCAGACATTACGAATTTTTGTAGGCTCTGTACAAATCAATGAAGTTATGCTATATAGTCAAATTTATTTAGAACAAAAAAAAAATAGTACAAAAATCTTACTGTCTTCTTGAAGAATGAGACTAGAATTAATTTTAATTCCAGGAAATCCATTATGACCAATTGGTTGAACTGAAATATTATACTCCCCGCATGGATCAAGATCGATAAACTCTGCCACTGTTTCCTTAGTTAAAATTTCGTAGGTTTGCTGGAATTGGGGATCTTTTTGAATTGGTCCTAACATTTGTACACTGTAAATATCGACACATTTTTTATTTTGTTTTGGCAATTTCCAAACGATAGTGACTTCAGTGGAGTTAATTTTATGATTTCCGTAGGCTATAAGTCCGGGTACTGCATTAATTTTTATAAAAAAAAAAAAAATTTAGTTTTGCATTAAATTAAGTTCTCTTTGTGAAACTCACGAATATTTTATTTTCTTCATTGCTGGTTCTGTATTTATGTATATCATTTAAAAAAGAAAAAAAATGTAATTGCTTTTTTTGGTTTTAAGAAAAGGGTATTTCGTTTAGTTTTCTTCACTAAAGAGAAACAACTTTCTCAAAAATATGTAGAAGCAAACATTCATAACTAATTCTTTATGAATTTCGCCAACGTTAGTTTAAGGCTCTCACAAACCAACGCGATTAATCGCTGCGACAAAAGAAAACAACAATAACAACACGTGGTTGTCAAACAAAACAACACGTTGTTGTTATTGTTTTCTTTTGTCGCGGCGATTAATCGCGTTGGTTTGGGAGAGCCTTTAGTTCGAGCATTTTTTTAAATCAAAAATGAGCTTTTGAGAAGTTTACTTAAACTTAGCGAAACAACTGACTTAAAAATATTTAGCTTTGTTCGTTAACTGTTTACAAATTTTCAGCGAAAATACTTCAAAGTTCATTAAAAAAAAAATTGTGTAGTGAAACTCGAAACAACTTTCAGGAAAAAGTAGATAAAATATTGGCTAGTGGTTGGGAATAAGTTAATTGATTGCTTATTTGTTACAATAACAAATAATTAATTATTCTTGTCAGTTGCAAAACAATCCTTATTGGTGGTTAGACAAGACTCTCATAGCTAAGTAATTATTACTATTTTGTTAAGGGCCACTTGCACAGAACGGACGGATAAATATATGAAACTGAGGATAACTACCCCAGTTTAAAAAAAACGGAAATAAATAACAAGCGGATAAGAATATTTTTTCAGAATCACCAACACAACAAACACAAAACACATTGAAAAATTAACAAACTCTAACGTTTTGACTTGCTTTCTCATAAGAAATTTAAAATTTGACCTGGGAAATATTCAGAGTTTAAATAATTATCCAGAGAACGAGGAGAAGATAACTTTTTAAACTGAGATAGAAAAAAAAATATTTAGCTGCAACATTTATTTATTTTTTATAATTCAGGAGTTACTGCTGTCAAAACAACGTCTGTGCAAGTCGCCCTAAGCCGATATTCCATAAATTCCTTTATTCCCAGCAAAAACTGAGACTTTTGCTGAATTGACGCAAACTTAGCGAAACAACTTTTAGAAAAAAGGAAAAAAGATTTTTATAAAAAAAAAGTGTTGCGCTAAGTTCATAATAATTAACTATCATTCATAAAAATAGATGAACAATTCGGGAAAAGATAAAAACTTGAAGCTAATTAATTGCCAATCGGTTATGCTAACAATTTTTTTGATAAGTTTGATGTTTGCTAAGTTTGATGTTAAATACTTTCAGTAAAAAGTTAAATAAATTTATTATGGGTACATAAGGTAAGGGCTTGAAATAAGATAATACCATTTAAGACTAATTTCTAACTGAATAATTTTTTTTTTTTGAAACTATAAGATTAATTAGAAAACGCAGCAATGAAGAAAACTTAGACCCGCCATATTACACGGAAAGAATCAAAAACATTACATTGTTCAGGTGATGTAAATGAGTTTGTCTTCGATTTCTCATTTGATTTGTCATTAATAAAGAAAATCAACCCATATTCCTCGCAACCATCAAGGTCTTTAATTGTGAACTCTTTTGTATTTGGATCTGTAATATTACTATCGATCCAATTACATTCTGTTTAAAAAAAAAAGAAAAACAAAATTATTTTGATTATGTATGTATGTATAGCTGTAGACCTTACCTTCATCATTTCTATTTGGCTTTTTATTGTTCAAGAGTCCTCTTGGTATTTTTTTAAATTCCTCAATACATTCAAGTGTTGCCCATTTGAGATAGTAATATTTAATGCAACTTTTATACTTAGGAGGTGTCCATTTAACTTTAACAGAATCTTTTTCAAGAGGTTCAAATTTAATGTCAGTCACATTGTTAGGCTCTAAAATAAATTTAATTTATTATTAGGTATTAAAGAATTGATTTATTATAAAGATATGAGATAGAATTGAGTTAATAAAAAAAATTGCTAAAATTTTGAAAATCATAAGTCATTACTCATTAGTCTGGTGAGTCGTAATAAAAAAAATGTCTTCAATAAATTCACGATTATACAATTTGTTTTTTTTTTCGCCAATGATTAAGTGCAAAGGGACAAATCATATATTTTTGAGGAATAATAAGCATTCCTAGCCATTTAATATTTTTAAATCTCAGAAATTTTTAAATATTACAAAAATAAAGCTTCACGATAACTTTTTAATTTTTAACAAATATTACAAATATTCACAGAGTTGTGTTATTTGCATGAATATATAATGTACGAACTTTTACTAGATTTAAAAGAATGTCATTCAAACTGAAGAATTGACAATTTATGTTGGTTGAGTTTTATTCTAGAGTTAACATTTGCTATGTAGTGTTACTCTTTTTTAAGGCGGTGATCATTTTAACTTCATAACCGAACCACATTTTTTTTAGATTTTACTATCTATCTAAAAACAAAGATAAAACAGTGGTTCACTTGGGCGTATACGCACTTTTTTTTATTGAATTTCTAACTTTTCTTGGATTTTTGTTAGTGCACTTCGTTATGTTAGTTTATGTGAATTGAAATATTATTGCTCAGAGTAAATAATATAGATCTTACGTTTTACTCTCTCTATTTACTATAGGGAAGGATTTATTGGTTGCCTGTAGAACCTCGAACGATATGGGGACGAATTTCCCTAACACCATTATCTCGACGTACGTCGTGGCCGGTACACCCACGACTTTGACATTACTTAGATGTCATTGGCAAGCTCTATGTCGAATTTAAAATAAATTTGGTGGGACAAACAGCTCATGAAGAACCAGGGCCTAGCAACTTACAACTCTCAACCATTCCTGTGTGCGTGTCTGCAGGAATGGAGGGGATCTACAGTTTATTGCCGAATCCGAACGACTAAGGTGAGCGGCATTTTTCTATGACAAGAGATACTCTTGGAGGATTTGTCACTTCCTCGCAAGAGGTAGTAGCTCCAAAAAAAACTTAAGGTGGAAGCGGTTGGTATTGAACCCCAGACCTCTGGCATGACAGTCCAACACACTAACCATTACGCCACGGGCTACTACAGCTCTATGTCGAAGCTCAAAAAAATTTTTGAACCTGGCAAAACAGTTTTCAATCCACTCGAGCCTGAGTCCAAATCATCTGGCAGCTCACTTTGAAAAATTGTTGAATCCAACCCACAAGAAAGGAAATTTGAACGAGCCTTCTAATTACAGAGGTATATCTTTTTTAAATGCTTCAACCAAAATTTTACGCTGATTTTGCAAAAGCGCTTCAATAAATGGATATAAAACAACAAACTTTTGAAAGAGTTCCAGGCTGGATTAAGAGGTGGATATTCCACGATTGACCGAATTTTTACCCTTAAAAGTATTGCGGAAACATTCCTTAATAAAGAAAAGAAATTGTGCACGTTTTTCGTAGATTTTAGATCTGCATTCGATATGATCGATAGAAAAGCTCTTATTTACAAGCTCTATAGTAAAGGCATGTCATGAAAGTTTAGAAGGGTTATACAGAATCTATATGAGGACACTATGGCTAAAATATGGAATGGTGAAGGGATGTCGGAAGGATTTAAAACGCAATCGGGAGTAAGACAAGGTTGCACATTGAGCCCAAGCATGTTTGCTTTGTTTATTGATGATCTTGTAGACCTCTTGCCGTGCGGAGTTGAATACGCGGGGCAAATAATAAAAATATTAATGTTCGCGGATAACATTGTCCTTTTGGCAGCCTCACCTGAATCATTGCAACTAATGATAAATCGCCTATTTCAATACCATCAGCTTTGGAGCTTGATAGTTAACTTGGATAAATCCAAAATTTTGATTTTCAAACGTGGAAGAGGGCGCAACTGTGCAAACGAAAAATGGCATTATAATGGTGAGGAAATCAAAGTTGTTACGGAATTCAAATATCTAGGAGTGAACTTCACACGAAATCTGACTATGGAAAAGCATTTAAAAGATAAACTGACCAAGGCGAAAATCGCAATTATCGCAACATAGAATAGTTGTTTTTGTAACAAAAATATAGCACATAGCAGCAAGTTTAGAATATTTGAAGCGGTAACAGCATCAATCCTTTTTTACGCAGCACAAACATGGGGAACGAAGCAGTATGACACCGGTTGAGAAACTTCTACGATACTTCTGCAAACGAATCTTCCAACTGCCACAAAATACTTTTGTTAAATATGTATGTAAACAATCAATAATATGCAATAAAAATCAATCTAATCTAATCTTATCTAAAATCATTGAGAAGAAATTTCAGCCAAAGACTTAATGAAGTAATTAACCTTATCTTTCTAAGACAGGCAATACATCATTAGTTAAGTTTATCCGTCATGAACGAATAGATAGAAAACTTTCTATAAAAATAATAATTGAAAATAAATCTACGCCAAAACTTCAAAATGTCATGATCTTGGATTATAAAATCTATAAGCAACACTTAATCAATAGGTATGGTTAAAGAAATGTTAATCATACGTTTATTGGCCGCGTTCAACAGCACATTTGACAGTTCTGAACTGTCATTTTTAGAGCTTCTGATTGGCCAGCAGTCATAAAAATTCAGTTGACGTCGATTGACATTTAGTTACGTTTCTTACGTTTTTTTCTGAATTTTCAGATGAAAAATTCTATCTGAAAATTCAGATGACAGCTAAAAGCAACAAAAAAACATTTCTTGATCCAGTTTTTTTTTTTGGTGTGTGGTCTGATCGTCTGGGTCTCGTATCGCTTTTCGGATTTTGATTTTAAAGTGCAAAAAATAATAAAAACAGAATAAATAATTTCAGACTTTTATGTGCGTTCAGTGTTACGTTTTTCAGAACTGAATTTTTAGATCTGTCAAAAACGTGGTGATGAACGTGGCCATTGTCAAATTTGTCACTTTAGTGACACAGCCCACAAGGGCAAGTATTGTCAAGCAAGTTGGGTATGTACATACATACACTGCCTGCCAAATTTGTAAATGGCCGCGTTCAACAGCACATTTGACAGTTCTGAACTGTCATTTTTAGAGCTTCTGATTGGCCAGCAGTCATTAAAATTCAGTTGACGTCGATTGACATTTAGTTACGTTTCTTACGTTTTTTTCTGAATTTTCAGATGAAAAATTCTATCTGAAAATTCAGATGACAGCTATAAGCAACAAAAAAACAGTTCTTGGTCCAGTTTTTTTTTTTTTGGTGTGTAGTCTGATCGTCTGGGTCTCGTATCGCTTTTCGGATTTTGATTTTAAAGTGCAAAAAATAATAAAAACGGAATAAATAATTTCAGACTTTTTTGTGCGTTCAGTGTTACGTTTTTCAGAACTGAATTTTTAGATCCAAAAACGTGGTGATGAACGTGGCCAATGTGTACTTAAAGCGACGTCTGCGGCACGCAACTTGCCGAGTATAGCTTGCTTCTTCGTTCTTTTTCTCTACTATTAGTGCGAGATGTGGTGAACGATTTGCTCAAAGCTTTTCATACATACCGCTGCAAATTTGTGGGCATGTCACTTTTATGATTGAGGAACAATCAAAATTAAAAATGTGCCATACGAAATAGGTTGAACAAAAAAATTAAATCCATTTGGAAAGAATATTTAATACGAAGAACAACGAAAGTTCACTTTAGTTAACTTAATTAAGAAAAAGAACGTACTACTTGCTTCGCTATACTTGCTATAGCTATATACAGTGGTGTGAAAAACATTCCGGATTTTTTTGGTAAATTGCATTGATTGTTGGTTTGTGATATAAAAATTAAAAAATCAAATGTTTGCAATTTTTTCCCATTTTTATTGAATATATTTTATTATTTGAAACCAAAACCATGGAACTTTATCTATCAAAACAAAAAAGAATTCAAAAAATTAAAGTTAATTCAAAATTTTAATGTGAAAAACTAACCAGATTTTATTAACTTTTATTATTTATTTAATATTTTGTCCAGTAACCCCTGTTTTTTATCACAGCTCGGCATTGACTGGATTAAATTCTCGAAAACAGAAGCAGGAATTCTCCCATTCATTTTTCAAAGCTGCAAAAAGAAAAGTTGTTGACGTGTGCTTTTTTTTCCCAACCCGCCTTTTTAAAATGGCCCACAAGTTTTCTATTGGGTTTAAATCGGGTGATTGAGATGGCCATTCTAAAACACGAATATTTTTAGTTACAAACCACTCTTTTAGCAGCTTTGAAGAATGTTTGGGGTCATTATCCTGCTGAAAAACCCAACGCAGGCATTTCTTCCTCTGCGTATGGAAGCATTACTGACTCCAAAATGTCTCTATATTGGAAACGGTCCATAATTCCTGTGATTTGGTGTATAGGACCGCAGCCTGCTCCTGAAAAAACAGCCCCAAACCATCACCGAGGCTCCACCGTGCTTTACTATAGGGAGTACATTTGCAGACTTTAATCGCGTACCTTTTGAGCGCCTCACTGTCCTTGCATCATCGGAGTAAAACAAGTTGAATTCGCTTTCATCACTGAAAAGCATACTCCTCCATTTGCTTAAAGACCGGTTAAGATGATTTTTTGCAAATTCAACCCTGGCTTAAATGTTTTGATTAGAAATTTTAAGTCTTTCCCAAATGCCTTTTACGGATTACCTTTTTTTTACGATGTTTAGCAGTAAGAAGAGGTTTTTTAGCTGGTCGAAATGCAAAAAGACCGAAATCTCTTAAACGCTTCCTGACCGTACTTGACCCTATGGGTAGATTAAGTTCATCACAAATTGTCTTTGAAGTCGCAAAAGGGTCTTTAAGCACGAAATTCTTTATGCGCCTATCAGTTTTAATTGTTGTTTTGCGAGGGCGTCCACCAAAATGATCTGCTTCTACTGATTTTCCACTTTTAAATTTTTTAATGATGTCGCAAACCGTTTACGTTGGAATTTTTAAGATTTCAGCGTTTACTTTTTGTTTTATACCGGCTTGGAACTTTTCTATTATTTCGTATCGAATCGCGTTGCTATAAGGTGTTTTAGCCATTTTATGCACTATATTATTTCAACTTACACAGCTCTCAATTTGTTAAAACGTTTTAATCTACGGCTTGAGTCAAAAGACTCGAAGAAACCGTTACTTTAACATCGAGACTTGCAATCTTCTTGAAATCCGGTTAGTTTTGCACAGGCATGTTACTGAGTAACTTTATAAAATAATTTTTTTTTTATTGTTCTTGTAAATTTAAATTAAATTTTTAAGGTTATTATTAACTTGTCTCATACTCTTTACAAATTATTAAAAAACTTATGGAAAGTTGTTAGTTTTCTACTTGGTATTAAGAAAATCATTACTATGGGAAAAAATCCGGAATGTTTTTGGCAGCACTGTATGTGTTAGTAAAAAATTGAAAGTGTATTGCAACTTGCTTGCCAGTAGTCAGTACTTGCTCGTGTGGCCACTAAAATGTTAAATGTATGATTAACACGTACTTTTTATTAAGTCATTTCCAAAAATTCTTTTGCATTGTTTTATAATTAATACATGAGATTGTTATATGTATATGTACCAAATACAGTTCTTTTGCATTGCAATCTTTAAACAAATTATATTTTTATTTACCAGCATATTCTGTTGTAGCTTCAGTTGTAAATGGATCACCGACAACATTTCCATTAATATCTGTTGTTTTAAGTTGAATTTTATGAAGTTGACATGGATTCAAGGTGTCAATCTCAATACTGTCTTTATCATTTTGAAGTTCATTTTTGAATTCTTTATTTGGTGATTTGACAGTTATTTCAAAATTAGAAACGCAAGATCGATTAAACGTTTTCCATTTAATTAACATGTTATACTGATCAGGTTCAACTTCTACGTCATCAATACGAGGAACTGAAATAGTTTTTCATTATAAAAAAAAAAAATATTCAAATACACAAAATTATAAACTTACTTGCATATGTTGTATTAGCATTAAATGTTATATCGATATTATTGTTTTGATCATCATCCTCTTCAGCTAAAACCAGACCAAGAGTTGCTATATAAATAGTACATGGATCAAGACCTTCACTATAATAATAATAATTAGAAATAATAATATGTACATAAATTAGCAAAACTATTCTACGATAAAGCTGAATAAAGTTGACTTTTTCTTACCAAGTATTAGTCCCATTGAAGACTACCTGCATATTTTTACATGTTACACCTTTAAGCTTATAGCTTTCATTTCGTACAAAGAATTCTATCTTATTTGTTGATGCAGTGAAATCTATTTGGTAGATCGGATCGATGTCTTGCGTTGTTATTGTCTTACAAACTATTAATACTATAGAAATCACTATTAGCGGAAGTGAGTTCCATTGCTTAAGATCGTATAACATTTTCAGAGTTATTGTCACATTATTATCACTAGGTTAATTTTAAAACAGAAATACATTTGTTGAGTTTATGGTTTTTTTTTTAAATTGTAAGATCAATAAATTTTTGATAGTGAGATTAATAAAATAAATAACCATCTGCAACTCAAGTACCTATTGTAAGGAAAACGCCTAGTTCTGCTACAATTTTTATTTTCCTTTTTTGAATAAAAACGAAAACATTATCTTCATTTATCGTTTTTCCTATAGCGCAATGCTCAAAAATAAATTCAACAAATTTTGTGCATCAGGCTTTTCCAAATTTTAAACAAGTTAGCATCGTATTATCTTTTTAACATTTTACTAAAGCTAAAATCGCCAAATGCCTATTTTATTTTTTTAGTATCATACTAAATCCAAGTGTCACTTTGGCAGTTGCAATTGCAAAAATGGGTTGAACTGTGACTGTTTTAGGCGTGTTCAGCTAGAAAAATACGTTTAGTATGATACTAGTTAGAAAATGTTTAAAACTAACAATATTTTAGTAAAGAGTTTTAAAAGTAGAAAATTGTTAAGTAGTATCATGCTAATACCTTAACATCAGGCTGTTTAAAATTTTGCGCCACTTATTTCATAGCGAATCAAAATGAATAAATTAAAATGTAGGTTTTTTTACATTCTTTTCCAAATTAGCCTCAATCTGAGGTCAAAAAACAATGGTATTTCTGCCTTGGGCTATTAAAGGCAAAGCTAAAGGATTTTTCTGCGAGTATTTGCAAAAAAACTTCTTTCAATACCCAGGAACTCATAAAAAGAATATTTCTAAAGTTTAAACTCACAAAAAGTATTCAAAAGTTTTAGATAAACCCTTTAATATATATGTTTTGTTTAAATTGTTTTCAAAACTGATCATCTCAAATCACCTCAATAAATTGCTTACAAAATTACATTTCATAATAGTTTATTACAATTTTCCAATAAAGTGAATAAACAGAACTATAAAGAATGACATCTAATTTTTAGTTAACTGTTAATTTCCTTCGTTATTGACAAAAGTATATTTGACCTGACGTTTCGTTTTTTAAATTAATTCCAATAAAAATGTCGAAAATAAAATATAAACCAAAAAATATCTTGGACGTCGACTGAGGTAGGGCTTCTTTTTAAGCTCTGGCCAGTTATGTGGAGAAATAAATTTATTTTATTGAAGAAAATCGAGGAGATTCTGACGGCGCTATTACTTTTGACGTAAGCTGTCACACGAAATAGTTTTATTTTCAGTGTGAACATTTTGGGTAATTTTGAAATTGAGTTCTCGAAATTGTGCCATTTCAGGCTCAGTGGGAACATACTATAAGCATTTACTCTTTTATACTTGAAAGCGCAAACAATTTTATAAAAAAAACTCTTATTTTGCATTCGTGTAGTTGCAATATATAAAAAATAAATTTGGTGGCATAACAGCTCATGAAGTGACTTACAAACAGTCCACCATGCGTGTCTCCAGGAATGGAGGGGACCTACAGTTTATTACTGAACCCAAATAGCTAATGTAAGAGGCATTTTTCTATGACAAGAGATACTCTTGGCCCTGAAAACACTTTTGTGTTTCGGTGGCCGAGGCTGGGAATTGGACCAAGACCTCTGGCGTAGTACTCGAATGCACTAACTGTTACGCCATGGGTTACTACGGCCAAATTCCTAAACGCAAAACTTGCGCAAATTATGCTAAGCAAACAGTTCCAAAATGTAAAACGTAAACATCCCTGGCTAAGCAGATTGTCCATAAACGTACAAGATTTTATTTTTATGCGCAAATGCAAATGTATTTTTTTCTAGAATCTTTCAAAGAGGGGAGAGGCCGAAGGAGGAAGATTAGTCCCCTTTGACACAGGGCAACTGAGTTGCCGGCAACAATTAGTTCATAGGCGAGAAGGGCAGGAAGAAAGAGGGGGAAATGAAATCTCCCGGTCAACAAATTCAGGAGACTTTTTTGACGTTTCTCTTCACACTACGTTTGTGTGCGTTCAACCAAGGTAGTTTAAAAGGAAAATAAAGAAAATCTCCGGGTTTTTGTTGCTTGCGTGTGAAAGGTACAAGAGATTGTTAAGGAGATTTAAAGAAAACGTCAAAAAAATCACCAGCAACTAGTATCTTTGTGTGAAAGGGGACTTAGTCCCCTTTCACACGAAGATTTTTTGACGTTTTCTTTAAATCTCCTTAACAATCTCCTGTACCTTTCACACGCAGATACAAAGTTGGAGGAGACTTGCTGTATTTTCCTTTTAAACTACCTTGGTTGAACGCACACAAACGTAGTGTGAAGAGAAACGTCAAAAAAGTTTCCTGAATTTGTTGACCGGGGAGATTTCATTTCCCCCTCTTTCTTCCTGCCCTTCTCGCCTATGAACTATTTGTTGCCGGCAACTCAGTTGCCCTGTGTGAAAGGGGACTTATCAAACAAAATATTTGTCTTTAGAAGTGTTCAGTGAGGCTGTTCCGAACACTTTGGAACAGTTTAGAACAGAAAAGAACAGGTTTTTGCTGTTCAGTGAGAAATTTTCTGTCCTAAACTGTTCTGACTTGCTGTTCAGTGAGTCTGTTCGGAAAAGTTTGGAACAGTTTAGAGCAGGTTTTTTTGTACTTGCTTTTGAGGTAGAACAACTTAGAACAGAGATTTGTGAGAAATGTCAATGCCTTTTAACTCCCAATCAACCATTCTTGTATAGCTTCTTATTGGCAGGAATAGAGGGGACCTACATGTACCTACGTTAACTTAGAAAGGCAACTTCTTAAAAATGCAAGATAACCGATCTGTGATGTGATTCGATGTACATACATATGTTGAAAACTCTTAACCTCTAATTAGTTAAACGGAAAAAAAATATCAAATTTTTAGTTTTCGAAAAGGATAAAACTATAATAGCAATCTCCAGGTTAGCAAACGACTTTGAATGTGTCACACAATCACTAAATTCATTCTTCAATTGATTTATTTTCACCCTCAGTCGATAAGGTTGGAAATTTTTCCTGTGCAAGGCGACACTCAGATTTAAATCCCACACTGATGTCAAAGTTAATTTCTTGTTCTGAATCTTTTTATGGTACTATCTAGTATTTAAGAAGTATAAGTGAGTAATAACTAAATACACTCTTGATGATAATCCTATACTAATTAAGATAATCGACAATCTTTTTAAATGCGTATATTAATAAATTTCAAACTTTTATTGGTAGTTAAAATATAACAATGTAAATGTATTGCTATTTGCTAAGATTATAAAAAATCGATAAATTTGACTGATTTTGCACATTCTATATAAATCAATAAAAGCTTGGAATAAAAAAAAATATCTTGAGAACATTCACATTAAATCATTTTTATTTTTAACTTTGGTTTACTTATGTAATTTAAAAAAGAGGACCTATAAATGGCAAAGGCATCTAGTGTCTTTTAACCAACCAAAATTTTATCCATAGATACTCATGTTATGAGTATATTTTACGTGCTTTCCTGACGTGAGAGCATTTGTATTGCTGGTGTACTATATTATGGTTTTCATTCAGATTGCATGATAACTGCTCCAACCCTCCTCTAATTAAATATTAATAATTTTATGCTTTAAAAAAATTCAACAAAAAATCGATTTTAGTGAAAAAATAGCAATCGACATGGTCCAAATCACAAATCTAAAACTTAAAAAATCACCGATTTATCGACAACAGCTTTTAAAAAATTATTTTTGAAGTTAAGTTCAAGAGTGACAATCCTTCTAAGTTATGAAGTTGGTAAAAAAAAAGCGATCAACGCAGGAAAGAAAACCAAATAAACAAAACCTCAGAGAGAAAAAAGGAAACGTGATAAGGACATGTATGCACACGAGTCACAAGAAGGTATACGGTATACCTACAGCATAAGATGCGACAAAAGTTTGGGAGAGGGAGGTGTCGAATTTTTGGAGGAAAACTAATGGGGTTTTCCAATGGTAACGAAATATCAAATTTTTTTGATCAGATCTGTGAAAACAACGATTTCTTCGATTTTCGCCTTCCAATGGGAAAAAAATTGATTTTTCTCGGAAAAAAAAAATCAATTTAGGGAGATCTACACCTCTTTCTACTAACATCACTATACAACAGTATAATATACAGCTACCAGTTTGACAACATGTAACACTAATACCATGACAAAAAAAATTAAAACTGAAATCGTACTCCATTCGTCACGAAAAAAATCAAATTTTAGGCAGAATTCTGAATTTACCGAAGGAAAACCCCATTAGGTACTTATGGTTTTTTCCATTTTCTCAAATATTAGAAGACATTCAAGCTTGTAAGCATCTTGTTTCTAGGCTTTGATTGAAAATTAATAGGACCATTAAATATTACAAACAATATATATAATATGTAATGTAAAATTTTAATAAAAACTGGTTTAAACAATTTTTTTTTATTTTTTTCAAAAATTTGAGTTTAAAAATTAATATTTCAAAAACTACTCACTAAAACAACTTTATTTAAAAACGGACTAACGGCCATATTATTTACTTTCTTCAAAGCTAGTTTTACTGAAATACTAATTATTAATTAGGGGTTTCGAGTTTTAAGTTTTTCAAAAACAATTGATTTGATTTATATGTACATTATGAAATGAATATTTTGATTTAGATGTCGAAGTAATAAAAATTAGTGAAAAACTTAAAACACGAAACCAGTATTATGTAGAACTAGTTTTTCCATAAAACTATAACGGCCATATTATTAAATTTCTTTAAAGCTAGTTTTATTTAAAAACTATGTAGTTCAATAAGGGTTTCAAGTTTTAAATTTTTCAAAAAAAAATATTGATTTGATTTAGATGTCAGAATATGTATGAATATTTTGATTTAGATGTCAAAGTAATAAAAACTAGTGAAAAACTTAAAACTCCAAACCTGAATAGAACTAGTTTTTGCTCAAAACTAGCTTTAAGGAAAGCCAACAGTATGGCCGTAAGTTTGAAGAAATTCAATAATATGGCCGTACATTACCTCTAGCTTTGATGATAATTCTATACAGGTAGGTATATAGCATGACATTGGGTACGTTCAGAAGACATAGGGAACTTCATATGTAGTCAACTACGTTCGTTGAACGCAAATTTTACCTAGGAACCTAGTTGATGACTAGAGGTGTCATTAATGCCAAACTACGAACTTTACTTCAAACCTTTACCTTCCGTTGATAGAAAGAAAGTAGTTTTAACAATATTTTTATCTGAGAATCACTTCACACAAGGCAGAAATCAGCTAGGAATTTTGTAATATTATTTTAAACTTTTCTTACTAATGATGCATTGTTTAAATTGAATCTTTATTTATTTATTTCAAACTGTTAAGATAAACGTGAAAAAAACAAGTCACGGAAGAATAAAGTTCAGCTTGCTATTTAATGACAAAATATAATCAGCTGATATTCTGACATAAATGTACTTGCCTAGAAATGTAGGGAGATATTTCTCACCTAGCTTTCCAGCCATTTTCCAATAAAAATTGCCTAAATTGGAATGCATATTTTTGACAGCTGACCAATCAGAGACTAGAAACTTGCCTAGCTTCCTAGTCACCTACGTCTTCTGAACGTGCCCATTGTTTGAGTTGCCGTTGTTTTTAATGTTTTTTTTTTCAATTTTAAGTCGATTTTTTTTTAGAAAATTGACCCCCGGTTATGCGGGAGAAATAGACCCCCTTCCGTACGATTTTTCTCGTGTCTGGAGTCTCGACTCAACCTACACACCCTGGCCTTTTGTCGCATCTTATGCAAAACACTCTGTTTGTTGTGGTTTGGGTTATTTAAATTTTAATCGTAACCAAATCAGGACGATAAAATTGTATATTGACTGTAATTTTTGATATTATCCGAAAATTAGGCTAAGTTCTAAAATGTAGAAAGTGTTTTAATGCGGAAGTAATGCCTACATTTTTCATACGCATCAGCAACGCAAACTTGATGCTTTGTTGAAATATTAATTACATTGCATAAGTCTGACGTTTCGGAATGCAAAAAAAAATTTAAATCGAAGCATCTAAAAAATTTTTGGATGCGCAGTAAATGCGCATCTGATGAATTTTGGAACTCAGGCTCTTTGAAATTATTGATCTATTGATAAAAATATTAAAATTGAAAAATGTTTTATTTATTTATGTCGAATTCCTTTAAATAAAAAAATCGATTTGCTTAGAAGAAAATAATCGATTTTTCTGGACAAATTCCTTGTATTGAAAGAAAAAAATGGAGTCTGTTTAGAAAAAAAATCGATTTTTTTTTTGGTAAAAGGAATTCGACATTAGTATCAAATGATCAATCTTATTACGAATTCCATGCAACAATTTCAAATCGATTCTTTTTTTTTAGTTGCAAAGAATCTGTAAAAAATTCAATTTTTTTTTGTGATTGTGTGTGTGCGATTTGACAACAGTTTTGAAGCAAAAAGGTAAACAATTATTGCACGCTCAAAGTGTTTAACAATTATTTTAAAGTGCACTCAGTTTTACGCGTGGTTTTGTATGATTTAAAACAAATATATATATCAGAGATTGGTTGCAAAATAAACGAAAATAGTTTTGCGATCATACAAGTAGAAAAAAAAAACGAATTCCAACACGAAACCCATCGATCAAGGAACGCATCGGCAACCAGGGATAAATGGACTTTGGTCACTTAAATTCACAGTTAATTAAATCTGTTGATCACTTATAATTCATTATCCACACTTATTTGATGAACAAAACACATTGTTATAAATATATTTGTCTTAAATCTATTTAAACACAGGACGTACACTTTCAAATATTTGTAAACACCGCGGCAAAAAAACTTTCAATTCCTGAGAAATGTCAAATCTTCGTAGTGTGTGTGCAAGTCCGTGTAAATCTTGCTAAAAACGAAAGATTTCATTTGTCCTGAAAATTCGATTTTTTCTTCTAAACAAACTGATTTTTTTCCAAGCAGAACCGATTTTTTTTTTCATGGAAATCGCCATTATAGATCATCGGTTTGGAAGAAAAACGACACAACTCAACAAAATAGAATCTCTGAGCTATAGCATTGCATTTTTGTGAATAAAATAAAAACGTATCAATTGACACAAATACCGGCCACCGGGCTCTACTACAAAATTTGGAACTTAATGAGCTATTGCGTGGTATTAATATTTTAATTCAAATTTTTATTCAATTTTCTGTTGCCTGTTTTGAAAAATGGGATATACCTAGTTGTGTCCTTTTTCTTCCGAACCGACGATATGTTTCATTATTATATTATTTCCACTCGATCAGCGTTTTAGAATAATGCATCGAAAGAGATGGATAAACGAGCATGAATGAAAGAATAATAAGATTGCGCCATTTGTTACCGCACTGGAGACAAATGATATGCAAACAAGTATGGCCGCCAGCAGTTTGTTTAGTTAATCGATTGTTCGGTTGTGTTTTTTCCTTTCCTGCGCGTTTAGTAGATTAAAAAAACAAAGATTTCGTTTAAAAATACGATTATATATACCGAATTAATAAATAAAGGTTTTTTCATTTTAAAAAAAATCGCTAAAAAGCAAACGAAGCAGCGATGTGTAGAGTAGAATAGATAATTCAGAACTTGTGCACTTTTTTTACACTGCACTTCACTTTTAATTAATTCAAATTAGAACAATGAATTAAAAATTAAAGTTAAAAACTTTTCCCGGCTTCCTTCAGTAAGAAAAAATCATATTTTTGTCTCCAATTGCGCTATACGAGCTATCAAAAATTACAAAAACAAAGCGAAAAAAATGAAATGGCGTAATCTTGTATTCTTTCATTCATGATAAACGAGTATTTAAGTTTACTATGTAAAAGCTATAGAAAATTTCTTGTTGAATGTAGTACATTTTCGCAAAAATTTGGTAGTACATAATATTAATATTCGCCTATCCAACAGCGTACCTGATGAAGAACTAAACATTTTTTCGTATCTGATTTCGTTGTATCACTTTTTATGTGTTTTTTCGTCTCGCACCAGCCAGCACAGATGCTGAGGTGAAATGGCTGATTTTGCAAGCACTTCTTTGTCTTGTTGGAGCTGGAGACCACACAATAATTTCATTTCGCATCAGCGGCATATTACGCATAGTACGCTGCTGCTGATGCGAATTGAAATTTATCTGTTATCTCAATTAAGACATCGAAATGTTTAGGAAAATAGTGCAAATGTCGATGAAAGGGGAGCTTTAACCAATTGAAAAAAAAAAAACAAAACAACTCGCACATTATGAACGAAAAATCAATTCTGTTTGAAAAAAGATACGATATAAATAATTTGCTACAACTATCAATTTTTCTAATCGCACCAGCGTACTGCAAAACAAACCAGAATGAAATTTTTCGTTTTAAGGGTCTCCCAAACCAATGCGAAGCATTCGGAACGACTATGAAACTTTCTCCTATCTGAATTAATTTACATGGTGATTCTAATTAATGAGAGTGCCCATGCCCACATACAGCTTCAATGCAAATTTTGGAACATTTCTTCGGTCGTCGCATATTCGCACCGAATGTTTCGCCTTAGTTTTGGGAGAGCCTTCATTTTGGTCAATTTTCTATGCGATTCTTCGTTTCGCAGCGTACCTATACTAATACCAGGCTTCAGGCTCAAACGTGAACTAGCAATTTAAGCCTGTTTTATACATCAATGCGAAGTGAAATCCAAATTGAAATGAAACATCAATAAATCTTGCCTCGAAAGGTTTATAAAGAGAAAAAAATTTTGTTTTATATTTGGTTTAGGTAAGTCCATTGAATTATATTCACTTCGAACCAAATTTCTTCCTCCTTGTCGTTTAAATAATTGCATTTAATTTTATTGTATTTTTCACGCCTGGAAAAAAAAGCTAATTTTTTGTATGAAAATTTCACTTCACTTCGAATTATAAACTAGGCTTTATTTGTTTTAAGACATTTTAATTCCTGAATTTAAATTTTATCAACGTTTCGGTTAATTTTTGAATAAAAAAAATATCTTTTTTTTGGGGCCTTTTATGATTTGCGAACCGGACCTTTGCTTGGAGTTGAATGTTTTAGCGAATAGCTTGCAATTCCGTATTAAGGTTGACAAATTAATTATTTGCCGAAAATTCATTGGAAAAAAAACTATTAATTATTGTCACAAATTTGTGAGACATATTGAAGTGAAACAAAACAATTTACATCCATGTGTATTTATGTACATACATAGATATATGGAAATATAGTTTTAAGTGCAGAATTTTCGCAGTTTTCTTTTATTTTTTTAATAAACTTAATTAAATATTATGTAACAGAGCAATCTTATTTGAATGAATAATCCCATTTCTTTGTGTAAAATCTAAAAATCAACTGCGCGCTGCCAGCTTGTTTAATTTAGGGTTTATCGATTTAATATTTAAAAACTGGTTTTCTATTGGTTTTGTATTGTAAATGGCTATTTTTATTTTGTGTGTTAATAATTATAATGTACACACTCATTTTGTTTGAAACAATAATGTTTTACCAAATAAATTCGTGTTTTAATTGTGTTCGCTAGCCAGTTACTATACATACGTCATGTCAGTCACCCAGAGGAATGTTCGTGAATTCTAATACATGTTTGATTTATTCAAAGCCCTTATAATTAAATATAGTTTTTTTTTGTTTTTTTTTATCTTCTGGATGGGACTCTGTCTTAAACATAAATGGACGCACCGGCAGCCAGTGCATATCAATTTTTTTTTAAACATCAACAAATAGCTTATTGATTTTCTGCAAATAAATCATTTTAAGGTTAAAAAATAAAAAAAAAATTGAATGAGAAAAAAAAGTAAAAATTTAACATTTTCAACATCTAAAAGACCGAACTTGTGTTATCTTCTCAATTAAAAGAACAAGATTAATTACAAGTGAATCAAAACAAAGAACATGAGCGTAGGTTATTATTATAATTTATAAATTTCACACTGTTATTATCTTTTTATTTTGGATACCAGAACGCGCACTTATCGATTTCAGACTATATATTATGTACTTTATTACGCGGGGCTTATTTTGTTTATCGCAAGGCTTATCATCAACGATCAATTGGATTTCCCAATTAACTAGATGGACAAAAACAAACAGTACAACCACATTAGTGCTCACACCAAACCAGCGTAATGTAGGTAACCCTTCAATGTATATATTTCAATCAACGGATGCAATTGAATTATTGATAAGGAAGCCGTATTGAAAACAGGTGGTATACGTATGGCAAGAAGTTTTGAGGAGTTATCGTTCTCGCACAAGGCTGATGTTTATTTTTTTTTAATTAAAACGAACAATAGTAGTTTAATAATGGCAATTGCATTCTAGTTAGTAATTCACTCGTTCTTATCACCGGTGATAAATTTCAAATACAAAAAAAAAAAAAACAAGCAACAGAACGATAAACACACATCTGTGGCATTTACAATGCTTGTAGATCGGAAATTATGTTGTTTTAGTCTGTCGATGGGACACACTCTTTCTGATCAATGTTATATTTGACATGTTTTGTGTAAAATTTTTATCACAAGAATTTTTTATTTCGAAAGATTCACACACAAACACATATTAACTTGTGTGACGTTAAACTACTGCTATTTATTTGTATTTATATTATCACAAGGAAACCAATATTTTGTATTAAAGCTTATGCGTGTAAACTAAGTAAGTAGGTAGGTACTTGAGTTGCAATTTGAATTTTAGGTGGTTAAAATCATTACGTTCTTTCTTAAAATTAATTAAATATGCCGAATTAAGTTGGCGTTAGGCGGGAAAAGCGATTTAAAACTGAACTCACACGTAGTTGAAATAGTACAACACGATATAACAACGATAAAATACTAACTACGTTTGCTTTTGACAGTCACTCGAGTACTAACTGATATTTCGATGTTTCACTGAAAGTAAAAACCATTACCATTGATAAGAAAAAAAAAATATAATTTTATTTTTATTATTCCTTGAAGTTGACGATATATGTATAAAATGATATGGAAATAACAGTAGAGGACTGATGACGTGAATTTAAAGTGTATATATTAATCTGTTCGTATAGATTAGTTTTCATTCGAACAGACAGTAAGTAAATGGCATTTAATTTTATTAACTTTTATGAACCTATAAGTACCTACCTACACCAACTTTTCTAATAGGGTTTGAGGGAAAAGTCGTAAAATTTAACGGATTTTACAGAAGTGTATAAATTATTATATTTACAGCAGGTAAATTTTTAAATTGTTTTATGATAGGTACCAAGTTGTTGCAATTAATTTAGCAATCGATAGTTGTTTACAAAGCCCCTGGAGATATTATTAGAAATGAAACGAAGTTTGATTGGCTTAAGAAGAGAAGATACATACATTAAAAAGGCATCCGGTTTTAAACCAAAACAACGCTCACTAAAGATTTTACTCGCTAAAATAAGCGAATAAAAGGCTCTCCCAAACCAACACGATTAATCGCCGCGACAATAGAAAACAATAACAACAACGTGTTGTTTTGTTTGACAACCTCGTGTTGTGGTTATTGTTTTCTAGTGATGTCGCGGCGATTAATCGCGTTGGTTTTGGGAGAGCCTTGAAGCAATTGAAGAGTTGTCTTCAAATTGAGCGATGAAAGTGATTTTTGAGATGAATATATGATACATTTAGCTATAGTTTAGGTTTCTCAAAATCTCTGAGAGAACTCAACAATCTGTCAGAAAGCATTATTTTTTAGATTCAATTGCTCATAATTATTTTTTGTCGCATTTGATTGATTAATAAAAAAGAGATGCAAATTGGTTTTGACTTTTAGCAGAGAAATTTTGTTCAAGTTTCTGCTCCTGCTCAGTAGAGTGGAAACGTAAATTGGCTAATTCAGAAACACAAGTATAATGATACTCTAGAACAAGTAGTAAACAGTAGTATATTAGCTTTTCTGCACTCAGGGAAAAACTGCGACTTAGATTTTAATACCGACGTATTACATTTAACGATGCTAGCATTTTTAAAAGTTGCATTTAAATCAAAGCCAAAACTATTTAATTCAAATATGAAACACGTTTGATTAATCCTCTCTGAGAATAGTTACTCAACAAACACGAAAAGTACTTTAAATCAAAGGGGAAGCGTGTGTAATTATGCGCCTTAACTTTTTTCGAACAACTTAGTTCCGATTAAAGTAGAAACGTTTTTAAATCTAATATACTTTTGCTATTTAACTAAACACACTTAACTTCAAAACACTTCTAGCTTTAATGATTAGGAATTTTTTTCCGGTTGGATATACTTCACACTAGGTATCCGCCATGAAATCTATGTAAGATGAACTGAACCTGATAGAAATTGCGTATTGACAATGTCTTTTCAGCATTTTATTATTCTTTTTTTCAGTCTTTAATTTTTTTTTCATTTGCTTTTATTTTCTTTTTCAGTTTTCATTTCAGATTATTTCCCAATTGTTTGAAGAAATTGCTGGCCACAAACATAGTGCTAGACACAAGAAGCAAACGTATGTATGTAAATCAAAGTAAAATGGCAACAATTTGGGCCCAAACACTTTTCTTATTAAAATCAAAGCCGCGCGCCTTTGAATCAAATTTAAAGAGTAAAATAAGTAGGTATCAACGAAGTAATTTTAAATAACAAGTTTAATATATTCAAAGTAGAAATGCGTTTCAAAGTAATACAAAACGTATTTGAAACAAAAGCGTGTTCCATTGAACTATTCAATATGCAACGTATTTAATTTAAAGTACCTTTCTCTTTGGATTTTATTCAAATACGCGCGGCTTTGATTTTAATAAGAACGTGTTTGGCCCCAAATTGTTGCCATTCTACTTTGATTTAAATACGTTTTCTTTGATTCTATAATGTTTTTTGGCTCAGTGTGGCACGAGTAATAACTAGGGCGCCACAAAATAATAACGGATTTTTGTAGAAGGGCTTAAAACAATCATTTTTTTACTATGGAAGGGGGGGGGGGGGGTCTATCTCCCTTTGTTTAGACGGGTGGGACAATTTTCTAAAAAAAAATAACTTAAAATGAAAAAAAAATATTAAAAAACAACGGCAGCACTATAACAATACAAAATTTATACGTTTTCTGAAACGTTAATATTTTTTTAAAAAAATACTTTCAAACTCAAAATTTAAAAAAATGTTACTGTTTATTTATTCAAAATTGTGAAATTAAGTACCAAATTGGCTTCAGATATTTGATGTCCTTATAAATTCTTAATGAAAAACTGAAAACTAGATGGTTTTATGTCTTCTAGTTTATGAGAAAATTGAAAATTACCAAAACTACTTTTTTGTTCAATTTTTATTTTTTTGATATTTAGGTAAGCTTGCTTGCAAATGTTGCCGTTGTTTTTTAATATTTTTTCTTTTTTAATTTTATTACATTTTTTTAGAAATGTAATATCTATCTCCCCTCCCACCTAAGCTGAGGGAGAGAGAACCCCCTCCCCGCTAGTAAAAAATGATTGTATTTGGACCCTCTACAAAAAATCGTTATTATTTTGCGGTGCCCTAGTTATCGTACTCTCATCGCTTTTCCGACACATTGTAATTAAAATTACACAGATTAAAATGTGCCAACAAAGTGAATCTACACTACGACTCTTATTTTTGAGAATGAGTGTATATTCTAACGTATAGCATACATACAAAGAATTGAAAGGTTGATCGATCGCTATATTCTAGCAATTTAAAGCTTTGCACCGAAACCATCCCATTCGTTGGATTTGCTTGAGCAATCAATCGCTTTAACACACTTAATCGATCGATTAAAAATCGCTGTCATCAGCCTTCTAAATCGTGCTGAAAACTATGGCATATTAGTATGCTCTGTAATGTATAGGTTTTTAAGCCTAGTACGCTGCTGACAACGAAATTTTTACAAAAACCACAACGAAAAATTACCCCTTGAGCGTAACACCGTTTCCAAAAACAAAAAACAAACACAAACGCATAAAAATAACAGAAAGCCATGTTGTGATGAAAGAAACAACAAATACAAACACCCAATAGAGACCAAATGTCACTTTTCCACACTCAATTAATAGTAGAGGCAATTGGGCTTTTCCAGAATCTGACTCTGTCTTTTCTCTTTCTAATTTTGACAGTTCTTTCATCGAAAAGAAGCTCTAGATGGGGGGAAAGCAACAATACAAACAAATAGAAATACACACCGATACTGTTCGCGCCTTTAATAGTGTGTTTGTTTTCCCCCCATCTAGAATTTTTGACGTTTGGTGGAAGTTCTCAATTAATTCTGTGTGAAAAAAGATCTGCTATAATTATCGATTTCGCTCATCGCACAGCGTATCGCAGAACGAAAAGCAAAACGAACCATTGCACCATATTGGCTTTGTATTGATAATGGGTATTTTTATTTTTACGTATTGATTAGAGATACTATTATACGCATTTTGTTTAAAAATAAATGTTTTTACCTAATAAATCCGACTGCCATGTCACTAAAAAATTTTCATTCGCTTAGTTTTAGCATTTAAGACGCGAGTCGCCAGGCGAATTGAACCACCAATTTCGAGAAGGGAATAAATCTATTTGACCTAATTTTTCAGGAGACGAAAAAAACTTAATAATTAATATCTTCTTTTTTTTTCATTTCCTGGATGTTTGACCTATAGATGATTTAAAAAGCACTATGATTTGAATCATATGTTCCTATCTTTTTATGGTAGCCTGATTATACCGTCTTAAAAAGCTTGGATTTATTTCCTTCTTAGAACTGAGAATTTAAAATTCGAAAATTTGAGTTTCCAAAATCTATTTTCCAAAAACTGTTTTCTCAAATAATTTTAATCAAAAACATAAAAAAAAGTAAAGCATTACATTGTGAGTATTGCCGTTGTTTTTTTTAATGATTTTTGTTCTATTTTAAGTCGATTTTTTAGAAAACTGCCCTTTACGCCTAAACGGTGGAAATAGAACCCCCTCCTAAACGATTTTTTTCTTGTCTTAAACTCAACCTACACGCTCTAGCTTTTTATCACACCTTAGGTGAATCACCCTGTATAAGTAAAAAAAAATTAGTTCTAAGAAGGAAATAATTCCCGGGATTTGTTTCTTTCTTAAGGCTTATGCTTTAAAATCAAGTACATATATCTCGATAGTGAAAATAGTTTTTGTGTCATTCTAAGGCCTAACAGATGCGTCCAGCCTTACAGAAGACATTTGCATCAAAAAGTAATTTTTGGAAATTGTGTCGTTTATTCCCTTCTTGAAATTGGTGGCTCAATTGTCAATTGTAATACCAAGCTTTTTCATTTGCTTCGTGAACACAAATGCGCATGCGCATCTCATGTATTTTTGAACTTAACCATACTTTCTTCATCTTTATTTCCAACTTTTTTTTATGGTGACTATGAGCCCTACCAATAATTATCAGATTTATTTTACAAAAAAACAATGAAACATATGAATATAAATTGTTTTTGCAGAAGGGGTCGACAGGTCCAAATGAGTAGGTGTAGCACTACTATAATAATGCTTCTGCATAGAAAGCCTATTCGTAACAAAGGCATCCTCGAAAACACGGTGGCTTCTCTATCTTTAGTTACAGCTAGCCGGAACTACTTTGTGAACAGGTTATTTTATCTATTGGGAATTAATCGGAGCTTTAGGGCAGTACGAACTAGTTTTTCTGAACCCTGTTATCCAGAATAAAAGACCTAACACTTTGCCTGCAGGTCGAAGTTGGCAGCCCTTAACATGTAAAAAATCTTGTTACGCATATGAAAAACTATAAGATTTAATATTTCAAAAAAAAATCATCAAAATAACTACGGTGGACCGCCCCTGTTGATAAACTCCATTTCAACATCATCTAAATGTTTTCTTTTATATTTTGATGGCAGCTCCCAATCCTCAATTACGCCCCCTTTTAAAGAAGTGTCCTGAAAATATAAAAAAAAAATATTCCATCATTAAGGTAAAATACCTATGTATCTTCATGGTTATTTTTAAAAGTTTACGGAATATTTATTTTCAATTGATCTTGGATTTGATACTCTTGCTTGCCTTTGTGTCAAATTCTGAAGTTTCCCAGGGCCATAGCGAAATTTGATCAATGGTATTCGTTTTAGGGATTGAAAATTCAATAAAGTTTCAAAAACCATTTTGTAAATTTTTTTTTTGATTTTATAATGAATTCTATCAGTTATTGAAATTGAAATTAATAGAATGTATGTAGTTTGTAAGGTGTTTTTTGTTTAAAATTTTTGTTTGTTTAACATTGGCTTGAGAAAACTAAAAGATATAAAGCGTGTTCTTTCCCAAGGCCGAGAGGAATTGGATGAAAAAAAAGGTATTGGGGATAAGCAATGTTAAATGCAACAACTACTTCTTGCTTCGGCAATGGCGTATTAAGGTTTTTTTGCCACGCTGGGCTGGGCTATTTCAAATTCACCTCTCTAGAATTTCATTGCACATCTTTGACATAAAATATTAATAAAAGAAAAATACAGCAGTTTCAACTTCACTGTTCGGATGTTCTACTTGAACTTTATGAGGTTGCAGCTACTTAGATGGCGGGTTCCTTTGCTGATTGAAGAAAGTGTTGTCGTATGTCTGAAAAAAATAGAGTTAATATCATAATCACAGCTGTTTGCTCTAATGGCTGTGGAGGTGAACAATTTACTACCTCAAACCTAGTATTCTGCTGATGCGAAACGAAAAATCCCATACAATCCAATACAATAAATCACAAACGAAAAATTTCGTTAAGCTTTTCGTTCTGCGGTATGCTGTTCGATGAGCGAAATTGATAATTGTAACATATTATTCAGATCTCCCCCTTTTTTCGTTGTAATTTTTCGTTGTGGTTTTCGTTAGCATTTTGTTGTCATGTAGGAGACCAATTAAAAATTTCGTTTCGTATCAGCAGCGTAATAGGTTTTAAAAAGAAAATTTTCATTGGTTACTTATCTTAGGCCTATTTGCTGAAATGAAACTTAAGTATTTATGTTCAACTTAAACGCCTATGTTCTACTTTTCCTCAGCGCAAACTGTCACATAAGCTCTTATGTCGAACTTAAATATTTATGTTTCGTTTCAGCAAATGGGCCTTAATAAGATAACTTTTTAAGTTGTATTAAATTTGCTCTTGAACTCCGTATCGCGCCCACATTTTTTTAAATAGAAAAAAATATTTCATCAAAATATCTTTTCCAATCTTCCTGCCGTGCGAAAATAAGAATTGTAGTAACATTTTTTAAGACATTAAACTATGTAAATAAGAAAGTACGTATACGCCCGAGTGGACCACATTTGAATGAATTTCAACTCTTTATGGAGCATCTTCTTTACTTAATTAATCTCATTTATTTTTGTAGTTAAGGCAATTTACATAAATAATGTATTTATTTTTTATAATTATTAAGGCTTAACTGCATTCACGACTGTTTGCAAAAGGTATGGCAAACAGTGAAAAAGTGACTAACAAAAATATCCTTAAAAATGGTTGTTTGCAAGAAAATTATGTTTGGTCTGTGAAATCAAACTAAAATGACATAATCAAACACAATTTTCATACGCTTCTTTGCACACAAGAATTTTTACCGATTGTTTTAGTTAGTTTTTCACTTTTGTACTTTTTGCAGAGTTTTGAATGCAGTTGTAATCCTTTAATGCCTGCAGCCTTCTAGAAGTTACTCAATGTTTGCATATTTAAACAATTATTAAAACTAGCCAACAAAAACTGACACACAGTAAAGAAAATAAAAAAATAAATTTTAAGAGAAAACTATTTCTGCGGAATCGGGCCACTGTTTACTTAAAGTATATAGGTATATGTTTCCACTTTCTTTATCAATTAGGTATCATCTGACCATCACTTACCAACTTTAAAATTAATTTTAAGTCTGGTGGACGCTCATACGCCACCATGAAAGTGCCTTAAATTTTGTTTTAAATTAATTTATTAAAATCAAATTTAGTATTGGAATTTAAGAATGTTTTTACCCCCCCTTACTTGTATAAAAACATCCCTCATGCCCACCATTCTCTCTGAACTCTCTCCAATAGACATTGTCAGTACAGGCCTTATGAGAAAACTTTTTTTCAACCTTGAACGCACCGCTGCAATCTGCGTAGCCAAAATCGATCATAACATCTCTCATGCAGTTTCCCGTTGACCACGCTCAATGAAACTTGTAGTGAAACGTTCGTTCGGGGTGGGTATAGTTTTGAAAACTTTAAAATGTTACACCTAATTTTGTTTTAATTATTAAATACAAAAAATTCATTCTCGTTTTAAGCAAAGTACACTATAATAATTTTCTCATATGAGTGATTTTTGCGCAAAAATATATAAAACTGTAACTTTCCCCACTTTACGGCAAGTTTTGCAATTTCATTTTTTCACCAAAAATCCATATCTATAATAGTCTTCATCCCTCAAAATCTCAAGCTTCTTAACGCACCTCTTAAAAGATAAATGCCTTCACATCTGTGAGACAAAACCTTTCTAACGGTATATCACTCATGCATTTCTATTGAGTATTAACGGAGAAAAGTGTACCGTAAGTTTTTCCTAAGCGTATTAATATATATAGATATTATAATTACCGAAATTGTAAATCTGTGGAGCAACCACGCTGTATACAAATAGTTTCATTTCATATATTTACCTAAAGTGTTGTGAATTCCAAAATCGACATGGATATTATTTCTTTTTTAACAATAGCCGTTGCTTTTTTGCATGCCCGAAGGAAATTGGATGAAAAAAAAACAATTTTGGGGTTCAACTGTCTACGTGTTAAATGCAACAACAACTAAGTACATTCGGGCTTAGCTATACGCCGATAATTTTTGGTTCTTTAATTGAGGGTGGATAAAAACAATGCTACCGGCATGAATTAGAAAAACTTGGATTATAAACAACACAGCAAATATCAGAACTACTGGATATAACCCAAGGCCTCACTCCTTTGAAAAGGCAAGGTTACTGGAAGTTCATTAAGATATAGAATTTCCTTTGAAAAAGAGTGAATTTAATGCGAAAAACCTGAAAAATCTTTGCGGACAGGAGATGTCGGGCAGTCGTTGTTATGAGTGGATCTATTTAAGATAATTTTATTTTTAAAAACTACAATTGTGATTTTTTATTTATATTTAAATATTTTATCTTGAATACGTAAACAATACATAATTTTGATGTAACTTTTTAAAGCCGAACTGGTTTTCTTTTGTTTTTTTATATAAAAATATTTATAACCGGGGAACGGATTCTGTGGGAAATGCCTTTTTACTGTGCAAAGCCTAATCGAAACTCTGATTGGAGCCAAATACGATTGACGTCCTCCTTATTCCAAATATATGAATTTTATTTTTCCTTTTTTTCATTTTTTGCCTTTATTGCTTAGTAACATTTTTTGCTTTTCCTACAACTTTTACTTTGAAACAAATCGAAGGGCGTATTTACAATAAATACACGAAAAAAAGTTAGATTCTCTTAAATTAGCACACTTGTGAGTGTGCTTGTTGAGTCCAAGTTGACACATTGATCTCAAACTTAAAAAAAAAATCTTTAAGAAGTCCTTCTAAAATTTCCTTTCTTAAAGAAGAGGAGTTTCAACTTCACTTGCTACCCCAACCTTTAAGTTGGGGTTAAGTTTAAAAAAAAAAATTTAATATTAGAAAAAATATTTTCTATTTCTTTCCTGAAATAAAATACATAACTTATTCATGGTTGGTTTTTCGTCTCCGGTTGTGTGGTATATGAAAATAATATAATAAATAAATAAATATAAAATTTTAGTAAAATATTTGTTTTTTATTTAATTTATATAAACTTTTGTTTTTTATATTACACAACGATTTTTGATTTTTATATGCTACGCGTTTCGGAATAAATCATCATTTATTCCGATTATGGAATATTTATTCCGAAACGCGTAGCATATAAAAAATCAAAAATCGTTGTGTGTGTAATATAAAAAACAAAAGGTTATATAAATTAAATAAAAAACAAATATTTTACTAAAATTTTATATTTATTTATTATATTATTTTCATAACTTATTGTTTGAACATAAACAGAATGAGCATTTAATTTATTTTATCAGTTGACATAATTTCATTTCTGATAACATAAAAGTATGAGTTGCTGGAAATTATTTAATTGACCAGTTTATATTTTAGAGATCTCAGACGGCTTCGTATCCTCAGAAATAACTGACCATGACCAACTGCCTAACTTAGCTTGTCAAAAATGTATCCCGAAAATTTTAGGATAGCTTTAGATTTGTTTTTGACAATAGCTGTTTATAGTTCACCAGCTGAATTTTCCTATGGCAACAACAACACAAACCTATCCGGATAGGTTTGGCTTGCCCCCCGAGCGCGGTCAATGAGTGCGAAAGAGAAAAAGATTGAATGGAAAGCCTGTGAACCGGGGAGTCGTGGGCCGAATTTCCGGCGACTCTTTTTGACGTTTTCCTTTTCTCTTCTTTATTATTTTACCATGTTGCTTTATTTCTATTCGAGAGCACATGTATACTTGTATGGTGCGTAGACAAAGAGCATTAACACGAAGAACAAAACTAAAAAGAACTGTCAAATTTGAGTCATGAATCGTGAGTCAAGCGTGTAAGTCAGCTATTACACGTTGACCCAAGAGTCATGACTCTTACTTCGAATTCCTCTTTAAAAATCATTCTGTGAGGCGCGTGCTATTCACACTTGTCTCTCGATTCATGACTCAAATTTGACAGTTCTTTTTTAGTTTTGTTGTCCGTTTTAATGTTCTTTGTCTACGACAAATGATTCGGCTTTGTGAACTCGTGGTGACTGGTCGTGTTTCTGTGCGTTCTACAAAAAAAAAAAAAAAAAAAGAGAAAACAGTTTTCTAATTTGTGATTAATTAATCCTTTAATTAAATAAAAAAAACTTTAACCATGGAGGGTGGTGATAATCCTCCTCCAATTTTGCAAAATGTGCCCCCTGATAAAACAATTTTGAAAAAACCTATTATTTTGCCATCGCAAATGCTTGGCTCTGCGGAAAAAAAAACAATTAGAAAAAATGCCGGCTGGTCGTCGGATGAAGACGACACATATACAGCCATACAATCTGATAGTGTTAGTGATTGTGCAAATTTAAGTGCAAGAGAGATGGAGGTAGACGCTAACGTTTCTCCCAATGGTGCGAACGATGCAACTAATAGTCGCATTTCTCAAAAATCTCTAAGAGATAACTGTGTTCACATTGGAACGCCGTCCAATGGTGATTTTACTGTTGCTGGCCAAATAAATGCCCAGCACGCCGCGGAGGTTTTGCTTTCGAACCTCCTCGAAAAAGAAAAGGTTGCTTTTACAAACATCATGGCACGAAAAAGGCGCCAAGTTGCTCCTACTCGAGGTGCAAAAAAAGTCGCGATTGATGTCCCGAAAAATACCAATCGCTTTGCCATACTACAGGAGGACGAGGATGAGATGGTACCCTCTCCTAAGATACGAAACAACAGCAAAAATAGCAGCGAATCCCGCAACAACAACAACATCAACTGTGACAACTTAAACGGCAACGATGAGGTGGTAACTCCTCCGGAGGTTATAAAGACGTGGTGTCCCCCTATATTTACTAAAGGAGTCTCTGCGAAGGATATCCTTGAATTTATGAGTAAGTCTAATTATAAGCTTGATGATATAAAATTTATCGCAAATGGGTTTAGAAAATTAAAAATAATTGTCAAAGATTTGGAACTGCATAGCCTTTTTATGAAACAATTTAAAGAAAAGAATATTGAAGCTTTTTCTTTTACGCCAAAGCATTTGAAAAAGTTTAATTTAGTACTAAAAGGTATGTCGGGAAACTTTTCCCCGGCTGAGATTCAGCAGGAATTGCTGTCTCTGGAGCCCTCTCTAAAGCTAGTAGTGAAAAAATTTGAAACCAAGTGGTCTCGTGAGAACGACCTCCCTCTCGATCTTTTCCTTTGTGTCCTGGAGGATAGGGAAAGTCTACTAAAAATTAAGACAATTAAATCACTTCTCAGACATAGAATCAGATGGGATTCAATCAAAAATTCAGGTGCACGTCAGTGCTTTAGGTGCCAGCGTTATGGACACGTAGCAGCTTACTGCTCGCATGCGATCAGATGCGTAAAGTGTCTGAAGGATCACAATCCCGGGGAATGTGACATTGGTCCCAAGAGTGAATCCTCGGTGGCATCATGTGTTAATTGCGGAATGACCGGTCATCCGGCAAGTTATAGAGGCTGCCCTAGGAGGGTAGAATTTCTTAAAAAAAAAGAGGCGGCTTTGTAAGAGGCGGCAAAGCCACTTTAAAGAACTCTGTGGTTAACTTGGTTAACAAGGTTCCCCAGAACTCTTTCTCTTACGCTGATGCTACAAGAGGATTCAAGAATCAACAGGAACATTCGTCCTCCCTTTCGCCCGGTACAGCAAAGGGTGAGATTTCCGACTTTATTAATGAATCTGATAGACTATTTGGATTACCAATAAATCTATTAATAACTAAAATTAGAGATTTCTGGCCTAATTACAGTAGGCTGAATGGAAATCAGAAACCAGGGGCCTACCTGTGTTTTATTGCTTCCCTTTCTCCATCACCATGAATATAAACCTTATTACTGCAAACATTAACTCTTTTATTTCCAGTGACAAACAAATAGAAATCGATCTCTTGCTTAAAGAAACTTCTCCATTTGGTATTTTGATCCAAGAAACTTGCTTTAAAAAAAACAGCCCTAAGTGCAGTTTCAATAAAAATTATGACCTTATCAGAAATAATGACGGTCGTGGTACTGCCATTTTAATTAAAAACGAAATTCAATTCACACAAATTCATTTCTCTAACCAAACTATTTCAGCCACTATAGCTTCGATCCCTATAAAATCAGGCCATGCCACAGAAAGTTTAGCTCTCGTTTCAGTTTACATCCCTTGTAATACCGGCCCAAATCTGGCCAATGCTCTAGATGATCTTCTCGCCTGTTTGAATGGTTTTGATCATATTATATTAGGAGGTGATTTTAATTCTCGCCATTCTTTATGGGGAGACTCTAAGATTAACTTGAACGGTTCTCACCTGGCTCATTGGTATCTAGAGAGCCCCTATCTTGATTTTGATATTGTTGCTGCCCCAGGCCCCACTAGACCCAGTTCCGGCTCCCATATTGATTTCTATATAATTTCGTCCAGTCTGCATTCGGGTAATAATATTGCCTGCATGACTCTAGACCTTATCTCGGACCACTTCTTGGTATTTCTAAGCATTGCCCTTAGACACGGCAATCCTCTCCCAGATCAGGCTCGAACTTTCACTTCCTTCAAAAATACTAACTGGTCTAATCTAAATAATTCAATAAATAGGCAATTAAATAATTTGGCTTTACCTACTGAAAGAAATCTAACTAATGATGAAATCGACCATTACATAAACTCCTTCTCTGAGATAATAGCTAGTTGCATTGACAACCATAGTAAGAAAAGAACCCTTCACCCTAATCATTTTCGGATTTCTGATGCAACTCTCAGCCTATTTCAAACTCGGAAGGTTTGGAAGAGAAGATTAAAAAGAATTTTTCATCACTTTGGTGATCGGACTTCCCCAGAGTACTCGGAATTATCTACCCGCATAAGTTGCCTCAGCAAAATTATAAAGGACAAAGTAAGAATAGAAGTTAATGAACAATTTAGAACAAAGCTCAGTAGTTTAAAACCCTCCTCTAATGTTTTTAAAATTATTGACCAAATCACTGGACGCAAAAAGAATTCCGATTCCTGTAATGAGGTTTTGCTGCATGGCGTCAGAGCGTGTGTATCTTCTGTTGAAAAAGTTGAAGCTTTTTGTAATTATTATTCCGAATTATACTCTCTAAAAATTCCTTCATCCGATGCTGATAACTCCCTTGAAGTGATTACGTTTAACAGCGCGTTCTCGGTGTGGAATGATGACCTCTCCATCGATACTTTCTCCGCTTCTAACAAATCTAGCTCACCCAACAACGAAAACTTTGCTTCCCCTAATTTTATAGAGTCACTAATCTTTTCACTCAATAATAAAAAATCAGCTGGGCCTGATAAAATCCCCAACTTTATCCTAAGGAAAACATCTAACTCCTATTATAAATAACTGCCTGAATAATTCTTACTTTCCAACTGCATGGAAGGTGGCTAAGCTGATACCTATTAAAAAAAATAGCAGATCCAATAACTTAAATGATTTTCGGCCTATTTCACTACTTTCAAATCTGGGCAAAATTCTTGAAAAGGTCATCCTTTCAAAAATACAAAATTTCTTTAACGAAGCTGAGTTAACTCAGCCTCAGCAATTCGGATTTAAACGTCATCACTCGACGGAACATGCTCTATTATCCCTACATGATAGAATCTCTAAAAACCTCAGGAACAAACAATGCACTGTGGCTTGCACTCTAGATTTAACGAAGGCATTCGATTCGGTCTGGCATGCGGGCCTTATTTTTAAACTCAATCAACTTAATTTTGCACCTAAATTTATCAAAATTATACAAAGCTTTCTCTCCAACCGTAGCCTTTCTGTGTTTTTCGAGAATGAATACTCTGCATCCGTACCTATAATGGCTGGTGTCCCTCAGGGCTCTATTTTGGGCCCATTTCTTTTCAACTTATATCTGTTTGATTTTCCCATCCAAAATAACTTATCTGAGTCAATTCTTTATGCGGATGATACAATTTTATTCAGCTCGCACGAGAGGCCGCATGACGCTCTCAATCAAATAAAAGCACACCTAAATATAGTCATCCCCTACTATAAAAAATGGGGAATCCAAACTAATTACAACAAATGTGAGCTTATATGTTTCCGGAATGCATCTGGTAGAGGGCATCATCTCGCAGTAAGAGAGAGCCGTCATCTTGAATTACGAATAGAGGGTCACGTGATACCTCTTAAGAATACTATTAAGTACCTAGGAGTCCATCTGCACCATAGACTTAAAATGAACCCTCATGCCAGAACAGCTATAAACAATGGAAAGGCTGCTGCCGCTAAGCTAAAACTATTATTGAATTCCAAATATGTTGAAAAAAATACAAAAACCTTAATGTATAAAACCTTAATCCGACCCCTGATTTCATACGGGTATCTAATTTGGTTTCAAGTAACCCCAAATGTAGCACTTGAATTACAGAGATTCGAAAGAAGAATAATAAGAAAATGCATTTCGAAAAGGCGCAGACCATCTGGCAAATGGTTCAGCAATAAGACTCTGTATGAAGACTCGCGTATCGAACCTCTTCTCAATTACCTCACCTCATTGGCTAAAAAAAGAATATCGGCTCTTCGTGACCATGACAACCCTATCCTCCGGGACATATACGAGGAGAACATCAGATGTTCCATAAATGATCAGTACTACCTGTCTCCAATTAGTATCTTATGCGAGGGTTCTAGCTCAGCCTTCCAGCTCCAAGAAAATGATAATATATACCTTGCCCCCTTTTATAAAAAAAAACATCTTAACAATTATAGAGGCTAAGCAGTCTACCTAATCTCATTGTTCATTAATTCCAATTATGTTTGTACGAATATTGACAAAAAAAAAAAAAAAAAAAAAAAATTAAAAGAATATAAAACCAATACCTACTATCAAACCCAATAAACAAAAAACATAAACCTTGAAAAATTATTCTAAATAATTTCAATTGCTAACTTAAATGTACCTTCTTACAAGTCTGTGAAACACTAAAATATACTCTTGTACATAAACTATAAGATAAATGTATTAGCCTTATGCACCCTCAAATTGTGATAAAATATGTAATGTAACCGCTGTGAAATTATAAGTTCAAAACCATAAAGTCTCTTTAAAATGAAACTTGACAAAAATAAATTAATAAATAGTAATAAACTAAAAGATACAAATATACACATACAAAAACCAAAATGAAATAATAAGAGAAAGAAAATCGATTCGTTCATATGTGTAACGATATAAAGCACTTTTGTATTTTCCTAATTAAATACCGGGCCATCTGCCCTTCTCTTTTACATACACCCAATGGTGTGATAGATAGTGTCGTCGTTGATCCTATCTCTTTTCTTTTCATACCCATAGGTTAAGTTAGGTTAAGTTAGGTTAAGTCATATAGTAGGATACTTCCCTGTTGAGTGGAAGTATATATATTTTGTTCAGTAGAATAAATTTCTTTAAACTTGAATTCGATTTGTTAATCATTCTAAGTCGGCAATCTTAAATTACATAGTTTATAAGACATTACAATGTACAAACTAAAATAAGTGATTGAATTACTGTAAAAGAAAAACTCAATAAAATTTACTACTACTACTACTGTCTACGACAAATTAACAATAAAAAACAACACACTATACAATACTGCAATCACACACCAAAGAAGACAGCAATAATAAAAAAGAAAGAGACAAATCCAAAAATCACTACGGCAAAAGAAAATTGGCAAACAACACAAGTCACCAAATTAAGCCCGATGATGGATGAACATATCCGAAACGCGTAGCTTATAAATAAATATAAATTTAAATAATTTTTGTGATCAAAATTTAAAAAATTAATAAATAAAATTTTACAAAATTTAAAACTTTTTAAAAAATTTTATTATTTATTTAAAAACTATTCAAACATATCTTTTCATTTTCTCAAGTATTGTCTAACTTTAGACAGCCGTCCAAGTTTTTAAAAAACCTTTTTAATTTTTGCTAAAGTAATCTATCTTTTTATCTTGCTTTAGACAACGTAATCTATTGTCTAAACCTAGAGAAATGCAATATTTTTTTTATTTAAAAAGCTTTTTTCCGACTGTTTCAAAATACTTAGACATAGTTTAAAGCCTAGTACGCAGATCGCGCTAAAATTTATCTTCCATACAAAATTCCTCCAAAGATAAATTTTAGCGAGGACATTTAGCTAGGCAGTACGCAGTTCACGCGCTAAATTTAAAAAGTCTCCACTTAATTTAGCACGCGAAATAATGCTCAACGCATTCTTTCACAGATAAATTTTGACATTTGTGCTCTTAGCAAACGACTGTAGAGATAAGAATTGTAGAGATAAAATTTAGTTTAGCTTGAACTGCGTACCTGGCTTAAACAGCAAAAAATTTAATTAATAAGACCAATGGTGTTCGCTTTCATTCGCTTCTATTGAACAGATTTTGGTTAAACCAACTGAAATTACCATTCATTTCACTAATTGATCTTGTTATCAACATTTTCCCCAAACTATTTTTTAATTTCACACTGAAAGATTTTGCAGTGTCATTAACTTCACTGGAATTACCTAATATTAGTTATCCCATTCATGGTAAGTTCTCTTCGAAAAACGTTATCTTTAAATATTAATGATTAGATAATTTTTTTACTACATATTTTATTAATAAAGCTTGTTTCAATTAAAATTTCTAAGGATTCATGGTCACTGATTTTATAGTTTTTGTTTACTTTTGCCTGTATTTTAATATGATTTGTTATGACATAATCCATTATGTAGATGAATTTTGTGTAATCCTCGTTGCTTCAGTCACTATTTGTTTAAATGAAATTTCCGATATATTTTCAAAAAATTGTTTTTTATGCGTACTATTCGAAAACCAATCTATATTGAAACCCCCCCATTATAATAATTTCGGCATATATAAAGAGCAAAGATCTTCTATTTTATTTGCAAAAAAATGACAAAAAAATTGTTTGGGTAAATTTTGTCTATGAGGAGATCTATATACTGGTAATGTTATTTATAGTACGATTTCACCGACCACTAAACCGAGATTTAGGTAGATTTACCACAAATCTCTTTACAAATCCCGTCATTTACCATACAAATTTTAATCTCCTCAAATCAAGATTTAAAATAAATTTCATTTTAATCTTCATAGGTAAAATTCGAACAGACCTATTCCCCTATTCAGTGCAATACAAACTGCGGGGAACCATCTTTTTTTTATCGTTTGACATAAAGCAAACTTGCCATCTCGCTTCCACTTCATAAGAAAAATGACCCACCATCTGCGTTTTGAAAGGTTCTGTCAAAATTAATCTGGTGAAAACACTATTTGGGTTTTATGAAATCTAAACGAGATTAACTTGCAGTGAAAACGTGTCACTTTTATTACCAGCATCACTGGCACGCGCCTCACAGAATGATTTTGAAAGAGGAATTCGAAAAAAGAGTCATGACTCTTGAGTCAACGTGTAATAACTGACTAACAAATCGAACAGTATTTTAGTACTAATAACCTCACCAACTACCTAGATGTCTCTGAGATATTTAAAGAGACGAAAATTTTCGAAAAAACCAAGCAAACTGACAGCAGCTCACCGCACACACCAGCAAGTCAGCACCTCTATGTATTCCGTTGTTTCTCTTTGAGTGCCGTCGAAGTGTCGCGATTCCACATCATTTTCTCGTTTAAAGTGAACAAATTTTGTGTGTGAATAAGTGATAATTGCTGCTAAATTCACTGATCAAACAGCAATGTAAGTAATAATAAATACAATTTTATTAAAATTCCAACAAAATAAAGTGAATTATCGCCCCAAATGTCCACTTATATCGCCCCTAAAAAGTCCCAAAAATTGCACTTGCAAATTCTTCCAAGATGGCCGAACAGAGTCCGTAACAGTCTTCTTTTGATGAAAAGTGAAAAAATACGCGATTTTGTAGTTCACAGACACGGAGGAAGAATCTTCGTCTTTGTTCAAGGAACTCTGAATTTTCATATATGTTTTTCTTATTTGTTTTGTGTTTTCGGCAAATTGGAATTTTTTGTTTTGCATTTCGTCGTTGGCTGTGCTCGTTGCTAATCTTGAAAAATCGTAAACCTAGTCTGTATAAGCGAGTGCCTTCCCATCGGAGTTAAGTTGGTTTTTGGATGACACATCGTTTGGCATCGATTTTTCATTTCGCTTAATATTTTTTTCTTTTCTATTTTTTTTTGCGTGTCGTCCATATGGCTGGGACTCATGTCGTCTTCGTTATTGAGTGGTTGTGATATTGGAACAGAATTTTGAAAAGAGCATCATCCTGTTTTTTCAAGAGTTTGAGATAATTTTCTTTTGTTTTTCTTTTTATCGACACCATCATTATGATTCTCATTGAAGAATTTACATAATTCACAGTTCTCACAGTAAAATAAAATGATAGAGATAGTGGTCTCTGGGATAGTTTGCTGCGGCTGCATTGTCAGTCGTGGAACCTGTTTTTTTATCTTCTCCAACAAAACAACTTGCCACAGCATAAAGTTGAATTGTTGTTTTCCTTTTTTTTTTTAATTTTTTCTCCGAGCTTAGGAATTTGTCTTCATTGCACTGCAGTGGCAGTAGTAAAGCCTGTGGCCTTTTCTGTGAAGAAAAGAAATGCACAGGTTACAGGTATGACGGGAAATTCATATGATGCAAAAGCAGGCACTTCAGAATTGTATAGGACAGGGTTGCCAAACAATTCAAAGCTATTAAATTCTGACCTGACTTCTTTTTAATAAGAAAATATGTATGTACTATGTACCTAGCTATAAGCAAAAATTATTCTCTATTCTTTGTGCAGTTGCAATTTTTAACAAACAGCCCTATTCTGCTAAACAATCACGTGAAAGTTTGTATTCTGCTATCCGTCGGAAGGAAATAATTGCTCCAAATTTTGTATAAATGTCGATAAAAACAGGATTTAAACAATTAGATTCTTTCGAGTTTTTCAAAAATAAATATCAGTTAAGAGTTGCGCTGTAAAGATTGAAGATTAAAAAAAAAATTAAGGCAAAGTGAATGAAACTTTCACGTGAATCGAAAGTTTTGATCGGATCGAATAGCAGAATAGGGCTGAAAGTTTTGATTATTTTGGTTTCATATCTTTTTACATATGTATGTATATCGTGCAATAAATAGAATACAATACCCTATAGGTATGTGTACCTACTAGATAGAAAACGAAAAATATTAAAAGCAGACAAATAATATTCCTTGCATTCAGAGAAACATTTAAAATTGGTCCAAAGGTCCCTCCGGTCCCTTCTATTGCTAAGTCCAATATATTTACATAGGTACATTAATATACATAGGTATATTATCGGTTTTTAACACTAATATCAGAAAAATATCTTAATTATTGCCACTGTGGAATATTTATCTATTTATTTATTTATTAAGCCAATTTTGACGAACGCCTATTTAGTGGCCAGCCTTATATAAGGCAACCAATCTTAAAACCATGACTAAGATTCAAAGACTCAAGATTGTGGTCTGAATATTGTGCAAACATACTTTTCCCCCCGAGCCATAAAGAATTTAAAATAAAGTACACGACTGGGTTACAGGAACTTGCTCTTGTAGTAAAAGTTTTTCGAATTTTAAGGATTGAGTCTGAGTGTAATATAAAACATCTAATTAATATTTATATATGTATTTATCCATTTAATAAATTGAAGAATGGAAATTTCAATATGAAAAAAAAACATGAAACACGTTCTTTACATTGATAAAACAAGTACCTACTTAAAATGTTTTAATCTCCTTTGCGACTCTTAAGAATATAATAATATACAGCTAAAACCATAATCTCAAAAATTCATTAACCTGTTTTCAAAAAAAAAAATTGAACTTTTTTTTTTAAATCCAAAAAATATTTTTTTGGAAATATTTGTATGCAGTATTATTTTAACT
Organism: Epistrophella euchroma; assembly: GCA_947049315.1. NCBI lineage: Eukaryota > Metazoa > Arthropoda > Insecta > Diptera > Syrphidae > Epistrophella > Epistrophella euchroma. The sequence goes on from OX346248.1 coordinate 42,784,326, forward strand.
TGATAGGACCTCCTAAGTAAAAATTTTGATCAAGATCGGTTAACGAGAAAATTAAAAGAAAAAAAAAAATTGAAAAAAAAATCGTTAGAGCCGTTTTCGAGATAAATAATTTTTTTTAAAATGGTCCTATGGCAAGTACCGTTATTTTTTGAGCTAAAAAAAAATCTCGATTTGCCCTCTAGGGAATCACCCAAAAATCTTATGCTCCAAGTTTGAAGAAAATCGCTTCAGTGGTGAAGGCTGTAGGCCGAGGTACAGACAGACTGTATGTACACACAGACAGACAGACGTAATTGCGGGACCCACTTTTTTCGTGTTCTATATCATCGTATTTTCAAGTTTGATTGTTATCGCGAGTTCGATTTTTTGTACGAATCCATAACTTGCCCTATAGTACCTGTATCGCAAGTAAAAAATAAAAGGGGAGTGAAATAAAAACCTTAGCCAGTCACAAATTCTTGTTGTTTACCTTCATTTTCTGTAGCTCAACAATATACTTTTAATACATATCTACAACTCATAACTTTCAACTAATATTTTATCAAAAAAATACAAACAGAAAAAGCAACATTTAAAATTTTTATATTAAGGACGTTAGCAGCGTTCCAATGAACACTTGCTTTAACATTTGTCCATCTACTGTTCTTAATTCAAATGGGAAATAAGGGCAGTATTTGGACGAGGTGTTAAACAAATTTTGAGTACACCAGTGGTATTATTTTATAGTAAAAGTTGATAAGTACAAAAAGAACAATTTGATTCACTACTTTTAAATGTTGATACATTTCTGGAAGACAGTTTTCTATCCCGAGACCTACATTTAGATACTTTGTGCTGAAACTTTTGGATTAACGTTTGAAAATATTAGGACACAGATCTATAAACTCTCACGGTCAAATTAGGCAGCTTTTCGACTGTTATTGGAAAGAAACCAATCCCACACTTGTTTAAAACTGACGGAGTACAAATTAAGTGCTTTGATTGTCGTCTGTCTATGTGACATGATGATAATATTTTGGTTTCCTTATGGCATTTACCTGCCTGGAAGATGCCTAGTCCCTTCAGATGTTCTAGATACATCAGTATACCACTTGATGGCATTTGCTTTAAGAGTGTAGTTCACCGTTTCGCCTACCCACTCTTGCCTGTTACTTAACTCTTTTCGAAAGTTCTTTGCGATGTTATACTTTTTGATCATCCCAACTCTTGGAATATCTAAAAGGTTTGCTGCCTTGAACCTGCAAATCAATTCTCCTTCTATAACAATGATTTGTTTGTCCCAGTCCTTTGTAAACTTGAAGATGGCTCCTTTAGCAGTACTTTCTATGACCAACTACAATGGGGCCAAGGAAGGATACCCTCTATTGCTGCTGTAGGACATGTTCTCATTGATCCAGTAATGCGACCCTTGGTGGAGTTTATATTTATTTCCTTGTTATTAATAATTCTCTTTGAATTATATCACCAAAGAGTTTCTTAGAACTTTTTCAAGGCTGTTAGTACAACATCAGTATTCATCCACTACAATAATCCACAGGAAGGGTGATACAGCCTCTTGTTGTGATGAACTTCTGTACACTGTCCTCCGTATGCTTCCCCCGTTCTTGTGCCTAGCATTTCACTTATCCATCTTTTAGACAATCTGGAGCTAGTGATTTGAGTCGGAAGGAATGGAGGAATATGATCGGCCAAGATAAGAGACATTTCATCAAGACTAGAGATAACTTTCGAGGATTTGTCACTTTCTCGAAAGAGGCAGCACCTCTATTCAAAATATTGTTACAATTTTTTTCTCTGCGCTTAAAATTGTTTAACAACGACATCATTTTTTTTTTGTCATCCAACTCCCTTCGGCTGATTGATTCAGGGGCCTTACGTATTACAAAACGAGCGGCAAGTAAACGATAAACACGCATAGAGCGATTATGTACAACTGTCCGCTTTAATTTGGTTTGTGCCCGAAAGCGAAAATGATCCTCCCAGGCTTTTTCCATTGAAATTTCAAAAAATGCCAAACCAAACGTTTTTCTCTAATGTGATCCGACGCGACGCAAACTCAATTTCTGAAATCATTCGTTGAGAAAAGAGTATTTGGATAAAATTACTCTATTATATTAAGTACCAAAGCCACTGTTAGCCAAAAAGCTTACAAATCTTTTGAAGCCCACGCAAGTATGGCAACTCTTCTTCTTGACCAGAAAAAGCATTTTAACATCATCTATCTTTTCTTCAAACGCCTGCGTACTTGCTATTGTTGCTGTTGCAATTAATTTTTGTTGTGAAGACAAATAATTTCTGCTACCAACATTCAATAGTGAAGAAGTTTAATAAAATAAAGCTCTGCCAGTATGGTATTCACCGTTCAATAGTGATAATACATTTTTCTTCATGGTGACATTTTCTTCAAACGAATTTAACAAAGTACACATTAAAAAAAAAAAAAAAACCTCAAACTCCCATCGTCAGACCAAACGGAACATGTCTTCGTGTCAGCGGTGTTACTATATTTAAATGAGACTTAAAAAAAAAAGAAGACAAAAAGAAAAATAAATTGACGTTGATGTGCACAGCCCCTTATACTTAAAACTTAAAGCAAAGTGACGACAGAATATAAAAAAAACCGTTGTAGCGTTACAAAACAGCAAAACTAAAGAATCTTATTCAAGTGCAAGGTCTGTAAACATTAAAATTTATTCTACTACATAAAAACCTTGTGCAATGCCTTTTGATATTTGTTGTTTCTTTTTATTTATTTCTGCTATCTAACCTATTGTCTTTTTTCACACAAGTTCCTCTTTGGCAAATCAGCGTCGTCGTCTCGTTGATCAATTTTTATTCAAGAAGAAAAAAATATTTAATTCACAATGAGACCTATATATTGGACGCAGGTTTATTTTGTGTTTTAACTTATTTTTATTAATAGCTACTACACCCGCCTCCGCCCACCTTTATAAAAAAGTAATACTTTTATTTACGCCGAGAATGTGATACATTTTTTCGGAAATAGAACAACAAAACATGGAAAAAAAAAACTAAGTAAAAATAGAAAATGTTGCTAGAATGTTTTTGGTCGATGGCGGGAGGGCGGTCGGTAGGCCGAACGGAGGTGGGTGGGTAAATCGATTTTGTAAGGAAAATCTGGAATATACATCTTCTCATACTGATGATGGTTGTTGGTAATGTTGTTTTTTCGCAATCGTTGGGCGATGACATTGCGCATGTTCCGAAAATGCAACGTGGGTTTTTGGATAGTCAGTTTGTTGCACAGTGGAACTTCATATATGTATATTTATCAAATATGGCCAACAAATTAAGAAATTGAATTGGATTAAAAAGTTTTAGTTTGTGTTTTTTACTATTTTACTATTTCGCTATAAGATATGTGTGGTTTTTTTATTTAAGGCTTACATAACAAAATTTAATATTTGTAGGCTTTAGTTTTAAACACTGAACACTTTTAAATAATGTGGGTTTCTTAACGTAACACATGTTGTTTTGTTTTGGAAATGAGTCTTTTTACTTGATTAAAAACAAAAAATAATTCCTCTAAGCAGCGTTGTTATTGTTGTCTGTTCATTGCCACAAATATTGCTTACGTTACGTACTAAAATTGTGAGCTCTGGTGAGGCAGAGGGGCGATACTCTTTTTTTCATAAGCTTTTACAAAAAAATAATTTTGTAATTTTATTCGGCCCTATCCATATATTCCGTCGGAGCAGAAAATTCTCCTGACTCCTTATGAATTCGTCAAAAATGTCACTCAAAGACGCACCTCATCACAATGCAACGCAAAACACCGGTGTGCGTTCCATAATTTCGAAAAAAAACGTTCCGAAGAGCCGTTCGGAAAAACACCTCGAAGCAAAAATCCTCCGCTCCGACGGATACCTAGATAGGGCCGATTTACTTAACGGACTTACCGCGTTCGATTTATTAATTCAAATTAATTGAATGCTTTCACTCGACGTTTCGAGGAAATTACATTTATCGTGGTCACGGGTCAGTTGACTTTTCCAGGGTCTTGACTAAACTTGGCAAAAACTTCCCGTTTTTGCAGGCGGGAGTATAGCTCAATTAGTTTCTCAGAAACTACCCTGGGAAAATAAAAATAAAACTGAAATATACAGAAGTAGCTAACAAGATGAACAAAACCAACGCAAAATCGCTGCAAACGTTTGGTTTTTAAAAATTACTTTTAAAGAAGTGGCATCTACTTTATCTCGTTAGTGAGGTTAAGCTTCCACTGCAAATAGAATCCGTTAATTTGGAAAAACCTTAATCCGTATTTGTTTACGAAAGATGGGACAAAAATTTGGTCGCAGAATTTCGAAAGCGGCCAAAATAATTACTTGTTTGCTGACCCTGGCCTGATTTCTCGAGTATTTCATGATATAGAATATTATTAAAACTCTTGTTAAAATTGTTGACAATTCGATAGATACATGCATAGGTACATGTACTACTTCAACCAACAAACTTCAGTTTAAAGATAAGACCAAGACAATAAATCATTTTTTTTAGTGACATATACGTATATTTTTTCTTGTGAAAACTGATCCTCAATCAAATGAAGAAAAATACCAAAAACCAATTCTGATTTAAAAAAAAAAGTCTCAACCAAGAATTCCAATTATTTATTCAGTGTCGCATAATGATCCTTAAAATTTTGAAAATCTTTTTTATTATTAATTCAAAGAAAAAACCAAATTTTTGGGCTATTTTCCATTTTTACTTGCGATATGCATATGAACTATAGGACAAGTTTTTTTTTATGAATTTCATGAAGCCGAGCAACAATGAATTATCGAAATCTTTTCAGTAATTTCTGAAATTAAAATAAAATATTATGTGTAGATTAAATCCAAAAAAAAATATGTAATAAACAATTTGCGTTTGAACATTTTGATTGTAATCTTGAATGTTGTTAAAATTTAGTTCATTCTGCTCCACTGTGTGTTATCCTCATCTAAAATCTATCGGATTTCGAATGGTGACATTGCAGAGCTTCTTTTTTCCCCAACCATTGAAGAACTATTTTCTACTTTAGTTGGTACCTACATACATCCAAGTATATAATACGTATATACAACATTTTTGGATTAATACTATTGCGGTGTGTGTGCTGCACAATTTTATCTTTTCTTTTTTGTTTTTAAATGGAAATTCGAATAAAATAGAATACCGACCAAAGACCTAAAAAGTAATCATTGATGAAGAATTGGTTAGGTTAAGCTTCGAGATGCGTAGCTTTCAAAAATCTGACACTGATTAAGTATTTCCAATTCTCCAAGTGAGTCAAATTAATTATCTTCTTTAAATTGCGTTACAGATCAAAGTTTTCAAATTAAAAAAACAAAAAAAAAAAACAAGTTATAAAAAATGCAGTCAGAGAACGAAGTCATATTCAAAAATAAACTTCTAAATGGTGTCGTTGGATTTTAACAAGGAACAAAAGAGAACCGGTTCTAGCTTTCGGGCCAAGAAGAGCACACTATTGATTGACTCATTTATATCTTTTTCTACTTTATTGTTTCTTTACTTATTTTCCCTCCCCCATCGCCATATGGTGACGACGTGTGTTTAATGATTGAATGTATTGTCATTAGTAATCGGTCAAGATATACAAACTATAATGAACAGTGCACACGTTACATTATAATGTTTGTTATTAATTATGAACACAAAACATCTGTGACCTTTTTCTGCTATTTATATTCTATTTTAGAGTAAAATAGGGAATAGTTTTTGTGACTGATAAAGATAGAAAGAAATTAACAAAATTATTAGAAAAAATTATTAATAAATAAATAAATGATGAATTTATAGTCTTTTTAACTTTTAAATTAAAAAAAAAAATCATATCCTTTTTTGTTTAAATTTTGGAACCCGTCGAATCTGAATGATTTTTTTTTATTTTAATAGACAACAGTTATATGTAAGTTCAATATTTATTTGTGTTTGGTTCGTCACTAGGCCCTAGTTTTTTATTGTGCCACCAAATTTATTTACTTGTTTAACCGTGTTCTGTACTCACTGTCGCTGCTGATTGTCTAGGAAAGAGACGAGTGGTATGTTCTCAAAGAGAGTGATAGTGGGTTCGTTAAATAACTAAAATTCGGCACTCGAGCAAAGCCATACTTTTTCTATCATGAAACATTTTTGAGATATTCCCATTATTGTCTTTTCGCTGTTTCGATAACACGATGTTATTTGTTTTAACAGAACTTGTAACTAAAATGTACATATCAACAACTATGAACATTCTCTCAAAATTTTTAAAGCAACATTGCTTTCAAATCGTGAATTAGCTTCATGCCGTCAAAATATGTATATAGAACTAACCGTTTTATTCCGATAACCTTACAAGAAATAGATAAAGTAATCAATGCTCGGTAGGTGCCAAAAGGGGCGATCTACTAAGGGTATTTTCATTTCAAGCCATTTAAAATCATTTAAAACCCAAATTCAACATGGATAAACCAGTTACTATTGAGGAACTGGAAGCTAACATTATTTAAGTGCAATATCACACTACGTTAACTTAATGGCGTGAATAAAATATTTATTCTTAAACGCTTATGTTCTAATATTTTTTACTTGCGATATAGGTCTGTCTGTCTGTCTGTACCTCGGCCTACAGCCTAAACCACGGAAGCGATTTTATTCAAACTTGGAGCATAAGATTTTTGGGTGATTGCCTAGAGGGAAAATCGAAATTTTTTTTAGCTCAAAATATAACAGTACTTGCCTGCCATAGGACCATTTTAAAAAAAAAGTTATTTATCTCAAAAACGACTATAACATTTTTTTTTTAATTTTTCGTGTGCACTCGAAGTGGTATGATCTATAATTTGGTGAAAAAAAAAACTGTTTTAACTGTACCTGCCATAGAACCGTTTTTTTTATTTTTTTTTTTTATTTTCGACTTTCTCGTTAACCGCTTAACTGATTTTAAACAAAATTTTTACTTAGGAGGTCCAATCAAGTGTGAATAATACTGCATACAAATATTTTCAAAAACATTTTTTTTGGATTTTTGAAAAATAAAAAAAAAAAAATTTTGAAAAATCATTTTTTTGAAATTATGGTTTTAGCTGTATATTATTATATTCTTAAAAATGGCATACCAAATAATTTTCTAAAAAATTTCAAGAAATTTTAAATATAAAAAAATTATTCTTCAAGCCGCTCCAAAGATTTTAAAAATTTTTTCTGCATAAATTCACATTTTTTGAAGAACTGAAATGGCGATCTTCATTCTGAGATTAAAACATTTTAAGTACTTGTTTAATCAATTTAAAGAATGTTTTTCATGCTTTTTTTCCATATTGAAATTTCCATTCTTCAATTTATTAAATGGATAAATACATATGTATGTATGTATATAATTATTAATTATGTGTTTTATATTACACGCAATATTTAAAATTCGAAGAAACTTTTACTATAAGAGCAAGTGCGTGTGCCCCAGTCGTGCATTTTATTTTTATCGTAAACTGTCACATAAGCTTTTATGTTGAGCTTAAATATTTAATCTTCATTTCAGCAAATGGCCTAAGCATTGCGAAATACGCGAATGACACTAGATACACTTTCCCCATCATTAGCCTTGTTGACTAGTTGATCCGACTGACCTCGCGGGGGTAGAATAATTTAAGCTTCGCAAAAAATATACAAAAGAAATATAGAGTAGACGTGGGATCATTTGCCAGTGGGGTACATCTGCAAATCGATTTTTTTAGTCGAACCAAAAATATTTTAAATATCGAAAAATATATTGCACATTTCTAAATTCAAACTTTCCACAAAGTTTGACAGCTCTTATCAAAATACCAACCAAGTTAGATGCGTATGTTTCTTTTTATTTGTGTCTTGGAAACAAAAATGATATGGTTATCTGTTGTCGTTAAATTGTAGCTTTTCGTTACAAATATCTGCTGTAAATATGTGGCCAGCTTCCCCTTAAACTATGATCCAGGCAGTTTTTCAAGTCTGTATAGTGCAGACTACCAATTACCAGGGGCCTATAACACAACGTGACAAGTTGACAAGTCTAAATCCACTTGTCCAACTATACTTGTCCGAAGGATACGATCTTTCATAGACTTGACGCTTTATGTTACAGGATTTAGGACAAGTTTGTCGCTTTTCACTTGTCCTACAAGTACTTGTCACGTTGTGTTACAGGCCCCAGATCTTTACCACAAAAACAACACGGATTGTATTTTCACATACATATCCTACAGCCCGCCGCCCTATGGGAACAAATGATGAAATCCATCTCAAAAATGGTTTTGACGAATTTATTTTCTTAAAGAACTTAACGGTAATAGTTTTAAAACCTAGAATAATTGTTTTTTAGGACGTAATAATTTTTTTCAATTTAATTTTCATTTTAGGTACTTAAATTAACATCTGAATAAGAACATGGTATTTCATATTTTTTTAACTATTAAGTAATATTAGTTGAAACTAAACGCTGACGCGTAAGGTGCAATAGTTCATTATTGTTCTCTTTTCATTGTTTTCATCTTTCTTGTATTGTGTGCTCTAAGATATATTTAAAGTATGCGAGATAGAAAAGGGTAGATCGATCTCCAAAAATGTACCTGTGATCGTTTAGCCACGATATTTATGGTAATAATAAAAAAAAAAAAAACAACTTCAGTGAAACAACCATATGTCAGGCACTTTGACACTTTAATCTAAAGCCGCCTTATCACATTAATATTTGTTTTTTGTTTGGGGTACCTATTGAGTGTTTTTACCTACGAGTACGAATTAAAATTAAAATGGAAAAAATAGAACAACGAATGCATGTTTCATCGTTCTGCGGCAAACATTAAACGACATACAAATTAAAAACGGGTACATTTATAGTTGTATCCCTTCTTCGTTTCAGCATGTAAACTGTCTTTCTAGTTTTCACGATAAAGTTTAGCTGAAAGTTTCTATCACATCAGGTAATTTAACACCTTTTCGATATGTTTTTTAAACAGTTAAACATTTATGTACAACAATATTATAAAACTTTTTACTTTCGACTTTTCACAAAGGTTAATCTGATTTTTTTGTATGCTCTAGAAATTCTACCAAGCACAAGTTTATACAAAACCCAGTTTTCCTGTTAATGAACTAATGTAAAAAGACGTTTTTCAATTTATGTCAACAGATTTTATATTGCACACAAGGTGTGTTTTCTTCAAAAATTGATGGCCAGCTCAGCAAATGTTTACTCGTAAGTAATAATAAAAAAAGTGATAAGAAGTTCTTTATTATTGTTTGTATACAAGAGAAAAAGTGAATATACATAAATACTTTGTTATTGTTTGAATTTTAATATTTGCTAAGCTGGATCGACAATTTGTGAAGGAAACACACATTTAGTTCCTTTTTTTCATTTTTCATAAATAATTTTAATTTTAACTGTCTAAATTTATCCATGAAGAGAGTTCCATCGATTGAACAAAAAGCTAAATATTGAAATATTTCCGTAGCAGTTTTTATTAGCTCGCGTGTCTGCTTTTTCTTTACAATAGATTTAAAACTAAATTTTCCATTGAAGTGAGTTGAGTTAGAGAACTAAAATCTTTAAAGTTTAAAGTTCCAGGTCTCCAGCTTATCGAAAAGTTATTTTAAAATAAATTGAAAAACCTATACCAAACATAATACATAAGTCTGAGATATGTCACAGAACAGGCAGCTTTCAACCCCTATGATATCGAGCATCGTTAAACCTGAGGTATAAAATTCCTCGAAAATGTTGGCTGGAATTTGTTGACGAGATTTGCTTCAATGTGAAGATTGGCCGACATGCCTTGCTGTGTCTATATTAAAAAGTGTCATTTGATGTGACATTTTAAATCTTTAGAGCCCATTTGCTGAAACGAAACTTAAATATTTATGTTCAACTTATGTTTTACTTTTTCCTCAGCGTAAACTGTCACATAAGCTCTTATGTTCAACTTAAATATTTAAGTTTTGTTTCAGCAAATGGCCCTAACTCACATAATGTATGTATCTAATTAGAACATAATTGGGTATTTTATAAGAAACTGTTCACTTCTTAATTTTTAAAATCAAAATATCAAATGGAATACGATCTTGATTACATTAGTTGCGTTCCGCACCTAGTTTCAAACAGTTTCAGACCACCAGATTTAGTCATTTTTAGTCCGAAGTCGTTCCGCAAGTGAAAAATTGTACTGTTTCTTGTAAAAGAGAGCGCTCTTGAGGAATTTCTTCTAGCTATTTCGTACTAGTTGGCAAATTTCAGGTTGACTTATGTCAGATGACAAAAAAAAATGTTTAAAAATTGGTAAGAATTGGTACAAAACAGTGCGCAAACCGCTCCCGACATTTTGACAGTTTTCTTTCTCTGTGAGAGCATTTCATCCCCACTCCTCAAAATTTGACATTCAGTCAGATTTAGTCCGCAAAATCTCGGGAACGGAACTATTATGTATATTTTTATGAGTTCACTTTGACGTTTAACAAACAGCTGATTGATTCCCACATTTACGCAAGTATTTATAATTGGGCGTTTATGCAAACGTTTGGCGGAACCCTGCTTATTTTTCGATGTAAACTTTAAATTGAATAGAAAAAGTAGGGTATTGAAGAATCCGTTCCAGACAAAATAGCATCCTGCTTTGTTTTTTTTTTTTTTGTTCTCAATAGAACTGCCTTATACAAATCAAAATAAACATCAGTTCTTGGCTAACTTTTGATCACTGAAGGTCAACTCATTAGAAAAACACAATATATGTATGTATCTGGATTTGCAAGTACGCAGTATCTTCAGAGAGCTTTTCTCTGTGTAATTTAAACTATACATGGATGGCTATTTAATAACTGGTATAAAATTAAAAATTCAGTTTGCGTCACAAGTTGTTGTTTGCATGTATTTGAAAAATAAAAAAAGATTTAATTACTTCCACTAGGTGACGCTACTCTATCAACATACCTACATATGTACATATACAACCGATCGATTCTATTAATTTTTACCGGAAGATAGCACCATGCCAAACACCATTTATGCCACTCCAAATTTGTTGGCTAACATTGACGAAGACTCCTCGAGTTTTTTTTTTTTTTTTGTCTATTCATAAATAAAATTTGTACTTACATACATACATAGGTACATATGTATATATATTTTATCTTTGCTTCTGCTTTTTAAAAAGCTGAATTATAAATTATTTTGTGGCACATGCTTTTACTTTTTTGTTCTTATTTTGTTGTTGTTATAGTGTTTCTGATGATTAGAAATATTTTCATAAAACGCTGACTAAAGATTCGTATAAATATATTAGACTTTGATACGGTTGTCATTTATTTATTAACCGATTTCAAGAGTGCTTGTATTGGTATGATAATATTTATGTAAATAATATGTATGTGTGTCACGTTAAGACGAGATTGTTTTGTCTTGCCGAATGTAATCGTTGACCCAAAATAGAAAAAGAAGGAAAATCATTAATAAACGAACGGTTTTAGGTAAAGAGTTAACGAAGAAGAGGAATGACAAAAACAATAGAAATCGTATTTTTCTTGTTGTTGTTTTAGTAAAGAGTCAAGGCTTAAAAAAATTATTAAGAACCTTAGTATAATACCTATGTACCTATGTATATTTGTGGTTATTATTATGATACATTAAATCAAATATTGAATTTACGGTTTTTTTTTTTACAAACAATGAATTTATTCAAAAACGGCCTTTAAGTCCACAAACATTTGGCGTTTTTTGCGTCCCAGTGACCATTTAGATTCATCAGGTGACAGTTGATGGCTAAAATTTTGTGGTTCACAGGAAAAAAGCCGATAGATATAAAAATCAAAGTTTACAGTTTCCCGTAAACTGAATTTCTTTGCAAGGAGATTCTCATGTATTAAAGAAAAAAAATCATTCGAGTGTTGGAATACAGCCACAGAAGAATGTTAGCAACAAAAATTCTAATAGTAAGATGTGTGATGTACATATCTATTTGAATCATGGCTTAATTATTCTAGTCTAATGAGGACATACATGTGTACATTTCGGAATTTTCCTTCATTCAATTAGCAAAGAACTTTGACCTGTTGATTACCATACCTATTTTGTGTTAAAAGTAGAAAGCAGTTAAAACTCATTATTTTAGAGAAGAAGTTTGTACGTAACCTAGAATAAGTCAGAGGGCGATATTGTGTTTTACGTTGGTACTCCTTACATAAATCTTAAGCTGGTCATTCACGATCGAGCCAAATGGCTCGGTGCTAATTGAACTGGTGGATTTATAACCTGCAGAAAGTCCAAATGGCTCAGCCGAACCCATTCACGATCCGTTTTGGCAAGGCCGAGCCATTTGGTTCTATCGTGTATGGCCAGCTTTAAGATATTGATAACAAAAACATCGATGTGGAACAGAAATATATTAAGACCCAGTAGGTATAGATATTCCGAGTTTTCATGTTTGTTCAAGTCTACGCAAGTCTTCAAAGACAATTTTCTTGTATGTATTTATTTGTAAATTGAGAACGAGGGTGACTCAGATTCTTAAACTCTCTAGAGTAGCCATGAAACAATTGTGTTTTGCAAATTCTGACATGATTCCTACAGAAAAAACCGCAGCCTTAGACTCGTCAAACGAAAATTTATCAAAAATATACAAACTTGTACCTACGTTGTTGAAAGTTAACAAACACATTGAAAACCACTTTTTTATAAACGTTAAAAACTAACTCTAACCATGAAAAATCACATTCCATAAGTTCGGGTTTGTTGCCAATTTTATTTTTATTTCAAATTAAAGTAAATTAAAACTAAATTATTCATTTCACAAGTTATTAATTATAAAGATTATTTTCACTTTAGACAGACCACGATTTTACATTCACCCGCAAATGATTTGCGGACTATCCCAAAGAGGTGTTCACATGATTTGCGAGCGAGGTTCGCAAATTGTGACGTAAAAATGACGTCAGGCTCGCAAATATTTGCGACTTTCGCAAATAGTCTGCTCGTAGCTTTACACATGATAATTTGTGTAGCAAATTTTTGCAAATTTTTCAATGGATAGTAAATGTTCTTCTCATTATGATCTCTCATTGCAATCTTTTTTAGTTTACAATTTACTAAATGTAAAAAATAGTAAATAGCAAATGTGACGAGTCTGACATTACATATTGCGCACTAAGGCAGGAAACATCGAACAATTACATAATCGACAATTAGTTTTATTCATATATCATAAATAAAATTATGTATTTAATAACTATGGAGTCAGATTCAGAAGTCAGTCGGAGATTCAGCAAACGAATCCAATGAACAAAAAAAAAATAAGTATAAAATCAAATTTCGTCATTACCGTAACATAGTATATTGCTGTTAAAACAACAATCATAAAAATGGTTTGAAACTTTGAAATCGGTCATCATAAAAATCATTTTTTTATAATTTATCACAGGAAAAGATAACTTAATTTAAAACTGGGCGTATAGTGAGACTAAGTCAATCAAAAAAATAATTTAAAAACATTTCCTCAGGCCAAAATCGATAAATTAATAATGTATCATGCAGGTATATGAGAAAATTCATCGTTAACACATTGTTCTTCATCTTTAAAAATTCATTATCATTACACTGTATCCAAAACTGCTTGCAGCTTTCTTGAATCTTTACATTTTTGAGAAAATGAGAAAGTTAAAATACTTTTCCTCCAAACAGATCACAACCAATCAATTCCCTTTCACTTAATTTAACCAAAAGTGTTGCTTGCATTTTTATTGTTTTTTTTTTTTTTTTTTTTTTTTTCTACCTTTATAAGATGAAGTTAAAAAAGAAGGCTTTAAAAATTGACAAGTATTTATAACAACCTTAACATTGATATTAATTTTACGTCCACCCCCTCATTTTTCGATTAAATTCCAGCAAAGAAAATATCGACTGCAATGACGGCCTCAAAAAAGGAAACAAAATTTAAAAAAAAAAATCAATTAAAGGGAGCGGACACACAACTATCAACTCATGCCAGCCTGTAAGCATGACCTTTTCCAACACTCGGATTCTATATTGAATGAACAACTCAGGCGCAATCAGCCTCAATAGTTGCTGTTTTTTGTTTACTACGTTTTCGTTCACTGTCCGCCAGCTCCCCTTATCAGCCCCAGCCATCTTCGTAAACTTAGTAGCGTCTTCCTCTTGCATTTTGTCTTTCTCTGTCGTCCTCTTGCTCTACAATGACTATGACTCATGGCTCTGTTATTTTTTCATTTATTTTTTAGCTTTTGTTTCCTTCTAATTCGCGCAGCCTTTACTACTCATAGTCATGTGAATGTTGACGATTAGATTTTGATTTTGACGTTATTGCTGCTTTGTTGTCGGCGTGGGTGTCGATGTTAATGCAAGAAAATAACGAAATATCGCCGAAATTTAAGATTTTATAACCCCGTACATCATCGGGCTTGAATTTAAATTGAAGTTGGTTGCATAAACACGAACGGATGCTTTTTCAAAACTTCACAAGCTTATTTTGCATAAAATATAAAATTGCATGATTTAGTTTTCTCTCGAATTTTGTTGTGTGTCGATTTTTATTTGCTTTTGAAGGGTAGACACTAGACACCCAAGTACATAGTCGAAGCTTGTTCCAAAACAAAATTAAGCTATTGATCGCTGTCGACGAAGTCTTCGTGGGTTATGAATATTTACAAGTTAATTAGTGTGTTTAGTTTGGACAAACGTAGAAATTATTAACATAAGGTTCGCTACGTTTGACTATTAAAGATAATAGTCCTTGACTTTGTTGGTTAACTATTAACATATTTTTCTTCGTTTTATGTTTTATTTTCCCTCTTCTATTTGTGTTTCAATGGTTTGTAATAATTATTATTTTTTTTTTTTTTTTTTCATTTCAGTTTAAGTGAAAAGAAGCCAAAACTAATAACACCTACTCACTCAAGCTCGGATATTTCGAAACAGCATGAAAATGGTGTTGTCGCAACGGCAGCGCGAGGAGCTGTAAGATTTGTACAATCTTTTGGCAAAACGTTTCCGTTATTAATATATTGTATATTTTTTTTCTCTTTTTAATTATAGTAACCAAGCGATTGCCGATTATTTAGGCAGCAATGGATATTCCGATGCATTAGAGGCTTTTCGCAAAGAAGCGGATCTAATTAATGTAGAATCTGAAAAGAAATTTGGTGGATTACTTGAAAAGAAATGGACATCGGTAATACGTTTACAAAAGAAAGTTATGGAGCTAGAAGCTAAGCTTTCAGAGGCTGAAAAAGAAGTAATTGAAGGAGCACCAACAAAAGCCAAACGAAGTCCCGGCGAATGGATACCAAGGCCGCCAGAGAAATTTTCACTTTCCGGTCATAGAGCCAGTATAACAAGAGTGAGTTGAATATTTTATTTT
The DNA here is from genome assembly GCA_947049315.1 of Epistrophella euchroma. Taxonomy (NCBI): domain Eukaryota; kingdom Metazoa; phylum Arthropoda; class Insecta; order Diptera; family Syrphidae; genus Epistrophella; species Epistrophella euchroma. Next base: position 42,799,730 of record OX346248.1, read on the forward strand.
AAGATTTCTTAAACTGACTTCAAAATGCACTATTTCTAATAATTAACGTTTAAAAAACAATTATTATTTTTAATGCCGGCTTTTGCACTTGTCAATTGTTTGGCTTGGGACCAGTCGCCTATTCTAGTCTTGTGATTCGCACGGATGATATTTACATTTAAATATCTTTTCTAAAATATAGAAGATGAGACGCGTCGGCCTCTATATTTTTTGTTAAATATAAAAATTTTTACCACAATTTGAGTATTTATTTAATTTAAAAAAAAAATATTTAAAATAATAAATAGTATTGGGTTAGTAGTATCTATAGACTGGCGGGATCCAGTTGAAGAGCAAGGTACCAATTTGTATAATTTTTATAAAATCTAAGAATTTACATATCGGTTATACCCGATAGTACGATAATAAAAGTGCAAAAGTGTATAATCTACTGTCTTAAATCTTGCAACCCTTTTGGACTTTTCCTGAACATTAACCTGTTAACTATTTTTTTTTTTTTTTTGGCAACTCCACTTAAAAACTCTTTCTCTACTTTGTGTTTTTCAAGTGTGTTTTTAAGGCTACGACTAAAAACATTTTGATTATCGGGTCATTTTTTATTGAAATTGTTTACCAGAAACGACCTATGAAAAGACCTTTTTAAACAGTTTTATTTACATATTTGTTTAATTTTTAAAATTATAATAGCCGACCCCGGCGAACGTTGTATTGCCCTACCACATAGAAAATTTGCCGCTTTTAATACACTACATATATGACTTCAAATGCAAGTATGTTGCAGCGGGCAAGCTTTAAAAAAAATGAAAATGTCGTGCTTTATTTATAACAGAAGTTTAAAAAAAGAAAATTTGAACTTTCTTCAACTAAGAGAGAAAACTCAGATAGGAAAATCAGACGTGGTGGTAGAAAGATTTTCAAAAATTGTACGCTATTTTATACTTCATATTTCAAAAATGCAGCTGTTGGAAAACTGCTTATTTGATTTTAATTTAACTGCAGAACCGCCATCTTCTAAGCAAATCCCCCAAATGTCACCTTTCAAACACCAAATTGGTATCTGAGAAATACTTGTTGGCAAACTACAAGACTTCTTTAGACCAAACACATACAGGACTTTCACCTAAGATTTCCTGAAATTTTGAGAAAAATCAGAGCGTGTTCTCTCTAATTAGTCTGAATTTTGAACTAAATCGGACCGTGTTTTTTGAAATTTGTCGAAACTGCTGTAACGATTTTGACAATAAACACAGGAACATTTTTGCACTCCCACCCAAGATTTCCTGTAATTATGAGAGTTTAATCGGAATCGTGGTTTTGGAGTCTTTAATCCTCATACAATCTAACATTCATTTTAAAAAAGTCGTTTAGTTTTCTGAAAATATCCAATTTTCTGCGCAATTTTCAAGAACCTTCTACAAAGTATTAGAAACCTTTAAAAACAAATTTGAATGAAATCGGTAAAGTCGTTCTCAAGTTATGGCGTGACCAAGGAAACTATGAATTTATTTTTATATTTATGGATGAGCCCATTTTGACATTTAAAAATACTTGTGTCACAAAAACTCTAATTTCATTTGTTTGTCATGCTTTCTAACTAATATGGATAAACGTTTCAATGTTTTTATTCTTGAATTTTCAAGACTCATTCGAATGACCGCCAAGAATAAGTAATCTACTTTGTTAAACGTACACAAGCTTTCATGTCAGCAATTATACGCAAGTGGTTTATATGTACATATGTATATTAAAAAAGTAGCAGTCGGCAATAAGACTAATTTGTTCACCGTGAAACTGATTAGAACCTATGAGTGGCCGCCATATCGGCTTATCTTTCAATAACCTCCGCAGAATGTCGATAACCTCTTTAACACCTACCGTTAGCTTTTATTTATTAACGTGTACATCTCGTAAAAAGTTTAAATCATGTTCACTTGATAAGAAGGCAGAGATGTGTTATGAAAATTAATCGTTTTTTTTATACAGCCTTAAATATTAAAATAAATAATGGAATTAAAATTAGGAAAATATTTCATTCGCAGCATAAGTAATAGACTAAGAGCCCAGAGCAATTTTTGGGAAATTTTTACCAATTTTTTTTATGTATATGTATTTCATTTGGTTATACCTCAAAGGAAAGAGACGTCACCTATAACCTGTGTCCGTTTCATTAAAATCGCTTTAGTTGGTAAAGCGCCTGTCACGCTTAGCTTCGCAAATATGGCGAGTTTGAATTTCCTGACAAAATTGGTTCCGAAGTTTTAGGGGGTCGAAAATCATTTGTCTTTTCATAAAAAATATATTCCTTGCTCACGTTATAAATATTCGGAAAACAGGATTGACTTTATAAGTTCCTTCACAGTAAACTAACATTCGTATTTATTAGATTTCCTTAGAATAATCTTGGACAGTTGTCCAGCTAGCCACTGTCTAAATATAATATAATTATTATTATTATTATTATTTATTAAATGTACATAAATGCACAGACAATATTTGTACAGCAATAGCTACCAGGGCTTATAGCTGGTCTTTAAAATAAAACATTGTAAGAAAATGTTTGATACACTTAGCAAGGGGGCGGTCGAAAGAGACGAAGGTAACAATGAAGCAACCCACGCTGTTTCGACCGCCCCCTCATCCAAGTATTAGAGACTTAAGGTTATATGCTATTCACTAATTTTGTTATTTCTAGTAGTTTAAAGACATTTTTTATATTTTGTTCTGAAGGAACTGACAATAATGAGTTTAAATTAGTATTAAATAAGTTGTTTGAGATAGAGTTGATTCTTGGACATTCTGCTGAGAGGTGTTTAAAGGTAAGGGTGACATCCGATCGACAGAGGTGGCAGGTGGGCGGGTTCTCACGAGTTAGGAGGTGGCTATGCGTGATTTGTGTGTGACCTAATCGGAGCCTTAGAAAGCATTTATTCATTTTGGCTGTTGTGGTGGTTGGATAAATTGTTGGTTCAGCTGATGGATTGATTACTGAATAGTGGTGCGAGTAATGACTCCATATGTCTTTGCGTTTCTGCATCCAATAAGCATTAGCGAGTTTTAGGAAGTCTGATTTTGTCGGAGGATATGGATTAATTGCGTCTGTGTTGCATACCGATTTCGCTGCCATGTCTGCTTTTTCGTTCCCATTTATGCCAATGTGTCCTGGTATGCAAATAAGATGTAGTTTTGAACATTGTTTAATAATGTTGTTTCTAATTTTGTTGATGAGAGATGAATGGTGCCTAGGATTGCGGACGGCTTTAAGCGTTGAAAGGTTGTCAGAGCAGATGACTGTGGGCTTATTACATTTTATTGCTATATCTGTGGCCTTGAGAATAGCTAACGCTTCTGTAGAGAATATCGAAAAATAGTCCGGAATGTGTTCTGCGTATAAAACATGGCCTATGTTGTTGACTATAGCAAAGCCGGTGCCTGCATCACTTTTGGAACCGTCGGTGTAAATAACATCCCATATTGAGTTATCGAAAGTGCTCATCATATTGTAAAAGTGCTGCATGAACACTTCTTTCGGGGTGATGTCTTTTTTGAATCTGGATAATGAGATGTTGATTATCTCTAGCGATAGCTGCCAGGGGGGATATTGGTCCACAACTAATAATTTTAGGTTTGGACGAATTCCAAGAGTCAAAGATGAATTTAATACTTGGTATATCGTTGAAGGAAGCTTCGGTATTTTTTTTCGTCTCATAATCTTGTTAGCTATAGAAGTGATTGGTGATTTATTGGAATCGCAGACTTTTGGCACGAGTCGGAAGGTAAGGATGTCTCTACGCAGTTCGATGGGTAAACAGCCAGCTTCGGTGAGTAGGTTTTTGACTGGAGTTGTGCGGAATGCTCTTAAGCTGTGTCTCAGAGCTGCATGATAAGGTGAGTTGAGGATTTGTAGAGTTGATTTTGATGTTTTGCCATAAATAACCAGTCCGTAATCGATCTTAGACAAAATAATGGATTTTGTTATGCGAACTAATGTGTTAGAATGAACAAGACTACTTTTGGAAGCTAAATACTTAACTATGTTAAGCCTGGTAGCTAGTTTATTCTTAATTTCTAGACAATGATTCTTAAAGCTTAATTTACAGTCAAAAATAACACCTAAAATACTTAAAGTTCTAACGTTAGGAATTTGTGCATTAAGAAAATCAATGATAAAATTAGAGCAGCTTGTTTTTTTGCAGATATGCAAATGTTTGCTTTTGCTTGCCGATATAATGGCACCGGAAGTGGTACCCCAGTTGACTAGGCTAAGAAGGAGTTCCTGGAAAATAGTTTTAATTTGCTGTGTGTTATTGCATTTAGCGATCACATAGAGGTCGTCAGCATAGAGGGTATGTTCAAGATTGTTATATCTGGAAATGATTTTGCTAATTTCATCGTATGCAATGATAAATAGAATCACAGAGAGAGGCGATCCCTGGGGAATACCGTTGTCTAAACTGTATTCTTTGGAATAAACGTTATTTATTCTTGTTCTGAACTTCCTGTTCAAAAGGAATGATTTAACATAACCATACATTTTGCCACCAATTTTCCAATTTATTAAATTATTAAGTACGACATGAATTCCGATACGTTCGAAGGCCTTTTCAAAATCCAAAGAAAGTATCGAGATATGGTTTTTACAAGATAAAGCAGTAACGAGTTCATCGATATGAAGAAGTGAGTCTATTGTGCCACGACCATGTTTGAATGCGACTTGGTTAGGGCTAGATAAACTGTTTCTGTTGGCGTACCATAAGAGTCTCTTGGATATGATTTTTTCTAAAAGTTTACTAATGCAAGGGAGTAAGGATATGGGTCTGTAGCCCATTGTTTCGGAAATTTGATGGTTATTTTTAGGTAATGGGATTAGGGTTGCTCTTTTCCATGATTGAGGAATAATACCACAGTCGAAAATTTTGTTATACAGACTTAGGATTCTTTTTTTTGCTGACAATGGGGCATTTTTGATCATGGGATATGAAACACGATCGAAGCCTGGTGTCTTACCCTTCACTGAGCTTAAACAGCACTCGAATTCCAGAAAATTGATTGGCGCTTCAATGAGCTTTGCAGATTGGCTTAGGCTGCTTGCAGTGATTGTTGGAGTATCTAATAAAAGTTGTTTGGAGTTTCGGAATTCTGGTGAAAAATTAGAATTGCTTGAATAATTGGACCAGGTTCTCGCAAAATGTTCAGAGATGCTAAGGGAGTCAGTAAGAGTTGTGGAGTCTGTTTGTATGGCTTTTATTTGGTATGGGGTGTAGTTTCCAGTGAGTGTTTTTATGTTGGCCCATAGTCTTTTGGGAGTTGACGTAGGGTTGATATTGTCAGTGAATTTCTGAAAGCTGAGTCTTTTAGCTTCTTTGACCTTTTTTCTGAATAAGGCATTAGCTTTGCGATAACTTATTAAATTGGTGTCTGTGGGGTGCTTTTTAAATAATTTAAATTTGTTTTGTTTATCAGTGCGGAGTGACTGGATTTCCGAGTTCCACCATGGAACAAAGGATTTGTGTTTTATGTCTTTTGTTTGTGGGATAGAGAAGTTTGCAGCATATCTTAGAGCCTTGCTAATTGTGGATGCTTCTTGGTTTATGTTTAACGAAGGAGAGTTTTGCGTTAAAAATTCAAGTACTTTAGCTTGGAAGGAATCCCAATCAGCGTGATCAGTTTGGAATTTAGCTGGAGGTTTTTTGTAACTTGAGTCGGTACCAAGACGAATGCATGTAAATATGGGAAAATGGTCACTTCCGTGAAGATCATCGGACCTCTTCCAAGAAATAAAAGGTAGAAGTTGAGGAGAAACGAGAGTTATATCTACATGAGTAAAAGTGTTGTGGGTCGAGAAATGGGTGGCGCTGCCATCGTTTAGGACTGACAAGTTTGAGGTGGTTAAGAAGCTTTCTACAACCTTTCCTCTAGAGTTGCTAACCGGTGAACCCCAAAGGGGGCTCCATGCATTGAAATCCCCTGTAAGTAGGATTGGCGTGTTGATTGCTCTAACTATATTGTCGAGATCGAAGGAAGAGAATGGCTGCGAGGGATGAATGTATAATGAAACTATGGTAATTTTTATTTTGAGATTTACTTCTATGGCAATAGCAGATATATTTGAGTTAATTTGGACAGGTGAGTGGGGAATAGCTTTATGAATGAGTAGTCCGACGCCTTGGGAGGCGTTAGTATTTGTAGAAAGGTTGTGGAAGTAGGCCGAATATTGTTTCGGAGCAAAATAGACCGGGTCTGTTGGGAGATGTGTTTCTTGGAGTGAGATTACGGAAGGATTTTGATCGTTTATGATCAATTGCAGTTCGTGGTAATTGTTCGTGTAACCATTAAGGTTCCATTGCATAACCTTAAGGAACGAGTCTTTACCTGGTTGAGACTTTTGAGCAATATAAGCTGGGTTATATTGCGAAAAGTTGGGATTGGATAAAAGTGGGATTACAGGATGCCGACCCCGCGGCCCCGAGGATGAGCCAGCCGAGCTCCCATCGGAGCTCGGATGACACAACCTCCGAGTCACGGAGTCGGGGTTAAGGGTAGGGATATTATTGTTTTTAGATGTTTTCATCATCGTTTTCGGAGGAAGAATTCGTGAATTGTAGTCGAGCTTGTTTTAGAATATTGATTGATTCGTTGATTAAAGGGATGGAACTAAAAGAAGATTCGTTGGTTGCAAGAGAGATTGTGTTGGTTGTGTTTTCATACATTAATGGATTGATTGAATTATTGATTTGTGTTTGTGGTTGGGTTGAAGTAGACGTTTGGGGCAAGATTGTGTTTTCATATATTAATGGATTTATTGAATTATTGATTAGAGTTTGTGGTTGGGTTGAAGTCGACGTTTGGGGTAGGATTGCATTGGAGCTTAATGGATTGCGTTGAATATTATTGATGTCTTTAATACTTGTGTGGGTTGTAAGATTGTTTACCGGTGTTGATTTTGGTGGTTGCGTATTAGGTAGTGTAGTAATAAATGATGGGGGTGGGATGGGGTTAATTACTGCGGCCGAAATTGATGTCTCCATTGGAGCGCCCTCGGAGACTGAGGTGTTGGTTCTTACATAGGTATCTTTTGTTGTTTTTGTCACTGCAGCGTATGATCGGGGCAGTGTGAAAGTTGGGTTTTGTTCTTGGAATAATTGTTTGGCATCAGCCATGGTGCATTTCTTTATAGTTTTTATTTTAAGAATCTCCTTAGCTTGCAAGTATCGTTTGCATTGCTTGGAAGAGGAAGGGTGCTCCTCAAGACAGTTAGCACATGAAACACGTGTGCAATCGTTTGGATTGTGAGGTGGAAGATTGCAGTTAGCGCATGAAGCAGGTCTGGTACATCTTTTTTTTGTATGGCCGAGAAGCTGGCACTGTTGACAGCGCATAGGGTTTGGAAAATATTCTTCAACTTTAACATTGTACCACCCAATATTAACGTTGGATGGAGGGCGGAATAGGTCGAATGTAAAGAGGACTAACCCTGTAGCTCGTGCAGAATTATCAACTAGCTTTGTGAATTTATAGACGTTGGTAACGCCTTGGCATTTCATTTCGTCTATTATTTCTTTTTCTGGTACATTTATAAGACAGGGAGCGTATGCTGTGCCTTTAGATGCGTTTAAGCTTGAATGGAGTGAGACAGAGATGGGACAAAGATTAGCGAGTGTTTTTTGAGCCAAGAATAGGTCGGCAGATTTTTGTGTTTTGGTTAAAATCAAGAGGGAACCATCCTTAAGTTGGGTAATGCTTTCGTATGCTGTGCTAATGCCATCGATGGCTTTTTTTAGTAGGAAAACACTAAATGAGGTTAGGGGTTTTTCAGCACATGAGGGAGCGATTACTATGAATTTGGGGTTGTTAGAAGGTAAAGTCGTGGGAACATTGAAATTTAATTCATTTTCGATAACATTGGTTTTTCTTTTCCTTTTATATTTTGAGTTGATAGGTTGATCTTCATCAAGAATATCAAACCTACCACTCGCGGGAACACGTGGCCCAGGGGCCATTTGAAATTACTTGCGACAAGCTTTTTGTTTTTTTTTTTTGTTATTCACACACTTGAGATAAAAAGAAGGATTGAAAGAATAAGGCTATAAAAATAGCGGGATATCACCAACGAAGTAAACCGGTGCAAACAAAGACAAACTGTGAAAACGATGTTGCCGGTTCGAGAGATAGTCGATGACTGAATAATATAATATATAAATTCCAGCAGCTGTCTAAATACGACCTCATATTTCCCGTGACATACCTGGAATAATTCATTCTCGAATGAATTTAATGAATTTTAGAGACTGGCCACGTTCAAAGAAGATTTCTTTGATTTCAACATAACTGTTCGTTTTGCAACAAGAAAAGTGCCTTACCCTGTTTATTGAACGTGCCAACTTTAGAATAGGTTTGGACAACCAATTGCGGTGTCTGAGTTAGACAACCGATGGAAATATTTATAAATAAAGTTAGACATACTTTGGAATGGGTTTATTAATAAGGCCGTAATTGTTTATTATGTTTACATAGCGTATATGAATTTATTTTAAATGCTTGCTTTATTATTACTTAGAAATTATTTAATCCACTACACTGCTACATTAATCCTGTTTGCATCGATAAACAATAACCCACACTGACACAGATACACCAACCCTTCGTTTTTTAATGTCAGCAGATTCTTCGTCGTTCAATGATTACCTAAATCCTTGAGTTCTTAACCTCTTCTTTCGAAAAGCCTCATTGTTTTTTGTAGAGCACATCTTGAATATCTTTTGAGTTACTAAACAATATATATGTTCTCTCCTCATTTTCTAGGTGGTCTTTCATCCGATATTTGGTTTAATGGTATCGGCATCAGAAGATGCCACCATCAAAATTTGGGACTTTGAAACCGGCGAATATGAACGAAGTCTTAAAGGTCACACAGATTCAGTACAAGACATTGCTTTTGACGCTCAAGGGAAACTATTGGGTAAATTCTATTGCATATCTTTTAGTTTTGTATCGAGTTATAAAAAAGTTCTTTATTATTTATATAGCATCCTGTAGTGCTGATTTGTCCATTAAATTATGGGACTTTCAACAGAGCTATGAATGTGTTAAAACTATGCATGGACACGATCATAATGTATCGTCGGTGGCGTTTGTTCCAGCTGGTGATTTTGTTTTATCGGCTTCACGAGATAAAACAATTAAAATGTGGGAAGTTGCCACTGGGTAGGTTGATTTAATTAAATAATGTTAAATTTATTGCTTTAAAAACATTTTTATAAAATTATAAAATAGATACTGCGTTAAGACATACTCAGGTCATAGAGAATGGGTTAGAATGGTGAGAGTACACGTTGATGGTGGAATCTTTGCCTCGTGCTCAAATGATCACTCAATTCGAGTGTGGTTGACAAATTCAAAAGACTGTAAAGTAAGTACATATTTTAAGAAAACAATAAATTTGAAATGTAAAATCTAAAGACATATACATAAATTATCATAGGTTGAACTGAGAGATCATGATCACACAGTTGAGTGCATTGCTTGGGCACCCGAAAATTCCACATCAGCAATAAATGAGGCTGCGGGTGCTGATAACAAAAAGGGCCATCATCAAGGGCCGTTCCTTGCTTCTGGATCGAGGGATAAAACAATTCGCGTTAGTATTTTCATAAGCTCAGTTTAAAACTTCAATTAATGATGTTTATCTATTCGAAAAAGTCTGTGTACCAGACTTGATCGTGAATTTAAAGTACATAAATAAACATGAAATTTTTATTTGTATAGATCTGGGACGTGAGTGTCGGCCTTTGCTTATTTACTTTAACTGGCCACGACAATTGGGTTAGAGGACTATCATTCCATCCGGGTGGAAAGTATTTGGTATCTGCTAGTGACGACAAAACCATTCGTGTATGGGACTTGCGCAATAAGCGATGCATGAAAACTCTGTATGCTCATCAACATTTTTGCACTTCTGTTGGTAAGTTTTTACATTTTACTTTTCATTTATTTGACTTTTGTATAGAGCAGTAAAAAGATACATACATATATAAAATAAAAAAAATAACAGAAATAATCACCCTTATTCCGAAAGGCGTTTTTCTAAAACGCCAACTGTCGTTCTTGGAGTCGTGTCGTTTTTTTTATTTGTATTCCGTAGCTAAAACGCCAGCGTTTTTCTCGCTCTTACATTCCACAATACTATCCACAAAAAAAAAAACTGATATTTGACATATCAAATTGAATTGAATAATTTGGTTTTTGATAATTATATTTGTGTTAATTTGTTTTAAACATAAGACAAAAACAGAAAAATGTATAGTGTAGCAAGTTATTTTTCTTGGAGCAGCTGTGACGACGAAGATGAAGAAATAAAAAAGTAAGATTTGATACTGCAGAGGAGGTGGATTCCATCTAAAGCAGTTCCTTTTCCATCCATAATTTTTCTCAGAACCTCTTTTAAAGTCGCGATGTACTCAATTAGGGTGGAGCGTCAAAAAAACAAAGTTGTTGAATCAGTTTGTTCATTTAAACGATTAGAATAATTTGACATAAAAAAAAAAAATTATTTGGATAAGCCCTCTACCTCAGCTCGAAGCTATGAAAAAGGGTGTTCTTTCATTAAATTTTAAACTTACTTACAGTTGAGGAAGAGGACTAAAGATTTTATCCAAACAATTATTTTTTTGATGTGCAACAAACTGAATGTATTCGAAACGGCTCCATACTTTGACCCTCCACCCTAGTGCTCATTTCCCTCCACGAATAGAGCTCATGTTGCATTTAAATTTGGATTTTTACCCTAAACAAAGAATTTTAAATTATAAAAACTAAAATAAGTTTTTAAAAATCTTAAATTTTTACTCCTGTCGTCAACAAATTTCTAGACGACAGACTTCGACGATTTCTTATGGAAACGACTAACGGAATACAAAAAAAAAATACAGTTAACGCGTTCCACAAGAGAGAATCGACAAATTGACGATCATTTGGCACACTGTCGTTTATTTTTTGGCGTTCAACGCCTTACAAAATAAGGCTGAATATGTCTTTTTCGGTTGAATATTGAGAGTGTTCCATATCTATCGACTGGACAAATTGGGAGTGAAAGGAGGGAAAAAAAAATGTTTACATTCGATAGGAATGAAAAATCCAACCGAAACGAAATAATTCAAATTGAAAGCTATTTATATTAAGTTTGTAAAGGTCCTGGCGCACAGGGACAAAAAAACTAATTTTTGCAAGGAAGAAATGTGTTCAAAAATGGATTTAAAAATCCAATTCCTAAAACAAAGTTTGATGTTGTGTTGTTTTGTAATACATGTACGCAAATCCAATTCGGGTAGGATCTTGGGGAAAATAAAATACAGCCTGACATTTCACCGTCCTTTAATGATCTTAACCTATTATCTAAATATTATGACATAAGTTTAGTCTACTAAATCCATCCTTTTTTTAAAGTGCCCTCTCTTGTTTGATAAACTCCTAAAAACCCACCGACAATTCATAGAGAAGGGTTGTGTCAGTAATTTAAAAAATATTTTTTTTCAAAGTTCTGCAATTTTATCATGAAATTTTGCAATATTTTTTGTTGACAACTCCCAATAATTTGACATTTAATCTTTATTTTAAGATCTTAATATTAGCTTTGTTCGTTGAACTTCACCCAGGGGTGACCCAGGTTTTCTTGACAAGCCCAAGAGTTCTCAAAAAAACTCTTTTTCGTATCGAAATTTTAAACAAGAAAGAATTTCTGTACTATGATCATTAAAACTTAAAATTAGCTTTAAAAAATTATAAAAACAACTTCAAATGTTTCCATTTTCTTTGCCTTTTTATTTTTATTGAATTACGGCTATATTATTCACTCAATACATCCAGATTAAAACTTAAATCTGGATGTAAATTGTTGCCCAAATCTTATGTACTATAGCTGGTGTTTTGTTTTTATGTGTATGTGTGTGTATCTATCTTTTATATAATCATATATAGTATATAGGGCCCCCAAATTTGATTAAACTGGGACATGCGTCTACGTCCCAGTGATCATATTTTTTTCTTCTGCATGCGATATCTACGGAACTATAGTGTCTGTGGTTATAGCTTGAACCAATTCACTTGGCCAACGGTCGGTTGCGTAGAGAGAGGATATAAGAGAATAAAAATGGTTTTTTTTTTACTGTGAGCGAAGCTATAAACAAAACTCACCCTCCTTAGTGCTTCAGTATGTTTGCAGCAACGCCAGCATGTATGTACATCTTTTTTTCAGTGATTTTCGTGTATCGTTCAAAATTAAAGAGAGAGCAGAGAAATTCGAAGAGACCTTCGCAGTAGAATAGCCAACTAATTTGGTTCAACTCGCCTCAGCAAAAAACCTAGATCGACTTCAGGTTGAGTTCAAGGCGACCTCAGCTCTCAAAAAAACAGAAATGGACTGTCAGTGTGAGTTCAAGGTTTTCAAAAAACGGTTTTGGTCGAACCCAGGGTGACTTCAGGACTCAACGAACAATCCTATTGAAGATCCCACCAAAAAAAATCTAAGTAGATAGATTTATTCCCAAATCATTACAATATTTCTTCTAAATCATTTTGCATGGCATTTGCCGTCTGCCCGAAAACCCAAGTATTTAATCATAGTTTTTAGAATTTTGTAAAAAAAAAAACATCTGAAACTCGTTGATAAACGACAAAACAAGCAGGTTTTTCTATTGAAATTATTCTGTTTGTCAATTGACAAATTGTATTATACAAAACTATGAACTCAGCTCTCAGCATTCAATTTCTTGTGGCGCCCATATTACCTGACCAATTTTATCCAAACATTCATATTTGATTTTTGTATACATCAGACATTCTTGTTGCAAAACGGCAATCTGCGTTACATACATAAGAATTTTTATCTCTGTCTAAGTTATCCAAAGGAAAAAACATACAAAAATACAAAACTCTAAACTATTCTATTCACGTGCATAAATCATTTTAACTTGAAGACATTTCGGAACTTACCGCGTTAATTATAAGAAATTTTGTTAATTTCTTCTTCCCGACGTTTTGAAGGAAGTCCACTCTTCCTAGTCACGGGATTTCTTATATATAACGCAGTAAGTTCCGAAAAAAATCTTAAAAGCTAAAAATCGTTGATTATATGTTTTACTTTGCAACATCTTTCGATTTTACATTTGTATTAATATGAATATCTTTTTTTCTTCCAGATTTCCACAAAACACATCCATACGTTATTTCAGGAAGTGTGGATCAAACAGTCAAAGTATGGGAATGTCGTTAAATATATTTATTTTATTTAATATTTAATTTTAACTTAAAATGCTATTATTAAACAAAACAATAAATCATTAAGATTATGAATCCATTAGAGAAGATATTTAATTATTAAAAAACGAAAAAAGAAAATACAAAAAAATTAAACCTTGCCACCTGTTTTCTGTTGAAAAAAAAAAAAACAATATAAAGAGTTTATATTACAACATGAGAGTGAACGTCCACAATAGTTTGAATTTAATGAAAGAAATATCAAATCTTTAAAAGTTTTAGATACAAAAAAAAAAAAAACAAGACAATGCTTTACACAGCCAACAAATCATGGAATTCATTTATTGTAAAAGTACACTCAATGATTTATATATATATTTTTTATTTAGATACGGAGAAAATGTATTTTTTATTTGTTTAAATTTGGATTGCCTCTGGCTTTTACTCCATTATTTATTAAATGTTATTATTTTTACACAATTAAAAATATGAGATGATTTGTTATAATAAATTTACAAAACAAAATAAAAAACAAGTCAGAGCTGGATTTCGTTTATTATAACATCACAGATGATGTCAATATACAGACAGCCAATACAAGGTGTTGATATTTATTGAGATAAAAGTATTTAATATCCATAAATATAAAAAAATAACGCTACATTAATAACTCAAAAATGGTAATCTGTATTTCTTCATCTGTGACTCAACTGGTGATATATTTAATTACAAGACGTGGCCACATTTTTTTTTAAATGATTATACTGAAATTCAAAAATCTATGAATTAACTTTAAATTATGTAGATTTTCAACTCCTTGAGTTATAAACTCAATTCAAATTACACACAGTTTTGGATTTATAGAAATTTAATATATATTATATTGTAATCATAATGTGTAGCTTTTAATATATATAATAAGCATATAATAAAAACACAAACAATATGTACCAGGACAAAAAAAAATTAAATAAATTTCAAGTCAATACAATTTAGAAGAAAAATTCAGAGAGAAATACATAGGAGACAATGCAAAATTACCCAATAATCTTAAAAGAATAAATAATTGTATAATACATAAAATTAATCGTTAATAAATAAGCGATAAGCCTAAATAACTTTTTAACAATTTTTTTTTATCACGTAACAGAAAGAAAACAACCCCAAAAGAGAGAAAAGTGACGGTTTATTGCTGTCATGATTTTTTGCTTCAATTATATTTAGCCAGTTCACGTTTCTAATATCTCACTGAGCAAGCTCCGTCAGCTCCACTGAGCCGAAGGAGAAACCTGAACAAAATTTCTCCGCCAGAAGTCAAAATCAATTTCCATCTCTTTTTTATTAATTAATCACCTGCGACAAAAAATAATTGAGCAAGCGAATCCAAAAAATATCAGTCTCAGTTTTTTGACAGCAAAAGTGAGGAATCTCACTGAGGAATTACGTTCAGATTTCTGAGATTGCTGAGATCTCAGTGAGCTTGAGAAACCTGAACTGGCTAATTAAATAGAAAGCAAGACATTAATTGTCAATTAAGGTGACTATGACCATGACATGATAATATAACAATGAAACTAGAACTTGATGTGTGTTTCAAACTGTATGCATTTGCCGAACAAAGGAAACTATGATATTATGAGCCGAAAACGATCATAGTTTTTGCCCCGGCTTCACCCGGGTAGAATTGTTTGTTTTTATTTTTCGAAAAAGTGATTTATGCTTTGGACTGGACACTTTTGACAACCGTATTGAGAACAATCGATCACCAATGAAATGTTTTTCCATTTCCAATGTCCAGGTTTTTAATTGAATACAAATCAAACGACTATATTTTATCATTTCTTTTTATGGAATAAAAGTTTGTACATCAATAGTGGAATTTATAACATTACTGAGAACATTTTGGTATAAATAGTGCTCAATTTGCGAATTTCCGCCTTAAAACATCGACAAAACAATGAAATGTCAAAGGATACTTTTTGGAAAAATGTTCAAAAGTCAATTTCAATCAAACTCCCATTAGAAGTTATCGAACCTTACTGAACATTCAGGTGCAATCAAGTGTCATAAAGTCGTAGAGTTACTTTATACACTTATTTTCTGTTGATGTTTCACACAAAACAATTGTGTCTTAGACTAAAAATGAGTATTAATAGTCGTGTACATTAAAATGGGGAAAAACTAAAATTTGAATGAATAGCATAAAGTCCTCTTGGATTTCATATAGTTCCCATCAAGTTCAATTAGCATTATCACGAATTCCTTCCTAATCGGAAACTACGAATCCCGAAAAAAAAAACGATTAACCGAATCTGTTCGTAATGGCAATTTTTACGAGATTATCCACTACGATGGATTCTGTGATAGTTTTTTTCGGGACTCGTAACAAGTTTTCGATTACGATGGAATTCGTGATAGGGCTGAAGAAGTTTTTAATGGTTTAACCCATTGCTCTCCGCCTGATTACTTCCAGCGGTTTGTTGTTATACAAGAAACCCTTATAAAAGATCTTGATATGATATGAATTAAGAGCTTTTTCTATATTGAAACACTAAAAACGGTCACTTTACTCTGATATTTAATGTTAGAATATTTAAAGTAATTTTGCAACTTCAATTACACAGCTGAATTTATGTAACAAACCACATTACAAAACAACTAGGCAAAACAAAACATCTAATTTCTTATTTTTCTTGTATTTATTTAAATTACAAAAAAAAACAAAATTAAGTTTTTTTTTACAAATACATATTCTCAAACCTTCAATACGAATTAATTTAGTTTAGTTATTTTTATTTTTTTATTTTACGCATAGTATTTTAAAAATTCATTCGAAAGGATAATATTCTTCAATTATGTTTATTTTTCATAAATACTTTTGTTAAGAAACATTACGTCCTTAACTATAGTTTTTTTTGTATTATAAATGAAAAGTATATTTCATTTTAACAAGTTCATAGTCGATCTCGAAAAACGAACACGCAGAATGAAACAAAACTTTTTTTTTTAAACTTAAAATAATGGAAAGAATAAAAAAAATAAAATTATACATAAACACGATTTTTTATTTATTTATTTCTTATTTTATGCATTTATGCTTCTTTCAATTATGTGCAATTTAATTTTTTTCCATACAAATAGGCCTGTATACATATGCCTTTCAAACATAAACGTATATATTTTTTTAATCTTACATTTTGCTTTAATCGGCAAAATAATAATTGTCAATGGTAAATGACAGAGAGAGCATTCTAATTTTAAACATTTTAAAAATGAACTACATACACTTAGTTAAAATTGCTTAAACTTAAAAAAAGATATACCTAGATAATTATGTAGTATGTTGGTGAATTCACATTCGCAAGTAATATGTTGTGTTTTCGTTTTAAACAAAATATTTAACAAACCAAAAGTAGGAATTGCTTACGCCAATATTAAAAAAAAAAAAAGAAAATCCTACTACACAACAGCTTATTTATTAACAAAAAAAAAATACATTATTGCTATATATAAAGTCAAAAAACTAAACTAATTACTCGTTACACATAAATTAAAACGAAATATCTATATAATCTATTTAAAAATTAAAAAAAACACTCATTTCATTTGATGCACTTTCAAAAAAAAAAAAAAAAAACTGCAAAAATAATAACTACTAACTTAATATAGTGTATAATACAATTTGTTAAGATTCTTGAGTAAAAAGTATTTCAAATTAATAAAAGAAATCATAACAAGATTATGACTTTGAAAGAAGTCATAACGAAAACAATATACATAACAATTTTAATCAAGTTCTTTTTCAACGCTTACAATTTTAATTTTCAAAATAATTAATTATACCTTATTAAACCAAATTACACTACATAACGTTAATTATTTTCATACCTAAGAAACAAAAAAAATATATTTAAAACGAAAGAAGATGTCTTTTATCATTACCGAGTATTAAATAAAAACAACAGCATAATTATCAAGTGGAGATGGAAGTTTATGTTCCTTTTTTTTTAACAGAGAAACATCGAATGTTCCAAAATACATATTGGGTGTCATTGCCAATCGACTGGATGGAATCTTGAAAAACGCAAGTCCTTTGATCGTTCAGAATTAGCATGTTTCGACCGATTTCGTAATCAATCAGATAGAAATTTGCCCAGAGTTTGATAACGTGAATCGTCTTGGAATCAAAAAACAAAATTTCCCTTCATTGAATCAATTTATCATATCCTCAATTTCTCCCCAAGAAAGTTTTCGGAGTACATCACATGGAAAGTTATATAGATTTTAAATTTGCAGCTTGGAAAAAGCTGTACTATCCACGTGGTACTCGAAAAACCTTGAAAGTTTCGGCCCATTTTTAGTTTTTGGCCTATAACTTTTAAAATATCACCTACATTTTAAAGCATTTTTGCGACCTACGATGACAGGCCTAAAATACATATTAAAAAAAATTGAATTTGGTTGCACAACAGCTCATGAAGAACCAGGCTACTTACGACTCTCAACCAATCCTGTGTGCGTGTCTGCAAGAATGGAGGGGACCTACAGCTTATCGAAGAATCCGAACGGCTTAGTTGAGCGGCATTTTTCTCCGACGAGCGATACTCTTGGAGGATTTGTCACTTCTTCGCAAGAAAAAGTAGCCCGGGGCCCTACTCTGTAATTCGTTCCGAAAGTGAAATATCCCGAAAACGAATATTTTGTACTATCTATTTCTAAAGCGGAATGAAATCTACTACTTTCGAATTGACAATTCCGAAAGTAGAATTTAAATTATTTCTTTTAAAAATTATAATTCAAATACCTTGTTTGTTATTCGTTCTGATTAATTAAATTGAATAATTTGAGACTCGAAAAAACAATCCGTAAGTGGGAATAGTATTAGCACTATTTTTTGCATTTCGGAAGTTTTACATTTACAGAGTACCAATTCAATAGCGGAACGAAAAACATTTTCGAATAGAATTGGTTTTCGGAACGAAATACAGAGTAGGGCCCCTTGCTCTACTTGCCTCTCTCAACTAGATCTAAAACCTTATAATGTCCATTTAAAAACTCGCCGGACACGATTTTTTTCGATTCAAATAGCTTCATCTATCTATAGATCATTTTTTCGCGTCTCCTGGGCAATTTGGCGTTTTTCACTAACGAGACGAGGTCTGAAAGAAAGGCAACGATTATGTCTATATATTATATAGTAATTGAAGGTCTGTAGACTTAAAAGTTCCTAGTTAAGGCCAAACTACATTCAAAACTTTTTGCAAAAGGTACAGTAGTGGAAATGCTTGTGTTTAGCAAAGCGTGTCATTTCAGATTTCGCAGACCAAAGACAATTTTTTTGCACACAGGCATCTCTATATTTTGTTTATCACATTTTCACTTTTGGCAAAAAGTCTTGAATGCAATTAAGTCTGGAGTAAAATAAATAAACAAGAAGTATTCTATTTAAATAATTTATTTATGATTGTATAGGTGTAGTATCTTTCGTGTGATTTTCTGTTGTTTCTTCCTTAACTTCAGCTTCTTGTCTGTCATCACAAAAATCTTCTTTGGTTTCCGAGAGCTCTTCCACTTGTTTGTCCGTGTCGTTTTCCATTTTGTCTGTTTCAGGGCTTATATTGTTTCTCTCGTCGGTATTTGAATCCGCTGTTGAGACTTCGTCCTGATTTAGGTCTTTGCGGTTTGGTGTAATGATTGTTTCTTCCTTAGGTTGTGGACCTGCAGTAACTTTACATAACTCAACATCGTCATTGACTGCCTTTGTTTCTACAGAATCTGGGTGTTCAGTTATTTCTTCGTTTTCATTCTTTTCTGATAAATTTGCATCTTCGTCTTCATTATCATCATCGGTTGTATTCTGTTTCTCCGACTCATCATTCTTTTGAATTTTCGGTTTCTTGGCACGTTGTTTCTTTTTCAAGCGCTTAGCACGTTTCTTGGCTGTTTTGGCGTCAGCTTCGAGTCGATTTTTCTCTAATTTGGATTGGTACTCATCGTCAAGTTGTTCTCTCATGCTCTTGGCATGTATACACTTTTGACGGGCATATTCTTTTCGTCGGAGATGCCGATAAACATGGAATTCTCCAGATCCTGCTCCAGCGCTTGAGCCCATTACATTACGCACAAATGAGGGTACTGTTTGCATGTAATCTTTTTCTCTGGGAGTTTCAGATATTATGATCGGTTTGTCCTATAATTATTATCCATAAAATTTTTGTATAAAACAAATTACTAAAGAGATATGTACCTAGGTACCTTAATAGATGTACTTACAGGATTTTTCATAAGTTTTTCCAATTTAAGGCGTTGCAGGTCAGTTGCACTTTTGATGATAGGTCGTTGTTTTTTCTCCTCAACATTTCCTTCATCATCTTTCTTGTTCCTTAATGGTTTTTCGATAAGATTTTGCATATTTAAAAAAAAATATGTATATTTTTTAAACAAAAACTACAATAGAACCTTTGACGTCGAAAAATACAGTTGACTGACAGCGTTTCATTTACTTGAAAATTCCATTTCGTAAATTGGAATGAAAGAATTGGAATAAAGTAGCCAACGTTGCCAAGTCAAGTAGGTCAGTCCCACGAAATTATAAAAGTTCTGTTCAACGAGAAGAACAGAAAAGAACAACTTTTTGCTTGATTAGTCCCCTTTCACACAAGGCAACTAAATTGCCTGCAACAATTAAATTAGTTCATAGGTAGGAAGAAAGAGGGGTAAACGAAATCTCCCCTGTCAACAAATTCAGGAGACTTTTTTGACGTTTCTCTGTGCGTTTAACCAAGGTAGTTTAAAAGGAAAATACAACAAGTCTCCTCCGACTTTGTATCTTCGTGTGAAAGGTACAAGAGATTGTTAAGGAGATTTAAAGAAAACGTCAAAAAAATCACCAGCAACTAGTATCTTCGTGTGAAAGGGGACTTACATGCCGACTCCACCAGACCTACAGATGTCCCAAATCCAAACCACAATCCAATCACCTTGTTTTTTCGCACTGGGCACTTTATGTCATGTCGTTAGGGGCCACGTATAGCGATCAGGAAAACGAATAAGAAAAAAATTTCTGGTGTGAAATTTACATTCATTTTGAAACACAATTGCTACACATTTTTTTGAGGACTTAACATTTTCAGTTTCACAATTCTTTTTTCTAAAAAATATATTTAATTATTTTCCTGGTGCGAATTTTTTTTTCGTGCCAGCTGTGTGCTATTTCAAACAAAATGGAACGAATCCTTCCAATGGGCGCGTTCGGGCGGCAATCCATATCTATCCGGATAGGCTTGTGTTGTTGTAATCCCATAGGAAAAATCAGCTGATCAACCAAACAGCTGTTGTCAAAAACAAATCGCAAACTATCCTAAAATTTTCGTGATAGGAACGCTCAATAATATTGAGAGTCTAGGGACCGCCTTACAATTTGATAGATGTCCCAAATCTGTCCCAAAAAAGACTGGAACAAAGCTAATATATTGTTTCGTTAAAAATCCCAGTTCCATACAATTCCATCGAAAATGGAATATTCCTTTTTCAGTTCGAATCGCTCATACGGGCGAGTGAAGGAGTCCGCACAGGTTTTCTTCGATAGAAAAATTTCAACTTGTTCAAATAGTATTTTTTATCTTTGAAAAAAAAAAAACATATAATTCTTTTCTACTTAAATCAAATCGATTCTCAAGGGAATCTTAAGTTATCGGGTCTTATAAATTGACAAAGATTCTTATGCTATTCAGTGAGAGTGCTTTGCTATTGAAAGTGTCATTTTAATTAAAAGCCAATTAAATCGAATAGAATCATTAAAAAACAATTATGGCATTAGAAACCGATGAAAATGTTCCTCCAAAACCAACGACAGGAGATAAGAACGAAGTTGCCGGTGCAAAGTCTTCCAGTAACTTGGTAGGAGCAGCAGCAGTGAACACCGATAATGCTGGCAAGAAAAAAGGTAAAAGTTCAGGGCGACCTCCTGCAGACATTACAAAAAATGAAATAACTTTCCACTCTTATATATTTTCTTTATAAGAAAATAATAATTTAGGTACATAATTTCCTTTAATAATCGACATTCTAGGTAGAAAAGAAAATTCAACATCTAGCCCCACAGGGAGAGCCAGTCATATAACACTCGTTACGTAATTTGATTTTCTCGTGTGTTTTTGTGAAAGAAAAGTTTATTCTATTCGAGCTGCATGCCGGTCTTTTTTTTTAATGTTTTTCTCACTTCTCAGACATGAATTGCAGCAGTTTTGTCCCAAATTAAACATTTCTTGAGGAAAAACGTTTTGTAACCTATAAGAATGGACATAAACACGTGCCATAAACCTTATTTCGATAGAAGCTTAATCATGGTACTTTTGCCTTGGATATCCTGAAGATTTTACATTTCTGTCTTATTCGGATAGGAGATCAATGTCTTTCATAATAACGCACATACACACGTGACTTTAATTTTATTTTGAATACACCAATTTTTAGACGAGAGAGTGACAAGATCTCTTCTGCTCGGATTCATATCGCTCACGCTCACGCTATTTGAAGCAAGAAGCAACTCCAATCTCCAAGATGCGCTTGTGTGAGAGTAAAGTTCTTACCTCTTGTTATCAGTTGAATTCGAAGTGTCGAACTGCTTCTACCCCTTAAGGAAATCTAAAGATAGAAGTAAGAATGTTTCTTAAATTGAAAGGAAAATGAAAAACTAGAGTTTCTTTATTTCTTATATACAAAATTTCTCTTCTCACTTTGACTAGTTATATCTATGTATGTATTTACGTAAAAAAAAAACAAAACTTTTAGGGATTAGGTTTTTCTTCTAGGGTTAAGTTGGTTAAGCAGGAACAGTGTTGCCAGCTGGTAAATTTTTTTACAAGATATTTTACATATGTAAATGGATTTGAAAATTCCACCAGACATCAATGTTAAACAAGAATAAACAAAAATTTTACAGGTATTTTATGTAGGAAAACAAACTAGCGTTGTTTAAATTCTTTTATTTTTTTTGTTTTAAGAATTTTTCTTATGCTCGTTTTATTTTTTTAACATTTTAGCATTGAAAATCCTTTTTAGATCGTTTTGAGCAAATTATGGTGTTACTAAAATGATTATATTAACAAATGAATTCAAGAGATGGAAAATAAACTCCAATGTATAGGGGGACAACTTTAAAATTTTTCGTTGGTCTTACCTACCAAAACATAACCAAAATAAAAATAAAAAATCACAAGCGATGACCTATACGGGGGAAAACGAAAATTATAATCTGACTTAGGCCCATTTGCTGAAACGAAACATAAATATTTACGTTCGACATAAGAGTTTATGTGACAGTTTGCGCTGAGGAAAAGTAGAACATAAGCGTTTAAGTTGAACATAAATACTTAAGTTTCATTTCAGCAAATAGGCCTTAGTCATAAAAATATAATAAAAATCTCTATAAATTGCAATCTTTGTGTAGATGCTAAATAAAGAAAGGATTTCTTGAAATTCCTATTATAAATGGGGTAAAATAAAGTTTAATTAATTAAAGGTTGGAAAATTATATTCTAAATGGAGAGAGATATCGAGTTGATTTTTTTTTCAATAGGAGTTAAAAATGTAAAAAGTTATAGATTTGGTATAAAATTCTAGATATTATTAATTAATTAAATTTTTTGGAACAATAAGAATAATAATAAATTTCAAGTTTTGGTTTATATGTATTTAATAATTGTGAAATTGTGAAATAATTATGAAACATCAAAAAATTATTTACAACAATTTATGTTGTTAAAATTGTATATTTGAAATAAATTAAATTAAATCTACAAATCGCGATACCTATTATCGTTTGAAACCAACAAATTGGAAAGTAGATTGTTGAAAAATAATTCACAATACTGCCGTTGAATGGATTTCGTGTCTTTATTGATTTTTAAAGTATACATATTATTTTATTAATTTTTTGTAGTAATTAATTTATATCTTTTTAGAGATTTCTAAAATACCGTTGATTGGAGATAACTACATATGTAAATATTGCTTGACAATGTAATAACTCTTGTGAGTGCATCTATACGATTCGTTTTAGTTTGTTCACAAGTACAATAAACTACTTATTTTGATATGTTATATGTAGCTTTACATGCAACACAAACTTCACAATAGTTAAAAAAAGACAACAATACAGATAAATAAGTAGGTAAATTTGTTCTTTGCCAATGTTATTCTAAAAACATTCGATATATATTTATGTACATATAGCGTATAACTTTGGTTTTAGTTGTTGGGTTATCAATATTTTTTCATTTTATTAAAGATGAAATATCAAGCTACAATATTGCATATAATTTTTTTTTCCAAAAATTATATGCATTATTTTAGCTTGATATTTACTAAAAACGTGTTTTTTGGAGAACTTATTTTGTTCACGGCAAAATGACGTAGCTAGTTTCTCAATCAAAAAAGAGAAAAAAACTACCTACAAGTACCTAAAAGAAAACAAATAAAAAGACAAATACTTTTTGAAACAGCATGATGCTTACTTTTCATAGCCAATAACTTCTATTTTAATTATAAAGATTAGTCATGTTTTTTTATTTGTCTAGCTAAACAAATCATTTTCAATGTCCCCATTGTTACACTATGAGTGAAACCTGTAATTTTATTTAAACAATAACGTTGCAGACTATATTTACCAAAATATTATTACATTTAATTTAACAATCAATTAGGTACTATTAAAAACTTTGTGGAGCAAACTGGGCTTAATAATCAGTGAAAATGATGCAATTAATTAAAACAAACTAATTAATTTTTCCGAAAGTTTTTCCGGGTAGTGTATGGCTTCTTCAGGGATTGAGTTTAATTAGTCTTGAAAGCAAACGTCCCACACATAATTAAAATAATATCCTTAAACAAAACAATACAAATTGACAGAAACACAATATTTGCATGCTAAACCTAACTAACACTAAATGCAATATTCACAAACACAAAAAAATTGGTGGTAGGACAAAATCAGAATAGTATAACATAATTTATGAAAACTAATGAAGAATTTCAGAAAATGTACGTTGGAACTAAGCGTACATTAAAAGTGAAAATGACAGAGCATGAAGCTGATAAAAAAGAGAAATAAAACGACACACTACAAACACTTCACTCTGAAAACCCTCCACAACCACATTCAACAAAAGATAAAAAAGACGATGAACCACAAAGAATATACATTGGCAACATCAGTGCAATATAACATTACCACTGCTTAAAGAAATCTGTGATACAAAACAGTACTACTTTAAAAATGTTTGTTTACTTACTTCTAAATATTCCATGTTAAATATTTATTTATATTTTCTTAAATGCTAATTTATTTTCATATCATTACATACTTACTAAAAATTATGAAAAAATTAAAATGTAAAACCATTAAATTTTTTGACGAAAACAATAAGTTTTAATTAATACAGAAAATTAAGGAAAAGTATGAATTATTTACCACCTTATTGTGGGTCCCGCTGTTTTTGGATTACAATTTATTTATTTATCCTCCAGGACATCACCTTAAAATCTTAAGGGATAATGTGATAGAAACATTTTTCCATAAAATAGATTCTTCAAGATTGCTAAAATTTCGGATTAAAAAAACAATTTCTTCTTTAATTTATTATTTTTTTTTTATTTTCACTTTTCAGACTATATTTCCACTTGTTGATCGCATGTTGTCTTATTTAATAAACATTTTTTTAAATATATGTATGTATATATGTATTTTGTGTGTTTATTTTATTGTATTACGAAATAGCGAAAACTAAAAATATGAGTTTACTTTTATTATCTGCGAAAGGAAAAACTTTAAAAGATATGTACTAATGTACCTGCTGCAAGCAAAACAGATCTCATAAACTGCACTTTCTTACCAAAATACATACATAGATGAATTTGCCTATTGAAACATTAAATTGAAATGAATTAACTTAAGTTCACTTTCCCCATCGCCTTCTATCTCTTTCGCGTTATCAATTGATTGTGGTTTAGTTACAACTTATACATATGTATGTAGTATAAGTGATAAGACACATTTTAATTAATCTGAGTAATGTTTGTTGCAAATTTATTATTCAGGAAACAGTTGTGGATCTTTTGTGTGCTTTACAGTTTATTTTTATTTAAGATGCTGTATCTTCTTACTATGGGAATACAGTTATATTTGTTCAAAAGTTTAGTCTGTATAACGTACTTTGATGCAGGTATCTAACAGAAAACCAACTGTAAAATATAATTTTTGTTGTTAAGTATATGTACATATACATTTTTTTTTTCTTAAGCTCTTGAATGAAATGCGAGAAAAACTTATGAAATCTGATAAAGAAAATCTATGCAGATTAATTAGTCTGTTTAAAATATTTGTAAAATGTTTTGGTGTAAAAAAAATAGTAAGGGTCTAGTGACTAACAACTCTCAACCACTGCCAAATATTTGTCGAGGAGCTACCCATCAAAAAAATATTGGAATAGGCAGATCGCGTTTGTGGCACCTAAATTGCATTGGAATAAAACACTTTGTGTTAAGACTTCTGAACTGTTAGCTTTGAACGGATAGTTTTACGTTTTCGTCGCACCGAGTTTGGTCAGCTACCGTGTAAAAAAGACATGCAATACAATCAAAATTTCACATGAGAAAAAAAGTGAAAAAAGGAAAATGTTGCTTACATGTTTAACTATGTAAGTCTGTGGTAGAGTACAATTAAAAATTTTTATTCATAGCCTAATATATTTTATTGTGCAGTTAGGTTGAATTTATGATAAAAATCATTATGTTATAATACAAGAGGAAATTTGGTGTTACGCCAGTTTTCTTAATTTTTACTTATAATGGTAGAGTTTTGAATTTTTTTTTATTCGAAAAGTTACAAAATTTTAAACATGAGAAACGAATTATTTCAATTTGATTATAGAAATTTAAATTAATATCTTTGGAAAGAAAAAAGAACGCTATCTAGATGTTAAATAAAAATTTTTAACTGTGCAGCGATCTCGATTGCATGCATTTTTTAAGTAAAACAATTTTGATTTATTTAATAAATCTTCAAATGCACCAACAGACGGAAATTGTAGATTTTTGCAAAACTGCTTATAACTAAGACCTCCTCTGAAACATATTCATTGGAGAAAACAGTCAACCAACCGACCATCTTCAGAAAAAAATTCGCTTTTCGATTTCAAGTCAATCCAGAAAAAAAAAAAAAAAAAAAAAAAAACGAATACAAAAGCATACAAATCATGGAAAGCTATGCTGTAAAGCCTAGTAGTTGCTGATGCGAAACGAAAAATTCCATATAAAAAAGACAACAAAATCATTAACGAAAAAGTTCGTTCTGCAGTTCGCTGTTTGACGGGCGAAATATATAATTGTAGCAGGTTATTTGGAGAGATCTTCGCTCTTTTTTCGCACATAATTAATTGCCCGTAGTTATAGAATAAATCGTGTGCGGGAAAATGACATTTGTATTGAATTTCTTCACTATTGTATGTACATTTAACAAAAAAAAAAAATTGAATTTTATTCTTATTAGATACGGTTTACAGATTTTAATGCGTAAGATGACCTAATGAGTTCCAGTGAAATCGCAGATGAAAAACACCGAATTTCATAGACTAAAGTTCAATAAAACTAGTTTTTGAAATTTTCTGTTTAATTTTTGTTGACCAGTACAACATTTATTTCAACAAAATATTACCCCTGATTTAAACCTAGTACGTAGAAACGAAATTTATCTGTGCTCTCCGACACGACAGCGAAATGCTTACGAAAACCAAAGTGGAAGTGTCACCAATATTGCTTTACGGTAAAATATGGTTTTAGCTTACAAAAGACATATAATTTTGCTTTGAAATGTAAGTAAATGTCTTGACATCATGTCAGCTGCATTTCTTACAAAAATTAACTTTCCAATATTTTATATGTTATAACTTATGTTTACCGATTTTATTTTGGACGAGATTAGAGAAATGCCAATTTATAACAGTTACCGGCTAGCAAAATGACCTTTTGAAATATCGACATAAAAGACAAGATTTTTTTCGCCTTAAAAAGTGGATATACATTCGCTTCAAGCGAATTGAAAAAAAAAAAAGCATTTTTATGTAGGTAGCTACGCACAATGAAGCGATATTTGATGCGCTAAATGCGAGTTTCTCTTTGTTATTCTTATTTGTTTGTATTTATTTTGAAGGAAAAACACGTGAATACTTTTCTCGCACCCAAATAGCGAGACAGATCAGATCAAGCTTATAAACTTGTGAAACTATATTGCTTTCGAACATGATTTGATGTTTTTTAATAAATTGTACATTATGCGCATATATTTATAGAGAATAGTTTTGGTCCCTTATCTATGAGTGAGGAAGCCAAACTGTTTTCCATTCAACAAAATGAATACTTTAGCATAGTGCAAAACAAAATATATTCATTCTTCAACCCCATTGTAAGAGAAGTATCCTCATATGGCTTCATGAAAATAGAAAAAATAAACATTATGATCTACTGATAACCGTATGACACACATTATGTATTCCAGTGAAACAAAAAAAAAAATATTTTAATTATTGATGAGATTTCCATTAGAAGGCAAAATAACCTTAACATACCGTTTATTCTCTAATTTTTAGGTAAAGGTTCTAAAAGTGGGAACAAAAACAATGACAATAATCTGACTAATGGTCATGCTGCAACTGCAGCTGCAACAGCCGAATCGAAAAATGATAAACCAATGGGTGAAATAAATGCCAATGAACCCAGTAGTACAGACAAAAAAACTGAAAAAGAAGATGATAGTGGCGGTGATGACCGGTCTGAGGAGAGCATTGACTTGGATATGTTGCATGACAATGGAATAACAGTCCACATTCAAAGTCCTGGCGCTGAATTGCTTTCTATACAGTTGTCAAGTATGGAGCTGGTACAAGAAATCCATCAGTTATTAATGGATCGTGAGGATACCTGTCATCGGACATGTTTCTCGCTTCAGCTGGATGGTGTTACATTGGATAACTTTGCAGAATTGAAAAATATCGAAGGTTTGAAGCATGGGTCGACTGTTAAGGTGGTAGAGGAACCCTACACAATGCGCGAGGCTCGAATTCATGTACGTCATGTTAGAGATTTATTAAAATCCATGGACCCAGCTGATGCGTATAATGGAGTTGATTGCAATTCTTTGTCCTTCCTACACACTATTACTCAGGGCGATTTGTTGGAAAAGAAAAAATCCCGACCCGATAGTGTCGATTGTACACCACCAGACTACATAATGCCTGGCTCAAAAGAACGTCCTTTGTTGCCACTGCAACCTGGCGCAAAAAGCTCTAAAGGCCCGCAATCGTTGAAGGTACTAACAACTTCAGCATGGAATCCCCCGCCTGGCCCACGCAAACTGCATGGCGATTTAATGTACTTGTATGTTATAACCATGGAAGATAAACGATTCCATATTTCAGCCTGTCCAAAGGGTTTCTACATCAATCAGTCGACCGATGAAGTCTTTAATCCCAAACCGGACAATCCAAGTCATTTGTCACACTCATTAATTGATTTATTATCACAGATCTCGCCCTCGTTCAAGAGAGCATTCTCGCAAATGCAGAAAAAACGCACCCTTCGACACGCTTTCGAAAGGGTTGCGACACCATACCAAGTCTACACTTGGTCATCACCACAGTTAGAGCACACGATTGATGCCATAAGAGCAGAGGATGCTTTTTCATCGAAATTAGGGTATAATTGTGTAAATTTTATCATAGAATCCCAAGATATAATATGATTTTTTTTATAGTTATGAAGAACACATTCCTGGCCAGACCCGAGACTGGAACGAGGAATTACAAACAACTCGCGAACTTCCACGCAAAACACTGCCTGATCGTTTACTCCGTGAGCGTGCTATCTTCAAAGTTCATGGGGACTTTGTCATTGCCGCCACACGTGGTGCTATGGCTGTAATTGATGGCAACGTTCTAGCCATAAATCCCGGTGAAGATCCAAAAATGCAAATGTTCATTTGGAACAATATTTTCTTCTCTTTGGGCTTTGATGTGCGCGATCATTACAAAGAACTGGGTGGGGACGTAGCTGCATTCGTAGCGCCCCGAAACGATTTACATGGTGTTCGTGTGTACAGTGCAGTCGATGTTGAGGGACTATACACGCTTGGTACAGTTGTAATTGATTATCGAGGATATCGCATTACAGCACAGTCGATTATTCCGGGAATTCTGGAACGTGATCAGGAACAATCTGTTGTTTATGGTTCGATTGATTTTGGCAAAACAGTCTTGAGCCATCCAAAGTACTTGGAATTGCTTCGTAAAGCTGCCAAGCATCTGAAGATTTTGCCTCACTCTGTTCTCAATGAGGGAGGTGAAGAAGTGGAGTTGTGCTCCTCAGTCGAGTGCAAAGGAATAATTGGCAATGATGGGCGTCATTATATATTAGATCTTCTGCGTACCTTCCCACCAGATGTAAATTTTTTAAAGATCGAAGGTGAAGAACCAAGCGCTGAACTGAAAGCCATGGGCTTTCCTATCGAACATAAACATAAGCTCTCTTGTCTGCGACAGGAGCTTTTGGAGTCATTTATTGAAGATCGTTATGTTAGTTTTATTCGAAATGCAGCTCAGCACTTGCAGCAGTTAAATGCCAACAAAAAGAAAGCAGAAGTGGCAGCTACTCAAACAGACGCCAACAAGAACCAACCCGCAATTGAGGATAAGAATAAAGATGAGAAGAAAGCACAAGATAACGCAACAGAAAAAACCACCACCGAAGAGATAAATGCGAATGCCTCAACAGAGGAAGCCAAAAAATTGACAGAAAGTGTGAACGAGAACAACGCTCACGATGAGAAACAAGCAGCTGAGGTTGTGAAACGAGCTTGTACAGCTGTTGGGTCGCTTAAAGAATACGAGTTTGACTTCCGTTTTAATCCCGATGTTTACTCACCAGGAATAAAGCATGTAGACTCCATCAACTCACCCAGTTCGCTAAAAAAACAAAAGCAATTGGTAAGAGATGCAGCAGAGTTCTTAGTGCAGAAGCAAATTCCTGCATTTATCAAAGAGCATATGGACCATTTGTCGGCAGCTATTGACGGCTGTAATTTGACTGAAACATTACATGCCCGAGGCATTAATATAAGGTAAATTATGTTGTTTTTTTCCGAAATAAAGTTTTTTAAATTTATATTTAAAAATTTTAGGTATTTAGGAAAAGTAGCTCAGCTGCTGGGGCAGGTTCCAAGACTTGAATACCTCTATCACATTGCCGTCCAGGAGTTGATCGTTCGCGCAGCTAAACACATTTACTACACCTACATGCAAAATACAGAAGTTATGAGCTTATCATCGGCAATAAGTCATTTCTTAAACTGTTTCCTTACTAGTGGGCCTGTAACAGCACCAACATTGGGATCTGATGAGCTACAAAAGACCAACAAACGTCGCAACAAACGAAAAAATGGTAAAAACGCACTCTTTGGCAATGACAACAACGAATGGGCGCTCATTACTCCCAAATCAATGTGGCAACAAATCAAGCGCGAAATCAAAGCCTATTGGGACTTTGATTTGGAATGTGATGACCAACGATCTGTTATTGAAACATATAAGTTGCAAAAGATCAGCATTCTTCGTGCATTCTGTTTGAAAGTTGGTATACAAATTTTATTGAGGGAATATAACTTCGAGTCACGCAACAAGCCTACTTTCACCGACGAGGATATAGTCAATGTGTTCCCAATTGTCAAGCATATTAATCCACGTGCAACTGACGCATATAATTTCTATACAACTGGTCAAACGAAAATTCAACAGGGTTACTTTAAGGAAGGTTATGAACTGATAAGTGAGGCATTGAATTTATTAAATAATGTCTTTGGTGCAATGCACTCTGAGAATGGACAATGTCTTAGAATGTTGGCCCGACTGAGCTATATATTAGGAGATCCACAGGAAGCGTTGGCAATTCAACAACGATCAGTGATAATGAGCGAGCGAGTTAATGGCATTGATCATCCATACACTATTTTAGAATACGTAAGTCTTTATTTGCTTATTTCTTTTTTTCCTGAAAATTATTTTCAAATACGTTTTTTTTTTAGACACATTTGGCGCTCTACTGCTTCGCAAATGGACAAATAAGTACATCACTGAAGTTGCTTTACAGGGCAAGATACTTGCTGCTATTGATTTGTGGAGAAGATCATCCAGAAATCGCACTTATTGATGTAAGTGCTATTCAAATACTAAGTTGTCCTATATTTTGGAAGAAGTTTAGATTGGTTCTATAATAAGAGTTGGTAAATTTTCCTATGTAAATCCAAATGATTAATCTGATCACTATTCCTTCTAAAAACTTTTGAACGACTGATCGATAATCATTTACGAACAAGCATTGATTCGCGACTTTTGTTAACGTTCTTAGCTATCTACACACTAGTACAAACTATCAAATATTCCCCCCATCATAAATAGTCTACTAAAAAAATATTTTTTTGAAATTTGCTTTACTTTTTTTTTAATTAGTAAATGTTTCATGGCTATTTCTGTTTTTCAAAGAAAATGATTAAAGGTAAAAACCTTATCAAAAGTGACTGGCAATCATAAGCCTTCTTTAATTTCCTTTTTAGTTTGTTGATTTATTATCTTTTTCAGAGTAAAACATGGTATTTAAGGATTTGACAAAATGATCTTATGGTTTGATTAAATTTTTATTTCAGAGTAACATAAGTTTAATCCTGCATGCAGTCGGGGAATATGAGCTTTCCCTTCGATTCATTGAACATGCTCTATCTTTAAATCTAAAATATTACGGAGCAAAATCAATGCATGTTGCTGTGAGTTACCATCTGGTTGCTAGAACGCAAAGTTGCATGGGTGATTTCCGTTCAGCGTTGACTAATGAAAAAGAAACGTATTGTATCTATAAATCACAGGTAAGAAATTAATTCTTTTTTTTTTGGATTATATGTGTTATTAAAATCCTTCGAATTTAAATTTTTAGTTGGGTGAAAATCACGAAAAGACTCAGGAGTCATCACAGTGCCTACGTCTGTTAACACAACAAGCCGTCTTCCTGCAAAAGAAAATGAACGACATCTACTCTAATGGCAAGCTAACAACTGGTCTTCCACCAATTCACATCCAACCACCAACAATGGGTTCTGTATTAGATATGCTTAATGCAATTAATGGAATTTTATTTGTTCAAATCAGGTACGTTTATTTTTAACCGTTATTAAAAAAAAAACCTTGCAAGCAAATTTAAGCAATATTTATTCTTCAAAAGAAAAGGATAAAAAACATTTCTAGAATTTTTTTTCTAAGGTTTCGCAACTCGACTTTGAAAAAATATATTCTAGTTTAAAGCGAGGGCTTATGTTACGAATATTTCATATTTCCCGCGAACAAAGTGGTAAAATACCATTACAGGTGCCGTTAACCATTATTTTCACTTCGGTTTTGAGAAAATTTTAAATTAGATCAGTTTGTGCAATATGCTAATAAATGGTTTTTTGACCATACTTTTAAACCACATAATTTGGTCCGAAGTTCTGGGCGTCTTACTGTTAATGAGGAAATGGACAACTGTAGTTGAACATTGATCACTGGTGAACATGTTGTTTGCTTTTTTTAGCTGAAATTAATAACTTTCCAATTTTCTTGTGCTCATTTCTTGTAAGGCCTTCGTCCTCTATGGTGACACAACACCTTTCCACTCAAAGTGATTCGCAAATAGTCAACTTTTGTATAGAATATTTGATCAAATTTTCTTTCTGAGATATTCCTTTTGTAAAGTCAATCAAAATTCTCGATTTAGTTTCAGAAGAATAGTTGTTTCCACCATTTTTATCAAAACTGTTAGATTGCAATGTTTGTTCGCTTTTTTGTCTCAAAACGATATTCGGCCCTATCGAGGTAACCGTCGGAGCGGAATTCTCCCCGTGGTCAAAATGCGTCGGTTGGCACTCGTTGGCGTGAGTTGCAAATGTTCTGCACAGCCAAAAACAGACACTTTTTTGTTGAAAAAATTGTACTCGTTGAAGCTGTTTGTTGACTTGATTTTTGGCTTTCCTTTAGTAAGCATGATAAATAAAAGCCCACGCAATGAAAATATTTCGTCGTCGTTCTATGAAAACTCCCTAAGTCCATTTTTTTAAATTTTGTAACATTGACATTTGTTATGGAATTTTACTAACAATAACTTGAAAATTTTTGAGTTTGATAAATTTTATATTTAGAATAAATGTAGCAAAAGAGTTGGGTACTTTTTACAAAAGTTAAATTTTGGTATTTAATTAACTATGCCGTGTTTATGAAAGGTTCTTCAGTTTCTTAAGAAATGGACTTAGGGAGTTTTCAAAGAACGACAACGATTTGATATTTTACAACATCTTCTATGACGAATATATGATTTTTCAGCTAGGTGATATTAGCACTGTACATAGGTACTATAAGGGCAAGTTATAAATTCGTGCAAAAAAATCGAACTCGAGATAACAACCAAACTTGACATTACGATGATAGAGAACACGAAAAAATTGGGTCCCGCAATTCCGTCTGTCTGTACCTCGGCCTACAGCCTAAACCCCTGAAGCGATTTGCTTCAAACTTGGAGCATATGATTTTTAGAGGGGAAATCGAGATTTTTTTTTAGCTCAAAAATTTTTTTTTTGAAAACGGGTGATGAATTTTTTTGAAATGTTGGTTTTAATTGTGTATTATTATATTCTTAAAAATGGCATACTAATTTTTTTTTCTAAAAAATTTCAAGAAATTTTATATATAAAAAATTATTTTGTAAGAAAACCGCTCCAACGAATCTTAAAATTTTTTTCTGCATAAATTCAAATTTTTTCAAGAATTGAGATAGCGTTCTTTATTCAGAGATTAAAACATTTTAACTACTTGTTATATCAATTATTTAAAGAAAGTGTTTCATGCTTTTTTCGATATTAAAATTTACATTCTCCAATTTATTAAATGGATAAATACATATTTGTGCATATAATTATCAATTAAAAAAATAAATAAATTTGATGGCACAACAGCTCATGAAGAACTAGGGCCTAGTGACTTACAACTCTCAACCATTCATGTGTGCGTGTCTGCAGGAATGGAGGGGACCTACAGTTTACTGCCGAATCCGAACGGCTAACGAGCGGCACTTTTCTGTGACAGGAGATACTCTTGGAGGATTTGTCAATTCCTCGCAAGAGGCAGTAGCCGTTTTTTCTTTTAAATAAATAGGTGGCGAGGCTGGGGATCCAACCTTAGACCTCCGGCATGACAGTCCATCGCACTAACCATCACGCCACGGCTACTATCAATTATATGTTTTATATTACACTCAATCTTTAAAATTCAAAGAAACTTTTACTTCAAGAGCAAGTTGGTGCGACCCATTCGTGCATTTTATTTACTATTTTTTGTCGATCACTGTATTTCATATTGTGATTGTGGTTTCTGATTGAAATCTGTCGATTTCGTTGTCGATAAATTTTCAGATCGATGCGTTAGAAATGTAATGCTTGGAAGTGTTTTGTCTGATTATTTGACCATGTAATAGGAAATATTCAAATGGTTGGATTCAAAATTCTAAACGAAAATTTATGTTTTGATGAGGATTGTAAAAGAAAATCCGGAGATTGAGATGGGGACTTGTACTTGTGTAAAGATTCAGCCAGTGAAAAGATAATAAATAGATACCGAATGCCGTAGAGTTGATTCTGAATGTCTTCATTGAAAAATGTGCAAGCTTTAACAGAGACAAATATGTTCCAAATAGCTTTATTGAAACTTTAATCAGACATTGTGAAAAGTGTTACTAATTTTTAATGTCTTTTTAATATTTTTTTCAGTCAAAAAGACATCGCTAAAGTGCGCACGGAAATCGAAAAGCATTTGAGGGATAGCGAACCAAATGAGACAACAGAAACTTTGAAGAAACTAACTGCAATCACCGAAGATGAGACTGAAGCACCAAAAAAGCTAACTAATGGTGATCTAGCAGCAGCAGCAGCAAAAGTTTCCAACAAAAACGACATTATAGAGTCACAACCAGAGACACCAAAGCAACCACAACAAAGCGATGTCACTGTTAACAGTTGAATTGGTTAAGCTTAGTTCTTATATTCTAGGAGTTAGAATACAAAACGAGTGGGTGTAAAAAAAAAAACATAACTTTTTGCATCTCTCAAACTCTAATCTTAAAAAAAAAAATATATATACCCTAAATATTAAAAAAAAAAAAAAACCAAAATCACTACACCACAAACAGTAAATTAGAATGAAAAACAAAAATAGCAATTAGGTTATTGTAAAACGTATCATAAAAGAAAAGAACAAACAAATAAACAAACTTAGACAACAAAACCTTTTACAAATTAAATCAATAGCTGAGAAGTGTAAACATAACCAAAAAAATGATCTTAAACGCATCGGAATTTTTTTTACAAACAATGAAGAGTAGGTTTATACAATAAGCCATTATTTTCGCGTGCTTTCACGAAATAAAATGAACAATATATAATAAGTTCGTATAACGAAAAATAAAAAAGGAATAGCAACGGTTTCCTTTTTATCCAATCCGCTAAAGTGCAATTTTTTTTTGTTTTTTATTATAAACACAAAATAAATCGAAACTCGATACATGGCTGAATACATTATAATTACAAATTATTTGCTACACCACAAACAAAAGTTGCGCAAAATTTAAATATCAGATCTTAATTAATGCAAGACTTGAATTTTGTCGACTTTTGTATTAAGTTGATTAAAAGAGCTTGGCATTGTTGAATATATTAAATTTGTGCAACTGCCATAGACATATTTTTTTTTTAAACCAAAACCAGTTTTAATTTTTAGTGGTTAATACACTAAGGCCCATTTGCTGAAACGAAACTTAAATATTTATGTTCAACATAAGAGCTTATGTGACAGTTTACGCTGAGGAAAAGTAGAACATAAGCGTTTAAGTTGAACATAAATATTAAAGTTTCGTTTCAGCAAATGGGCCTAAAAGAAATAATTAAGTTCACAAAACTTTTAAACAAAAAAATATAAATATTCACATTTACAAAGAAAAATAATAGTAATAAAATACAAAACAAGAACAATAATAATCATTAATTTTAAATAAATATAGAAATTGATCTTGTTATTGTTAAAACTAGTATGTAGCATTATATTGTTGATTGTTTTTATTTTTTTTTTGTTTTATTATTAAAATTAACTAAAATGAGGTCGCATTCGCTCATAAACATATTCATGCATCTACATCTTATTTTATTAAAAAAAAAATGAAATGTCTCAGTTTATAATAAAAATGAAAAGATTTGATTAAAAAAATAAAAATGTTTTGCATAATTATTTTACTACCCTATTTTATGAAAAACATGTTCGGCAGCTGGGTTTCTAGATAGCATTAATTTTTTTTAATAAAAATGGGTAAATAATTTATCATTATTATAATAACTATGATAAAGCAGAAAATACAAAACATTATTTGAACTAAAATGATTTATTTAGTGAATTTGTTTTTTAGAAGCTAAAACTGGTTATTCAAAAGAAACATCCCTCGCACTATTTCTCTCTTTAAACGAAACTGAAAGCTAATACGAATATAAATTTGTACTTTTTCAACCGACATGAGGGATACAAAATCAAACAAAAATACTAACACAAGGAAAAGAGCTTCATGTAGATATACATTTTATTCTCAGAGTAATTTATTTCTCGTCTCGAAGTATACAACTTGTTTTTCTCACAGCAGCTTCACAGAATAAATTAGCTGTGATAAAAATTTTATCACGTGAAGAGATTATGACTTTTGGTTTCACTTTTTCATACATCCAGAATTGAATTTCGTGTGAAGCTGTGAAAAAATTTATCATTTCATAGCTTCACAGAACGAGAATTGACCCCCCAAGAGACAATGATAATAATTTCCCGAGTCTCACAAGCTTTCTATAAAAGACCGATTTCAAAAATGTAGAACCCTCTACTGGAAAAACAATGTAATTTTTTTAAATCGGATATCAATTTTCAATATCTATCAGATTTACCAGGCTATTTAGCTTTTTAAATATGAAAATTCCCGGGGAAATTCAAAAATTCAAACTAAGCTAGTAGGCGGTGATCTGGCAACCGATTGATTTTCTTACCTCATTCCAGCAAGGACTTTCAGGATTACTTTGATCAAAGAAAGATTTATGTACATCAAATACAAAAACACAACACTTTGAACCTTATTGCGAGTGTCGTTCAACGTTCAACATCAAAAGTTATGCGCGTTATCGAAATCTTAGTACACATCTCAAAAACTAATACACTTTGACAGCTGGTTTTCAGTGTTTGATAAAAACATTAAAAAATTAAACACAAAAATACTTTTTATAATGAAATCAAATTTTGAACAAAATTGTTTAATTATTTAGCCAGTTCAGGTTTCTCAAGCTCACTGAGATCTCAGAAATCTGACCGTAATTCATCAGTGAGATTCCTCACTTTTGCTGTCAAAAAACTGAGACTGATATTTTTTGGATTCGCTTGCTCAATTATTTTTTGTCGCAGTTGATTAATTAATAAAAAAGAGATGGAAATTGGTTTTGACTTCTACCGGAGAAATTTTGTTCAGGTTTCTCCTTCTGCTCAGTGGAGATGACGGAGTTTGCTCAGTGAGATCTTAGAAACGTGAACTGGCTAATTTTTTTTTTTTTCAAAAATTAAGCTTTAAAATTAATTTTTTAAAAACTGTTCACTAAAACAACTTAATTGGCTTGTTCAGGAAAAAGAGATCTCTGAGATTTCTCAACTTCAAAAAGTGAGCAAGCGAATCCAAAATTTTTTTTTCCTCAGACTGTTGACAGCAGAACTGAGAAATTTTTCTGAGGAATCCTGTTCACGTAACTGAGATTGCTGAGAGCTCTGAGATCTTTTTCCTGAACTTGCCTAATATAAAAAGAAAATTAAAGAAGAGATTTTTTTTTTTAAATATTTTTCTATTTTAAGTCAATTTTTCAGAAAACTGGCCCTCCTGTCTAAACGGGGGAATTTAGACTCCCTTCCATACGATTTTTTTCTTGTCTCGACTCAACCTACACGCTCTAGCACCCTGTATAAACTCAATTAAATTTTTTAGTTTCTATGACTACTTTGTCATCATTTTCTCGTTTGAGTTTTAGAACTCATGACTGTGTCCAATAAATGCTACCAATGATGCATTTTGGAAAACTCGCAATAGGTTCCAAACATTCCCTGCACAAGAATTAAAAAATAGTAAACTAATTTTAGTTGATACAAATAAAAAAAATAGCATTTATTAAATTATAGAAAACATACATCGGAAGTTAAAAAACAACATAATACAAACACTACAGTCCAAAAAGCCCTTTCAAATCATCAATAGTTAATTTACTTCCTCCAGAAACCTTAGCACCTGTTAGTATACCATTTGCCAGTTCCAATTTATGATCTTGTAAAGCTTTTATCCTTTCTTCAACTGTGTCCTTGCACATAAACTTATAAATATAAACGGTTTTCTTCTGACCAACTCGATAAATACGATCCTGTGCTTGCGATTCAAGCTGAGGATTCCAATGAAGATCGATGAGAAGCAAATGATTAGCACCGATAAGATTTAAACCTACTCCTCCAGCTGTCAAAGAGAGTAGAAGAATTCTCGCTGAAGAATTTGGATCATTGAATTCGGTTACAATATTTTGTCTATTTTTTACAGGAATACTCCCATTTAGAGATAGTGTTCGCACGTTCTTTTGATCAAAATGAGTTTTAAGTATATTAAGTGTACTTGTCCACTGCGAAACAATTATGGCTTTATCAGAAGTTGTTAAAATTTCATTGTCGATAGTTTGAAGGACTTTCTTCATCTTGGAACTGGGTCGAGATAAATTAAACACTGGATTTGATCTTTGTAATACCCTAGCTGAGGCCCTCGAGATGCCTTTGTTTACTTGACTTTCATCTATGCTATCAGTTAAGTTTGAAGTTGAGTTATCATCAATTGCCAGTTTATTAAGTTGGTCCAACAAATCGATTTCTGGTTCACTGCAGCACGAATCCGTAGGCAAACTTTCATCTTCGTCTTCCAGCATTGCATCTATTAATCCAGGATGACAGCATATTTGCCTGAGACGCAGGAGGAGCACAAGGATTTCATGTGATTTGATATCTCTGTCACCATTATGAAGCTTTGAAAATTTCTGATGCATTTTATTGTAGGCGCCATTGGGATCTTTTGTTTGCTTAAAAGTCGGTCGACTACCTTGATCAAGGAAATACATATCATTATTTTTCTCTGCCCGTTGATATAGAAATTGTGCAAACAAAGTTTTCGAGTATGTCATAATTTTTTGATATACATTCATTTCGTCTTTGTCCAAGATGACTTCAATAATCTTGCATGGTGCTCTTTCTGGGAGACATGCAAGGCTTCCCTGTTGTTGTAACTGAGCCTTGGTTCTACGAAGCATTAAAGACTTCATTACAGTATTCAAACGTTGGGTGCCTCCAGTAGTTTTATTATCAATCCACTTTTTCCAATGGGCAATATCATCGAAAGGACTACACCTGAGAAACTTGAGAAGTGCATACACGTCTATTTCTTTATTTTGAATCGGTGTTCCAGTAAGTGCCCAGCGACATTTTGCCCGCAGTTCACAAACTGCCAGAGAGGATTGGCTTTTGTAATTGCGCACCACATGTGCTTCATCCAAAATAATTCTTTTCCAAGCTATAGAGAAGAGGGCCCCTTTGGTTTTGTATTCTCGAGCAACAATCTGATAGGTCGTGATGACTATGTCATATGTAGCTAAATGTCGTGGTTTTGTATCTCTACTTTGACCGTGATGTACACTTGTACTTAGTTTATGCCGATGTACCCTGTTGCTTACTTCAGATTCCCATTGTCGTATTAAACTAGCTGGACAAACAATAAGTGTCCCTCCGTTGTGATAATCTCGTCGCCCTTTTGATGACCAACCATTATTTTCTTGTTCGGAGTCTTCATCGTCTTCTTCATCATTTTCTTCTCGGTTTTTCACATCGAGTACGAGAGATATCATTGAAAGAGTTTTACCGAGCCCCATGTCATCGGCAAGTATTCCTCCTCGAGGCTTTTGATTCTCCCTCCAATTCATCCATGCTAATGCGTGCTTTTGATGTGCCATTAGAGAAATTTTTAATCCTTTAGGATCATCAGCTAATACATCATCACTCGGGCAGGTCTCCAAAGAACCATGTAGATCCTTCAAGCTTTCTATTGTTAGAACTTTCTGAGTATTGAATGTATTCATTCCCTGTTTTCCAGTAAAGACTGGTTTTATTGCATTAACAGCTGCTGATAGATCATCCCAGTTGGGCAAATCTTTATTGAAAAATGGTTTCTTTTTGTCTTCAACTACAACAACGTCATCATCAACTATGAGATTGACGACATTTTCTGCTTTCTTTTTGATATCATTTTGTAAGCTTGCTACACGAATCGATAGTTGCTTACCACCATCGAATAAACTTGGTCCAACAGTTTCTAATAAACTCTCAGCTTTAGCAAGATCCAATCGCAATTCATCAAGTTTTTTTACTTCCTTTTCGTAGAATTCTTTGGATACTCGAGTTGGACTACAAATAAAATAAAATTTTATGTATGTATATAATTATTATATATAAAATTTATATGTATATTTAAATTAATCATGATTATAAATTTAAGAAGTGTCAAGATTTCTAATTATGAACGATGATCTTAATCTAACCGTCCCTGAGTTCGTAAAAGTAAACATGATCAATCACTCATTAAAAGAATCGCAAAAAAAATGGTAGTAATTATGTACTTTTTAGGCAAAATTTGATTTTAATGCTGAAAGCAAACATCAGCGTTTCTAAACCAGTGAACACAATTTGAAATGGACTTCATTTGCCTGCAGAAATGCGACTTGAATGTGGCAATATTGCCGAAGTTTTACTTTTACGAGCTCGACCTGTATTAGTTTGAGAGCTAATAGCAAATTTTTGGTTTGAAGATATAACCGAAATTCACAAACGTGTGTGTAGAGGTAGAAGGGTCTTGATTTCGAATTCAATCGTCTGGCAGGATTATTTTGTCGCCGGGCAAAGGGAGGGGACGGTGAAAACAGCGATTATCCATATTTTTGTTTAGAGGGTATAGCCACTTTTTTTAACATACTTAAACTAAAGCTAAGTACGCTTTGATTAAGAATATTGGGGTCCCAGACGTAGTGTTGCCACACCCAGCCAGATGCCCACCAAAAGGAGCAAAAGTCATATATTGTTTTGGAAGGTATAACCAAATGAAAAATATTTCAAACAATCAGGAAGAACTTCCTCATTTCAAATATGGGGGTCCCATACGTTTTAAGTGTCGCCAGACCCAGCCAGACGACGAATTTCGGTACATTATCCGTAATATTTATGGTTAAATTTTATTTTATTCCGAAACACAACATTTTGAATTGAATATATGTATGTATCTCTACCTTATGTATGTATATGTACAATATGGGTGATTCATTTAGCGATAGGTATCTACCATTCTTGACATATATTTTTAAAAGTAAATATCTTTCATTAAATGTTAGCCATATCTGCAATCCATTCTGTATTTTCAACTTCGAGTGGTGAAAGGACTTGAACCTCTTCTGGTTGTTCTTCAGCCCAAATAATAGCACGCAGCTATTATAGTAGTTGGCTCAATGGCTGAGCAGAGTTTAAGTCGAAGCGTCATCGAAAGTTGTAACTACAAAATGGATTGCAGACATGGTCAACTTTTAAAAAATAGTAGCCCGTGGCGTAATGGTTAGTGCGTTGGACTGTCATGCCAGAGGTCTGGGGTTCAATACCAGCCGCTTCCATCTTAAATTTTTTTCGGAGCTACTACCTCTTGCGAGGAGTTGACAAATCCTCCAAGAGTATCTCTTGTCATAGAAAAGTGCCGTTCACCTTAGCCGTTCGGATTCGGCAATAAACTGATGAAGATATCTGGTTTCAATCAGTAAAAGGCCATTGAAGATCAAATATAAATAAATGTAGATTTTCAAATTTCATAAAAAAAAACCGTCTTAACAATTTAAAAAAAATTAAATTGTATGCAGAATTTTTTTTTTAGTATGGTCAAACAATTTAATGAATCCTAAAACTTGAATTAAAAATCGTTGAATTTTCGAATACCAGCATATTCGACTTAATATCAGAAATGATATTTTGGGAATACTGCCTCTTGCAAGTCAAAATTTTTCAAAGAGTATCATTCTAATGAAAAAGACCCTCTCGTCTTAGAAATTCAGATTTAGAAAAAAGTAAACGCCTATAGCAATAATTGAGAGTTATAAGTCCCAACGAAAATTTGAAAATTTGACGGTTAACATTGTTAATTTAAAAAACTTTATTTTATAAAGTTTGTTCAATGAAGAAATAGTCAGAACAGAACAACAACTGATTTTGACATTTCTCACAAATCTGTTCTAATTTGGTCTACCTAAAAAGCAAGTACAGAAAATCTTGCTTTAAACTATTCAAAACAGCCTGTATTCGAACAAACCTACAACCTCTACTATACTGTATTTAATGAAAAACGAAAACTGTGGAAATAA
Source organism: Epistrophella euchroma (assembly GCA_947049315.1). NCBI lineage: Eukaryota > Metazoa > Arthropoda > Insecta > Diptera > Syrphidae > Epistrophella > Epistrophella euchroma. The sequence continues at coordinate 42,842,634 of OX346248.1, forward strand.
ACTTACTTAATTGATCCTTTGTCGAATGGAGTAACCTGGGATAATTTCGCAGATATCTTTGGCTGCAAAGTGTTTGTAGTTTCGTGTTTCAATGGTTTAGAATCAGCAATAACAACTTCATCGGAGTCATTTGAGCTTATTTCTACTATATTTTGGCTCTTTTGTGTTTCAACTATATCGCTTTTATTCGATAAACTTAATGATCCTCTTGAACTATCATCACACTTTTTCATTTTTGGATTCAGTGTTGGAGATATTTTGTCTTGCGAATTATTACTTTCAGGTTCTTCTGAGCAAGGGATTGAGGGTAGGTTATCATTTGTTGATTTAGATTCATTAACCTTTTCAGGAAACATCATTGTTGAAGACAATTGGTCTTCAGGTAAATGTTTAAATATTGAACTGTATAGAACGAGGGAAAGACGTGATTGTGGATTATTTTTGAAAGATTGATTGATGTTCTTAGTGGGTGTTTCTTTCTCAGATTGGCTAGATGAATAAAATAAAAAAGGAATAAATTCACATTGGATTGAGAAATTATTGCACTTGAAAAACTTCACTTTTTCTACCAAAAGATGTATTTCCTGCGTTGTGTAAAAAATCGTTACACTAATGATTTCCCATTTGAATTCACACCACACAGTTGTTTGAAGTTTTTCATAGCATATATTACTCATTTCTATATTGGTACAAAAGATAAACTTTATGAAAAGTGGCATAGTCTTCGTGCAATATTTTACACCACTTATAAATTTGTATTGGATTTTTTGCACTTTTTAGGTTTTTTTTTTTTTTTCGAACTTCAGCAGATAGTATGTGCATATAAATATACTAGTAAAGATCTCATTCAAAATTAGTTTGGGAGGCGAACATGAGGTTACCAGTCTTCTTTTAGGTATTGAATAAGAGGTTACCAACAACGATAGCTTTTTTTTTGTAAACCGCAATCAACTTTTTTTATTTTTGTTCATAATAGGGATAGAATTTTGAAAGTGTTTGCCCGAACGAAGAAAACCTTATTCTTTTTCAAAAAAAGGAAAAACAGGGAACCACTTTACACTAGGACAAGGATCGATTTTTGTTTAGTTCCGTAAGTCTGAGTAATATAGGAAAAGAAAGTTCCGTCATCGTGATGCCCCAGTTATTCTACACTGAAGGCGATCTGTTCATAGATAGTTGATTTCTGAAAATCATAAGAATAAAAAAAGGAGGAGCGATGTAGGTACCATACTAAAATAGAATTTTTTTCGAATCCGAAGGAACAAGGTGAGAGAAGCTTTTTAAAGACAAGCGATACCTACTCTTGGAGATTTTTTAGATCGCAGGAGACAGTGTCAATGAAAAAAAAATATTTTTTGTTCTCATTTGGCATGGTATAGGTACGAACTAACCATTACGACAGGGGCTACTACTGGGTATTTTTAACAAAAGAACCTTTTAATGGAGAAAACAAGAAAATTATGGAATTTAACTTACTTATTTGATCCTTTGTTGGATGACGTAACGCGAGGCAGCGCCGCAGATATCTTTGGCTGCACAGTTTTTGTATTTTCGTTTTTTATTGGTTTTGAATCAAAGGAGTCATCTGAACTTATGTCAACTATTTCATGGCTCTTCTGTATTTCAACTAGATCACTTTCATTCGATAGATTTCTTGAACCTCCTGAACTATCATTACCCATTTTCATTTCTGGATTCAGTGTTGAAGGCAATCGATCTTTTTTTGACGCTGATTGACTAGCCAAATCATGTGAATGTCTGCTTTCAAGTTCTTCTGAGGGACTTTTTGAGGGTTTAGATTCATTAACCTTTTCAGAAACCATCAATGTTGAAGACAATTGGTCTTGAAGTGAATCTCCAAATATTGAGCTGTATTGAACGATGGAAGGACGTGATTGTGGATCGCTTGTCAAGGATTTATTGTTCTTCGTGGGCGTTTCGGTCTCCGATTGGCTAGATGACGTTTCTTCACTAAGACTGTGGGTTCTTTCATGAAATGAATTCTGGACTTCAACATCTCGCAAGAAAGGGTTTTCCTTGAAAGATTCATCACCAACGTTACTGTTTTCAGTTTCCTCATCTTCGGAGGAATCATCGAATTCACTAGAATTGCTTGAAAGATCGTCAGGTCTAATACCAGTGATGCTCATTCGAGTCCTTGGCGATAGTGCTTGGCGCTCAAATCGCTCCTCTTCTTCGTCTTCACTATCAGAAATGATTACAGCTCGTTTCACAAATTTTGTTTTAGGCCTCTGAGGTAAGTCTTCATCGCTTTCAGAAGCGGAAGAATCTTCAACAGTTAAATCTGTGGAGAGGGAATTGATATCATAATTATTTTATACAAAATATAAATGTTTTTGTTTTAGAATGCAATAATCATATTCACTTTAAACTAAAACAAAAAAAACCACCTTGTGATATTTGGGATGTGTCCTTTTCTTCATCGGAAGTATATACTTCTTGGGAATCATCCATTTTAGAAATGAAATTAGAATATTACTAATTTTTAATAGTTTTAGAAAAAAAAATTAATTATAGCAAAGCAAGTGTTTTTTCGACAAAAGATGCGTATTTTTTAATCCGTTAACAAGAAAAATGTTCTGTTAAATTTGAGATTCAAAAATGTGAAAAGGTCTGTTTGGTTACTTTTGTTTCTTTGTAACTTTCACCAAGAGTTTCGCAAAGTTGGGTTTTTTTCCTATCGGTTTTGACAGCAAATTCTGCGACGTGCGTCGTACGACGCTAATTCACAAACAGTGGTGCGTTCTTATGTTACTGTGGTTAACTATAGTTAACTATAGTTAACTTCGGTCGTTCCTTTAATTCAGAAAAGTTACTTCGAATAACTTTATGACGTCATAAAATCGTTCCTAAATTCCAAAGTAAAAGTGTCAAAAAGTAACTTTTTGTAACTTTTTCCAACTCATCTCCTCGATATGAATTGAAATAGTTGATCTGTCAAACACAGCTGAAATGCAATGGTCGATGTTTTGTTTACTTTTTGCTCTTTTGATTTGGAGTTGTTTTCAATATTTAAAATATATTTTTATCAATTTAATCGATTTTTTTTGTCGAATTTGATTTTTGGAATAGTTTTCTTTTATTTTCTGATGCATTTTCTTTCTGTCGGCATTTTCTTCTTTATATTTGGTTAATTTTTCATCAAAAAATTCTGTGCCATAAGCAATGAAGAAAATTGCACATGTTATTTTGAATTCTTAATAATTACTATTTTTGCAATAAATTTAATGCAATCACATTTTTTCTTGGTTATTCATTCCATATATACAATTTAATTTTATTTTTCAACCCCTTTCGTTTGACAGATTAACTATTGTTAACTCTGGTCGTTCCTAAATGAAAAAGTTACCAAGAGTAACTTTCTTAACTATGGCAGATCAACTTTTGTTTTTGACACATTAACTATAGTTAACCACAGTAACATAAAAGAACGCACCTCAGGCATAAAATAAAACGAATTATTTTTTGACAGATACAAATATCACATGGGCCTCGTTCAGGGATTTTATCCAAAGCGATCTGGATAGCTTTGTGTTGTTGTAATCCCTTGTGAAAAAACAGCTGATCCAACAACAACTAAACGTATCTGAAAATTCTTGGATAGGCTGACACCGCCTTGGATAGGTTCTTGAACGCGAGGATGGATAAGGGGCCAGTTATAGCGATCAGGAAAACTCATCAGGAAAAATTTTCTTTGTGATAATTTAATGTTTTATCATACGATTTGAAATATACAAATGATACAAATCGATGATAAATCATTTAAAATATTTATTTCATTAACAAAATTTTCTTTGGAGGAAATATTTATTCTATAAAATTCATTTTCTGATGGAAACTCGTTTTCTGTACGAAATTTCCATCAGAAAAATGAATAAGTACTTGTTTTAGACAAAGTATTTCTTACAAATTAAATTTTTTTAATGAAAAAAATATTTCAATTGGTTTATCATCGATTCGTATCCTTTTTATATTTCAAATCTTATAATAAAACATTGAACTATACAAAAGAAAATTTTTTTCTGATCCATTTTCCTGATCGCTATAACTGGCGCCTAAGCATGTTTGATAACATGTTTCACATTCAAAAACATGTTTCACAACATAGCTTGAAAACTATTGAACAGAATAGACTTGCCGCCGCCGTCGCAAACGACGCTTCCGAAAAAAAAAAAATGAATACAATCCTCGCGTTCAGAAACCTATCCAAGGCGGTGTCAACCTATCCAAAAAATTTCACAAGGGATTACAACAACACAAAGCTATCCAGATCGCTTTGGATACAATCCTGAACGAGGCCAATGAAACGTGCATTCCTGTCAAAACAGCGGATGGAAATTAATGTTTTTAATCGATTTTGTAGTTACCCAAAAATTCCTCAGTTTTGCTGTCAAAAAACTGAGGATGGATTTTCTTGGATTTGACGTTTCCTTTTGTGACATTTGTTTTCTTAGTATTTAGTTTTTGTTTGGAGCTTAAATACTACAGAATCAAAGTTTTTTGGAAAACAATGGCGCAAAATTTTAAACATTGCTCGTTTAAGGAATAAAACCGGCTCTAGTTAAAATAGTCGTTTAGTTTAGATCACTTGTCTAACTATTTCTTAATTTTAAACAAGTTAAACAACTCTTTTAACTAAAGTGGACTCCGCTACGTAACGTAGGCAAATTTAGATTGAACAACCCCCGAATCTGACATTTTGAGGATATAAAACTCACACAGCCATACAAAAATTAAAATTAACAAAAGCAAAACATTTTTTTTTCAAAAATTCATAAAATAGGTACAAAGATGTGTGTATATAGTAGATAGGGATTGGTGTAATAATTATTGTATGCTTCATATGAATGGAGAAAAAATTCTATTTTGAAATATAAAAAAAAAAAATTTTGGCCCTTCCTTGGATTTGTAGTTTTGTGTGTTCTGTTCTTCGCCGCCGCAACATCTATTGCAAAGTTCAAGTTATCTGAGCACTTTAAATGGTTTGGGCAGTATTTTACAATGTTGTTTCCTTTTTATAAACCTGAAAATCTTCAAAACTAAACAAAAATAACTTGGGAAAATATTTCGGTTCAATTTGTTTGTTGTGAAATGGAAATTGCCAACTAGATAAAGTACACTTTTGAGAGATAAACAAGTGTTTTCCTGATTTTAAAGTTAGACAAGATCTTTAACGTTAAAGTATACTTTATACTACGTTTTCACTGCAAGTTAATCTCGTTTAGATTTCATAAATCCCAAATAGTGTTTTCACCAGAAAAAAAGATTAAAAAATGGATTAATTTTGACAGAACCTTTAAAAATGCAGATGGTGGGTCATTTTTCTTATGAAGTGGAAGTGAGATGGCAAGTGTGCTTTAGCAGCTTGTATTGCGCTGAATAGGGGAATAGGCCTGTTCGAATTTTACCTATGAAGATTTAAATGAGATTTATTTTAAATCTTGATTTGAGGAGATTAAAATTTGTATGGTAAATCACGGGATTTGTGAAGAGATTTGTGGTAAATCTACCTAAATCTCGGTTTAGTGGTCGGTGAAAACGTAGTATTATGTCGTTTAAAATTACCAAAGAATCGGCTCTCGCTATAAAAATAGATTTTAGAGTCGACTCCCATTCTAAAAGTGATTTAGAGTAGGTTTTAAATGTTTAAAATTTTGCGCCAATGTATTTAGTGAATTATCAATTTTGTGATTGAAAAAGTTCTAATTAAAGTCTTAACTACATTGGCCACTTTTTGCAAAATTACAAAAGTAAAAATATTTTTTTTCCCGCTAGCGCAATTGTTTTGTAAAAAAGAATGTATACAATTCTTTTTAAACCAAAATTTAAGCTTCCTGCATCATTTTTATAAGTTTTCCAGTGAGAAAAACTATTCCAAAATGAATTTGAAAATTTTTACTTTTGTACTTTTTCACTTTTTTGGCTTATGTAGTTAAGCCTTAACTACATAAGCCACTTTTTGCAAAATTACAAAAGTAAAAATATTTTTTCCAGCTAGCGCAGTTGTTTTGTGAAAAATAATATATACATATTATTTTTAAATCAAAATTTAAGCTTTTTGCATCATTTTTATAAGTTTTCCTGTGAGAAACACTATCCCAAAATGAGTTTGAAAATTTTCACTTTTGTACTTTTTCACTTTTTTGGCTTATGTAGTTAAGTTGAATAATGGCCGATTTAATAATGCCCTGATAAATATTTTTGAAACCCGACATAAATTTGAAAAAATGTACTTTCCGTCTGCCTCAAAAATTTCAACCATATAGACAGTTCTATATGGTGAATAAAAAGCTCCGCTACAGTCAAACGCATCCTTGTGTACGAACCCCCTACGTGGCTCAGTTCTCACAACATTCCAAACTGAAAAGTTGGTTGATCAAATTCCAGCAGTCATGTCACTTGTCAGCCTCCAGCGAACTTTCGCAGTTATCAAACAGATCTAAAAAGCAATACAGTTTTCTTCTGTAAATTTTTGAAAAAAACAATTTTTAAAACTTAAATCTTGATTCTTGAAGAATATTTATTTGGTTTTAAAAAGAAAATATGATTTCTTTCCAATACTGCATGGTAGGTAAATTCACTATAAGTTCATCATTTTCCGAAAAAAATAAAATTTCTACATAACAAAATGAAATAGGTACCCACATAACGTACAAAGCTGCTTAATTTAATATAGTGGTCGATTTTGTCAGAAAAGTTAAACCCATTGGCGTCTGGCTTCCCACGAGTCAAATTTTGCCCTGTGGTGACTGATGGAGGCTCTTCCTCACATTATAAGACAAAGTTAAACCAATAATCATTATAATTTATAAACAAGACAAGATAAATACCGTCACCGCAGGGCGAAAATTTACTCTGGTTGGGTGAGGCCAGAATTAAAAATTTGCGATATCCATCAAAACAATATCAACATGGAATAAAGCACATTCTTAAATCATTTAAATGAAAAGCCAAATACATTTTGCGTTTTAAATCAATATTAATTAAATATCTGCCGACGTTTCGATTCTTGTTGGAATCTTCTTCAGGGCTGTATAGATAATTTTTACTGTGCCCTTACAATATTATATTAAAATATTTATCTATACAGCCCTGAAGAAGATCCCAACAAGAATCGAAACGTCGGCAGATATTTAATAAATATTGATTTAAAACGCAGACTGTATTTGGCTTTTCATTTAAATATACTCTAAGCAGTCGGTAGTCACAAACATCCTTAAATCATGTTTTAGTAACCAGAAACGATGTTCCTTTGTAGATGATAATTGGAATGTTCAGATAGGTAGGTATTTCCTTTTTTTAATACGAAATTTTAAATAAAAAAATCCTAGGTAGTTACATAATTATGTATTGATACATATTTAATGAAAAATTAACTATATAAACTAGTACAAGTACGTAGGTATAACAGGAGTGCGGTTATCTGAAATTTTTTGGGTTTCCTTGTCAAATGACTTCTGTTTCATCATAACTTTATGTTCCTTTTTTTTTTTGATTCTCAAGTATACAAAAAACACATTCCAATTATAATCGAAACTGTGCCCAAAAGTGATAGTATAGAAATCGATTCGCCAAACAAAAATATTCCAAAAAGAAACTTGAAAGAAAAAATCATTTATTAAAACTACATATATAAAATTCATATTCGGCCCTATCGAGGTAACCGTCGGAGCGGAATTCTCTCCGATTTCCTACGATTCGGAGACATTTTGCTTCGACGGTTACCTCGCTCCGACGGTTACCTCGATAGGGCCGATTATCTTCTATTCTGCCGTGTAAACTTATAATGACGTACCTACCTATCTAGTTTTTTTCAAATATAAGGAGTTTTTTTTTCAATCGACAGAGATGTTGGATACGTCTTTTTTAGTTAACACTGCAGTGTTTAAATCTAACTCACCGAACAAATGTAATTGGTAGCAGATGAGATCACAGTTGCCGTTAGTGTTTGTTCTGTTGAATGCAATGCTCTCAAAAAGTGTCTCCAATTTAGAATATTACAAACAATCATAAGAGCCACACACAATGCTTGAAGAACTATCAGGTACTAGAAAATGAATAACTATTATGTTTTTGATTTTTTCTTTTGTATTAATCGAATATGATATAGGTACCGGTTGAATAACATTTTGAAGTGTTGGATATATGTAGAAAAACTCAAATTCTCCTCCAGCTAATTTACCAAAGGCACTTCCACATGCTGCGAAGAAGCCTGCGAGAAGTAGGTGCTGCATTATTATTATTTATCATTAATAAAAGAAGTAAAGGCATTCAATAAATCATTGCCACATTTGCGTTAAATACACGAAAACTTGTTCCTTAACATTTTTAATATCACGACACATTCAAGTAAATGGAATCTCAAAAACAAAACAAAAAAACGAGTACATTTTGCAAATTGTCAGTATTCTTTCTATCAATCAGCTGTGAAATTCCAAACGCCATATTAAGTAGGGGAAGACGGGGCATTAGATTCTTTATATTTTCCGCGTTCGGATAACTATTCAAAGCTATCCGCAAAGGTTTGTGTTGTAATCCCTCGTCAAATAATACCTGATGTAACAACAATTTAAGGTATCTGAACATTTTTGGATAGGTTGACACCCTCTCGCATAGTTTATCGAACGTTAAGATTAACAAAAAAAATTTAACTTTGGCATAATCCTAGCATTTGACACATGATTTTAATGTACAATACGAATATCTGAGTATCATATTATACCAATTGCTTGTCATAGTCTGCTTTTATTAGAATTAATTGGTATAAAAACCCAAAGTTAAAGACATTTATATATAAAATGTTAAAAATTGTAAGCTGAACAATTTTTCTGAGCACAAACTTTTTTTCGACAAACAGAAATTTCAATACACGCTTTGAAAAATAAAAAAGAACCAAAATGCAGTGGAAGCAATGAAGCGGGAAGGCCAAAGTTGTGTAAGCGACATTTGATTGTCCACTTGAACATTGGACTGCTTTCAGACTTCAACAATTTTCAATCTTCATTTCTTTTTTTTCATTCTGATTACAAAAATCATTTTAAACGCTATAATTTTTAATGAATGTTTACTTTGTGCAAGAGAAAAGAAGTCATCTGCTTGCAATCTTAACTCACAGAGTGAAAGACGAATTAAAATAAAACATACTGGAACAATAAGGAAAACACTAAGAAGGAAGGGCTATATCTCGATTTTTTTCAATTCAATTAAATTTTTCTCTCGCCAACGTGCTTAAAAATCTCAAGAAAAAATTTCATCGTTTAAAAGCAGTGTTTTGGCTCGGTGAAAAAAAGAGGTTTTAACTGGTTTAAGCAAAAATAGTTTTTTTTTTCTTATTAGACATTGGTGCAATTATTAAAATAAGAGAAATTTATAAATTATTGAAGGTTGCTAAACAGTTTTGTTTTCTTCTTAACTAATGAAGTGGGAAAGAGTTGAATCGAATACAGGGTATTCCGGTTAATGTTAACCCTCTACTTCTTGCAGTATTATTTTAGCGCATATATTTTCTTTTTTTTTTGTTGTTGTAAGGAAAAATCCGCTAAATTTGTGTTTATGTACTACACACTATTAAAGATTGGATCGTAGGATCTTTCGCGAAGTTTTGGTTTTACACGTTTTCAATTTATTTTAAAATTTTTCAAGAAAACAAAAAAAAAACAGAAAAAAAACTGGTGCGTATGAATTTGCTATATTTGCAGTATTCTCTCCTTGTTCGTTTTTACGTTCTTGTGTTGGCGTTAGCGTAATCTTTCAAGTTTTTAGCCATTATGATTCGAAAATTCCCGTGAATATGGATACTGCAAAAATGCATTATAGCGTTAGTTGCACATGATCAATTGAAAAATACTAAGACGAGGTTTACTCTTTAGTATCTACCTTTATCAAAAACACAAATTTAGCGGCGTGACAAAAAAAACACTATTTTGGTTGCTATTTTTCTTGTGTTTCTCGACCATGCGAAAGCTGCAACCTGACTGCCTATATTTTTTGACATTCTGAACTTCGACCAAATAAAATTCACTCTGCACATAACTAAAAGTTCAGTCAGTAAAGATTTTTTTCTGGTAACTATATTTAGTTCTCTTAGTTAAGGCTGGAAAAACAAAATCCATATATTGGGTTAAAAGATTGCTTGAATGAATGAAAGTCTGGGGTTTTTATTTTTTTTACTCATTCATTCAATAGTTTCCTTATGAAATAGTTAAAATAAATGCGTTGCTGTGTTTTTTGCATCTTGTCTGTTTGTGGGTATATTATACCAATCAATATTATATATAAGTACACGCCCGAATAGGGCTGTTTTTAGTTTTTTTTTCACTTCTACCGTGAATTTGAGCAGAGGGCAAAATGATTTTGTAAAAAAAAATCTTACAGAAAATGTCCTTCTGGGCAGAGCAGGAGACAACAACCACGAGTTAGTAGTTTATATATAAATAGCTAAATGTTGGTAAATAAAAGAATGAAATGAAAAAAGAAATTTATGGTTCCCACAAATAATATGCCGTTTACATACATAATCGGTCCTATCGAGGTAACCGTCGGAGCGGAACTCTCTCCGATTTCCTCCGAATCGGAGACATTTTGCTGGTCGGAGAACTACCTCGAAGCAAAATGTCTCCGATTCGTAGGAAATCGGAGAGAATTCCGCTCCGACGGTTACCATGATAAGGCCGAATGGGTCGTATGCTAAAAATTGAATAGTGTTAAATAAATAAATATTTGTTTTCTCGTTTTTTATATGAAGCTATGATTTTAAGCCGTGTAGCCGTGGCGTGATGGTTAGTGCGATGGACTGTCATGCCGGAGGTCTAAGGTTCGATCCCCAGCCTCGCCACCTATTTATTTAAAAAAAAAACGGCTACTGCCACCTTTATATTTTTATATATTGGATTTGTAAAAAAATGTAATTCAATTTCCTAGTCGGTTAACTTTTCTGTCTACCATGTTAAGAAAAATTCCAGAATATTGCCGTCCATATAGAACATCATTCAATATTTTTTCTTGTTACTTTGTTTTGTTTTATTTTTTTTCCAAATTTCATTACACACAATACTGATGAAATCAGGTTTTTTTTTTCCAAAAAAATACATAAATTGTAGTTTTTTTTTTTAGATTGTATATTGTATTGTAATGATACAGTAACTTTACATTTATCAACTCGGGGGAATTGCATTGTCTACCTTATAAGGAATTTTTGCCAAACAAAATCTAAAACCCAAATCTGTAGCACCTAGATAAATTCTAATAATTTATTCATATTTAAGGGCATACCATAGTTCTTAATCTAGAGTATCGAAGTAAACAATATGTTATATGTCTTATAAAATCATCACTTTTCGACCACTTCACTTCCGTTTCTTGCATTTGTTGCGGCCTTTCCGCCTGCGGCCAGGTGGCTTTGGTGATTTGCCATTCTTCTTATTATTTGAGACCTGCCTGCTAAGTCTGTTGACGGCATTCTGTCCAGTAATCTTCTTTGAAGGCAACAAATGCTGACTTACCAATTCACCAAGGAATCCTTGGTGTGCCAGCATCGATAGAAACGTACAAATAAATTCATCGTAGTTGTGCGTGCGGCGACAATCGTCAACCTTAGAAAACAAAATTAAAATTGATAAGCATTTTCAACTGGCTTCATTGTTTACCTTGAACATGTATCGCTTGTCGTTCTCATCATTCAGATGTTGTTCATTGATGGCGATTTCTGAGTCGAGATTCTTGAGAAGCGATTGTAGATCACGAGCTGTAAATGCATTCGACTCAAGAAGCGATGGAGATGTACTCCGCGTCTCGCCATTGGCATCTTTTTTGTCCTCGTTGCTTGCTTCATCGTTAGTTTTAAGGAGCTTCTGGAGTGTTCCCGAAACTATTGCCTGATTTGTTCGCAGCATCTTTAGTTTATGGGTCACGGCAATTCTCCTGTCTGGAACTACGGCCATTAAATTAAAGCGAATATCCTGTTCGCCGGTAGAGATGCCCAGTCTTTCTGCCATTACACGGCGGAATTTGTCCGTCCAGTCTTCGTTTTCATCCCATGGACCATGATCCATAGGGAAAGGCTTCAAGCCGTCTAGTTCGAACAAATGGCCATTGATTGGAACAAAACTGACAAAATGGAATGCTTCTCCAGTGAATCGACTTGTTGTCACACCACTGCTCTTATCTAACCGTCTTCTAGCCTGGGGCATAGCATGAGAATTGTGTGCACATGCCAGTTCTGGAGTATTTCCAATGGCCCAGCCCTTATTTTCGGGACACATACCTTTTGTGTGGACTTTCAAACGATTCAGTGTCTCTCCCAATGGCAAATCATTGCAATTGAGCAAAACGGAAAGCAAAGCGTGTGTGGCACAGCTATTGGGAACAACTTGTTGGGCAAAGAATATGTTGCTTACAGCTTCCTCGTCCTTTACAAAAATCTCTGTGGTTTCCACAATTTTCCTTCGTGCACGGCGTTCTTCAATCCATCGAAATAGAAAGATAAAACCATAAACTGGACCTTCGATTGGCTTCTGCAGATCGTACACCTCTTCGACTTGAACGTCCTTGACGCCGAAGTCTTCTAATAAGAGCGTGAATAAGCCGGGGTCACTTTCTAACTCCAACCAGCCGTCGGTTAAACGATTGATGTCGACTGGCATTTTGGACATTCATTCGCTTATAGAAATTCAATGTGGTTAAGAAATCTTTGTTAATTCCGATTATAAAAATTGTGAAAATCAAAATATTTTCGACAATTTTTTTTTGTTTATAGTGTGAAGTTAGATGAGGTTTCGATTTGTGAAAGTTTTAAAAGTGAAGCCAGATTGATTTTTTTTTAATTATAGGGTGTTTTTGTTTAAATACCTTGTATAGTACATCTTTCCTTCAAAGTGAAAATTTTCAAACTCATTTTGGGATAGTTTTTCTCACTGGAAAACTTATAAAAATTATGCAGAAAGCTTAAATTTTGGTTTAAAAAGAATTGTATACATTCTTTTACACAAAACAACTGCGCTAGCGGGAAAAAAAATATTTTTACTTTTGTAATTTTGCAAAAAGTAGCCAATGTAGTTAAGACTTAACTGTACCACTTGTATAATACTTCACTTTTGTGTTTAAGAAACCAAACGGTGACAAATCATTTTTATTTGAGACCATAAATTTGTAATTACATTATTGTTATTATGTTCTCAAAAATCACCAACGAAAATTAAGAGATAAAGTGTAAGCTAACTAAAAATAACTTTTTAACCGTAGCTCCACGAGAAATATTTCATAGAACTGTATTGCATGCTATCCTCATGTAGGCTACTTATAGTATTCTATAAGAAATTTCGTTCCACATATTGCTCTGCTCATAGAAAACTATGAATAGTATTCTATTTCTATGAAGAAGCAATTTTCCGTTTGACATTTGTAGGTTTATTTCATTTTTTTTTTGTTTTGTGTTTTTTCGAATGTAATTATAATTAATTGTAGGTACTAAAAGGAAGTTTTGGTCTTTTTTTTGTGGATTCCAACAAAATTAACAATAAAGGCCTACATTCAACTTTTGTACAAAAAGAACTATATCCTTTCAGTCGTATTAATTAGATTTCCTTAGAACACTCTTGGACAGTTGTCCAGCTAGCAACTGCATAAATATTTGGACAACTCATTATTAATAATCACATTCCAGCAGCTGTCTAAATACGACCTCATATTGCCCGTGACATAGCTGGAATAATTCATTCTCGAGTGATTTAATGAATTTACCCGACTTTTTGGATACGTTCAAGGGACATTTCTACACAACTTTTTGTTTAGCAACATTGTTCATTGAACGTGCCGACTTCAGAATAGGTTTGGACAGCCAATTTCGGTGTCTAAGTTGGACAACCGATGGAAATGTTTATTAATACGAATTTGGAGTTGGACAGCTGTCTAAAGTTAGACATACTTTGGAATGGGTTTATTAATAAGAATGTTTGTCTTTTTGTGTGTTTTCATGTTTGTCCTTTTTGCAAAAAGTTTTTGAATGTAGTTAAGCCTTATTTATTTTATTAACTTTTGAAAGTGTCCCACCAACATTTTATGGTATACTATCGCTATTTCTTTCTATCAAAAGTACAGGTGGTAATCTTTGGTGTAATTGTCGTTGAAATTTCGAAAATAACAAATAGGACTAAGGAATGCCGTTTATGGTTCATTGCCATTGTCTTAAATATTGCCAATTGAAGCGCTTTGGATACATCAATGGCACTATTGCACTCTAGACAAAACGATTATTGCCTATGAACAGAGCAATATTAAAAATAAAGAACTGGTATCACTTACCCAATTTTCTTTCTAACGTGATTCGTAGCTTATCTATAAGAAACTCGCCCAGCTGTCGGTATTTGACATTTCAACTTTGACAAGACTTCAAATTCAGATTATTTTTTTTATTCTTCGGGCAAAGTTTATGAGCGAAAAAAGAAATCTCAATAAAATACCAAAATTAACATGGTTCTCCAAACACTAGTCAATTTAACAGCAAGACGTATTCCTTTGATTAAATTCCGGAAGGGTGGATTAGGTTTACCTGGTCAAAGAGGGCCAGGATCCTCGGAAGCTGTAGGTCCATCGGCAAGTAGTACAAACCTCGCAAAACCCTCGGTAAAGTCTCCTTATTTGTTAAATAACATGCCTCTTTTTGTCACTTACAAATCAGTGTAAGATGATTGTTAGAATATAATTGTGCTGATTAGTTAATTATTTTAGGGTGCCCAGTCGAGAGGCCCAACCATCGAAGATTGGGAATTGCCACCAAGATACTGGAGAAAACCAATCAGTGCTGCAGAAATGGATTACATCAATCGTGGAGGTCCAGCATAAATCTCGACAACAAAATAGCAATGCAAAACTTAATTAAAATAAATTATTAAAAGAAATGAAAACATTATAATGCAATACAAATATTTCTTTTAGAATTTGTCATTCGTTGGGCTGGATTAGGACATTAATCTCGTTACGCAACAAAAGCGAATGTATCAAGAAAGTCTTCTAGTAGTCTATGTTTGTTAGTGATAGCTTCTTCAGTAGTGTAAAGCTAATTAATTTTGGGATATACACAATCAAGAAAACATTTTTCGTTACTATAATTTCACTTGTGACTGTCAAATAGACTGGGCTGGGTCGCTCGTACCTACTTGGTCTTATAAAAAAAAGAGAAACAAATGCTTTCCCTGATCAAAATAGTAAAACAAAACAATGGAATTAGTGAGGATAGCTAACTACGTACGCTGACCATTACTATAAAAAGAAAATCGTGGATAACCACAAGGGATTCACTTATAAGTGTTTCAGTTAACTTAGGTTACGAGTAGATCATTGCCATTGTCTATTTCCAATGGAGCCACAGCACAACATCGAACTATATAAAATTTTGTGCCATTATTTTTTTTTTTACTAAAATGTTCAAAAATTTGCTCGATTTGTAAAAATTTAGTTTTTTCTTAAAGTTTACATTTGGTGGCTTTCAAAACCCTGTCAACTTGAAAGTTCGCAGAAATACAAAATGTGTACGCGTGTGTATTATTTGTGAAATCCCATTTCAAAGTTGGCCTTATAATCAATTTTTGTAAAATAGAGATACTTAAAGACTATAAAATGCATTTTTGTCTTCTTTTTTAAACTTACAACGGTGTAGATTTAAAAAAATCTCATTACTCCTTGAAAGGTTCTTGTAATAAATTTATTCATCTTCTATATATATAAAAATTAATCCCTTATTGTGTAGATCATACGATTTGGTTGGGGGACTTTTTTGTTGGGCTTGTATTGAACCAGATAAAAATTGGAAAACTACGGAAAAGTCGGAAAGCCGTTATAGCAACAAATTGCATACTCTTCGAATTGTTTTTTTTTTTTTTTTTTTTTGGACGTACTTCATACATTGGCGATTGATTGCCTGTTGTAACAATCCAATAACTTCATACATGCTTGGAGTAGGGTGATACAACGTTCGCCGGGATCCGCTAGTTAATAAATAAAAATGAATTGGTATTTTTTTTGTACGCGGATAACTCGGCTGAACATCATCCGATTTGCATGGGGATTTTTTCGTTGCATTCGGAAAATTGGAAATTTCCACCGGAAAAGTCAGAAAATCGTAAAAACCCGAAATTCCATTGGTAACGAAGTTCGCCGAGTAAGCTAGTTTATTTTAAAACTGTTTTATTGTGTCACCATTCGCTGTTGAGGTAATAGGCGTGCCCTATCAGATAAAATCTCACTGAGCGCTCAATGTAAATTTGACGGAGGCGAAATCATTTCGTGGGACAGCGTAGTCCGCTCAATTGTAAAAATATAATTCTCGCACTGAACTTCTGAAAAATAACTTTAAAATTTTGCTTAAAATATTCAATTTTTGCAGCAGAAAACTTATTGAAATGAAAGAGAAATAATAACAAGTTCAATTTATTTTCGTTTTTATTAACATTCCGTCTCTATTTTTTATTTATCTACCAGTTTTGCACTTGTGCACCTCAAAAAATTTGAATTTGGTTTTCAAAAGAACAGCTGTTTTGGCTGAAAAAAGCAAACTGAGAAATGAATCCAAAAATTTTCGTCTTACATATTGGCCGCGTTCGGGAGGCAAGCCAAACCTATCCGGATAGGTTTGTGCTGTTGTAATCCCTTGTTGAAAAACTTCTGATGTCAGCTGATGCAACAAAAACTCAAGGTATCTGAAAATTTTTGGGATAGGTGGATAGCCTATCTCACTACCATCCGAACGCAAGCATTATGTATGTATCTCCGCAAAATATCTCAGCGTTAGGTGAGATTTGTTGTCCCACAAATGAAAAAAAACTTTTTTTTCACTCTTAAGTCAGCTGGTCCAAATCTTATCTAAAAGGGACCAAAAACATTTAAAATTAATATTAAACATGGTAACTGACTATCGCATCGGTTAGAATAAAAAATATTTTTTTCCGACTCCGAGGACTTTCAAAAAAAATAACATTTTTTCTCGTGTTATTTTTGTTGCAAAATATGGGTACCTACTTAAAAAATGTTTTCAAAAATCTTAAAATTAAAAACTTGGAATTTTTCGATGGTTTTGTGTAGCAACATAATGGTGTAACTCCTCATAAAATAATATCCTTAATGCATAATCCAAAAAGTTTTTTGACCAAATATAACGGTTTGAAAATGAAAAATGAATTACTCTTGAACCATCTGCACGCGTACATGCACTAATGTTGAAAATAAAAAAACGAGCTTTAAGCGAGAAACAGCAACAGCGGCTCCATTAATTTAGAACCAAAGTATTGTATTTCTTCAACACAGATAGGAACAGCAACAGCTAGGTACGTTCAGAAGACAGGGAACTTAATATGTAGTCAACTACGTTCGTTGAACGCAAATTTGACCTAGGAACCTTGTTAATGACTAGAGATGTCATTAATGCCAAACTCCGAACTTTACTTCAAACCTTTACCTTCCGTTGATAGGAAGAAAGTACTTTTAATAATGGTGGTTATTGCGCGAACAAAAATTTCCCAGGGAATGTTCCCCTCGTTCAAACATTGGGAACGCGAATGATGCCAGGAAGTTTCCCTCGGAATTTATTGGTATCGGGAATAAATGTTCCAGGGGAATTTGACCATTGGATTTTTGTTCGACGAAAATTTATTCCGTGGGAGATTCACGATAGCAGAAAAAATTTCGTGGGAATAAAAAAATATTCCCTGGGAAACAAAATTCCCCGGGAGATTCCCGATAGGGCCCAATATTTTTATCGGAGAATCACTTCACACAAAGCAGATATCAGTTAGGAGTTTTGTAATATTATTTGTAAACTTTTCTTACTAATGATACATTGTTTTAAATTGAATCATTATTTATTTATTTCAAACTATTAAGATAAACGTGAAAAAAAACAAGTCACGGAAGAATAAAGTTCAGCTTGCTATTTATTAGCAAAATATAATAAGCTGATATTATTAGGTTCGTTCGCGTACAAGTCCGAAACTACCCAAATAGGCAAGTTCGATGTAGGTTACTAGCTTAAAAGTCATTTTAAAAATAAGAAAATTTTAGTTTCAAGATAAAAATCGTAAAGTAGTAGGTATCATATTGTTTATACCTTGTACCAGGTTGTTTACAATTTTTCGCCATATTTTTTAAGATTGATACAAAAATTTAAGTTTCTAAGTTGATGCAATTTGTAGAGCAAAAAATATATCGAGAATTTTCTATTTGTATTTTTGTCTTTACTTTTCGATGTAATATAGTCAGCGCTTGGCAGTATTGGTTGTTCATAAAGATTTCAGTTTCGGGAAGCAATTTTTATAAATCTATGGTTTTACTTATGAATTTTATTTATTAGGCCACAATAGCGAATAAAAATTTGTTAGTGTTTCTAGTCACCATTTTATTCAAATAATTAACAATGTTTGTATCTGTAAATTAAAAAAAAAAAAAATCAATTTAAAAAAACATACAATATAGCAGGTATTCTTCTAATTTTGTTCTCATTAAAAAAAAATCATTCGATTAGATTTTTTTCTCCGAGAAAATCACATGCAGTTTGTTGTTTTTTGTTAAATTATAATTGGAAAGGGTTTCAGCTTTTTGTCAATAACATTATTCTTACTAACCCATTTCATTATTTCACTTTCATTACATATATTATTTCATTCTCACCTTCATTTTCAAATACCTAGAGTTCCATCGGCAGCAGCTTTTAATTTTAATATATTTTTTATTGTGCTCGGGCGCCATTTAATAAAAATAATCTTAATATTATTCGTGTTAATTTTTTTTTAACAAATAATCTTGGCAGATCTTTCGGTGTTCAGAACTCCTCAATTACTCATTCCAAAAATGAAATTTTATTATTACCCTGTTGCAAAACTAAGTCTCTACCGACTGAACTAGACGCGCCTATTCATCAAATGCTTTTGTATAATTGTTTAACGCATCCGACAGTTTTACTTTTATCATTATTCATTATAAACATACCTACAATACAAATCTTAATTTAACTTAAAAAAAAGATATAAAATTAATTTTTTTGTTTGTTCAATTTTATAGGTTTAAAAAAATCATCATCGAGTCCCATGATTAGCAACAACAACAACACACTGACATCAACAAGTTGCATCAACATTGATTTACAACGTAACATCAGATCATCACCCTCCTCCCATCAAAAATCTTTCACTACCACTAGCGTTCCATTAATACTCCAAAGTGGTTGTAATAAACAACAATTACCGTTAACCAAAGCATTAACCCACCACCAGCACCAAAATCCCCATCAAACAAATACCATGTCGACAGCAAAACCGATGATAATGATGATTACGACAACAAAAACAACGACGACCAAACCAGTGGAACAACCAAAGAACATTAATTTATTAAAAAATCTAAATCCAAATTCAACTCAATTAAAATTAGTTAATAATAAGCTTAGATTAAGTTGTAATAATCTTATAAATAATAGTAATAATAGTAGTATCGATGATACGTCATCTAGTAATAGTAGCATCATCACAACAACAACAGTAACACCAACAACATGCGCATCTTCCGTCGATCAAATCATCGTAGTGGCAGCAGCATTGGTGGCGGCGGTGGTGTCCAGAATAAGCTTGCTATAAGTCTGGGCAGCTTTAGCGATATAATTCGCAAAACAACGCCATCTAGTGATGCTGTTGGTGAAAATGATACAGCGAAAGCGGTGGTGACACATAGGAGCAGGGGTGATGATCACAGTAGTATCAGCAGCACCGATGAAGAAAGCGATAGAGTGGCCAGAAGCGTGTGCAAAGGTGTCTTCAATGAGTCGAGTGCAGCAGCGGCAACTTCAACGTCTGCTGCGGGGGCACAACCGACCATCAAGAAAAAGATTTCAACGTCAAATTTTAGTGGTAAGCTATGCCCACCCCCTCCCTTAAATGGGAAGGACATTGAGCATCATCATGCGACCTCACACTTGAGAAGATTTGAGTTGGAAATATAAAAGAAAATAGAAAAAACAATAAAATGTCAAAAAATACATAATAAAATTATTAAAAACTTACCAACAACCAAAACAAAATAATATACCATCCCTGACATCGATAGTTTTCATTATTTTGTTTACTGTTTTTTTTTTTTTTTTTTTTTAACTTCAAAAATGTAATGTTTTTCTGAATGTTAAAAATTTATATATAATTTATTGTATAGTCTCATCATTTTGTAATCATATTTTCTTCTTCTATTTCCTTAAATTTATCTAAATAAAATTTTGGAAAAATAATTAAAATTAAAAACATAAAAATATTACTTATGTATATATGATGTTAATTATTATTATCTATTAATTAGAAAGAGTTTATAATAATAAAATATATAAATGCAAATAATAATATTAATATTAAATATATACGTCTTTAAATTAGTGCATGTTTTTATTTAGTGTATGTTTTTTTTTAGTTTTACTTTTATCTAATTTTTTTTTCTCTCAAGAGAAAAACAAAAATGATTGAGAGAGAAAATCATTTATTCTATGAATTAAAAAAGTTATTGAAATAAAAAAATTATCCCATTGTTTTATTTAAATAAAAATGTATTATTGGAATTGGATATTAATAGGTAGGTACATAAACAGTTCACGGATAAAAAATAGGTACTACTTACAGGATGTTCCTGAGGAGACAAATAACCAATATAAGTAAGCAAATTAATCTAAAAAGGGGAATGAATTAAGGGGCGCGTGGAGTATATACTTCACCGAAAAGGGAGGTTCTCCAACAGGGGGCGTGACCTACAAATATACCACAACCATTTTTTTACGACGCCTTTTTTAGGGAGTTCCCTTATATTGAAAGAGCTCTTTTTGGTCACTCTATTTTACAGGGTGTTTTTTGTACAAAATGCATCAACCCTACTTTGGTTTAAAAAAAAACTAAAAAGGTAGGAAAAGCGGTCTATTTTCATTGAAACATAATTTTTGAAGATAAAGCATGAATCGCTGAAGATCTGAGTCATTTTTGGACCATTTTGCATAATTTTTCAAACATCGAATTTTAGCGATCGAAAGACTGGAATTTTCTTAAATTTCCAGTTAAAAAATGTTTAAACTGTTATATTGAAGCTTGTGGTTAACGTACCAAAATGTTTGATATGCCAAAATGACCGTTGATTGGTCAAGATTATAATGATATAAAAATTTTGAAAATCGGTTGGAAAATGGAGACGCAATTTTCCATTTTGTCAAAAACCAGCCTTTTTTGCTTTCCAAGCCTCTTAGTCGTGAAAATTGTATGGACACCCATACATTTTCCATAATGAAAATATTGGTGAGCAATGTAGCTTTCCATAGACACCTCAACTTTAGAGATCCCACCAGTATTTTCCGAGAAAAACCTGATTTTGTGCTGCTTAATTGGAAATTTTTCAATTTTTCATACATTTATACAGTAAAAATTATCAAACATAAATTAGTACGTCAGATCTGGGAGTGGTCAAAAAGAGCGCACTAGAAAAAGGGGATTGGCATAAAAACGCCGCGGTAAAAAGGGGGTGGTCTAAGAAGAAGCATGACGCAGAAAAGGGACGTGCCCTAAAAAAGGGGCGAATAATAAAATGTAGGTACAAAAAATGAACCGTGCCCCTCTTTTGACCAAGCTTTTTTTTAGGGCACTCCCTGTTTTTGACCATGCTCTTTTTGGTCACAGTACTTAGTAGGGTGTTTTTTGCAAAAAATGCGTCAACCCTATAGAGCTTGTAAGTTTGATTTAAAAAAAGGATAAAACCGTGTGGAAAGGGATGTATTTTCACTAAAACATCATTTTGGAAAATAAAGCATGAATTGCAAGAGCTGTAGGCAATTTTTGGAAAATTTTTTATAGTTTTTCAAACATCGAATTTTATCGATCGAAAGACTGGAATGGAATTTTCTTAAATTTCCATTGGAAGGCATATTTTTGAGAGCTGACCAATCAGAAACTAGAAACTGGCCTAGCTTTCTAGTCACCTACGTGCGTCGTCGTCTGAACGTGCCCAAATGCCGTTAGCCCAAAGTTCTAAATTTGATGTTTCTGCTGTGGGAATACTAAGGCCCAATTCACACATAACTGGCTTATGGTTTTGGTATGGTTCTGGCGTGGTGCATACATATGCCACGTTGTGGAATTTGCATGTTCTCTTATGGGACAATACACACACAGATGATGAGGCGAGGGTATGGTGCGACATGTCATCGCCACGTCATATTGAAAACTCCAGTGGCCTACGTGAACCGGCACGCCATATTGAAATCACTTGAAGATTGAACATGAGACTACTACTTTATTTATTTGAAAGTATTTTTATCACTTTATTTGTGTTAAACAAATCTAAAAAAATCACAACGATTAGGAAAATTTTCCAAATACTAAAAAAGCATTCCATTGCATCAATTCACATTAATTTACTTTGCGTTTTCAATTCATTTTGACAAATGTCGGTTCATTGTCACTTCTGTGTAAATTGAGTACATCACACCCACTCCACTCCCGAAGCATGCCAATGACACACCAGAACCATAAGCCACTTCTGTGTGAATCGGGCCTAAGAAGAAAAATGTTCGCTGGCCAGCCCGCTGTTTGCTGTTTTCGATGCTGGTGCTGTTGTTTTAATTTATTTTGCGCATTACAGAATTCGAAGTTCACGGTATAAGCTTAATAATTTTAATATTATGTACATATTTGTATCTTTCTCGTCGCAAACATTCTAAATAATGCGATATTTTATACAAAGAGTAGGCCGAACGAGTGGTTTAATTTCTTTTATGGTCTTGATTCTTGAGAAATATTTTAGCTAGTATCAGTGCTGGGAGAATTTTCATGAGAATTCTCATCAGCAAGTCCCAAAAATCTTTTCTCCTTTTCCCTTTGGGATTATTCATGTCGATTATGGAATTCGCAATAATGGATCCGCAGTGAATCGCAATAGAGTGTTCTCTTTTTTTTCCACGTGAAATCGATGAAGATAAAAGGGAGCACTACACTGCGATTCACTGTGGACCCAGTTTTGCGGATTCAATATTCGCATGATTTTTTATATAAATTAAATTTCTTTCAAATGAAAAATGAATGTGATTCGATTTCAGCCGTTTAGATTAATATCTATAGGTCCCTCATCGCTAATTTCTTTTTTCCATACAAATTTTATGGGAAGTTTTCTATTGTTTTCTTCTTTATTTAATAATTTTACAAACAGTTATCATACGGAAATGATTGAGAAGTATTCTTAAAGGAATGTTGAATGTTTTTTATAAAAGTCCCTATTTTCTTATTTAATTCCAAAGTTATGGAAGGGTAAATAGTATGGTTTATTTCACAGTTTTTTTTGGATTTCCTGTTGAAAATATAAATATTAATATTTATATTTGAAGTTGTTTTATTAATTTGTAATTGTTTCTCAAGCTCACTGAGATCTCAGCGAACTAATGCAATCTCAGAAATCTAAACGTAATTCCTCAGTGAGATTCCTGACTTTGGCTATCAAAAAACTGAGATTTTTTGGATTCGCTTGCTCAAATATTTTTTGTCGCAATTGATTTATTATTAAAGAGATAGAGATAGTAATTGGTTTTGACTTCTAGCGGAGAAATCAGGTTTCTCCTGCTCAGTGGGGCTGACGGTGGGTGCGTTTCTGTAAAATGTTAACTGTTGTTAACTCTGATCGTTCCTAAAATCGGGAAGTGTAACATTTGTTAACACTATGACGTCATAAAATCATTCTAAATTCCAGTCTTGATGTGTCAACTCATCTCGTCGATATGAATTGAAAATGATGATCTGTCAAAAGCAGCTGAATTTGGATTTTCATTTTGCGGTTATCTTTTATTTACTTTTTCTCCTTTCGATTACTTAAATTTCGGTATTTTTTAATTTTATTTTTACTGTCGATTTTGATTTTTTTAATTGTCTTGTGTTATTTACTGATTAATTTTCTTTTTCTCAACAGTTTATTTTTCGATAAGGTATATTTCTTACAAAAAATTCGTCGGTATCTATTTGGAATGGAAAGAAGTTACAAACATTTTTTTCAATTTTGCGTGATGATTCGATTTTGTGCAAAAATAAATAAATAAACGAATTCAGTGTATAAATTGTGTGCATTTTGAAAATTGTAATAATCACAGTTCACAGTACACATATAGGTAATACATATATTGCGCATCTTCGAAAATTACAGTGACCTGCCTGTCAGAATTTACAAAAACAAAACACAAGTGTTTCCGAACCGCAGTGACCCTCGTCCACAATTTACAAAAACAAAATACAAGACATGCGCAGAACTGAATAAAAATGAAAACTCGGAAGATATTACCATTAATATGTGAACTGTGGTAATAATAATGTTTCCAAAAAATTTGATGCAATCAAAAATTTTCTTTTATTTTCATTCATGTATTTCGCATTTTTTTTGCAACCCATTTTGTTTGACAGATCAACAATATTCAACTGAGCGTTCCTAAATGAAACAATAGTTAACATTCTACAGAAAAGAAACGCACCACGGTGCTTGCTCAGTGAGATCTCAGAAACGTGAATTGGCTAATTATCAGAGCAGAACTTCTTTCTTGCTTAAACTGACAATGTTTATTAATAAGACCAACTGTTTATAAGATAATAACTGTTACAGCCATATTATTCACTTCGGGTGTAGATCAAATTTAAGTGAATTTTAAGCCCGTTCATTTAATCCAAATTTTTTAAACCCAACAAATTAAACTTATGTATATCTGTATAATATTCACTAAAAATCAGTAAAACGCATGTTTAAACTTAATTGTAAACTCAATAAATTGACATTTGTAATTACGATTCTATCTACTTCGTTGTCTATTTTGAACTGGTCCTTGACCATTATGAGCTTGGGCTTAGCATTTGGGTTTAACTTACTTGGGTTTAACTTACTTTGGTACATGGCTAGTCGGCGAGTTAAAATTTCTGAAACACGGGTTAAATATTGAACCACGTTTGTACAACCGGCCCTTATAGTCTAAGAGCCGGAAGCAAATTTTGGGAGTGCAGGTATAACCAAAATTCATGTGCATGTAAGTCTGGCAGGTTTTTTTTTTCAGCCAGGGATGGGGGTGGGCGTTTGAAAAGGGTAATTTTTCCGATTTGGATGTCGGAGGTATAACCACTTGGATTTATATATGTATGTCTTTCTAATGTATGGCGATCCAAAGGAGCACTTAAAAATAATACCTAAAACCACAAATTTTTTACTTATGTAAAGCCTTTGTAGCTAGGACCAAAAAATCTTTTTGTTTTGTTTAGTTTTATCTGCTGTTTTTCCAAAGTATCATAAAATCTATGACTATATTCCATTCCATTTACCAGACAAAAAATGTTGGAATATTTTTATTCAAATGCTAGCTGCTACCCTCCCGTTTCTCTAGTCTCGACTTCTTTTATCCAACCCAATCGGCTTATATGGATGGCAAATTTCATTGGGATCCGTCCAGCTGTCTTTGCGTGCTTCAAAGAATTTGTGAATTATTTTTTTACTACTGGTTAGTCGAAGTTGTCTAGGATAACGAACACATTTGTTGATAATTTCTTTTTAGTTTGCATTGGAGTAACTAATTTATAGGTACTAAGCTAAGCATACAAATTTTGTTTGTGTTTTTTTTTCGAGACTAAATAAATGTTGTCTACTAAATTTTCAATCTACTTACTTCAAAATTTTAAATTAAACCAAACGTTTTTATTTCATAACTTTATTTAGATCTTCTTAATTTAATCAAATAAAAAAGAATAAAATTGTGTTGAAAAATGGCGTTGCAAACGGACGAAAGTCCCACCGACCAGTAAAATAAACGGTCGCGGAGAACCATCATCCGGTCGCACCAATCCAATAAATCGAAGTTAACTTAAAGTTTAAATATTGCTTATGCACGATCACTTCATAACGTTGTCAAGATCCATCATTCGATCATGATAGCAGCCTCGAAAAGCACATGACAACAAAAAAATGATTTCGGTTTCGCTGTTAATTTTTGTCAGACAAAACAAATTTAAATTTAAGAATAAGCACAGGTTGAGGTGTATATTCATTCAATTGTGGAACATAATATGTTATTATTATCAATGTTTGCACTTAGTTAGGTCATATAGATAAGTTCATCACGTGGAGCCCTGAAATAAATTAAAAAAAAAAGAAAACAAAAAGATCATTTAACTGCAATGAACTTTTTTATAGATACAGTTGCTTCCTATAATTTCCAAATCATCATCAGGCTTCCATTGTTTATTCAATATGATCATTGACACGAGCACTTTGCATCCATTTATTGGTAAAATGTATAGAATGTATCAGTTCGATTCGCCAAGTTTAATCAAACAACTGAAAGTAAAAAAAAAAAGAAATAAGATTATTAAAAATAGATCAAATTTATGGTTCTATGGTTGCCAACTGAAAATATAATTGCGAACACAAGCACAAGCTTGTCTCCTAAAACTGAAAGTTGCTGACAAATCAGTTTATTCGTGTGAAAGGGGACTTTGAAAAATAGAAAACAATATAAACGATTACCGGCCAATTCAAATTCAAAAGTGAATCAGCTATCAAACGAAATTTTAGATACATGAAACTCTGTTGTTTTGCAGAAAAATATAAGGTCTGTTTGTTTGCTTCCCAAAACTGCCAATTTTTCAGAACTTTGGACTTAAACGAAAAAGCCCGAAGACATCTCCCAAAATAGCTGCAATTATCTGTTTCGGTCATCGAACATCGTATACGATTTCGCTGTGTCATTTTTCATTTTTGTATGGGATTTTTTGTTTCGCATCAACAAAAAAAAAACTTGAAATACAATCAACTGTATTATAAGTACAAAGTTTAATGAAAATAAGCTGTTTTCAAGAGAATTGAAAAATACAACCGAAATTGATGGCTGGATGGGAACTACCCATTTTAGATGAGCTAAAAAAAAAAACATGTAAATTTCTCTTCTAGAGAATCAAATAAAAAGTATCTTCACCAAATTTGAAGCAAACCCCGTCTATCCGTTTCGGGTCCATTAACAGGAGATGTATTTGTACGTATAAAGAGGCTAATGTCGAATTATAAATAAATTTGATGGCACAACAGCTCATGAAGAACTAGGGCCTAGTGACTTACAACTCTCAACCATTCCTGTGTGCGTGTCTGCAGGAATGGAGGGGACCTACAGTTTATTGCCGAATCCGAACGGCTAACGAGCGGCACTTTTCTGTGACAGGAGATACTCTTGGAGGATTTGTCAATTCCTCGCAAGAGGCAGTAGCCGTTTTTCTTTTAAATAAATAGGTGACGAGGCTGGGGATCGAACCTTAGACCTCTGGCATGACAGTCCATCGCACTAACCATCACGCCACGGCTACTACTAATGTCGAATTCCTTTTAACAAAAAATTCGATTTCTTTTCTAAACAGAATCGATTTTTTTGCTTCAAATACAAGGAATTCGTCCAGAAAAAATCGATTTTTTCTTCTAAACAAATCGATTTTTTTGTTAAAAGGAATTCGACATAACAAAACCAATAGACCACCATAGGTCAATTATTGTGAAAATAAGTTTGATTAAAACTGTGGTTCCTAATTATTTTCACGAAACGAATAATGAAACCCTTTGGATTGTCTAAAAAAAAAACAGAGGTTTGGTTTGTCAAAAATGTCCAGCTTAAAGCCTAGTACGCTGCTGATCCGAAACGAAATTTTTCGTGGGTCTCCAACTGCAGAGTGAAACTTAAACGAAAACCACAACGAAAAAATGACAGTGGAGAGTTGTATATTTGCTGTGAAATACAGCTGACAGCTGACAGATATAAAAGTTGTTAGTTGATTAAATAACAAAACATAAGTTTAAATTTGAAGCTGGTAAATTATTAAAAAAAGCTAACTAGCAATGGACTTAAAAAATAATTATGACGAAGAAGAAAAGTTATTAATTATGACAATAATATGTTCGACTTTTACATTTTTAACGATGTTGCTAAAAAGGAAGAAAAAGCATCCTTCTTCTATTAGAGTAAACCCCTTAATGATTAAGAATTTTAATCGTGTTGGATTAGTTTACATTTGGAGTTTAGTCACATAATTAATGTGAGCTGAACTGAACTAAATATTGCGTATTGATCCAGGCTCTCACTAGTTAACTGATGAGCTTAAGTGAGTTCGCCACCGGGATGGAATGCCAATTTTTGTGGACTAAGTGCCGTTAAAAGTTATTCTGAATCAATTATTCAGAAAGTCCAATTAAATGGTGCTAAGCCCGTGGCATAATACCGAGCCCTTTTCGCCAAATTATCGTAAGCGACATTTTCATATTGTCACATAAAGTTAATTATTCCATTTTTTCCTGTGCATCGAGAGCAATCGAAACTTTTGTCATCTGTCAATAACAGTATGTATTGTTAATAATGTTCAATGCTGAAATTTGGCCTAATTGGTTTCGTTGCTGAGCAAACAAAAAACAAAATGTCGCTTACGAAACTTTTTATTTTTATCGTTTACGATAATTTGGCGGAAAGGGCTTGATAGTTAGTGCGTTGGACTGTCATATCAGAGATCTGAGGTCGAATTACGACATCAGTAAGCAGTAAGAAAAATGGCAGACAAAATGTTTATTATGTTGTTTTCTACAAATATTTTTAGAAAATATAAGATAATTGAAATTATTTATTATTTAAATGAAATCAACAGCACAAAGAAAAAAAATTGCCGAATTTATTACATAATAAAAACACAATTATAATAGAGTGAGTAACACCTTATCACTGGTCTCTATAATACACTGGATAGCGCATCCATACAAGAAAGTTGATGCCATTTGAGAATTGTTATAATGTTGAGTTGCCTATTTTTTTTGTATAACGGTATAACTGTATAACATAATGAAATGCAAATTTTTTTACAAAATTGCAACTAAAATATTTTAAATTCACTTTAACAATTATTTTAAATAACAAAAAAACAAATTTACAAACAAGTGATGGTTCTTTTGCTTTTTTTTCTTAGAAATTCCACTTTGGTTTCTGCCCCTCTTCGGTTGTAGTAGAATTTTTGAGATCTCAGTAACTTGAACTGGCCTTCTCAGCCTCACTGAACATACCTAAAGTGTTGAGTTGCCTACGTACTTGTCATCTTTAATTTGAAGTAGAAAAACTGTTATACTTTGTAGGGAATCCACTATCCAGTGTATTATAGAGATCAGTGCACCTTATCGTATCGACCAAACACCTTATTGAACATAATAGGTTTTTTTTTTTTACTTTTTGGAAAAAGTTTGGTAAAAAGTTTGCGCTCAAACTTTTTGTGTTTTTGTAATTGTTTTTAGATAGATTAGATTTATTATTTAATTTTAAGTTAACGATTTATGTCCTAAGTTCAATATTCTAAGAAATAGCAAAATAATTTTACATATTAAACAGAATTAAATTATAAGATTATAATGTAATTTATAAATATGTACATACATTATTATTAAAAAAGAAAAGACAAATGTTTGACCAGGAATAATAGATTGAAAATGAAATGGTATCAAGCACTTTGTGGTATAGATACCAGTGTAAAGTGCATTTAATTTTATTGTTATATTTATGTAGACGAGTCACGTTGGAGAGTTTGCTTGAGACAGTGAGTAGAAAAAGCAAAAAAAAAATGATAAGGCAGTACATTTTACTAAATCGAATAACGGGTTCAAGTATGAAATCAAAAGAGATGAGATATGATTTTAGAATTATGAAATTTGATAAAAATAAAGTAATTGGATATATCTTTTTTGGTTAGAGAAAGAGAAAAAAAATAATAATAATTGAGACACATTTACTTTACTACACGTTTTAAGTCCTCCGCATCTGATTTCGAAATGAGCCAATTTCTTATATATTTCAAAAAGCTATGACAATGTCCAATGTTGTTCAATATATCTGCAGGAAGTTTATTACATATAAATGGAGCAATAACAGTACTAAAACGTCTGAAATGTTCTGTTCTAGTTCTAGGAACTGTCACAGCATTGGCTGACCTCATTGAACAATGTCTTATATATCGACTTATTGAATTGTGACCATCACCCTGTAGATAGAACAGTCTCAATACCTTGTAAACATATAGATGTCTGAGCGGTAATATGGGTGTTTTCATAAATGTCAGACTCACCGATTTCTGCAATCACAAAAAAGAATGAAAAACTACTTTTTTAAATGTAAATATATGTTTTAGCTCATGATTTTTAAGTATTTTAAAAATACTTATTAAAATCGAACCAGTAAAATGTTTACCTTTA
Organism: Epistrophella euchroma; assembly: GCA_947049315.1. Taxonomy (NCBI): domain Eukaryota; kingdom Metazoa; phylum Arthropoda; class Insecta; order Diptera; family Syrphidae; genus Epistrophella; species Epistrophella euchroma. The sequence continues at coordinate 42,872,925 of OX346248.1, forward strand.
AGAAATAGATGGTTTTTTTTATCAATTTTTCAATTGCAGAAATCGGTTAGTCAGACGTTTATGAAAACACCCTATATTAAGCGATTTAAACAAGGGAAAGGATGGTTCCCATCTAGGTTTGTGTAGAATTACCCTAATAATCTTCTTCTTCTGGTCTATAATTAACGGCGGCGGATTACTTGCAAATGCACTATCCCAGCACGAAATACCATATTTTAAGCTCGAGCTAATGCATAGTAAACGGATGTTAGCAGATTATCTTGCACTATTTTACGCAAAAGAAAGATTTTGTTCAAGGCAATATACATATTTTTTTTTTGAACGTTTATAATGTATGCTTTCCAAGTCGATTTGGAATCTAACGTTATACCTAGGTATCTAAATTCTGTAACACATTCAAGTGTCATGCAAGAATTGATGCAACTAGAATGATCACAACTTGGATCTGATTGTCATAAAATAGTAACTCTCTTCTTAGCTGTTTGGATTCGGCAAACATTTTATGTCCTTCCTTTGTTGCCTAACAACACTCACACTGGAATGGTTAAGAGTTGTAACTTCCTACGCCCTTGTTCCAAACGAGCTTGTTGCGCCACCAAATTAATTCAATTTATTTTTTTAAGTCTTCTACTTGGCTAATTTATTTTAGTAGTATACCTATTGAATTTGTATTAATAAAAACCTTAATATAATTTCCATCCTTACTTTTTACTAATAAACGTTATCTTTGTAAATGTTATTATTGTCAAAGTTTTTTTTTATTGGATTCAAGCTCTTACCTCAAATAAGTACCTCTACATCAATTGAGATCAAAGTGACCAATATAGTCCTCAAATCCACAGAACTCAAAAATCGATAGGAAGTCTATTAATCTCACATAAAAGTTTCAATAAATATAACACTTTTTGAGTTTCAAAAAGCTTCCACTTTATATATCGAAAAAATATGCCCATAGACTAGGTAATAGTGTAATTGATGTCAGAAGAATGTTGAAATATATATAGGTATAACCTCAATGATTTATACTTTATTATATATACCTTATTTTTAAATCTCCCGCCATATATCGTGGAGAAGAAACTCAAATTAATAAAAAAAGGACTTTTTCGAAGACATTATACCCCATGGTAGAGACACGGGCTATATTTATGAGAAATTTATTCGAAATGAATTTTTGTACAGTTTGAGGAGGGAATGACGATAGAAGAAATTGATGTTCAAACGCCCTTCATTGTTCGCGACGATATTTGTACAAAAATTCTTATATTCTTTTATAACATACATCAGAGTGAGTCCCTGAAGAGGGTTGTGATGTAGCGGCACTAGGTAGTCTATAGGTACTTCGATCCAAAAGATCCACACCGAAAAAAAAAAAAAAAACTCCTATCAATCTATCCCGACAGAGTGTGTGGTTACATTAAAATTTCCCTTTTTCCTACAAACAATAATGCCGCCTAGAATACACTATCTTTTTTATTCCATATCTCTTTGTAGAAAAATAGAGATTCGGGACAAACGAACGAATGGAATAAAATAAAAAAAAAAAAAAAACTTCATATTCTTTCATTCCGATCTTTTGATTCGGAAAATTGTAGCGTTCGTCGCAATGCACCAGTTTGTTTGCCAAAAAGTCAAACCCGAGGCCCTGGTTCGAGGTATTATACAATAAGAGTGAAGTTACAATTTGGAAAGCACCAAGGGGTTGAAAGATAACGGGGTGAGGAAGCTCAGGGTTCTATAGACAAGAATAAAAGACTAGCGTAGAGCTGCTGCTACTGCTGCTGCAATATTGCCATTTAGTCAACGAAAGGAATACTTATGTATATATATTTGTGCTCATCCTTGCTTGGAATGGTTACAAGAAACCGAAATGCTCCATGGAACCATAACCACCACCATTAACCCTTAAAAGTGGCGGCATCCATCCTCATCCTCCTTCCTTGTCCTTCTGATATAGAAATTCTACAGCAAATAAAAAAGAAGAAGGAACGAACTAATGGGACCATGTGGTATTATATTGGCCGGTTGTTACGGTTTGAGTAGGTTATGCTCTTGGGGAGTGGTAATAAGATTGAACAACATCCGGGGCAAGAATTGTGACATTAAGGCGTAAATGTCAAGGGGGCGGGCGTTTCGGTAGGCGTTAGTATAGTAGGAGTGACTGGCATAGGTGCCTGGCACAACTCCTATATACATTCGTACATTTTTCAAAGACAATTTCGTTCCGGGATCCGGGTTCTTCTTCTATTACCAACAACCCTTCTCTTAAGCACAAACAGTCTTCCTGTACATATATTTATTTTTTTGTATTCTCTATTTTTACCGTTTCATTGTGTATTTTTTTTTTGGTGCACCAAGAGGACAATTTTTTTCTCGCTTATTACTATACGAATATTATTTCTAGGCAGGAGTGTCTGTTCAAGACGCCCGAGAAGAAATCTCTGAGATTTATCCTGCGTATAATTGCTTTTGAGTGGTGCAATACAAAAACTCTAGTGTAGACCTAACTCTGCTGGTGCTGCTGTTATTGCTGCTACTGATTAGAGAGGTTGTTTGACTGAAGAAAAAAAAAAAAAAAACGAACTAGGCCATAGAACGATGAAACGGCGCTGCACGGCACACGAGAATTTCTTGGTAAACTTGCTTTGGTATAGAAATAAGATGTATCGAGAAGTTTTGGCCCATTTTAAGGGATCCTTCAGTATAGAAAGAAAAGGTATACGTAGGCAGGCAGGAACATCTACTTCTTCAAGAATGTGCATCAACTGCAGTGTTAAGAAATAACAAAAAAAAACTGACTTTCCATTTGAGTTGCCTGAAATGATGGGGCAAAACTTTTTCAACACCACAACACGATGGCAAGATATTCCCCAAAGTGTGGGTAATTTTTCGTCGAAGGACGTGACTTATTTATAGCACAAGAGTTAACACTTGAAGTAGTTCATCTAAGAATCCGGACTTTTGCGTCTTACAAAAAGAAAGAAAACAAAAAAAAAAAATAGTGCCGAGTGCGATGAGACGAACTCCCAAGAAAAGTCTTTTATAACAATCCTGATAAGACGTTAAGATTCGCGGGGTATTTTGTCGTCCTTATTTAAATAGAAGGCGTTTCGACTCTTCCCTTCTTGCTCCCTCTTTCTTAAACCTACTTGTCTTCGTCTTGTTTCATTTTCGAAATCGTTCACAGGATATTTTAAGTTCATTGTTTGGTTTAAGTTATTAAGTGGAGCAGTGAATATAGACTGTGCGATGCGGTGCGGATAGGTAAAAAGTTTTCTGAATTTTTGGTTAATAGTATATACCTAGGTACTTACTTTATCTATATCCACTCAAAGTTCCAGTGTAATTATACAGTTTATCAAAAGTTTTAGTTAAGGTGGGTAAAGGTATTGGGAAGAATGAAAACGTTCAAGTGCACCCAGTAGGTATAAGATGGCACAAAAATATACCTACTTTATTAGCTTCTTTAAAAATTGAGCGTTTAAAAAAAGTTTTGAAGTCAAATTTTCAGAATAGGAAAAACTGATTGGGTTGGGTGGTAGAAGGAAGAATTGTGCACAATTAAGAGATGTTATTATGTTCATTTTGTATCAAAAAGTTTTACCGTCCTTTTTGGTTGCGATACATACACATATAATTTAGAAACTATGCATTGTAGATATGACAAATTATATAGATAGTATCGTCCTGTGTCGAAATTCGACACTTTTAATTTGGCAAACAATTTGTTTGAAAATATTGAAGGAAAAAACATTTTTTTTTTTAAACATGCACAGTGTTCGACAGTACAAAAACACATCTCCGCAATTGTCGCTTTCCAACCATATAAAATTTATTGAAATCGGTCAAATACTTTTTGAGAAAATGGTACCACAAAATTTATTCAAGGCTATTTATTTATACATAGAAGATTATAGTAAACAAAATCGAACTCGACACTTTTATTATCAAACTTGAGATTTGCGATGATAGGGAAGACAAAAAAAAGTTAGTTCGGCTGCAGACTAAACGGATGGGTCGATTTTCATTAAACTTAGTGCCTAGCGTTTTTTGGGCGTTCGGCTCATATACACTCACAGGCACAATTATCCGGCCACCTGCATTTTTCGTCACCTTAACTCTTTAAGTTCACTTTAATTTATTTGCTGATTTATTTTTTGTTTAGCGGATATTTTCGCAAGAAACAGGAAACTAAAACCCTTATTTCGCCCGATAAAATTATCATCGAAGCATTTTTTACAATTTAAGCGATTATTAATAGTTTTAGTTACTTAAACAACATACTGAGAAATCGGTTTTGCATCGCTACTGAAGCTCGTACACGTCTTTTTGAGGTGAGGAATGTTAGTGTGAGTGAACGTGCCATCAAAAAAAGGTTGGCAGAGTTAAATTTCAGAGCATTCCGACCAGCGCACGAGCCCCAAATTGCTCACACAACACCGTACAGCAAGACTTCGTTTTGCGCGAGAATGTTTTAACTGGACTGCGGGGGAAGGAAGGGACGTCTTAACTTTAGACGAAAGCAGAATAGGTCTACGAGGTCCAGATGGACGTCAGCGTGTCTACAGACGAAAAAACGAAAGGTTTGCTCTATGCACGATAACCGAAACTTTTGCGATAATCTCAGAAACGGTTTGTGATAGAGACAAATTTTATTCCACAATTTTGTAGCTGGAGCAATTTCCCACAAAAATGGTATACAGAATATTTTTCGTAGCATTAACCGTTTAAAAGTTACAGCACAAAGGTAATGAAACTTTGGCCCCTTTTAAGGGATTTTTTGACTTTTCGATTTGCTGTAACTTTTTAACGGTTAATGCTACGAAAAAAATACTGAATACCATTTTTGTGGGAAATTGCTTCAGCTATAAGATTGTGGAATGAAATTTTTGTTTAGCACAAACCGTTTCTGAGATATTTGCAAAAAACTCATTTTTATAACGTATCACAATCACAAAGACCGAATCAGTCTGATTGACAGTGAACGATTTAATCTTTGACCATAATGATTGAAATAATGATTGACTTTGAAAAGACCGAATCTTTGAAGCAATCAATCATTGATTGATTCGATCTTTGAAAATGAACGATTGACACAGCTAATGTTCAGGACATCATTGACGGATTGTCAAACCGGCCACACGAAGTAATTAGAGCCTGCGTCGCAAACACCCATTGAGACACGTGGAGCGTATGGACATCGACTCACCAGCTCGACGAGTCTTCGAACCTACCCCTAGATGGTCTGCGCAGCAGAGGAAGACCCCACCTTAGGTGGCGCACATAAATGGAGAACGACCTCAACCAATTTGTAGCGCGTAACTGGATGCAGCTAGCTAGGCACCTAGGCGACTGGAGGGGCTTGTTGATTGAGGCCGTAATCCATCCTGAACTGTAAGAGCCATCTAAAGCAAAGTAAGTAAGTAAGTAAGTGAATCATTAAATTTAATGTCATAAAATTCAATTAAGGTAATTTTATCTTAGCAACAATTTAAAATAACTATAAATACGGACCAATGTCTTTAAGTCTGCTTTAATGCTTCTATTTTGTGTGTATATGTATTACTTTTAAGCGAATTCTCAGAAATGGTCATATTTTTTTTTTTTTTTGTTAAATAACGCAGCCATAATAATCTGCTTTTTTTTGTCCATCATGGAGAGAACCCTTTTGCTGACCTAATAAAAAATAAACCTTATTGATTTGTTAAAAAAAAAAAACCTGAAATACAAAGAAATCGAAAATCATCAGGAAGACAAAAAAAAGTCCCATTCATTGCAAATTTCCAATTCGAAAAGAGGACATAAAGTCTGAGTGGATTCCTTTTTCAACACTCCTTTCATCTATCAAGTACCCACTTTGTAAGGACAAAGAAAAACACAAATGAAAAAAAAAAAAAAAAAAAAAAAAAAACAAATGTTAGAAAATACTGTCCACGTCCACCAAAGGAAAATGACATCGACAAGGAACATACAAAACGATATAAGCTTAAATAAAAAAATAGCTCATTTTTAAAAAGAAAAAAAGAGTTGGTTTTCCTTTTTAAAAAAAGAAATACACTAAATGGACGGGAAATATCATTTCAGGCGGAAGCCACACTTAGAAAATTTAAATATAAATTCATGGTAACAAAATATAGAAATTCATGGATTTTTTTTTTGTATTAGAAAAACATAAAATTGGTATACAATCTCATGGTGTGCATGTACATTGTACATGTAGGAAGTTTTTTACAATAAAATTGGATTAATGCTCAGCACCACTAAAAAGGAGACTGATGATAGGCGGCTCGGCGCCCCTTGAAATAGCTACATATATCTCCAGCCTAACAAAAATAAAACGAATTTAAATACCTAAAATTAATTTGTAAACAATTGGTGGTAGAACCTTTCAAGTTGATGTTGTTGTTCACTAATTCAAAAATGAAATTTGCCAATTTGTGACAGATGGGAAGAGAAAAAGTTTTCCCTTTACTATACATCAAAGAATCTAAAGTGTATAAAAAAACATACATATTTTTGATTTTTTTTATCTTGGATTAAAAATAATAAAGTTAAGACCAAAATAATATTGTTTTCATGGAGTGAAAGATTACATATTTTTCTTCTAAAAGACAATATCAACGTACGTAAAATATCATCTCAACATTGTCGAATCGGGCAGAACGTCACGATGATGGATAGGTACAACTTCGAAGTCGTCAAAGACTTTGTCTACCTGGGCTCCACTATAACATCGCAAAATGACATCAGTGCAGAGATCAAACGAATAATTACTCTTGCCAATCGCTGTTTCTGCGGGCTAAGAAGGCATTTGAGTAATAAAGCCCTCTCTCAAGAAACCAAGGAGACCTTATATAAGACCCTTATCATCCCGTTCCTGCTGTATGGGGCAGAAGCATGGACCCTGACAAAAACGGATGAGAATCTGCTTGGGTGCTTTGAAAGGAAGATTCTTCGGGTGATTTTTGGTCCAGTCTGTATCGGTGGAGTATGGAGGAGAAGATTCAACAACGAGCTTTACGGGCCTTACAGCGACGTCGACCGTAATTTTCAAAACGATAATCATCAAAACGATTATCGCTGACGTGATCGTCAATAATTTGCTTCACGTGATTCAAAAACTATCTCCTCTTCTATCGTTTTTCCAGAGATTGTCAAACCATCATTGAAATGTCATAATAACAATTTGCGTTATTAGAACGAAGTTCTTTAGTGCACGGTTTGTTTGTAAGCCCAAGAAATCGGCGAAAATTTACATTAGATGGTGGCGCAATGGAATAGGTACTTGCTTCTTAACCGAAAGGTTCGGCGTTCGATCCCTGCTGGCGAAACGTTTTTTTTTTTTTTTAATTTTCATATAGTTTGTATTTTTCTCAAATGTTTGTTGCCATTTTGCAAAATAAGTAAATTATTTCACTCATTTAACTATAGTAGCATACAAACTTACATACAATCATCAAAACAAATGCGAAACGATACCTATTTAGGTATCGTCCAAAAGCCATCGTTTTGACGATAGCGTTTTGATGATAATCGACTTACGTGAAGCAAATATTTGATCGCCAAAACGTGATCGTCCAGACGATATGCATTTTTAGGGTTACGTGTAGTAGGACTATCGTCGAAACGTTATCGTCGGGTGATAATCGTTTTACGGAATAAGTCCCCTGGTCAAAAAGCTTAAAATACAGCGGCTAAGATGGCTGGGCACGTAGAGCGTATGGACACCAACGCACCAGTCCGACGAGTCTTCGAATCTACCCCTGAAGGTCTGTGCAGCAGAGGAAGACCCCACCTTAGGTGGCGCACACAAGTAGAGAACGACCTCAACCAACTTGGAGTGCGTAACTGGAGGCAGTTAGCTAGGGACCGAGCTGGCTGGAGGGGCTTGTTGGTTGAGGCCGTAGTCCATCCTGGGCTGTGAGCGCCATCTAAAGTAAGTAAGTAAGTAAAATATCAGCATTTTTGTTAAAAAAAATTCGCTTCTCTAAACTTTATTTTTAATTTTTTTTTCTTTGTTTCCGTAACACAATTGCAGAGTTTCCAAAGAAGCACCAGAACCTAGAAAAATAATACAAGTCATTGTCCAATAATTTAAACACGAAATTCGCCAAGCTTTCTGCAAGCCAAAAATGTCAGCAATAAAAAATGTGTCACATCATCGAAATCGATTTAGGGAAACTAAAGATTAAGATGCAATTCATCACAAACGAAGTGTAAATCCACTTTGCAGGTTTTTAATCAAAAAAAAAAAAAAAAAAACTTCAACATTCCATATTTAATTTTAATCTTTTATACTTTTACTATTTTTCTCCCAAGAAAATGAATCTGTCTTTCTTTTTAGTTGACGAACATCATTTGTAAGAATTTAAGTATCAAAAGATTCCTTAAGACTTCTTCTACTTCAACCAATTTTTTTCTTCTCGTAGTTGTTGTTGTTGTCGTCGTCTTTCAATAAAAGATGAGTAGTGATGGTGCATCCATTGGGAATAAGACCACCACAAAAAAAAAAAAAACGTCTTTTCTTCCCTTTGTAAAATATTGAGAGATCCACAAACTCAGAGAGGACACTATTTTTATTGCTTTGCATCTTATGCAAAGGCTTGGGATATTTTTCATAAGAAAACGACTTATATCGCAAAAAATGAGTTCTCATAAAAAAAAAAAAACATCGAACTCCATCCACTTCGTTTGGTATCTATGGAACCATTCTATGACATGACACAGACTCCTCTAGTCCTTGCCATAATTTTACAGTTGTTGTTGTTTCTGCTGTCATAAAACCCTGATGGCATAGTGTTCAAAGAGACGACAGGACAGAAAGGACCATAGTCCATATGAAAAAGAAGATGATAATAATAATAAAATAGAAGACACAAATGGGCAAAAAGAAAATGCATTTGCCATTTTTCTTCAGGATACTTCTGTCGAAATGGCCCAGGTATACAAATTGCTCGCTGCTGACTCATCTGACTCCATCTCATTTATCAAGGATAATTAAAATGTTTCTGGGAAATTTACCCCAAATTAAACCTCACACATAGCAGAGGCTCCATCAGAAGTGGGAGAATGAGGATGCCAACCACAACGCAAGAAGCAGTTCATTTGCTCATCATGTCAACATGTCAGCACAGCATCCGTTTGTTGGATGCGCCAGTTGCGGCCTTAGTGGTGCCTTGATAGATGTCGACATATACTATATATGTTGTGTACTATGTTCCAAATGCATGTACACAAGCAATTTATTCCTTGAATGCATCCATGCATTTAGCCCCAAGGAGCTCTCTATTATATACTATTTTGTCTGCTTGTGTGTGTGTGTAAGTGGAATGATATGAGAAATCTGCCTGGTGAGTGTGGTCAGGGATTATTTTCGTCTGGGTCATCGAGATTCAAAATTTCGACTCGAATGAAGAAATTGATGAGCTCATATGTGGGATAATCCGGACTAACGCAATAGACCGGGTCATTGCCCCGAATGAGATCGTTATTCGCAGCATCAGCCACAATTATGCCACTGGGTTACGGTTGCACATTCCACACATCAGGATTCCGAATTACGATATGCCCGCATTTTGTTTTACAATGTCTGGCTTTGTTTTATAACACTATACTGCTGCTGCTGCTGCTTCACCACAAGGCACAAACTTCTTCAATTAAATTCAAATACACTGCGGTGCGCTTGGCGGGTTTGTTTTTGTGTTTTTTTTTTTGTTTGTTTATTTTTTGTTTTGTTAAGCTTTTGCAGGGGCGGATTTCTTTGTGAAAGAAAATTTTTGTTTTAATAGGAGCAACAATTTATTGGTTTTATATTGAATTGAACTTTACCGAAATTAAAAAAAAAAGAAAAGTGAATTCTTTATTGTGTGGAGCAAAATCCAAGGTTTATTCATTGTCGTAGAATATGGATTGTGGGAAAATAACACTCAATGGAATCACTGTCACCTTAAGGTTTCCCATGGTTTAAAGTTTATATTCTCTGCGTTGTTGTCTTGTATGGTTTCTTTTTTTTTTAAGATTTGTAGGCATGTTAATATGTACGGCCGTTCAGTAGCTTGCGCAAGATCCCTCCCCACCGACGAGCTGCTTTTATTGCATTAGGCAAGCATGCCTAACCGCGCATCGCTGAATGAACAACCTGTCATGCTACCTGCAGATTCTTGCAGGAATTCCTGTGTTCCTGGGTATCTTTTAGTTCATTGAAATGTTACAAAATTTTGGCCGAACCTTGCATTTTGTACAGGCCAAATTTGTTTTGATGAATCTGTAGGAGGGATCAGTGTGTGTTAAAACGAGTTTTCAGGGTTGGACTCCCCCCATTTGGCCGCCATTTGGGAAAAGGGGGTGTAAAAAGGTCTTCGCGATATCTTGAGAACCACACATCGCACAAAAAAATTTTTACCACATTTGTGTAGTGTAGATAATTAAATTCTCTACAAGTTATGTTAACACACTTTTTATCGTAAAATTGAAAACAAAAAAGTTATAATCAAAAAAAGATGACAATTGAAAAATTACACTTTAAAATCGTAGTAACTTTAAAATCAAAATCGATTCTAATTTTTTTTTGTTACAAATTAGATAGGTTCCAAGTATTTGAAGTCAAAATTCCTCCTAATATATTGTGTCTTTCTGTCCATTTTTTGAGGATATGTTAGTATGTTTGGATTTATGAACAAAATTGATCTTAGAATTGGTTTGTTTCTTCATTTTTCAATTTTCATAGATCTTGACTGTCATTGGTATTTGTTGCATTCTTTAGATTTACAACATCCTCTTATTGCATGCTGAAGAAAATTAAGCGTAGATACGTGTCAATTTTTTTTTTTTTTGTTTCAATTTTGAAAAAAGAATATTTCGTTCCACACAAAACAGGTGTTTTTCTTGAACTGCAGTTGTTTCTTCAAACCAATTCGATTTTGTTCGAGAGTTCGTCAGAAATGATGGTGGACTGTAAAAAATGAGTTGATTATTTAAAGAAAAATCATAAAATAAATCCTGAAGAAGTTTTAAAAATGGGTGGCGCAAAAGAAACAAAGGAGCTTGAAAAACCTACAAAACGTTTTTAATTTGTGTATATAAGACTATTAAAATACCAAATCGAAAGATAAACCGCTGAATAAGGAACGAAAATTGTCGAATTTGATCTTGAAAATTATTACTACGTTTTCATTAGAGCTGAAATGAGGTAATTTGTCAAAATACAAAAAAAGTGTTTGCATTTCAAGTTTCCTAATTTTGTCAATCGCTTGTTTTTGTTGTTTTTTTAACATTAAATTCTGGCATTTCAAATGGGTTCCACTTTGAATGGATTCCATTTGAGTGTGTTCAATAAAGTTGTACGTAATTTCCTATTAATACTACGTTTTCATTAGAGCCGAAATGAGGTAATTTTGCAAATTACGTAAAAAGTGTTTTCATTATAAATTTGCTAATTTCATTTGACAGTCCAGGCTGTCAACCGCTTGTTTTTGTTGTTTTATACGTTAAATTCTGTCATATTAAATGCGTTCCACTTTGAATGGATTCCATTTGGGTGTGTTCATAACTTTTTACGTAATTTCCTACCTAATTTCGTGCAAATTTGGTTGAAATTACCTCATTTGGAAATTTGAATTTGTATGGGAAATGAGATGATTTTGAATTGAATTTGTAAATTTTGAACGAAATTACCTCATTTGCTCTAAGTCGCAACAAGGTGGAGCTACAGCACAGCAAAGCAAACAATGGCGGTGTTACGGAGACATTTTTGGGTCTTTCTTTGCTCTGAGCTTTCAAAAAAAATCTGTTTCTTTTTTAGCTCAGAGACATCATAAAGCGCTTAATTTGTGTTTCTGTTTTCATTTATATGAGCTTAAAATAAATTGAACGAGCAAACGGAACTAAAAGCTGAGCGCGGCCAACTTTGTACAATTTTCATGTGATTTGGAAGTATTCCATGAAAAAGATCGATTTTTAAATGTTAATGTACCTACGTTTTGAGCAAGATGGCGTCATCATAAACAATAATTTGAATAAAACATAGAATTTATTCGATGTTCTTGAGTTCTAGTCTCATTTATTTTGAGAGTAATAATATCAGATTTCAGAAATATCTGACAAAAAAGACTCTGTTGCCATGGGAAAACGCCAAACCAATACCTGGTATTTTGACTTTTCAATTAATTGAAACTCATAAAAAATGGTAGAATTCACAGCCTATCAGAAAAAACTGTTGACTGTTGTTAATTTTTAAGTAAATGCACATACCTAAATGTTATTTTAATCTCTGTCAGAAACGTGACGTGATTTGTCTGTACAAGACAAGATATTTAAAAATATCTAAAAATATACCTAAGGCTGACTTTGATTCTTACTAATCATTCAGTTCTAAGAAATTTTTGATCGATGCCTGATAGTGTGACTAGAATCTGATCTGAATATAAAGAAAACAATTTAGAACACTGATTGACTCCACTCATGTGTTTTTGAACTTGTACTGATAACCTTTCTGTAAAAACCCCAAATAACGCGCCCCGTTTTTAACCTCCGCGGTGGTGGTGTGGAAAATCGTACATCGATATATCTTTTTTAAATTCAAACGCTTCTAATCACCTGATAATTGAAATTCATAAGGTGTAAATAATAAATACTGCCCTGGATAAAAAAAAAAAACATAAAATACAAAATACAACACATTTTCGCTTTTGGAAGTGCATCATCATAATAAAACTGCTAAATTTTAGATATATTGCGGGAAATTTATTGCAGTTTTGTAGAGTTTTTCTTTTCAGTTGTTGTGTTTTTGGCTTCTAACAAAATTTTTTTTTTGTTGTTCGAAAAGAAAAAAAACCACAAAACCAGAAATTGAAACTGATGTTTTTCCAACACTGCGGCGCGCATCCCAATAGTGCTATAGTTCTATGTAGCATGTTGTGTTTGGGGATAAAGCCATTTCGTAATTATATACTTTTGGCCAAAAAAGCTACACCAACAAAGAGACAGAGAGATAGGTAAGTATATCGAGATAAAATAAGCAATTCCGGTATTAGAATTTCATATTATTGTATATTCACGTTATTTATAGCTTGGGTAAATTTTTTGAATTACACCCATGCCACATTGCAATCCCACTTCTGAGCCCAAAATAGAAGTTTTTTGTTGTTGTTGTATTTCCGTCCCATACTACTGCTGCACTATCCAAGCCTAACGGTGCGGTGGGTGAAAATTCTAACCATACTCTGCTGCTGTTTTGTGCATTCAGTTGGAATCCATTGTTATGTGTGCGTGCTTATGACATCACATCCAGGAGCCAGGAGATTTTATGGGCATATAGTTTCTTGTGCTTAAGCTTCCAACAACAAAACATTTCATCCTCTCCTGCAGCAAATGGAGGAAGAAAATTATAGCTTCTAGATCCAATGAACATTGATGATATTATTATTGTTTACTGTTTAGGAAGAACGGTTTATTTGAATTAAAATGATGTATTGGTTTTTCATTTTAGCAATTCCTCCGATATCGGAGCACTCATCGAATCCTTCCACTCGGCAACGCATGAACTCATTTTGAATTTTAAAATGGAAATACAATTCAAATTAAGTATTGTTTTGTGGCAATTGTGTGGTCGTTTTTTGCAATGAATGTGCAAACATTTATGTATATACATACATACATAACATATAGCTAGGTAGCCGTAAATTGGTCCTTCGAGCGGAATTTCAATTTGAAAATTATTTACCTTTTAACTTTTGCACGTGGTTTTGAGGATTTGTGTTGAGTGGAAGACAAAGTGTGGGCTATTCCATCCTTCAATGAGGGTGTCATTTGTATTGTTTAATTTATTTAACCAAATTCTGCTGAGTTTTGTTATATATTTGGCACGGGCAGGGGATGCGTTGTTTACGTAAGCAGTTTTAGATTTAAGGAGTTTTATTTTTTTTTCGTTCGTGTGGGTTGAAAGGCGTCGTCGTGTTTCTGCTGAACTTACTTTAACAGGTTCTTTCTGTGACATCAAAATTGATTTAGCGATTAACTTTGGAAAAAGTTTTTAAATGAATCTGAAATAAATTAAAGAAGGAATGTTTATTTAACTGTGGTAGTAATGATTTTGATTTTAAAAGCAAAAACATGTAAAATAAAGTGAATGACAGAAGACAAAAACAAAAGTTTTTAATCTGGATATTAGTTTTGGGGAAACAAAAAACTTTTGTTGATTTTAATAACACAAAAAATAGCTAAAAAATCTGGATGATACAAGTTTGTGTTCTGCTATCCGTCGGAGGGAAATAATTACTCCAAATTTTTTGTATACATTTTGATAAAAATAGGATTTAAATAATTAATGTAAGGCAAATTGAATGAAACTTTTACGTGAATCGAAAGTTTCGATCGGATCGAATAACAGAATAGGGCTGACAGTAAAATTGTGAGCGAATATTTGTACATATTAGAAGAGTGGACAGAAAACTTTTTATATAACAACGTTTCCTTTTTTTTGAAACGCAATTCATCTTCAATATCCAAAATTCATATAAGAATTTTGGACAGTCGATAGCGGAAATACTGTTGTAGCTACATCTATCAAATTGGCTTTATTTAGTTTGTTTTGCCAAAATACCATGAAAGTGATAAAATTGTTTTATTAAAATTGGTGTTCTGTTCAGGCAACGTTCTGTGCGCTTCGCCCATTCAACGGTGGCCATAATCGTTCTACCGAGAGGACTATTTCCGGTGTGGTGGATTAATTTGAGTCCACTAGTTTAGTAAACTATCAACCATTACCCTTAAGTCGATGAAACGCAAGGTCTGTCGAAAACATTGCCGCTGTCTGTGGAGAGTGTGCAGGAGAGGCAGTCGATTTCGCATCGGTCACAAGAGCTCGGCTTTTCGCAGACCAAAACTTGGCGAATTTCTTGGGCCTGCAACCGTACAAAATTCAACTGACCCAGTAGCTTAAGGTAAACGACCATAGACAACGACACTTGTGTTCGCTGAATGGGGTCTGGAGCCGTTGGAAACTGAACCTAATTTTCATCGAAAAATCGTCTTCAGCGATGAGGTCAATATCTGGATGAATGGTTACGTAAACAAACAAAATTGTCAAATTTGGGCAGATACCAATCAACGTGAGATTCAAGAGCGTCCAATGCATCCCAAAAAAGTCACTGTTTGGTGTTAATTTTGGGCTGGCGGGCGGCGTCATCGGTCTATATTTCTTTGAGAACGACGACGTCGTTCACCGTCAACGGCGAGTGCTATACGTCGATGATTACCAACTTCTTTTGACCTGAATTGGATGATATTATGGACACCAACGGTATTTGGTACGTACTACACAGCTCACGCCACATTGCAAATTCTGCACGAACGATTCGAGCCCATGGTCATCTAATGTGGAGGTGATGTGAACTGGCCACCGAGATCGTGCGATTTGCGTTTTCTGTATTTGCAGGTCTCTGCGAATGAGCCACAAACCACAGCGGCCCTCAAATTTGAACTATAAATTTAATGATAGGAAGTGCTTAATAAGTAGTAACCCGTGGTTAGTGCGATGGACTGTCATGCCAGAGGTCTGGATTCAATACCAGCCGCTCCCACCTTAATTTTTTTTCCGGGCTACTACCTCTTGCTAGGAATTGACAAATCATCCAAGAGTATCTCTTGTCATAGAAAAGTGCCGCTCACGTTAACCGTTCGGATTCGGCAATAAACTGTAGGTCCCCTCCATTCCACGTAGGTCCCCTCCGCACATAGGAATGGTTGAGATTGAGAGTTGTAAGTCACTAGGCCCTGGTTCTCCATGAGCCGTTGTGCCACCAAATTTATTTATTTATTTTTACACATTTATTTGGTCACAGTACACATAAGGCAGGTAATATCTTCCGAGTTTTCATTTTTGTTCAGTTCTACGCATGTCTTGTATTTTGTTTTTGTAAATTGTTAACGGGGGTCACAGCGATTCAGAAACACATAATTTCCCCTCCTCTGGATACCTTGCGAGTTTCTGCTGCATAAATTTCTGTGTGCGAGTAATGCAACTATTGTCAAAAATCCTACAAGGCCAAGAACAATTACATATGGGATAAAAAAGTGATTGAGGAACTGTTATTTTAAATGAAGATACGAAACTATTAGGTTTACTTATTTTGGTACATTTTATGCAAGAAACCTTGGGTATACTTTAAAGGGCAACAAGGTGTTGTAAAATGTCTTCCGGCGTTATGTCGGGCAGAAGGCGGGACATAAATACTGTTTTGGGTTTGGGCACCGCTGCTAAAGTTCTAGGACGAGCTACTTTATTTAGAGGCAAAGGCATCGGGTTTATTATTTCTGAAGCAGGAACTGAAACTACAGGAATGGGAGCGGGAATGATTATTTCTAAAGCAGGAGTTGCCAACTCCAGGAATGGGAGCAGGATAAGGATTGATTATTTCTGAAGTAGGAGTTGAAACTCCGGGAATGGGAGGAGCAGGACTGATAATTTCTGAAGTATGAGTTGACTCTACAGAAATCGAAACAGGAATGTTGTTAGGCATAACAGTGAGATCGGAACTATTGTGTTCGAGCAACTTATTGGCTTAATCAAGCTCAGGTGAACAGTTAACCTTAGCCCGGTTACTTCTTAAGTTAGATCTTTTAAGAGCAGGTCCCATGTTTTTGGATTATGAGGTTGCGGCATCACGCACTCTTTTTTGCCTTTTTTGGAAATGATGATCGGATCAGTCGAGGAAGTAGAAGAAGGGTTTGCCCTTACAATCTCATCCACAACAAGGGACTCGGCTAAGAAATATAAAAAAAGACATTTTGGTCTTCGCTATCTGACTAATGGCATTATGTCATCATATTTTCGTTAAAGATTTTCGAGAATAAACATATGAAATAATAAATTAATTAATAATTTATAGTCTCAAATAAAAATGAATGTCACCGTTTGGCGCCAAAACACAAAAGCGAATATTTATACAAAAAGTGGTTCAGTGCGTTTGTTAAAATTTTGGGAAGTTTACCTCTTTCTTTCAAAATTTGACAGGTTTAACACATTTTAGTGGAAAAAGATACCAAACAAACCTAAATGATCCTGGTACAAGTTGAAAACTTAAAACTTCTTAGCGTTATAAAACACATATTGAGCCATAATATTTCATCTTGCCAGACGTGAAGTCTTAATTTGATTAAAAAAAATAGATAACCCCCATCGTCAATTCACCTTCTTTATGTCATTTACTGATGTATATGTACCTTACTTACCAAATGTTTTATAAAACCAAGCCCTTATATTTATATTTTGATTAATCTATATGAATAGTAATTTTAATCCAAGTAAATTTACCATCAGAAAATATTAACTCTAATAAATTGAAAACAAGAAACAACAAGGACAACAAAAAAAAAGACGATACACCAACTTACAATATCCAAATAGTAAATGTCCCTCAACCAACAGATCCTTGCAAATCGTAAATCAACAAAACAATACCCTATTATAATAGCAGAAGATAGTTGGGCTAAATTAACTAAACAAACACACTACAATGAATTCTGAATTCCATGGATAGTTTCTTCAGACTTAGAAGAGAGTCAGGTTTCAGTGGGAGCATCAGCGCAGCGCAATGAAACCCAACACGGACCTGGGCCACCATCATATCACCCAATCCCAGCAACCAAAGACTCACTCCTCTTCGCCAACACCATCACTGATGCCTTCTTCGCCTCCTCCATTCAATCTTAATGGGTATTCATAATGATAAGGACTCGGAGATCCTTGTTGTTTACAAAATGTTATACACATTCAAATACACAGCAAAAACTAACACAAAGCTAAACTTAAAATAGAAAAAAAACAACACGAACAAGAGTAAAAGGCAAGGCAAGGCTTTTTGTAGATCTGTTTTTTGGGCTGCTTTCTTGTCTTCATCAGGTCTTTTTTTTTGTATGTCTTTTATTACGGTTTTCCAAACAAAAGGGTATAAATCATAGACAAAATGTACATAACTATACTTATAAGCAAACTTATGTAGGTACCTACGAACAGAATCCTTGCGGCAAAAATCATTTCATCTTTCTTGCACAATCTGTTTTTTTAGAGGATGTATATAGTTTGGTGTACATGAGTATGTGTGTACTTAATGGATATTTGCTTTATGAATGCGGATAGGACAGACAACTCTATTTGGCAACTTCTGGCTGAATAGTTAGTTGTAGTTGTATATAGTTTGGAAGAAGCTTTTCTCCTTATCTGTATCCTTACAACATCATGCCTCCCATCATCCCCATTTACATTCAAAAAACTAAAACCAAAAAAGCTGCTGTTCATTGGTGCATAATTTTGGAATTGAAATTCCCTTCATATCGCATCGCTAACGCTTGCTCCATGATGGTACTCAATTATGCATTCTAGGCGCACACAATTTCCAAAAACCCAACCCAATGTTTTGCCATGAGTGATGTATCTACATATATACCTAAGTATACCCAGAACCATGTAGGTACTTGGCCCGTATCTTACGACCGACAAAACCACATAATATCCCAATTCAGCAAATAATAAAAATTTCCAAGTCACATTATAACGATACACTACATACCAACCGCACTTCCTCACCCAGGACCCAGCCGTTGTGTGTTCCTTGGTTTCTTGTGTGTCGAAGCAATATGGTAACGCCTTAAGATTTATAGACTCCAAGCTTCCACCTATGATCCCAAACATGGTTTTGGCTTCGATTAACAATAATGATGAAGACGAAGAAGCACAAGAAGAAGAAGCAGCCTATAGAAATCTCATTGATGCTGCTGCTACTGCTGTTCCTGTATGTGACAGGTTCAATTCAAAAAAAAAAAAAAAAGAACATTCTGCTGAATTTGTGCTGAATAACTGACAGCGACATACATTTAACGTGACACATGTGTCATTCTTTCGAACTGGAATAATTGGCCAAGTGTCGTACAAAATATATTTCAACTTTGAATGTAAAATGCTAATGTTTTGAGGAAGATAAAATAAATAATAGATTCATCGAACATAATGTATTGAGGAAGAAACATTCTTTCAATAGCAGATAAGTTAAATGAGTGTGCTATAACATCTAACTATTATTATGGAGTTGAAATATCTTTTATTGCACGTTTGGTTACTTGTGAAGCTTTAGACGCATGCTTTATACAAAAAAACTGACCTATCATTTGACCTTATATTCCCATATTCAGCAAATAAGTAATACAAATTTCGGAAACACAATTTAGGCCCATTTGCTGAAACGAAACTTAAATAAATATGTTCAACTTATTAGCTTATGTTCTACTTTTTCCTCAGCGTAAACTGTCACATAAGCTCTTATGTTGAAATTAAATATTTAAGTATCGTTTCAGCAAATGGGCCTTAGTGATACTTGTACATGTCCCTATATTTCTACAATGTTCTCAGAAGTGTTTTTTACGAATAAAATTCTTAGACTCCACCTATGACGTCGTTCTGGCTTTGACAGAAGTTGGGAAAAAGCATGAAAAGAACCCTTAAATCCCCTGCAGTATTGTAATGTTCTTTCAATTCGAAAAAAAAAAAAAAAATAATTCTGCTGAAGTTATGCTGACATCGACATAATTTTCCCGTGGCAAATATGTCATCCATTCACTCGAATTTGAATAATTTACCAAGCATGCTAAGAAAAAAGTTTTCATTTCAAAAGTAAAAATGCTAATGTTTTTTTCTTCGAGGGAGTAGGTGTACTTTCACAAATTTTATTGCTTACAATATTTTCTTACATAGAATGACAAATCAAATGACTTAATTACAGATAACAAAAGACTCGACTCTGTTATATGGGATGTGTATCGTGTAAGGAGTAATTTTTCAAATCGTCGGTCGGATGTTGATTTAATTTATTTGCCATAAATTTATAATCGAATCAATAAATCAGTTAAGGGAATTGGGGATTGTTATAATAATACACCTTCTTTCTTCTTCGGATGTAGGTAAGTATGTATATAATGTTCGTGAGATACATACACATTTACCATTTTGTCGTAATTTACGAGGATGTGTTATATTATATAAATGTGGAGATTAAATAAAGGATCTTCAATGTGATGGAAATGGTTGGGGGCAGGCTGAGGGATATATTATTCCTTCTTTGTTTCCATCCATTTGGGAATTTTGCGTGTGAATTATTATACTGACGTGTAAAACGTCAAACGATGAGTTAACCCCAGTAGTCAAAATGATGGATTACACATTTTATAACATCTGCTGACATAATGGTGTGCATTTGAAAGTAGTTGTAGAATTCTATACGAACATTCATATAACTCATTCTCTTACGATTTACATATACCGACGATGTATAATAATATCCAGCATAAAACCACAAACTAATTTAAAACAGATAAATTAGACAACGTGTATGTCTTTTAATTACACACATTCGAAAACTTGAAAGAAAATGATTTAAGATTAAATTCTGAAAGGACATTTTAGTGAAATTATTCATGTGAAACGAAATTTAATTAAAATTTATTGAGGTTTATTGTTGTAAGGAGAATCTTAAATTACCTTAATTTTATGTCTCCATCATAAGGTAGTTGATTTTCTACTTACTGAAAGGTAGACTTAATTAATTGATCATAAATAACGGGTGTTTTTTTTAGACGTGTGGTTTTCAATCTGGCAATACTTTTTTTCGGAGTTGGTCTTTTTGACAGCTGTCACTTGATTTATGCTAAGTTTGGTTTGCCATTTCATAATGAATAGACTTACTTCTGAACAACGTTTGCAAATCGTTCAAATTTGGGCCCAAAACGAGATGGCAACCGATCCCGAATTTCACAAGAAAATTTTGTTCAGCGATGAAACTCATTTTTGGTTGAATGGGTAGGTACGTTAATAAGCAAAATTTTCGTATTTGAGGTGATCATAATCCACAAGCCATTGTTGAGACGCGTTACATTTTTAAAAAGTCACTGTTTGGTGTGCTCTATATGGGTAGAGGGAATCATTGGTCCATATTTCTTCAAAAATAAAGCCGGCCATAATGTTACAGGCAATGGGGAACGCTATAGACCCATGATTAATGACTTTTTCGTGTCTGAATTGTAGGATGTTGATGTGGACGACCTTTGGTTCCAACAAAACGGCGCTACATTCCATACAGCCAAGGAAACAATCAATTTATTGAAGGAAACTTTTAGTGAGCGCATTATCTCGCGTCGTGGGCCTGTGGCGTGGCCTCCAAGATCGTTCGATTTAACACCGCTGGACTATTTTTTGTGGGGTTATGTGAATTCGCTTGTCTACGCAGATAATCCCGAGACCATTGACGCCTTGGAAGAGAAAATTCGCCGGGTTATTGCTGACATACGGCCCCAATTGCTGCAAAAAGTGGTCGAAAATTGGGCCTCTCGGCTGGAATTTATTCGAGTCAGCCGCGGCGGCCACTTGCCCGAAATCATTTTTAAAACATAATGGCAAACCCTTAACTTTATAATAAATCTAAATTCTTGGCCATAACATTAAATTATATGCGTTTTATTTCTTCTTGAAAATCACACGTCTAAAAAACAACACCCTTTAGTAGGTACCTACTCCCATTGTAGTGCCAATTCGTGCCAGATCTACTTAAGTGACAAACTGTCATTAATTCTGAAATATTTTACCGTAAGACGTGTTTGTCTCAAAATAAAAAGGGGAGACCTTATACAAGACCTTATTATCATCTCGGTCGTGGTGTATGGAGCAGAAGCATGAATGGAGTACGTATCGAAGGATTTGACAACGAGCGTCGACCTGGTAAAAAAGCTGAAAATACAGCGGCTGAGATGGTTGGGCCACGTGGAGCGAATAGCCACCGGCGGCGCACCAGCCTGACATGCCTTCGAATCTACCCCTGATCTGATGGTCTGCGCATCAGAGGAAGACCCTACCATAGGTGATGCAAACAAGTGCAGAACTACCTCAACCAACATGGTGTGCGTAACTGGAGGCGTAACGAGCTGGCTGGAGAAGCTGATTCGTTGAGGCCGTAGTCTATCCTAGACTGTAAGCGCCATCTAAAGTAAAGTAAGTATTTGGGTATTTGGAAGATAATCAATCAGTATGTGGATAGCCTTATCAAAACATAAGCCGTCAGCAATTTTTACGAAATGACGATCGGCGACCCACCGGGTTCAAAGTAGGAGCAATGTACCCACTTTGGCATCTGGAATGAATCAGTATTTGTATTTCGGCAGATGTGACGTATAAATACGGCTCTAACCTGGGCAAGGGAAGCTTTTACCTCTCTTATGTAAGAATATTTTATAGTATCGAGATCGGTACGGTATCGGTATCGATGTACTCGACGAATAGTTTAATTTTAAAATGATGAGATTTTGCGTCAAAGAGGTTCTATCCTGTCCGATACATTCATCTATTTAGGGAGTCGAGCTCTGGTTTAGGACTGAATGGCAGTACAGCTAATCTACCAACTCCGTTAAGCGTAGAATTGTTAATTGGCGACTCTTTAATAGTCTAGACGTACTTACAGAACTTCGGTTCAGTACAGATTTGTGCGAAACAGGGGAACCAGTTATGATAGTTTAACATTGAAGATTTCAATGTTTTTTAAGATAGCTAATTAATGTGGTCTTTAATTCCTGTTAAGAAAGCGGGACTGGCTGTGAGTTACTATAAACTAGGAACTTGTTCTCCACAAGAAGCCTACGACACGTTCAGAACTCGCAATCCAACTGTCGTGCCTAGGCGAAATGCAAAAAATCTTTCAAATTGAATTTTATTACATAAAGTCTATAAAACGCGAATGTATTCCGAGAAAAGTTTTGGCTTAAAATTTCTTGATGTTAAGCTCAAGACTTTTTTTTTGGCACAAAGCAAACAAATTATTTAAATCTGTTAACAACAAAAATACACCTTTAGATGAAGAATTTTGAAAGTAGATTTCCAAATAAGAATAAGGAAAAATCAGTTCAAAGTCGTTAATAGTCAAGATAAAGACAAGAGGTCCCAAATAGCTGCCTTAAGGTACACTAGACAATGTGTGAATAGATTTAAAGATACATGCTTTAAAAAGTACTCGATACAGTCAACTACAATATAAATAAGATCGAATCCAAGGCATGAAAAAATAAGATGAAGCCAAGCTGTGTAATAATTTATCAAACGCCTTGACTTTTTGTCCCCTTCTAAACCACAAAACCAGGGGTTATCTTGAATAAAATTTCCATCGCAATTTCCATATTTAAAAATTGGGAATGTGAACAAGAATCAAAAATTTTTATTATTTTGGTAAATACCCAGAATAATCGAAATAATTATGTAATAAAATAGTATTCGTGAATTTTCACCCAATTCATCCAAGGGTTGAAAAAGCATTGAATCCATTTAGAGTATGTGTAAAAATGGGGGCGATGTTTTTGAATAAGAATAGCTCCGGAAATACAAAAACCACTAGATATATTAGTCAGTTTGGTAAACAGCTGTTAAGCTTGGCTCCGTGAAATAACTCCCCAATGAAATAACCCCTTAATCCAAAAATGAAATAACTCCCCAAAATGTTTTTTTAAGCCCCCAAATTCAAAGATGAAATAAATCCCCAAAAGCGCATGAAATAAGTCCCCAAACAAAAAATTAAATAAGTCTCCAAAGATATAACAAAACTACGTCGTATAAACAGTGAAGTATGTATGGGGGCCACTGCTCCCTGCATGGCACACTATTGGGACCTACCCCAAATCCTAAAGTAGGCCAAGCAGGAGGGTTCCACTGTTCACTGTTTATACGCCGTAATTTTGTTATTTCTTCAAAGAAATAAGTACCCAAATCTGGGGACCCCAATTTAAAAATGAAATAAGTCCCCATAAATCGATGAAATAAATCCCCAATTATGAAAAAATGAGAAAACTTCATATACATTTTGGGGATTTATTTCACGTTTTTTTTGGGGAGTTATTTCACGGAGCCCTTAAGTTTGCCAATCATGCAGTGCTAGTGTTATGCAATAAAATCATTGTACTTTATTTTGGTTAAAGTGTCACCTTTTGTTCAAATTTGTATTTTCAACCTTTAATTAATTAAGATTCATCTTATATGGAATCTTCTCAAATTAAGAGGTCCTCTATTCTGTCTGACTTGTGCTTTTCGATTCTTTGACTTAAATTCCAACTCAAAGGTAAAAAAATGTCTATGACTTTACCAAAAAAGTCACACAGAGCCTTTGAACCCTTTGCCAATGCTTTTTATAATCAAATTCTATTCATGAAAATAAGCGTTTGGCTTAATGAAAACGATATCTTATGTTAAAATTCAAAGAATTAAAAAAAAAAAAAAAAAAACTCCCAAAAGTATGCTGCATTCAAAAGAATTTCCACTAAAATTCCATCGGAGTGTTCATAATCACTCTATAAGAATCTACTAAATGCAAAAAATAAAAAAAAAAGAACTTAAATATATATTTTTTGGCCAAAAAGGAAAAGAATCAAAGACTTGAGACAGTGTGGAATAGAAAACTAAGTTTTTTTTCTCTATTTAAGTTCATTATACCAAGCAACGTTTAATTAAATAAATTTCCAACCCAAGGATAACCAACCGAACAAAAAGTAGCAAGACGTAGGAAAATACGTTCTTTAAGCCATCAACTAGAAGATAAATAAAGTTTTCAGTAATTTCTTTCGATTAGAGAGCAAAACATTTGTGGACTCACGCTAACAAAAAAAAAAGAAAGTTAGAAAAGAAAAAAAGAAATGCAGGGAAAGGATTATTTTATCCTTTAGAAAAGTTTGTTACTTTGTACTTTTCACACATACACACATATGGTGTGCTCAAGCAAAAAAAAAACTCTCTGTTTAACGTGCACTATGCAATCTTTGTGTTCATTGTTATAGAGAAGACGTGAAATCTCTTTATTCACAATGTGGATATAAGAACCAAGATTCCAAGACCTCATCTCGTTACAATGTAATCTAAATTCTGGAGAAGAAAGTTCTTCATAAAGACCAAGGATATACTAGAATATGTATACATATATGTATGCATGTACTTTTGTGCAAGTTTTATGATGTGATGATGGAGTCATTAAAATTAAGATATGCTAATGTGCGGGCTTTTGAAGAGTATATGTATGTATATATGAGAGATCACGCGATATGCGGGATCCTTTATTCAACTCTTCTCTTTACTGAAGCTAAAATCAATTTAGATTTAAGGGAAATTGCCAAAATTTATTTTAACGAAGTAAAAGATTTTTTGATGAAGTTTTATAACCTTTTGATAAAGTATAGTTATCTTCATCTTTATCCTTACAGATGATGATGATGCTGATGTCCTTTTGCCATAAAAGCAAGTGAAATATAATATGAAAATAAAATTTAATTGCAAGACTTTATTCTGACAATAGAATTTACTGAATTTAATCAAATCAACAAGAGCTTTTCCATCAGGAAAAATGAAGTGTTGGGGACATTTTTATAGCCATTTTATATTCTTTGGGGTTAACTTCGAATAAAAAGATGTTTGTAGTTATGATAATATATGTATTTTTTTTTCCATATTGATATTTGTAGGCTAAGGCGTACTATATGTCTGGACTTGGTGACGAAAGTCCTTCTTGTTGATGTGCCAGAGCAACAGATAAGTTTGTTGAAGATGAAGCAGACCAGACCATACCCTTGTCGTATAGTCTGCTAAAATTTGTGAATAAGGATAGCTTGGCTTGGACCGTTGGTCACTTGGTCAACTCTCATATATGTACATAATACGTCGAAATGCCAATTCATTTGAGATAAATCAAGGAGGAGTTCTATAAAATACACGTATTACTTTACAGAGCTGGTCCGTTCTATTTCATCAAACAAAATAATTGTAATACTTAATCAAAGGTAGGATTAATAAAGCAGTTATGTAAATAGATTTTAAAGCAGCTCGTAATTATGAAAAAATATAGGACTAGATTTCCAAGGCAAAGGAGGCAACCTTAGGCTTTCTAGACGGTTGATCCATCAGAAAACGGTTGAACTTATGCAAAATCCTCGTCGACAGGCATTAATTTTGCGGGGCAAACGTCGACTTTTTACGATTTCTTCAGAGCTCAAATGAAAAGAATTTTCAGGCCGCCGCCGCCGAGCGGTGGTAATCTGGAGTTGGACCTCTTAGAACGGCTGGAGTTGTATTTGTATTTATTGGTATAAAAAGAACTTAATATTAAGATAAACATCTTTTAGATAATTAAGCCTTGTTGTGGTATTACGTTAAGGATATAACAATTATTGAGTATGTAAATAATTAAATAAAAAATAATAGATAAATAAATATTTTTAAACAAGATTTATAAAAAATAAATTATGTTTTGAAATAAATAAATAAATTAATATAATATTGTTTTTTTTTTCCCAGCTCCACCAACAAAAGATTTTCAGCCAATATTCAATTTTAAAAATGGTTTGAAACATAAACCGGTTCAATTTTAATGATTTGAAACATAAATTAATTTGAAAAATATACGGTTAAGTTTCTCTGAAAATGTTTCAGATCATCCGTTCTTCTTAGTTGACGTGGCAACGAATTCCAAAGACGAACAGCACTAACGAAGAACTGTCGCTCAAGTAAAACGCGGAACACAGACTTGGTTGGTTCTGTCAGAAGATAGAAACTGTATATGATTATAAAGGTCCGGTGGTTGCTTGGTATGGACAATCTTAAATAACATGGTCAGCGTTTTAAATTTTAGTATATTCGGAGGGCTTAATTCATACAAAATTTTCGTATAGTTCGAAATGTGGTCAAATCTTTGAAGTCCAAAAACATAACGAGCTGCATTGTTAAAAGCAACGTTCAATTTTCTCTGGGATGCAGCATCCAAACTACAAAAATTTTCACATCCATACGTTAAAATTGGGACTACCAACGTTTTAACCAGCATTTTCTTGGTGTGAATTTCTTTGCAGCAGATAGTGTTCTCAGTGCACCATAGGCTTTTTCCACCGCAGCATTTACATGATTGTTCCATGTTAGGTTACGATTAAAGTACACGCCTGTATCAACGTACTCAACTTGAATGTTATTAAGGTATATCATCGGAAAATAACTCAAGTCCAAAGTCTTCTTGGAAATAACGAGACACTTAGTCTTAAGCGGGTTAAGAACAAAACCGTTGTCGCCAGACCACTTAAACAATGCATTCAGATCAGTGTTGATATTGTAAATGCAATCTTCAATCAGACCTAGTGCTGTTCTTCCGAGATACTGTACATCATCAGCAAACATTCTCGTTTCACCATGCCTCAAAATATTTGGCAAGTTATTTACATAACAAGAGAATAATAGTCGTCTCAGGATGGATCCTTGTGGAACACCCCGCAATATAGGTATGAACTCAGAAGCTTGAGTTCCAGAGACCACAGCTTGACTCCTCCCTGTTAAATATGAAAGTATGAGGTTAATTGCTCGAGGTGAAAATCCGAAGTTGGTTGACAGTTTTTGGCATATAATGCTGTGGTCAATGGTATCAAAGGCTTTAAGATAGTCAAGAAGAACCAAAAATGAGACTTTATCTTCATTAAAGGCCTTTCTTACATGCTCAATAACATCCAAGAGGTCTAGAGTATTCACCGGAGCGAGAAGCTCTCCACTGTGCATTCAGTCATTCATTTATGTAAGACGTCAGCTCAACAATAAGTGGTCCTAGTATCGCGACATAAGAAGATAATCGACATATCCAAAACTACTTGGTCTTACAGTAAATGAAAAGACAAGACCAATTTCTTGCTGTTAACAAACAAACAAACTAACTAACTAACAAGCATTTGTCCACTGCTTAGGAAAAAACAAAACTATTGGTAACAGCAACTTCTAGGTAGCTTAAGAGTTCAACTTGGAAATCTTGTACTGTGCTACTTCAGTTTGGCGAAGTAAATGGGTAAAAAAAATACATGCTCCAGAAAACCCACATTGCCAAACCTTCTTTACGGCGCTTATTGTTGGATAAGCAGAAGGGGGAGAGAGCTGATGATAATGGAAGATAAAAATTCTTCGATGCATATTTGGTCCTGCAAGCAAGAAGATCGTATAAGGAAGACGGATGTAGATGGTGCTAATCAAATACATTAATTCGGCTACATTGAGCAGTGCAGCTCAAAAAGAAGCTTTTCACTTAAATTATGCGCCCGACAAAATTGGAATAGCAAACTGATGAACATTCCTAAATGAATGAATATTATGATAGAATTTTTTTTAGGAGAGAACGCCACACAGCTATTTCAATTGAAAACAGTTGTAAGAGTAGAGAAAAAATAAGAAGAGATATGAAACATTACGACTCTGCCTCAGAGACGTATTTTTTGTGGTAAGAATAGTTCTGTTTCGTATAATTTTTAAGATAATTTATATTTCTATATAAAAGGCTCTCAAATATTTTCAGCACAAAATTTACGCAAAACTTCTTGCTTCGTAGGAAGCAGCCAAGCGGCAGTAAAACCAATTTCCCCAATAATTTTAAAGTCAGAACTCGTCGACCGTTGCCGCTATGACTTTAAATCACTCAGCACAACCAACACAGTTACCCTTCGATGAGTCCTAAAAGACACCATGGCATTTACGGGAGATGAATTGGCAGCGGTTCATCTTTTAACCCAAGCCAAGTCGAACTTCGGTGCTCATGCCACTGAGGCAAGAAAACAGTAGAATCCAACAAATTTTCCTTAAATCCGCAAACGACAATTGACACTTTTAAGGTTTCAAGAAATCTATCAGCGAATATTTCTAAGAAGAAAACAGAATACTAACCTACTTCAGATAAAAAGTTCTCAATTATCCCTCTTAGTTGGAATCCTAACAGGTCATAGCTCAATGGGAATTTACATGAAAAGAATGGACATTGGCACTTCTGATTAATATAGATTGTAGAGGATATCAGGATGAAGAGGTGGAGGAGCACTCATCTCACTTCCTGTGTTTCCTAGGATAAAACGTTTTCTTTGATTAACTGGGCGACTCGACATTTCAAATTTGCCTGTAATCATAATCCTGAAATTCCTTCAGAATTCAGGATGGTTTAAGGGAGGAACCTCATACCTAAATTTTCACCCACTCCCCATTCTTTTTCCTCATACCTATTTACCTTACCAAAATCCAGTGCATCTATTGAGATAGCGCGACTTGCCATATCATAACCTATCCCTTTCTCATTCAATCTTATTGTTTTGTTAAGAAATAATGAATTCAGCAAAACCAAATATACCCCAATCAGTTAAACACCCTTTAAATATATTGTGCGGCTTTTCTGTGAAGCATAAACGGAATTCTAACCTCAATTTTATATTTTTAACTCTGTGTTACTTATGTATGACTTCATTTCCTCTTTTATTTCAGGATATGCAGAAGGATACAAAAATCATATCCTTTTTAAATTCGGACAAATATATGCATGATGGATATATGAATTTTCCTATTTATTTTTTGGATTTCCTTTTTTACAATTGTTTTTTTCAGGTTCATTTTGCAATATGTTCCACTCATATTTTCTATGTCTGCTTGCTGCGTTCTCATTGCCCTCTTTTTTCAAATGTTTTTTTTTTTGTTGTTCTTTTTGTTTTTTTTTGAATTCCCGCCACTAAGCCGCCGTTTATGTATATGAGGATTTGTTTTAGAAAAAAAAAATAACCGAGTGACTAGACAAATATTTTTGTTGTTTGAAGAACGTATAACGCCTGGCAGGAATGTTGTGGGCATTTTGCATGACTGATTACAAATATGCTACATCGGATTTAGAAAATTCCATGACTCTGTACTTCAACAAATAAAATACAAAAAATCAAAAAAAAAAAAACATAAAAAATAAAGAAGACAACAAAAAAAAAACGAATTCAAATACCACGAGCGTTAGTAAAATATACATAAATTTGAAATTCCGATTGAATAGATGCACACAACACATCACAGAGAGAGGAAGTGAATTTGAATAGAACTTTGTTTAGATAAATGAAAAAAAAAAAAAAACAAATAATAATAATTTTTTTTTGTCACTAGGCGATAGGTGAATTTCAATTTAACGTGTGAATTTGATTGAAATTTTCACCCAAAAGCATCAAAGTGCTGGACGATTAGTTTAATGACTTTTTGGGGACATCGAGTAAGGGTTATATTATATAAATGCTGATTGAATTCCTAAAGTAGAGTGATTTTGACTGTTTTAGAAGATTAGCTTTAGGATTTGACTATTTCAGACAAAACTTCAAAAGGAATGTTTAGATTGAATGTTCGAAAAGTGTCAAAGCAACGATAATAAGAGGAGGCATGCAAATATTCAAAATATATACACATTCAAAACTGATAAGAGTTTTAGACCGAGAGCTGGCGACAGATTTTCTGCGTGAAAGGAAACCAAACGGTATTAATGTTACAACTAGTCCTAGGGAAGGTGATAGCGAATACGTAGTGGCCGCGTTTCCGCGAAAAAGTGCATCAAAAGTACAACTTTTCTGAAAATAGAAATAGTGAGGGAAACCACTTAAAATGCATCGCATCCCGACGCCACGGACTCGCTGATTACAAAAATGGTTATGACAGACGTGTAGGTGGCCGCAAAACCCTATGCGTTTTTTTTTGTCGTTTTTTAGTTTTGGGGAAACCACTTAAAATTGGTGTCATTCAAAAGCTTTCGACTCCCTGAGAGCAAATATGCAAATGACAGACGTCTAGGTGGCCGTAAAACCCGCGACAGACGTCGCTGAAAATGCGTTTTTTTGGCGTTTTTTTACTTTTTGGGAACCACTTAAAATTGGTGTCATTGGAGAGCTCCCTGAGTGCGAATATGCCCATGACAGACGCGTAGGTGGCCGCAAACTCGAGACAGACGCTATTAAAATCACGGTTTTTTTTTACGAAATTTTAGATAACACATACCTAAATACATCGCAATTTAAGGGTCTTGACTGCCAGGAGTATAAATATGTGAAAAAAAAACCAACTTTGAGCTCTATCGAACAGCTGGAAAGCGCGATAAAAATTGCGAATTTTTTCAATGTATGACTATTTAATAGGCTTTTGAGGAAAACCACTTGACATGTATCTTTATTGAAAGGTCTTGACCTCATTAAAATTAAAACTTAAACGACAGACGCGTAAGTGTTGATAAACGGATGGTAGCCGCTAAATAAGTCGCGGGCGTTATTTAATGTTTGAAAATTGGATTTTAGTGGTAATCTCTTCAAATGTTACTCAAGTTAAAGGTTTTAACTTCCTTAAGAAGAAAATGTAGGTGCCAGACGTTTTAAGTTATATCAACATGTTGAAAACCGCGATAAAATTCGCGAATGGAATTATTGTTTTATTGGTTGGATTTTGGTGGTAACCTCCCCAAAAGGATGTGTATTCAAAGGTTTTAACTCCCTGACCAAGAAAATTTTACTGACAGACGTTTTGAGTTACACCAAGCTGCCGAAAACCGCGATAAAAGTCGCGCATGTTATTATTATTTTATTAGTTGGATTTTTGGTGGTAACCTATTCATATGTATGCCAATTCAAACATTTTACCACCTTCGCTTGAAAAATTTTACCCATAAACGTTTTGAGTTACACCAAACTATCTAAGTCCGCGAAATAAATCGCGTTTATTATTATTGTATTTTTTAAATTCAATTTTGATGGCCACTGATTGAAATGAAATCAGTTTCCTTTCACGCAGAAAATCCGTCGCCAGCTCTTAGACTATTTGTTTTTGGAGCTCGTCCTAAAACGATCAATTACCTTGTATAATTTAATTGAATTTAAGTACAAAACCCAAAGTTAATAAAGACAAACGAAATTAGTCGGAAAAAAAAATGGTTAAGTGTGAATTTTCAGGCTTATCCAGGTACCAAGATAAAAGTAACGAATTTTCAAAAAAACTCTTTTCAAAGTTTACGGGATAACAAAATATAAAAATTCTCTGTACCGAATTTGAAGTATATAGATCCACTCATTTGTACTCTAGCTTAAATTACAGTGGACGCAAAAGACCTCACGAAGGTATCGCGAAAACCACTTCTTCGGACTTCTCTATCATCGTATAGTGTAAAGCTTTGATTACAACCTAAAAATGTTTTTCCACACGAAATACTTGTCCTATAGAGAAAGTAAAAAAAAAAAAAACTTTAACAGAGATAGTATCAAATTAATATCAGGCAACGGCAACGTGATTTTTCTATCTTGAGAATGGGGCAGATTTTTGGAATTCTCTTTGATGCTTTTAAAGTGTTCTCTAATTTAATTTAATTTAATTTTTTTATCTCCGAAAATGTTTAATATTTAATTTTAGATAAGAACGAAATTTAAATGGCTGAGAAAATAGTTCTTCTTTGTATATAAAAAAAATATAAGACACAGTTATATATCAACAAAGTTAACACAAGTGCAAATATTGAATAAATTAAAAAAAAATACGTATACGCCACAGTGTACTTATAGTATTTTCTACTAAAATATGACCAGATGTTGTAAATGGCGACGATTTCACTAATCAATTGAAGGGTTGGACCATATCAATACGTAAGACTTACGAAAATCTGAGGATTATTTTTTTTTTTCTTGAATGTAAAAGTTGTCATTTGGATTTCTGTTTTTTTTTTTTTTTTAAATAAATTTTTCAAGGGTGTAAGAATTTCGATATTCTTCTAAGGTAATTTATTTAACTTTAAGTGCTTGCGACTGACGTTTTAATTTTTTTTTTAAATTTAAAAGGCAAACAAACAGAAAATTGTTAAATTATATGATAGGTAGGTATATGTAAGTAGTGACTAAATTTACCTTTTAACTTAAAAGAAGATAAGGCAGCTTTTATCACGAAAATATTTCATTAATTTTGGTTAAAAATGTTGTTTTTATCTGAAAGTAGAAAAAAAAATAATCTTTAGAACAATTTTTTGGTATAAGTACATAATTTAATTTTTATAAATGTGAACATTACATTGCATACAGTCAAACTACAAACAAAATACGGCGTTATAAACAAAAATTGATAACATGTTTGACTTCACATTCTTTAAGTCTTAGCCATGAAATAAAATGTTTGCGCATTCCAGTTCTTCCTCCGTCATTTTCTCTTTTTTAGTAGCTAAGTGGATGTATTACTTGATTGGTAACTTAGATTTGTTGGTTTGCCCCCTACTTTATGCAGCAATTTTTTCTACAAACTTTTAGTTTCAACAGGATGCCACTAGAGTGGAATTTTATGATAAACACCTAATTCTCAATCCAATGTGCCAATTAAAATTCTTTCCTATTATTCAACTCCTTTTCAGTTTCAATTTTGTTTGCATTTTTAAAAGAAACTATCACAAAAACCTTATTTGATACAGCATTTCTGAGGTTAAACCAATAACCTTCACAATATGACAGTGTTTATCATCTTAGCCCTAACAAATCTGCCTAACAATATGCACATAGGAATGGTTGAGATCAATACTGCCCCCCCGTTTTAAGAAAAAAGGGTGCAAACGCCAAAATTTTAAAATATAGTTTATTGAGAATTTAGAATGTCTAAATAATGTCGTTTTCGATTGGATTTTTAGAGTGTTTCACTCGTTTTTGATTCCAATGAACTATGAAAAACTCTCTTCCGTAAAATGTGAATCTATGTAGAAGTAAAAACTAAAATGAATTCTGCAATAATTTCAATTCCAGAACATCCCAACAAGAAGCATTTACTATTTTGAACTTATACTTTTAAAAGTATGTGATGTGTTTTCAGAGTGCACTCCTAGCACTCCTTAATGAAATTCGGATTGAAAAAACACTCCTAAATTATCACTCTAAACAGCAAATGGAAGGTTTTTGGAGTGTCGGGAGTCCGAATGGAGTGACAAAAAGAGTGCTAGGAGTGACCCACGAAAAAACGACATAAGTTCTCCATAACTATCCGACAGTTAAATTATCCCCAACATTAAAATAATAAATTTATGTGACAGTTACCTAGTTGTAAGTTATACCAGTTTTCCAATAAATTTTGACTGATTGAAAATATTCCGTCAAACAATTGGCCATTTTATATTTCAGATATCTCAGAGGAATCTGTTTTCTCAGAAATATAAACACAATTTCTCACAAAAATTCCTCAGTTTTGCAGTCAAACTGAGGAAGGTTTTTTTTGGATTCTTTGCTCAATTATTTTTTGTCGCAGTAATCAAATAAGAAAGAAAGGAAAATAAAGTGTTTTTGAGGAATCTTGTTTATATTTAATACTCCTGCTTCTTCAAAGTTACGGTGAAAAATTATTGAGCGCTCTGAAATATAAACTGACCAATTTCATTTATTTTCAAATTGTGAATTTTGAAGTGTCATAATTAAACTTTTTGGACCGAGAGCTGTCAAAAAACAATATTAATGGTGTTTTAAGACCCATGGCTGCAAGCTGATAAAATCCAATTAGAAATTGTATCTGGATATGTGGTGGTGTGCAGTTTAAAATACTAGAGTGCGTTTTGAAATTGCATTTTTATGGTGTTAAGGGATGGTATTATATTGATGTATTTGTTGTGTCACACACAGCTGTAAATATTTTATTTACCAGTTTAATTTGTTAGTCAGCGCTTTAACTGGCCACTAAAATATTCAGAACTTTAATTGCCACTTAGAACTATTCAGATATTTTAAAACGAAAATGGTTTGAAAATGCTGAGAAACTTTAATCAAAAACAAATCCTAAGAGTCATAATTTCAAATGCAAAGGCTCAAAATCATCAATGGAAACTTCATTGCAGCTTTAAACGAGTTTGTATTTATTTTATTTTAAATTGGTTGACAGCTGGAGGGGTTTAACTTAAGACTGATGACAATAGATGTATTTTTCTTTACGTATAAATTAAAAACTTCTATTAAAAAAATAATATATTACTGAATTGAAAATAATTTACTACTTTTATTATAATCTTTTCATAGGATAGTTTTTAACGAAATTTTAGTTTATTGTGATCCGAGCCATATTTGTTCACAATTTGACTTAGGGCCTGTTTCACAATGTCCGAGTACAGTTTTGTTTAGTTGACCGATACATAAGTATTTGCACTTGGTCATAAGTCTAATTAATAACCGTTCAGATTGTTAAAAAAAAAACACTGTGAGTTTTTGTCCTGAGTACTAATGACTTTGTGTCAATATTAATTTATTAGATAACTAACCAGACCTTTACATAGATTCAAGTGTGCGATTCAAAGAAGACCAACGTATATTACAATCGGATTTAATTCAAATTAAACTTAAACATTTAAACTCCTCCTCTCCAAACAAAATGAGCTACCTTTTCATAAAAAAAGTTTAATGACTTATTTTAATCTGCTTTTTAAGTACCAACTGTACAGTGTATTATGTACACACCTACTTGTTTTAAGTACTCCCCTAACTTTATTACTTTAATATAATTTATATTAAGTATCCTGCAAGCTGTGAAAGTTTTTATTTCATTAAATTAGTTTTAATACGATAGTGGTGGCTTACAGTGGAGCAGAATAATCAAAAAATTAGAAATAAATTTAGAAATAAATTTAAATTTTGTGTACTCAAGTATTTGGCAGATTAACTGATGGTTGAACAAAATAGCTTAGACTATAGACATAGTAGGTGATAATTAAAATGTGTTTAATCTATGTAGCCCCGGCTGCTAATATTGTATATGCGGTATTACAACTTTTACACTGCGGCTTTTTTAAGCTTCCGAATCCTGTGTCTACGTTCTGTACCTCTCACATTGGTAAAATTAATCGAGAAACGTTGAAAAATGGAACAAAACTCATGTAAATTCTTTCACTTTTCATCGTTTCTCGACCTATTTCATCGATGTGAGAGTTACATAACGTAGGTACTGTGTTGCAAATTTTGTTTATTTTTATTTTACTTAAAGGTATAAAAATTAAAATGTAATGTTTTTTATTTCCATCAATTTTCGAAATTATTCCAAAATTAAAATGTAATGTTTTTTATTTCCATCAATTTTTGAAATTATTCCAGCTGTATCACATTGTTTGCCCCACTGTGCATAGTTCTGGCGGAAAAATACGTTTTGCATGTAGGTACTTCAAGTGTATTGCATGATGAATATTATTCTTTTTAACAAATGTAAATTTTGTAGCAAACTAAGTTTTGTAACTTTATTTCACGCTACTTGGCATGATAACCACAACAAAAAAAAAAAACACGAAAAGAAATGCTACAATGTATAAGCAAATGAAATTAGCATAAAGAATTGAGGAAGAACAAAAAGAAATTTGAATAAAATAAGAATCCAGCATTAGAACAATGCAATGCAATGCAAAGAAATGTAATTATGTAGTCTGATGGGATTAAAAAACGTGGAAAAACCACTTCAGCTGAAGAAATGCAAAAATATAAAAATTTTAATTTTTTTTTCTGTTTAAGACTCAGTAGCTAGCAATTTGACTAAATTGTAGAAAAATAAAAACATTTAAGTGCAAGCTCTCTAAGAAATACATTATAATTATACCTGCTACTCAGTAGTTTTTTTTTTGATACGTTTAAATTTAATGAATTGGTTGGAAACGATTTATAAACCTACGTGGACACATATTTTAACTGCATAATTATATTTACCCGTTTGGAAAATGGCAAGTTTTTGACAAGTTTAGTCAGGGGCTTGGAATGTTTTGTAGTAAAAAAAATCTACAGAAGAAAAACATGTTAAATACATTTAAAAATTTTGCTATCCTATCATAAACCACCGTACTTTCATCTACATATATCAAAAATAATCGCTTTTTAGCCACCATACAATGGTTTGAAATTAAAGTCAATAATGTTCAATGTTGTGGGTACACAACAGGCAAGCATATGATTTTGAATGTTTTGACTAAAAATTGACAAGAGCATAGAATATTAAAACAATTTTTTTAATTTTGAATTTGAAAATTAATTTTTAAAAACAATTGCCCAAAACATTTTGATTGAAAAATAGAAAAATAGAATGAATTTGTGGCTTTAAAAAAAGTATAGCAAGACATTGGGCCATATGCATAAACGGTAGTAAATGCTTTAACTGGCAAGATTTTGTAGTATTTACTATTTGTCATATGCATACAATTAAAGTAAATGCTAAAAAATTAGTATTTACTAGTTTTGGATGAATTTTTGTAGTAAATACTTTTAACGGGATGCATACAAACTATTTCTTTTTATGTAGTATTTACTGCAAAGTTTTCAAGTTTGTAAAAACTTTTGTGTGTTTAATATCAATATTTTAGTTCGTAAATCTAATTTTCAAGCAAAAATGGTCACTTTACAGTGAAAAAAAAAAAGTTTATAAAGAGTGAAGAGTGCCCCGATATAGTTATTTTTAAATGCTTTACCGTTTTGGAACAGAAAACGTTGAATGGTAAGAACTTAATAGAGTATTTTATTGTTGAGAAATTTCATTTAAAATTTTTTGGAGTCAAGGAATTATTTATCTGTATTTTCTATATAAAAACATAAGATAGTCAAACTGATTGCTCTTTATCAGCTTCCCTTGAAGAAAAAATTAATTTTTTTTTTTTTTTGGAATGACCATTGGCGTTGGTCAAAAATAATTTGAAAATATTCAACAT
This sequence comes from Epistrophella euchroma, assembly GCA_947049315.1. Taxonomy (NCBI): domain Eukaryota; kingdom Metazoa; phylum Arthropoda; class Insecta; order Diptera; family Syrphidae; genus Epistrophella; species Epistrophella euchroma. The sequence goes on from OX346248.1 coordinate 42,910,454, forward strand.
ATTGGATTTGCAGAAAGTTTGCTTCGAATAAAGAAGCCTTGGGTTGCACCCGTCCAAAACCAGTCCAAAACATAAAAATTGTATGAAGGAAAAATTATTAGAATGGAAAATTACGAAAGAAATTAAAATTAAAGCTTCCAATTCACGAAAACACATTAATATAGTTTATACTAGCGCTTTTAGATGAATTTGTAGTATTTACTTGAATGAATCCAGTATTAACTACTAGTATATGGCTTCCAGTATAAACTTAATTTTATGCATACAAATTTGAGAAATTACTGTAAATATTGGCTTTTACTAGTAGTTCTAGTATTTACTGTAATTTTTTACTACTATTAAGTTCTTCACTTTTATGCATATGTGTTGCCGTTTCATTTAAATGCTTTTTTTTTCAATTTCAAGACAAATTTTAGAAAATTATCCCTCTCATCCTAACAAGAGGAAATAGACACCCCTCACGATTTTTTTCTTGCCTCGATCTAACCTTCACGCCCTAGCCTTTTTTTTGCATCTAATGCGAAATACCCTGTATAAAATTTTGTTAATATTTGTACGTCAAGTTTCAGTATTAACTAATGTGGATTTTTGAAATATAGAAATTCCAAAAACTAATTTGATCTTTTTTTAAATCCAAAAAATTTATTATTTTTGCATGCAAAAACTCCTGTTAGTTGGTAGATCGTACTAATACCAGTTCAAAGCAGAATCAAAGGAGCCGTTTTCAGAAAAAATAATATATTCCTTGAAGATTTCTAAGCAACTGTATGGAAGATGCCGTTAATTTTGGCTAACCAAATAACTTGTACTTATATAAAATCTGCTTCATAATGTTAAAAAACCGCTTGGTCCATGGAAAATAAAAGTCATGCATCAACTTATTAGGCCACTTTTTCTATTGCAGATTAATGGTAATTTAGCTGCTACTTAGTTGCTCAAAAAATTTGCCACTCTGTTGGTTTTTGAAAAAATTGGTGTTATGCTAACTTGACGTCAACTTAGCAGGTCAAATCTCTTAGAAATATAAATGGTTATGGAGTTTCGTCAAATTTTGACAATCTTTGGCCGCCATTCAAATTCAAATTTGCACAAAATCGTGCTAGTTGCTTTCATGCTACTAAGATAGCGCGTGCTTGTGGACGGTAGTAAACTAATTAAAACTCATTGATTTGAGTTTGCTAGTTTGTGCTACTCCGTGGTAAGTTTTTTGGGCGATAGGAAGAAAATCGTGTAAGATTGTTCACGCTAGTTCGATTCACATTTCTTGACACTAGTCCGTCCAGCCCTCGAAATTCAAGTGCCAATTAAAATTATTCATGTCGATTATGGAATCCGCAATAGTGGATCCGCAGTGATTCGCAGCATATTGTTCTCTTTTCTTTCCACGGCAAGTCGATGAATAGAAAAGAGAGCATAACACTGTGAATCACTGCGGATGCTGTTTTGCGGATTCCATAATCGACATGATTATCCCCTAATTGACAGAACTAAATTTGCTCCCAAATGTCTTGAAACTGTCAGCCATGATCGATAACATATGCCACGCTTAACTAAGACCACTTAACTTAAACGCGGAAAAAAACTGTGCTACCGATGTGTAATTACGCACAAATTTTCAATGTGTTGACAGCTTTTAGCAAAAATTGGCATTTGCATACGATTTATTGGTAGCTTACTTACTTACTTTACTTTACTTTAGATGGCGCTCACAGCCCAGGATGGACTACGGCCTCAACCAACAAGCCCCTCCAGCCAGCTCGGTCCCTAGCTAGCTGCCTCCAGTTACGCACTCCAAGTTGGTTGAGGTCGTTTTCCACTTGTGTGCGCCACCTAAGGTGGGGTCTTCCTCTGCTGCGCAGACCGTCAGGGGTAGATTCGAAGACTCGTCGGGCTGGTGCGTTGGTGTCCATACGCTCCAAGTGTCCCAGCCATCTCAGCCGCTGAATTTTCAGCTTCTTGACCAGGTCGACGTCGCTGTAAAGCCCGTAAAGCTCGTTATTAAATCTTCTCCTCCATACTCCATCGATACAGACTGGACCGAAGATCACCCGAAGAATCTTCCTTTCAAAGCACCCAAGCAGATTCTCATCCGTTTTTGACAGGGTCCATGCCTCTGCCCCATATAGCAGGACCGGGATGATTAGGGTCTTATATAAGGTCTCCTTGGTTCTCTGAGAGAGGGCTTTATTACTTAGATGCCTTCTTAGCCCGAAGAAACAGCGATTGGCAAGAGTAATTCTTCGTTTGATCTCTGCGCTGATGTCATTTTGCGATGTTACAGTGGAGCCCAGGTAGACAAAGTCCTTGACGACTTCGAAGTTGTATCTATCCATCGTGACGTTTTGCCCGAGCCGACGATGTTGAGATTCCTTTCTCGATGATAGCATATACTTCGTCTTGTCCTCATTAACAGCCAAACCCATTTTTGCCGTCTCCGATTCAATACTTGCAAACGCGCCGGTAACAGCTCGCTTCGTTCTCCCAATGATGTCAATATCATCTGCATAAGCAAGTAGTTGAACAGACTTTTGAAAAATTGTACCTCTGTTGTTGACTTGCGAGTTGCGTACAATTGCTTCAAGAACGATGTTAAACAGGTTGCATGATAACGCGTCGCCTTGCCTCAAACCTTTCTCGACATCAAAGGGTTCGGTGGTGTTCTTGCCGACTTTGACGGAGCAGCGAGATTTCTCCATCGTCATCCTGCACAAGCGGACGAGTTTGGCAGGGATGCCGAGATGCGCCATGGCTCTGAATAGCTCGTTTCTGTCTACGCTATCATATGCGACTTTAAAATCGATAAAGAGGTGGTGTGTATCGATTTGAAACTCCTGGGTTTTTTCCAAAATCTGTCGGAGTGTGAACATTTGATCGACGGTTGATTTGCCGGGCCTAAAACCACACTGATAGGGGCCGATCAGATCGTTGACAAACGGTTTTAAGCGATCACACAGTATAGATGACAAGATTTTGTATGCGACGTTGAGGAGACTTATACCTCTGTAGTTGGAACAGGTCAGAGCATCTCCTTTCTTGTGGATGGGGCACACTATACCGAGGTTCCATTCATCGGGCATACTTTCCTCCGACCAAATTTTGGAGATAAGCTGGTGTATACTCCCTACCAAGTCATCTCCCCCTGCTTTGAATAGCTCGGCTGGCAGGCCATCCGCACCAGCAGCCTTGTACGTTTTAAGCTTGGCTATCGCTAACCGCACTTCATTTGGGTCTGGTGGACGGAAATTTTGACCATCATCGTCCAGGTTGAATGGAGTGTTCTGTCTTACAGCGGAATTTTGGCCATCCTCGCCGTTTAGCAGTCTAGAAAAGTGTTGTTTCCAGATCCTCAGCACCGACTGTGTGTCTACCACCATATTCCCACTCTCGTCTCGGCAGGCTTCCGTTCTGGCCTTGTAACCCTGGGTAGTTTGCCTCACCCTTCGGTAGAACTTTCGAACATCCCCCCTGCCGCTACAGTCCTCAATAGACTCGACCGCCCGCTTCGCATGCTCTCTCTTTTTCCTCCTGAGAAGTCGGCGTTCCTCCCTTCGCTTTTGCCCGTAGAGCTCCCGGGCTGCTCTCTCAGCAGCTCTGGTTCTAGTCTGCAGCATTGCTTGGTAGGCCTCGTTCTTTGCTTCATGTGCTAGTCTGCATTCTTCATCGAACCAGGGGTTTCATTGTGGTGGCCTAGTGAAACCCAGCACATCAGTAGCGGCACTTTTGATGGCATTTTGGCAGTGTTTCCATTGGTCCTCTACAGATGATGCTTGTGGCGGGCTTGTTGAGAGTTTAAGAGAGACGTGGTCTGCAAAAGTCCTGGCTATCTCTTGCGATTTTAGCTTCGCGACGTTGAATCGTTTTACAGCATCCGCTCGTCGTTGTGGCGCCATAGATATCCGCATACGTACTTGCGCTACCACCAGGTAGTGATCCGAGTCTATGTTGGCACCTCGGAACGTTCGGACATCCAGGATACTGGAAGCATGTCTGGCGTCTATCGCAACATGATCAATCTGGTTGACGGTTCGTTGATCCGGAGACCGCCAGGTCCCTTTGTGTATATTGAGGTGTGGGAATAGAGTGCTTGCTATGATGGCATTTCGCCCCGCCGCGAAATCGATGAGCCTGAGTCCGTTACCGGAAGTGTTGTCGTGCAGGCTGTGTCCTCCGACTATCGAACCAAAGATGCCCTCCTTTCCAATCTTAGCGTTGAAGTCGCCAAGAATAATCTTGACGTCGTACTTGGGGCACCTATCATACGTATCCTCGAGGAGATCGTAGAATTCTTCTTTGGTTGAGTCATCCTTTTCTTCTGTTGGGGCATGGGCACAGATCAACGTGATGTTTTTGAACTTTGCTTTGATGCGGATTGTGACCAGGCGCTCGCTTACATTTCTGAAGCCCAAGACTTCTTGCCTAAGTCTTCCCCTTACCACAAAACCACAACCAAAGAGCCGCTGACCTTGCTCCTTGCAGCACTCGCCGAAGTAGATGTCACACGTTTTCATCCTTCGGATGCCCTCTCCATCCCATCGCACTTCCTGGATGGCTGTTACATCAGCCCTTAGCCTATCCAGGTTCTCCACTAGTTGTTCGGCTGCACGTGGCCTGTTTAAGGTCCGTACATTCCACGTGCAGATCCGAAATTCATTGTCCTTGTTTCGTTTGCTGGGGTCGTCAACATTAAAATCATCCATATCCGAGGCTTGTTGTTGTTTCGGAACCGATACTTTTTTACGTGGTAGGGAAGTCACCCCGACGCACAACCCCCTAGCCTGGAGGACCAGATCCTTATTATAACTCCAAGGACGGGGAGCCGGATAAACCGCTCCTTATAGGCCTGAGCTACGAATACGTCGTAGTAGCCCATATAAGGTGTTCACTAAGTAGTTCAAACTGACTAGAACTGTAGACGCCACCGTTGATTCCATCTGGGGAATTCCTCCGCTGCCGCCTGAAAAAAGGAGAAGTGCCTTAGTGGAAACACTGGTAGCAATCTCAGCAATTTTGTCTACCCCAGCCACCACATACATAAGTGTCTTGTTATCATTTTAAAAAAATGTATCGTTTAAATGCAGTCATTAGCGTGGAAAAAAACTGTGTTACCGACGTGAATCATTATTATCTGACATTCCAATAATAATCTTTCCACTCAGTGCTGGAAAATTATTTTGGTCAAATGTCATTTTATTTGTAATTACACATAAATAAAATAAATGAAATTAAAACTAAACTGTATAAAAAAAAATTTCAATTCGGAAGAAAATTAATAAATAATAATTCCAGGTAAATTTTAAAGAAAATAAATAATAAGTGTGGTTAAAATAATAGTGTCGTGAATGTGTCGTGGATTTTGTAGATACACAAATATATATACTCGGTCTCGCTCTGGCTCCCGCTAGCTCTCATTATTAAATTTTATTTTATTGTTTTTTAGTTTTTGTGGTACAATTATTTAATAAATTTATGAATTCTGCACTTCTGTGCAAAAAAAAAACTATTCAACGATATATAATTTATGTCCCTCGGCGTTTTATAGAGCGCGTTAATTGTACCACAAAACTCGTGTTTGCCTTGAAAGCAACTAGTGTGGTCTTCGATCACGTTATTGATTATCCATACATTAGATTTACTGGCCCGAACAATTATACTTGCTTACTAACAGTGGCAACCACGACCTTACCGCAGCGAGAATTTTTTTGTAATGCTAAATTTGCTCTCAAAACAAACTACATACAGTGACGGACAAAACAATAGGACCAATAATAAACTTTTAGATTAAAAAAAAAAAGAGAACTCAGATATTTTGCTTTCTCTCCTGGTGAATTGCGACTGGTATGCTATGTTTTTGGACGCCTGACCCATCTCTAACCATCTCATCCCACTAAATTTACTTTAATTTCATCAGACCAGGGAATTTTGCGCAATTTTTTTCCAATTTCTGGACCTATCAATGGTAGTTGATCTTTGGCAAATTGAATACTGTTTTTCTAGTGTCTTCTAGTAAGAAGTGGTACTTCCCTTTCGACTTCTTCCCAAGAGATGGTGTTCTTCGGACTGTTCTAGAAGAGACATGCAAGTTCAGACCCAATTTAATATCTGCGGGTGATTTAAAGGGGCCTTTATCTGAAAGTCGTTTGATTTTGGCTACATCCCTAAGTGATGTTTTTCGAGTTCGGCCTGTTTTTCTATGAGGTTTTAGGGGCTGTAGCATATTAAAAACAAATGGTTTTGATCTACCAATAATTCTGGATACCTCCCGCTGAAATTTTCCTTCCAGTGGGAATTTAAGGATCAATTCCCTCATGGTTGTTGAGCAATGCACTCTGCCATCCATGGTTCGTTTATTTTATTATTTAATTTAAATATTTTTATAGTTATTCATTTTTGCAGTGCTATTTAAAAAAAAATAAATAATTGAAATCAAATTCTCTGCAACCATAAACACACAAAAGTCACCTGGTCTTATAGTTTTGTCCACACCTTATGGGAATTAATTCAACTTTATTTAATTTTTTTCTTCATATTACATATCTGTTAACGCATAATATTCATTGCTTGCAAGACAGTACCGTAACCAACGCTAACAAATATCAAAACGAGAGTGTTATTAGTTTGATTATTTTCAAAATGACGAGGAACTTGTTAAATGTCTCCTACTGGCCTTATTGTTTTGTCCATAACTATAGGTAATGTTATACATAGTAAATACTAACTGGAATCAATCAAACTAATCGTGAATAATCACCTTATGATATTCCGGCACAGTAGCACAAACTAGCGCATTAGCTTAGCTGCTGGTCGTAACCGCAGCCACATACTCTTATGAGCACAGGTTTTTGGTCCTCATGAAGGTTTCAACACTGAGCCACGCGAAAATAAAAAAATATACTATAAAACCCATTCCAATGAAATTCCCCAGACATTTTCTTTCCAGTTGTACATATGTAGTAACTGAATTTCAATCATTTTACGTTTGAAAACAAAAAGAGTTAAACGATAGATCTTAATTCAAGAATTACTAAATATTTATGATGATTTTCTCTGGATTCAATCTGAAAGTGATTCAGATTATATAAACTTCAACTATGACACGTTAAGTCTGTCCCTGAAGGCCATTTCCCCACATGATAAACGAAATATTGTTCAAGTTTCTTACACAAAAACAAATAATTTCTAACCTGCCATCCCTTGATTGTCTTTGGAAACTTGACATTCCATATAGTACCCACACTTGATGTGGGTTAATCCCCCCCAACTTCCCAGAAATCTTTCTGTTTCTGTTTGTTTTCATTAAGTAGATGATAAATTAATACCACAGTAAGTACCTATAGAAAATCGAATAACAAAATGAAAACAACAAAAAAAAAGGAAAAAAAAAACAGCTGACACATTGTAGAATTTCTTAATATTCTCACGATATCTTCTTTTGAAAAGACAGCTCAATATGTTTCCATCAGGCTTTAATCGACTTCACGTTATTTACGTTATTTATTAGTATCACCACACCATTTGCCACACTACTCTTTCATCAGGATACCTTCTCTCTCAAGTATGTGCCAACAAACCACTTTTATCAATCATTTAATCAACATAGGGTATAGCTACGTGTGTATGGCTTATACACATCTATTTTCTTAATATCAATATACAAACTTTCTTCGAGTTCGTGCTTCTAATACCTAATACAAGCCTACATATATCCAATGTTTCGAAAAACAAACACAAAAGAAGAGATATAAAGTCCTTAATAACTTAGAGAGGCAAAGTTTCAAATGACAATGATGGCAGAAAATCAGGAAAAACTTCGAATCCAAATCAGAACTATAGAACCGACCCAGTCGGGCTTAAAATATTCACTACAACACAAAAGTACGCACATACATACATATATAGACAGATTATATTTGTTTGTCAGATTAAATTCGATGTATTAAAATCTGAAAGCCCCTGTAAATTTTAAGATTATCACCAATTCTAATCTTCTCTCTTTCCATACTCTATATTTTATGTATAAGAGATAGGTATCCTTTTTGTGATGTTGATGGCTGTCTATATATAATATGTAGGTATATTGTTTTGTGCACGAATATCTCTTGACACGATATGTGCGTGTGACACCACAAACTTTCGCATAATATTGTTTAACAAGACGAGAAAAGCAAAAGACAAGTTTTCCCATTTAGGGAATATAACCTCTGTGTACCGGAAAACCTCAGAGAAAATCACATACAAAAACAACCCAACAAACAGGATAAGGATATACGATTATACGATGGGCCCGCAAGGACGATTTTCATAAAATCATCTTCTTCCGGTCTGATGTGCTGACTCTCAGCTCATCTCTCTCAATCGACCGAACACAACCCAAAACATCATTTGACACATGAACTTTATCTGTGTATATACACACATGCACCATCTATTTGACATGTAAGAGATTGTTTGTTAAGGATCCTGCCACAGATATGTGTGTCCTTTCTGCCATTATTATGCACAAACTATGCATGAACTGCACCAAATGTTATTTTGTTTTTGTTGAGCAAAATTATTATTTTTTTTTTTTAATTCAGCTGATGCTGTCTCTCGTTGTGTGCGTGATGTGGGCAATGTCAAGTCACCTTTTCGATACTATTATCGCTAACGGTGTCTAAAAATACCTCGCTTTAAATGATTATAAATTCCCTGATAAGACACGACCCTGTGTGACAACAAAACAGCGCTACTGCTGATTTTCTGTGTCTCTCTATAGCTTCTGATATATACCTACTTTTAACGATGCCGGCGGGGTGGTGGCGTTTAGTGGCGTCATATAGACGCGACAGCTATAAACTATGTGCAAATATTCAAAAAAAAAAAAACGAAAACGAAAACGAAAACAGACTGTTCTCCAGCGAGGCACAGCTATTTGGTGTGCATTTTGAATGTGACGATGACTTGTGCCTTCACATCTCGAGTGGCGCCCAACCATATCCATGTCCTCTCTTCCTCTCATGTATATTATGTCGATGCGAATCAGAAGCTATGTTTGCATTAGAGCTTGTCACATAAAATAGTGCAAATATACGAGGCAATGATATCCTTGCAGCAAAAATGTATGTGAGAACTTTTTGTGTCACGTTTTGTCGTCATAGTCACCTCGTCGTCGCATCGTGGTGTGTCGGTCGTCGTCGTATTCTCTCTCATCGCTGCTTGAATTATCCTTAAAAAAGTCAGAATTAAAAACAAAAATATGCATTGAACACGGTTGCCAACCACAATTAAGAATTTTATCAAAATTTCCAAAAAAAAATAAAGGTTTTTTAAAAACCATCAATCCAAAGAGAGTTTTTCCTTATACAATAAATGTGCGTTTCAGCTTTTTGGCAAACAATTCACTTAACGTTTAAACTAAGTTTCTTCTGGTAAAATTTCAATAAAGTTCTCCTAACGCCTAATATTGGATTAATACTCGCATCAACTTTACCATTTTTATACTCTAACAAACATTCAAACTGGTTATGGCTTCGAACACCCTTCTAGTGCGAATTTTTCCGACATTCTCCAAAAATGATAAGCATGCAATTTTGTCTCGATTTTAAGACCTCAAAGATCGGACCATTTGAACCCAAGTTCTAAGCTTTATAAAGAAAAAAAACGGAGATTTAGCATACCCCGCTTTTGTATGCTATTTTGTTGGAAAACGAACAAGCAGGTAATAATCTTAATTTTTTTTAATTGAGTATCGGGTGATTTGATTATACATAGTCCAGTCATTTGGGCCCAAAAGAGGGGGTTTGCCTCTCACAATACATTATTTTATGCAAAGATGCATATCAATATTTTTTGTTGCTGTTTTCTCATGTAGGTACGATTAGATTAACTACTACAAATAAATGAATTTGTTACTTACTGTTAATAAAGTAAAAAAAAAAAATGATCTGGTAGAAAAAGGCCCCAAATAGTGGACGTAACAAAAAAAATGTTCTGTGTGAATTGTTGAAAAGAATGTTAAGTAAAAAATTATTCATAGAACACAAACATTTTCTTTATTAGTTTTGGAGAATGTAATACTTTTTTAAAAAAAAGTAGGCGTTTCAGTGGGCGGGAATTTATTTTGCCATCTCTAAATACAACTGAAAATATCATCAAAGTCGGTGTAGTGGTTCAGATTTTATCAACCTATAACGGTTTTTCCTTACAATGAACCACTGTACGCTGTAAGGAATCTGATTTAAATCGACACGTAAAGGGCCAGCTGTTCAGTGCCAGATTAAAGTTAAATCCTTAGTGAGTTAACTGTCTATTTACTGAACAGATTTTTTGATGATATAGCCTCCCATTTTGTTCTTTCGATCCGCTACTGGAAAATTACTTCCTGAGTTAAAGCTAAATAAATTAATATAAAGATTTAACTAGCTCTGGTTTAAATCAAAAGTGAAAAACTGGGTCTATCTTGGTTGTAAAGCAGGTTTAAGGATTTAATTCCAATTTAACTCCAAAGCTCCTAGACAGTCTAGAAATGAAAAACTGGGCTTCAGTTTTGTTGAAATCAATTAAATTTTATGGTCTATAACAAGTTTTAAAATTCTTCTTTAGTATAAAAAGTTTTATGAAAAAAATCTAAAAAAAAAAAAAAAAAAAAATTCCAAAGCTGGTAACCATGTGCTTGTGCACAATGCACCTAACCTAAGTTCCAAATGATGAGAGAACGTTTTGTTTGTGTGTATTCTAACTCTCCTACCACATCACTGAATAATTTTTCAACTGCAATATTTGCACAAATGTAGGGCGTGACGTGGTGTTATAAAGAAAATCTCAAATACAGCGCACAAAAAAAGTATCACATAACCTAAAATAAAAAAAAAAATGTAAAAAAACAATGCATTTTTTCTTGTCGCCCGACAAAATAGTAAGGCGAAACTTTTGGCAAAATTAACACCCAACACGTCAATTTGGGAAAATATTAACTTTACTTTGTCCTGGCATTTTGTTTGGAGGTTGAAAAGTTTTCACTTAGGTTTCGCCTCCCAATTTCCTCTTCCATATGTGTCACTAAGTCATTTTCAATTGAAACAAAAAGGAAAATCGGTTTTCCTGAAAGCAAAGTGACTTTTGAAAAACGATTCTTTAAAAGAAACAAAACGACGACAAAAAAAAAAATCTTTAATTTATGGGCTTTTTGTTGCACATTATTCATCGCGCGATGGGGCTATATATATCTACATAAGTGTCCTGACGGTGTCTTATAGTCGTACTGAGAAGGACAAGTGGCCAATAATTTTTTTTTTTAATTTTTAAATTTCGTATTGGCGAGGATGACTTTTTTATTTCAATATGAAAAGTCATTCCGTCTCTTGTCGCGCGACCCTTCTCTCCCATTCTGCATGAAATCCTTATTCAATCTTTTTCAATCGCTGACAATGAATGTGACAATAGCCGAGAAGAGAAGCAATATAATAAAAGACGATGAACGAGAAAGGTCTTCCTTTTCCTTTCTGATAGGTATACGATTTTTTTTATTATTATTTTTTTTTTTTGAAAACAATTTTAAACTTTTCCACTTTCTGATGTCTTTTCTGTCGATGCGATGATTTGGGATGAAAACGGATATTGAATGGAGTTTTACATCCGGGGCTTGAAAACGGGATTTTTGTTTGTTTGTTTGTTTTTTTTTTTCCTTTGTTATTTTATTTTTGGTTTAATATTGGAAATATACATATAAAATAGAATGGAAATTTGTTTTGATGTTGTATTTTTTTATTGCTTCTTTCATTTTATCGACAACAACTGTTGCGAAATTTTATTTTTTATTTTCAATTTTTTTTTTAGGTATATGTATGTAGGTAGATATATATATGAAAATCATTAAAAGTTCAAATTACATTTTTGAACTGTCATGAATGATGATTGCATCAGGAGGTAACTGGAAAGAGTTTTCAAATTAATGAATGTTTGATGATGGAGTTCTTTTTTTAGTTTGTATTGTTTTTGTGGACAATGAACTTTGAAATAAAAAATGTATACATACTAGGTTCTATATATATTTTATACTATTTTGTAGGTTTCGATTTACACCAAATCCGAAATTAAATTTGGGTATACAAAAAAAAAAAAAATTGCATTGAGTTTGTTTTGTAAGCAACTGACATATGAAAATGGTGTGCCCGTCAGGAAACTATATGTAACTGTCAAAAACATTCTAGAAAAAGTAATGATGATACAGATTTCTTTACTAATTTTTTTAATGGTTTTTGTGTTCTTTTTTGTAAAATATTTAAAAAAAAAATTTGTATTTGTTGGAATTTTAGGGACAGAATATGAAAAAGGCTGTTGAAGCCCAGAAGAGATGTGAAGTTTAAAGCCTTAACTACATAAGCCAAAAAAGTGAAAAATTACAATTGCGAAAATTTTCAAACTCATTTTGGGAGTTAAAGAAAGCTTAAATTTTGGTAAAAAAAAAAAATTGTGTATATTCTTTTCACAAAAAAACCGCGCTAGTGGAAAAAAAATATTTTTACTTTTGTAATTTTGCAAAAAGTGGCCAATGTAGTTAGGACTTTAGCAAAAAAATGTTACATAACTTTTTTTTGCTAATGCTACAAACTTCTTTACCATAAGGTACTGTAGGGTTGCAAATATAGATCGATCCACCTCATTATTGCCAAAAATTTAACTGTAGTCATCCTCATCATTATACATTTTACCGCTATTTGCAAACAATTGACGTGTAGCAATCGAATTAAAAGAAGATTTGAATTTAAATAGAAATTTATTATTCGTTTGAAAAAATTGGTTTACATAAATTAACTTTTAAATCAATATTTGTATTAAATTATTCAGAACTGCTCTGATATATCAATGGGTGTTTCCATTGTTCCGGATGTGACACTGATAATCATGATTTTAGAAATTATTCATTGAATATTCTTCATAAATATAAACAAAAAAAAAAACATGAAATATAAATAAATTAGCATACTGATTTGAAAAAAAAAAAGAAAAAGAAAAAATGTGGTTTTGTTATATGAGATTCATTTAATCAGTTGCAATACGAGTGTGACCTTGAATTGGGAATTTGCGAATTTGTCATCTATAATATTGATGGATGGGAAAAGTTGATCTTCAGAGGTTTGTCTTTCCTTCGTATCTGCCTAAAATATATACATACGTGTATTACATACATATAAGGCGTACATTTTTGCAAAATTCTTACACCTTCAATGAATTTAAGTAACCGTTCTTCTCACGCTTCAGGGAATGCACATCAGTTTACCCAGTTTTGAGTCAATTTTCGGAATTTATTACAGAGATTCTTTTTTGCATAACTACACTACTTTCCCATCCCATTTCAATGACCAGAAATTCAAAACAAACGTGCATTTCATATTAAACCCTTTCATATGCTTCTAAGTTAATCATTTAAACAAAGGATACTTATAAAACTCTTTGAGTACATATTTTTTTGTAATCTTACTTCCGTATTTAGAATTAACATCCTTCAAATTGAGTTGGAAAATTAGCAAAAATTGAAAAACTTGTGAAATTTAAAATGGAGAGGCTCAACGCAGAGGATCAAAGAACTAAAGTTGATCAATTTTATTTCGAGATGGAACATTCGATTATTCTGACAAAAAAATCCTAAAAGTTCGGTTTGCGAGTATTGCTTCAACAATATTTTATCAATTGACTCAGTATTTTCAGCTGTCTTTGATCTCCTGCATGCCGTTAGTCGTACAAAATGGTGTCCAGTAACCTCAGAAAGGATCATTGGATCATATACTTTTTTTTTGAAATTGATGAAAAAAAAATTCAGTTAACCTGCGGATGTTATATTCAATAACGGGAAATAATTGACCACCATTTTGGAAAACGCATTTTATTATATATCTCGAGAACGACAAATACTATAATCGGCCCTATCGAGGTATTCCGTCGGAGCGGAAAATTCTCCGCGATGTGGGAGGATATCGGAAGAAATCCTTATGAATCTGTCAAAAATGTCACTCAAAGACGCACCTCATCACAATGCAACGCAAAACACCGGTGTGTGTTCCATAATTTCAGAAAAATGTTCCGAACAGCTGTCCGGAGAAACACCTCGTATGAAATCGGAAAAATTTCCGCTCCGACGGATACCTCGATAGGGCCCAATATCAAAAGTACTAATGAAATTAATTTTGTTTAATTATTTTTTTTTTAAATAATCTTCCAAAGTTTTAAATGCAATATTATTTGAACTATTCAAAAGCACAAGATTGCAAAATTATAACAAAATTGATAGACCCATTAAGTGAGCTATACGGAAATAATTCAAACATCAGGCAATTTTCTCAAAAAACATCAAAATATTATTTCGCAGCAATTCAAATTTTTTAGAAAAATCTGAAACTGATTTTTCTTATAATCACTTTAATTATTAAATGTACAAAGTTTTGTCAAAATCTTTAATGCCGTTCTTGAGAAAACCGAAATATTTGTAAGGCAAGTTGTCTGTTTTAGATGACCTAAATCAAATTTCTAAAAAATCACAAATCGGCCTATCCGTTTAGCCTCTAGCAGAAATTACTGGAAGCAGGGAAGCACAGACCGACATGGACGTAATGGCGGAAAGCACTCCTCCAGACTTTTTCATCACCTTAGTGTCAATTTTAATTAAAAACTCGATTTTTTTATTCCGCACGATGCCAATACTTACTTAGCCTATAAAGCAAGTAAACAAATTTGCGAGAAACATTCCTATACGAAATAGTTTCCCTCGAAAATTATTGGTATCGGGAATAAATTTTCCAGGGGAATTTGGCTGAATTTGCATTGGATTTTTGTTCGAGGGAAATTTATTCCGTGGGAGATTCACGATAGCAGACAAATTTTCTATGACAAGGAGGTTTTGTCAATTCTTCTCAAGCGGAAGTAGCCGTTTTTTTTTTTTTTTTACTGTCATTAGTTGAGGCTGGGGATCGAACCTAGATCTCCGGCATGACAGCCCATCGCACTAACCATCACGCCACGGCTACTGGAAATTTCCTAAGTATCACTTCAATAGCAAAACGTCGATTTCCATTGTGTCGTCTTTTGATTTCGATTGATTTTTGCAGATTAAATTTAAAAAATTATCTTTAACACTGACAAACTGCATCTGAGCTTATTCGGGTTCAACTTATTTGCAGGATTAACTAACTCTGGTTTAATTCAGAGTTAACTCCGGTACTGAAAAACTGACCCTTAGAGTTAGAGCTTCTAAAATAATGCGTTTTTATTTTCTGTTTCGTATAAGCGACCGTTAGGTAGTTTTTGTATGGGCAAGCGGTATAGACAGTTGTGAGATTAAAACAAAGGCACTTTACCTACCTCATAAAGTGTAAAAAACATAAACTAGCCACTGCCTTCACCGGATTTAACGGGCCCGGAGAGTACGGCATTTCTGGAGAGTACTGGTTAATAAATGAAAAACTTCAGTTGAATCAGAAATAACAAAGTTATTCAATAATTATAAACCGTTATAACGCTAGTTAAGCGTTACAAACATTATATAGATACTCAAACAAATCTAACCTATTCTGAATAATTTAAACAAAATTCCCACTGCCTTTTGTATAATTTTCAATTTAAATCAAAAACTCCTAACATGATTTAGACCTCCTCACGTTTCACCTTTATTACAGCCCATTCCAGACGAATTTGATTTTACGACCACTTAGGCGTAGAAAATTTTTTCTTTCTTAGATTTCTAATTTCAACAACTTTTCCTTTTGCATTATTAATGCCCCCATCTCTGTTTGCTCCCAAAGGAATACAAAGAGGGCGAAGTGATTGACTTTAAATTAACCACTGGCCATGCGGGAGCAACGATTTGTAGAGATGTGGCAGCAATATAAAATATATATACATAAATATCTTTTTTTTTTTTTTTGTAAATGGGATGTGTTTTTTGGATCTTAAATAAAATATGAAATTAAGAGAGTGAATGAAATTTAAGATTGTCAATGGACTTTCCAGATTGTTTGGGGTTCAGCATTCGCAAGGCACACTGTAATGTTTGAATGAACATCAAGAGTGATAAATTTGTTTGAATTTAAATGAAATGGTATTTTAACTAAATTGTATTGATTTTAAAATATCTGTTTTAAATGCATTAAGGCCCATTGGAAACAAGTTAATCATAAGGAATTATTTAACAGTTTATTTGGAAGAAAAAAGGGGCTCATGAAATTATAATTAGGTTTCGTAACAGTGAACTGGTTTTAATGTAAACATGAATGGAACATTGTGCTTAGTCCAAAACCTTTTGGACACAAAATGAAATAAAGATATGTAAGCTGTTAGAAGTTTCAAGAAGGAACGTCTGTAACGGCCATATTATTCAATCTGGATGTAAATCATAGAAATTCAATGTAAATTTATCTGGATTTAAGTTTAAATCTGGATGTATCGAGTAAATAATATGGCGGTAAAGGAAGAATCATCAAGGAGCTGCCAGGTCAATCTTAACCTACACTTGCGAGCAAAAACATAGAATCACCCTCTTGCTTCAAGTAAAGACAATAATTGCTCTCAATGTACTTGACATGCATCTATGTTTATGGTATCGTTAAAAAGCTAGAACCATAAGCTTCAAATCAAGGTTAAAATCATAACAATCACTCCGGGATTTCAAGAGATAAACGTTATAATTGAAGCATGTCAGCAAAAATAAAGTAAAATTAAAACAGGTAGTAGCTCGAAAATTAAACATTTACGACAAAATTAAGCAAAATTTATTATTTCAGTATCTTGTATTACCGCTTCCAAGCTCTAAGTACAGCTTTTAAACAATTTTTGATTAACCTGATGGGTTTCTTGGCTGTCTCTTGAGGTATTCTTTCCCATTCGTCTACCAGTGAGATTTTAATATTTAATGTTCTCAGGAGCTGGATTTCTGGCTCTAACCCTCCGTATAGGCTCGTCTTACAAATGCTTTATAGAGTTTAAGTCTGGGCTTAGCGCTAGCCAGTCCCTCGTAGCAATATACCAACTTCCCTAAGGAGTCCGACTGTTCCCGGCGCAGTGCTACATCGAGGGTTATCATGCATTAGTACGAACTCTTTGACAATACATCGAGCATAAGTAACGACGTGATGCAGCAACATATCGGAGGTATACCGATCCGCAGTTAAACCTCGCTCCTCGACCACCACCAGTCACAAAAACCAGCTCACTTTTCCTTCAATTGAAATGCCAGCCTGTTTCAAACAAGAGCCTCCCCCGTAAGCCAAGGTTTTGACAAAACAGCTTCGTTCAAATTGCTCGCCAGGTTGTCTGTGTATTCTGCCCTTACGATCACTTCTATGCAGACTCATTCTGGCTTCATCCGAGAACAGAACTCGCCTCCATTGCTCAACTTCTCAATCGTAGTGGACTAGAGAAAATCGTAGTCAAACTTGTCGGTGGTTTACAGTCAATTGCGATCCTCTGACAGGTCGTTTTGGGGTAAGGTCTGCTTCTTTAAGCCGTCTTCTACCTGCCCATTCACAAGCAATTCTTCCTCGTACCTGTTTGAGCTCTTGTTGGACGTTTAAGGCCAGTCAAATTATGATTTTGGAGAGAAGTCATTGCCATGAATCTTTCATATCTCTAAGTGGTACACCGGCGACGTGCGTGCTTTCTTTTTTAGTAGAATTAGTAATTTTCGTTATTTTGGCATAACGACAAAACTATCCAATGGATTTTTATGATTTTACCTCCAATTTAAAGTTTGAAGTTCAAGCTTTAAAATGTGACCATTAAAATTTAAGCATAAATATTGTATCCATAGAGATTGTTGCTTTTAAAAGGCGAAACAGAGTGATTCCATTTATTTGCTCGCAAGTGTAGAATTTAAAAATTAAATATCTAATTTTAAAAATAACCGAATTCTACTTGAAGCCAAATTTTATCTTTTTAATTTAAATTGCAAAATTATTTTCTCAAGAACCTTCACATCTTGAGGTCAATATGTCATTGACAAATTAAAAAAAAAATATATATCATGTACAAAATACAAATATTATTCTAGGAAGAATTTGTTTTTCTCAAATAAACCTACTAGAATATTAAAAGACGTGATTGTTGCTTACTTCTTCTTCACGTGTGCTTTCAAATAAACCAACAACTCCAAGAATTCTGTTAACTTAATATTTCTAACCAATAATTCTTAATAAGTATAAATCTATCCTATTTTCCATGTAATGAAAAAGATTCCTTGAAGATTTCATTTGCCACAACTTGAAAGATACAAAAAAAAAATAATATCCTTTTTCAGGCAACAACTGTGAAATACAAAATAATTTCTTTTGGTCGACTTATTATATTTTGTGTTTTATGAAAAACGTGCCGAGAAAATTAATCATAATTAAAAGAAAACTCTTTGATCTATCAACGATAAGGGCTTAATTGCCAGAAATTATTCCCTCCTTTTAATCAAACAATTGAAATGTAGCCCAGATCCAACCCAACTCAGCTCAACTCAACCAAACCAAACCCAAAATATAAAATTTTCTCATCATTCTATCATTTTTCATCAACATTAAGACATGAATATTATAAACATTAATTTGCTTAAATTATTGCACACTTTGAGAAAAAATTTACAGTTTCGTAGAATAAGAAACTAACAAAATACAAAGCTGCTTCCGGGAATTCAATAAATTTCACATTTAATTAAAATACACAGATATACTTCACATAATTTTGCATCTTTTTGGGAAGAATAATATTTGTGGCTTATGTGAGAAATTAATTTCATTTGTTAGCATTAAGAAAGAACAAAAATATGCACGACTGAACCGCGCGCCGCACAAACTTGCTCTTGTAGTTAAAAACTATAATGTAGCAGATTCGCAGATTCGTTGATGTTTGAATTATTAGACAGTTCAGGCTTCTCAAGCTCTCTGAGATCTCGGAGACCTCAGCCAATTAAATATGGGACTAAATGTCACGATTAGTGTAATCAAAAGAAAGATAGACCTAATAAGGAAAGAGCAATATATAACTCCTGGATATCCAGGAACGATTGTGTCATCTCTAGAAGTTTATGAGGATTAATGAAAGGAAAGGAATTTCGTCGCTGGATAGCATCACTTTTTTTTATTATCCTTCGGACCGTTGCTATGCTGGCTGATACTCCGCTTTTAGCCCTTATTTTAGTCGCTGGTAGAGTAGAATTTGAGGCAAGCCGTAGAATTAACCGCTTTTTTCATGATTTTGTTGCTTCGGCTGTGCGTCCTTTTTGATTTTTCCCATAGTTTTGTGGATCCACAAGATAATATTGTTTATCACAATTTTACTTCTAATAGCCTCCTTGCTATTTCTCGTCCTCATAGTCCCAAATCCTTGAAAGCATCTGTCAACGTCTTTCCGGAACCCATTTTTATTTCAAATTAAGTAAAAAGAGTTCTTTTAAACACTTTTTTTTTTAAATATTCTAAACAAAAGTTTGAAAAAAATCGCTGATGTGAACTCCTGCAACGGAATATTCGCAATGGCCTCATCCTAGTGGCGCACTTTTTTATACGCTTTTTCGGTAGTTCATTAATTGATCTTGGGAAAATCCTATGGTAATTTATATCTAATCCTTTAATTTTATGACTTCCTTATGGGAAAAAAACGTACCTATTCATAGGTAGTAAATGTTTTCGGGTAAAAAATTTCCGACAGGTATAAAGAGCGAAAATCGATCTCAAAATTTGTGGCCTCATCCAAGTGATTGGCAGTGTATGTAAGTAAAACAGCACAAAATCTATTGCTCACTTTCTTAATGATTAACAGGATATTATTTCTGTTGAATAAATAAATTTAGCCTTTCGAAACTCATGAATTCCCCAAAAAACTGCCAGACCCTCTTTCTGAGAAAATATTAATTTCCCTTTTGATGTCAAGTTCTGTCTAAGTTGTGAGTTTTATTTTATTCAAATAAATTGCCAATTACTTCCTATAATAACGGCACTCACACTGACAACAAAACTACCATCAAAAATTCATAAATCATTTCGAAATGCTTTTTGATGTTTATAAATATTGAATGTTGACTTAAGTCATCATCATCATAGGACTTTTCTAAACAAAGTTGTTTCTGCAACAAACAAAGTACAACTTTGGCGTTACTTTTTTTTTCAATATTTGATAAAAAGATAAAACAAAAACTTTCTGAAAAGTCCTTCTGCATCGCAATTTTCATCATATGTGTTAGAATTTGATGAGGATCCCGAAGAAGAACGATTCCGCAATTTAATTGGACTCTAAATTTTGTATATCGATTATCCTATTAGAGACTTTGTTTGTTTTATTTTACTTCCTTGGTTTTGTATTTTTTTCTACTTTGTCTCTCTGCACTTAAAAAGTTTTTTTTTTTTTTTCTGTTTGCAGCCCCATCTATATATCCTTTCTGCTGTGTAGTTGGATCTGATGAGACGGGAAAACCAACTTGCCTGCCACACATCCTTTTTTTTCAGAACATACAGCAGCTCGTCAAAAACGATTAAAAACTTTCCATCGCCATCGTTTGCTGTTTGAACAAAGTTGAAATTATTTTCAATTAAATATATGTATTTTGTACTACTATATGGTTAAAAAGGATACGATGTGAGGACTCCATTGAAGTGGATATGAAAGAGGAAGCTGCAGAACGAAGAGAGAAAATTGAGTTTTCCAATGGACTGCGCTTCATCTCTAGATCGACAACTCGATATACACACATAGATTATTGGAGCATGTGTAGTATGTAGTGGTATAGCTATTGCGGTGGCAATTGCATGCTCATGAAACTATGGTCAGGCCAACTACCATCGAGGTTGTACTTGTACATTTCACTCCCATATCAGAACATCGGTTGACCGCATAAATTTATTGGGAATTCTCGAAGAGTATGTCCGGGCGATAATTTAATTGAACACCTAGGCAATCTCTATCCACCTATCTTTCTACGTTATGTTTATATTTATATAAATTTCTCCCTGAACGATAAAGTAAAGCTGTGTCGAATTGAAACAGTTGGCCTATAATAAACTTACAAATGCATAATTCAGGGAGCGATCCTCTGAGCATGGAAGGAGGTCCTTGCCTATTCCGGCTATGTAGCCAGACATTTCCCACAACATACACGCGTCAGAGACTCATTCGTTTATAGAAAAATCAACCAATGAGACAGAGAGAGATAGAGAGAAGATAAAATGTACATTTATCTCCATCTCCACACACTAACCTTATCCGAATTGTAGAAGTATCATTTAATTGCACAAATGGAAATAAAGATATATGTATACACAGATAGGATCCCGGAAGGATATACACAGACTAGCATTAGGCCACTGAGTAATTTGTATCCTCTCAATTATTCAATTATGTGAGCTAATGTTTTGTAAGGAAATTAATTGAATAATGATGGGATTGCAATTCTTGATGTATGTATGTATTTGTAACGTACCTTTTCATCCAGAGAGTTAAATCATCTGTGCGTCGTTCCTTTTAAGTCCTTTACTGATGGGTTTTGCAAGAAAAAGGATTTTCTTTTGGTCCTAAAGAAGATGTTGTTTCTTCTCTGAAAGAAAATAAAAAAAAATAGAAGAAAATCTCAGTTATATTGTATAAACTGTTTAAAACTGTATGTGTGTATAGAAGAAGTTTTTAATATTCAATGAAGGTACAAACTACATAGATTGATCCCTATAGAGACTTTTCAAAGAAAAACTGATTGAAAATTTGTTTAGAAAAGAAAATTAAATGAAGAAATGTATAAGTGTTTAGTTGATGTAGGTATATACTTATTTTAAAAATAAATAAATCTGAATTCAATAGAAGAGGGTCATCAATTATTTAAATAATACATAGACTATAAACATAGGGTACCTAAGTATAAGTACTTTAGTATACCTACATATGTTATGTTTATTTACGGGGACAACTTGTGATTTGTTGGAAAGTTTTTAGAAATGAACGATATGTTTTTGGGTTCTTTGACACATGTCTTAAATAATGAATTGAGTTTTTTAATACTTATTATAAAAGATTGGCATATTAAAAGGGCTTCATAGAATTGAATGCTTAAATGGTATACCTTTGTCCTATATTATTTCTTTATTATTTTTTTTATAATAAGTCTCCTTGAAAATATTTAAACATATAAAATATTTTTATAAAGGTTTTTTTCTTTCAGAGTTAAAGTGCTTTATCAGTTTTTGCCTTATTTCTTCGTAACGGTTGAAGGCCAGTCGCCAGAGGCGAAAAAGATTGTCCATAATGCAAAAATAATATGATTGGAATTGGTAGGTGGGTTTTTTTCTAAGTATACTAAAAAAAATGGCGGGACTGTAAGTGTTGTGCGTCAGCCACCATTTTGAAAAATGCGTTTTAGCGAATATTTGGAGAACGGCTTATGGAACACAAAATTTCCAAGTACTTTTTCTATAGGAAATTTAATTATCTTTTTTTTTTTTTATTGGAGTTATATTCTCAGAGGTAGGGCACCTTAAAGTATGCAATTTTTAATTTTTCACTAATATATCCTTAACGGTTGATATTATAGAAACAAAATCTAGTACAAAGAACATAAAATTTTCTACAAGTTTGGTATATAATTATTTTTTTTACGACGTATGTCTCACAAGTTACACTTATCTACAGGTCGAAGTGGCCTAAAATATTATAATGAGGCCAAATATTCAATATCAATTTTTTAATGACGGTGTCTGGTTTTCTCCCGTTGGAAATATTTTCCTTCTTTCATTCTTTCAAATACGGAGGTAAACTTAAATGTTGAAACAAGTTTTTGATGAAATATAACTAAAGTTTAAAGTGAATAAGTTTTAAAATGAATAATACCTATTGTGTGATATGTGGAAAAGCTTTTTAAGTGAAAGAAATGTGGTAGAAGTTAAACAAAAAGGGGTAAAGTCACAAACTTGCAAATTTTAATTACAATGTTAAAGATTGAGTATAATATAAGTACATATGTATATAAACAGTAATTTATGTATTTGTCCATTTAATAAATTTCCATTCTGAATATGGAAAAAAAGTATGAAATACGTTCTTTAAACTGATAAACCAAGTACCTACTTAAAATATTTTAATCTCAGAATGAAGAATGCGATCTCAATTCTTGAAAAAATATAAATGTATGCAGGAAAATTTTAAAAAATCGTTGGAGCAGTTTTCTTTAGAAATAATTTTTTTATAAATAAAATTTCTTGAAAGTTTTTAGAAAAAAAAGTTGGCATGTCATTCTTAAGAAAATAATAATAAACAACTAAAACCATACTTACAAAAAAATTCATAACCCCGTTTTCTAAAAACTGATTTTTCAAAAAAAAAAAAAAAAATTGAACTTTTTTTTTTTAAATCCGAACAATTTTTTTTTATAAATATGTGTACATATACTATCATTCATACTTGATAGGACCTTCAGAGTAAAAATTTTGATCAAAATCGGTTTAGTCGTTAACGAGAAGGTCGAAAATCAAAAAATTCTATGGCAGGTACCGTTAATAACGGTTTTGCTAAATTTTCACCAAAATGTAGACCATACCACCAATAGTACACACAAAACTTTAAAAAAAAATCGATAGATCCGTTTTTTTAGATAAAAAACCTTTTTCAAAATAGTTATATGGCAAGTATCGTTGTTTTTGAGCTAACAAAAATCTCAATTTTGCCTCTACTTTACGGAATCACCCAAAAATCTTATGCTGCAAGTTTGAAGAAAATCGTGTCATGGGTTTAGGCTGTAGGTCGAGGTACATACAGACATACATGCATACTCCAACAGATACCACATGAAAAAACGCGCCATTGACTCTACCTCTTGGGTGAGGGGAAATGAATCAGGTCTGTTCGTGAAAATTCCGTATTTATATTAATATAACTTATAAACCATACGTCGTATAAAAAAAGAGATGTAGAGAATTATATGCTCTACAACTTTGTGCTAGATGTTTTTTTCATAATATCAACCGTTAAGGAGGTATTAGAGAAAAACTAAAAATTGCATACTAACTTTGAAAGTATAACTCCGATAAAAAATGTTCTATGAAAAAAAGAAAGATAATTAAATTTCCTATGGAAAAGGACTTACAAATTTTGTGTACCATAAGCCGTTCTCGAGATATTGGCTAAAACGCGTTTTTCAAAATGGCGGCTGACGCACAACACTTACAGTCCCGCCGTTTTATTTTTATACTCAGAAACCATCATATTATTTTTGCAAAAAAAAAACCTCTGCCAACTGGCCTATTGATAAATGTAAAAATGTGTATGCTATAACGTTTTTGTCTACTATTTATGGTTCGCAAGTTTGAATGCTCTATTATAGTCGAAGTGTTGAGTTGAAAAAAATATTATATTCACCAAATTTATTTTTTCCTTATTCTAATTTTGTATGGCAAGAACTGGCGTTCTTACACATTTTTTTAAAACGAAAATATATTTTACGGTCCAAAGTTCCAATTAGTATTGCCTGACATATCTATAAAGCCCCAACCCCCGCCCCGGCTGAAAAATGGTTCAATTTGTATAATAACGCGTTTACCTAAGCATACATTTTTAAGTAGATATGTATATGAATTTTGGACTTTGCTTATTTACGCCCTCTCTCAAAACTTGCTAGCTACTGGGCTTTAGACTATATAAAATGTAGCTGTTTTTAGGAAATTTAAAAATTACCAATTTTAGGCGCCAAATAACTTTATAAATATAACAGATATGAAAAATTTTGTCATAATCAATTTTGTAAAGAATTTCATAAGCTATTTTCTCGTCTGAGATTATTTTTTCAAAGGACACACAGTTTCTTCGTTAAACACGAAAAACTGCAAAAGACGACATGTTACACTTTTCTGCCGCTAGAGCTCGCCGCGGATTCATGGGGTCTTCTATACACTTCATCATTATAAATAAAAATAAATTTGGTGGCACAAACGGCTCATGAAGAACCAGGGTCTAGTGGACTACAACTCTCAGCTTTTGGCAGTGATAATAAAACTTCCTGACCGATTTTTCCTGTTTTTTCCATTAACACATCCAAAGTTTGTTCTGCAAAAAAATTATCCATATCTAGATTTTCTTTAAGCTTTTTTGTAATATTTTTAGAAAAATAGCACTGATTTAAAGCAAAGATTTTTCATTATTTCACTTTTTCAGAGCAAAATAAACCAAAAAATTTAATTTAGTTACGTCATGTAACTTTCGTAGTTAAATTTTAAACCCAAGTATGTACATAATAATAAAAATTAATGATTAATTTTCTTAGAAATCATTCACATAAAAATTAACTCACATTAAACCAAAATCGAATAAGTTAGTAGTTATAAAAGTAAAAGGCCTTGATCTAGAATGATTAAGCTTTTTGATTTGAATATATTGAAAAAATTAGCTCACTTTTTAGGTTAAAACTCAACCAAGAGCAAAATACCTTTGATATTATCCATTCATAGGCATTTTGTAAAACAAACATCCACGCAAACTCATTATTATTTGTGTTAAATGTGCCCACTCATTTCACACGTGACACCGGCAGGCGAATAAATTCCTTTTAACTTAGCCGTCGCATTATTCCGTGAAGCGATAGATGATTGCACAGTGGAACAAGTTTTTAAATAAATTTGAAAATAATATAAAATATTTTTTTTTTTACGATGTGATGCTTCTAAATAATACAAACAATATTTAATTCATAATTTAAGTATTTAACATGTATGATGGATCTTTAATATTTTGTATTATATAATCGGCCCCTTATAAATATTCCCCGGGAGACGTATTGGCTGAGTTCCGAAATGTAAAAAAAAATTTTTTGATGCGGTTGCAATCCATTTTTCATACGCATCAGCAACGCAAATTTGATGCTTTTGTAGAAATATTACATTGCATAAGTTTTACGTTTCAGAACTCAAAAAAAAAAATATTTTAAATTGAAGAAGCCAAAAAATGTTCAATGCACAATTTGCGTAGTAAATGTGCATCTCATGCGTTTTGAAACTCGAGCCATTCTTTCGGGAGTATTATACCTATACTTTAATTCCGAATTCCCCGGTAGATTATTTTTACCTGCGAAAGCGGGAATGAGAGTTCTGAATGTTCGGAACAGCTACTTCGCATTGTTTGACAATTAAATTAAATTGTAGAAAAAAAAATAATTTATTCCCGGGGAAACATTTTCACGGGAATTTTCATTTAGAATTGGGCTAAACAGTTGTTAGCCATAAGAGCAGGTTCGTGCATAAACATATTTGTTTGAACCAACCACGCAATGGCGCAGTTTATTCTTAGTCCATTGAAATGTTACATCAACCTTGCATTTTATACAGGACAACATTTTTTTCGATGGAAGTGTAGATTGGGATCAGTGAGAGTGTAAAACCGAGTTTTCGGGGTTGAAACCCCCCCCCCCCATTCGGCCGCCATTTTGGAAAAGGGGGCGTAAAAAGTTCTTCGCGATATCTTGAGAGCTATGCAACGCACAAGCAAAATTTTAGCGCATTTCTGAAGAAAATTTAATTTTTTTCAATTTATGTTAACGAACTTTTTATCGTAAAATTGAAAACAAAAAAGTTATAATCAAAAAAAGATGACTATTGCCAAGAAAAATATAATTTTTTTCTTGTTTATTTGTTTTATATCCTTTTTAAGATAAATTTCTGAAAACCTTCATCTTTTTTTGGTTATAACTTTTTTGTTTTCAATTTTACGATAAAAAGTGCATTTACATAAATTGTAGAGAAATAAATTCTCTTCCTAAATTCGCTAAAATTTTTATTGTAAGATGTATGGTTCTCAAGATATTGCGAAGGGCGTTTAACGCCCCTTTTCCAAAATGGCGGCCGAATGGGCGGGCACCTTCAAATTTTCTGTTCGCCCGGAATTTTAGCAGCTATTTCGAGTTTCGCTCAAACAAAATTTACGTTTATCGCTTTCTTGCTAAAAATAAATGAAAATTTAAGCTGCCGATGGTATTGTGCCTTAAATTCATGTTCACAATAAGGGAAATTTTCGGAACATGAAATATTTAACGGGTGAAACTCGTAATAGGCGAAGACATTTTCCGGTGAAATGTTGTTCGGGCGAACCTCACAATCAGGCTGAAGATTTTTACTTAAAAAAAAGGTTATGAATAAGAACTAATTAGATATTTAAGTTTCGCTTAAGAAAAACGATTCTTAGAACCTTGAAGGAAGTTAATTTTTTTTTATTATTCTGAGATCTCTCACATGTTGTTCCGTCAAAAATTGAACAAGTACATCAAAGACAGTGACTTTAATTAAAAAAAGCATTCGAAAATCTCAAAGAAATTTTATATTTTTTTCAAGATTTGAATGATTTCCTATCCCACTGTGTTTAGTTTCTTTATGCTGTACGCACATGACGTTCGTGTTAAATATAAAAATACGTATCAGCACAAGTGGGTGCTGTTGACTTTTTTTTTCACTTTAAAGCAATTTTTTCTTTTTGATTTTTTTTTTTTTATAGTGAGTAGGTTTGTTTTTTATCTATGGATTGTGAGAACAAAAGTTAAAAAGCCTCTTGGCTAGCGTTTGACGTTTTTCCTTTTTTGAATGCTGACAATGCAGTTGAATCTTTTTGGTCTGAACTCTGTAGCATCATTTTCATTTTCAAGTCGGCAATAAAAATAAAATGAGTTGATTCTTTTTGTGAACGCAATTTGAAAGAGAATGCGAAATGCGTCTCTAGGTCAATTATACTGGTTTTATATAAAGCCAAGGGGGGGTGATAAAAAAGGGGGCATTGTAGGTATACTGCTTTTTTTTTATTAATATTAAAAACGCATCTGTAATCATAAGCTATACAAAAGTATCTATTCATTAAGGTATGTGTAGATATATGAATAAACTTATGCGTTGTTGGATATACATTTGTACATTTAACATGCATGCACCATGTGTTTGAAACACGATGTCACGGAGGCGGGTGTGTCGGCTCGCGGCGGCAGTGAGTGGTGGTGCGAAAAACTCGTTCAATAATAAAAAGCTAAGAAGTCATAATGAAATTTTCCAGGGAGCAAGTTTCAAGCATTAGATATTATATGAGATCCTTTGGCGGCAGAGACACGACCGACGCGACGCGTCGCGACGCACAGTACGGCAGGGATTAACATAGAATGTTAAGCATCATTCTGAAAAACTTTGTAAATAAAATAATAAAAGAACCCAAAACAAACACACTCATACACACACAAACACACGCGTGTGAAAAATAAGGTACACATAAAAGTTTATATGCATTGAGGTAAATCTAAGTTTTACAGCTAGTCTTATAAAATTATGGCAAATATAAAATTAGGGGTCGGTCGTTTGAACATTGAATTGGTCATGCGAATGTTGACGGTTTAGGTAAAGTTTCTTAGAAAACTATCAATTCGGATTTACAACAAAGACGTGATAATGTTTTGGGGTAAGATAATTGAATAGCTTGTTCAATAATAATAATTTAATTTGTTGAGAGAGCTACAAGGAAGAAAAAGTAGGTATATATAACTTTTAATGGTTTCTCTTACAAATTTGTTATATCCAAAATTTAAAATGGCAACCGATATGTTTTGCAAATGAAAACTTTAAAAAAGTAATAAGACAAGATTTTTAAGAAAGAGAGCGTGGGGGTCAAAAATTTTGCTTGTTTAAAATTTGTCGTTTCAAAATTAAAAATTCTGTTTTATAATATTCTCCAAATAATAAAAGAAAAAAATTCGGAAAATGATCCTACTTTATAGAGCCCCTTCACCAGTTCTAGTTTCGCTGTCAAAGGTTCGGCCATATCACAACTAATTTTGAAATACAGTCGTAAAAAAAATATTCACACCTGTATCCGACGAACTTGCTCTTGTGGTAAACAAAAAAGTTGCAAAAGTGCGATAAAAAAAAAATATTTTTTTGATTGATTTTTGTAAAAAAAAAAAAATTATTTCCAAAATTTTTAAATAAATTATTGTTTGAGCTAGCTACTCAGAAGAAAATACGTCGAAACTATATTTCCGCAATGCGTTTCCTTTCGGTAAAAATATGAAACGCAGTTTTCTTACAATTAATTTAGTTATTACAAATACGGAGTTTGATCAAATCGTTAAGAATCTTTTTTGAGAAAATTTGAAAAAGCCGAAATATTTGTATGGCAGCTTCCTCTTCTAGATGAGCTAAATAAAACATTCCAATTTCCCTTCTAGGAAATCATGGAGAACTGCTCGGCCTAAACGTTTAGGCCAACAGACGGTATGGCAAAACCC
Organism: Epistrophella euchroma; assembly: GCA_947049315.1. Classification (NCBI taxonomy): domain Eukaryota; kingdom Metazoa; phylum Arthropoda; class Insecta; order Diptera; family Syrphidae; genus Epistrophella; species Epistrophella euchroma. The sequence continues at coordinate 42,939,675 of OX346248.1, forward strand.
ACTTTTTCGGACTTTTTCATCACCGTAGTGTCAATTTTTATTACTTTTTCACACCTAATCAATACTTACCTTATATAGAGATCAAGTTAAAAATTAGTTTGCAAAACTTTGGACAGGATACGCCCGGCTGCACATTGTATACGAATTTGTCTCGCACGTAAACGTATGAATGCTCGTAGTTCGAATTGAGCGTGCACACTGAGTACGTTTTTCTGCGTCAAATACTTAGTTAGCGTTTTGGTTAACATATCCCTTTCGTGAAGTCCTCTTTCCATTCATTTTAATTTTTCAACACCACGAAAGTCTAAATCACAACAAGTTCGGATTGATTTCGGACGTCCGTCAGAAGTACACGTACGTATATTCGAACGACTTAAGCGCTTAATACACCATACAACCCATCGTGCCACCGACTTGAGCTGTTACCGATATCGGCCAAAGTGACATTTGGCGAATTTAACTTTAGTAAAATGTTAAAAAGATAATACGAAGCTAACTCGTTTAAAATTTGTAAAAGCCTACTAAAAATGCTTTAACATCATACTAAATCGTCTAAAATTTTGCGCCAATATGTTCTATTATAAATTATCGGGCTAAGTATATTCAGAGGCAGGTAACGGTTATATAATTATAATAGATTAATTGTGATTTTATTGTTCGTAATTCATAAGGCGAACGCTATAGAATTAAATAGTTGTACAATTGTTTGTTTAGGCTTTTAAGATATTGAAAAAAAAAAAAAACTATAATCTTAGTGGTGGTTGTCCCCTAACCAACTTTAGACCTATTTTTATTATGATGATAGGTACCTACTTCTATTTGATGGTGATAATGATTGGTGTAAGATCCCGCACTTACTCCAAAAATATACCAAACTCTTATTTCTTATCTAAATCTAAATGAATAATGTATGAAAAAAACCTTCTGCCAAAGATTGTTTAACAAATCCTCCTTCATTATAACGGATTAAACCTATTACTTTCTTCTTCTCGTGTTCTTTTTGTGTCCTTTTTTTCTTCTATATTACATCATAACATTACTTTTAACGTCATCGAACAAATAAAAAAAAAAGAAATATCTACCAGTCATGTCCTGATTAATCGTTAAATCCACATTTAAGCTCTTAAATTATTGTGTCCGATGAGATAAATAAATATATTAATGTGTGTATACCTACCATATATACATACATACATTGGTAATCTGGATTATTGTGTCCCAAAGCACAGACAATAAAGTACTTATCCGCAATAAAGGAGCACAATCGACCTTTCGTATACATATAATACGTAAAGTAACATTATTAAAAATGAGCATGAGGAAGTTTCTACTTAATCAAGCGATTTTAATTTAATCATCATCGCCATCATTTTTATTCGAGTATCTTTTTCTGGTTGGTGTAATTTTCTTTTGTGGGTGTGTTTTATGGGAGTGATTAATATATAATTTTTAATTTTTTTGGTGTATTGTGGATGATTTTTATAAAAAGAACAAAAAAAATCATAGTTTTTAAGCGAATTGGGATAAATGTTGTTATTTTTATGTGCTTTTAAAAAAAATAAAAATTTGGGATATACTTCTAAAATATGACTTCACAAAAAAGGTGTTCCATATCACTAGCTCCCTTACAAGGTTCTTTTCAAAGGCAACAGATAACAAAAAGTGATTTCAAAGAATTCAAAATCTTTAAAGAAATATTTATTATGCAAATCATAAGTCCTTACAAAATGTTTTTAAGTCAAGACTCACTCCGTCACAGGCAATTTTATTTTTTCTTTGAAGAAGCTGATAAACGAAGTGAAACCGTGAAACTTTAAACATGAAAAATGTAAAATAGAAAGATAATATTTTTCGTTTTAGATAAAAGAAAATACAAAAATGTTTTGGTAAGGTCTACAACCAAAAATACTGAACAATAATGGCAAAGCTTGAAATCTTTATTAAAGCTGAAAAAATGAAAATTTAAACTCGAATATAAGTACACCCCTGTTCTGATTTTCGTTCTGAATTGAATTCGTTAACGAAATTGATTTTCGTACGGATTTAAAATTTAAATCGTATTGAAAACTTCAAAATAATTGAGTAAAGAACACCTACATATGTTTTTAAAACGAAAGTATTTTTTACTGAAGCGAAAAATAGAACAGTCTTTTCGTGGAAGAGTAAAATTTCCTCGAATTGTTGGGAAGAAGAAATTAATAAAATTTCTTATATTAAGTAAGTAAGGTTAGTTCCGAAAAATCTTTAAATTAAAAAAAAATTATATAAAAATAATTTTTCTTTTTTAAATAAAAAAATATAACAGAATTCACCTTATTGTCAGATATTATTAAGTTGGCAACCCTTTCTGTTTGATTAATCTGATGTCTTGACTTAGAATAATGCTCATTCATAAGCGAATGTGAAAGCTGAAAGTATATCTATGTCAATTGCAGGAAATATACCAACAAAAGTTAACAACTATAGGTACTATGCCAATATAGGAGTAGATATAATGTAGATAGGAAAAATAACAAAGGAGTTACTCGAATAGGGCAAGGCGCAGTTAAGTAAAAAAAATAAAAAAAAAAAAGAAACTAACACACAAAAGGACCACACCATAAGTTATATTGGATATGGCATCACAGAGAGACTTTTTTCAGGACTTTTTGATTAATTGCTTCTTTTTCGTCTATTAAGGTCCTGTCGGTCGTCCTTTGGGAATGAAGAATACATTTTTTTTTTGGCCCTGGAAAATATATTCTGCTCTTTTGCAAATCTATATTTACACTCCATGTCGCTTCATTTAATATAGAATTATTTACTATTTTTTTATTTCATTCTAGATTCTGGAGCTTTTTGTGAAGTGAAATGATTTTCTTTAAGCGACGTAATACGAAAATAGTAAAAAGAAAGAAAACTAAAAAAAAAATTTTTACCTACATATTTCAAATATTTTTAATTGAATACCTACTTTTGGAATAAATTTAAAAAAATAAATTTTTGAGAAAATTTGAAAAAAAAACAAAATTTTTGTATGGCAGCTACCCGTTTTCAAAAAACAAAAATTCGGGGGAGAGTACGATAACTTAGGCGCAAAGATTTTTTACTATGGGAGGAGGGTCTATCTCCCCCCTTTTTGGAGGTAGGGGCAATTTTAGAAAAAAATTACTTAAATTAAAAAAAAAAAAAAAATATTTAAAAACAACGGCAACACTTAAAATGAAGAACTATACCGGGTTTGAAAAGAAAAAGTTAAGACCAATTTTTTTCAAATTTGTGAAATGAAGTGCTAAATTAGCTTTTTTTTGCTTAGTTCTAAATCGAACACAAAAAATCAAATAGTTTTATGTCTTCTAGTTATTTGAGAAAATTAAAAAATACTAAAACTACTTTTCTATGAGATTTTTGTTTCTTTTTCATTTTAAGTCATTATTTTTTTCTAAAATTGCCCCTACCTCCTAAACGGGGCGAGATAGACCCCCCTCACATAGTAAAAAATGCTTGTTTTTAACCCCTCTAAAAAAAACCGTTATCTATTTTTGGCGACAAAGTTATCGTACTCGTGCCAAAATTCGAATTTCTCCTGCAAGGAAGAATGCACTTAACCAAATTTGATTTTACCCGATTTCGAATTACAGGGCTCGAAATATTTTTTTTACAACAAAACCAATATTTGCCTTGTAAAAAATTAGTTTTAAGAAATTTTAAACTTACTTTTTTAAAGCGTATGTTAACTGGGTTTTCAATTATTTATTAAGAATTCCCAAATGTATACATACATTAATAGGTAATCGTGTTCTTTGGTCAAACTAAAAATTTAACATTAAAGTTGAATGAGCATTTGCTTTCTTTTACTTTAATCCAAATTAAATGAAATAAAAAAAAAATATTACTTGGAATTATGTATTGTGAACTACTCATACTTATCGTTCTAGGTTTCCAAGTGGAATTTGACTTAGATAGCTTAGAAAACAGGAACCAATATGTCAAATTAAAAAAACTCTACCTTTAAAATTATAGAAGTCTTCTGGAGTTCCTCAAGGCAGTCACACTGGACCTAGTCGTTTTATAGGCACTATTATTCTGTATACTAACGTTTTGATGTTTGCTTATGATTTTACTTATTTTACAACAAGTCATTGATAAGGTTTTTAAATGATGCTTATAAAAGGGATTTGAACTAACACTAATAAGTGCAAGATATGGTTCCCTACATTCAGAAACAATATCTAGCTAAATTCTTCTATTTCGTAGGGAAATAAAATTAAAATATTCAATGATCTGGGACTTTTTTTCTAATGTAAGCTTTCCTTTAACCGTCATACAATAAATCAGCAAAGAAAGGACCCATCTTATATTAATAATGACTGATGTTCTCAAATGATCTTTACATCTTTAGAACACTTTACTGGCTCCGTGAAATAACTCCCCAATGAAATAACTCAAAAAAAAAAAAAATGAAATAAATCCCCAAAATTTATATGAAAATCTGAAGTTTTTTTGTATGAAAAAACTCCCCAAAATTGGGGATTTATTTCATAGATTTTTGGGGACTTATCTCCCCAAATTCAACTATGAAATAAGTCCCCAAATTTGGGTACTTATTTCTTTAAAGAAATAACAAAATTACGGCGTAAAAACAGTGAAGTATGTATGGGGAGGGGGGCATGCTGTCCCCCTGCAATCCCCCTGCTTAGGCCGTTATACGATTTGGGGTAGGTTCGAGGTTGGGTGTATGCAGTTTCTTTAAATCACGATTCTTTAAATGCAAAAGAAACTCTGCATACACCCAACCTCGCACCTACCCCAAAGCTTATAGTGGGCCAAGCAGGGGGGTTGCTGGGGGGCAGCATGCCCCCATACATACTTCACTGTTTATACACCGTAGTTTTGTTATTTCTTTGGGGACTTATTTCATTATTTTGTTTGGGGACTTATTTCATGCGCTTTTGGGGATTTATTTCATCTTTGAATTTGGGGATTAAAAAAAAGACGTTTTGGGTGGGGAGTCATTTCATTTTTGGGGTAATTTCATTGGGGAGTTATTTCACGGAGCCAACTTTACTGTGCACTTCTTGGCCCTTGATCATTGGTGTTGGAATGTTAGGCGTGTTTTTTTGCAAGCACTGATGAAATTGGTCGAAAAAAAAAATGGACATCGGGGACTACCAACGCCATCATAGAAAAAACATGGAGTTTTCATACAAACTATCGATAACATGTATGCAATTCATGCCGGTTAAAACAGTTTTTCTCCGTGCTTAAGTTAAGCACAGAAAATTCTCCGTGCTTTTACTAAGCCCGAATGGGCTTAGTTGTTGTTGAATTTAACACATAAACTGTTAAGCCCCGACATCGTTTTTATTTCGTCCAATTCCCTTCGGGCTTGTGAAAAAACACGGCTGTTGTATGTAGTAGTGTTTAATGTCCTACTTTTTATGAAAATTAATTGACTAATTAATAAATTAGTACAAAAACCAGCGTTGCCGAAGTGGCACGATCCGGCTTTTTTAACACGATAATTTGCTCGTGGCTCGGTGGCACGAAAAAGATCAATATGGCACTTTTTTTTATTTCTATATCATTTTACTTAAAATAAAGCAAATTTCAACAAAATTTAATGAAAATTGGTGCTAATTCCGTAAAAACTGGGCAGAAACACATAATTTTTGCCAATGCACGAATAGGAGTAAATGATTTCCATTGATTTTTGTTATTATATTTTACCCCGTAATAAAATTGATTACAGGTTTTTCAAGAGAATAGAAGAATTTGTGGTTTTTTTTCATGTGACACGAAAATTGGCATGTTTTTTCAGAAAATATGGCACGTTAATTTTATTTCGGGCGGCAACGCTGATTCAAACTGCCATTTTTTGACAGAACTAAAAATTGCCAATTTCTTCCTGAAGAAATTTCTTGAGCAGAAATTGCCAGGAAGGGGAAATGTTATATAGTCTGGAACAGGATTTGGCAATAATATTGTTGACAATTTGTGACAGTTGGCAGTTTGGGTCACGTCTGGAACAGTCTTATTGCGATAACTGATGGCAAAAAATTAATTTTAAGTGTATTAGAGTACAATATATACATTTTTATTATATTAATGGAGAAATTAATAGAAAAAGAATCACGCTTTTCCATATAGCATAAGTACACTCTTCGCAGCGTTTTTTTTTCCAAATGGAATTTAGTAATTTTTATTAAGTTTTTGTTTCCGTAGACAAAATTCCTAGTTTTCACGGAAATAATTATTTTAAAAGTATCCGAGCTCAATCAAGTTACCCCAAGTGTTGCATGTAAATGTTCTCGTTCTTTGATAGTCCAGAGTCCTTATCCTTATCGCTTTGTCCTATGAGAACTTTGGTTAACACATATGAAAACCAATGGTTCACATGGGTCTTCGTCCTGTGTGTAATAACTCAATTGCATTCATCCAGATATGTACATTCATATATATGAAACCACTAACCAAAAAAAAAATCGTTCTCTCAAAATAAAAAAAAAAACAAACCAAATAAATTCGCAACTTCAAAGAGTAGGTATCCAATATCCAATTTCGAGTAGCTTTATGGCAATGGCATTCGTTTTTATGAATAAAAAAAAATGTATTTGAGATCAGAGAGTGGTAGTGGCAGTGGCGGTGGCGGTGGCGGTGGCGATGGCAATGGCGGTGACGCAACTTTTCGTCGAATTCCACTAAACTGAAGTCATCGACTTTACGGTGTGGAACATTTTCATTGGGGTACAAATACACTAAAGTACACTTTTTACACATTTCGAGCTCCATCCGGACACTGATGTCATTGGGGTATATTTATTTTAGCTTTTTTTTTTGTGTGTTGGCTATTTGAGTTTTTTTTCCTTCTGGAAATTCTTGAATTTTATTGCTTTTTTGCAATTGTTGTTGGTCTGTTTTTTATTCTCGAACTTGGATTTTGAGACACTTATTAGATTTATTGAAAGTTCTGTCTCAGTCTCGATGTACTCTGTTAAACTAGACCTATAGGGACTATCCTATCTATATCTGATAGATTCGATCTTTTTACAAAGCAAATGGCGTGTTGAATTGCATGAAATTTAGAGGCTAGGATTTTTTTTTTTGGTCGAAATTTGTTACCCAAGCCAATACATAATGTCTAAATTATAGTCTCGATCCTATTTTAGGATTTTTTTTATGGCATACTGTCTGTCAGGTTGTGTAAAATTGTGTCTCTGGGACAATTTAATGTTTTGTAACTTGAAAGGAAAGGATTGGAAGTTAACAAGGCTTGTTTTACGTGTAGGTACTCGTATATTTTATGGGTCCTCTAACGGAGCAATTTGATACAATCTTAAACCAGTTTCAAGGCCTTAAAATGCCATTAGCTATCTCATATGGAGAGTTACATATATTATGAAGTGAATGAATTATTGATTTCTTTCAATCGAAAAATTATAGAATGTAAATTTAAAAGTGCTAAATAGTTGAAGAAAATGTTCGATAACACTTGAAAACTTGTGAATGAGCGTTTTCTTATTGCGATAAAATATTTTTTCAATTTCTCTTTAAACTTAAAGTTGACAGTTTTAAGACATTTAAACATAGAAAAATGTCACATTACTCGTTATAATTGCTCAGGAATTTCTACATTCAAGTGCGTGATTGAAAACAGCAATATGAACAAAAAAAATGTTAATGGAAACTATTCATAAGCTGCCCCTTTTAATATTAACCATCGAAATCCATTATAATTTGAAATTTTCTTCAACAATATTGTGAAACAAAATAAAGTACACAATACCACTTTCTACGTTCATAATTCTCCTCGGTTTTCACATAATTACTATACAACTATTAATTCACCTTATATTCCTTGATTTTTCCTTTTAACACACACAGCAACAACAACAACAAAAAAAAAAAAAAAACATAAAGCCTAAAATATAATTGAAGATTTGCATGCAACATAATATTATGAGAATTTTTTTTTTGTGTTCTGGATATCCAAACTACAAATTATATCCTTTTTTTTTTATATTTCCTATACAAGTAGAAAAAATGTTTTTGAGTAATGGTTTTTGTTTCTTTATTTTTTTTTGTTATTATTCAGAAAATGGTATCCATTAAAAATGAATTCTTACTGAAAACGATTAGCATCGGGTGTAAAACATTCGATTTGCTGTATTCATACTTTTTTGATTTGATTCATTTAAATTTGATTTGATATTCTTTTATGCATTTGATGATAGCATGCATTACCACAAATATAAATATACTTAGTTGATGTTCTCAAGGTTAGCAAGTGAAATGTCATTTTGGTCATGCCTGCTTGATGTTTGATGAATTTTCCAATAAATAATTAAAGTATGATATCAATTAAAAAGGTGTTTTGTGCATTGAAAAAAAAAAAAAAAAAAAACATTGACATTGACATTGAGCCCTGGGGACTCATTCCGTAAAACGATTAACACCCGACGATAACGTTTCGACGATAGTCCTACTACACGTAACCCTAAAAATGCCTATCGTCTGGACGATCACGTTTTAACGATCAAATATTTGCTTTACGTAAGTCGATTATCATCAAAACGCTATCGTCAAATCGATGGCTTTTGGACGATACCTAAATAGGTATCGTTTCGCATTTGTTTTCATGATTGTATGTAAGTTTGTACGCGACTATAGTTAAATGAGTGAAATAATTTACTTATTTTGCAAAATGACAACAAATATTCGAGAAAAATACAAATTATATGAAAAAAAAAAAAAAAAAACCTTGTGCCAGCAGGGATCGAACGCCGAACCTTTTGGTTGAGAAGCAAGTACCTATTCCATTGCGCCGCCATCTAATGTAAATTTCTGCCGATTTCTTTGGTTTACAAACAAACCGTGCACTAAAGACCTTCGTTCTAATAACGCCAATTGTTATTATGACATTTCAATGATGGTTTGACAATGATAGACGAGGAGATAGTGTTTGAATTACGTGAAGCAAATTATTGACGATCACGTCAGCGATAATCGTTTTGATGATTATCGTTTTGAAAATTACGGAATGACTCCCCTGTTAAATCTATGTTCTGCCGAATTAGTCCTTAGTGGTTATATTAACACTGCATTAGGTAATGGTCTTAACTTAAAAATCGTCATGCATCGGATAAATTTGAGACGCTTCTGTCTGTTTCATAACATCGATTTTTTTACGACTTTAGCAATCTGTATTGTACGCTATTTGGGCAGCTTACGTTTACAGCATCGATCTGGGCCACAAACCAACATTGTATTTAAGGCGCCAGTCGCCAGTTATAGCTATCATTGAAATCCATCATTGAAACACAAATCAGTGAAACTGTGGAATTATTTTTGACAAGTTGATTATAGTAATCATTGAAACTTGGCTGTCATTGAAAACATCTCTGATGCACTGCTTACAAGTAAAATTAATTTTGAGGTTAGAGTTGGTCATTGAACGAAATAATGACAGATAAGAACAGAAAGAAAATCGAACAGATATTTTGGAACGATTGTGTTTGTGTTCCACTTTTCATAAATGAAAATTAGCAGTTCATTGGAGACCATTTTGATCATTGAAATAATAAAATTGATTTTAAGAGAAAGTTTCAAATTATATTGAATATTTTTTTGACGAAAAAAATTATGCGAATAATTCCCTTCATTTTGATGCCAAAATGCCATCAATTTTCTTTCTATAAGTGCCTCAAAATGGGGAGACGAAATGATAGTTTTCAATGAAAGCTAAAATTGGCGCCTAAAGCATGCTTTCCATGCCTGCTGACGAAATGTTGTACGTTTTCATTAAGTGAATCGTACCGTCAGCACATCCTGCTAAACAAGGAAATCCTCCAAGAAATTTTTTTTGTCTAGCAAATGGTATTTGGGAGAAAATCATCGATGATTACATTCGACACTTGATTTTAGAATAACCAAATTGGACGGTTTTTTTTTTTTGTTAATCGAAAACTCTCTTTTGTCGAACAATTATTTGCGATATCAAGGATAATTCTTAACTTAACTACTTTCTTATCACTATTATTTACTTCTCCGTTCTCAAAACGGTTAGTTTTAACTATTACTTTTCAATAATTTCCTCTTTATAAATTTGCGTTTGGTGAAACGAAATTTGCAAAGTAAAAGTGAAAAGTTGCAAAGTAAAAATTGCCAAAGATAAAAAGATATTTCAGACCTGCCAGTTGCCACAGTCACATTTCGATTAAGATTGGGTACGTTCAGAAGACATAGGGAATTTCATATGTAATCAACTACATTCGTTGAACGCAAATTTGACTTAGGAACCCAGTTGAACTAGAGATGCCATATTAATGCCAAACTACGAATTTCTTTTCAAACTTTTACCTTTTGATAGGAAGAAAGTACTTTTAATCATATTTTTATCTGACAATCACTTGACACAAGGCAGAAATCAGTTAGGAATTTTGTAATATTATTTGTAAACTTTTCTTACTAATAATACATTTTTCAAATTGAATCTTTACTTATTTATTTCAAATTGTTAAGATAAACGTGAAAAAAACAAGTCATGGAAGAAAAAAGTTCGGTTTGCTATTTAATGACAAAATATAGTCATCTGATATTCTGACACAAATGCACTTGACTAGGAGGAATGTAGGGAGATATTTCTGTCCTAGCTTTCCAGCTATTTTCCAATAAAATTTGCCTAGATTGAAATGCATATTTTTGCAAGCTGACCAATCAGAAACTAGAAACTTGCTTAGCTTCCTAGTCACCTATGTCTTCTGAACGTGCCCATTGACTTTGACTTTACACAGGAAATTATATGGCGGTTAATTAAAAGAACTTTTAGTACACTTTGAAGTAAAGTGCTTTAGAAGTTTTGGTACAGTTCGAATTAAAAACTACTAAAATTACACGGTAGTAGATTTAGACGACAGTACCTATATGTGGACGCTATATTCCTACAAATATGTTAATGCTTTTTTTTTTTCTTAAAATTACCGTTTTAAAAATAATTTATAAAATAGTTAAGGCGCAAATTACTATGAATTTAACTGACCCGTCGAATTTTTTTCCACTTAAGATTGATTTAATTATAAATGTGCCTTTTGAAAGTGCATGGAGCCTCTTTATTGAAGTAATGAAATGAAACTCTTTATTGAAATGAAATTGAATTTAATACACTTTATTTACTCACATATGTACATGGGAAATATATTTAGTTTTTTGTTATTACTCGATTAAAATTTGTTAATTTTGACCGAAAAAAAAAATTCAAAATCGGTAAAACCTTAAATATTTTTGGATAAAATTTTCCAATTTTCAGCTTCGTAGTAGGTAAGTACCTGGCTCAATATGAATCCAACTAAATAATTCCCATGCAAATCGGATGATGTTAAGCCGAGTTATGCTGAAAAACCAATTTAGAAAGTATGTAATTTCAACAAGTTTCCACTTTTTCGATCGAATTTCAATTTTTTTTGCGAAGAAGATTAGTAGCGCTTAAGATACAAAAATTGAAAAAAAATTTGACAGTCAAAAATCAAACTTTTCCGCACGCTGAAGCTTAAATCTCTAACTACGTGTTGTTAAACTAAAATTAGTGTCCATCTTCTGGAAATTTTTTTTTTCTTTCATTTTCATTTTAATTGCACTTGTTTTACTTTATTACTTTAAAATACCTACTTCAAGTTGATACCTTTGTTTTATTTCTTCCTACAAAAAAGGACCTTCACTTAACAATAACATAAATCCTGCTGTAAATTGTATTTTCCTTCTTCGTTATTAAAAAAAAAATCTCTTGGTGTGGTAACCCTTTTTTTTTACATTTTCCAAAGCTGTATATATGTATGTATATGTATGTAATTTTAATAAATTGTATTTTCTAACTGGCATGCAATTTAACAATGAATAGAAAAAGTACATTTTATTAAATGAACAATTGCATGCATATTTATTTTTACTTGCGATGTATTTTATTTTGTAAGAGTGTGTGTGTGTGTGTGAATTGTGGATTTTGTTCTGGTCCCATTGTTGTAATATTCGTCCTAGCTAAACAGTTTCATAGCCAGAGGCAACAAAATAAGCATTCCATTTGGTCCTGGAGGAAAAAAAAAATCTATTGCAGCAGGACCAGAGACCATCAGTAGGTAGGTAGGTAGAGGTACCTAACACAAAACTCTCCAGGTGGCTTATTGTGTTGTAATAGTCCTCAATTTCAAGTGCAGTGTATACACTGTGGACTCGTGGACATGTCTGAATTTATTCCTTCTTTGTCCGAAGATTGCAAGTAACTCTCTGTTGTGCAAAAGTATATAAAGTTTTAAAGGACTCTGTGTAAAACTCTGTTGAAGGGTTATAGATTAAATAGGTTACAAGTTTTTATGTAAGTCTTTCAGCATGTAAAACTATACATAGATGTGGACTTTACGCTTGACAATACTTCTTTATTTTGCGAGACTAGAAAATATAGTTGTCTATTCTATATGCGGTATCCTATACTTGGGTTACTTGGAAAGCTCCTTTTTGAACTCCTGGGAGTTGCTGTTGCTGTTGCTGTTCTTATCTTTTTTTTTTTTAGCAATTTGTGTGTTCATGCTGTTTTTTTTTTGTTTTGTTTTTTGGTATTTTTCGTAGTTACTGATGTTGGATTTATAAAATACGTCTTTTAACTTTAAGTTTATGGGGTTTTGGATATCTATAGAAGATAAATTAGGTTTGCGCTTAAATGGTTTTGAAGTATTTCCAGTAATTGGGTTCTTTAGAATTTGGCGAATTTTCAAATTGCATTTCTTTATTTGATTTTGCTGCTCTTCGTTGCTTGAAAAGAAAACAAAGCTGGTAGTTTTTTTAAGTTTCAATTCTTCGTTATTTTATTTTTTATAGGTTCATTGCTGTACGTACAATAAAGAAAGCTCGAACCTTTTTTTTTTTACAAAGATTTCGACCTTGATTAACTGTTTTCGCAATTCTTTGCATATGAAGCAGTCTTATTTTAAATAGACAAGCCGAAACCCTTCGTTCGTGAGTTTCTTCTAATTAATTAGACGTATGGCTTTGCGAAGAAACTGATATCAAGGGAATCAGTTGAGTTATGTTTGCGCACCTATAGGCATACGGAAGAAGTACCTACTTTCGTGCTTAGTCAAATACCCGCCTGGAAAAATGGCAAGTTTTTGGCAAGCTTAGGCAAGGCCCTGGCAAGATTTCGGTAAGGAATACCTAGACGAGGAAAGCATGACAGACTCCTATTAGTGCCTCGCTTAGAAAATTTATTTAAATAATTACTGGTGAGGCTCTTGACAGTAACTAAAAGTATAGTGAAGTCATTTTATGAAAATTAATAAAAGCGGGATCTTTTTTATATCGTAATAAAAATATAAGTGTCGTTGTTAATTTTAAATAAGGTTATTGAATCGGTGTGTCAAAAAGTAAAATCTTAGCTGCAGACAAATATGAAAATTGTCTTTTATGAAAAGTCAATGAAACATTTAATAAAATTAATACGAAACAAGCATACATATTTGTTGGGGGTCACGTTGACATTTTTCAAATTTCACCTTTCATTCAACTAAAAAAGTTGACAGCACTAAACAGCAAGTCAGAACATTTCTCACTGAACAGCAAAATACTTTTACTTTTTCATTCTAAACTGTTCCAACCAGTCTCACTGAAGTGTTTCAGTGCTTCACACATCCTTGCACAAACACCAAAGTAAATGACATTTAACTAAACGTCAGTTCAGTTTGAATATTAAATTTTCCATGCACAAGAATTTTTTAGTGGCCTGTGTTTTTTATAATAAAATAAAAATTAAATAAAATGGATTCGCGGTTAATTATAGTGAACTTTTGTCACTTTTATCAAGAAAAAACGTGTTTCCAATATCTCCTTATCTCCCAATAAGCAATAAAAAGCAAAATCCTGCAGAAGCATGAATATAATGACACTACCGGGTACTGTACGCGTTTAAACCGACGTAAATACACACAAACGGCACGAACATTGAGACTATGAGTACTATGTAGTAGACAGGGCCAACCAGGACGACCATAAGATTATCGGCGAGCTGGAACGTGGTAAAAACATGAAGTCTTCGAAGCAACCAAACAAACAACCAGAAGTGCCTCTTGAAATAAAAACCATGGATAACTTTCGTGGAGGCACCAACTGTATCATCCTCATGGCCACCGCCGCCGTCGTCAAAGAATTATCTCCCGTCAACAATATACAGACTACAACAACTGTAGGTACCAGACACTGACTGAAATATGTGGAACAAATCTAGTTTTTACTAGTCAGGGCTTAGGCAGAATTCAACTGACGAGGCAAAATGGTTCATAACTGGCGAGGGCCTAGCGAATGCCTATAGTAACGCTTGCTAGGCCCTTGTTGGTAACTATAAAAAAATTGCCAGGGCCTTATTGAAAACTAGGTTCTTTTTCCAGGCGGGTATAGATTAATTATTTTTAGGCTTATTTAAATTGAAAGAGTTCGGAGTTACATTTAATTGAAATTTGAAATAGCAAAAAGATATTCTATGCATTCTATCCCAGCAACCAAATTGTGTTAACTTATTGGCAGTAAAGGTTTTGTAATCATCCCAAACACCATCTTTGTAGCCTTAGTTTACTTGTTGACTTCTTGGTTGATAAAAGAAACTGATTTGCAAAATATAATGTACACATGGTTCCCAAAAACAGAGCTAAGTTGGAAAACATCAGTTAAAATAAACGAAATATATTTCTGTCACTGCATGACTAATAGTCGGCTGCCATTTCAAGAAAATTTCTATTTGTAGAACGGCAAAAATCAGCTGTGTGTCTATTTTGAGGTTTGCGACTTTAGATTTTTACCATCTCTAGTTGATTCACACCGCCGCCGCAAGGCCTAGTTGCAACGGCATTCTTGAAAATGCTTAAAGAGAGACAGTCGTATTTATTAGATTTTTGACTAGTTTGTGTCTAAATCGTCTAAAATAGTTGGAAATATGCTTTATTTAATTAAAAAATATCAAATTTGTCAAGTTTTAGACAATGCAAAACTTATTTTAAATTTCTAAAACCTTAATAATAAATGGGGGGCGCCAACAACTACTGAAGATTAAGAACCACCATTGATTGATTCTACTCTCAACCTTTCCTACGTGCCTGTTGACCTACAATTTTCTCTCGAATCAGAACAGATATAAAGGACGCTGTTTTTCATGAGAATAGACCATTTTTCTTCACTTCGAAAAAATGGAAACAGTGCAGAGATCAAACGAAGAATCAGTATTGCCAATCGCTATTTCTCCAGGTTAAGATGGCGATAAAGTAATAAAGGCCTCTCTCACATAATCAAGGAGACATTATATGCAAAAACTTACCTTTATCAATCCCAATCCTCATGTAGGTTTTGGGCAGAAGCATGGACCATTTAACTAGGGACCGAGTTCAATTTAGTAAGTCAGAAGTTTTATAGTGGATACGTATTAAATTCGACATACATACATAAGAACTCCTGCAATAAAAATGAATTTCGAGAAAAAGCCGCCTTACAATGTTTAAAGTTAAATTAATTGCGGATTGTTTGTCTGAACGCGAACACACGATTCCACACCTCGTGTAAACATCTTACTCAACGAACTCTCCGAATTCACTTTTTTAAAACGTCCCAAAGTGAAACAGAACGAAAGGTCATTCGCGATTAAATTCTTCTTTCGTAAATATTCTATTCGGGAAGGGGTCATCTGGCGGATTATGTTTGGCTGTTTTTCATTTCTTATTTTACAATTTAGTCATTTCGCATTAAATTGTTTGGCAAGTTGTCATATCGCTATGTTATTGTTTCGCATCTATTTGCAAATTTTACATAGCAAATTTTTATCTCGCATTTCATTATTTCGCAAAAAAATTAATTCCCTAATTATTATATCGCCTTCCTGTGCCTCGCATTTCAATATTTGGCATTATATTACTTCGCTAATTATTCCATTGCATTTCATTATTTCGCTAACTATTATTTCGCTTTTTATTATTTCGCATTGTTCTCCTTTTTGCGTAATTTATAACATTTGGCACAAAAATCCATGTTTTTAATTATATTCCCTTAAATCTGCAATTAAATTGTTCAATTTAACCATGTCCAAAGCACCAAGCGTAGTTTTTTGTCCGGCCAGATACAGAAATGGCCAAATAACTAAACGGCGAGATAAAGAACGGCCAAATAACGAATAGCCAGATAAGAAAACGGCCAGATACAAAAGAACGGCCAGATAACTAAATCGCGGGATAACTAAACGGCGAGATAACAAAACGGAAATTAGCGCAATGAGATCTTGCAAAACAACAAATTGCCACTTAATAAATATGCGATATAAAAAGCCGCGAAAAAACTTTTGCGAAATGATCGTTCGTTGATCGTCGATCAAAATTTATTTTGATAATTGCGAAGTTAGATTTGCGAAACAATTTTCGTCCAAACGGCCGGCACCCATTTTATTCTATTCTTGTTCTTGCGATTGAGTTTGTGTTCTGTTACTTAGAGGCTCTTCTCCTTAACTAGTTAATCTAAAATATTAATAAAGCTTTGTTTCTTTGTAATAAAAGTTTAAATTTTTGATTTAAATAGAAGATTTTTTGTTTTTAAAGAAGTAAAAGCCACCACTGACTACAGTTTTTCTTAACACTCCTTGCATTTTGGTTTTCAGGATTCAACTTTTTTTATTTGTTCTTATGAAGTGCCAAGCCATCAGAAAGAGCCCATTCTAGATTAGGAAGATTAAAATTTTCTACAAGGTGGACTTCGTGGAAAAGGTTTTCCTTTTTAAAAAACATTATTAAAGTCATCTGAAGCAACTATACCTCTATATATTTCCAACAGTCTTTTTCCATCTTTTGAGTTTTAGATCGTTCCCTTCACTCAAAGTCCTTGCCCGCTTTGGTAAGAAAATTACGTACGATCTATTTTTTAGGGCTTGTGAGTTTTCTCCAGGGACATACATATTTATATTCTGGCCAATCATGCAAAAAAAGATAAGATAACGGACTGCTTCATTTACTTTATAACGGAGAATTTGAAACAGTTTGGGCGAATTATAGTTGGACCAAGAGGAAGTTCAACCAAAAGCTCAGGTCAACTCATAAACTTTCGGAATTCATATGGGGAATGCATTTAGAAGTTTTTAATGAAATTATATTATTTTTCGTACTGAAAACTTATTGCAATAATAATTATTACTTGATTTCATGTGTCAATTTTAAGCTAAATCGATGATGATACTAAAATTGATACCAAAGAATTTAATAAATTATTTTATTTTCTTGAAAACTATAACTTAGCTTGCATTTCTCCAAACCCACTATAAGACTTTTTATTTTATAGAACCTTTTCCAACTTGTCTTGACAAATGTTTTCATTTTTATATTTTTTTTTTAAATCAGTAGTTATTGGTTGGATTTCCGACAAAAATAAGAAGGACTTCTTCAATTTTCTGGCTCACCAAATCGCATTTAAAGATTTGCGTCTTGAGCGTTAAAATCCCCCACAATAAATATCAATGCACCAAACCCATAAAGAAAAGTTATTTTAGTCCTTTAGAATCTCTATACACTTCTTATCCTTTCTTTATTTTCTATGTACCGAAGTAGGTAGCTTTAGTTATATGCAATTTTTTGTTTTTTGTCATCCTCCCTAATGTGCAATAACACACCACCTCAGCTTCGTCCTTTCCATTTCAATCTTGTCATTTCCATTAAAAAAAAAAAAAACAGCACTAACAATAACAACAAAAAAAAATATATATAAAATATCCCTCTCTTACGATCGAAGGAAAACAAATTTAAAATTAATGCAAACTGTAAACAATATTTATTTGCTACTGTGTTATATTTTTTTTTTTTTTTCGCTCAATGAAAATGAGAAAAAACACTATAAAGCTAAAGCAAACGATGACGAGGACGACAACGTTGCAAAGCAGCCAACAGTGGCAGCAGCACAGCAGAGCAGAGAGAGAGATAACAAGAAAATAGGCACATTATCCTTGCAAAACCAATACAAAGTTAGCTAGTTCTTTGCTAGTAGTCGTGTTATGGCATAGAAAATAGGAAAATATAAAAAAAATCCCATACCTACTTAAAAAAAAAAAAAAAAAAACTGCAGCAGAAACTGCGACGGAGAAGTACCAACTTTGTAATTAGAATCAACGCAAACAGGACATGAAAACACGGCCAGCAAAAGGAGGCAGCAGAATACGTTATAACGGTGTGCATAGAATAGAGTAGCAAGCAGAGTAGGCAGGCACACGAAGTAGTACTTGTATTATACCAACCACTGGACTTGTTCTATTATTATATCACGCCGCGCGCCACCGTATACTGTGGGGGTGCGGTGTGTATGCACGGCTAGTATATGCATGTCTTGGCTCTTGATTCAAAAATCTACAAGGACGATGCAATAGAACAAGACAATGAGTAGAAGCAATACAAAAAAAAAAAATTAAACAAAAAAGGACGACGAACATAAAAATATAATAAAAAAAAAGAAAAAATATAAGATAAAAATGTGGGGGGAAGGAAGATGGATACTTCTATGGGATCACTCGTTGTACGATGTACGTCCTTCTTCATCTACTCTCCAAAACAGAAAAACAGTAAAGTGGATACACACATAGAATAGAGGAGCCGATTATGTATAGAACACTTGGCTCATGGACACCTGCAACGTTAGCAGTTATAGAGTTATAGGACGACGACCATATCATAGCAGGACCTGGGCAATGCAATGGCGAGCAGAGCAGCAGTCATCAGACCAGAGTTATAAGAACTATAAATACATAAATACAGTGGTGTGCCAAAGTGGAGTTACTCCTTGGGACCTGTATTATTTTTCTTATTTCAACAGCATCACAACAAAAAATTTTAAATCACGCAAAATTTTAGTCGGTTTAGAAAGTTGCTAGAACCATTTCATCGCATATCTATTTTAGGTTTTTAGAATTTTGATGTTTTTGAGTAAAAATAAAATGCAATAGGTATTAATATTGAAGACTTAAAAAGTATAGGGAAATTTATTTGAGTTATTAAGGAAAAATTGTGAAGAACTAGGTAATTATAACTCTCAACCATTTCTGTGTGCGTGTCTGCAGGTATGAAGGTGACCTACACACTTTATTACCGAATCCAAACAGCTATGCTGAGAGGCAATTTATAACGTCAAGAATCGCATTCAATAATTATTATTTTTCCATTACGTTCCAAAATTTGTTTACATAATTGTTGTAGCCTGTCTTTGGTTAAAGGCCTTAATCTTGAAGTTCTAATAACTACACCGAAAAATAGAATTTTTTAAAGAAAAGCTTAGCTTTGAAAATGGCCATAATTTACTAACTAACGGATCTTTCCGATGGATAGCCATAAAACAAGCATATAATTTCGATATAATTTCCCCGATTTCTCGATAAATTTAAAATTAAGATTATGAAGCTTGTATAGCACGTACAATTACAATAATGTATCAAAATAACTGAGGTATTCAATTAAAATTAAAGCCTAAGATGTCAGCCAAATACAAGAAATGGGGCATTAAAATAAACGCGCGAAATCGGAGCTTGTATGCTTCAGGAGACCTCATAACGGCAGAAGTCGCTCAGCAGCCACTTGCAAAAACATAGTCCGGAATCTTCTAGATGGATCCACCATTGCTGCCAAAAGGAATGTCAAATGCCTTGGGATCAACTTCAACGAGTTGCTGCGATAAGATTTTATTTTGTCAATGTATTCCATAGTTGTAATTTAATTCAAATTGTATATAAATGTATAATAATGTTCAATAAAAGATGTCGGCCAAAAGAGAGAAAGGCTCATGTTTCTAATATGGTTCAAAAGAACATATTGTGCTTTAGTCGATGACTTTCAGTTCAAGAACACTAAAAACTTAAAAAAGGGAAGCTAACGATCATATTTCAGAGATAAATGATGTGTTAACTTTCTGATTATTGCTTCTTTGCATGAATGTTTCTATATTTGATTCTTGAAGTCCGATTAGTTTAATGAGAAAATCGGCTGTTCGAAACGATTTAATTAATAAATGGACTCAATATTTTTTAACCGAGAGCTGGTTTTTGGTTTGGAGATATAACCAAAATTCGCAAACGTGTATGTAGAGGAAGAAAGGTCTTGACTTCTAATTCAATCGCCTGGCAGGATTATTTATTTTGCCTGGCCGGGCAAAAAGAGGGGGTGGCAAAAACATCGATTTTCCAGATTTTTGTTTAGAGGGTATAACCACTTTTTTACAAACTTAAACTAAAGCTAACTACGCTTTGATTAACAACTTTGGGGTCTCAGACGTTTGAAGTGTCGCCACACCCAGCCAGAACCCCCCAAAAGGCAGATTTTAGTTTGGAAGGTATAACCAAAAAAAGAAGTATGTTAAAAAATCAGGAAAAATCTTCTCATTTAAAATATCGCGGTCACAGGCGTTTAGAGTGTCGCCACACCCAGCCAGACGATCCATAAAGGAGTATCAAAATAAATTTATTTTAAATTAAAAGAGAAATTAATCAATTAAGTTTGAAAACAAATCAAATAAACAAAATAAACAGAAAAAATAATACAGTAGACTACCAATTATTCTTCGTTCGATTGACTTGGAGAGGAAACCCGATTAACTGGGAATGTTCTCGCTCGACAATTTGGTTATGTATAGGTAGTATGCAGAAATCGATTTCGGAATTTCCGTACATTATCACGTAAAATTGATAGTTAATTATGGTTGATTCCGATGCACAACAGTTTGAATTCGAAATCAAGACCCTTCTACTTCTACATACACGTTTGTGAATTTTGGTTATATCTCCGAACCAAAAATTTGCTGTCAGCTCTTAGACTATCTGGTTACAAAGGGTTGGAAAATATAAAATTATGTACCTTCCCCTCCGTAGTATTTATATTTTCTACTACTATTTCGATCGATTTCCATATACCTAAAACCATTCGCAATGTAAATGAAAACTTTCATAGGAAATATGAAATAAAAGGTTAAATAAGTAAACATTTATGAGGGGAAAACAAATTTAGATATTATGAAAAATCCCAACTAAAACCTTTCACTTTAGGCTGGGCAAAAAAAATGAATGAGTCCTTAAAAATTTCTCTCTAAACTTTTTTTTTTTTACACCACTGTATTTGCCCATAGCTCTCGCTGCACCAACCAACGATTATTTTGAGTAGGATCCTTCTTATAGTCGCGTACATAGGATTGCTTGCATATATTTTCATCCTGCAGGATTTTGCATTGTGGCTATAAAAGCGACCTTTCTAAATTCGACTGCATTCAAGTTGATTCTAATTCTTTTTATATGTATGTATGTATATTAGTTTTTGTATTCAGTTAGAAATTTTGCATTCTAATAGCCAAGTTGACAGGCAATACCCCGCCCAGAGTGATTACGAGTGCTTTATCGGTTTCGAGGCTTGACTTATTGCAGTAGATGACGATGACGACGGCGACGAGCGATGGGAATTATGTGGGTGCAAATTGTTTGACGTAAATTTATTCAATTTTTATCTAAATCCTACTTTTAGTGCTTTAAGGGATGAAGGTTTTTAACAAATCAACATGACAACCATTTCTCTTCTTTTTTTGTTTTTTTTTTTTTTTATTTTTCATCTCTAAAGCCCTTTTTGAGTTAAATTAAAATGCGTACTAAGAGGATGTCTATATAATATAGGCAACCACTAGAAAATTAAAATTAAATAAACAATATTATTATTTAACCTACCATTTTGTCTGCCTCTTTTGTTTGTGTGTTAACTTGTTAACTTTGTGAAGTGTGTATAGGCTATGGACCACATAAATTAATTCCAATTCCACCATTTTTTTTATTTGTATTGTTTTTTTTTTTTATTATTATTATTATTTTACTTCCTTCCGTCCCTTGAGGCTTCTGTGATATGTTTTTGAGCTCTGAAAATAAACAAAAAAAAAATTAAATTGTTGATGAATGATTTAATTCGAGGTATATATAGAGTAAACATAGTATTGCATGGGATTTTTTTTTGTATTCATTTTTAAGTAATTTAATGAAAATTTAATTTTTTTTCCGAGTTTCTATTTTAAGTGCCGTTAAAAAAAAGCCACTTTAAGTGTGCTCACATTAAAATTAATTTAAAGCACATTTTTTTTTTAATTTCTTTTTTTTTTTTGTACAGCGCAAAGTTGGTATCTAGACGTAATGTGTTGCTGCGAAATGGTTTATGGTCAGATAGGGTTTACGATTTATCCAAGCGAGATTGTAAAAGGGCAGTGATTACAATTTGTTTTTACGATTACACAAATTGTGTGGAAATGAGATTTTTAATTATCAGTTAATGGCGCGATGTAACTGATAATTTATGAAGAATAAAATTGTAAATCACAATTTTTCTGTCATAGATATGAGCAGCTTCGGCTATAGAGAAGAGAAAGTGATGGTTTATTTTAGTTGGATAATAATGTTCATGAGAAGAATATAATTGTTATTCGAGATTTTTATAGTTGAATTGCTTGAGATTGATGGCGGATTTACATAGTTATGGGATGTTAACTGCTTTATAGTTAAAAAAGAGTCAGAAAGATTGTCATTGGTTGCTTATTTATATTGCGCTAAGTCGTAAAAAATAATATCTTAAGGAAATTATTGTTTAAAATGTTCGAAGGTAGTGGTATCTAGTAGTTTTGAGAAAAAGAGAAGGTCCAATAAACAATTCGAAATAAGAAGAATTACAATTTCACATTAATCTAAGTGTCTTCTATTGATTCCAATTAAAAACAGCCGAATGAAAAGTAATTTTTTTTCTAAACATACGCGGAATAAGGACATACTTGCACAGTCCTTATACAACATAGGTCATGACAGCTTAATTAAAGGGCGTAAGGAGTTTATGTTTTTTATATTCAGTAGATTTGTGAAATATGGATTTTAAAAAAAAAGTCGTACACATTAAAAAATTCTAAAAAAAATCAACAAATAATCGAGATGTGAACGATCGTAGGTAAAAATTAGAAAATAGGTAGATTTTATACAAAAATTCACTATAAATCTGGAAATAAAAATTACAACTACAAAATTCACATTTAACGATTTTTTTTTTAGATTTTAACAAAACATCATTAAAATAAACAAATAAATAAATTTCTGTTGAAAAGAAAAATATAATTTGACCTTAACTTTTCTTGAATTTTTGGATATTTTTGTTACGTATACGCCCTAGTGACCCGAAATAATTTTTAAAATACTAGAGCTCTTATTTGAGGTAGGTATTTAAAACAGGATTGAATTTTAGTTAAAGAAAGGACTACAACAGCCAAATAAATAACAAACTGCGGTTCGATCGATTTCACATGTTTCAGTTTGGACCATGGATTAAAGGACAGCTTGTGTAAGGTCGTATTTAGACAACTTTTAGAATTCGTTTAAAAATAAGGATATATTCAACTATTTAGACAATGGATAAAGTTTGACAACAACTGTCCAAGAGTACTCGAAGGAAATCTAATAAATACGATTGCAGATTTTTTAAAACTGTACTAATTTTTCCTAGCTTCATACATTTGAAAAACTTGAAATAGACAATACTTGCAATAGACAATACTAAAGAGTGTAGAGAGTTGTTTTTATGACATTTTCCCCCAAACCATATTGAAAAGAAAAAAACTTAAAGATAACTTTAAAAAAAAAATTTTGTTCATATTAGTCTGCAGTTATGTATGTGTGAGTATGAAAAGGTAAACAAATAAAATGAAAAACTATCAATATAAAATTAATAATTTGAAAGTGTTCTTTTATATTTTTAAAAATATTGTAAAATCGTAAGTTTTTTTTTATTTAAAAAGTTTCTTTTGGAACATAGAATTTTTTGTATTTATTCTATCCAGCATAGGCAGTATAAGTTCTAAAATGTGTAGCAAAAATAAAAATAAAAAAATTGTTCTGCTTTTCAAAAATAAATTTTTAAAATAATAAAATTTATTTTTTAACTTTTCCATGAATTCGACGTTAAGTTCCTTTTAAAAATCATTTTTGGTATTTAAATACCAAATTTACTTTATAGTCTTTCACCTCAAAACAAAAATGTAAACTATTAAAGATAGATATGAGAGCAAAAATACGTCACAGAAGTATCTACTAATTTACAACACAAATAAAGGAATTTTATGATTTTTATAAAAAAAAAAATTAAAATGTTCCACGAGGGTGGAATGATTCTTTATTGATTTCATTAACTTAATTTTATGGTGATAGGGATGCTTTATGTTTATAAATTCGCGGTGTACTTATCAACTTCTTCCAAGACAACGCGACGCTCACATAATTTCTATTAACATATTTATTCAACTGTCTCTTGAGACTTATTTGTATGGACGCTTTCTGGACATCATAAAGTATAAACAATTAAAAAAAAAAAAAAACAATTTATAATTTACCTAAATAATATTTGAAACGTAATAGGATCACAAATTTTGTAAGTACTTGACCATTCTATAAACATAATGAAAAGGAGGAAGGAGAAAAGACACTGTTTAGATTAGGTACATTTACGAAACAAGGTATGCTGGATAAAAATACTAATTTTGCATAAACGATAACACTGTTGAATTATGCCTAGAATATAAATGAAAATGTCCAGTTCAAGTTGAGAAATAAACGAATTAACACCGCTATGTATTTAAACCACGTTTCAACCTTTAATGGCAAATAAAACTTAAATGCTTGATGCAGCTCCGTTTTGAAAAAAAAAATAATCTTGTACAAGCAGAAGTGAATAAATTTGGTGGCAAAAAACTTCGTAAAGAACCAGGGCTTTTGTTCGATTTCACAAATCTTTAAAAGGCTTTTAAATTTTTAAATAACGCATTTAAATGGCTAAAAGGGCTTTAGAAATCAGCCATTTAAAATGGCTCAGCCATTCCTGTGTGCATGTTAGCCGGGAGGAGAACTAAAATTTATTTAAACGGCTAAGTCACTTTTCTGTCATAAGAGGTATTCTTGGTGGATTCGTCAATTCCTGGCAAAAGGTAGTTGGCGTGAAAGAAAGGATAGAGAAATGCACCATATTAAGATCTAAAAAGAAAACTGGCATTATTTCATTTCCTCCGGACTATCATTTTTGAGCAAAATTAAGATCGAGTCTTTAATCAAACCAATAGCAGCACCATTCACCAATCACCTGAGGTCCAATCAGCGAAACAGTGATCTTTATCGAAATTCTTGCACAACGAACGTTTTTAGTAAGAGCAAACATCACCGCTTCTAAAACAGTGAACACAATTTGAAAAGGACTTAATTTGCCTGCAGAAATGCGACTTGAATGTGGCAGTGTTGCCGAAGTTTTACTTTTACGAACTCGACCTAAATTACAGCCCATTTAACTTTAAATCGATAAATGTTTTTTAGGGGTCGCTGATTCCTCTTACAATTCAATTCAATAAAAGGTGCGTTTTATTGGCAGTAAAATTTCCCTTGGTGAACAATAACAAAACCAAAAGTGCCCATAAATTAGCCAGTAAATTAGTGAATATAAAATAGTGTGGACTTGAACCTTAAATGTCGGTAACGTAGTTTGTTTTTCATTCAAAAAGGGGTATGAACACATCTAGAGAATAAAGAGTGGACATAAAAATTGATATAGCTTTTTATTGAACTTGTATTGCTGCGCTAGCTATGAATTTCGTATAAAATGCACCTAAAAAGTTCTCCTCATTGTAGGCGTTCGGATTCGACAGAAAATAGTTTGTTCCTTTCATTTCTGCTGATTAACAACACGTACACAGGAATGCCTGAGAGTTGCAAATCTCTATAGGCTTTAGTTCTCCACAAGTTGTTGCGCTATTAATTTATTAATTTTAAAATATGAACCTTAAGCTCCAAAGCATCATCCTCTTTAAAAATGCAATTATTTACCGCATTCTTACCAACATTTATGTACTGGCAATAAAGTTAATAATTTACAATCTTTTGACAGTAATAAACACTTTATTTTACTCTTCAGAAAATGTTACAATTTATAGCTTTTTTTCATTCCTTACAAGAACAAAATAAAAGAAAATCAAAACTACATTTCATATTACTTCATTTTCATAAAAACCAACTTACATTTCACCATATCATTGTCATTCAATCTCCTTTTTGGCAACTTAAACATAAATAAACCTACCCTTAAATGTACATCAAGACCACACACTACACACACTCAATCCGACAAAAATGTTATCATTTCCCAGTAACAAAAGTAATTTCCAAGTCAATAGTTGGCAACACCACCACTTTATTTCGCCTTTTGGCAAAATTTGAAATATAGATTTAATTTTCTGAATTAAATAAGTTCGCCTGCAAGCAAAACCAAAACCACTTATAAGATACCACAGATGGAGCAAAGCAAAAAATAATAACAATTCACGAGACCAAAACATGAAACAGAGTCTAGCCCTTTTGACGCCAAAAGCGTGTGTGGTTTCTGGCTTCTTCATCCGTATCCGTAAATTATAATATCTATATACTATATAGCCAAATCGAATCATCTGAGAAAATTAAAACAAATAATATTTTTAGAGAGGTATATCACCACAACATAAAAGATACATTTACTCGGTTACACGAACATTCTGACATTAACATACTCATTAACATATTTACCATGTGTAATAATAAACAATATTAAAGATGGTTGAGATGCTTTTTGATTAAAATAACACTCAATTACTTAAGGGAACTTTTTTCTTTTTAAATAATTTTTATTCAAGAAGTAAATGTTTTTGTTTATGGATAATTGGAGGTTATTAGGTTGTTTCCTTAACAATTTATTAAGAAAGACAAAAAACCTTAATTTAATTCTGCGTTTAATTTAAAATAAGTTTTTTATTTGACATTTAATGATTTGCGAGTGCTAAAAAGGGCTGAGTTCCAAAATGTAAAACAAAATGTTTAAATTCGATACCAATAGATTTTTCTTACGCATCAGCAACACAAACTTGATGCATTGTATAAATTTTGCTTTGCATAAGTCTGACGTTTTAGAATGCATTTTATCAATCGAATTTAATAAATTAATAAATTGATGTTTTGTATTGTATCATAAGCAGATATTTATCTAAGTTTGTCGATGAAAGGTAGGTTATATGTTCTTAATTGAATTTATTTCTTTTAACATAAAGTTTTAAATCAAAACAATCAAAGAATTTTTGATGCGCAGTTAATGCTCATCAAAAACTTTTCGGATGCTTTTTGGAACTTTTTACTTTGCCATCATTTTTTCGATAGAGTTTTGGAACTTATGACTTTGCAGCAAAGGTGCATCTGAGGCATTATATGAAACTCAATCAAACTTTTCGTATCATTTAATGGCATTTTTGAATGGGTTATTTTTTAAGCAAAGAAGTGCGGTTAGTTTAAAATTTTAAATACATATATTTTTACGGACAATATGTTAATATAAATTCATTCGAAAATAAGGGGAGGTGTGGGCAAAAATATTTTCCATCTTTTCAAATATTATTATTATTTTTTTTTTTTTAATAAAATAATACAATATTTAAAAAATTTCCGAACAGTCAACGAAGACCTAAAATCATAAAATCCATATAGTCTTGGAAACTATACTTTTTAACTTTGAAGAAACTGTATTTTTTATATGAATGCAAACAATAATGTAGCAAATAAATTAAATTAAGAAATTCTAACCCTCACCATCTGCTTCAAACTCCTACTCTCTCTCCCAACTCATCTATGGAATAATTTTGAATATACTTTTTTCTGTTATTTCTGGGTAAAATTAATTAATAAACATTCAATTTTGTAAGCTATTGACCGAATTTTTAGATTATTTGATATTTCTCTACCCCGCATCTCTCTTAGTATTGCTACCAGCGAAAATATAAATAAGAACATTTTCGTAGTAAATTTAATTTACTTTAATTTTGTAGTACCTACCATTCACTTTCACGCTTGGTTTTCAAAATATTTACGAAAAACCAAAAAAGGGGACCTTTAACCCCCTTTTCTTGCTTAGGCTCGTGACGGGGTTCTTTCCAAATTTATTGATGGGTTCGCACTTGTGGTGTGAAAGTCAGCAAAATTGTGAAATAAAATTATCGTCTGTCCTTTATTTCTAACGTTATATGTAAGGTCAACTATGCTAAAATGGCAGATCAGATACATATAATATGTTTGGCAACCTTATGTTAATATGACAGACAAATACTATTTTACTCTATGGTCTTATAGCATAAGGACGAAATGTAGTGAGAAAAATAATTGGTTTAAATATTTAAAGAAATTTAAACGCATGGTGGTAATGAATGAACGAGTTATGGCATTTACCAATAATGCTAAAAAATTTTAAGTTTCAAAAAGATGTACTAGAATTTCCCCATTTTAAGAATAATAATACAAATTATTATTATTAAAGAATCGTCTAAGATAAAATTCATGCAGAAGTGTGTGGAAAGTTCTAATCATATTTAGAGCCGATTTTTCAATTGTCAGTTAAAAAATCAGTTAACTTACCCGAGGAACAAATTTAATTGACTCTGAAACAACCGGATAGCAAAATCGAATTTTTCAATAATGAAAAAATAATCTATAGAATATTATAATTTGAACGTAAAATTTATTTGTGTTTGTTTTTGGTTTTGATACATTTCAAAGAATTTAATTTTTATTTAACGTTTAGTTCAAAGCAATATTTAAGAAAGATGTGTTTTGACATTGAAATTTTTATTCTTAGGAATAATTTTATATCACTCTGAAATGAGCAGATAAGGAATAATTTATGTCTGACTATTGAAAAACTTATTTTTGCTCTATCTGAAGATTAAGTACTAACTGACTGCCTAACTGACTATTGAAAAATTGGCCCTTAGAGTTGTCAAAAGTATTCCGACAAATCCTTAAATGTAAATAACGACATGGAAGGGCAAGAAATATTGAAAAAGCATTGTGTTAACGAATTTGAATACAAATTTTCACTACATCAATTTCCAAAATAATTCCCCAATTCCCGAGGTCTTCACATGAAAGCCTACATCGACTGAAAATCATTAAGCTGGAAAGATACAAATGACTTTTCAATAGGGACACTAGCTTAATTAACATGGACATGATGAGAATATTCTGTTAATGGATGAGAAAATTTAAATGTTGAAGAAGTTTTTAATGCAAATAACCATTTACTTTATGCTATACCGCCTCTAAACACGCGAAAATATTATTTACTCGGTTCAACATGGTCGTCATTCTGCCTTAAATAATGGTTTGGTATAGGGAGTCTCTTACCAAAGTGTCCGTCTGCCATTAATTTTTTGTCAAAAGAAGTAAAAAGGCTTATACAAAGAAGTTGTGCTGGAGGCGGTGTTGTACAATATTTAACTTATGTATCTATAATCTTTTTAAAATAGATAAAAACTGACTCCTGCTTAAAAACACTTGGAAGTGGCGAAAACAAGGGTCAATATTTTAAGTTGTAAAGGGTGTCCAGCGGAAATGTTTCAACTTTAATTTGCGATTATCGAAATACTAGCGGGTTGAGGTAAGCAGGAGGGTTATTATTCAAAGCGCAGGATTTGCGAAATTGTTAGTCGCCATGAGTCACTGGTCGGGAGCGCACCGCGCGTTTGCGATGATGTAGCAATATTTGAAGTGCGGTGAATCATTGGTACGAGCGCATCGCGCTTTTTGTACTCCAAAATGTCGTTTTTAAACAATGTAAAAGTTTTTGATGGCATTCTCTTAAGGTTGGTGGGGGCACCAGTATCCATCCATCCATCCATCAATATGGAAATGTGCTTCGTCACTGAATAAAATGTTTCCAGACGAAAGTGCTGTCCGAAAACGTTCCAGCATTGTTCTTACGAAGGATTCTCGCAAAGAATATTCACTTTCGTTGGGATACTAAACAATTTGCATTTTGTACGGGTGGAGCTTTAATTTCTTTTTCAAAATAACATGCGCTGTTGATTTTTTCATTCCTTATCGATTTACGTGGATTTCGAATAATTTCATTTCGAACTTGAGACACATGTTCTGGCGTTGTTGCGGACGTTGATGGTCCAGCAATAGGTCTATTGACCATTGTGCCTTCTTGCCTGAATCTTTGTTCCCATCACGACCAGATAAGTTGGAGCTCGGCCCATCACTTAGTCGTCGAATATTAAAATGAGTACAAAAATCGCGACGCACACGTAACTGCTCCACCGCAAACGCGCGGTGCGCTCCCGACCTTTGCATAAAGCTGAAGGCGATCATTTCTAGAGACATTATTCTTCAATTAAATGTTTATAGTGAAATAATTTGGAAAAAAGAATATAAATGTAAATTTGTATTTATTTTTTTTTATGGTTCGCACTTTACTTGAGCATTAAGGGTAGTCAAAATTCCTTAACTCCATTAAAAATAATGTTTTTGGCACGAAAGCTCGTGTAGAATCGGGTATAATGACTTACAGCTTTTAACCATTCCTGTGTACGCTTTATTGATAGGAAATGGAGGGGACCTACAGTTTTATGCCGATTCCGAAGTCTAAATTGAGAAGCACTAATTCATGACAAGAGTTATGGAGAATTTTTGGCTTTCTCGCAAGAGGCAGTGAAAAAAAGATTTTTTTTAGGTGGAAGAGCCTGGGAGTCGAACCCAGACGTCTAACATGACAGTCCTACTAACCACTATGACACAGCTACTGTGAGAATGGAGTCACAGTAAAAAAAAAAATAATAATTATACATGTAACTCTGTTTTATATTATAATAGATTTTTCTAAAAAAATCTTATTGAGCTTTTTCTAAAGTTTAGAGATTATAATCAATCCTCCTTCAAAACTTTTGCTTCTGTTTGTGTTATGGTCATTTCTTTTGATTAGAATAGAATTTTAATAGCGCTTAACCAATAGAAAACACACAAAACTTCCATAAAAAAAAAAAAAGAATTGTTAAACTTTTCTATTACCAATTTAGTTAGCAAAATTATTTCCTTAACTTTTATGGTAAATTCTCATAAAAATACAAAAAAAAAAAAAAAAAAAAAAAACTTTTCAAAACAACAACATCCGAATGAAAGAATTTTCCATTCAAAGAATTTCCATTGACAAACTAAGTTTCAACTTATAAGATCCATATTTAAATGATAATGCAACTTGCACATATATTTTTATATTCAATAAAAAAAAACTTCATTTTCAGAACGGAAATGGTACTGAAACTTTTATTTTCGAATTAATTTCAACTAAATATTACTAATTCTGGAAGAAAAACCATTAAGAAAACCTTCTATGAACTATCCGCAAAGCCCAGTCCCCGAGCTCGTCAATATTAAAAAAAAAAAAAAAAAAATATAATTTACCATAATAATGTGCGAGAGAGAGGGATGGATAGATTGCAGGGAAGAGAGGAGTACAAAGTCGTTTGGAAGATGTCGACTGATATATACAAAAGTACAATTCCTTGAACTAAATAAATATATAAAACCAACATATGAGAACAATGTAGAACAATGTTGTGTTTTATATTATGTCGTCGTCGTCTTCTTCTTCGTCGTTGTCCTCATTGTCATTGTCCTTACCTCATTCATTTGCTTGAATGCGCCAAGGAGCCAGATTCTCATAAATAATGACCAAAAATGGGGGCTGCATACAAGGAGGAATAAGCGAACATATGTAGTAACATGGTGGCGCATAGAAAATGGCTGAAATTAAGTCGAGTCAAGACTTTTGTGTGATAAAAGTTTTTCGGCGTGTGCAGTGTTATTCTATCCCCCTCTTCGAAGAAACACCAAAACCTCTAAGGGACTCACTTTTATAGGTATGTCGAGTAGATATGTAACACAAAAGAACTTGAAGAAAAGTCATAGCATACATATTACCCCATCATTGGAATGAATTTGAAACTCATTTTGGTACCGAAACCTGGGTGCTAGAAGGTTAGGGCTGGGGAAAGGGAATCTTCTTGTGTAACATATACAAAAGTTGGGTTCGGTCTCTTGTTGTGGCACGACTGCTGTGACAATTCAAACAAAACTTATTCACAAGTCCTTTTCCTTTCCTACCTATAAGTCCTGAATTGTGTTGGCTTAAAATTTAAAGCCATAGTCCGCTACCGCTACATTTAAATTTCATTTTAGCATAGTGCACCTTAAGTTTGAAACCCCCGCTGCCGCTCGTCTTGCTTCCATCGGGTTGACATGTGTCCTTTTGTGTTTATTGCCAGAGAGATGGGTTGGTTTAGTGTGTACGAGTGTAAGTGTATGTTTCTGTGCACACAGAAGGAACTAATTTAAAATGTCCTTAGAACTTTGACACACCATATATGCGAGAGGATGTGTGTACCTTATGCTAATTAAAACTCTGATTCCGCATGTATTCTATAAAGGTAGACAAAATGTAGGCAAGTCAGAAAAGGTAGGTATCTACGTACACACCTAGAAAGGAGGAAACAGGGGGTAAGCGGTAGGGAGGTCGGTGCTCGAAGTCCTTGTTGTTGGTCGGGTCGGTTGGGGTTGGGGTTGGGTCGGATCGGATCAGGCATAGGTGGTAACGTATACTCTAACAGCATCTACACGTAGTTGAGTATATGTTGTGTTTCTCAAATTGTTGAGGTAAACCGTAAATAATGAATGAAATTAACACAACGCACAGAGAGATATCCCTGGCTCAGTTGCGATGAGGACGACCGACGAACGATGAACGACGAACGACGACCGACTATACGACATAGCATTTGGATGTGTTGTGTAAGTGTATATGTGGTGTCGAAGTCCTCGTTGTCATCAATTTTTATACGCGATTTTTTTTTACTACCTTTTCTTTTTTTTTTGTCCCTTTTTTAACTTTATTCTAATTCTAAATGCCCTGCATTTGCATGACTGTGGAATTTCCAATGTTTTTTTTTTTGTCATTTAATTCTTCTTGTTGCCTTGCTCACTCTCATTTAAAATGATTGCAGAATAAAATTAGAACAGCAGTGCTGTAGACAGATTGGTGCTTACTTAAGTAGAGCTTTTGGCATGGAGTTACTATCGTCATCGTCGTCGTCGTCAGGATGAATATGCAGGACAACGTTTTGAAGAGTTGTATACTGGAGTTTGCATATCTACCTAGTACATTCCTATGTATGTATGTATGTAAGTGTGCTTGTGTGGTGCGATAATTTTTGCAGTCAGAGCAAATATACGATTATGTGAGCTCATTGCTAAAGTATGCGGTTTTTGTGCTGTTTTTTTTTTTTTTTTTTTAATTTGCTTTTGTCAAGCTTCTCATTTTTATTTAGATTTTGTGACAAAACTGCCAAACAGGGTGATAAAAGAAATAAATTTTCTTTGATTAAATTTTTTATTTAAGCAAAACTTTTTCTAAATAAAAATTTATCTTGCAACAATATATTTGTTGGGCATATGTTAAAGACAGCATAATTTTTAGTTATCTTAAGATTTTTAGACAAAAATTGATGACATTTTGTTATGAAAATAAGAATTTTAGTGATTTTAGTTAAAGATTCAGTAAAATAAAAAAAAAAGTGCGTATACGCCCAAGTGCACTAGTATTTTAAATGAATTAATTTCAGCTCTTTTTTATTAAATACAAATGTAAATATGTTAATTTTTTGTAATTCCTGATGGGTCGCAGCCTTCCAGAAGTTTACAATTTCTAAAATTGTCGTGTTGGTCTTTGTGTTTTTATTCTAATGAAAAATTATTGCAAACTTTCCTTATTTTTTTGCAAAATACATTACAAAATTTATTTTCAAACATATTCAATTTCATTTTAAACTAGCTGACCCGGTGAGCTTCGTTCCACCTAAGATTGATGAAAGTCGAGCGTCTCTATTGAAAGAATGAACTTTTATGTACATGGAAAATATATAAAAATTAGTTGGGTTTTTTGTTACTACGCGCATAATATAAATTTTTAATTTCTGCTCCAACATAGTCTGTTCACCAACCTAAACTAAAAGACAGTTATGCATCTGGTTTTTATTGGTTGACTAGAAATTTATTGGATCATCGAATTCAAAACAAAAAGATTATTTCATAACGTAAAATTTTGAACAAAATTTTTCAATATTTTTTCAAAATTTTGAGTTTTAAAATTAATTTTTTAACACCTATTCTCTAAAATAATTTGAATAACATAAAATAAAAAAAAAACAGATTTCCAGCTTTGAAACAAAGCAAAATCTATTTCTAGTCGATTTTTAGCAAATTGCCCCTCCCCTCTAAAGGGGGGAAAATAGACCCCTTCGCATAGGATTTTTTTCTTGACTTAACCTACACGCTAATCATTATGTATATTTGTTTCTTTATTCTCAATTTGTGTAGAAAACTAAAAACCTTTAACTCTACCAATTGAATTATTTCAAAAACCGTTATTTTTAGGAAGAAAAGTGTCATAATTTTTATATTTTTTGTAAGAAATTTTCTAAGCTACAAATTAGTCACTAGCATATTTTCTGAACAAGGGACCGTTAGGGAGATATTTCTGAAAAACTAGTTTGGGGGCCTTTCACCCCAATAAAACTTTTAGCAGCGCTAACATCGATGGGGACTTTTTACAGTTTCCTAAGAACTCCAGCTGTATACCAAAATATACAGCTTTCCGGCGATTTTTCCGAAGTCAAATGTCTTTATATTGACTGGACTTAAGTAAGTACCAACAAACACCGATACCGATCACATTTGCTGGCAAGTGTCGATAATCTTTTTTTTTCAAGTAGAAATCAACATCGAAATTTGCCAACTACCATCGAAACGAAAATATGAATTGCAAAATAATTTTTTGGCGCCCCTAAAATGTTGCCGTTCCATGCTATAGCCCATTATAGAAGGTAAAAGGTATGGCTCTGCGCCAACGTCAACACATGAATATTAAAAACAAAAAAATTCGAACTTTTACCAATTTTGCTAATTCTATGCTTCACCTATAAATTCAAGAATTTTCAAATTTTGGAATTTTACAATAAAGTATCCACATTTCAATTTCTCCATTTAAGTTTTTAAAAAGAACGTTCAGCAAAAGTATTGTTTTCAAATTAAAAGCTGCAAATTTTTTGCTTCTACGGCGGGTTATAGATTTTGAATTCGCCCTAATTTCGATATTTTGGAGTTCAGGCCCATCTATTGGAAAATTTGAAAATTTTTTATTTTGGTGTCCTACTTATTTCATTACAAATACATTATTTCATTTTCAGCTCAATAATGTTAATTTTGTTTGTTTTTTTGTTTTTAGTGACATCTATGAGGAAAACTTTGAAACTTTTTATTTACGTACACTTCCCACTTAACATAAAATTTATTGTGTTAGTTTCAGTTGAATCGGATAGATATATTGTATTCTCATAGCAAATTTTATGCAAAATAAAAGTGAAAATTTTACTAGTTTAAAATACTTTTTTTTTTAAAGACTTTTGAAAAAGTCATTCTTTGTTCTGAAACATTTCTAACAATGTTTAACATACCCTAATAAAATTAATCTGGCTTAAAAGTATTTTGTTAAAGCTCTTATTGAAAAAAGGTAACACGCGTGTCTAATGACGCAAAACTAAAAACAAAAAAAAAAACAAAAAAGGTAAAAAGGAAAAAAAAAAAAAAACACGAAAACAAAATTGTGTCTTCCGGATTGAAAAAAGCAAAGTAGAATAGTAAAACACACACACTTAATTGATTGCAAAGGATTAGAATCTCAATAAGTTTACTTTGACAGATACACGTACACAGGAAGGATGACCAATAAAATTGTCTATGATTTCGACCCGATAGAAACAAAACAGCCCCAAAAAAAAAAAAAAAAAAAAAAAACAAGGAAAAACCAACAACAAGCTAACACGCACACTTAAAGTCACATTTTTCCAAGTAAAAACTAAGGGTCAGGCAATCGTTGGTACTTCTATGTTCACGAGGACGAATATAATAATAATACATATAAAAGCAGGACTCTTAATACTTAGTTTTATCGAAAAAGCAATCTAGAGCGTCAGGGTGGAAGATTTACGGGCACACAAAAAAGATGCTTCATTGAATTTCTAAAAAGGAAACTTTTTGGTGATTTTGTTTTTGCGGATATCGTGCGCGTCATTAAATCCACTCGGCTGTGGTGAATT
The DNA here is from genome assembly GCA_947049315.1 of Epistrophella euchroma. NCBI lineage: Eukaryota > Metazoa > Arthropoda > Insecta > Diptera > Syrphidae > Epistrophella > Epistrophella euchroma. The sequence continues at coordinate 42,975,732 of OX346248.1, forward strand.
TTTATTTTATGAGAATCCTTTGACATCGGGTGTTGTTTTGGAAGAAGAAATGTAAAGGTTGTTTTTATTAAGGTAAAAGGTTGACTTAGTTGCTTTTTTTCTTTTCTTTTCCTCCTCTAAATTGAACTATTTTTTTTAGGATGAAGTGATTTGTTATTGACTTTGAATGGCGTCGTAAATTCAATTCGATATTTTTTTTTTTTTGTTAATAAATAGTGTATTGAAAATAGTGATATCCGTAAGAATATGTCTGGTTAAAGGAAGATATACTTAGTTATTTATTTGCGGTGAGCATGATTATGATATGACAGTAATAAAAAAAGAGTAACTGGTTTTGGTTGTATAAATCTTACCCTCAGAGGTTATAAAATATATATTTTTTTTTTGTTGGGTTCACTGAAAATATATCTTTTAATTTGGTCGACAAATTCTTGTTATAGTTAATATCCCAGTTTGATTGGATAAACTTTAAATTATTTTTAATCTGTTATAATGAAGTTTGAAATGTTAGAAGAAAAACAACTTTTTGTAAAAAGGGGTGTGTAAATGAATGGGCTGTCGATAATTATTTTAAATTTGACAATTAAAAAAGCTTGTTTCATTTCATCTCCAAGCTTATGTAAGATTCCATTGAAAATGTATTAGCAAACCATAAGAAAAAGTACCTGATGAAAGACGAAATTAAATAATAACAAAAACATGAAATAAATGAAAAGGCTATAAAAAAAGACTTAAATATAAAGAAAGCAGGTTCGAAATAATAATAACGATAAAAATGTCTGTTTCGTTCCACTATCGTAAATTGTGATCAATAAACAAACCCGTTTTAAATGGAACTTGATAGAGGTTTATCTTGAATAAAAAAAAAAAAGAGGCAGTAAAATTACATAACCTACAAAAAAAAAATTATAACCAGTAGCACAGGTAGAATTCAAAAAGAGCGTATAGAAATTTTAAAACGAATTTGTGATAAATGAAATTAAGTCAAGCTTTTTTTCTTTAATTTTGGATTTTAGAATTTTGTATGTTTACTTATTGCAACTAAATGCAAGCTTAACTGGCATAAGACGTTATTTTTAATTCTGAAATCATATGGAAATTAAAAATTTAATCAAACCCTGTAGCTTAGATATTTAAAAGACTTCAAGATATATTCACTGGCGCCCAATGTGGGGCATATATTTATATTAACTCGGCTGAACATCATCCAATTTGCTTGAAGATTTTTTTTTGTTAGATTCGTATTTTCTGATCCAATACAAATCCAACAAAAAAAATCTACACAATACGGTGCCGGTAATTTCGACCGAAAAGGTGATAAAACTAGATATTGCATGCTTTTAGGGGGAATCAGGTACTTATTTATATCTAGATTTTGACTAAATTCAAGCGTACACAAATATATTGAGGAACTGAATTAAAATTAGTTTTAGAACAACCTTTAGAGAGGTTAGAAATGGTGTGGAATTAAGACTCAGAAGAGAAAAGTAAAAGAGACTTAAAGAGAGTATGAGAATATTATTATTATAATGCAAAATCAAGGAAACTTCATTACAAAATTTAAGTCTTATAGATATAAACAGCATTTTTTATGAAGCCTATACTTTTGTTAAAGCTATGCCAAGCGTTTTTTGAATTAAGGACATCACAAACCTTAGGGAAAGTAGAGTTTAGTTCGAAGAAAATATCAGTATAATCAAGACAACTTGGTAGCAAGAAGACTTTTTTAAGTGACGTTGTTGATAAAACTAAGAGTCTTGATGGTTTTTAAGAAGATCTTGCCGATATGAGGGTGGAAATTCAACTCACTATCAAACAAAACTTATAGAATTCGAAGAAAGCAGAGCACATGTTGTGATGGCAAGGTTTTGAAGTTAAGTTTAAATTTGGAAGATTTGAGATTAGCAAAATGAGGATCTTTTTGTACAAGAGAGACCGAACGAGTTTATGATAATTGAAATGGAAAAAGAATTAATTTCCCTCTCACTCCATTCCTCTCAATCCATTTCTCATCTTCTATGTACATGTCCTGCTCTCTCTCAAAAGACGTAGGCTCCATCTAGGAGAGTTCTACCATAATGATCATAGCGATTTGGCAAACATAGACATTAGTCGTCTTTTACGCTTTGTAAGAAGCTCTGAATGGTTCAATGAGTAGGAAGAAATTCCACTTGATTCATGTGGTATCACAATGGGCCAACTCATGGTCTAAGTGTGTCAAGCACTTGTGCTGACAGCCACGCTTACCTTATCTCCCTCTCACTGAAAACTATGAAAAAAGTTGATTGTCAGCAAGTGGGCGCCACTTCCGTTCGAGCCATTTGCCTGCAGCTTTTACAATTTTTTTGTAGATACCAAGACTCTCTCTCTCTCTCCATTTCTCTCAATTTCTTGTCAATAACTCCTCTCCTCCTTCATTATCTTTTGATTGATTTTTTTTTGTCAGGGGACGTCGACGGAGGTGGGGGTTCAAATCGCAGTCTATTTCACCTAAAAACAAAGAATATTTTTTCTGCGAAGATTCGACATGCCATGAAAAAGTTAACAACAGATTTATTAGTAGAAGGTTGCTGATTGAGTTTTTTTTTTATTAAAATCGATAAATAAATGTGTTGAAAGGCTTAAAGTTTGACTTATTATTTCGCAGTAAAACCTTCATTTTCCAACAATTAAATATGTATCGAGTTTTTGGAGACTTTGCATTAATAACGGACTCTCTCCACTGAAACTAGTCGTATGCATGCTTAGGATCAAGGAGTCAGTTTTATTTTTTTCTAATTTTTTCCTCTGTTGAAATATTGTGTGAATCTATGTCCTTCTATCATGAAATCTTTTTACCCGTCGACTTTTCTGTGTTAACTCCTTATTCAAGAGTATACATTAAGAACTCTTTCAAGCCTTTTATGACCAAAATTCAAAATGATTTGGGCTTAATATGAGTGTGGATCTCATCAGTAAAGGTAAAGATAAGTAGCAGGGGACCTAAATGACTACCTTGGGGTATACCTGAAGTAATCGCAAAAAACAGCTTAAAGAGAACCAAAAGATTGGAATTTCATTTTTTGGTGGAAAGATATCGAAAAAGAATTGGACTAACGTATTTTTTTGACTATGAGAGCATAGCATTTACGGAACAGGAATTTTTTTAATTAAAAAAGAAGTCAAAGAAGGTGGTGGCATGCTTTTGTCGCTATGTATTTACTTATGAATTGTTGCAGGACATACTTTTATCTAATTCTGGAACTCATCAATATCAATATTCGAATTGAAATTTGTACCTTGTAAAAAATCTTTTAATATTCCATCATCATCAGTCGATTGACGAAACTCAAATTCTTGAACATACACTGTCATACACTGGATAAAATTGAATGTGCATACATTTTTTAAGCATGTTTTCCCACTCCGCACACTCTTTGTCCAGCATAATTGTTAAAAAAAATCGGTCAAATAAGAAATGAATATGTTTATGCTTGATGCTCTGTTGTATTTGAAAAATTATTAACACAACATTAATTTATAGTAAATTGAATTCTCTTTGAATTATGTATCTCTATTATTTTCTGAATAACGGTTGTTCAAAAAATGTATAAATACTGCTTCTAAGAAGTATCAGTCATTTTTGCTTTGTTAACCAGTAACGTTTTTATATTATATTAATTTGCAATTCGCTTGAATTTCTTTTATTAAATCACCCATTTAATTTATTTCGGTGTTGTCTTTCATTTGCTCTGAAACATTTCTTAATAATGATCTTTATTACTTTACTCACTTTAAACAGTCTTGATGTTATGTGCATCTTTTCATTCGAATTAAATTTAAACTTTTAAAAACGATACTTTCACAGGAATATGTTCTCTTACTCTCTCTCTCTCTGAGGTTGTTGAAATAATTACACAATTTGTTTAAGTCTGACCACCGAATTAAATTATTTAATTTGTTTCAATCTACGTAAAATTCAGTTTATACTCATTTCCATTGGTTCCTTCTTTTAGCCATACTCCTTTTGTCACCGATCAATATAACTCTTTCTGAGTAACTATTTTGGCAAATACAAATTTGTTACTTCCTTCTCACTTAAAAACCATTTGTAAACATCATCTTCCCTTTAAAAAGAATTCAAAGAAAAAAAAAATTTACCGTCGTTGTCACCCTGTGTACATCTGTTCCCATTCGTAGTATCCATTATCATTTCTATATCAAAATGACTTCTTCCATTTTGTTTTATTGCACTGCATTAAGAAAGGAGTGTGTACTGCGGTTGTTGGTATAAGATGTGGTTCTCTGTGTACAAAACAAAAATAGAAACAAACTCCTAGATTTTGTTGCGTTTACAACTGTCTTTTATTTTCCTGCAAACGCACACGAACTCCTCTTCGACATACCTACAAAAATTAATTGCAAAGAATTGTCGTCCTCTTTTTCTTCTATTCTGTGGCTTCCGTTAGCAATTCAAATAAATAATTATATCCCGTTGAATTTTTGTTTTTTTCATTATTCTGTCTTGATATTTTGAAAATAATTATTTTTGTCGAAAATGCAATTTTCCCTAAATGGAAATAAATATTTGAGCAAAAAAAAAAAAATAAACGACTAAATGCGCTTTTATTATAATTATTTTTGTAAATTAGAAAAAAAGAAAATGTGTGTAGTGTGTTTATAGAACCGGAAACAGTTATAATTTGTCTTGAGATTGAGAAAGAATTAGGACGACGACGACGTTCCATCCATTTAATTTTTTTTTTTGTACTGCTTAAAGATTTTCATTCCATTCCATCCATCACGACGACCGCCATTATAATCCTCTTCATTTTTGCTGTTGCACTTTTTTTTATTCATTTTAATTCGCTGCGTGATTTTAATTGTCGGCAAATGACACATTTTTGTAAAACCAAACTTATCAGTTGGCTGAAGAAAATGTGGGTTAATTTTCAGATATTCCGTTTTTGCTTTTTCTTTTTTTGCATAAAATTAATACTGCGGGTCTACAGGGCGTATACTTACTCTAGCGTGACTACCTTTGTACATTCAAGCTGTGTGTTTGTGCATACTGTGCATTGGCGCCATCATTTGGATGGATGAACACGTATACTCGTACATACATACATACATAGATGTTGGTAAGAAAGCAATATAACTGTTTGTAAGTATAGTTTATGTATATAGTTAATCGGTTTTAAGCTTTTGTTTGTCAATGTGGTGGGGGCATTATTTTTCTTAGCGCAATTTAGATATTTAATTTTCATGATTTTCATGGCGCTTAAGTAGTTTTCCGTGTGCAAGTATTTCCCTCAAGGCAACATATAAAACATATTTGTTTTTTTTTTTTTTTTTACCTGCTTCCTTACAATATTTGGCGGAGAATTTTTCTTTTTGTGATTTGCATAAATATTGTACAAGTCATTCGAGTTAATTTGAGGTTTGTTTTTTCGTTCTTTAGGGAAATACAAGACACATGCGGTTGAAATACAATCAAATTAACTTCTTTTTTTATATATTTTCCTGTGGACAAACTTGATTATTGCTTAATATTTTGTTGTACGTTGTGTGCTACCGATTTCTTTAGTTCTATGATTTTTTAAGTTTAAAAAGAGACATACTTTGAAAAGACATTAAATATGACTTAAATAGTATTGCGTGTATGAGAAAAAATCGTGTTTGAAGAACAACCTATCGTGGCTAAGAAAAACATTATCATATAATGTTAAAAATACCACACATCTTAAAGAACAAATTTTTTAAGAAATTAGTTCATTTTGAAGCGGCGGCGTTGCCGAATCGTACACGGTCGTGCTTTTTTGCCTCGATAATTTTTTGGTGGCACGGTAGCACGAAAAAGTTTTATATGGCATGTTTTTTTTATTTCCATTATGTTTAACTTAAAATGAAACGAATTTCAAGGGGATTTAATGAAAATTGATCCAAATTCTAAAAAAAATCGCAGGAACTCTAAAAGAACTCTCATTGTCATGTTTCAAGCTCTTGCTCTATCCATTCTTATTACAATCACTTAGGTATTTTCTGAGATCAAGAGGAACAAACAGACATATTTATGTACAACAAGCAGGCCAGTGCTCGCTTGCTTCGTGTTTTAAAAAAAATACTTTTAGTCCAGTAACTTTAAACATCAGACATTCCGTTAGATCCGGTAATTCTGATTTTTTGCTGAATCGTTTATGGTATTGGCCTCATGATCTCGAGCCTCAAACGCATCATGGTCAAAAAACGTTTTTTCAGTTATTGGCAATTTTAACCCCAAAGGACTAGTTATTCGACTTTAACTTCGCTATACGAATTCAAAGTAATAATTTTCTTTAATTTGAGCCCAGAATCATCTATTTAGACCCAACAGTTTCTAAAATACAGCTATTCGAAAATTAGCAATAATAAATTTATAACAACCAGTAGTATAATCTGCTTTATAATAAAAAAGAATTTCGTTTGGCACAAGATGTAAAAAAATACTACAGCGTGTAGGTTGACTCAAAAAAAAAGAAACAAAATTGTATGGGAAGTGTAGCCTACATCCCCCCGTTCAAGCGGGAAGGACAATTTTCCAAAAAAAAAATGACACAATAGAAATAGACCTATCAAAATCCAACGTCAATATCAGAAACAAAATCTTATACCTTTTTGTGCAGCCAGAAATTCATTTTTCAATTTTCTTTTTGAATCAAGTTTTTTTAAGTGATAGTCTTTGAAAAATGTATTTCCAAACTCAAAATTTTGAAAAAAATTAATGTTTTTTAAAAAAACAAAATTTTCTAATAAAATTTTACATTGTTGAGAACTTGTTTTGTTTTCAAAATTCAATGCTATTGTCAATTCTAAGTCAAACACTAAAAACAAAATGCCCAAATAACTCATAGTTTTGGAGAAAATTGAAAATAACATAAAATACTTTATTAATTATTAACGGCCATATTATTGACTTTTTTCAAAGCTAGTTTTGTTAGTTTTGAGTTTTAAGTTTTTCAAAAGAATTATTGATTTGATTTAGATGTCAAAATATGTATAAATATTTTGGTTTTAGATGTCAAGGTAATAAAAATGTGTGAAATAGTCCCCTTTCACACGAAGATACTAGTTGCTGGTGATTTTTTTGACGTTTTATTTAAATCTCCTTGACAATCTCTTGTACCTTTCACACGAAGATACAAAGTCGAAGAAGAGTTGCTGTATTTTCCTTTTAAACTACCTTGGTTGAACGCACACAAACGTAGTGTGAAGAGAAACGTCAAAAAAATCTCATGAATTTGTTGACCGGGGAGATTTCATTTACCCCTCTTTCTTCCTGCCCTTCTCGCGTATGAACTAATTGTTGCCGGCAACTCAGTTGCCTTGTGTGAAAGGGGACATACTACTTAAAACTCGAAACCCATTTAGAACTAGTTTTTCCATAAAATTAGCTTTGAAGAAAGTCAATAATGTAGACGAAAGTGAAAATTAAATCTTTAAAGCCACTTAAACAACGTATTGAAAGCGAATTAAAGGAAAATATATCTTAGTCATATTTGATAACCTAGTGACCATTAACGCTCAATAATTTCTGTTATTAGGCGTGTTTTATTGGGAATCTATACATAATACTGTAATATACTCCCAATAAAACATATCGGCATGCAGTAGCTTGGTTTTTATTGTTCACATTTGGTACTACTGAACATGTGTTGAGATAAAAATTAAATTAAATGGACAATTTTCATGATGATATGGTAATAAAAAATCCTTAAGTTAGATTTTATAAAATAATTCATGAAAAAATTGCAGGTTTTGCGAGAATTGTGCGAGTGCGAGTAAAGTGACAAATATTGCAAAATCCAATTCGAGACTCGAATAAACGTCAAAAATCTATCCACAGTAGGATTCTACTTTAGCTTTTTATCGGCCGCGGCCATAATCATACTGGCGATGTTGTATTTGTAATGCATATTAAATCGTACTGTACTATGTATAGCTTTTTCAATAAAACACGCCTATTGACAGTTATGGAGAGTAACTTCAATTTTCTGCCAAATCTGAAGTTCTTAGGCTAGAAACATTTTTTATGGCAAGAAATACTCTTGGAGAATCTGTCAAATTCCTCGAAAAAGACAGAACCTGTGGAAAAAAGAGCATTTTTTGTTTTAAGGCATAGAGCGAAAACTTTTTGCCATGTTAAAATTTTACTCCTACTGGAAACAGCAAAAATTAAAACCTAACCTTAAGAAAAGCACGCTTGTTAATGTATATTAAAAAAATTTAGTCATTAAAAGATAAGGCATTCAGGACCAATATTTAGCAGACTATTGTGTGTGTATTTTAAATAATAAAATACCTTACGTTAGCACCTAATAATTTTATAAAAAAATATCTCACTGCATAATTGATATATATATTAATTTAAAATTGACATGACTAGAAATTAATTATAATATGTAGAATAAATTTCCATATATCAGCACCTTATAACTGAAACAAATAACTAAACTTTTAAAACTAATTGAAGGTTACAAGGTAAAGAATAGAATGAAAAAAATTTTAAAATTGCATTTTGTGCTTCAGTGCATAAAAATGATAACACTAAACACATGTGGGGTTTTAATTATAATTAATAATAATAAATAATAATGCTTAGAAAAAAACACCTCATTTCTATTTTAAATCTCAAGGAAGCAATTATCAACGATAATTGTTAATTACACTACGAGAAACTATCTTTTATTTCTGTCAACATTCACCCTATGTTTTATTGCTTAAAAAATACTTTTTAAGGAATTGTTTGCAAAGAAAAAAGTGAAAAAACCGCTGTTCCAAAAAAAAGAGAACACCAAAACGATGACAGAAATCCTTGTCTACACTACTTACATGGATTTTTAATCAATTCTTCGGTAAGTTTAAAAAAAGGCATTCTGAGATGCAAAGAATCGCATAATTTCTAACCAACTCAAAAATTGAACTGTAGAAATAATAGCTAAGAATTTCCAATTACATTCACAGCCAATCAGACAAAAATAAAAAAATATTAAATTGTCTGAAAACAAAACGTTAGCCTTCAAGACTTTTGTTGACCAAAACTCCATGATTTTCAATAATCATTTGTAAAATATAAAAATTCAATTGCCAGTCAGATTTAAATAAAAACAATAACTTCCGAAATATGTCTATCAAAGAAAAAACTTGCCAGAAATATTGATAATAAAACTTTATCACATTATCAATACCGCGTCATGTCCTGAATGTTTTAAATTTTAATTTTTGTTACATCCATTCTATGGCGATGAACTCTTAAAGGAATAACGTTTTCCCAACCGAAAATAATCTCCATACTAAAAAAAAGTGGAATACATGAATTTGCATTCATAATTCGAAAAGACCAACAAAGCCGAAACAAAAACAAATCAACAAAATCTTACAGACACATTTTTTATCTGGGGGAAATCATAAAATTGCTATTAAAGAAAATTCTGAGTGTCTACTTTCAAATTTGGGAGGTAAACAGCTTATTAATAATTAATTTAAGTAATTACCACAACCAACAATTGATTAGATTTTATAGAACAAAAAATTAAATACGTATTTTTAAGAAGGAAAATAGATTTCTTGACTCCTTTCAAGCATTTTGCCACAATAATGGTTTTGAGTTAAAATAATGACAACATTTTCCAAAACAGTGTCTGAAATTATATTTTAAAAAGAAGACTACTTTGACTACCGCCTAAGCCTTATTAAAAGTTTTCGTGCAATCTTTTGGGCATTTTGATCGGAATTTTGGGTGATCTTAATATGGTTGTTATCTTTTAGGTCTTCCGAGGCTCTGGGACAATTATACAGGGTGGGGCAAAATGTATGAACCGGTTTTGACCAGCTGATGCTCGGCTTTTGGTTGTGTTGGGAAAAGGGGAGGGGTCTCGTTGTGGCAGTGAGAGATTTTAGTTTTCAGTAGCAACCATTTGCACGGAAGAGCATCGTGGGTTTGCTGTTAGGACTTTTTTTTGAAAATGGCCGTTCTGTTATCAGCACGCAGAGAGCCTTTCGACAGCACTTCAATATCCCTGTTGAGGGAAACGTCCCTGGCGGTAATGCAAATAGACGTTGGGCTAGGATATTGCAAAACACTGGTTCAACAGCAACTCCTTTAGCAATTTGTCCTTACATTTTCGAGGATAATGGACGAACCGTCACTGCCACCGCTGAGCGTTATGTGACAATGTTGGAAGAGTTTTTTAAACCCGAGCTGGAAGAATTGAGTGAAGCAACTAATCTGGAAGACATCTGGTTCCAACAGGACGGGGCTACATACCACACTGCTAGGATTTCAATGACGATATTGAGGCTGGAACCCCCAGCGCCTCGTCTCTTTGAGGGGTTACGTGGAGTGGCCTGCGCTCTCACCAGATTTGAGCATTTGTGATTTTTTTCTTTGGGGGTACATAAAGGACAAAGTTTTTAAACTTCGTCCACATACCCTGGAAGAACTTAAGGACAGAATCAGAGAGGAAGTTACGGCAATACCCATCGAAATGTGCAGAAGAGCGGTTGAAAACTTCAGAATTCGCCATCAAAAGTGCATCGCGGCTGACGGTTGCCACCTACATGTATCATCTTTAAAACTTAATGTAAAAAATTAGATTCTGTACAGAATTAATTAATATAAACATAATTTCTGTAAGTTGAATTGTTTTTGTTTTACATCCCTTTAAAACCGGTTCATACCTTTTGCCCCACCCTGTATTACCAATTGATTTCAGATAACCCCATAGCAAAAAATTGGGTTGGGTCAAGAGAAGACCCAATCCGAAAATTTTAAGATTAAAAAGTCAAAGCGTACCATCGATGTGTGGGATGTGGCCTCATCTTGTTTGAGCCCTACGTCCTTAAGCTTAATCATTTTTCAATTAAGTCAAGAAAAAATCTTGGAATATGGTTAGGTAACGTGTACAAGTCACCGTGACCGCTAGATCATTTTTCACAAAAAAAAAATAAGGGCCGATTATCTCAAATCTTGAGACTGCACTGTCAACCTTTTCGAGATTTACCTTCGTGTAAATTCAAACTAAATTATTAATTTATTCAACATAATATTGGAATTACCCTACCGCTAAACTTAAATGACAGACTTACATTTAAACGATATGAAACGCGATTCTTGGAAAACTAAACTAAGCATGTGTAATAAATTGGTTGGTCTACAAGCAAGTACTTAAGCCGCTTTGTAAAACGGTTATATGACATACAACTTTGGGTTTCATAAAACAAAGCTTAAGATAAACGTTGCAGTCTACAACGAACAACAATTTATAGTGTGCTCCGTGTACCTAGTAGTAGGTGTTCCTAAAAATATTTAGAGCATCTGGAGCACCATAGACTTTCATTTCAAGCCACAAGCAACCGTTGACGAATAAATGAGATAGTTTTTCGGCAAACTCAAATCTTTGATTTTTGATTTTTCAAAAACAGCGTAAAAAAATTAAAAAAAAAAAAAAAAAAAAATGGACTTTTCTTGCCGAAATTTATCGACAATCTTGTTCTTCAAATGGCAGTCTACTTTCATCTCATTAACCATGGTAGGTGCGTTTCAAATCAAAAACCAAATTTAAGGAAATTAATAAAAAATAATGTCCCCTAGGAAACAAGGATTTTTAGATGTATACGGTACATCAATCATTTCACTTACTCATTCATCTTTTTCTTTTCTGTCGAAAATAATTCAAAATAATGTAATTTAAATTATTATATTTTCAACAATTATTCTTATTAAATCCAAATAATCCTTTTCTAATTTATTATTTACCAAAATAAAATACAATTAATGAGTTTATTTAGCATTTCACAATTACCGCTTATTAACATTACGATAAAATACACGTATTTTCCACCCAACTTTTTATTCTAAATCCAAACATGTATGCATGTCATTATTCCATTTAAATTGAACAGAAATCTAATTTTATGTAAACTTTCAAAAAAAAAAAAAGTAGATATTAAAACAGAGATAGTAAATTTGCATTCTCATTGCAAAATATTTCTAAATTGAAATCCAACAAAACAAACAGAATTCATGATAATTTGGTATTATTTGCCTTAGAGAGGAGTGATGGATGGTGAGAGGGAGATGGGGGGAAGGGGAGTGAGAACGCTCATTGGTTTATTTTGTAGTCTCTCATTTTTTGACTTTTTATATGTATTTCATATACTTAAACTGATAAAATTCGTTTATGTAGGTTCATAATAGAAAATTCGAGAAAGAAAGACAAAATTTGATTAGAATTAAATTTAAAATAAATTGTGACAAGAAATTTATTACAATTTTATTTTATTTCTTCAGTATAGTCCTTACAAAAGACTTCAAATATAGAAATTATAATGAAACATACCCTACAGCGCAAATCCTCCCATCCCATCACAACAAAGGTGATCCGTCTACTCGTTCCTGTTCATTGAAGCTCGGAAATTGTATCTTCCCTGGAGAATTTAAGTGGATTATGATGACCTAGCAAGGATATAAATTTTTTTTTTTTTGTATGAACTCATCATACTTAACTTCTACATAAATATACTTGAAAGAAGAACCAATAACACTCAATGAAATCATCGTCAATGTCATTTTTGCAATTAATTTACTGCAAAACATTAAAAATCAAATTGAGTGTGATAAGGGAAAAAGCTCGTTACCAAGGGATGGGTAGAATGGGATAGTGATAGTGAGACAAGTGAAGAGGCAATTTTTGTTTAACGTAAAAAAGAAAAAAAAAATCACTCAGCAATTTTGCTAACTAACATTTTCTGCAGGAAAAAGAATGTTGACGTAATTTTACCAAAAATAGAAACTCTGAGACCATCTGAGGAGGTATCTGGGTGAGTGGGAGGGAAACATATAGCAGCAACGCAACCACAAACAGCAATTCTCCAGCAGTAGTAGCAATGAATTTTTTTTCTTCTTGATTTTTTAGTAATTTTTTTTTTTGCCTTCTTTAAGATACAAATTCAATGCACAAGAAGTAAGATAGGAGGAGGCAAAAAGGTAAAGAGACGAAGTTTTGAGAATAATGTAAGCACACACTAAATGAAAAGAGAAGAAAAAAATAAAAAAAAAAAAAAAAACTACTATACTTGGATCAGATTTTGCTCTCTACATGTCTCTTTATTTGTCGTCTTCGATTTGAGACATGGTTACCATTTTATTCTCGACGCAAGTTGGTAGATTTTTCAGCTATGAAAGTTTGGTTTAATAGATTTTTATGCGCAAAAATTCTTTACCACTTAGGGCCAGTTGTACAAATTTTGATCCTGAACCACGGATCAAAATTTAAACCACGATTGTACAACTAACACTGAATAAGATAATAAATATTAATCGTGTTCAATAAAGTACTAATCGGGAACATTTCACTACAAAATACATTAAGCGTTGTTACTGGGAAAACGCTTAAAATATTTTAATTATAAAAGCAGTCAATCCAAAAGTTTAAAAATTTCGTGTGTTAACAATCACGAGAACCTTAAAAGTTATGCTGTAAGGGTTGTTTTTGGGCTCATATAAGATCGCCGATAAAAGAACTAAATCTTGAAAGGTATCTACTTATCGTATCGGTCATTTTATTAAAAAAAAAAAAAACTATAGTAGCTTACTTTTTAACATATGTACTTTTATGAAACTCAATAGAACGGTTGAAACATAAAATGATCGCCTAAATCAATTATTACAAGGGCAAGTTTGTAGGTTTAGGCACCAAACAGTAAGAACAAACAATTTTCAACGGTTTCTTGCCATTAAATGCTTTCCATTCAATAGATAAAGTTGTTATAGATTACAATGGGTGACAAAAGTGTCAGAATTAGTTGTCTAGAAAATGTTGCAAGTGGCGCCCAACATGGGGACTGCACTAATAAAACGAGAAAATTACGAATTTCGTTCTTTTTTAGAATTTTAGACTTACATAAGTTGAATCACATATTTTTATTAAAGTAGTTAATTTTTTTTTTGTATGAACATGCACAAAAGGATTGTTCATGAATGACTAATTCACATAATTCCTTATGGAAAAAAATAAATATACAAATAGCTCTTGTGCAGCTCTAAACTTTAACGATTCATTTTTAGTTGTGTTTCTTTTAATCATTTTGCTAATAACAAATTCAGAAAAATAATAGGTGACAAAAAGAAAAATACTTACAACATTCAGCTCCAACTCTAAATTGGCAAGAATTTTTCTTCGTTTGTGAAATACCACATCGTGTTTTGATAATTTTTTTCCGCCACAAGAGGTTGGGCTTTAGCCCTAACAGTAAAAAAGATAAATAGAATTGCCAAATGGAACGACCAAAAAAATAATAAATTAGTGGAGCAACAGCTCGTAGAATACCAGAGCCTACAGCTTTGAACCAAAAAAGTATTTCTCGAAAATGTTTGTTAAGGCAATATAGAAATTTTTATGAGAACAAGAAGTTTTCTTTTTGGTATGTATTTATATAGAGGCAATTTAAACCCTTTGAACCCGCGAGCTGGCCTTCTTCAGAAAATTAGAACTGTTGACAAAGTCCAAAATTTGTTATGGAAACAAAAACATTTGGGTCTTTTAACAATGTTGCTGATTAACTCTAAGTTTAACTGGTAAGTTTTAGAATTTCCAAGATTTCGGGGTTTATAGTGACAATGCGCATACAAAATACTTCAAAAGTGTTCCTTCTATTATTTTGCTTACGGCTAATAATATGATGAAAGGTGCTCTTCATGATAAACCGGTTGGTATGAAAAACCACAAACACTGGGATTTTGTTGGCAAGATGAACTTTGTATGAAGTAGCCAGTTCAGGTTTCTGAAATTTCAGAATTCACCGAAAATATTTCTCTGAAAAGTTCCTCATGTTTCTAAAGAATTTTTTTTTTGTAATCAGGTAATCAATTATTATTCGCACATTTCATATGTAAAGAAATTTTGTATTTTTATTTTGTTATCCAACTCCTAATTATCTGCCTTCAAATTCTTACAGGGTTGCCGCTATCTTACATTGAAGAATGTGTTCATTTTTCATGAATATAATATTTTATTTTATTGAAAACCATTGCACTACGGTCTTAAATGTTTATATAATAGTTTATATTTTTTTTTGTATATTTTATTTATTTTATTTATGTATACTTATTTATAATATCATAGTTTTGTATTAATTGTTTTTTTCCTAGTGTACGTCTTTTAGTAGTTTGTTTTTGCTTACTAACTACCAACACTGCACGAAGTGATGAACCAGATGAACACTATTTTTTTTGTTGGCAAATCTTTGGTCGCAAGATGTCGCTTGTACTAAGCACTCTTCGCAAAGATCTGATAGTGTTAAAAAAAAAAAAAAAAAAAAAAAACTGCTATAACAATTCTTGAAAAAAAAAATTCATTCTGCGATTTTCTTTCAATCCACCGTAATTTAAGATTAAATCAACATTATATTTAAAGTTTATATTTAAAGTTTTTTTTTTTAAATAAACACAAATCAATAAATTTAAATATTTATGCCTCGTAAGCGTTTTAAAAATCCTTCTTCGAGTCTTTTGTTTAATTATGTATTTTTTAAATATTTCCTGAAAATGTACCTTCGTGTTGGTTAATGAAAAGGCAACGATATACATAACCATTTTGTTCTGTCAAATTCAAAAGTACGGCTCTTATTTACCGTGAAAAATAATATTGATGGTCGAAAACTGATATTTAAGTTTTCTATATTATTATGTAATTCTCAAAAAAACAAACAAAATAGTTGATAACCACTGAATCGCACTAATAGCCATAAGAAATTCATTGGTATGGCCAGACGGTCGTTATAATCCAAAAAGATATATATATATTTTTTTAAATTTGCATTTAAAGCCTATTTATGTAGGTTAAAAGGCGTCTACGATTTATTCTCCTACTTTTCTCACATACACTTGGTCTAACTTATTGTCTTTGCAAACCCAATTAATTATACAAACCAAGTGGAACCTCATAACCTGAAAAAGACAATTAAATATGGATTTTTTTCTATCAGTTGAATTTTACATTCAAAATCCGAAGTTCCATCTGTCTTAAAAATTTCAAACTTTAAAATCTAGTTCTTAAAATGATATAAATCAAAGACAAATAATCAAGGTTTTCGAAAACTCTTCGTTTTTCAATACATTCCTTAGAAAAAAAAAAACACAAAATACCTAAAAGTCCTCTAACAATGGTAAAATATATTTTTTTTTTCCTCTTTTCAATAATGCAAAAATCAAACATCATCCAAATTTTAAAGCACACAAACAATTTCTCGATGTTTAAACGTTCATACCTCATTTCTTCGATTTTTCCGAATTTTTATTAAATATACGACTTTCTAAAATAAAAACAATCTGTCGATTATAATTGTAATGGCCCTCCCCCTTTGAGGAAATAACAAAAATGAGATCACTCTTTAAATCAAAATGGCGGAAACCCTGTTTTGAAATATAGGATTTAATTTTTCTAAATCGAAGTGAAACATCATTAGAACTTCATCAAAAGATTTATGAAAAATATAAATTTCTTCACATCTCCTTTTTAAACTAATTTGATTTGAATCTAATTGAAATTATTTTTCCAGCCTATGAATTTTTTTTTTTTCGTGTGAAAATTTTACTTTGCTTGGGCGCTTATTGGAAAAATTGAACTTAGTGGCGGGATCGTCTTATTTGATTCATGATAAACGATAAATCCAAATTAAAGAATTTCATCTTTGTAAGATAATTATTACTGTGTGAAAATTAAATTTTTGTATTTCTTCGTCAACTTTGTCAAATTATTCCGTCGAATTTATGTTATTATATTTTTGAAATCATAAAACATGAATTTTCTAGATTAAATTAAATAAAAAAAAAACAGCATTTAGCACTTAATTTATATATTTGTTGTTAGATAAATTAATTTTTTCATACTCATATTTTAATAAGGATTTATAGATATGAATTTAAAAAAAAAATTGAGTTAAATTTTATTAGTGTTCCTATCAGTTTAGTTAAACGAATACATATACAGCATGCGAAATGAAATTTTTGTTAACAAAAATGAATTTGTGATTTTCATTTCACTTTGTGAATTGAAGTGTGAACAAGTATTAGGTTGAGAAAAATTGTCGGAAAGATTAATAATTGCCTATTTGATTTTTAGCAGATTTTGGAGAATTAATCATTGTTTTTTTTAAATGAATAAATCATTTTATGGATATAATAATTTATAATCAGTAAAAAAAAAAAACAAAAAAAAAAAAAAAAACAATTAGGACTTTTCAAAAGTGGAATCAGATCTCTCTTTGCTCTAAACTTTACAATTTTTCAAATAAATAAGTTGGCACAAATTAAAATTTCGATGTGTTTCACTAAAAAATACAAAGTTTCTAACACCTTAAAATTTTGCAGGCTTGTTTGAAAAGTGACAACTGTAAGTGTTTTAAGTTATGCATTCGCAATTTCATATTTCGCAAAGTTGCAAAGCGTATATGTGAATGTAGAAGATATGTTTTCAATGGGCTAAAGAACACTGACATTTTTGGCCGTCGAAAAGAATTAAGCGTGCAAGAAAATAAAATTGCACATTCTGCAATTTTTTAAATCTGAATAAAAAGACGTGGTGTTCGAAAGAAGTTAGTTAACTATCGCGTCTAAAAATCGGTGTACGACTCTACCTGAATTATTGTTTCTTTGGCTGATAAACTTGAGTTTATGTACAATTTTTAACATTTTTGCTTTGCACAGTGAGTTAAAGATTTGATTTGTTTTATTGGTGAAACGAAATAAAAAATATTCTATGTAAACTGACAAAAATTTGCACTTTGCAAGATCATGCTGTGCGCTTTGCAAATTTGTAATTTGTGCAACAAATCTTATAAAAGAGGGAAAATTTTTGAATTTTCAGAAGACAAATTTCCTCTTTGCAAATTTTCATTTCGTGTAGGTAGGTAAATTTGCGAAGGCAAATGAAAAAGTTGCAAAATTAAAAGTGATTTGTGAAATATGGCCCCAGTTATTAAAACTAAGTTGTTATTTAAGATTTAACTTTAAAAACATATATCTAAATAATTGAAACTATTTGATTTTTCATAGATTTTTGGTTTTGGAGAATTTTGAAAGCTTGCATAGATGTGGCAACCATATTTTGTAGCCGTCATCGTCATCTTTTGTGATCTTTTCTACGAGGTGCCGGATCCCTCGAGTGTACTGCTGCTGCTTCTTAAATTAATTGAATGTATCGTGCAAGTTTTTTTTCATATATGTATATACTTAAGTATATGTAGGTATGTATGTTTTTTTTTATTATTATTTTATAGAGTACCTACCTACCTATCTTTAAAGCTAAAGCGAGATGGTATATCAATCATGTGTGTGAATATGTGAGTACTTACATTTTTTTTTTTAATTTAAGACCAGCAGATAAGAAGGCCACAGTTCTGCTATAGACATACGGATTTTCGAGACTATCTTGAAAGTTTATTTTATTTAGATATATTTTTTTTTTCTTCTGGAAATCCAACTTCAGTTAGTTTTTTTTTTTCTTTCTATCTTTTATCTGTCGGCGGATAAAGTTAGGGAGTTTCCCTCTTTACGTTTGGCACTTGATTTTTGACTATGGAGACGGATACGGATACGATGAAGACAACCTTTGACGGCTAGACTCAAATACACTGTGATGTTGTTGTATCATAGAAGATACAAGCAGCTTTGTACATATAAGGGGGTTGATATGTGGTGGGTCTTATCTTTTCTGTGAATTTTTTTCTCGTTTGTTGTTTATTTTCAAAATTGTTCTTGTGAATTAAAAAAAAAAAAACAAAAACGTTATCTACAGTTCTTATATTGTTGCTGGGTGTCCTTTTGTAGTTGATACACTTCGAAAATTAAGTTAAACTTTTAAGATATTTACTTATATATTTGCATTTTTGGACTTTGAACACTTTTCTTCTCACCTTTGAAACTATATACTGTACATAAGTAAATTAATTATTGTTTTTAGTTTGTTTTATTAACTGCGCAGTAAAAAGACACGAATACTAAAGGTTTAGTTGGTTATTTATACGTCACTTTTTTTCTTATTCACACTTAAATGTTAAAATTAGAAGAAAAACTATTCAAAAACCAGCCACTAATTCACTGTTTGGAAGGCTAAATTCAATCTGTAGGTAGTAAGTCATGGTGCAAAGTTCGCGACGAGACTGAATTCGTATCTCATTCCCGATAAAGTGTCATAGATACCTACGTGTTCACAATTTAACACATTTTGTTTTTTATTGTAGCAGATAGGTGAATATGAGAATTTTGTTAACACAAATTTTGACACTTATGAATTGAGCCGAAAAAAAAAAACACAAAAGTTTCTCTTTCTCCAAAATTCGAAATCACCAACAAAACAAATAAGGATAGAATACGAAGCGCCACCAATTTATAAAAAAAAAAAAAAAAAAAAACCACACACACTTTATGAACTGTACCACACCGGATGGAGTAGGAATAAAGTCTTTGGCTCCAGATACATTCCATACGACTAAATGTTAGTTGGCAATGCTACCTTTTACCGCTGCCAACCGAAGCAAAGCTACACAGACATGAATACTATCAGAAAGCTTTCTCAATTTGATATTTTTTGTTGTTGTTTTTTTTTTTTTTTTTTTTTTTTTGTGAAAAATTAAAGCTCTAGCTGGCAAGAATACTCGTTCCACTCCGCTTTCCGGCTATTGAACGAAGGTCGGTGTACGCAACTAAGCAACCGAATGACACCGAGACCGAAAACACTGATTAGAGATTTAAGTAAAAGATACTTTTTTTTATTTAAAGATACTTTAAAGCACGAAGTATAGGAACTATCCTCCCATGGTCGTTGTCGGTTGGAGAATGAGCCTCACTTTGCGGCATGAAGTCCAAGCAGGCTTCTTCGATGCACGACCGATGATGATTATGAGAGAGCGAGAGTGAGAGAATGCGAGAGAGTATAATGAAGCTTTGTATTTATATGCCCATGCCCAATCATCATCATCATCAGACTGTGGCACTGTGGGAACCGTTTATATAGTTTTCTTTATTTCGGTTACTTGAGTTTCTAGTTTTGAGAATAATATTTCCAGACCATGACCGTTCTGTGCGAAAGTTCCGTTTCAACTGAATACTTAAATTCCATCCAACTTGGACTTACTCAACTCGAACTGTGATGTTACGATGATAGTGATGAAATTGTGACTGTGTTGAGGAATTCAATTCTATCCAGATAGGGAATCGGAATACCATCATCATTATCACCATCATGGAATTCCATAGGAGTTTAAAAAGTCTCGGAAAACCGACACACACACACACACACTTAAGCATAGATACACCCTTTTGAAGCTTTGCCTTTATGGTTCGGAGCTTGTTGGTATTTGTGAAGTCGTCGGCCGGCGCACGTGAACCATGGAAGAAGACCGAGACCGACATCGAGCATATAAAATATATGGAAGCAGTACAGCGAGAGAAAGAAGAAAGTCCGTTCGTTGCTGCTACTTATGCCTGCTTTGATATAACTGTGCTCAATGCACCGTTGTACACGCGCGCAAGCTTGCTTCATTTGTTTTCTGTTATGCGCCCCATTCGGGATGAGCTTTGCTTGATTGCATGCATAATAGCAGCATAGAGAACTTAAAAAAAAAAAATTAAGAAAAAAACTTAGAGATACAAATAAAAATGGGATTTTGAAGGAACATATAAAAACAGTTCGGTTTTTTGCAGAGGGGAAAATATAGCGCGTTTTTTTTTTTTTTTCTTAGATTTAAGGGGACTGTCTCGGTGCGGAAAAGAGATTGCCACCAAGAGAGGACGACACATTTTTTACAACAAATATCATTGTATAAATGTTTGGGAATGTTTAAGAGCCCATTACTAAGACTGACTGACTGTGTGAGCTGCTTCTTTTCATAGCCTAGCAAAGCTATATACATATAAATATAGAATAGATATACTGCTAAGCAAAGTAAAATCGGTGAAATGTTGAAAACGGATGATATGGCTGAAGAACGTTGAAGTGTAGGAAGCCCCAAGAGGAGAGATGACAGTAACTCTTCAAATAATAGACGTGTGATTGAAGTTGATGTGGCATGGTGGTGCTTGATGAATTTTTGTCAATGAAGTTTTTTTTTTTTTTTTTTTTTTTTTTGTGTTTTTTTTTTTTTTTTTTTTTCTTGGGTTAGGTTAGGGATTTATGTTGGCATATACTAAGGATTCCGTGTAAGGATGAAAGATTAGTTTAGGTGGTTGTAATATGGGATAAGTGGTAATTTTTAGCTTAGGGAAGTAGGTACCTATTTAATAGAAACATAAGTGTGTATCTTTAGTTAAGGGTTTAGTGCTTTTTAATAAGGTTGTAGGTATAACTCAAGGAAGCACATTGAATATACCTATTTTAAAATAATAACAGACGCTTAACTATCTAAAAAATTCATATTTTATAGCATTTTTTTTTAAATCCTATACAAAATTAGATACCTATTTAATTGCAGAATTTTTGCCATTCTTTTGTACAATGCACGTAACTATGTATGTATAAACATTTAAAAATTGAATTTTTAGAATAGTTTGTGTTTTTTTTTCAATTTAAAGCAATTAAGAACATTCTTAAATTATTTGAAACTAAAAAAGAAAAATGCACGACCAGATCGCATGATTTTCAAGGCTATAACGTTAAAAATCGTATTTCTAAAAATTTAGATTCGTTATAGACAGTGTCTTAATAGTTCGAAAAAGTTTGAAATATGCTTTATAAATTTTTAGTAAAATAACAATTTAGTCATATGTCTTATTTACATATGTATCTCTTAGACAACAATTAAAAATGTTTATTTGTGGTACTCATTTGTCTGTAAAAATGTTTTGTAAAATTTTGAAATGCGTTATAAATAGTAGGTGTCTGTAACTTGGAAATATATATCTGTTTGCACAATTGGAAAAATAAATAACATACACGGGACAAAAAGATAATTGGCGGTATAGTCATTCTTAAACTGCTGCTAAGTTAAAAGTGGGTTTAATTGAATGTTAAGACATTTATTGTAATTTTTCGGGTTTAATATTCCAATATTTTTAAGTCGAATAATTTAATAAACTCCTATTTTTATAATTACAAAATAGAATTTGGTTAAAGACAGGACCTATATTCATTGATCTAATAGGTCTTAAATTGTAATTTAGTATAACATAAGTTTAACAAACGAGTATGAATACGAATCCTTGCTGAACCTAATAGAAGTTTCTTGGGACACTGTGGCGGATACGTAATAAAAAAAAACCTTCAATTTTGTACCTATGTGCATTCTGGAATTGGTCTCGTAGCTAAATATTAGTAGCTGATACACAGATACAAATATATAATTTATTAACTCCTAGTAGGTAGCTACTAATGCTAGTAAAAAAGCACCAACAAAATTACTAAACAAATTAATTCGAGATAAAAAAAAATACTTTGTTGAATAATTAAAAGTAACTGTTTCATTGTTGTTTATTTAAAATTGTTATTGTTTCATTAAAATAGATAGTTGCAAATAAAAAGTCCGATTAAGGTCTTCAAAGTTTTTTCGAAAAATTGCAAAAAAAAAAAACACACATAAAATGCACGACTGGCTCCGCATGATAAAAAGAAGAAATAAAAACAAAAAAATGGTACGCCATATTTAAATATTCAATAATATACACCGAATTGTAGATTAACGCCGGGTAAAGGCTTTTTTGAATCAATAATTTATTAAGCCTATTTAAATAATGCTATGTCTTCTACTAAGCTGATTTATTTTAGTAGTAGGTACATATATAGAATTTGTAGTTTTATTTTCAGTAAAAAAAATCTACTTTTGAGTGATATTTCAAATTTTCTAGCACTGGCTCTAATAATTTCGTAATAAGGCTTATATTAAGAGTTGTAAAAAAAGACGAGAAAACATACAGGATGTCCCATAATTAATGCATGATATTTTGGGGGATGATTTCTGCAAAAATCTTCCCCCATGAGCCAGGGTGGGGTATTTTCAGAAAAAAAAAACTACTAAAAAATGGAAAAAAAAGTATTAAGAGTTAACGAACGTATACATTACATACAACAATGTGCCGTAACTTTTTTGAAAATATTTCATTCTTTTATTTGCCTTTTATAAATCACGTTCTTGAAATGAATATAGTTTTTGAGAAGTTTATTTTTGCAGTAAAAATTTTTGAAAAAAAACTGTGCATTTTTTTCAATTTGATTTTTTTTTTAATTTTACGTGATGAGGTACCACTGTTTTTTTTTTAATATTTAATGTTCTTAATTTTTGTGTCGAATTTCTTTCATTATAAAAATCGATTTTTTTTTTGCTAAGCACAACAGAAAAGTCGATTTTTTCTACCGAGTTAGCCTTAAATTCTTCCTTTCAACAATGCTTCTCAAATAACGAGCAATATTAATCCTAATGGAAAAAACATACCTTTTATTTGTTTATTCCTTACACCTGCACACAAAATCTACTCTGTTTATCGCTTCGTTAACTAAAACTTTTATGCAACTAGCGTGAAACTTGCATGCAAGTAGCGTGAAGTCTGCATGCAAATAGCTTGAATCTTACATGCAAATAGCGTGAAACTTGCATGCAAGTTAATTCAACCACGTTACCGTAGTTAATTCAACCACGTTTCCGTAGTTAATTCAACCATAGTTAAAATCAACTACGTTTGCATAGTTAAAATCAACTATTGCATAGTTAAAATCAACTACGTTTGCATAGTCAAAATCAAATATTGCATAGTTAACATCAACTACGTTTGCATAGTCAAAATCAACTACATACGTTTGCATAGTCAAAATCAACTACGTTTGCATAGTTAAAATCAAGTACATTTGCATAGTTAAAATCAACTACGTTTGCATAGTCAAAATCAACTACGTTTGCATAGTCAAAATAAACTACGTTTGCATAGTTAAAATCAACTACGTTTGCATAGTCAAAATCAACTATTGCATAGTTAAAATCAACTACGTTTGCATTGTTAAAATCAACTACGTTTGCATAGTTAAAATCAACTACGTTTGCATAGTTAAAATCAACTATTGCATAGTTAAAATCAACTACGTTTGCATAGTCAAAATCAACTATTGCATAGTTAAAATAAACTACGTTTGCATAGTTAAAATCAACTACGTTTGCATAGTTAAAATCAACTACGTTTGCATAGTTAAAATCAACTACGTTTGCATAGTCAAAATCAACTACGTTTGCATAGTTAAAATCAACTACGTTTGCATAGTTAAAATCAACTACGTTTGCATAGTCAAAATCAACTATTGCATAGTTAAAATCAACTACGTTTGCATAGTTAAAATCAACTACGTTTGCATAGTCAAAATCAACTACGTTTGCATAGTTAAAATCAACTACGTTTGCATAGTTAAAATCAACTACGTTTGCATAGTTAAAATCAACTACGTTTGCATAGTCAAAATCAACAATTGCATAGTTAAAATCAACTACGTTTGCATAGTTAAAATCAACTACGTTTGCATAGTCAAAATCAACTACGTTTGCATAGTTAAAATCAACTACGTTTGCATAGTCAAAATCAACTACGTTTGCATAGTCAAAATCAACTACGTTTGCATAGTTAAAATCAACTATTGCATAGTTAAAATCAACTATTGCATAGTTAAAATCAACTACGTTTGCATAGTTAAAATCAACTATTGCATAGTTAAAATCAACTACGTTTGCATAGTCAAAATCAACTATTGCATAGTTAAAACCAACTACGTTTGCATAGTCAAAATCAACTACGTTTGCATAGTTAAAATCAACTACGTTTGCATAGTTAAAATCAACTACGTTTGCATAGTCAAAATCAACTACGTTTGCATAGTTAAAATCAACTACGTTTGCATAGTTAAAATCAACTACGTTTGCATAGTTAAAATCAACTATTGCATAGTTAAAATCAACTACGTTTGCATAGTCAAAATCAACTATTGCATAGTTAAAATCAACTACGTTTGCATAGTCAAAATCAACTATTGCATAGTTAAAATCAACTACGTTTGCATAGTTAAAATCAACTACGTTTGCATAGTTAAAATCAACTATTGCATAGTTAAAATCAACTACGTTTGCATAGTTAAAATCAACTACGTTTGCATAGTTAAAATCAACTATTGCATAGTTAAAATCAACTACATTTGCATAGTCAAAATCAAATATTGCATAGTTAAATTCAACTACGTTTGCATAGTCAAAATCAACTACGTTTGCATAGTTAAAATCAAACTACGTTTGCATAGTTAAAATCAACTACGTTTGCATAGTTAAAATCAACTACGTTTGCATAGTTAAAATCAACTATTGCATAGTTAAAATCAACTACGTTTGCATAGTTAAAATCAACTATTGCATAGTTAAAATCAACTACGTTTGCATAGTTAAAATCAACTATTGCATAGTTAAAATCAACTACGTTTGCATAGTCAAAATCAACTATTGCATAGTTAAAAGCAACTACGTTTGCATAGTTAAAACAACTATTGCATAGTTAAAATCAACTATTGCATAGTTAAAATCAACTACGTTTGCATAGTCAAAATCAACTACGTTTGCATAGTTCAAATCAACTATTGCATAGTTAAAATCAACTACGTTTGCATAGTCAAAATCAACTATTGCATAGTTAAAATCAACTACTTTGCATAGTTAAAATCAGCTATTGCATAGTTAAAATCAACTACGTTTGCATAGTTAAAATCAACTATTGCATAGTTAAAATCAACTACGTTTGCATAGTCAAAATCAACTACATTTGCATAGTCAAAATCAACTATTGCATAGTTAAAATCAACTACGTTTGCATAGTCAAAATCAACTATTGCATAGTTAAAATCAACTACTTTGCATAGTTAAAATCAACTATTGCATAGTTAAAATCAACTACGTTTGCATAGTTAAAATCAACTATTGCATAGTTAAAATCAACTACGTTTGCATAGTCAAAATCAACTACGTTTGCATAGTTAAAATCAACTACGTTTGCATAGTTAAAATCAACTATTGCATAGTTAAAATCAACTACGTTTGCATAGTTAAAATCAACTACGTTTGCATAGTTAAAATCAACTATTGCATAGTTAAAATCAACTACGTTTGCATAGTCAAAATCAACTATTGCATAGTTAAAATCAACTACTTTGCATAGTTAAAATCAACTATTGCATAGTTAAAATCAACTACGTTTGCATAGTTAAAATCAACTATTGCATAGTTAAAATCAACTACGTTTGCATAGTCAAAATCAACTACGTTTGCATAGTTAAAATCAACTACGTTTGCATAGTTAAAATCAACTATTGCATAGTTAAAATCAACTACGTTTGCATAGTTAAAATCAACTACGTTTGCATAGTTAAAATCAACTATTGCATAGTTAAAATCAACTACGTTTGCATAGTCAAAATCAACTATTGCATAGTTAAAATCAACTACGTTTGCATAGTTAAAATCAACTATTGCATAGTTAAAATCAACTACGTTTGCATAGTTAAAATCAACTATTGCATAGTTAAAATCAACTACGTTTGCATAGTCAAAATCAACTATTGCATAGTTAAAAGCAACTACGTTTGCATAGTTAAAACAACTATTGCATAGTTAAAATCAACTATTGCATAGTTAAAATCAACTACGTTTGCATAGTCAAAATCAACTACGTTTGCATAGTTCAAATCAACTATTGCATAGTTAAAATCAACTACGTTTGCATAGTCAAAATCAACTATTGCATAGTTAAAATCAACTACTTTGCATAGTTAAAATCAACTATTGCATAGTTAAAATCAACTACGTTTGCATAGTTAAAATCAACTATTGCATAGTTAAAATCAACTACGTTTGCATAGTCAAAATCAACTACGTTTGCATAGTCAAAATCAACTATTGCATAGTTAAAATCAACTACGTTTGCATAGTCAAAATCAACTATTGCATAGTTAAAATCAACTACTTTGCATAGTTAAAATCAACTATTGCATAGTTAAAATCAACTACGTTTGCATAGTTAAAATCAACTATTGCATAGTTAAAATCAACTACGTTTGCATAGTCAAAATCAACTACGTTTGCATAGTTAAAATCAACTACGTTTGCATAGTTAAAATCAACTATTGCATAGTTAAAATCAACTACGTTTGCATAGTTAAAATCAACTACGTTTGCATAGTTAAAATCAACTATTGCATAGTTAAAATCAACTACGTTTGCATAGTCAAAATCAACTATTGCATAGTTAAAATCAACTACGTTTGCATAGTCAAAATCAACTACGTTTTCATAGTTAAAATCAACTACGTTTGCATAGTTAAAATCAACTACGTTTGCATAGTTAAAATCAACTATTGCATAGTTAAAATCAACTACGTTTGCATAGTTAAAATCAACTATTGCATAGTTAAAATCAACTACGTTTGCATAGTCAAAATCAACTATTGCATAGTTAAAAGCAACTACGTTTGCATAGTTAAAACAACTATTGCATAGTTAAAATCAACTATTGCATAGTTAAAATCAACTACGTTTGCATAGTCAAAATCAACTACGTTTGCATAGTTCAAATCAACTATTGCATAGTTAAAATCAACTACGTTTGCATAGTCAAAATCAACTATTGCATAGTTAAAATCAACTACTTTGCATAGTTAAAATCAACTATTGCATAGTTAAAATCAACTACGTTTGCATAGTTAAAATCAACTATTGCATAGTTAAAATCAACTACGTTTGCATAGTCAAAATCAACTACGTTTGCATAGTCAAAATCAACTATTGCATAGTTAAAATCAACTACGTTTGCATAGTCAAAATCAACTATTGCATAGTTAAAATCAACTACTTTGCATAGTTAAAATCAACTATTGCATAGTTAAAATCAACTACGTTTGCATAGTTAAAATCAACTATTGCATAGTTAAAATCAACTACGTTTGCATAGTCAAAATCAACTACGTTTGCATAGTTAAAATCAACTACGTTTGCATAGTTAAAATCAACTATTGCATAGTTAAAATCAACTACGTTTGCATAGTTAAAATCAACTACGTTTGCATAGTTAAAATCAACTATTGCATAGTTAAAATCAACTACGTTTGCATAGTCAAAATCAACTATTGCATAGTTAAAATCAACTACTTTGCATAGTTAAAATCAACTATTGCATAGTTAAAATCAACTACGTTTGCATAGTTAAAATCAACTATTGCATAGTTAAAATCAACTACGTTTGCATAGTCAAAATCAACTACGTTTGCATAGTTAAAATCAACTACGTTTGCATAGTTAAAATCAACTATTGCATAGTTAAAATCAACTACGTTTGCATAGTTAAAATCAACTACGTTTGCATAGTTAAAATCAACTATTGCATAGTTAAAATCAACTACGTTTGCATAGTCAAAATCAACTATTGCATAGTTAAAATCAACTACGTTTGCATAGTTAAAATCAACTATTGCATAGTTAAAATCAACTACGTTTGCATAGTTAAAATCAACTATTGCATAGTTAAAATCAACTACGTTTGCATAGTCAAAATCAACTACGTTTGCATAGTTAAAATCAACTATTGCATAGTTAAAATCAACTACGTTTGCATAGTTAAAATCAACTATTGCATAGTTAAAAGCAACTACGTTTGCATAGTTAAAACAACTATTGCATAGTTAAAATCAACTATTGCATAGTTAAAATCAACTACGTTTGCATAGTCAAAATCAACTACGTTTGCATAGTTAAAATCAACTACGTTTGCATAGTTAAAATCAACTACGTTTGCATAGTTAAAATCAACTATTGCATAGTTAAAATCAACTACGTTTGCATAGTCAAAATCAACTATTGCATAGTTAAAATCAACTACTTTGCATAGTTAAAATCAACTATTGCATAGTTAAAATCAACTACGTTTGCATAGTTAAAATCAACTATTGCATAGTTAAAATCAACTACGTTTGCATAGTCAAAATCAACTACGTTTGCATAGTTAAAATCAACTACGTTTGCATAGTTAAAATCAACTATTGCATAGTTAAAATCAACTACGTTTGCATAGTTAAAATCAACTACGTTTGCATAGTCAAAATCAACTATTGCATAGTTAAAATCAACTACGTTTGCATAGTCAAAATCAACTATTGCATAGTTAAAATCAACTACTTTGCATAGTCAAAATCAACTATTGCATAGTTAAAATCAACTACTTTGCATAGTTAAAATCAACTATTGCATAGTTAAAATCAACTACGTTTGCATAGTTAAAATCAACTATTGCATAGTTAAAATCAACTACGTTTGCATAGTCAAAATCAACTACGTTTGCATAGTTAAAATCAACTACGTTTGCATAGTCAAAATCAACTATTGCATAGTTAAAATCAACTACTTTGCATAGTTAAAATCAACTATTGCATAGTTAAAATCAACTACGTTTGCATAGTTAAAATCAACTATTGCATAGTTAAAATCAACTACGTTTGCATAGTCAAAATCAACTACGTTTGCATAGTCAAAATCAACTATTGCATAGTTAAAATCAACTACGTTTGCATAGTCAAAATCAACTATTGCATAGTTAAAATCAACTACTTTGCATAGTTAAAATCAACTATTGCATAGTTAAAATCAACTACGTTTGCATAGTTAAAATCAACTATTGCATAGTTAAAATCAACTACGTTTGCATAGTCAAAATCAACTACGTTTGCATAGTTAAAATCAACTACGTTTGCATAGTTAAAATCAACTATTGCATAGTTAAAATCAACTACGTTTGCATAGTTAAAATCAACTACGTTTGCATAGTTAAAATCAACTATTGCATAGTTAAAATCAACTACGTTTGCATAGTCAAAATCAACTATTGCATAGTTAAAATCAACTACTTTGCATAGTTAAAATCAACTATTGCATAGTTAAAATCAACTACGTTTGCATAGTCAAAATCAACTACGTTTGCATAGTTAAAATCAACTACGTTTGCATAGTTAAAATCAACTACGTTTGCATAGTAAAAATCAACTACGTTTGCATAGTTAAAATCAACTACGTTTGCATAGTTAAAATCAACTACGTTTGCATAGTTAAAATCAACTATTGCATAGTTAAAATTAACTACGTTTGCATAGTTGAAATCAACTACGTTTGCATAGTTAAAATCAACTATTGCATAGTTAAAATCAACTACGTTTGCATAGTCAAAATCAACAACGTTTGCATAGTTAAAATCAACTACGTTTGCATAGTTAAAATCAACTACGTTTGCATAGTCAAAATCAACTATTGCATAGTTAAAATCAACTACGTTTGCTACTACGTTTGCATAGTTAAAATCAACTATTGCATAGTTAAAATCAACTACGTTTGCATAGTCAAAATCAACTATTGCATAGTTAAAACCAACTACGTTTGCATAGTCAAAATCAACTACGTTTGCATAGTTAAAATCAACTTCGTTTGCATAGTCAAAATCAACTATTGCATAGTTAAAATCAACTACGTTTGCTACTACGTTTGCATAGTTAAAATCAACTATTGCATAGTTAAAATCAACTACGTTTGCATAGTCAAAATCAACTATTGCATAGTTAAAATCAACTACGTTTGCATAGTCAAAATCAACTACGTTTGCATAGTTGAAATCAACTATTGCATAGTTAAAATCAACTACGTTTGCATAGTTAAAATCAACTACGTTTGCATAGTTAAAATCAACTATTGCATAGTTAAAATCAACTACGTTTGCATAGTTAAAATCAACTACGTTTGCATAGTCAAAATCAACTACGTTTGCATAGTTAAAATCAACTATTGCATAGTTAAAATCAACTATTGCATAGTCAAAATCAACTACGTTTGCATAGTTAAAATCAACAACGTTTGCATAGTTAAAATCAACTACGTTTGCATAGTCAAAATCAACTACGTTTGCATAGTTGAAATCAACTATTGCATAGTTAAAATCAACTACGTTTGCATAGTTAAAATCAACTATTGCATAGTTAAAATCAACTATTGTATAGTTAAAATCAACTACGTTTGCATAGTTAAAATCAACTATTGCATAGTTAAAATCAACTACGTTTGCATAGTTGAAATCAACTATTGCATAGTTAAAATCAACTATTGCATAGTTAAAATCAACTATTGTATAGTTAAAATCAACTACGTTTGCATAGTTAAAATCAACTACGTTTGCATAGTTAAAATCAACTATTGCATAGTTGAAATCAACTACTTTTGCATAGTTAAAATCAACTACGTTTGCATAGTTGAAATCAACTATTGCATAGTTAAAATCAACTATTGCATAGTTAAAATCAACTACGTTTGCATAGTTAAAATCAACTATTGCATAGTTAAAATCAACTACGTTTGCATAGTCAAAATCAACTACGTTTGCATAGTTAAAATCAACTACGTTTGCATAGTTAAAATCAACTATTGCATAGTTAAAATCAACTACGTTTGCATAGTTAAAATCAACTACGTTTGCATAGTTAAAATCAACTATTGCATAGTTAAAATCAACTACGTTTGCATAGTCAAAATCAACTACGTTTGCATAGTTGAAATCAACTATTGCATAGTTAAAATCAACTACGTTTGCATAGTTAAAATCAACTACGTTTGCATAGTTAAAATCAACTATTGCATAGTTAAAATCAACTACGTTTGCATAGTTAAAATCAACTACGTTTGCATAGTTAAAATCAACTACGTTTGCATAGTTAAAATCAACTATTGCATAGTTAAAATCAACTATTGCATAGTTAAAATCAACTACGTTTGCATAGTTAAAATCAACTATTGCATAGTTAAAATCAACTACGTTTGCATAGTCAAAATCAACTACGTTTGCATAGTTGAAATCAACTATTGCATAGTTAAAATCAACTACGTTTGCATAGTTAAAATCAACTACGTTTGCATAGTTAAAATCAACTATTGCATAGTTAAAATCAACTATTGCATAGTTAAAACCAACTACGTTTGCATAGTCAAAATCAACTACGTTTACATAGTTAAAATCAACTTCGTTTGCATAGTCAAAACCAACTATTGCATAGTTAAAATCAACTACGTTTGCATAGTCAAAATCAACTATTGCATAGTTAAAATCAACTACGTTTGCATAGTCAAAATCAACTACGTTTGCATAGTTGAAATCAACTATTGCATAGTTAAAATCAACTACGTTTGCATAGTTAAAATCAACTACGTTTGCATAGTTAAAATCAACTATTGCATAGTTAAAATCAACTACGTTTGCATAGTTAAAATCAACTACGTTTGCATAGTTAAAATCAACTACGTTTGCATAGTTAAAACAACTATTGCATAGTTAAAATCAACTACGTTTGCATAGTTAAAATCAACTACGTTTGCATAGTCA
Source organism: Epistrophella euchroma (assembly GCA_947049315.1). NCBI lineage: Eukaryota > Metazoa > Arthropoda > Insecta > Diptera > Syrphidae > Epistrophella > Epistrophella euchroma. The sequence continues at coordinate 43,008,157 of OX346248.1, forward strand.
AAATCAACTACGTTTGCATAGTTAAAATCAACTATTGCATAGTTAAAATCAACTACGTTTGCATAGTTAAAATCAACTATTGCATAGTTAAAATCAACTATTGCATAGTTAAAATCAACTACGTTTGCATAGTCAAAATCAACTACGTTTGCATAGTTAAAATCAACTATTGCATAGTTAAAATCAACTAAGTTTGCATAGTTAAAATCAACTACGTTTGCTTAGTTAAAATCAACTATTGCATAGTTAAAATCAACTACGTTTGCATAGTTAAAATCAACTACGTTTGCATAGTTAAAATCAACTATTGCATAGTTAAAATCAACTACGTTTGCATAGTTAAAATCAACTATTGCATAGTTAAAATCAACTATTGCACAGTTAAAATCAACTACGTTTGCATAGTCAAAATCAACTACGTTTGCATAGTTCAAATCAACTATTGCATAGTTAAAATCATCTACGTTTGCATAGTCAAAATCAACTATTGCATAGTTAAAATCAACTACTTTGCATAGTTAAAATCAACTATTGCATAGTTAAAATCAACTACGTTTGCATAGTTAAAATCAACTATTGCATAGTTAAAATCAACTACGTTTGCATAGTTAAAATCAACTACGTTTGCATAGTCAAAATCAACTATTGCATAGTTAAAATCAACTACGTTTGCATAGTCAAAATCAACTATTGCATAGTTAAAATCAACTACTTTGCATAGTTAAAATCAACTATTGCATAGTTAAAATCAACTACGTTTGCATAGTTAAAATCAACTATTGCATAGTTAAAATCAACTACGTTTGCATAGTCAAAATCAACTACGTTTGCATAGTTAAAATCAACTACGTTTGCATAGTTAAAATCAACTATTGCATAGTTAAAATCAACTACGTTTGCATAGTTAAAATCAACTACGTTTGCATAGTTAAAATCAACTATTGCATAGTTAAAATCAACTACGTTTGCATAGTTGAAATCAACTATTGCATAGTTAAAATCAACTACGTTTGCATAGTTAAAATCAACTACGTTTGCATAGTTAAAATCAACTATTGCATAGTTAAAATCAACTACGTTTGCATAGTTAAAATCAACTACGTTTGCATAGTTAAAATCAACTACGTTTGCATAGTTAAAATAAACTATTGCATAGTTAAAATCAACTATTGCATAGTTAAAATCAACTACGTTTGCATAGTTAAAATCAACTATTGCATAGTTAAAATCAACTACGTTTGCATAGTCAAAATCAACTACGTTTGCATAGTTGAAATCAACTATTGCATAGTTAAAATCAACTACGTTTGCATAGTTAAAATCAACTACGTTTGCATAGTTAAAATCAACTATTGCATAGTTAAAATCAACTATTGCATAGTTAAAACCAACTACGTTTGCATAGTCAAAATCAACTACGTTTGCATAGTTAAAATCAACTTCGTTTGCATAGTCAAAACCAACTATTGCATAGTTAAAATCAACTACGTTTGCATAGTCAAAATCAACTATTGCATAGTTAAAATCAACTACGTTTGCATAGTCAAAATCAACTACGTTTGCATAGTTGAAATCAACTATTGCATAGTTAAAATCAACTACGTTTGCATAGTTAAAATCAACTACGTTTGCATAGTTAAAATCAACTATTGCATAGTTAAAATCAACTACGTTTGCATAGTTAAAATCAACTACGTTTGCATAGTCAAAATCAACTACGTTTGCATAGTTAAAATCAACTATTGCATAGTTAAAATCAACTATTGCATAGTTAAAATCAACTATTGCATAGTCAAAATCAACTACGTTTGCATAGTTAAAATCAACAACGTTTGCATAGTTAAAATCAACTACGTTTGCATAGTCAAAATCAACTATTGCATAGTTAAAATCAACTACGTTTGCATAGTTAAAATCAACTACATTTGCATAGTCAAAATCAACTATTGCATAGTTAAAATCAACTACGTTTGCATAGTTAAAATCAACTATTGCATAGTTAAAATCAACTATTGTATAGTTAAAATCAACTACGTTTGCATAGTTAAAATCAACTATTGCATAGTTAAAATCAACTACGTTTGCATAGTTAAAATCAACTACGTTTGCATAGTCAAAATCAACTATTGCATAGTTAAAATCAACTACGTTTGCATAGTTAAAATCAACTACGTTTGCATAGTCAAAATCAACTACGTTTGCATAGTTAAAATCAACTATTGCATAGTTAAAATCAACTATTGCATAGTTAAAATCAACTATTGTATAGTTAAAATCAACTACGTTTGCATAGTTAAAATCAACTACGTTTGCATAGTTAAATTCAACTATTGCATAGTTGAAATCAACTACTTTTGCATAGTTAAAATCAACTATTGCATAGTTAAAATCAACTACGTTTGCATAGTCAAAATCAACTACGTTTGCATAGTTAAAATCAACTATTGCATAGTTAAAATCAACTATGTTTGCATAGTCAAAATCAACTACGTTTGCATAGTCAAAATCAACTACGTTTGCATAGTTAAAATCAACTATTGCATAGTTAAAATCAACTACGTTTGCATAGTCAAAATCAACTACGGTTGCATAGTTAAAATCAACTACGTTTGCATAGTTAAAATCAACTACGTTTGCATAGTCAAAATGAACTACGTTTGCATAGTTAAAATCAATACGTTTGCATAGTTAAAATCAACTACGTTTGCATAGTTAAAATCAACTATTGCATAGTTAAAATCAACTATTGCATAGTTAAAATCACCTACGTTTGCATAGTTAAAATCAACTATTGCATAGTTGAAATCAACTACTTTTGCATAGTTAAAATCAACTATTGCATAGTTAAAATCAACTACGTTTGCATAGTCAAAATCAACTACGTTTGCATAGTCAAAATCAACTACGTTTGCATAGTTAAAATCAACTATTGCATAGTTAAAATCAACTACGTTTGCATAGTCAAAATCAACTACGTTTGCATAGTTAAAATCAACTGCGTTTGCATAGTTAAAATCAACTACGTTTGCATAGTTAAAATCAACTATTGCATAGTTAAAATCAACTACGTTTGCATAGTCAAAATCAACTACGTTTGCATAGTTAAAATCAACTACTGCATAGTTAAAATCAACTACGTTTGCATAGTCAAAATCAACTACGTTTGCATAGTCAAAATCAACTACGTTTGCATAGTTAAAATCAACTATTGCATAGTTAAAATCAACTACGTTTGCATAGTCAAAATCAACTACGTTTGCATAGTTAAAATCAACTATTGCATAGTTAAAATCAACTACGTTTGCATAGTCAAAATGAACTACGTTTGCATAGTTAAAATCAATACGTTTGCATAGTTAAAATCAACTACGTTTGCATAGTTAAAATCAACTACGTTTGCATAGTTAAAATCAACTATTGCATAGTTAAAATCAACTACGTTTGCATAGTCAAAATGAACTACGTTTGCATAGTTAAAATCAATACGTTTGCATAGTTAAAATCAACTACGTTTGCATAGTTAAAATCAACTATTGCATAGTTAAAATCAACTATTGCATAGTTAAAATCAACTACGTTTGCATAGTTAAAATCAACTATTGCATAGTTAAAATCAACTACGTTTGCATAGTCAAAATCAACTACGTTTGCATAGTTAAAATCAACTATTGCATAGTTAAAATCAACTACGTTTGCATAGTTAAAATCAACTACGTTTGCATAGTTAAAATCAACTATTGCATAGTTAAAATCAACTACGTTTGCATAGTTAAAATCAACTATTGCATAGTTAAAATCAACTATTGCATAGTTAAAATCAACTACGTTTGCATAGTCAAAATCAACTACGTTTGCATAGTTAAAATCAACTATTGCATAGTTAAAATCAACTACGTTTGCATAGTTAAAATCAACTATTGCATAGTTAAAATCAACTATTGCATAGTTAAAATCAACTACGTTTGCATAGTTAAAATCAACTATTGCATAGTTAAAATCAACTACGTTTGCATAGTTAAAATCAACTATTGCATAGTTAAAATCAACTATGTTTGCATAGTTAAAATCAACTACGTTTGCATAGTTAAAATCAACTATTGCATAGTTAAAATCAACTACGTTTGCATAGTTAAAATCAACTATTGCATAGTTAAAATCAACTATTGCATAGTTAAAATCAACTACGTTTGCATAGTCAAAATCAACTACGTTTGCATAGTTAAAATCAACTATTGCATAGTTAAAATCAACTACGTTTGCATAGTTAAAATCAACTACGTTTGCTTAGTTAAAATCAACTATTGCATAGTTAAAATCAACTACGTTTGCATAGTTAAAATCAACTACGTTTGCATAGTTAAAATCAACTATTGCATAGTTAAAATCAACTATTGCATAGTTAAAATCAACTACGTTTGCATAGTCAAAATCAACTACGTTTGCATAGTTAAAATCAACTATTGCATAGTTAAAATCAACTACGTTTGCATAGTCAAAATCAACTACGTTTGCATAGTTAAAATCAACTACGTTTGCATAGTTAAAATCAACTACGTTTGCATAGTCAAAATCAACTACGTTTGCATAGTTAAAATCAACTATTGCATAGTTAAAATCAACTACGTTTGCATAGTTAAAATCAACTATTGCATAGTTAAAATCAACTATTGCATAGTTAAAATCAACTACGTTTGCATAGTCAAAATCAACTACGTTTGCATAGTTAAAATCAACTATTGCATAGTTAAAATCAACTACGTTTGCATAGTCAAAATCAACTACGTTTGCATAGTTAAAATCAACTACGTTTGCATAGTTAAAATCAACTACGTTTGCATAGTCAAAATCAACTACGTTTGCATAGTTAAAATCAACTATTGCATAGTTAAAATCAACTACGTTTGCATAGTTAAAATCAACTATTGCATAGTTAAAATCAACTATTGCATAGTTAAAATCAACTACGTTTGCATAGTCAAAATCAACTACGTTTGCATAGTTAAAATCAACTATTGCATAGTTAAAATCAACTACGTTTGCATAGTTAAAATCAACTATTGCATAGTTAAAATCAACTATGTTTGCATAGTTAAAATCAACTACGTTTGCATAGTTAAAATCAACTATTGCATAGTTAAAATCAACTACGTTTGCATAGTTAAAATCAACTATTGCATAGTTAAAATCAACTACGTTTGCATAGTTAAAATCAACTATTGCATAGTTAAAATCAACTATTGCATAGTTAAAATCAACTATTGCATAGTTAAAATCAACTACGTTTGCATAGTCAAAATCAACTACGTTTGCATAGTTAAAATCAACTATTGCATAGTTAAAATCAACTACGTTTGCATAGTTAAAATCAACTACGTTTGCATAGTTAAAATCAACTATTGCATAGTTAAAATCAACTACGTTTGCATAGTTAAAATCAACTATTGCATAGTTAAAATCAACTATTGCATAGTTAAAATCAACTACGTTTGCATAGTCAAAATCAACTACGTTTGCATAGTTAAAATCAACTATTGCATAGTTAAAATCAACTACGTTTGCATAGTCAAAATCAACTACGTTTGCATAGTTAAAATAAACTACGTTTGCATAGTTAAAATCAACTACGTTTGCATAGTCAAAATCAACTACGTTTGCATAGTTAAAATCAACTATTGCATAGTTAAAATCAACTACGTTTGCATAGTTAAAATCAACTATTGCATAGTTAAAATCAACTATTGCATAGTTAAAATCAACTACGTTTGCATAGTCAAAATCAACTACGTTTGCATAGTTAAAATCAACTATTGCATAGTTAAAATCAACTACGTTTGCATAGTTAAAATCAACTATTGCATAGTTAAAATCAACTATGTTTGCATAGTTAAAATCAACTACGTTTGCATAGTTAAAATCAACTATTGCATAGTTAAAATCAACTACGTTTGCATAGTTAAAATCAACTATTGCATAGTTAAAATCAACTACGTTTGCATAGTTAAAATCAACTATTGCATAGTTAAAATCAACTACGTTTGCATAGTCAAAATCAACTACGTTTGCATAGTTAAAATCAACTATTGCATAGTTAAAATCAACTACGTTTGCATAGTTAAAATCAACTACGTTTGCTTAGTTAAAATCAACTATTGCATAGTTAAAATCAACTACGTTTGCATAGTTAAAATCAACTATTGCATAGTTAAAATCAACTACGTTTGCATAGTCAAAATCAACTATTGCATAGTTAAAATCAACTACGTTTGCATAGTTAAAATCAACTACGTTTGCATAGTCAAAATCAACTATTGCATAGTTAAAATCAACTACGTTTGCATAGTTAAAATCAACTACGTTTGCATAGTCAAAATCAACTATTGCATAGTTAAAATCAACTACGTTTGCATAGTTAAAATCAACTACGTTTGCATAGTCAAAATCAACTACGTTTGCATAGTTAAAATCAACTATTGCATAGTTAAAATCAACTACGTTTGCATAGTTAAAATCAACTATTGCATAGTTAAAATCAACTATTGTATAGTTAAAATCAACTACGTTTGCATAGTTAAAATCAACTACGTTTGCATAGTTAAAATCAACTATTGCATAGTTAAAATCAACTACGTTTGCATAGTTAAAATCAACTACGTTTGCATAGTCAAAATCAACTATTGCATAGTTAAAATCAACTACGTTTGCATAGTTAAAATCAACTACGTTTGCATAGTTAAAATCAACTATTGCATAGTTAAAATCAACTACTTTTGCATAGTTAAAATCAACTATTGCATAGTTAAAATCAACTACGTTTGCATAGTTAAAATCAATACGTTTGCATAGTTAAAATCAACTACGTTTGCATAGTTAAAATCAACTATTGCATAGTTAAAATCAACTATTGCATAGTTAAAATCAACTACGTTTGCATAGTTTAAATCAACTATTGCATAGTTAAAATCAACTACGTTTGCATAGTCAAAATCAACTATTGCATAGTTAAAATCAACTACGTTTGCATAGTTAAAATCAACTACGTTTGCATAGTTAAAATCAACTATTGCATAGTTAAAATCAACTACGTTTGCATAGTCAACATCAACTATTGCATAGTTAAAATCAACTACGTTTGCATAGTCAAAATCAACTATTGCATAGTTAAAATCAACTACGTTTGCATAGTCAAAATCAACTACGTTTGCATAGTTAAAATCAACTACGTTTGCATAGTTAAAATCAACTATTGCATAGTTAAAATCAACTACGTTTGCATAGTTAAAATCAACTACGTTTGCATAGTTAACATCAACTATTGCATAGTTAAAATCAACTATTGCATAGTTAAAATCAACTACGTTTGCATAGTTTAAATCAACTATTGCATAGTTAAAATCAACTACGTTTGCATAGTCAAAATCAACTATTGCATAGTTAAAATCAACTACTTTTGCATAGTTAAAATCAACTATTGCATAGTTAAAATCAACTACGTTTGCATAGTTAAAATCAATACGTTTGCATAGTTAAAATCAACTACGTTTGCATAGTTAAAATCAACTATTGCATAGTTAAAATCAACTATTGCATAGTTAAAATCAACTACGTTTGCATAGTTTAAATCAACTATTGCATAGTTAAAATCACCTACGTTTGCATAGTCAAAATCAACTATTGCATAGTTAAAATCAACTACGTTTGCATAGTTAAAATCAACTACGTTTGCATAGTTAAAATCAACTATTGCATAGTTAAAATCAACTACGTTTGCATAGTCAACATCAACTATTGCATAGTTAAAATCAACTACGTTTGCATAGTTAAAATCAACTATTGCATAGTTAAAATCAACTACGTTTGCATAGTCAACATCAACTATTGCATAGTTAAAACCAACTACGTTTGCATAGTTAAAATCAACTACGTTTGCATAGTTAAAATCAACTATTGCATAGTTAAAATCAACTATTGCATAGTTAAAATCAACTACGTTTGCATAGTTTAAATCAACTATTGCATAGTTAAAATCAACTACGTTTGCATAGTCAAAATCAACTATTGCATAGTTAAAATCAACTACGTTTGCATAGTTAAAATCAACTACGTTTGCATAGTTAAAATCAACTATTGCATAGTTAAAATCAACTACGTTTGCATAGTTTAAATCAACTATTGCATAGTTAAAATCAACTACGTTTGCATAGTCAAAATCAACTATTGCATAGTTAAAATCAACTACGTTTGCATAGTCAAAATCAACTATTGCATAGTTAAAATCAACTACGTTTGCATAGTTAACATCAACTATTGCATAGTTAAAATCAACTATTGCATAGTTAAAATCAACTACGTTTGCATAGTTTAAATCAACTATTGCATAGTTAAAATCAACTACGTTTGCATAGTCAAAATCAACTATTGCATAGTTAAAACCAACTACGTTTGCATAGTCAAAATCAACTACGTTTGCATAGTTAAAATCAACTACGTTTGCATAGTTAAAATCAATACGTTTGCATAGTTAAAATCAACTACGTTTGCATAGTTAAAATCAACTTTTGCATAGTTAAAATCAACTATTGCATAGTTAAAATCAACTTTTGCATAGTTAAAATCAACTACGTTTGCATAGTCAAAATCAACTACGTTTGCATAGTTAAAATCAACTATTGCATAGTTAAAATCAACTACGTTTGCATAGTCAAAATCAACTACGTTTGCATAGTTAAAATCAACTACGTTTGCATAGTTAAAATCAACTACGTTTGCATAGTTAAAATCAAATACGTTTGCATAGTTAAAATCAACTATTGCATAGTTAAAATCAACTACGTTTGCATAGTTAAAATCAACTACGTTTGCATAGTTAAAATCAACTATTGCATAGTTAAAATCAACTTTTGCATAGTTAAAATCAACTACGTTTGCATAGTCAAAATCAACTACGTTTGCATAGTTAAAATCAACTATTGCATAGTTAAAATCAACTATTGCATAGTTAAAATCAACTACGTTTGCATAGTCAACATCAACTATTGCATAGTTAAAATCAACTACGTTTGCATAGTTAAAATCAACTATTGCATAGTTAAAATCAACTACGTTTGCATAGTCAACATCAACTATTGCATAGTTAAAATCAACTACGTTTGCATAGTTAAAATCAACTACGTTTGCATAGTTAAAATCAACTATTGCATAGTTAAAATCAACTTTTGCATAGTTAAAATCAACTACGTTTGCATAGTCAAAATCAACTACGTTTGCATAGTTAAAATCAACTATTGCATAGTTAAAATCAACTACGTTTGCATAGTCAAAATCAACTACGTTTGCATAGTTAAAATCAACTACGTTTGCATAGTTAAAATCAACTACGTTTGCATAGTTAAAATCAAATACGTTTGCATAGTTAAAATCAACTATTGCATAGTTAAAATCAACTACGTTTGCATAGTTAAAATCAACTACGTTTGCATAGTTAAAATCAACTATTGCATAGTTAAAATCAACTTTTGCATAGTTAAAATCAACTACGTTTGCATAGTCAAAATCAACTACGTTTGCATAGTTAAAATCAACTATTGCATAGTTAAAATCAACTATTGCATAGTTAAAATCAACTACGTTTGCATAGTCAAAATCAACTACGTTTGCATAGTTAAAATCAACTACGTTTGCATAGTTAAAATCAACTACGTTTGCATAGTTAAAATCAAATACGTTTGCATAGTTAAAATCAACTATTGCATAGTTAAAATCAACTACGTTTGCATAGTTAAAATCAACTACGTTTGCATAGTTAAAATCAACTATTGCATAGTTAAAATCAACTTTTGCATAGTTAAAATCAACTACGTTTGCATAGTCAAAATCAACTACGTTTGCATAGTTAAAATCAACTATTGCATAGTTAAAATCAACTACGTTTGCATAGTTAAAATCAACTATTGCATAGTTAAAATCAACTATTGCATAGTTAAAATCAACTACGCTTGCATAGTCAAAATCAACTACGTTTGCATAGTTAAAATCAACTATTGCATAGTTAAAATCAACTACGTTTGCATAGTCAAAATCAACTATTGCATAGTTAAAATCAACTACGCTTGCATAGTCAAAATCAACTACGTTTGCATAGTTAAAATCAACTATTGCATAGTTAAAATCAACTACGTTTGCATAGTCAAAATCAACTATTGCATAGTTAAAATCAACTACGCTTGCATAGTCAAAATCAACTACGTTTGCATAGTTAAAATCAACTATTGCATAGTTAAAATCAACTACGTTTGCATAGTCAAAATCAACTACGTTTGCATAGTCAAAATCAACAACGTTTGCATAGTTAAAATCAACTACGTTTGCATAGTCAAAATCAACTACGTTTGCATAGTTAAAATCAACTATTGCATAGTTAAAATCAACTACGTTTGCATAGTCAAAATCAACTACGTTTGCATAGTTAAAATCAACTACGTTTGCATAGTTAAAATCAAATACGTTTGCATAGTTAAAATCAACTATTGCATAGTTAAAATCAACTACGTTTGCATAGTTAAAATCAACTACGTTTGCATAGTTAAAATCAACTATTGCATAGTTAAAATCAAGTATTGCATAGTTAAAATCAACTACGTTTGCATAGTCAAAATCAACTACGTTTGCATAGTTAAAATCAACTATTGCATAGTTAAAATCAACTACGTTTGCATAGTCAAAATCAACTACGTTTGCATAGTTAAAATCAACTACGTTTGCATAGTTAAAATCAACTACGTTTGCATAGTTAAAATCAACTATTGCATAGTTAAAATCAACTACGTTTGCATAGTCAAAATCAACTATTGCATAGTTAAAATCAACTACGTTTGCATAGTTAAAATCAACTATCGCATAGTTAAAATCAACTATTGCATAGTTAAAATCAACTACGTTTGCATAGTCAAAATCAACTACGTTTGCATAGTTAAAATCAACTACGCTTGCATAGTCAAAATCAACTACGTTTGCATAGTTAAAATCAACTATTGCATAGTTAAAATCAACTACGTTTGCATAGTCAAAATCAACTATTGCATAGTTAAAATCAACTACGCTTGCATAGTCAAAATCAACTACGTTTGCATAGTTAAAATCAACTATTGCATAGTTAAAATCAACTACGTTTGCATAGTCAAAATCAACTACGTTTGCATAGTTAAAATCAACTACGTTTGCATAGTTAAAATCAACTACGTTTGCATAGTTAAAATCAACTATTGCATAGTTAAAATCAACTACGTTTGCATAGTCAAAATCAACTATTGCATAGTTAAAATCAACTACGTTTGCATAGTTAAAATCAACTACGTTTGCATAGTTAAAATCAACTACGTTTGCATAGTTAAAATCAACTATTGCATAGTTAAAATCAACTACGTTTGCATAGTTAAAATCAACTACGTTTGCATAGTTAAAATCAACTATTGCATAGTTAAAATCAACTACGTTTGCATAGTCAAAATCAACAACGTTTGCATAGTTAAAATCAACTACGTTTGCATAGTCAAAATCAACTACGTTTGCATAGTTAAAATCAACTATTGCATAGTTAAAATCAACTACGTTTGCATAGTCAAAATCAACTACGTTTGCATAGTTAAAATCAACTATTGCATAGTTAAAATCAACTACGTTTGCATAGTCAAAATCAACTACGTTTGCATAGTTAAAATCAACTATTGCATAGTTAAAATCAACTACGTTTGCATAGTTAAAATCAACTATTGCATAGTTAAAATCAACTACGTTTGCATAGTCAAAATCAACTATTGCATAGTTAAAATCAACTACGTTTGCATAGTTACAATCAACTACGTTTGCATAGTCAAATCAACTACGTTTGCATAGTAAAAATCAACCACGTTTGCATAGTCTATATCTATAATCTTTATAAATATAATCATATGAAGAATATTTTATCATTTAACGAACAAAAAGTAATAAGTAATTTACAAAAAGGGCCCCATATTTTTGTTTGGCCTAGTACCCTACCAACTCAACCTTCGGCTAACGGCCCTGTTGATGAATCGAAGTTATATGACCGGAGCGAAGCGTTAATATTTTGTGCAATAAATATGATTTATTTTTTGAATATTTGGTGTTATTTTGAAGTTTCAGTTGCTAAAGGTAAGAATAAGACGATTTGTATTCCCACTTAGATCATTCTTCAAAAATAACCCATATCAATATTGAGAAGTCAAATTTGAAAAATACATTATGCTTTGAATTTCCAACATCAACAAAAATCTTTCCCTCTATATTAATCTGCTTCAAAAAATAAAATCTTAAACTCACTTTCCTCATAAGCTTGATACGATAGTTCCATTTCTCATCTAGATCCAAAAAAAAAAAACAAAAAACAAAAAACAAAACAAATCAAAAATCACGACTAAGAGGTATCATTTACTTTATCCTGCAGTTACTCATCTATCCTTGTAGAAAAACCAATACACCCCAACCACATATAATACCAAGTTGTAACACACTAAAACACCCAAAGAAAAAGACATCCTTTTTGCCTAGACACATTTTGAATTTCAGTCTCCCCATCGCCCCTTTGCTAGAAAAAAAAAACACAATAACATAATACCAAAGCACACATCATAGTAGTAAGTGCTTTTGTATTTGGCATGCAGCATAGTAGCATTTATTGCTTTTTCCCCGTTTTTTGTTGTTGCTGTATCTTCCTTCTCTTTAACCTGAAGTCTTTTTCGTCCTTCACCAATGCAGCAGCAACGACAGCAGCACACAAAAAAAAAAAAACCGAAGGGGGATGCAAGTACTGCGCTTTTATGCGTGACCCCAGCGCACTACATCCACTAGCGGGAACAATAGGCGACAGGGAAAGCTTTAATTTAGCCGGTCTTTCGAACACTTCACGTTCCTTCTGCTGATTCTTCTATCCCTATAAACACTGGGCCTCCCAATACAAAACAAAATAAATGCAGAAAAAATATAATAAAGGCCGAAGCAAATGAGAGAGTGAGAACGAGAAAGAGAAAACGATATAAAAGGACGGAAAAGCTCTTTAAGCATAATTTTTGTGCATAAAAATGTCGAAGGGGGTAAAGCGAGGTGGAAATATTTTTTGCCCGGCACCCCTCTACTGCCTGCATACCTAGGAGTGCGCGCGTTTTTCGTCACTTTATGTCTCGTGTTGCCTTGCCCAAGTCTTGTTGGCAACACCAACGATTTTGGTTGACAGCAGCTTTTTTTGCTGCTGCTGCCAACAACCCAACCGATGCAAACGAGCCGGAGAGCAGAAACTACTCTGCGGATGGGTGCTGATGGCCAGGGAGGCACATCCATCTCCCAGTTTGGCTTTTCATCTTTTATCAGGATTATTAAAATTTTTTCCAACCCCTATTTTGTTGCAGGTTTTTTGTTTTTATGTGGCGCTACTTTTCTTTGTGTTTGTGGTGAAAAAAATCTGATGAACGAAGGGAGGGTGAGTGGAAATACGAAATGGGGACGGGGTCTTGAAAGTACAAAACCATGCTGCGGAAAACATTTTTCCGAATGTGGTAGGTTCATTATAGGTATGCAAAGGGTTGGCCACTAAAGCGCGCGAACGAACGGTGGCTAATATAGGGGGCACTTGCACCCCCAAGTAGTAAGAGCAGCGCCAGCAGTAGCAATGAGTATAGGCAAAAGCTTTTGTTAGTTTTAAGAAAATATTTAATTAGCGAAGATTCTATTTGGAAAGAGGAATGTCGGAGGCAGAGACTATACTGCTGCTGCTGAAACTTCGGGGCTAGGAAGTTGTCATTGGTACTCCAGATAAATTGATGAGCGCATTGGATTTTGCGAAAGAATCTCTTTTTTTTTTCGTCTCTGTGTCTTTGCTTTTGGGAGGACTTTTGGTGGTTTTGCTCTTAGTGATTCCTTAAGTTGCTAATTGGTCGTGGCGTTGCATAGCTCGGCAATTGCGGAAATTCATGGCAACCGCACTCTGGAAAACAATAGGGACGACGATGACGGCGGCGGCGTTGGCAATGGTAATGGGGATGGGGATGGTGATAGCTACGACAACGACAACAAGGAGCAGCTATAAATGAGTGAAGAACGGAAGGCGAAAAGTTTCTTCTCCCGAGGTGGATTGGTTGGTGGGATTAAATTATCACTGGAAGGATAAAATGCCATCGTTTAGCAATTGAAAAAAGGATATCCTCTCATTCCATCACACTTATGATGGTGTATCTTTAGATATTTAAGACACGTTCACGGTCTGCAAAATAAATATTCGTTTCGTCTTAAAAAAAAAAAACAACCACAACCTAAAGATATAGTGCGATGGGTCCTGTATTATGGTTGTTTCTCTTTGTTTTTTTTTTTCTTTTATTTTCAACTTCGTCCTTTTTTTGTTGATTTTTGGACAGAATTTTTGGGTTCATTTTGGGGAATATAAACAGAGGAGGGGGCATTTTAAATGTGATGTTCCTCAGTGTATCGCTTGTTTTTTTTTTTATGGAACTTCTATTCTTCTATTTAAAAGAATCTTGGAATGGTCCTTCTCAAACTCACTCAACGGTATTGTGTGCGCCATATTTTGGTTGGACACATTCGAGACTTTATGGACATAAGAGTACGTGTTCATTTTACTTAGGTGAATCGTGGTACTTTTTGGAAAGTGAAGAAGCTTATTTGTTCAATTTGAACGAAAGAATAAAGACTATGTGTGAATGTTTTTTTTTTTTTTTTTTTTCTTGCAGATTTATTCTGCACACTAAATGTCTGTCTGTCTATTATTAGGGCAATTTATACACAGGAGGTTTTGGTCAACTCCGGATCTTCTCGACCGTCCTTAGGGATGACAATTAGAAAATGGTCATTGTTAAACATTTGAGAGTTAAAGTGAGTTGTTACAAAGGGAATTGAAGAGTTCATGTGTGTGTTATGAATATAAAGAACTGGAAATGGGATTTGGTGGTCTTAAAGTGAAAATGTCCTCAAATTTAAGTATGAAACATTTTTGGTAGTTCCTGTGACTGATTTTGTTGTAGTAGCCGTGGCGTAATGGTTAGTGCGATGTACTGTCATGCCGGAGGTCTAAGGTTCGATCCCCAGCCTCGCCACCTATTTATTTAAAAGAAAAAAAAAAAACGGCTACTGCCTCTTGCGAGGAATTGACAAATCCTCCAAGAGTATCTCCTGTCACAGAAAAGTGCCGCTCGTTAGCCGTTAGGATTCGGCAATAAACTGTAGGTCCCCTCCATTCCTGCAGATACGCACACAGGAATGGTTGAGAGTTGTAAGTCACTAGGCCCTAGTTCTGCATGAGCTGTTGTGCCATCAAATTTATTTATTTTGATTTTGTCATTATATCTCCTTTTTTTTAATGCTATAACAATTGCTTTAAAAAGAGTTGGGTTGATAATTTCAAAAAAAATCAATTACGATTACATGTACCTAATTATGTAGTTTAGATTTTCGATTACAATTACATGTAATTTTACTTAATTGAAGAAAGTCAATTACTCAAATTAAATTAGATGTACAAGATGTAGTGATTTAATTTTCTTTTTAATAATTACACAAAAATGTGATTGAAAATGTTTTGATAAAAAATTGTATACAAAACAAAAACCAACCGCAAACTAAGAAAAGCTGCATTATAAAATTAAAAAAGCAAGACAACGTAAAAAGTGTAAAGTTTCATAAAGGATGTCTACAATTTGAGTAACAATACTTTAGGAAATAGTTCTTGCGCGTGTTATACTTCTATTAAAAGGTCGTACGCATGATTTCGATGAGGGGATCAAGCTCACATTTATTTATTTTTTTAAACAAGATATCAGTCGGTACAAAGAATTCCTTAGGCTGACGCCTTAATTCTTGACTATAACTACCTAAAATTTTTAGTAAGCAAAGACATGCAAAAGAAAAAAAAAATCTCAATTTCATGACGAAATTTGTTACGTTTATTAATTAGCATTTACACCTCTTGTGGTCTTGAAGTCACGAAAAAAGGATAAAAGTCCCGGTGAACTAAAGGTACTATTCCTCACTTAGTAAGAAAGAATAAGCATTGCTATTTGAAAGGAATTATGTAGGTACATAGTTCTCAAGAAAGATTTTAGTACATATATTATTTAAATTTTTTTAAATGGTTTTAATAATTTTGTAATGCATATATAATATTCCGTATTTGTATAAAAACTCCGTTTCAGTATTTTAACTTAAATGGTAAATTTCAACAGCTTGTGCATACATTTTAGGATATCCGTTATTTTGCAAACTAATTTTTTGTTTGGATCAGACAACCCCTGTTAGCATATATCAAAAATGTATGCCCTACAGGAAATTTATTGACAACAAAAATTTAACTGAGGTCTTGAACCTGTGCCTCTAAAGCATTACTTTTTCCATACAAATTTTTACGGAATTTATGCATTTTTTACGTATTATTTTTGTTCCCAAACAACTCAACAGATATTCTAGTTTTTTTTTTTTTGATTTTTAGTATCTGATCCTCTTAGAAGAAACCTCATTCCAAGTTCAAGGAAAAAAACTCTATACAAAATATTTTGATTTCCACAATAATTTCTTCTTGTCTCTTGCATCCAATTTTTTGCATACAAGTTACAAGCTAGGTGCATGAAAATGCAAGCAAGAAGTTGGATGCAAGATGCAAGTTATATGCAAGGGGCGTGCCCAGCTCTGAGGCTGTTGCGTACACGGGGGCCTATTGGTCCATTGTGATCCCCTATAACAGAGATTAATCCTAAGCTAGTGGTTGACATAGACTGGTTCATTTACGAACCAGCCCGTGCTTTCTATATATTTCCTCATGTTTGCCATTGAGACCTGCGCTAAATCGTCCAGTTCTCCAACAAACCTGTTTCCAAGGTAGTTTGGACCTGTTTCCAAGCGGTTTGTTTGGAAGTTTGGGCAATCGCAGAGCAGGTGTTTAATGGTTTCTATTTCTTCAGTATCCTGACAGCTCCTACAGAAATCGTTTGCGTATACACCCAATCTAGTGGCCATTATGCCAATGGCACAATGTCCCGTCAGTACACCTACCACGGTTCTGATATTCTTTTTACACAGCGATAAAATATACTGAGTTTCCTTTTCATTAATTCTAGGCCATAAACTTCTAGAGATGGCGCAATCGTTCCTGGATATCCTGGAGTTATTGATTTGCTCTTTCGTTATTAGGTCTCTTCCTTTTGATAGGGACGTTTAGTCTCATACCTAATTGGCTACTAAACTGCCTGTATATGATATTGACCCCTTCCTTGCCAGTGCATCTGCTATGTCATTCCCTTCTATATTGCTATGTCCTGGAATCCAGCAGAGTTTGACTTGGTTAGTGTAACATATATTGTTCAGTATGCCTCGACATTTTGCTACTACCTTGGATCTTATAGTCTCACTGGCTAATGCTTTGATAGCAGCTTGGCTGTCCACGAAAAATGTGATCTCTGACGAGCTCAGTTTTTTCTCGTGAACAATTTCGGCTGCTTTTTCAATAGCATAATTCTGAGCTTGAAAGACACTACACTCATCTGGGAATTTGTTAGAATCTCTAATATTAAGAGCTTCAAAAAACACCCCAGCTCCTGTTCCTTCTTCCATTTTTGACCCATCAGTGTAGAAGGGGATACCCCGTTCACGGAGTAGTGAGTTGGGCTCCCATCCATGTCTTTCGGGTATTATAACCGAGAAGTTTTTTCTAAAATCTATTACGGGTGGGAAGTAGTCAGTGGTCACATCAAGTCCGGCATATCTTTGCCAGATAGACCCATGACCAAAGGTGCTGTGCTTCCAAGAGCCAATTTCCTTAAGTCGAAATGCACTTTTGGCTGCTGTACACCTTATGTACTCATCCAGGACTGGAAGGCTGAGAATAATTTCTAGACCTACTTATGGAGTAGACCTCCGTGCCCCCGTTTCAAGCAAGTTGCACGCAAGTTTCACTCCGCACAAGTTGGATGCAAGTTACATATGCAAGTTGCACAGTTTTAGAAGCGACTATCAAAATACAGACATATGTTAGTTAATTTTTATAAATGGAGAACATACACCTTATTGGTGAGGACCAATAAAATTCCAAATGTTACAAATATATTTAAAGCGTTATGAGCTTGAGAGTCTTGGCGAACTTTTTCACATGAAATGGTTTAGGTTTTATATTTGGAACATTTTTGATTTTATTGTTCCTCACCAAAAAGGCGTATATTCTCCATTTACAAAAACTTGCATTATTTCTGTGTTTTGATGGTCGCTTTTAAAATAAGTACAACCCCATTAACTAACATAATGACCTCACCTTCCCTGTTTATCTACGCCACTTATTGAGCTCAATAAAACCCTCCGTCCTAAGAGCTTTGTCGGAAAAAAAAATGATTTTCGTTTTCAAGCTTTTACATAATAATAATGTCAAAAGCTTTTATGAATAATGAATATTCTAAAACACAATTATATTTTCAATAAATTCTTGTCACTTACTATGTTATAATTCCATTCCATACGAAGCCTTTAAAATTTTCACATCAATCAATAGTTCAATTTATTTTAATTCTAATTCCCCAAATGAAAATTATTTTACAATTTAAATAGAAATTCGGCAAATGATTAATTCCCCTTCCAAAAACCTAAAATTCAATCATAATTTAGACCGAGACATCAATTCCGGTATTTATGTACGTATGTACATTTTGTTTTATTTAAAAAAAAAAGTATTAGTAAAGTAAAAAAAAAAAACCTCAACCATTCTATTTTCTCTTTGCAATTGTAAATTTGAAAATAAATAAAAAAAACGACCAAAAGCAGCTGCGCTGGTAAAATTCCACACCACCATAAAAAAAAACATGTTTAGATAAAATCTGCAATTAGTTGGCTTTTGTAAAACACCACAACCACTATAATGTGTAGCGGTGAGTTCAGGAAAAAAGTTAAAAAAAAAATATAAAATAAAATTCCAAAAACTAAACAAATTTGTTTTCCAGAAAAACCTCATTAGAGACTAGAAGCGTTTCATTTTGTGGCAATTTTTCCTCATGTCGATTTGGTTTTTTGAACGCGCTTAACAATAAAGGTAGTTTTTCAAACTACAAGTCGGGCCAAACCAAAGTATCTATAACATCCCTTAAAAAAATATAAAAATAGAATATAGATACTCAAAATACAACAACAAAAAAACCACCGAAAATTAAATTCTCTGACCGCCAAACAGCAGATAAAATTGATCTGCATATTCGTCCTGGCAAATCCAGATGCCTGCACTCCCTGTCCCAGCGAACTCGTTTATATGTTAAACTGGGATTACCTAGCTGCCAATTTCATTAAATGAGCTCAGTGGCTTCGAAGCAGGATAACGCTCTTCTCGACGCGCGGTAGCGGCAGCGCGACGGCGGCATTCACTCACATATTCACTATATTCACACTTGCGGCGAAAACTCAAACTTAACTCATGGTCGTTGCATCACCCTTCATATTGCATCGGCGGAATCACCAACGGGACTTGTTAGGCCGTTAGCTGGGTGCAAATTAGAAAATTGTTTAATTTTAGAGCAGCAGTGTCGTCTGCTCGTCTCGTCTCATCTCATCTCATCTCATATCCCGCCTCGTCACTTTTTCCCACTGTCATTCGGGTGAGAGACAGAGGGTTAGAAAATTATAGATATTCCATGGCTCCGTCCGTACTCCATATTCCAAATGGGCGTTAAGTTCACACGTGAAGCTTTCAACCTCGGCTCGAAAAATGCTCTTCCCCAGGCACACACATTCTGATTGTCCCAACAACCGGTGAGAGATGAAATTTTAAATTTTCATATATTTTGCGGCGCTAAGTTCGTTACGGGACTTCGTTTGTTTAGGCATGAAGTTAGGTATGTAGGTATATGTGAGTGTATGGCTGCGTATATGTAGGCATTTATCCTTGTCCTAAGTTATATATGAACTGGAATATTAGGAACATATGAAATTGATGGAGTTTTGTGTTGACCTAATTGGAGGGGACTTTCGGGGTTCTGGATGTTCGCTCAAAATTAGCCGAGAGGTCCTTCCGGGCATTTGGTGCGTTTTAAGGCAACAAAATCGTTTTATCACTAATCGAACGTAAACGTAGAACTGAGGTTTGTCCCAAGTGGATTTAACTATGCAAACACAGAAGCCCAAAATAATATTGTGTCTCTGTTAAATTAGATTAGATTAGAAAATTCTGGAATATTGGATTCTTTAATGAGAAACTGTTGTATAGAAAATAATTGCAATTGCTTTTGATTGGGCTAATTTTTTGACATTATTTAAATAGTTGTGATATTGGAAATTAAAGGTCTTATCAGATACCAATTTAATTCCACTATGAACATATAGATTCGTAAAGGTTTCATATGGGAAAAATAATATATACACATCAAAACTAAATTACAATAACACGATTTAACTACTTCCGGTGGTCTATTTCCCCTCGTTTAGGTAGAGCAATGCTTTAAAAAGCGACTTCTTTACTTCACTTAAGATGGCGCTTACAGTCTAGGATGGACTACGGGCTCGGCTCGGACAACAACCCTTCCAGATGGCTGACTCTAGTTACGCACACCAAGTTAGCTGAGGGCATTCATCAATTGTGCATGCTACCTAAGGCGGTTTATTCTTCTACTGCGAAGACCAATTGAGGCAGATTCGAAGAATCGTCGGGCTAGTGCTTCTGTGTGCAGACGCATACGTGTCCCAGCCATCTCAGCCACTGTATTTTTAGCTTTTTAACAGCGTCAACGTCGCTGTAAATCCTTTAAATCTCGTAATTATATCCTCTCAGCCATACTCTTCTAATACTCACTTGACCGAAAATCACCCGAAGAAGATTCCTGTCAAAGCACTCAAGCTAATTCTCATCCGTATTTCACACGGGCCATGCTTCTGACCCTTAGCGGGACTGGGATGATTAGAGTCTGGTATAAGGTTTTCTTGGTTATTTGAGAGAGGGCTTTTCTGTTTAAATCTTAGCTCGTAGTGATGCTTCATTTGATGTAATTTTGCGAGGTCATAAAGAGGAGTACAGGTAGACAAATCCACACAGTGAAGTTTTGTCCGAGTCAACGATGTTAAGATTCCGTTCTCCCTGACAGCATATGCATATATCTAGGTCCGATTTCGAAGCCTCCACTTTAATACTTGCAAATGCACTGGCAACAGCTCACTTCGTTCTCCGGATGATGTCAATATCATCTGCATAAGCAATTGCAATTGACCTGACTTTTGAAAAATTGTGCCTCTGCTGCAGACTTGAACAATAACACGTCGCCTTGCCTTGCCATAAACATTTGATCAACGGTTGATTTTCGACTCAATCAACATGGTATGTGCCAGTCAGATTATTGGCCAAAAGTTTTAAGCCATCACAGACAATATTTCATGAGCGAAACGTTTAAAAGATTAATTCCTCTGTTGTTGGCACAGTTCAGGTCATCTACTTATTTATGGACAGGATGGTAAATATTTTCGCTTTTAGGCCATCCGCACAAACAGCCTTGTACGATTTAAATTTGGATATCATTTTACTCAGATGGACGAACATTTTGAACATCAACTTCCAAGTTAAATATGGAGTGCTGTATTTAACAGCGGAATTTTGTCCATCTTCGCCGTTTAGAAATTTAGAAAATTGTTTCCAGATCCTCAGCACCGACTGTGTATTTATTTTATTACTAATTTATATTCCCACTTTCATTTAACAAGAATTCTGTTTTGGCCTTATAGTAGCCTTGGGTAGATCGGTTCAGCATTCGATAGACTTTCGAACATCGCCCTTCGTAACAACTTTCAATCGACTCGACCGACTGCGCCTAATGCTCTCTCTATTTTCCTCCTTTGAAGTCGAGGTTTCTGCTTTTTGTCTGTTGAGCTCCCGTGATGCTGTGGCTCTAGTCTGCAGCATTGATTGGTAAGTCTCGTTCTTGCGTGGTCTTGATAATAATTTAACGGATTAACTGAAATTCAAATTTTCATTCAAATTTCTGTTGCCTACTTTGACAAATAAGATTTGTTGAGTTGTGTCGTATTTTATCCGAACCGACGACATGTTCACGCCAGTAGTATTCAAACCGCACACTTCACTTCTTCCAACTGAAGTAACAGCAAACGAAAATTCTTATAGGTTAACGCCAAATAAAATTATGGATAGGAAACCACTCACAAGCAAAATATGTGGTGAGATGCTCAGATGCTGGCACAATAGAAAACAAGTGCTAGTGTCGTATTTTACACTAAAGAATATACAAAAAATCTAGAGCAAAAAAAAAAAAAAAAACAGTTTTACGGCCAATTTCTTGACAAAGTTCTAACCCCTAAATCTCGGATTATCGAAAAATTAGAACTTGATTGAGTTCTAACTCATTTCTTCACCGAGTTCTGACGCGTTAGAACTTCGATTTAGATCTCAGTTTGAGATAGAACTTCAATAAATTTGGACCCTAAAATTCAGGGGTCTAGAGACTTAGAACTCGGTTTAACAACATTTTTATTTCTTCAAAAAACTTATTTGGTTAGAAATAAGTTTTTTAAAAAGGAATGTAATTCAAATCAATTTGGGATAAATTTTATTTTTACTTTAAGCCTTTACGCGAATTCATACAGTCAGATAGCCTAAGGAACAGAAATGCATTAATGTTGCAGTTGTTATTTAAAACAAAAACTGCATCTAAAGAATTATTTTCCTCAAAATAAAATACTTAATGACAATCATTCGCATCTCGGCATTGCAGAGTGCGAATATATGAATCTGAGAAACGTTTTAAGTGAAGCTAAACCCCGGACAGAAGCCAAGAAAAACACGTATTTTATGGCGTTTCTGGACTGACCTTTTTGCATTTAAAAATACTTTTTTAAAGTTATCTTTTTTATTAATTTAAAAAAAATATTAAATTTTATTGTACATGCAATTTCGTTGCATATGCTGATGGTGTTATATTTTTAAATTCTCGTAGTATGGTATAAAAGTCTTTTATTTTGTGTATTTTGCTTATTTTTATTTTTGAACCCGCACCAGATATTTGTTTCGTGAAAGAGAACCAAAAAACATGAGGTGTTGCATGTTCAAGGCACATCTTAAGTAGGTACCATTTTTCCAAACCATATAATTTCTCAGAACCATAAACAATGATTCGTGGGCCTCAATTTCTTTCTCTAGAAAAAAAATTACTTTGGATGCACTTTGATGCACATGCACATTTAAAGTATAGGCTGTAGTATGTATATATTTGATTTTTGATTAGAGTAGGGTCTTACATGGAATTACAAATAAATAAAAAGACGGGCGATGATTCTTATTGACCCGATATAAATACATAAGAGCTAGAAAGAATAAGTTTTTCTGATTGGATTCCAAGGAAAATATATATGTATTTACATAAGTACCTATTTTACTTTGTGGTGAGAGTAGAGTCTTAGACCAAGAGCTAATGAACCGATTTACTCAGTGTTTTATACCGCTTCAAATTTTGGGAGCATAATGTTTACTTATTGGTATTTGTCCGTATTTGCCGCGATACCGCGGCACTAACATCTTCGAAATAAGCACTTTAAAAATGCAACCAAAAAATCGAAAAGGGTTTTATCCACCATCCACCTGATAGCATAATACCGCAACCCTAGCACCTCCATAATGCACTTTTAAAATGCAACAAAAAAAAAAAAGTTTTTTTAACCACTTCAAAATTTTGTCCACATACCTTTACATAATTAGATATTATTTGTCCAAACATTATTCCTTCGGTGTGGCATGCCGAAGGCCTACCACATCCATACAAAGCAAAAAATTCCGAATATAGACTCTCGCAATTAGGCCAATAGTGCGCATTATACCTATACGTATAGATATTCACACATCGCACTGCAGTCTAGTTATCCATATTTTTTTCTCTCTGAGAACCCATCAATATTTTTTGTGAGTTCCTACGTACACATAAGTATTGACCAATTAGAAATCATCACCACCATAATAATGTTTACTATTCAACGTCTTTGTTGCCAGCTCAAACTCCCAGTGAAAATACTTTGGATACATGTAGATTGCGAACATTAGTCGTTGCGAACATATTGTTTGCGAGTATTTGTCGTTGCGGACATGTTGCTTTGGGAACATGTTGCTTGCGAATATGTGTCGTGCGAACACGTTGTTTGGGGACATTAGTCAGGTTCCCGTTAGAACTTCGTTTCCTTAAATCGAGATCTAAAGTACTTAAAACTCAAAAGTGATGTTAGACCGAGTTCTAAGGAAATGATTAGAAGTCAAGAAATGATCAAGTTCTAAATGTTTTTAAAACTAAGTTCCAAAGATAAATCGAAAGTTACTGGATCGAGTTTTAAATTGATTTTAGAACTTTGTGAAGAAACTGGCCGTTAAACACCGAATAACTTTATATCAGATTAAAACAATTTGTTCATATTCAATTTTGTAGATAATTTTATAAGAAATTTTTTTTCTTAGATTATTTTTCGATACGACAAACAGTTTCTAAACATGAAGGACTGAAATTTCGAAATTTTCTTAAATGAAATTGATACCGATATTTTTCGATTTAACGAGATCGACACAGAAAGTGTCGTCTTGCATGCTCTCATTGCTTTTCAAAACAAATAATTCCCTCATATCCTTCTAACATAATATGCTGTCCACTTCAAACATGCAGTTTTTCATTTAAAATCATCTATCACTCAATATGTGCTATTCCTCTCTCAGAGCTAATTGCATTAAACATATTTTCATCAACAATCATCCGCCGACATAAAAAACTGCCTTTGCTATGCTGCGCTAGAAAGCATATCCCAAATCCATAACTCTGTTTTTGAACTAAAAAATCTCTTATTTTCGAAATCCATGTTTTTTGGATCCACCTTTGACCCTAGCTTCTATTATTAGATGTATCCCTAGCTATGCCTATGTCTACAATATGTGTTATTTTAAAACCCAAAAGCATAAAAATGATTATTATGAAACCAAGATTCCCTGTGTTGTTTTTTTTTTTTTTTTAATTCCCGGGAAAGCATATTCACATTTTTTTTTTCCAATTGTTGTTTAGCGCCAAACCACGACGACGAAAATGACTACGTCCGTGGCTAGTTTTATTTTTTGATTTCAATTTCCTGGCATTGATGTTGACCACGGATGCTACCGCGCTGCTATAGTGCGTTGACCATTGTCCGCATTCTCGGGCTCGGCTGCCATATGTGAAGCCATTTTTATGATCATTGCGAAATAAAGCCATCATAGGAATACCCAAGTGTGAGTTTTATTATTATGGAGTGCACATTCGTGGCAAGAGAAGAGTGACGGGCCTCTTGAAATAGTAATCCACCAAACATATTTCATGTTGGAATGGTACCACGAATTCTTTTATTTGATATGTTCCTTTGGCTATCGTTTCGCATCCCTTTATTAAACGGAGTGAGGTGATGGGTTGGTGACCAGAGCCAGAGAATACACAGCCGGCTAATGTTTGCCTTTGAGAAAAAAAAAAACACACTAAAGACCTACGACCATGGAAATGTTACATAACTAAACAACAGCCGCAACTGGTTATAAAAGATGGTTATGGAACCAAAGGAGGCCCTATCCGGGTGAAAGGGGGGAGTGTTGCTTTTAAGTTAATGCACCCTAGAGAGGCTCCTTGACCGAAAACTCGATGCAGGTAAGTCCGCATCCGTATCTGTGTTTTTAGTGGTTTCCAATAGTCGGTTGCAGGCCATTTTCATCCCAATCCAATCCAATCCAATTCAACCAGGCCAACCAAAGAGGACGATGAGCCAAAGCCAACCAAGTGGGCAACCCATGATGTCACAACCAGTTGGGTTCACGTAACGTAACCAGGAGAGTTCTACACTGCGTATACTTAATTTTTTGGTTTTGCTCGAGTCTGATGATGACGACGACTACAACGACGACGACGGTGGGCTTACATTTTTTTAACTCGTATTTTTAATTTTCAAAGAATCCTTGCTGGCTCTCTCTCTCTTGAAAATGGAGTATAGGATATGTTTGGCTTCAGGGTAATCTAATTTATGATGCAGTAAAAATTGGAATGCCTCAGGAGAGTAATTTCTGAAGGGTCATGTCTTTTTTATGGCCTCCCAATTTTCGACTTTTTGTCTGATGGGTTTGTAGTGTGAGGTGAGCTGAGTAGTTGGTTATTTGTGCAGTGTGCTATCACCAATCATTTTTACACAAATAGTGCTCCGTCGGGATTTCCGAGCCAAGTACCTACCAGGAAAGGCTTGAATCACCTGCTGGCATATGGAGGACGCAGAGCATACACATTACCAGTAACACAAAAAAAAAAAAAACACCTGATGGAAATTGCTGAGGAGAGTTATCACAGAGTACCGAATCGATAAGTTGCATGGTAACATAGTATCACTGTGTATAGGATAGGCAAAGCATCATGTCCTTTCCGGTGACTTTATGTGCCAAAAAACCAAGTAGGAATCCACAAATAAAAAATAATAATAAAAAAAAAAAAACACTCAAACCAGAGAAGCACTAGAAAGAATGTGTCCAATGGAATTTTTGTCGCATTCACCGATGGGTATTACCTACTTCGTCCTGAGAGTTAAAATTCAACCAAAAAAGATAAATCTCATGAAATAATTACAAGTGTAATGCAACACACAACGAAATCCAAGAGCCTGTGCAACTACGGAAGAGCGAAAATTGAATATTTTAGCTTCGTTCGTTGAGGGAACTATGGACCAGATGTTGTCCAACTGGCCAACCAACAACCCCCCCAAAACTCCATGCCTCAGATACCCATCGCTCTGGGTGATGAAGAACAAACCCATTCACAAATTAAAATCGAGTACATTCAAAGCTACTTTTGGTTGTGAGTCTTGTGGGACATAAAAAAGTTTTTTTTTTTTATTTTGTTTCTTTTTTTTCAATGTGGGGTCGATTGTTTAAGGGTGAATTTCGTATTTCCCTTTAAAATTGAAATCTCTTCATTTACAGCTCTAGGAAAAAGTTTTTCTAAGGAAAAATTGCATACATTTATTAGATTGCAGAATGATTTTGTGTACATTTTCAATATGTTATTTATTTGGAAATATTTAAGGCTTCAGAATTAACTTAAATATTAATTGCTTTAAAATTAATTAATTAAATTAAAAGTCAGCCGTGAAAAGTAATGACATCTAAAAGCACGCCAAGTTCTAAGTTTATGAAAGTTTAATATGATATATTAAAGTAAACTTGGCATTCTTACAGCATTTCTAAGAAATTTGATGGATTCAACGCCCCCTAAACGACAAATCTCGAATTTTAAATGTTTTCCTTTGCAAGAATTGCAAGACCTATCGCTATAGCAAATTTCAGCGTTCTAAAACAATCAGAAGTTCTAGATATAATTAAAAACAAATTTGAGGACGTGGGCGGATACCACGCCCCCTATATGAAAAACCTCAAAATTACCATTTTTTGCTTTGAACACGTTGCAAGCCCTATCGCTCTATCAAATTTCATCATTCTACAACAATCAAGAGTGGTCCATATAATTGATAACTATTTTGAGAAAAGTGGGTGGACGCCTACTGAATCATAAATCTAAAATTTTAATATTTTTTTACTTGCAATCATTGTAAGGCCTACCGTTCTCTGAAATTCCATCATTCTATAACAATAAGAAGTGCTCTAAATAATTGATAGCAATTATGGGAAACCCAAGATTTTCGATTTTTTCAGTTGTATACACTACAATGTCTACCGAAATTACAAGATTATACGGTGACGGGAAGTGCTCCATAATTTTTATGATCTGTCAGTCAGTGAGTTACGTCAGTTACGGTTTTTGCGATTTTGGACGTCCTATATCTCAAAAAAAAAAAAAAAAAAAAACTAATGGTAAGAAGTTTAAATTTGGTGAGGCGCCTGTACTCGCCTAGCTTAGCAAATATGGCGAATTTGAAGTTTCTGACATTATCGGTTCCGAAGTTAGAGGGGGGTCAAAATCGCTTGAGTTTGTTCCTGTAAAATGAGGTCGTACCGAGAACTTCGCTGGGCACTACCGCCCAGGAAAATTAGACAAAAAAAAGGCAAAACTACGAAAAAATTCCGTCAAAGCTGAACTTTGGTGGAGATGTTTATTTTTGTACCTTAAGCATTTTCCAAAAAGTACCCTAAATTTGGACCGGGGCTAAAATTTGTACGGGGGTGAAAGGGGTTGAGTTTCAGTTTTTCGCTAATTTCTCAAAAACTATCAGTGTTTTTAAAAAAATGTGAAGGCAAAAGTTGTAGCTTATGTAATTTTACACTAAAAATGTTATGACACTTTTTTTCGTACAATCAATAGGTTTTGAGAAAAACGTGCACAAACTTTATAGTGTACTGGATTTATTGAAAAAAATTTATTGAAATTGCATGTTTTAACGGCAAATATTTTTTTATGGTATGTGTTTGGGAACATCTCCACATTATAAAAAAAAATTGTCGGGGTGGTAGGGGCTAGGAAAAAGAAGCCATATTGAAACAGCTCGCCATTTTGTTTTCATTTGATAACTCGCCTGGATTTTTTTCTGTAACAAAGTGGCCAATGAAAAACTTTTAGAGAATTAAAATACCTAAAAAATGAGGTGTTTAGCTTTAAGACAACCCTCCTGCCTTTCCTGTGACATTTAATCCACCAAATTCTATGACAACTTTGTAGAGGAGGGTTGGTGAAATATCTTTGTGGCAGATCATTTCCTAAAATTGTAAATTTTTTCATCAACTTGCATTTTAAAAATCGAAAATCACATTGATAGCGGTTTCAAACACCCTTCTCGTGCGAAATTTGTTACTCCTCCTGAAAAATTTGTATTCAAGAAAGTAGCCTGATATTTTAGCTTAATTTAAGTACTCCAACCTTGAAGATCCGATTACTAGGACGAAAGTTATAGCTGCAAAAGCCAACCATACTGCTCAATTTTGAATTATTATTGAATAGAAAATTAATGAAAAAAAAAAAACTGAAAAAACTTGGAAAATTATCAAAAATCGTCGAAGTTGAACTGCACTTGTCAAAACAATTAAGGGAACAAAACAATCACTTTTTTTAGTGTTCTTTAGAGAGCTGTATCTCTGTGAAAAGCGGTCGTATCGAGATGAAACAAAAAGCACTCTAAAGCTTTATACTTTTTTGTATTTAGAAATTTTAGCAAATGATTTTTTTAAGGTACCGTTATTGCGCAATCATAAGAAGCAGCACGACCCAAAAATTTTCTTTTTTTTTTCTTTTTTTTTGAACATTGTCATTTTCTTTGAAAATTTTTTTTGAACCAATTTAATGTTTTGTTTCGATAACTTGTTTATTTAGCTTAAAGGTTGTCTTTTTTCGTTATTCTACAATTTTTTTTCAGGAGAATATCTGGCTTTAAATGAAAAAACAGACTTTTGAATATGACTAACAATATCTTCGCAAGGAATGACGACACGAAAAATTTAAAGGTAGTTTTGAAAACTTGAATTAATATTCTACAAGATTTTTTCAAAACTTTAGAACGACTATTTTTTTTGGCTCCTCACCGTTACATTCAGAAAAGGTCACAAAAACGACTTTTTGTAAATCTTTTACTGCTTTACAAATATTGACTGCAGGACTTAATTTGGTAAGACATTAGGTGGTTCATAAACTTTGTGAAATTGTCATGAAAATGGAAACGAAAACAACAATTTCTGCCCATTTTTTTTACAGTTTCGCGTTAGCTACAATACAAGTGTTTTGACAAGTGTTTTTGTTTCTCAGTGTTCCTATTCTTGAAGATTGCCACTGGTATTTTGAGTCCATGTCCGATCAACAGTCATAGGATTTCTAGAAATCGCAAGGGGTATGCTGTTGGCAGTTGGCTTAAATTGAATTCCTTCTGTGACATTGCTGAGCGCCGGAATTTTCGAACAACCAGGATGTGATCTAAGCTTCGGAGGGTACAGTTTTCCTCGCCACAAAATCTTTAAGCCTAACTATGTTACCGAAACATGCAACGAGTCTCGGAGTATTCTTAAACGATTTCTGCAGAAGCTGTATGGATGAGGAAGAGGAAGAATCGATTCCTCCCCATCTAGGAGATCCTAGCGATCTGGCAAACTTAAATGTAAGTAGTCTCGCACGCTTGGTTCAACGAGTAGGGAGGAAGGCTACTTGATTCATGTGGTATCAAAATGGACCAACTCATGGTCTTAGTGGGTCAAGCATTAATGCTGATAGCCACGCTAACCTAACCTAACTTTCATCGTAGCAGCAAACGAACAGGATTCAAAACAAACAGCTTTGTCACCATTTTTCGACGTTGCTGCTGTCAAATAATGAATAAAATTATTCTTTATTCGCAAAATTAAGTTGGATTACGGTAAAACTTTTACCTTAAACCATTTTGACAGCACTGCTCAGTTCTCATACATAACTGAAGTTCGATCTTCAAAATTTAACTGCCACTGCCACTGAAAATGATTCGCACTCAGTTTAAAGAATAAAATGTCGAGTGTAATCCATTGTGTAAAACTGGCAAGCAGAATGATTGCGCCAAAATGATTCCCCAGCATAAGTATAATGTACTCATGATTAAACATTACTACTACCATTTACATATACACCAAGGAGTTCTCTCTGATGATATGGTCTTTTGTTTGCTTGCAACACGCGCAGTGATTAATTAAAATTTACGATGAGCGAAATTGCAATCTCAGAGTTTCGCGAAGCGTTTTCTGTGGAATTTGTATAATATGAACAGGGCGAGCTGCTCCATCATTTTTTATTGCCACTATAAATTTACACGACACATCCCCATTGAGTATTCTCTATTTAAAAATTAAAGCAAGAACAAAAAAAAAAAAAGAAAACACAACGTCAAACAATTCCAAGCTTATGCTTCAGTTCCAGAGCTGCATCTTTGATGGTCATAAATTTCTGCAAATGTATGCGTTCGTCTTCAATGAAAAGTAATTTCCCGTCTCTTCCATGATGGAACTCTACAAGCTTTTGTCCAAGTCATGTGCATTTGTGTGGAGCAACTACTTTGTCCTTTCAGCACTTTTTTTCCCAATTAACTTTTCGGTGACAAAAATGCAACTCCCAGAACGAACCCAAAAGGACAGAAACAAAAAATTCCACCACACATTACAATGTGTGAGGATTCTTGTGATTTTTTTTCTTCCTTGTTTAGTCTTGTTTTTGTTTTTTTTTTTAGGGCTTTTTTTTACTGTTCACATTCACAGTAATAGGCATCAGGAAGGATGCGAAGGATGGATGTGTTGTAGTAATGGGCCTAGTAGGCGGATGGATCGGAATTGAAATGCCCAAGTAGGATTGTTGTTGTTACGTTGCACTCCAAAGAATGCGGAAAGGACGAAGTAGTCGAGTGGTTACTTCAATGTGATGTATAAACTGCTCAAGGCTACGTTGACTTTGCCTTCTTGTAATGGCAGAAGCAGAAGCAGTACTGAACAAAGAAATTTTTTTTTTTCTATTGCTATAAAAGCTCATTTCTTGCATGGAATTTGTGAACATATCCTCAGTATACACGTCCTTTTTTGATAAGAAAAGGTACACTGTTGGAAATGTTCTATCTGTAGTTTTTTATAATACCGAAAATAATCTGATCAAATTTATTGATATTAGGTTTTGTACATTTAAAATACAAAAACAGAATTTATACAAAAATTTAATTTAGGGCTTCACATTCCCCAAGGGGTACAGATTCTAATTGTGCAACCGAAAACTGAAAAATGCACTGAAACTGAAAATGTCACAAGAGTTGCTCAGAAATTTCGTTAAAACATGGATGTTTCTCAGAAGTTTTTGTGATGTCATTAAATTTTTCCATTTTGTTTTGAATTACATATTTGAGTTCCATGTCTGTTTCAATTAGGTCACATTATCCATAACGTCAGAATAAATATTGAAAGACGTGGCTAAATAGTAACTGAGCAGTTTTCCATGTGTTTCAATATAACCTTTTTGTATTTGCTGTTTTTAAAAACAATATCGAAACTGCTTTGCAACTTAAAACTTTTGCAACTCTAGAGGATCTAATTCATAACGTTTCAGAAAACTAATATGTGAAGATAAGTGACGAAAATATTAAAAAAACAGAATGGAACTGGACTGTCATGCCGGAGGTCTAAGGTTCGATCCCCAGCCTCGCCACCTATTTATTTAACAGAAAAAACGGCTACTGCCTCTTGCGAGGAATTGACAAATTCTCCAAGAGTATCTCCTGTCACAGAAAAGTGCCGCTCGTTAGCCGTTCGGATTCGGCAATAAACTTTAGGTCCCCTCCATTCCTGCAGACACGCACACAGAAATGGACAAGTTGCAACTATAGTGCAATTTCTGTTATTTTGCCAATATTTTAGCTACTACAAAGTCACATCGAAATTTCAAATTTGTTTGAATTATTGAACGGTTAAGTTAAACCTTTGAGAGACATCTCCTTTCCTTAAAAAGATTTTTAACGCTTTGCTAGAAGGATGCATTCACATATTTATAACGATGTTAAAAAAAAAAGTTTTCTTAAGCTCCATGATAATCAAATTAAATATCTGTTCACTTTCTTAAGAATAAGATTCTAGTTATTTCGATTAACAGTTGGTCACAAAAATATAGGTAAACGGTTTTAGTAATTTAATAATATGCTCCATGAAAAAATAGGCTTCACTTAAACCTTTCATGTAACTAAAGTAAGCGGGCGAGAAGATGAAGAAATTCGTCGACCACAGTCATGGTTGGAGTATTGTAACGAAGCGTTACACCGTACTACAATACCCCCATAGCTTATTACGAGCAAAATGATGCGACCACCGCATACACCCTAAAAGTACCCATTCGAATTACTAGCAAGACGGTACGACCTCCATATACACCCTCACTGTTAAGTGCACAGTTCACTGTGCACCCACCCGGTCATTTCAAATTAATAATATTTCGTTTGTAATCTGTCAGTTCACACTGGCTTGTATCCCAAAATATAATAAGGTGAGGTGAAGGAATCGTCTGTCTTTCTCGTCCAGTGTGGGTAACCAATCAAGTGTACAGACTACAGAGGATTAAAGATCGGGCCGCAAAAAAAAGCCTCTTGATTAGGTGTTTCGGGGACAGAGAGGCATTGCTTAGCAGGTCACTCTGCTTAAGAAGCCAATCTTACATTTTGTTATTAAATTGTTAGGGAGCCAGCTAGGGAAAATATTATTATTTACATATTCTTGGCTTTTCGTCTCCTGTTGTGTTGGTTTTTACAAACAAATAAATAAAAATAAAATATAGTTTTATTTATAAAAATGTTATTTATTATAACTTTAACTTTTACACAACTATTAAAATTTTTTAAATTAAGCGACGCGTTTCGGAATAAATTCCATCTTCGGGCTTACGAACTGAATGATCTTTCAGTTCGTAAGCCCGAAGATGGAATTTATTCCGAAACGCGTCGCTTAATTTAAAAATTTTAATAGTTGTGTAAAAGTTAAAGTTATAATAAATAACATTTTTATAAATAAAATTATTATTTAGTTAGTTAGAATTTATTTATAAAAGGATTTCCTTAAGAACTGCCGACCGCTTCGTTTCTCTGAGCTTCTCTTAGAGTAGCTCATTGGACAAGGTACTCCTCCGTGGGTTCCGACCGTTTCAGTTCCTTAGGTTGCGTGCTGAGGACACAGGGCTTTCGATAAGGATTCCCGCACCCGTTTGGTTCATCTGAGTTCTTCCTCTAGAAGCTCATTGGACAAGACTTCTCTTTCAAAAGTTATCTGCCCGTTTTATTCCCCAGATTGCGTGCTAGGGACAAGGGAAAACTCCCGACCGCTTAGTTCCTTTAAGCTCCTCTTTCAGTGGCTAATTGGACAGGACTCCTCTGTGAACTCCAATCGTTTTATTCCCCAGATTGCGTGCTAGGGACAAGGGTTTTCTGTAAGGATTCCCGATCTGGTTCCTTGGAGCTACTCTTCAAGAAGATCATTGGACAAGGTTCTCCTCCGTGGGTCCCGACCTTAGGTTTCGTACAAGGAACATAGGGTTTCCGATAAGGGCCCCGCCTGTTTGTTCCCTTCGTTTTCCTCTTCTAGGATAGAGTTAAACAGGTTCTTTTCCAAGAGTATCCGCCCGTTTTGTTCCTCAGGTTTACAGGCTGAGGACAGAGTATATGACTTACCGTGTTAGTTATTTTAAGCCCGATACAAATTATAGTATATGAAATGTCGTGTTATTTAAAAAATAAATAAATTTAAATAAATTTGGTGGCACAACGGCTCATGAAGAACCAGGGCCTAGTGACTTACAACTCTCAACCATTCCTGTGTGCGTGTCTGCAGGAATGGAGGGGACCTACAGTTTATTGACGAATCCGAACTGCTGGTGAGCGGCACTTTTCTATGACAGAAGATACTCTTGGAGGATTTGTCACTTCACTTCCTCGCAAGAGGTAGTAGCCCTGAAAAAAAACTTAGGATGGAAGCGGCTGGTATTGAATCCAGACCTCTGGCATGACAGTCTAACGCACTAAACATTACGCCACGGGCTACTACGCCGTGTTAGTTAGCCTAAGAAAATAAAATCTTGTAAACAGTATATGAAATACCATGTTAGAAATTAAATTTAAGGTATAAATAAATAATTATTGTGAAATGTTTAAGTAAGAAAAATAAACGTGTTTTTTCCATTCGGAGTTGAAAACCTTCCAATCTCAAGTTTTGTTGCTTCTTTGGGAAGAATCCTGGACACCGGTGAGTTACCTCAGCATCACAGTAGAAAAAGCATCACAGTATGATGCAATAAGTCAACAGGGCCATTTTTTGGAAGATTTTGACACTACCGATTGAAGATAAATTGCTTCTTCGTTTGCTCTTAGAATTAAAATAAACACTCCGAGGAAAAAATGAAGCACTTTTGAAACAATAATTTTTAGCCGTGTACCTACATATGTGCGCTAAGTAATGCACCGCACCTGCTTCTGAGCTTCTGTGGGTGGATAATGATATTGTATGAGCCTGAAAATCACTGCATGACTGCACTGGGCAGTCGACAATGGAAAGGACACTCGCTCTACACACACAAAATTGGCGGAGAGATATAGAATGAGGGGTTGTAGGTATAGCTGGTTGCCACACGAATATATGCAACCCGAAACCGAAAAGTTAAATTATTATACCTGCAACCATATTGTGGGTAATTAAATATAAGTACATAAAGAGTCGACATGGCCAAATGGACTGGCTCGGCTTGGCCCAAAACAGGCTAGCCAATGGACACACTATCTCCATTCTGACGTACTTGCCCCATTCGATTACTGATGTTGCTGCTGCTGCTGCTGCTTCTACTATACTACTGCCACTGCTGCTGTGATGTCCATTCAAGCGTCCAACCAACTAGCCAACCAACCATCTCATCTATCTCTGCGATGCACCTTCTGTGTTATGTTTCCTCGTTTATAATGTCGGCTGTTTCAGATTTTTTTTATATATTTTCATTTGGATGTTTTTTTGGTCCTTTTTTTGTTGCAGGCCGACCGGTCCTGGGGGTTAACGCGGTCAATGTGTCAAAAGAGCACTTTAATTTTGCAAATGGAATTATGTATATTTTTGTGTGGAACAACGCTGGCTGCCGCCAACATCACCACCGCCATATAAAGGTTGATGATGATGATGGCGATACATCTCTTACGCGCCTAGCATGAGCTGAGCATCCTCCCTCCCTCGCTCCTCTCTCGCACCAGTCTTCCTTTGTCCTGATGCTCTCCCTTCATCATTGTCATCAAGGACGAAGACTTTAAGATGTATTCAATTATTGAGTTGAAAATTAATTGGATTTGCCATGATTATCGTCGGGATTACATGTTACTTAAGTTGTCGAATGGATTTTTATTTAAGTTGAGCCAGAGTTGGCTTCTGTCCCCGTGGCCCGTTAACGTCCGCGTTCCCGTTACCATCGTCATCTACTTCCTGTCTCTCAAATTCGATAAATGAATTGCGGAAAATTGTGATGTCCTTATAGTAGGTATATATTGTCCTTTCGTTATAAATACAAATTGGAGTGAGAAATGTTATCTTTGAGGTTAAAGCAGGCTTTTTCAGAGGACATAATCAATGGAAAGATATTATTATTATTATTATCATTTTTTTTTTTTTTTGCAATTTTAATGGGAAAATAGGCTTGAATTATGAAATAACTTTTTGGACTTAATAAAATTTTGGAATGACATTTTAGTGTGTATTGTTTGTGAGTTTGTGTGCGCGGCGTCCATCATTATACAAAAGCCGCAAAAGCATTTCTGTGGTTGGGACATTTTTTGGCCCGGATTTGTGGCCTTTTGGGGTTAAGCTTCATTTTTTTTTTTAACTGTACATAATTTGAATGGTGGAAAATTTGAAAAATGATTATAATTCAAAAGTGTATTAAGTCAATGGTGGGGGGGGGGGGGGGGATTATCGGTGGTTTAAAAAAGGTTAGTTTGTTAATTGTTGAAAAATATAGATCAACTGAACCGCAATTGAAATGATTATAATGTGAACAATATTGGCTTGTTTTTTATTTTAAAATTCCGTATTACAGTTCTTAATAAATATTGAAACTTTTAATACCTGTTCTGCCCATAATTTCGTAAAGGCCGTAACTACAAAATTTTATATTTTGAGTTTATGGTACTTTTGGAGTTGGGACATTGCCTTAAGTCCAAAACTGCCAACAACTCAAAATCGAAATGTTTTTAGTTAGGACCATTACGAAATTATAGGCAGTATTGTCGCACTAATAAATAAGAATAATTTGTCAGCAAATTAACATCATATTCTAAACTAGAACTTTTGTGAACTTGTAATGAGGCATTACACTTCTTCTCTACGGCGGCCGCCGTTTATCACATTGCATTTAAAGCAATCTCGAATCATCGTTACCGATGACTCTAGGAAAGAGCCAATAATGTTTTATGATATCCAGATAAATACCCGTCAACATTCCCTAACACCTCTGTTCATACCACTTGCGCCATCTCTGGTGTAGTACATTAAAATAGTTAAAGTATTTTTTCTGTAAAATTATAATTCACATTCAGATTAGGCAGAAAGATATATAAATGACCGTGAACGAACAAAAGAAAATTGAGCTCGGCCAAAGTAGGAATAAATATTATCTTTATCATCAAGAATTCTTGGTGAGTCTCCGTTTTGAAAGACTTAGGTTCCAGAATTGGAATCGGACACCCAGGTTTAGTTAGTTAGTGACATAAATTGTAATTTAGTGACGTTACTAAAACTTGGTTCTTTTATAGAAGAGTTTATATGTTTGGGTACGTGGAATTTTCTTGAGGTTAATGAATAATGAAATTTTGCCATCCTATTTAAGAAAATTTTTTTTTTTTTACACTATCAGATCTTTGCGAAGACTGCTTAGTACAAGCGACATCTTGCGCCCAAAGATTTGCCAACACAAAATTAGTGTTCATCTGGCTCATCACTTAGTGCAGTGCTAGTAGTTAGTAAGCAAAAACAAACTACTAGGAAACATACACTAGGATAAAAATAATTAATACGAAACTATTACACTACTAATAAGTATACATAAATAAAATTACATTAAAAATATAAACTATTATATAAACACTTAAGATCGTGATGCACTGGTCCTTAATGTATGTTTTAGAATATTTTTACTTATATTGAAATCGAAGAGCATTGAGTTCAAATTCAAAAGCAAGGCTCATGCATGCCATAATTAGTACGGTGTTGAGGTAAATGCATTAAATCCAAACTACGGATATTGTAGTTACCCCCACGATAGTTAAAACTAATACTACTTAATAAATCTGGTGCATCAATAAAGCCAGTTATAAGCTGATGAATAAAAATAAGATCATTATTGATTCTCCTCTGAGACAAAGGTTGAATCTGAAGAAGTTTAATCCGATGTTCATAGGGAGGAAGGTTGTAAGGATCGGACCATGGTAATCCTTTCAGGGCAAAACGAATAAAGTTACGCTGTACGGCTTCTAACCTATTTTTATGGGTTTCGTAAAAAGGAATCCATACCTGGGAAGCGTACTCAAGATGAGGGCGGACTAGGCTTTTGTAGAGAGCAAGTGTAACATACGGATCCTGAAATTCTTTAGACCATCTTTTAATGAACCCTAACATAGAATTGGCCTTTTTGACTATTAAATTGATATGCTCTGTGAAATCGAGATTAGAGGTAATGTAAACTCCAAGGTCTTTAAAACTATCAACGCGGCGTAAATTGTGCTGCGATATTTTAATATGGTTTTAAACGTATAAAGAGGGGTACATCATTAATAGCCAAAATAAAAAGAAGAGGCCCTAAGTGGCTACCCTGAGGAACTCCCGATTTAGCAATGAATGGGCTAAAGAAAGAGTTTCGGAGTTTAAACTGGTAAGATCTATTTTGGAGATATGAGCCCAGGGGGAAGGAAACCCAAACATTTTTAATTTAAACAAGATGATTTCATGAGAGAGTTGATCAAAAGCCTTAGAGTAATCAGCATAGATGCAGTCGAGTTCTTGTCCATGTTCTAACGCAGTTAAGCATTTATGCATGAAAGCAAGTAAATTCGTTACAGTTGATCGCTTCTTCATGAAACCATGTTGTTGATTGCAAATGATATTTTTACAGTCGAATGTCAAACTATCTCACACCACCTGCCACCACCTTTTGGTCATTATGTGGCTTATCAGGATGAATTCAGGCTCTTTTTAATTCTCTTCCGGCAAGTATTCGTAATGAACGTCCAGTGCTACGGTTAAAAGGCCCCCCTTCCGACGAGTTGGGATGTGCCTATCATGCCACGTATTCGTGGCCTGTATTCTCCAAAAGCTTTCATATGACACAAGTTTTATCATTATTGAGCAAATTTTTTAAAGTGGACCCAAAGTCTATACAAAATAGTCCATGGCCCTTTTTGTTCTATTCTTTTATTCTATTACTAATTAATATTGAGAACTGACTTTAATTTTCTTATCCGACCGAATTGATTTTATATCCTTATAGTTGAAATATATCATAAAATATGTCCTTTTTAAGTTACAAAATAGTGTCCGGCAAGGTTTTAGCAACGTCAGACACCAGTCAGACAGGTTACTTTATTGAAAATAGTTTGTAAAACAAGATGAGATACAAATTAAGACTCTTAAAAGAAAATATTTTGAGGTAGCCTTGCATAGAAAAGTTTTGTCATTGAAAAAAGTAGTTTTTCGTAATTTTCAATGTTGTTGAAAACTATAAGATTTAGAATCATCTTATTTTGAACGTTTGACTAAAATTTGATAAGAGTATAGAATATTGAAAGCGAAACTGGCACTTAATTACGTAAAATTTTTAAGAAAAAAAGAAAGTAAGTGTAGCATTTTTTTTTTTGTTTCCTTAATTTCGAGTTTGAAATTGAATATTTACAAAACTATTCACTATAATTTAAAATAATAATCAAAGAACACATTCCAAATAGCTATATTACATAACTGTAAGCGTTGTCATTGTTTTTTAATAATTTTTTTCCTGGTGCGAATGTTCAATTTAAATTTTTTTTCTTCAATATAAAATATCGTCTGCCGAGGATTTTGCAACGTCAGACTCCTGCCAGACATGTATATTCATATTAGGAACAGTTTTTAGAACTCAATGAAAAAAAAAATTTATCGTTAGAAAAGGTACGCTCTCAGGAAAAAGCAGCACATCCCACAAGCCAGACCTTACAAATTCGAACCGAGGCAGTGAGAGGAACAAAATATTAAAA
Organism: Epistrophella euchroma; assembly: GCA_947049315.1. Classification (NCBI taxonomy): domain Eukaryota; kingdom Metazoa; phylum Arthropoda; class Insecta; order Diptera; family Syrphidae; genus Epistrophella; species Epistrophella euchroma. Next base: position 43,047,898 of record OX346248.1, read on the forward strand.
AAGTCCAGGACTGTCAAAATTCAATTTTTTTTTTGACGTTGCCCGAACGTAACTAGTAATTGCGAACACAAAGTTGGTTGAGGTCCTCTTCTTCTTGCTTGTGCCAACAAAGTCGCGGTCTGAGGGTTTGCCGACTTTGATGAAGCAGTGGGATTCTGCTGCGTACAAACAATAGGGCAGACAGGATCTTGTATAGGCGTTTTTTTTTGTTGCCGGTTTTTCACGAGTGTGACGAGATTGTGCCAGGTTAATCGACAGTGAAAGTGTCGTGCCAGAAGTTCAAATTGAAACGGATTTTTTTCTTTGAAGCAATACAAAAGTTATAATAATACACAAAGTTCTTAGTGGTAACATAGTTTAGTCAAACCTAACTAGCATATTTCATCCATACCTAAGCTATCTGGAAAAAGCATCTTTTTTACTAAACAAAAATGAGAGGATATTGAAAATCATTCATTCAAACAAAAAACGCTCGTTTCATGTAAATTACTCTAAGCTCCGGATTTCTAGTTTTGTATTTGTTAAAAAAAAAAAACAAGTTTTTAATTTATAATATTTACTTTGGCACGCAATATTACCAAGACTTTCAAGCCATAGTTTTAAGTATTTAATGTATGAATAAATAAAATTTAGATAGTATGCCGGGAGCAACCACACAAAGTTGTACAGAACAAATAAGTAACCTTAACTGTGTGGGAGCAAGTTATAAAATAAAACACATCTCTTTTGAAATGGTTTGCCTAAGTATGATTAAAATGTTGGCTACATATCGTTTATACCGAACAAATATTGTTAAACATATATTTCAAATACATGATTCAATTATTTTTGAGCATTCCTTTTACTGCAAATATCATAAGCCAACTATTTAGTTCATCTCATTTCACCTCATCAGCATCCAAGTTGTTTTATAATGCAGAAAGATGCAGTGCCTTACGTGTGTGGAACCAAAGTGTTAGCAATCAAGAGTTCTTCACCTAAACGTTTTGACATTTTACTCTTGGGTACATCCTTAAAACCATAATTAAGGTTTATTTACACTTTAGCAATTAAGATTTGATTTTTGACTCTATCTCTTAACTCAACGTGTCTGGGTAGATGTAATTTTTCATTACAAAACGGCTATGTTAAATTCAAAGCAAAAAAAAAAAAAATTACACAAACACGAATCTACAGAACATTCTCTTGAGAAATGAGTTGCCTTTCAACTTTGCAGCATTTAACAAATGAACTTATTCACTTGACTCCTCGTTTTCTTTCTTTCTGGTAGTAGTCCATTAATTTACAAATCTCTCCTCAAGACCTCCGTCATCCATAATGCAATCCATCTGCAGCCAAGTAAAAATAATTAAATTTCATTCTCAAACAAACTCCAAAGGGAGGAAGGAAACTTCTCGCACTCACTTGAAGCGCTCCTTTGGTGAGTTGTAATAAGTTCAACCATAGAATCCTTGTTTGCAGTGCGAATTTCCTGCTTCCTTCATCATCGTCATCATCATACCTTGGAGGGCGCCCCGGTGCCGGTGCCGTTGTTCTATTGAAATCAATACTATCGTACAGCAGTTAGCTGCATTAATTTGCTGCCATCATCCCTCTCAAGCTATAAATGTTGTACCTATACATATAGTATCATTCAGAAGATTGAAACCAATTAACCCAATGCTCCAATGGTCTGCATACAAGTTGAATTTGGAATTTTGTTGAGCGTTTAATTTTTAATCAGACGACTTTTTGCCAGGAACAATTTTATGAAAAGGACTTGTTTTAAAGATATGATTTAATGGATCCATTTTTTTCTGGTTTGTCCTTTTTCAAGAAAGATTTCGATGAATCCGTAAATTAAAGTTCTTTTTTTTTTATTATTTGTGGCCATTTTTTTTTTGTTCTTTTTGAGGAAAGCACTCAAGAACTCTTTCTCATTAAGAAAACAAAAAAAAAATAAATAAATGTAGGTCTTTGGGATATTAATAATAGAATAGCGTTGTATATTTTTTTTAAGGATTAAACAAAACATCAAAAAAATTAAAACTGACAAGGGAGGATTTGTTTTGCTAATAAAAGGCTTAGAAAGGTTTATAGCAGCATTAGTTTTGACAAGCAGACATGAATTTTATTCTTACCCTACCTTTTATAAAGAGGATTAATTAATCTCAATTATTTCCTAGAAATAAATTATTTTTTTCATTGATAAATGGTTAATATCAGTTAAACGATTTCTAGAGCATACAAAATTTGTCGAAATTGATCAAAAACAAATTGATAAAAAAAAAAAAAAAACAAATTGGGGAACCAGAACTTAGTGACTTTCAAATATTCCTGCTTGCAACATGTTGTTAGTTTGCTTCAATTTGGTGTTTCCTCGTGTCCAGTGTCCTTAAAAATATTTTTTTATTTTTTTTTGAAGTACTTATGTAGCAAGGGCTGAGATTTTCGGTAAATATCGCAATTTAAAGATTGCTTGAACGTGGAAATATCACGTCTTAACAATTTTAAACTCCTATTGAAAGTTATTGTAATCGGTCCGATTTGTGTGTTTTTTTGGGAAAGCTATACATAGTACAGTAGGATTTTACAAGCATTAAAAATACAACATCCACGGTAGGAGAAGTAGAAACCTACTGCGGATGGGTTTGTGACGTTTGTTCGAGTATCGAATGGAACTTGGTGGTTGTTTCTAAATGTTGGTGCGATAGATAATTTCATTAGAATCTCCGGTGGATGTGTTCATAGAGTAGTTGTGCGTTGTTCGTGGTGTGATTTTTTATTGGACAATAAAATTAATCTTTTTCTTTTTTGAACAGGAGCAATTTTCCGCAACAAAATTACCAAATTTCACTGAATCGTTTACACAGAAACTAGATTTTGTTTGAAATTTCAAACGAAATTCAGTGATGATAGAAACTAAAAAAAAAATTTTTTGGCAATTAGGTAAGAGTCCCAAGAAACACGCTTGACAAAAAAAAAAACATTTGTTGGTTTCACATTTGTACTATTCCAAGAAGATTTTGCAGCACTCTTCTAAATTACATAATCTGGAAATCTTGTTGATTTCGATGAGATTTGGTGGTTTTTGCTCGAAGTCTAGATTTTGATCAACAAATGGAAAACCACATATGTACAATTCAGTTGACAAATCATGTTTTTTTATTGAATAAAATTATCGCCGAAGACGTCATCTACTACATGATACATAAACGACATCTAAGTCCCATTTCACACGAGTAAACTGAGTTTCCAGTTACTTTCGGTCTGATGCAGAAGGTCAGAAAGTATGAGAGGTACACAGTGGTTTCAGACATTTTTTTTTTTTACATTCTTCTTCGCACTACGTACCTATGTATGTGTTAGTGCAACCACACACACCACTTTAAAAGGAAAATACAGAAAATCTTCTACGATTTTGTTTATTCGTCTGAAACTTTCAAGAGATTTTAAAGGAAGTTAAAAGAACGCCAAAAAAATCTTCAGAAACTTGTTTCTACGTGTGAACTTACCTTGACCATAATCTACGAACAAACCCCTCCATGAAGCATTTATTGCCGAAACCCTTTCAATTTATCACATGAATTATTTGAGAAAGAATAACTTTTTCTATGTTTTCTTATCATAATCTTCTGAAAAATTGTCCATTTTATGTGTCTATAAATAGTTTTTGGTTAAAGTTATTTTTTGTTTGCTTTTTATTTGTAGCAAACCATCTTTTATTTGTGTTTTTTTATGATAGCTGTACTAATTGTGAAATATAAAAAAGGCTACAGCGGATGGGTTTTTTTTTGAAATTTATCACTGTATTCTATAAAAAATCCCAAAAAACCGGCTATTGTTTTTAGAAAGATGTTTGTGTACCTTGTACGTTCGTAAGCTTTTTTCGCCGACGATATCTTGAGAACGCTTAGAAATATCGACTTAAAATACATTTTATTTTACAGATAATAAGGCCATTACGTGCATAAAGGATTTTCAGAAAAATTCAGTAAGCGGTTTTTTTATTACAGTAATTTAAAAAAAAATTGTAAAATGGCTTGTTTTTCGAATATCTCTAGAACAAATAATGCTATCGACGTCGGCCCGGTTTAATTCTATGCATAGTGACGTAGTGAAAAATTGGTTAAACTTAAAAAAACAATCAACCCTCAATTTATTTTTTAAATTCAAAAATTTTTTTTGAAAATTGTTAAAAAATATCGAATATCTTGAAACCAAACAAACATATTAACTTCGGGTTAATTTTATTAAATACACAAATTTATAGTTGATAATCGGTAGCAACTGCTAAAAATAGTTAAAAAAAATTGTTTCGGCTCGAATATCTCGAGAACAACCAATATTATCAACTCCCGGATAATTTTAGTCTACACACAATACTATAATTAGTAATTGATAAGGTTTGTAAAAAAAATCAATTGACGGTTTTCTTCTAGAAAACTGAAACTGTTAATAATTGTTGAAATTTTTCATGTCTCTTGATTGCATAAGTGATAAGTTTTTCGAAGATTTTTAATTGGTAATTTTCTTATAAAAAAATAACATCGGGTGGAAACAGGGAACAAATGGGAAGTTATCAGTGTGGGTCAAACCCAGCCTCTTTTTTAGATTAAGATCAATACAATAAAATTACAAGCACAATAGTTGACACTTCCGACAGAGCTTGAAAAAACCGAGAATAGTTTTGTCGTATACGCCAATTGAGCATTTTTGGGAAATCGCATTTTAAGTTTCACGTTTGAATAAAAAAGAAACAAACCGATAGAATTTTCTGTATTTTTAATAGAATATTTTGTGAAATATCTCCTTTTGATTGAAGTATTCTAAGTTGTTGAGTCTGTTTTGGTTTTCAAATTATAGAGTACTTTGAGACTTTGTTAGACCCCATACATGTACGACAAAGTAAACGCATGGAATCAAGTGTGAAGTGGAATTAAATGCAATAATTTTAAATTTAATAAAAAGAGAATTTTCAAAAGGTTTAGATATTATTATATTTTATAAAAAAAAATTAAAATACACACATTCTTAAAAAATAGTGAAAATTTTGATGAGTTGATGACTATTATACAAGGGTATATGGTGATTGGCATGAGGTGTGACAAAAAGCTAGAGCGTGCAGGTTTGGTTGAGGTAAGGAAAAAAATTAATGGGAAGGGGGGTCTATTTCCCCCGTTTAGCCGGAAGAGGCAATTTTCTAAAAAAAATCGACTTGTAATAGAAAAAATTTAAATGAACAAAAATACCTAAAATATCATGCTCTCATTTTTTGTCAAGCCCCTATTTCCATTAAGAGATTATAGTAAAATAGATAGATATCGTTATTATCAAGTTTCCCAAAAACTAAAGGAAGCAACTTGCATGAAAAACTTGCATGAAAAACTGGCATGAAAAACTTGCATGAAAAACTTGCATGAAAAACTTGAATGCAACTTGCATGAAAAACTTGCATGCAACTTGCATGAAAAACTTGCATGAAAAACTTGCATGAAAAACTTGCATGTAAAACATGCAAGCAACTTGCATGTAAAACATGCAAGCAACTTGCATGTAAAACATGCAAGCAACTTGCATGGAAAACTTGCATGCAACTTGCATGAAAAACTTGCATGCAACTTGCATGAAAAACTTGCATGCAACTTGCATGAAAAACTTGCATGGAAAACTTGCATGCAACTTGCATGAAAAACTTGCATGCAACTTGCATGGAAAACTTGCATGCAACTTGCATGAAAAACTTGCATGCAACTTGCATGAAAAACTTGCATGCAACTTGCATGAAAAACTTGCATGCAACTTGCATGAAAAACTTGCATGCAACTTGCATGAAAAACTTGCATGCAACTTGCATGAAAAACTTGCATGAAAAACTTGCATGGAAAACTTGCATGCAACTTGCATGAAAAATTGCATGCAACTTGCATGAAAAACTTGCATGCAACTTGCATGAAAAACTTGCATGCGACTTGCATGAAAAACTTGCATGCTACTTGCATGAAAAACTTGCATGAAAAACTTGCATGCAACTTGCATGAAAAACTTGCATGCGACTTGCATGAAAAACTTGCATGCAACTTGCATGAAAAACTTGCATGCAACTTGCATGAAAAACTTGCATGCAACTTGCATGAAAAACTTGCATAAAAAACTTGCATGGAAAACTTGCATGCAACTTGCATGAAAAACTTGCATGCAACTTGCACGAAAAACTTGCATGCAACTTGCATGGAAAACTTGCATGCAACTTGCATGAAAAACTTGCATGAAAAATTTGCATGCCACTTGCATGAAAAACTTGCATGAAAAACTTGCATGCAACTTGCACGAAAAACTTGCATGGAAAACTTGCATGCAACTTGCATGAAAAACTTGCATGCAACTTGCATGAAAAACTTGCATGCAACTTGCATGAAAAACTTGCATGACAAACTTGCATGAAAAACTTGACCAAAAAATTTGCATGCAACTTGCATGAAAAACTTGCATGCAACTTGCATGGAAAACTTGCATGCAACTTGCATGGAAAACTTGCATGAAAAACTTGCATCCAACTTGCATGAAAAACTTGCATGCAACTTGCATGGAAAACTTGCATGCAACTTGCATGAAAAACTTGCATGCAACTTGCATGAAAAACTTGCATGCAACTTGCATGGAAAACTTGCATGCAACTTGCATGAAAAACTTGCATGCAACTTGCATGGAAAACTTGCATGAAACTTGCATGAAAAACTTGCATGCAACTTGCATGAAAAACTTGCATGCAACTTGCATGAAAAACTTGCGTAAAAAACTTGCAGGCAACTTGCACGGAAAACTTGCATGCAACTTGCATGAAAAACTTGCATGCAACTTGCATGAAAAACTTGCATGAAAAACTTGCATGAAAAACTTGCATAAAAACTTGCATGCAACTTGCATGAAAAACTTGCATGCAAGTTGCCTGCAAGTTTTTCATGCAAGTTGCATGCAAGTTTTTCATGCAAGTTGCATGCAAGTTTTTCATGCAAGTTGCATGCAAGTTTTTCATGCAAGTTGCATGCAAATTTTGCATGCAAGTTGCATGCAAGTTTTTCATGCAAGTCGCATGCAAGTTTTTCATGCAAGTTGCATGCAAGTTTTCCATGCAAGTTTTCCATGCAAGTTGCATGCAAGTTTTTCATGCAAGTTTTCCATGCAAGTTTTTCATGCAAGTTTTTCATGCAAGTCGCATGCAAGTTTTTCATGCAAGTTGCATGCAAGTTTTTCATGCAAGTTGCATGCAAGTTTTTCATGCAAGTTGCATGCAAGCTTTTCATGCAAGTCACATGCAAGTTTTTCATGAAAGTTGCATGCAAGTTTTTCATGCAAGTTTTCCATGCAAGTTTCATGCAAGTTTTCCATGCAAGTTGCATGCAAGTTTTCCATGCAAGTTGCATGCAAGTTTTTCATGCAACTTGCATGCAAGTTTTTCATGCAAGTTGCATGCAAGTTTTCCATGCAAGTTGCATGCAAGTTTTTCATGCAAGTTGCATGCAAGTTTTTCATGCAAGTTGCATGCAAGTTGCATGCAAGTTTTTCATGCAAGTTGCATGCAAGTTTTTCATGCAAGTTGCATGCAAGTTTTTCATGCAAGTTGCATGCAAGTTTTCCATGCAAGTTGCATGCAAATTTTTCATGCAAGTTGCATGCAAGTTTTTCATGCAAGTTGCATGCAAGTTTTCCATGCAAGTTGCATGCAAGTTTTTCATGCAAGTTGCATGCAAGTTTTTCATGCAAGTTGCATGCAAGTTGCATGCAAGTTTTTCATGCAAGTTGCATGCAAGTTTTTCATGCAAGTTGCATGCAAGTTTTTCATGCAAGTTGCATGCAAGTTTTCCATGCAAGTTGCATGCAAGTTTTTCATGCAAGTTGCATGCAAGTTTTTCATGCAAGTTGCATGCAAGTTTTTCATGCAAGTTGCATGCAAGTTGCATGCAAGTTTTTCATGGAAGTTGCATGCAAGTTTTTCATGCAAGTCACATGCAAGTTTTTCATGAAAGTTGCATGCAAGTTTTTCATGCAAGTTTTCCATGCAAGTTTCATGCAAGTTTTCCATGCAAGTTGCATGCAAGTTTTCCATGCAAGTTGCATGCAAGTTTTTCATGCAACTTGCATGCAAGTTTTTCATGCAAGTTGCATGCAAGTTTTCCATGCAAGTTGCATGCAAGTTTTTCATGCAAGTTGCATGCAAGTTTTTCATGCAAGTTGCATGCAAGTTGCATGCAAGTTTTTCATGCAAGTTGCATGCAAGTTTTTCATGCAAGTTGCATGCAAGTTTTTCATGCAAGTTGCATGCAAGTTTTCCATGCAAGTTGCATGCAAGTTTTTCATGCAAGTTGCATGCAAGTTTTCCATGCAAGTTGCATGCAAGTTTTTCATGCAAGTTGCATGCAAGTTGCATGCAAGTTTTTCATGCAAGTTGCATGCAAGTTTTTCATGCAAGTTTTCCATGCAAGTTGCATGCAAGTTTTTCATGCAAGTTGCATGCAAGTTTTTCATGCAAGTTGCATGCAAGTTTTCCATGCAAGTTGCATGCAAGTTTTTCATGCAAGTTGCATGCAAGTTGCATGCAAGTTTTTCATGCAAGTTGCATGCAAGTTTTTCATGCAAGTTGCATGCAAGTTTTTCATGCAAGTTGCATGCAAGTTTTCCATGCAAGTTGCATGCAAGTTTTTCATGCAAGTTGCATGCAAGTTTTTCATGCAAGTTGCATGCAAGTTTTTCATGCAAGTTGCATGCAAGTTTTTCATGCAAGTTGCATGCAAGTTGCATGCAAGTTTTTCATGCAAGTTGCATGCAAGTTTTTCATGCAAGTTGCATGCAAGTTTTTCATGCAAGTCACATGCAAGTTTTTCATGAAAGTTGCATGCAAGTTTTTCATGCAAGTTTTCCATGCAAGTTTCATGCAAGTTTTCCATGCAAGTTGCATGCAAGTTTTCCATGCAAGTTGCATGCAAGTTTTTCATGCAACTTGCATGCAAGTTTTTCATGCAAGTTGCATGCAAGTTTTCCATGCAAGTTGCATGCAAGTTTTTCATGCAAGTTGCATGCAAGTTTTTCATGCAAGTTGCATGCAAGTTGCATGCAAGTTTTTCATGCAAGTTGCATGCAAGTTTTTCATGCAAGTTGCATGCAAGTTTTTCATGCAATTTGCATGCAAGTTTTCCATGCAAGTTGCATGCAAGTTTTTCATGCAAGTTGCATGCAAGTTTTTCATGCAAGTTGCATGCAAGTTTTTCATGCAAGTTGCATGCAAGTTTTTCATGCAAGTTGCATGCAAGTTGCATGCAAGTTTTTCATGCAAGTTGCAAGCAAGTTTTTCATGCAAGTTGCATGCAAGTTTTTCATGCAAGTTGCATGCAAGTTTTCCATGCAAGTTTTTCATGCAAGTTTTTCATGCAAGTTTTTCATGCAAGTTTTTCATGCAAGTTGCATGCAAGTTTTTCATGCAAGTTTTTCATGCAAGTCGCATGCAAGTTTTTCATGCAAGTTGCATGCAAGTTTTTCATGCAAGTTGCATGCAAGTTTTTCATGCAAGTTGCATGCAAGTTTTTCATGCAAGTCGCATGCAAGTTTTTCATGAAAGTTGCATGCAAGTTTTTCATGCAAGTTTTCCATGCAAGTTTCATGCAAGTTTTCCATGCAAGTTGCATGCAAGTTTTCCATGCAAGTTGCATGCAAGTTTTTCATGCAACTTGCATGCAAGTTTTTCATGCAAGTTGCATGCAAGTTTTCCATGCAAGTTTTCCATGCAAGTTGCATGCAAGTTTTTCATGCAAGTTTTTCACGCAAGTTTTTCATGCAAGTTTTTCATGCAAGTTTTTCATGCAAGTTTTTCATGCAAGTTTTTCATGCAAGTTTCATGCAAGTTTTTCATGCAAGTTTTTCATGCAAGTTTTTCATGCAAGTTTTTCATGCAAGTTGCATGCAAGTTTTTCATGCAAGTTGCATTCAAGTTTTTCATGCAAGTTTTCCATGCAAGTTGCATGCAAGTTTTTCATGCAAGTTTTCCACGCAAGTTTTTCATGCAAGTTTTTCATGCAAGTTTTTCATGCAAGTTTTTCATGCAAGTTTCATGCAAGTTTTTCATGCAAGTTGCATGCAAGTTTTCCATGCAAGTTGCATGCAAGTTTTTCATGCAAGTTGCATGCAAGTTTTCCATGCAAGTTGCATGCAAGTTTTTCATGCAAGTTGCATGCAAGTTTTTCATGCAAGTTGCATGCAAGTTTTTCATGCAAGTTGCATGCAAGTTTTTCATGCAAGTTGCATGCAAGTTTTTCATGCAAGTTGCATGCAAGTTTTTCATGCAAGTTGCATGCAAGATTTTCATGCAAGTCGCATGCAAGTTTTTCATGCAAGTTGCATGCAAGTTTTTCATGCAAGTTGCATGCAAGTTTTTCATGCAAGTTTCATGCAAGTTTTTCATGCAAGTTGCATGCAAGTTTTTCATGCAAGTCGCATGCAAGTTGCATGCAAGTTTTTCATGCAAGTTGCATGCAAGTTTTTCATGCAAGTTGCATGCAAGTTTTTCATGCAAGTTGCATGCAAGTTTTTTATGCAAGTTGCATGCAAGTTTTCCATGCAAGTTGCATGCAAGTTTTTCATGCAAGTTGCATGCAAGTTTTTCATGCAAGTTGCATGCAAGTTTTTCATGCAAGTCGCATGCAAGTTTTTCATGCAAGTTGCATGTAAGTTTTTCATGCAAGTTGCATGCAAGTTTTCCATGCAAGTTTTTCATGCAAGTTGCATGCAAATTTTTCATGCAAGTTGCATGCAAGTTTTTCATGCAAGTTGCATGCAAGTTTTCCATGCAAGTTGCATGCAAGTTTTTCATGCAAGTTGCATGCAAGTTTTTCATGCAAGTTGCATGCAAGTTTTTCATGCAAGTTGCATGCAAGTTTTTCATGCAAGTTGCATGCAAGTTTTTCATGCAAGTTGCATGCAAGTTTTTCATGCAAGTTGCATGCAAGTTTTTCATGCAAGTTGCATGCAAGTTTTTCATGCAAGTCGCATGCAAGTTTTTCATGCAAGTTGCATGCAAGTTTTTCATGCAAGTTGCATGCAAGTTTTCCGTGCAAGTTTTTCATGCAAGTTACATGCAAGTTTTTCATGCAAGTCGCATGCAAGTTTTCCATGCAAGTTTTCCATGCAAGTTTTTCATGCAAGTTGCATGCAAGTTTTTCATGCAAGTTGCATGCAAGTTTTCCATGCAAGTTTTTCATGCAAGTTTTTCATGCAAGTTTTTCATGCAAGTTTTTCATGCAAGTTTTTCATGCAAGTTTTTCATGCAAGTTTTTCATGCAAGTTGCATGCAAGTTTTTCATGCAAGTTGCATGTAAGTTTTTCATGCAAGTTGCATGCAAGTTTTTCATGCAAGTTGCATGCAAGTTTTTCATGCAAGTTGCATGCAAGTTTTTCATGCAAGTTGCATGCAAGTTTTTCATGCAAGTCGCATGCAAGTTTTTCATGCAAGTTGCATGCAAGTTTTTCATGCAAGTTGCATGCAAGTTTTTCATGCAAGTTGCATGCAAGTTTTTCATGCAAGTCGCATGCAAGTTTTTCATGCAAGTTGCATGCAAGTTTTTCATGCAAGTTACATGCAAGTTTTTCATGCAAGTCGCATGCAAGTTTTCCATGCAAGTTTTCCATGCAAGTTTTTCATGCAAGTTGCATGCAAGTTTTTCATGCAAGTCGCATGCAAGTTTTTCATGCAAGTTGCATGTAAGTTTTTCATGCAAGTTGCATGCAAGTTTTCCATGCAAGTTTTTCATGCAAGTTGCATGCAAGTTTTCCATGCAAGTTGCATGCAAGTTTTTCATGCAAGTTGCATGCAAGTTTTTCATGCAAGTCGCATGCAAGTTTTTCATGCAAGTTGCATGCAAGTTTTTCATGCAAGTTGCATGCAAGTTTTTCATGCAAGTTGCATGCAAGTTTTTCATGCAAGTTGCATGCAAGTTTTTCATGCAAGTCGCATGCAAGTTTTACATGCAAGTTGCATGCAAGTTTTTCATGCAAGTTGCATGCAAGTTTTTCATGCAAGTTGCATGCAAGTTTTTCATGCAAGTTGCATGCAAGTTTTTCATGCAAGTTGCATGCAAGTTTTTCATGCAAGTTTTTCATGCAAGTTTTTCATGCAAGTTTTTCATGCAAGTTTTTCATGCAAGTTGCATGCAAGTTTTCCATGCAAGTTGCATGCAAGTTTTTCATGCAAGTTGCATGCAAGTTTTTCATGCAAGTTGCATGCAAGTTTTCCATGCAAGTTGCATGCAAGTTTTTCATGCAAGTTGCATGCAAGTTTTTCATGCAAGTTGCATGCAAGTTTTTTATGCAAGTTGCATGCAAGTTTTTCATGCAAGTTGCATGCAAGTTTTTCATGCAAGTTGCATGCAAGTTTTTCATGCAAGTTGCATGCAAGTTTTCCATGCAAGTTGCATGCAAGTTTTTCATGCAAGTTGCATGCAAGTTTTTCATGCAAGTTACATGCAAGTTTTCCATGCAAGTTGCATGCAAGTTTTTCATGCAAGTTGCATGCAAGTTTTTCATGCAAGTTGCATGCAAGTTTTTTATGCAAGTTGCATGCAAGTTTTTCATGCAAGTTGCATGCAAGTTTTTCATGCAAGTTGCATGCAAGTTTTTCATGCAAGTTGCATGCAAGTTTTTCATGCAAGTTGCATGCAAGTCGCATGCAAGTTTTACATGCAAGTTGCATGCAAGTTTTTCATGCAAGTTGCATGCAAGTTTTCCATGCAAGTTTTCCATGCAAGTTGCATGCAAGTTTTTCATGCAAGTTTTTCACGCAAGTTTTTCATGCAAGTTTTTCATGCAAGTTTTTCATGCAAGTTGCATGCAAGTTGCATGCAAGTTTTTCATGCAAGTTGCATGCAAGTTTTTCATGCAAGTTGCATGCAAGTTTTTCATGCAAGTTGCATGCAAGTTTTCCATGCAAGTTGCATGCAAGTTTTTCATGCAAGTTGCATGCAAGTTTTTCATGCAAGTTGCATGCAAGTTTTCCATGCAAGTTGCATGCAAGTTTTTCATGCAAGTTGCATGCAAGTTGCATGCAAGTTTTTCATGCAAGTTGCATGCAAGTTTTTCATGCAAGTTTTCCATGCAAGTTGCATGCAAGTTTTTCATGCAAGTTGCATGCAAGTTTTTCATGCAAGTTGCATGCAAGTTTTCCATGCAAGTTGCATGCAAGTTTTTCATGCAAGTTGCATGCAAGTTGCATGCAAGTTTTTCATGCAAGTTGCATGCAAGTTTTTCATGCAAGTTGCATGCAAGTTTTTCATGCAAGTTGCATGCAAGTTTTCCATGCAAGTTGCATGCAAGTTTTTCATGCAAGTTGCATGCAAGTTTTTCATGCAAGTTGCATGCAAGTTTTTCATGCAAGTTGCATGCAAGTTTTTCATGCAAGTTGCATGCAAGTTGCATGCAAGTTTTTCATGCAAGTTGCATGCAAGTTTTTCATGCAAGTTGCATGCAAGTTTTTCATGCAAGTCACATGCAAGTTTTTCATGAAAGTTGCATGCAAGTTTTTCATGCAAGTTTTCCATGCAAGTTTCATGCAAGTTTTCCATGCAAGTTGCATGCAAGTTTTCCATGCAAGTTGCATGCAAGTTTTTCATGCAACTTGCATGCAAGTTTTTCATGCAAGTTGCATGCAAGTTTTCCATGCAAGTTGCATGCAAGTTTTTCATGCAAGTTGCATGCAAGTTTTTCATGCAAGTTGCATGCAAGTTGCATGCAAGTTTTTCATGCAAGTTGCATGCAAGTTTTTCATGCAAGTTGCATGCAAGTTTTTCATGCAATTTGCATGCAAGTTTTCCATGCAAGTTGCATGCAAGTTTTTCATGCAAGTTGCATGCAAGTTTTTCATGCAAGTTGCATGCAAGTTTTTCATGCAAGTTGCATGCAAGTTTTTCATGCAAGTTGCATGCAAGTTGCATGCAAGTTTTTCATGCAAGTTGCATGCAAGTTTTTCATGCAAGTTGCATGCAAGTTTTTCATGCAAGTTGCATGCAAGTTTTCCATGCAAGTTTTTCATGCAAGTTTTTCATGCAAGTTTTTCATGCAAGTTTTTCATGCAAGTTGCATGCAAGTTTTTCATGCAAGTTTTTCATGCAAGTCGCATGCAAGTTTTTCATGCAAGTTGCATGCAAGTTTTTCATGCAAGTTGCATGCAAGTTTTTCATGCAAGTTGCATGCAAGTTTTTCATGCAAGTCGCATGCAAGTTTTTCATGAAAGTTGCATGCAAGTTTTTCATGCAAGTTTTCCATGCAAGTTTCATGCAAGTTTTCCATGCAAGTTGCATGCAAGTTTTCCATGCAAGTTGCATGCAAGTTTTTCATGCAACTTGCATGCAAGTTTTTCATGCAAGTTGCATGCAAGTTTTCCATGCAAGTTTTCCATGCAAGTTGCATGCAAGTTTTTCATGCAAGTTTTTCACGCAAGTTTTTCATGCAAGTTTTTCATGCAAGTTTTTCATGCAAGTTTTTCATGCAAGTTTTTCATGCAAGTTTCATGCAAGTTTTTCATGCAAGTTTTTCATGCAAGTTTTTCATGCAAGTTGCATGCAAGTTTTTCATGCAAGTTGCATTCAAGTTTTTCATGCAAGTTTTCCATGCAAGTTGCATGCAAGTTTTTCATGCAAGTTTTCCACGCAAGTTTTTCATGCAAGTTTTTCATGCAAGTTTTTCATGCAAGTTTTTCATGCAAGTTTCATGCAAGTTTTTCATGCAAGTTGCATGCAAGTTTTCCATGCAAGTTGCATGCAAGTTTTTCATGCAAGTTGCATGCAAGTTTTCCATGCAAGTTGCATGCAAGTTTTTCATGCAAGTTGCATGCAAGTTTTTCATGCAAGTTGCATGCAAGTTTTTCATGCAAGTTGCATGCAAGTTTTTCATGCAAGTTGCATGCAAGTTTTTCATGCAAGTTGCATGCAAGTTTTTCATGCAAGTTGCATGCAAGATTTTCATGCAAGTCGCATGCAAGTTTTTCATGCAAGTTGCATGCAAGTTTTTCATGCAAG
Source organism: Epistrophella euchroma (assembly GCA_947049315.1). NCBI lineage: Eukaryota > Metazoa > Arthropoda > Insecta > Diptera > Syrphidae > Epistrophella > Epistrophella euchroma. The sequence continues at coordinate 43,062,933 of OX346248.1, forward strand.
TTGCATGCAAGTTTTTCATGCAAGTTTCATGCAAGTTTTTCATGCAAGTTGCATGCAAGTTTTTCATGCAAGTCGCATGCAAGTTGCATGCAAGTTTTTCATGCAAGTTGCATGCAAGTTTTTCATGCAAGTTGCATGCAAGTTTTTCATGCAAGTTGCATGCAAGTTTTTTATGCAAGTTGCATGCAAGTTTTCCATGCAAGTTGCATGCAAGTTTTTCATGCAAGTTGCATGCAAGTTTTTCATGCAAGTTGCATGCAAGTTTTTCATGCAAGTCGCATGCAAGTTTTTCATGCAAGTTGCATGTAAGTTTTTCATGCAAGTTGCATGCAAGTTTTCCATGCAAGTTTTTCATGCAAGTTGCATGCAAATTTTTCATGCAAGTTGCATGCAAGTTTTTCATGCAAGTTGCATGCAAGTTTTCCATGCAAGTTGCATGCAAGTTTTTCATGCAAGTTGCATGCAAGTTTTTCATGCAAGTTGCATGCAAGTTTTTCATGCAAGTTGCATGCAAGTTTTTCATGCAAGTTGCATGCAAGTTTTTCATGCAAGTTGCATGCAAGTTTTTCATGCAAGTTGCATGCAAGTTTTTCATGCAAGTTGCATGCAAGTTTTTCATGCAAGTCGCATGCAAGTTTTTCATGCAAGTTGCATGCAAGTTTTTCATGCAAGTTGCATGCAAGTTTTCCGTGCAAGTTTTTCATGCAAGTTACATGCAAGTTTTTCATGCAAGTCGCATGCAAGTTTTCCATGCAAGTTTTCCATGCAAGTTTTTCATGCAAGTTGCATGCAAGTTTTTCATGCAAGTTGCATGCAAGTTTTCCATGCAAGTTTTTCATGCAAGTTTTTCATGCAAGTTTTTCATGCAAGTTTTTCATGCAAGTTTTTCATGCAAGTTTTTCATGCAAGTTTTTCATGCAAGTTGCATGCAAGTTTTTCATGCAAGTTGCATGTAAGTTTTTCATGCAAGTTGCATGCAAGTTTTTCATGCAAGTTGCATGCAAGTTTTTCATGCAAGTTGCATGCAAGTTTTTCATGCAAGTTGCATGCAAGTTTTTCATGCAAGTCGCATGCAAGTTTTTCATGCAAGTTGCATGCAAGTTTTTCATGCAAGTTGCATGCAAGTTTTTCATGCAAGTTGCATGCAAGTTTTTCATGCAAGTCGCATGCAAGTTTTTCATGCAAGTTGCATGCAAGTTTTTCATGCAAGTTACATGCAAGTTTTTCATGCAAGTCGCATGCAAGTTTTCCATGCAAGTTTTTCATGCAAGTTGCATGCAAGTTTTTCATGCAAGTCGCATGCAAGTTTTTCATGCAAGTTGCATGTAAGTTTTTCATGCAAGTTGCATGCAAGTTTTCCATGCAAGTTTTTCATGCAAGTTGCATGCAAGTTTTCCATGCAAGTTGCATGCAAGTTTTTCATGCAAGTTGCATGCAAGTTTTTCATGCAAGTCGCATGCAAGTTTTTCATGCAAGTTGCATGCAAGTTTTTCATGCAAGTTGCATGCAAGTTTTTCATGCAAGTTGCATGCAAGTTTTTCATGCAAGTTGCATGCAAGTTTTTCATGCAAGTCGCATGCAAGTTTTACATGCAAGTTGCATGCAAGTTTTTCATGCAAGTTGCATGCAAGTTTTTCATGCAAGTTGCATGCAAGTTTTTCATGCAAGTTGCATGCAAGTTTTTCATGCAAGTTGCATGCAAGTTTTTCATGCAAGTTTTTCATGCAAGTTTTTCATGCAAGTTTTTCATGCAAGTTTTTCATGCAAGTTGCATGCAAGTTTTCCATGCAAGTTGCATGCAAGTTTTTCATGCAAGTTGCATGCAAGTTTTTCATGCAAGTTGCATGCAAGTTTTCCATGCAAGTTGCATGCAAGTTTTTCATGCAAGTTGCATGCAAGTTTTTCATGCAAGTTGCATGCAAGTTTTTTATGCAAGTTGCATGCAAGTTTTTCATGCAAGTTGCATGCAAGTTTTTCATGCAAGTTGCATGCAAGTTTTTCATGCAAGTTGCATGCAAGTTTTCCATGCAAGTTGCATGCAAGTTTTTCATGCAAGTTGCATGCAAGTTTTTCATGCAAGTTACATGCAAGTTTTCCATGCAAGTTGCATGCAAGTTTTTCATGCAAGTTGCATGCAAGTTTTTCATGCAAGTTGCATGCAAGTTTTTTATGCAAGTTGCATGCAAGTTTTTCATGCAAGTTGCATGCAAGTTTTTCATGCAAGTTGCATGCAAGTTTTTCATGCAAGTTGCATGCAAGTTTTTCATGCAAGTTTTTCATGCAAGTCGCATGCAAGTTTTACATGCAAGTTGCATGCAAGTTTTTCATGCAAGTTGCATGCAAGTTTTTCATGCAAGTTGCATGCAAGTTTTTCATGCAAGTTGCATGCAAGTTTTTCATGCAAGTTTTTCATGCAAGTTGCATGCAAGTTTTTCATGCAAGTTTTCCACGCAAGTTTTTCATGCAAGTTTTTCATGCAAGTTTTTCATGCAAGTTTTTCATGCAAGTTTTTCATGCAAGTTTCATGCAAGTTTTTCATGCAAGTTTTTCATGCAAGTTTCATGCAAGTTTTTCATGCAAGTTTTTCATGCAAGTTTTTCATGCAAGTTTTTCATGCAAGTTGCATGCAAGTTTTTCATGCAAGTTGCATGCAAGTTTTTCATGCAAGTTGCATGCAAGTTTTTCATGCAAGTTGCATGCAAGTTTTTCATGCAAGTTGCATGCAAGTTTTTCATGCAAGTTGCATGCAAGTTTTCCATGCAAGTTGCATGCAAGTTTTTCATGCAAGTTGCATGCAAGTTTTTCATGCAAGTTGCATGCAAGTTTTCCATGCAAGTTGCATGCAAGTTTTTCATGCAAGTTGCATGCAAGTTGCATGCAAGTTGCATGCAAGTTTTTCATGCAAGTTGCATGCAAGTTTTTCATGCAAGTTGCATGCAAGTTTTTCATGCAAGTTGCATGCAAGTTTTCCATGCAAGTTGCATGCAAGTTTTTCATGCAAGTTGCATGCAAGTTGCATGCAAGTTTTTCATGCAAGTTGCATGCAAGTTTTTCATGCAAGTTGCATGCAAGTTTTTCATGCAAGTTGCATGCAAGTTTTTCATGCAAGTCACATGCAAGTTTTTCATGAAAGTTGCATGCAAGTTTTTCATGCAAGTTTTCCATGCAAGTTTCATGCAAGTTTTCCATGCAAGTTGCATGCAAGTTTTCCATGCAAGTTGCATGCAAGTTTTTCATGCAACTTGCATGCAAGTTTTTCATGCAAGTTGCATGCAAGTTTTCCATGCAAGTTGCATGCAAGTTTTTCATGCAAGTTGCATGCAAGTTTTTCATGCAAGTTGCATGCAAGTTGCATGCAAGTTTTTCATGCAAGTTGCATGCAAGTTTTTCATGCAAGTTGCATGCAAGTTTTTCATGCAAGTTGCATGCAAGTTTTCCATGCAAGTTGCATGCAAGTTTTTCATGCAAGTTGCATGCAAGTTTTTCATGCAAGTTGCATGCAAGTTTTTCATGCAAGTTGCATGCAAGTTTTTCATGCAAGTTGCATGCAAGTTGCATGCAAGTTTTTCATGCAAGTTGCATGCAAGTTTTTCATGCAAGTTGCATGCAAGTTTTTCATGCAAGTCGCATGCAAGTTTTTCATGAAAGTTGCATGCAAGTTTTTCATGCAAGTTTTCCATGCAAGTTTCATGCAAGTTTTCCATGCAAGTTGCATGCAAGTTTTCCATGCAAGTTGCATGCAAGTTTTTCATGCAACTTGCATGCAAGTTTTTCATGCAAGTTGCATGCAAGTTTTCCATGCAAGTTTTCCATGCAAGTTGCATGCAAGTTTTTCATGCAAGTTTTCCACGCAAGTTTTTCATGCAAGTTTTTCATGCAAGTTTTTCATGCAAGTTTTTCATGCAAGTTTTTCATGCAAGTTTTTCATGCAAGTTGCATGCAAGTTTTTCATGCAAGTTGCATTCAAGTTTTTCATGCAAGTTTTCCATGCAAGTTGCATGCAAGTTTTTCATGCAAGTTTTCCACGCAAGTTTTTCATGCAAGTTTTTCATGCAAGTTTTTCATGCAAGTTTTTCATGCAAGTTTCATGCAAGTTTTTCATGCAAGTTGCATGCAAGTTTTCCATGCAAGTTGCATGCAAGTTTTTCATGCAAGTTACATGCAAGTTTTCCATGCAAGTTGCATGCAAGTTTTTCATGCAAGTTGCATGCAAGTTTTTCATGCAAGTTGCATGCAAGTTTTTCATGCAAGTTGCATGCAAGTTTTTCATGCAAGTTGCATGCAAGTTTTTCATGCAAGTTGCATGCAAGTTTTTCATGCAAGTTGCATGCAAGTTTTTCATGCAAGTTGCATGCAAGATTTTCATGCAAGTCGCATGCAAGTTTTTCATGCAAGTTGCATGCAAGTTTTTCATGCAAGTTGCATGCAAGTTTTTCATGCAAGTTTCATGCAAGTTTTTCATGCAAGTTGCATGCAAGTTTTTCATGCAAGTCGCATGCAAGTTTTACATGCAAGTTGCATGCAAGTTTTTCATGCAAGTTGCATGCAAGTTTTTCATGCAAGTTGCATGCAAGTTTTTCATGCAAGTTGCATGCAAGTTTTTTATGCAAGTTGCATGCAAGTTTTCCATGCAAGTTGCATGCAAGTTTTTCATGCAAGTTGCATGCAAGTTTTTCATGCAAGTTGCATGCAAGTTTTTCATGCAAGTCGCATGCAAGTTTTTCATGCAAGTTGCATGTAAGTTTTTCATGCAAGTTGCATGCAAGTTTTCCATGCAAGTTTTTCATGCAAGTTGCATGCAAATTTTTCATGCAAGTTGCATGCAAGTTTTTCATGCAAGTTGCATGCAAGTTTTCCATGCAAGTTGCATGCAAGTTTTTCATGCAAGTTGCATGCAAGTTTTTCATGCAAGTTGCATGCAAGTTTTTCATGCAAGTTGCATGCAAGTTGCATGCAAGTTTTTCATGGAAGTTGCATGCAAGTTTTTCATGCAAGTCACATGCAAGTTTTTCATGAAAGTTGCATGCAAGTTTTTCATGCAAGTTTTCCATGCAAGTTTCATGCAAGTTTTCCATGCAAGTTGCATGCAAGTTTTCCATGCAAGTTGCATGCAAGTTTTTCATGCAACTTGCATGCAAGTTTTTCATGCAAGTTGCATGCAAGTTTTCCATGCAAGTTGCATGCAAGTTTTTCATGCAAGTTGCATGCAAGTTTTTCATGCAAGTTGCATGCAAGTTGCATGCAAGTTTTTCATGCAAGTTGCATGCAAGTTTTTCATGCAAGTTGCATGCAAGTTTTTCATGCAAGTTGCATGCAAGTTTTCCATGCAAGTTGCATGCAAGTTTTTCATGCAAGTTGCATGCAAGTTTTTCATGCAAGTTGCATGCAAGTTTTCCATGCAAGTTGCATGCAAGTTTTTCATGCAAGTTGCATGCAAGTTGCATGCAAGTTTTTCATGCAAGTTGCATGCAAGTTTTTCATGCAAGTTTTCCATGCAAGTTGCATGCAAGTTTTTCATGCAAGTTGCATGCAAGTTTTTCATGCAAGTTGCATGCAAGTTTTCCATGCAAGTTGCATGCAAGTTTTTCATGCAAGTTGCATGCAAGTTGCATGCAAGTTTTTCATGCAAGTTGCATGCAAGTTTTTCATGCAAGTTGCATGCAAGTTTTTCATGCAAGTTGCATGCAAGTTTTCCATGCAAGTTGCATGCAAGTTTTTCATGCAAGTTGCATGCAAGTTTTTCATGCAAGTTGCATGCAAGTTTTTCATGCAAGTTGCATGCAAGTTTTTCATGCAAGTTGCATGCAAGTTGCATGCAAGTTTTTCATGCAAGTTGCATGCAAGTTTTTCATGCAAGTTGCATGCAAGTTTTTCATGCAAGTCACATGCAAGTTTTTCATGAAAGTTGCATGCAAGTTTTTCATGCAAGTTTTCCATGCAAGTTTCATGCAAGTTTTCCATGCAAGTTGCATGCAAGTTTTCCATGCAAGTTGCATGCAAGTTTTTCATGCAACTTGCATGCAAGTTTTTCATGCAAGTTGCATGCAAGTTTTCCATGCAAGTTGCATGCAAGTTTTTCATGCAAGTTGCATGCAAGTTTTTCATGCAAGTTGCATGCAAGTTGCATGCAAGTTTTTCATGCAAGTTGCATGCAAGTTTTTCATGCAAGTTGCATGCAAGTTTTTCATGCAATTTGCATGCAAGTTTTCCATGCAAGTTGCATGCAAGTTTTTCATGCAAGTTGCATGCAAGTTTTTCATGCATGTTGCATGCAAGTTTTTCATGCAAGTTGCATGCAAGTTTTTCATGCAAGTTGCATGCAAGTTGCATGCAAGTTTTTCATGCAAGTTGCATGCAAGTTTTTCATGCAAGTTGCATGCAAGTTTTTCATGCAAGTTGCATGCAAGTTTTCCATGCAAGTTTTTCATGCAAGTTTTTCATGCAAGTTTTTCATGCAAGTTTTTCATGCAAGTTGCATGCAAGTTTTTCATGCAAGTTTTTCATGCAAGTCGCATGCAAGTTTTTCATGCAAGTTGCATGCAAGTTTTTCATGCAAGTTGCATGCAAGTTTTTCATGCAAGTTGCATGCAAGTTTTTCATGCAAGTCGCATGCAAGTTTTTCATGAAAGTTGCATGCAAGTTTTTCATGCAAGTTTTCCATGCAAGTTTCATGCAAGTTTTCCATGCAAGTTGCATGCAAGTTTTCCATGCAAGTTGCATGCAAGTTTTTCATGCAACTTGCATGCAAGTTTTTCATGCAAGTTGCATGCAAGTTTTCCATGCAAGTTTTCCATGCAAGTTGCATGCAAGTTTTTCATGCAAGTTTTTCACGCAAGTTTTTCATGCAAGTTTTTCATGCAAGTTTTTCATGCAAGTTTTTCATGCAAGTTTTTCATGCAAGTTTCATGCAAGTTTTTCATGCAAGTTTTTCATGCAAGTTTTTCATGCAAGTTGCATGCAAGTTTTTCATGCAAGTTGCATTCAAGTTTTTCATGCAAGTTTTCCATGCAAGTTGCATGCAAGTTTTTCATGCAAGTTTTCCACGCAAGTTTTTCATGCAAGTTTTTCATGCAAGTTTTTCATGCAAGTTTTTCATGCAAGTTTCATGCAAGTTTTTCATGCAAGTTGCATGCAAGTTTTCCATGCAAGTTGCATGCAAGTTTTTCATGCAAGTTGCATGCAAGTTTTCCATGCAAGTTGCATGCAAGTTTTTCATGCAAGTTGCATGCAAGTTTTTCATGCAAGTTGCATGCAAGTTTTTCATGCAAGTTGCATGCAAGTTTTTCATGCAAGTTGCATGCAAGTTTTTCATGCAAGTTGCATGCAAGTTTTTCATGCAAGTTGCATGCAAGATTTTCATGCAAGTCGCATGCAAGTTTTTCATGCAAGTTGCATGCAAGTTTTTCATGCAAGTTGCATGCAAGTTTTTCATGCAAGTTTCATGCAAGTTTTTCATGCAAGTTGCATGCAAGTTTTTCATGCAAGTCGCATGCAAGTTGCATGCAAGTTTTTCATGCAAGTTGCATGCAAGTTTTTCATGCAAGTTGCATGCAAGTTTTTCATGCAAGTTGCATGCAAGTTTTTTATGCAAGTTGCATGCAAGTTTTCCATGCAAGTTGCATGCAAGTTTTTCATGCAAGTTGCATGCAAGTTTTTCATGCAAGTTGCATGCAAGTTTTTCATGCAAGTCGCATGCAAGTTTTTCATGCAAGTTGCATGTAAGTTTTTCATGCAAGTTGCATGCAAGTTTTCCATGCAAGTTTTTCATGCAAGTTGCATGCAAATTTTTCATGCAAGTTGCATGCAAGTTTTTCATGCAAGTTGCATGCAAGTTTTCCATGCAAGTTGCATGCAAGTTTTTCATGCAAGTTGCATGCAAGTTTTTCATGCAAGTTGCATGCAAGTTTTTCATGCAAGTTGCATGCAAGTTTTTCATGCAAGTTGCATGCAAGTTTTTCATGCAAGTTGCATGCAAGTTTTTCATGCAAGTTGCATGCAAGTTTTTCATGCAAGTTGCATGCAAGTTTTTCATGCAAGTCGCATGCAAGTTTTTCATGCAAGTTGCATGCAAGTTTTTCATGCAAGTTGCATGCAAGTTTTCCGTGCAAGTTTTTCATGCAAGTTACATGCAAGTTTTTCATGCAAGTCGCATGCAAGTTTTCCATGCAAGTTTTCCATGCAAGTTTTTCATGCAAGTTGCATGCAAGTTTTTCATGCAAGTTGCATGCAAGTTTTCCATGCAAGTTTTTCATGCAAGTTTTTCATGCAAGTTTTTCATGCAAGTTTTTCATGCAAGTTTTTCATGCAAGTTTTTCATGCAAGTTTTTCATGCAAGTTGCATGCAAGTTTTTCATGCAAGTTGCATGTAAGTTTTTCATGCAAGTTGCATGCAAGTTTTTCATGCAAGTTGCATGCAAGTTTTTCATGCAAGTTGCATGCAAGTTTTTCATGCAAGTTGCATGCAAGTTTTTCATGCAAGTCGCATGCAAGTTTTTCATGCAAGTTGCATGCAAGTTTTTCATGCAAGTTGCATGCAAGTTTTTCATGCAAGTTGCATGCAAGTTTTTCATGCAAGTCGCATGCAAGTTTTTCATGCAAGTTGCATGCAAGTTTTTCATGCAAGTTACATGCAAGTTTTTCATGCAAGTCGCATGCAAGTTTTCCATGCAAGTTTTCCATGCAAGTTTTTCATGCAAGTTGCATGCAAGTTTTTCATGCAAGTCGCATGCAAGTTTTTCATGCAAGTTGCATGTAAGTTTTTCATGCAAGTTGCATGCAAGTTTTCCATGCAAGTTTTTCATGCAAGTTGCATGCAAGTTTTCCATGCAAGTTGCATGCAAGTTTTTCATGCAAGTTGCATGCAAGTTTTTCATGCAAGTCGCATGCAAGTTTTTCATGCAAGTTGCATGCAAGTTTTTCATGCAAGTTGCATGCAAGTTTTTCATGCAAGTTGCATGCAAGTTTTTCATGCAAGTTGCATGCAAGTTTTTCATGCAAGTCGCATGCAAGTTTTACATGCAAGTTGCATGCAAGTTTTTCATGCAAGTTGCATGCAAGTTTTTCATGCAAGTTGCATGCAAGTTTTTCATGCAAGTTGCATGCAAGTTTTTCATGCAAGTTGCATGCAAGTTTTTCATGCAAGTTTTTCATGCAAGTTTTTCATGCAAGTTTTTCATGCAAGTTGCATGCAAGTTTTCCATGCAAGTTGCATGCAAGTTTTTCATGCAAGTTGCATGCAAGTTTTTCATGCAAGTTGCATGCAAGTTTTCCATGCAAGTTGCATGCAAGTTTTTCATGCAAGTTGCATGCAAGTTTTTCATGCAAGTTGCATGCAAGTTTTTTATGCAAGTTGCATGCAAGTTTTTCATGCAAGTTGCATGCAAGTTTTTCATGCAAGTTGCATGCAAGTTTTTCATGCAAGTTGCATGCAAGTTTTCCATGCAAGTTGCATGCAAGTTTTTCATGCAAGTTGCATGCAAGTTTTTCATGCAAGTTACATGCAAGTTTTCCATGCAAGTTGCATGCAAGTTTTTCATGCAAGTTGCAAGCAAGTTTTTCATGCAAGTTGCATGCAAGTTTTTTATGCAAGTTGCATGCAAGTTTTTCATGCAAGTTGCATGCAAGTTTTTCATGCAAGTTGCATGCAAGTTTTTCATGCAAGTTGCATGCAAGTTTTTCATGCAAGTTGCATGCAAGTCGCATGCAAGTTTTACATGCAAGTTGCATGCAAGTTTTTCATGCAAGTTGCATGCAAGTTTTCCATGCAAGTTTTCCATGCAAGTTGCATGCAAGTTTTTCATGCAAGTTTTTCACGCAAGTTTTTCATGCAAGTTTTTCATGCAAGTTTTTCATGCAAGTTGCATGCAAGTTGCATGCAAGTTTTTCATGCAAGTTGCATGCAAGTTTTTCATGCAAGTTGCATGCAAGTTTTTCATGCAAGTTGCATGCAAGTTTTCCATGCAAGTTGCATGCAAGTTTTTCATGCAAGTTGCATGCAAGTTTTTCATGCAAGTTGCATGCAAGTTTTCCATGCAAGTTGCATGCAAGTTTTTCATGCAAGTTGCATGCAAGTTGCATGCAAGTTTTTCATGCAAGTTGCATGCAAGTTTTTCATGCAAGTTTTCCATGCAAGTTGCATGCAAGTTTTTCATGCAAGTTGCATGCAAGTTTTTCATGCAAGTTGCATGCAAGTTTTCCATGCAAGTTGCATGCAAGTTTTTCATGCAAGTTGCATGCAAGTTGCATGCAAGTTTTTCATGCAAGTTGCATGCAAGTTTTTCATGCAAGTTGCATGCAAGTTTTTCATGCAAGTTGCATGCAAGTTTTCCATGCAAGTTGCATGCAAGTTTTTCATGCAAGTTGCATGCAAGTTTTTCATGCAAGTTGCATGCAAGTTTTTCATGCAAGTTGCATGCAAGTTTTTCATGCAAGTTGCATGCAAGTTGCATGCAAGTTTTTCATGCAAGTTGCATGCAAGTTTTTCATGCAAGTTGCATGCAAGTTTTTCATGCAAGTCACATGCAAGTTTTTCATGAAAGTTGCATGCAAGTTTTTCATGCAAGTTTTCCATGCAAGTTTCATGCAAGTTTTCCATGCAAGTTGCATGCAAGTTTTCCATGCAAGTTGCATGCAAGTTTTTCATGCAACTTGCATGCAAGTTTTTCATGCAAGTTGCATGCAAGTTTTCCATGCAAGTTGCATGCAAGTTTTTCATGCAAGTTGCATGCAAGTTTTTCATGCAAGTTGCATGCAAGTTGCATGCAAGTTTTCCATGCAAGTTGCATGCAAGTTTTTCATGCAAGTTGCATGCAAGTTTTTCATGCAAGTTGCATGCAAGTTTTTCATGCAAGTTGCATGCAAGTTTTTCATGCAAGTTGCATGCAAGTTGCATGCAAGTTTTTCATGCAAGTTGCATGCAAGTTTTTCATGCAAGTTGCATGCAAGTTTTTCATGCAAGTTGCATGCAAGTTTTCCATGCAAGTTTTTCATGCAAGTTTTTCATGCAAGTTTTTCATGCAAGTTTTTCATGCAAGTTGCATGCAAGTTTTTCATGCAAGTTTTTCATGCAAGTCGCATGCAAGTTTTTCATGCAAGTTGCATGCAAGTTTTTCATGCAAGTTGCATGCAAGTTTTTCATGCAAGTTGCATGCAAGTTTTTCATGCAAGTCGCATGCAAGTTTTTCATGAAAGTTGCATGCAAGTTTTTCATGCAAGTTTTCCATGCAAGTTTCATGCAAGTTTTCCATGCAAGTTGCATGCAAGTTTTCCATGCAAGTTGCATGCAAGTTTTTCATGCAACTTGCATGCAAGTTTTTCATGCAAGTTGCATGCAAGTTTTCCATGCAAGTTTTCCATGCAAGTTGCATGCAAGTTTTTCATGCAAGTTTTTCACGCAAGTTTTTCATGCAAGTTTTTCATGCAAGTTTTTCATGCAAGTTTTTCATGCAAGTTTTTCATGCAAGTTTCATGCAAGTTTTTCATGCAAGTTTTTCATGCAAGTTTTTCATGCAAGTTGCATGCAAGTTTTTCATGCAAGTTGCATTCAAGTTTTTCATGCAAGTTTTCCATGCAAGTTGCATGCAAGTTTTTCATGCAAGTTTTCCACGCAAGTTTTTCATGCAAGTTTTTCATGCAAGTTTTTCATGCAAGTTTTTCATGCAAGTTTCATGCAAGTTTTTCATGCAAGTTGCATGCAAGTTTTCCATGCAAGTTGCATGCAAGTTTTTCATGCAAGTTGCATGCAAGTTTTCCATGCAAGTTGCATGCAAGTTTTTCATGCAAGTTGCATGCAAGTTTTTCATGCAAGTTGCATGCAAGTTTTTCATGCAAGTTGCATGCAAGTTTTTCATGCAAGTTGCATGCAAGTTTTTCATGCAAGTTGCATGCAAGTTTTTCATGCAAGTTGCATGCAAGATTTTCATGCAAGTCGCATGCAAGTTTTTCATGCAAGTTGCATGCAAGTTTTTCATGCAAGTTGCATGCAAGTTTTTCATGCAAGTTTCATGCAAGTTTTTCATGCAAGTTGCATGCAAGTTTTTCATGCAAGTCGCATGCAAGTTGCATGCAAGTTTTTCATGCAAGTTGCATGCAAGTTTTTCATGCAAGTTGCATGCAAGTTTTTCATGCAAGTTGCATGCAAGTTTTTTATGCAAGTTGCATGCAAGTTTTCCATGCAAGTTGCATGCAAGTTTTTCATGCAAGTTGCATGCAAGTTTTTCATGCAAGTTGCATGCAAGTTTTTCATGCAAGTCGCATGCAAGTTTTTCATGCAAGTTGCATGTAAGTTTTTCATGCAAGTTGCATGCAAGTTTTCCATGCAAGTTTTTCATGCAAGTTGCATGCAAATTTTTCATGCAAGTTGCATGCAAGTTTTTCATGCAAGTTGCATGCAAGTTTTCCATGCAAGTTGCATGCAAGTTTTTCATGCAAGTTGCATGCAAGTTTTTCATGCAAGTTGCATGCAAGTTTTTCATGCAAGTTGCATGCAAGTTTTTCATGCAAGTTGCATGCAAGTTTTCCGTGCAAGTTTTTCATGCAAGTTACATGCAAGTTTTTCATGCAAGTCGCATGCAAGTTTTCCATGCAAGTTTTCCATGCAAGTTTTTCATGCAAGTTGCATGCAAGTTTTTCATGCAAGTTGCATGCAAGTTTTCCATGCAAGTTTTTCATGCAAGTTTTTCATGCAAGTTTTTCATGCAAGTTTTTCATGCAAGTTTTTCATGCAAGTTTTTCATGCAAGTTTTTCATGCAAGTTGCATGCAAGTTTTTCATGCAAGTTGCATGTAAGTTTTTCATGCAAGTTGCATGCAAGTTTTTCATGCAAGTTGCATGCAAGTTTTTCATGCAAGTTGCATGCAAGTTTTTCATGCAAGTTGCATGCAAGTTTTTCATGCAAGTCGCATGCAAGTTTTTCATGCAAGTTGCATGCAAGTTTTTCATGCAAGTTGCATGCAAGTTTTTCATGCAAGTTGCATGCAAGTTTTTCATGCAAGTCGCATGCAAGTTTTTCATGCAAGTTGCATGCAAGTTTTTCATGCAAGTTACATGCAAGTTTTTCATGCAAGTCGCATGCAAGTTTTCCATGCAAGTTTTCCATGCAAGTTTTTCATGCAAGTTGCATGCAAGTTTTTCATGCAAGTCGCATGCAAGTTTTTCATGCAAGTTGCATGTAAGTTTTTCATGCAAGTTGCATGCAAGTTTTCCATGCAAGTTTTTCATGCAAGTTGCATGCAAGTTTTCCATGCAAGTTGCATGCAAGTTTTTCATGCAAGTTGCATGCAAGTTTTTCATGCAAGTCGCATGCAAGTTTTTCATGCAAGTTGCATGCAAGTTTTTCATGCAAGTTGCATGCAAGTTTTTCATGCAAGTTGCATGCAAGTTTTTCATGCAAGTTGCATGCAAGTTTTTCATGCAAGTCGCATGCAAGTTTTACATGCAAGTTGCATGCAAGTTTTTCATGCAAGTTGCATGCAAGTTTTTCATGCAAGTTGCATGCAAGTTTTTCATGCAAGTTGCATGCAAGTTTTTCATGCAAGTTGCATGCAAGTTTTTCATGCAAGTTTTTCATGCAAGTTTTTCATGCAAGTTTTTCATGCAAGTTTTTCATGCAAGTTGCATGCAAGTTTTCCATGCAAGTTGCATGCAAGTTTTTCATGCAAGTTGCATGCAAGTTTTTCATGCAAGTTGCATGCAAGTTTTCCATGCAAGTTGCATGCAAGTTTTTCATGCAAGTTGCATGCAAGTTTTTCATGCAAGTTGCATGCAAGTTTTTTATGCAAGTTGCATGCAAGTTTTTCATGCAAGTTGCATGCAAGTTTTTCATGCAAGTTGCATGCAAGTTTTTCATGCAAGTTGCATGCAAGTTTTCCATGCAAGTTGCATGCAAGTTTTTCATGCAAGTTGCATGCAAGTTTTTCATGCAAGTTACATGCAAGTTTTCCATGCAAGTTGCATGCAAGTTTTTCATGCAAGTTGCATGCAAGTTTTTCATGCAAGTTGCATGCAAGTTTTTTATGCAAGTTGCATGCAAGTTTTTCATGCAAGTTGCATGCAAGTTTTTCATGCAAGTTGCATGCAAGTTTTTCATGCAAGTTGCATGCAAGTTTTTCATGCAAGTTTTTCATGCAAGTCGCATGCAAGTTTTACATGCAAGTTGCATGCAAGTTTTTCATGCAAGTTGCATGCAAGTTTTTCATGCAAGTTGCATGCAAGTTTTTCATGCAAGTTGCATGCAAGTTTTTCATGCAAGTTTTTCATGCAAGTTGCATGCAAGTTTTTCATGCAAGTTTTCCACGCAAGTTTTTCATGCAAGTTTTTCATGCAAGTTTTTCATGCAAGTTTTTCATGCAAGTTTTTCATGCAAGTTTCATGCAAGTTTTTCATGCAAGTTTTTCATGCAAGTTTCATGCAAGTTTTTCATGCAAGTTTTTCATGCAAGTTTTTCATGCAAGTTTTTCATGCAAGTTGCATGCAAGTTTTTCATGCAAGTTGCATGCAAGTTTTTCATGCAAGTTGCATGCAAGTTTTTCATGCAAGTTGCATGCAAGTTTTTCATGCAAGTTGCATGCAAGTTTTTCATGCAAGTTGCATGCAAGTTTTCCATGCAAGTTGCATGCAAGTTTTTCATGCAAGTTGCATGCAAGTTTTTCATGCAAGTTGCATGCAAGTTTTCCATGCAAGTTGCATGCAAGTTTTTCATGCAAGTTGCATGCAAGTTGCATGCAAGTTGCATGCAAGTTTTTCATGCAAGTTGCATGCAAGTTTTTCATGCAAGTTGCATGCAAGTTTTTCATGCAAGTTGCATGCAAGTTTTCCATGCAAGTTGCATGCAAGTTTTTCATGCAAGTTGCATGCAAGTTGCATGCAAGTTTTTCATGCAAGTTGCATGCAAGTTTTTCATGCAAGTTGCATGCAAGTTTTTCATGCAAGTTGCATGCAAGTTTTTCATGCAAGTCACATGCAAGTTTTTCATGAAAGTTGCATGCAAGTTTTTCATGCAAGTTTTCCATGCAAGTTTCATGCAAGTTTTCCATGCAAGTTGCATGCAAGTTTTCCATGCAAGTTGCATGCAAGTTTTTCATGCAACTTGCATGCAAGTTTTTCATGCAAGTTGCATGCAAGTTTTCCATGCAAGTTGCATGCAAGTTTTTCATGCAAGTTGCATGCAAGTTTTTCATGCAAGTTGCATGCAAGTTGCATGCAAGTTTTTCATGCAAGTTGCATGCAAGTTTTTCATGCAAGTTGCATGCAAGTTTTTCATGCAAGTTGCATGCAAGTTTTCCATGCAAGTTGCATGCAAGTTTTTCATGCAAGTTGCATGCAAGTTTTTCATGCAAGTTGCATGCAAGTTTTTCATGCAAGTTGCATGCAAGTTTTTCATGCAAGTTGCATGCAAGTTGCATGCAAGTTTTTCATGCAAGTTGCATGCAAGTTTTTCATGCAAGTTGCATGCAAGTTTTTCATGCAAGTCGCATGCAAGTTTTTCATGAAAGTTGCATGCAAGTTTTTCATGCAAGTTTTCCATGCAAGTTTCATGCAAGTTTTCCATGCAAGTTGCATGCAAGTTTTCCATGCAAGTTGCATGCAAGTTTTTCATGCAACTTGCATGCAAGTTTTTCATGCAAGTTGCATGCAAGTTTTCCATGCAAGTTTTCCATGCAAGTTGCATGCAAGTTTTTCATGCAAGTTTTCCACGCAAGTTTTTCATGCAAGTTTTTCATGCAAGTTTTTCATGCAAGTTTTTCATGCAAGTTTTTCATGCAAGTTTTTCATGCAAGTTTTTCATGCAAGTTGCATGCAAGTTTTTCATGCAAGTTGCATTCAAGTTTTTCATGCAAGTTTTCCATGCAAGTTGCATGCAAGTTTTTCATGCAAGTTTTCCACGCAAGTTTTTCATGCAAGTTTTTCATGCAAGTTTTTCATGCAAGTTTCATGCAAGTTTTTCATGCAAGTTGCATGCAAGTTTTCCATGCAAGTTGCATGCAAGTTTTTCATGCAAGTTACATGCAAGTTTTCCATGCAAGTTGCATGCAAGTTTTTCATGCAAGTTGCATGCAAGTTTTTCATGCAAGTTGCATGCAAGTTTTTCATGCAAGTTGCATGCAAGTTTTTCATGCAAGTTGCATGCAAGTTTTTCATGCAAGTTGCATGCAAGTTTTTCATGCAAGTTGCATGCAAGTTTTTCATGCAAGTTGCATGCAAGATTTTCATGCAAGTCGCATGCAAGTTTTTCATGCAAGTTGCATGCAAGTTTTTCATGCAAGTTGCATGCAAGTTTTTCATGCAAGTTTCATGCAAGTTTTTCATGCAAGTTGCATGCAAGTTTTTCATGCAAGTCGCATGCAAGTTTTACATGCAAGTTGCATGCAAGTTTTTCATGCAAGTTGCATGCAAGTTTTTCATGCAAGTTGCATGCAAGTTTTTCATGCAAGTTGCATGCAAGTTTTTTATGCAAGTTGCATGCAAGTTTTCCATGCAAGTTGCATGCAAGTTTTTCATGCAAGTTGCATGCAAGTTTTTCATGCAAGTTGCATGCAAGTTTTTCATGCAAGTCGCATGCAAGTTTTTCATGCAAGTTGCATGTAAGTTTTTCATGCAAGTTGCATGCAAGTTTTCCATGCAAGTTTTTCATGCAAGTTGCATGCAAATTTTTCATGCAAGTTGCATGCAAGTTTTTCATGCAAGTTGCATGCAAGTTTTCCATGCAAGTTGCATGCAAGTTTTTCATGCAAGTTGCATGCAAGTTTTTCATGCAAGTTGCATGCAAGTTTTTCATGCAAGTTGCATGCAAGTTTTTCATGCAAGTTGCATGCAAGTTTTTCATGCAAGTTGCATGCAAGTTTTTCATGCAAGTTGCATGCAAGTTTTTCATGCAAGTTGCATGCAAGTTTTTCATGCAAGTCGCATGCAAGTTTTTCATGCAAGTTGCATGCAAGTTTTTCATGCAAGTTGCATGCAAGTTTTCCGTGCAAGTTTTTCATGCAAGTTACATGCAAGTTTTTCATGCAAGTCGCATGCAAGTTTTCCATGCAAGTTTTCCATGCAAGTTTTTCATGCAAGTTGCATGCAAGTTTTTCATGCAAGTTGCATGCAAGTTTTCCATGCAAGTTTTTCATGCAAGTTTTTCATGCAAGTTTTTCATGCAAGTTTTTCATGCAAGTTTTTCATGCAAGTTTTTCATGCAAGTTTTTCATGCAAGTTTTTCATGCAAGTTTTTCATGCAAGTTGCATGTAAGTTTTTCATGCAAGTTGCATGCAAGTTTTTCATGCAAGTTGCATGCAAGTTTTTCATGCAAGTTGCATGCAAGTTTTTCATGCAAGTTGCATGCAAGTTTTTCATGCAAGTCGCATGCAAGTTTTTCATGCAAGTTGCATGCAAGTTTTTCATGCAAGTCGCATGCAAGTTTTTCATGCAAGTTGCATGCAAGTTTTTCATGCAAGTTACATGCAAGTTTTTCATGCAAGTCGCATGCAAGTTTTCCATGCAAGTTTTCCATGCAAGTTTTTCATGCAAGTTGCATGCAAGTTTTTCATGCAAGTCGCATGCAAGTTTTTCATGCAAGTTGCATGTAAGTTTTTCATGCAAGTTGCATGCAAGTTTTCCATGCAAGTTTTTCATGCAAGTTGCATGCAAGTTTTCCATGCAAGTTGCATGCAAGTTTTTCATGCAAGTTGCATGCAAGTTTTTCATGCAAGTCGCATGCAAGTTTTTCATGCAAGTTGCATGCAAGTTTTTCATGCAAGTTGCATGCAAGTTTTTCATGCAAGTTGCATGCAAGTTTTTCATGCAAGTTGCATGCAAGTTTTTCATGCAAGTCGTATGCAAGTTTTACATGCAAGTTGCATGCAAGTTTTTCATGCAAGTTGCATGCAAGTTTTTCATGCAAGTTGCATGCAAGTTTTTCATGCAAGTTGCATGCAAGTTTTTCATGCAAGTTTTTCATGCAAGTTTTTCATGCAAGTTTTTCATGCAAGTTGCATGCAAGTTTTCCATGCAAGTTGCATGCAAGTTTTTCATGCAAGTTGCATGCAAGTTTTTCATGCAAGTTGCATGCAAGTTTTCCATGCAAGTTGCATGCAAGTTTTTCATGCAAGTTGCATGCAAGTTTTTCATGCAAGTTGCATGCAAGTTTTTTATGCAAGTTGCATGCAAGTTTTTCATGCAAGTTGCATGCAAGTTTTTCATGCAAGTTGCATGCAAGTTTTTCATGCAAGTTGCATGCAAGTTTTCCATGCAAGTTGCATGCAAGTTTTTCATGCAAGTTGCATGCAAGTTTTTCATGCAAGTTGCATGCAAGTTTTCCATGCAAGTTGCATGCAAGTTTTTCATGCAAGTTGCATGCAAGTTTTTCATGCAAGTTGCATGCAAGTTTTTTATGCAAGTTGCATGCAAGTTTTTCATGCAAGTTGCATGCAAGTTTTTCATGCAAGTTGCATGCAAGTTTTTCATGCAAGTTGCATGCAAGTTTTTCATGCAAGTTGCATGCAAGTTTTTCATGCAAGTTGCATGCAAGTTTTTCATGCAAGTCGCATGCAAGTTTTACATGCAAGTTGCATGCAAGTTTTTCATGCAAGTTGCATGCAAGTTTTTCATGCAAGTTGCATGCAAGTTTTTCATGCAAGTTGCATGCAAGTTTTTCATGCAAGTTTTTCATGCAAGTTGCATGCAAGTTTTTCATGCAAGTTTTCCACGCAAGTTTTTCATGCAAGTTTTTCATGCAAGTTTTTCATGCAAGTTTTTCATGCAAGTTTTTCATGCAAGTTTCATGCAAGTTTTTCATGCAAGTTTTTCATGCAAGTTTCATGCAAGTTTTTCATGCAAGTTTTTCATGCAAGTTTTTCATGCAAGTTTTTCATGCAAGTTTTTCATGCAAGTTGCATGCAAGTTTTTCATGCAAGTTGCATGCAAGTTTTTCATGCAAGTTGCATGCAAGTTTTTCATGCAAGTTGCATGCAAGTTTTTCATGCAAGTTGCATGCAAGTTTTTCATGCAAGTTGCATGCAAGTTTTTCATGCAAGTTGCATGCAAGTTTTCCATGCAAGTTTTTCGTGCAAGTTGTATGCAAGTTTTTCATGCAAGTTTTTCATGCAAGTTGCATGCAAGTTTTTCATGCAAGTTGCATGCAAGTTTTTTATGCAAGTTGCATGCAAGTTTTTCATGCAAGTTTTCCATGCAAGTTGCATGCAAGTTTTTCATGCAAGTTGCATGCAAGTTTTCCATGCAAGTTGCATGCAAGTTTTTCATGCAAGTTGCATACAAGTTTTTCATGCAAGTTGCATGCAAGTTTTTCATGCAAGTTGCATGCAAGTTTTTCATGCAAGTTGCATGCAAGTTTTTCATGCAAGTCGCATGCAAGTTGCATGCAAGTTTTTCATGCAAGTTGCATGCAAGTTTTTCATGCAAGTTGCATGCAAGTTTTTCATGCAAGTTGCATGCAAGTTTTTCATGCAAGTTGCATGCAAGTTTTTCATGCAAGTTGCATGCAAGTTTTTCATGCAAGTTGCATGCAAGTTTTTCATGCAAGTCGCATGCAAGTTTTTCATGCAAGTTGCATGCAAGTTTTTCATGCAAGTTGCATGCAAGTTTTTCATGCAAGTTGCATGCAAGTTTTTCATGCAAGTTGCATGCAAGTTTTTCATGCAAGTTGCATGCAAGTTTTTCATGCAAGTCGCATGCAAGTTTTTCATGCAAGTTGCATGCAAGTTTTCCATGCAAGTTTTTCATGCAAGTTGCATGCAAGTTTTTCATGCAAGTTGCATGCAAGTTTTTCATGCAAGTGTCATGCAAGTTGCATGCAAGTTTTTCATGCAAGTTGCATGCAAGTTTTTCATGCAAGTTGCACGCAAGTTTTCCATGCAATTTGCATGCAAGTTTTCCATGCAAGTTGCATGCAAATTTTTCATGCAAGTTGCATGCAAGTTTTTCATGCAAGTTGCATGCAAGTTTTTCATGCAAGTTGCATGCAAGTTTTTCATGCAAGTCGCATGCAAGTTTTTCATGCAAGTTGCATGCAAGTTTTTCATGCAAGTTGCATGCAAGTTTTTCATGCAAGTTGCATGCAAGTTTTTCATGCAAGTTGCATGCAAGTTTTTCATGCAAGTTGCATGCAAGTTTTTTATGCAAGTCGCATGCAAGTTTTTCATGCAAGTTGCATGCAAGTTTTCCATGCAAGTTTTTCATGCAAGTTGCATGCAAGTTTTTCATGCAAGTTGCATGCAAGTTTTTCATGCAAGTGTCATGCAAGTTTTTCATGCAAGTTGCATGCAAGTTTTTCATGCAAGTTGCATGCAAGTTTTTCATGCAAGTTGCATGCAAGTTTTCCATGCAAGTTGCATGCAAGTTTTTCATGCAAGTTTTTCGTGCAAGTTGCATGCAAGTTTTTCGTGCAAGTTACATGCAAGTTCTTCGTGCAAGTTGCTTGCAAGTTTTTCATGCAACATGATTCTTTTTTCTTGTCTCAGCCTATCCTATGCTCTAGCTTTTGTTACACCTTATGCACCTTATGCGAATCACAGTTTATACATATAATATTATATTAGTTAGCAAAACAAAAATTTACCGACCGTTCGCGACGTCCGTGTCGGTGCGTCGTCGATGCTTACCGGCGACACCCACGAGACAGACAACAACAATGCAGGTCATAGAGTACCTATATTATCTAGAGAAACGACTCGTTCCCCTCTTGCCAAAAACACCCGCAAAATTTATTTGCGATGAGTAAGAGAAAATTCTCTTATTTTACTCTTTTTTTCCTATTCGTGAATCAGTGTGAATCGTGGATTCAAACACAAAATGGCGCCATTAGCTCAGTTATTTTTTTATAGAGTCGCGTTTTTAACATAAATATATATGAATATTACTAGATTTGAATGCTAAAAGCAAGACAACACTAAACAAATTTGTTTCAGTCCATTTAAAAGTTATTTAAAGTAATTTTATTGAAATTTTGTTTTTAAATTTCAATTTTTGAATTTAACGTATTCTTATTTTAAATATCTCAGCGCAAGAACCCATCATAATTGAGCAAAAACGTGTATACTATTTGTTACAGCAGTGGTGGATGGGGTTCCATTTAAAATGCACGGGATCACTAATACATGCTCAACGAATAGTCGACAAAATGGTCCCATTCTCTCACTACAGCTTGTAGGGTAAAAGAGAACGAACACCTTAAGTCGGTTCTCTAGATAATATAGGTACTCTATGATGCAAGTATGCACTTCAAGTCACAGTCAGGCATTTTTTGGTTGCGCTCAGTTATGACAGTGTCGCGAGCTTGCGGATGTCGATTGTTTGATCCGACGCCGCCGGCCGACGGCGACGCCTCACCGACAGCCTGCGTAAACTCTAAAAGTCGCCTTTACTTTCATGTTTTTTGCATTTTTATGATATGTAACGCGTACGCCAAAATAATTCTTCGGTTTCTTTTGAAATTTTGGGCGTTGTCTGTTAAGCTATACACGTACGACAAAACAGAGTTAATTAAAAAATATACCAAAATTACATGAATATTTTGTCGTATATGCCAAAATGTGGCGTATACGACAAAACAAAACTAAGGGATGGGTTATTATGTGGATAGACGATAAAATGCAAACTGAGTATCTCGGTAACCAGTAATTAATAGGCGAAATCTGATCACAGAAATGGAAAGAGGATCTTCGAAAACATAGTACTGCATACCCACTTTAAAAAAGTGAATTTTGGCGTTTACGACAAAACAATTCTAGGGCGACGATATATCGCTCAATATATCACGAACTGGCGTACATAAGTGTTTTTTTTCAAATTTTCCACATTTTAAAGGTGTTCTATTTTTTTTAAACCAGATGTGGGGGGGCGGCTTAATTTTTTTTGATAATAGCTTCTTTTTCGGTTTGCTTTTTCCTTCAATTCAGTTAGTTTTATTTGATACCTTAGGAATCTTTTATTTTAATCATATAACTAGTCTGTCAATGGAAAAACTGTACCGAAACTTTGCACTCCCTTTGAACATGTTTAATTAATTTAAAACATTCACAAAATACATGCAGGTCCTTCAGAAAAACCACTTTAAAATCACTGCTTTAGCTCCTTCAAAAATTACTATCCTCCAAATATTTAACAAATTCTAAATTTTGTGAAAGCCCCTTAACACTTAAGGTAGGTACCTAGATTATACGACTATACTTATCCAAATTATCCTCTTAAAACTGCCCCTCGCTATCTATTCTTCAAAGTTGAACATGCTTTTCAAATAAGATTTGAATAATCAAGAGAGGAATAGTATACCTACTATACGAGTAGGTACCTTAAAATTATACCCATACAAAAACATCTTCAAACGAGATTATACTTTCGGTGCATTTGAATAAAATTCACTGATCCTAAAAACATAAAATCTCCTTCTTATTCTTTGTATAGTTATGCTCCACATAATATGGCATACAGTCGAACACACCCAGTTCACGAATTACTTCAAAAAAATTGTATTTACTTTAACCCCGACAACACTTCATCTAATTTGCATCCTTCCTCCAGCTGTGTGTAGAGGCATAGAGGAGCTTCCAAATCCCCACGGAAACATGTCAAGGTGTGAAACTACCACCGAAATGCACCAAGCTTATTATTAACGATGACAGCCACACAAAAAATAGCTTTGCGGCTGCAGAGGTTTTCATAAAGTCCTTTCCATCAACATACAAATGCAAATGCATCATACATATGAGCTTGTTGTCTTTGGTCCTTCTCCGTATCTGTAAGCCTATAAATACAGAGACATGCCCTTCTACAGAGGAAACATACCACAAGGACCCTACTCCTCGCCGTATACAATCCCTTCTTCTTTAAACACACTAAGCTAAGCATGATGGACTACACAGTAGAATTGCCCTGAAGTGATATACTCTCATCGCGATGAGATAGAAAACGAATGGTGGGGCAAGATTTATGCAATCCCCTCGACTCGGCTATTGTTGCATATCTCTGATGGTTTCCTCCGACACAAGCCTTCGTGTAACACATAATTTTTCGGTACACATCAGTCTTCCATCATATCATTAGTCATCAACTCAGATGCAAGTAAAGCTTTTTGTTTGTCCTGGAGTCCTGGTTTGAATCTGGAGTCTGTATATACATCATCTCATAGCAGCACATCGCGTATGTGTCGTTTCGTGAATGATGAAACATTGTAACATAGCCTAAAGGGCTTGGGTAATTGTTATTCTTTGCTCGGAGCATATTTTTTAATGAACTTAACCTGCGGGCCACTTTTGCTCTGTGACTTTGAATTATTTATCGAGGCTATAAAACCTGCAGAGCTTCCAAAAAAAAAAAACACAAAAATAAGCCGAAAAATAAAGGATGGTTCTGCCTTCTAAAAAATATGTTCGTCCATCCAACAATGGAGTCTCTCGTGTGTTCTATGTGATGGCATGCAAAAAAGTCGGTTTTTTTTTTTTTGGAGGACACAAAAACAATTCAAAAAGTTTTTAGTTTCACAGTTGACACCATTTGTTGGAGAGGTCTTGTCGACAATGAGAGAGAGAGTCAGGAGCTGCCTTCTCAATCCTCTGATTCTGACGAAACAGGGTGTGTCAAGTGGCTAAGTGAATTCAAGCCCGAAGCCATAGTAAAGGCCAACGCAAGCATAAAACGGATAAAAGTTAAAAAAAAAAAAAACAACAAAAAGCTAAAATGGAAACCCCGGGAAAATTGCATATCCTGTTATCAGGAATCCTGCCTTACCTGCCATATATATAGGTGAAAATGAGGCGTCACCTAAGCTCGATTTCAGTCATTCTATGGCTCGGCCAGGGAGAGCACAAAAAAATTAGGAAGCACTAAATCATGTGTCGGCGGCGCGGTGGCCACCCGAAAACTTAGCACAAACACTATGGTGTGTGACACCGCATTACCACACATGAATCTAGTAGCTGCTGCCAGGTTCTAGTCCAATTCCCACAACGCGCTGTTATAGTCCTGTTCTATACATATCTACTGTATTGGCAGCGGGCAGTGGAAACTCCTGCTGCAGCGCCAGGATGTTGGTTAGGTAGTTTGTGGTTTGAGGGAAAACCTCGAGGAAAATGGTAAGGGGCAGTTAGGGTTTTAGAGTTTTAGAATTTTTTTTTCTTTCTTTTTTTCGTTTTAGAAGTTAACACCAACCGCCTGCCGTCCTGTGATGAGAGGGAGGTCTTAACAAGCGATGAAAACACGCGTTAAAAGTATAAGTGAATGTGTAGATGGCGAAGCTGAGGGGGCGAGATGACATGAAAGTTCGTATAGAGTTTCATTAATGCATAAGGGAATTCCATTTTGGTGTCATTTGCATTTGTGATAAAGTGAATTTGATGAATGGACATTAAGAGCATTTGAATAATTGATTTAGGTGATTTTTATCAATTAGACATTTATCAAATCACCTTCAGAAGGTGACATTTTATCAACAAACTTAAGTTTTGTGTTAAAATGACGCAAAAAAAGATATCGTTAAAAATTGCCTAAATAAACGAAAACTGCAATAGACACAACAAGCTTCGAACGCTTTGAAAAGCCACAGTATCCAAATTTTATTTCTCGATGGTGAATATATAAATACGCGAGTAAGTATACGCGCGCCTGCGTTCAACTATCTGGTAAAGCAAACATTAAAAAAAAAATTATCTTCCAAAATAAAAAAAAGTACCTACTTAGTTAAATTTTTTACACTTGTCAAAACAATTAAGGGAACAAAAAAAAAAAATCACTTTTTTTTAGTGTTTTTCGAAGAGCTGTATCTCTGTTTTGCGTTAGTTACAATACTGATAAGCGTGGAGAAGAAAAAAAAAACATTTTTTTCAAAACAAAAATTGGAGCAAAAAATAAATATTTTTTTCAAAATTTTCAAATTTTAGTTGTAATTTTTTTTTCTCGAAAAGATGTTTTTCTCCCCCTTAAAATCTCATCAGTATTGTAACTAACACAAAACTTTGAAAAAAGTGGGCAGAAATTGGTGTTTTCGTTTCCATTTTGATGACAATTTCACAATGTTTATGAACCACCCAATTTGTTCCCTTAATTGGTTTTTACGACTTTGATCATTTGGTACATGAAAACGGTTCAATGGATTTATTTGAAATTTTACAGAAATATTGTTCGTCTATAAAAAAAACCTTAAAAAAACCATTTGCGAAAATTTCTCAATACAAAAAGGATTAAGCTTCTGAATGCTTTTTGTTTCATCTCAATACGACCACTTTTCACAGAGATACAGCTCTTCGAAAAACACTAAAAAAAAAAGTGATTTTCTTTTGTTCCCTTAATTGTTTTGACAAGTGTAGAAAAAAAATTTGGAGAAAACAATAAACCTGGTATCTCCCTGCCCCCTGCAAGTCTCGCCATTTTTACCATTTAAAAAAATATCGATTTATTAAGCCTCCCTGTTAGTTGAAGTGATTAAGTGGCAACATTCACCAAGAAGTTAACACTTTCTCTCATAGATAAATCGTACTGCAATTAATACCCAAAATGAAAAGTTCACAAAACACAAAATTTTATAGTTTAAAAAAAAATTATCAAGTTAATGAATTGCAAGTAGTAGATTTTAAACCGAAAATCCCTTTTGCCGTTGTTTCTTTAATGTTTTTTTTTAATGTTTTATTTAATCTGACCCTGAGCAGGGTGCTACATGGTGATTTGCATAAGGTGTGGCAAAAAGCTAGGGCGTGTAGGTTGGACTTTGACAAGAAAAATATCGTATGGGAAGGGGGGGGATTTATTTCCCACCTGTTTAGGCGGGAGAGGGGCAATTTTCAAAAAAAAATCACTTAAACAGAAAAAAATCATTCAAAAATAACGGTAATACCTTGAAAAATCAGATATCCCTCTTTAATTTAATTTTTAAATAAAGTTGTTCAAAAGAATAGTTTTTTAAAAATTAATTTACAAAGGCAAAATTTTGAAAAAAAAAAACCAACTTTTTTTAATATTTTTTTTTTTTCAAAATTTTACGTAATTAAGTATTATTTTGTTCCCAATGTCCAATGCCCTTATTCATTTTTGATCAAATACAAAAAACCGAGTGTCGAAATGTTTTAAAGTTTTTGAGAAAATTAAAAATAACAAAAACTACTTTTCTCTAAGAAAACCTTTTTATTTTAGTTTTTAAGTTATTGGATTCTTAGGTGAATTTACAAAAGGAAGGATTAACTTTTTTAATATTTTTGTATTATCAGTCTTATAAGCATACAATTAAGTGACAAGGTACTGTAATAACCATTTTAGTTCTGTAGGCCTAATAACTTGAGACGATTTTCGTATAGGGAGGTAAGTTATATGGGTGCTCCCTACCAAGTCCGCGCAAAGCAAACCGGATAAATCTCCGCTGAACAGCCTCAATGCGTTGAATATGGCCATGATAGTAAGGTGACCAGACTGGGGAGGCATATTCCAGAAGGGGCCTAACAAAGCTAATATAAAGGGACTTAATGACGTAGGGATTCGAGAATTATCTTGGCCATCGCTTAGTGAACCTCAGAGTGTTTTTCGTTGAGAACACCTGGGTGAGAGCATTGGGTTAAAATTGACCTGCGATTTTTTTTTAATCATGCAACGATACACGCTACCTAGCTAGTTGAAGAAAAATGTAATTGCGAATTAAGAAAAAAAATGTTCCTGAATCTTGAAACCTATAAAAATAAGAAGTACATGCATACTTAGATAAAAATACATAGTAACTATTATTTAATGTTTTAACTATTTTTTAACTCAATTTTCGATTATAGCGCCTTCTTATTGCTGCACATATAAATTTATACTTGATAAATTTTCCTGTAATTTGACTCCAGCCACTTCAATCCGTTGTTTCAGTTGTTCCAAAGATTCTATTTTCACTTATATAAATAATATCTAACGGAATTAAATCTGGTGATCTAGTTGGCCATTCTGTGGGACCTCCTCTTACTATCCAACGGTCACTAAAATGGTCATCAAGCCAGTTCCTTACAGTGTACTGATGCAGAAGATTTACTTTCTCTCCCTCTCGGTGCTCCAGTACTCCGTGCTCTCGAAGACGTTGATTGATTCTTGAAAATATCGTATAACTGGGACACCTCCGTTGAATGTGAACCCTCCTAATCGGTTATAAAACTTTGAAGAATATTTCAACAACAAAAAATTAAAAACCCATAAAACTACACTATTTGTGTTTCAAATTCAAAAGAGACCTATGTTACGAGCAAATAATTTTCAATTTATCAGTTAAAAATGCTTAACAATCTAACAACATGGTGATTGTGGCAAGGAAAATATTGTTATGTATAATTGTTAAAATTTTCTTGTAATACTATATTTGATGTTTTGATGTAATTTTTAGACGCCCCAGAAAGGTATTATTATGCTCTTAAACATTAAATTATAATTTTTATTTGTAGAACATGTTTACTATGACAAAACGACCATCTTTATTTGGTATATATCAAATTTGTTGTCAATTAACATATGTTTTTTCTGCTTGAATCTGTCAATTAAATTTACATAGATCACACATCAACGCACAAAGTGGTTTTAGATATTCATATCTATAATCAAATTTGGTCACACGCTGAACACAGTTACATACATATGCCATATGTAAATGAATGACTGCAAAACATATACATATTCTCATTTTTAATTGTAGCAATGGCGATGGCGTCAACGCATCAACTCCTACAACAGCAACAGAATTCTCTAAAAATATCTATGCAAATTGATTAAATGAACAAACCCACGAATCCGAAGTTTTGAAGTCAATATCACCAATAATGGTCATCACCTGACAAATCGAAATTTACACAAAACGCTGGCTGAGTTGTCACAATGACGCCACTATACCATGCCACCCCCACAAATTACGAAGAACCTTAGAAAACATCCAGAAACAGCCATTTGAGTTGCTTTATAACTTACGACATGACAATTAGAAATGCCTTACCATCTTTGGGCAGTCTTCGTTATGGTTCGTTCTAAAAATATCTTTCAGATACATATATATGTGTGTATATATGTACCTAACGATGGATGATGAGCAAGAGCAACCAGCTGTGTTGCTGGCTGTGGTTGCATGGGTATCCGTGTGGGTAAATGACCTTGCCATTCTCCGCACCAATGCCAGAGGCGCATCCATTCGAGTGCAGAATTAATGCCAAATGAAAATCCGCTTTCTTCATCTCTAAGCTTGTTAAAGACAACAACAAAAAAAATATACAAAAATAGATAAAATCAAGACTTAAGAACTCGATGTGCTGTTAAACATCAACTATACTGCAGCAGCAGCTATACGATGGATGGAGCAAAGATGGGGCACATGAAAATTGAAGACACATAGAGCTAACTCCGCAACTAACAGCTTTACCAGACCGATTGAACGGATTGCGGAGTGGCAGTCAATGTCTGAGAATTCGTGCGCGGCCTACTTTCTCCGCATTCCATTCGAGCTTGAACTCTTAAGTAAGTTAGGTAAGTGAGAGCTCTCACTGCACCGCACTATACCGCCCGCCACGCACTGTTATCTTTCTTCATACATAAGTGTGTAAGGCAGTGTTGTAGTAGATTGCGGTCTCTTGCGTGTACCGTAGTAAAATGTGGCCGTCATACACATCCAAAGTATAACTGTTCGAGAACAATTATCTATCTGACATTTTGGAGATAACATTCCTCTATCAAACGGTCATTCATTGATTTAGGTAATCTAAAAGAAAACCTTTAAATTATACTATACCTTACCTATTCTATAATACTAAGCCTCACTAAAGGTATATATGTAGCTCTCACATACGATTGCATAACTTTATAATATTACCTAAAACTTATTCATCATTTCAATGCATATCAGAAGATACAAAACAAAAAAAAAGAAAGAATTTTCGGATACTTTATCTGCACACAGATAAAACCAATGGAACAGGTAGAGACGTCGAATCAATTTGGGTCACTTGACTTAATGATTAAAATAGCAGAACCAGAAACACAGACGATGACATGGACGACAAAAAAAAAAAAAAAACAAGTATTCTAGAAGAAGAAATCCAAATAGCAGCATTGGGTGCTGTTCGGCTGGATAGGATGTGTTTTAAAAGGCACATTCCTATACACTCTGCGTCAATTAAACAAGATCATTTAAAAAATGTAATTTTTCATTTAGTACCTCGAGAAACTTTGGTCCATTTTTGAATAACTTTTTCATAATTTTCCAAACAATAAAAAATCTAAAGAAACAAAGAATAGGTATTTAATGCGACGAGACTTGAAAAATGCCAATTTATAAAAGTTAAAACAGTTTGTAGCCATTAAAAGTGTGGGTAAGCAAAATAGAAATTAAATAGGAAAAATTTAAAACAACGGTTACACCTACCAAAGACCTCTTCTTTATTTTTCTTTTTAAAATAAGTTCTTTTAGTAAACAGTTTTTTAAAAAATAATTTTCAAACTTAAATTTTTGATAAAAAAAAATTAAAAATTGTGTTCAAACTAATTTTTTTTTTTCAAAATTTTATATTATTAAGTAATATTTTCGTGTTTAATATTCCATGCTCCCATCAATTCTTAGCCAAACACTAAAAACCACACGTCAAAATGTATTCCAGTTTTTAAGAAAATTGAAAACAACTAAAGTAGGTTTTCCATGAATTTGACTTCCATCGGTTATTTTTTTGTTTCAAAAATTCTGTTTCAATGCATTAAGTAGTAAAGTAGACATCGTTATTTTCAATTTTTTCAAAAACTAAAATACATTTAGGCATCCGGTTTTTAGTGTTTGACTGGAAAAAATAGGAGCATCGAATATCAAAATATTACTTAATAACGTAAAATTTTGAAAAATATTAATTTGAACAGATTTTTTTTCATTATTTTTTCAAAATTTTGAGTTTTAAAATTAATTTTTCAAAATCTATTCTTTCAAGCAATTTGAATTAAAAAAGAAAATAACAGAACGAGCTTATGGCTTTAAAAAAAAAGTATAACATGACATTGTAAGTGTTGCCGTTGTTAAAAGAAAATTTCTATTTCAAGGCGATTTTTTAGAAAATTGCCCCTCATGGGGGAAATTGACCCCCCCCCCCCTCTCTTACGATTTTTTTCTTGTCTTAACCCAACCTACTCGCTCTAGCTTTTTGGTGCACCTTATAAAGAACACCCTGTATATTTATTATAAAAACACTATGCATTTAAAGACAGTAGTACATAGTACTTATTCATAGTCGTTTGCTAAACTCATGTTTTACAAAACCTCAGTTTAAGGCCTATTGATTCAATGAATATAGGTAGGTCCCAACTAACAATTTTTATCCTATATTCATCCAAGGAAACTACTTATCATCTATTATCTCACTCATATACGCTTTGAATAATACTCCAAAGAGTAAAAAAGGCGAATTCTATTGCACCTTTATGGAGTAAGTTCAAGTTATTCCGAAGAATGTGTTATGAGTAGTTTGATGAAAGTGCTATAGGAGTATTCCGACATATTAAAAAAAAAATATTTATTATTGATTTCTTTTTCTTATTTTATTTTTTTTTGATATTTCTTAAAGTTATTTTTCGTAATGGTTATCTGAAATAAAATCTCAAATTTGATTAGAAATTATTTTTATTATAAAAATAACTTACTTGTCTAGGAGTTGAACTCGTGTCCCATCGCACCGAAAACCTTGCTCGCTAACCGCATGGCCATTGTGGTATCTATTTTTGTAGCATTTAAGCAGCAATACTTTCTGCATCAATTTTGACTTGTTTTATATGGTACCTTACCTATGTACGTTTTTTGGTGGAAAAAAGAGAATTTATGGAATCAAAATTGACACGAAGATGATGTAGAAGTCCAAAAAAGTGTTTTTTTATACCGTCCTTTGGTATGTGCGTTTGGGCATTATTTTAAATTTATTAATGTGTTGCTTTTTAATGGCGCAACCGATTTTGATATAGCTTTCAATATATTGCTACCTAATATTTCAAACAATATTACATTTAAAAATATAAACAATAATTTTTTCATCCAAAAAAAACAATAAACAAAAATTCAAAATATTTTATAGGACTTCTTGCTTTTTTGATATTTTTCCTTAAAATGTAGCTACATTATATTTGATAACCACAAGAAACAAATACAAGCCTGTTATATCATATACATACCTATACATGTGTACATTAGTACACTCGAGAGTAAGTATAAATGATGTAAAATGGCAGATATACAATAGAAACATTCTGCTCTATAAATAAAACACAAGTGGTGTTATAGCAGATACATGCAGTTTAACTTACTATTAACATATTTACTGTATCACTATTGGAGTAAGAACTCTCCCCGTCATTTAAAGGAATCAATATAGTACGATTATAGATGCATTGGCGCAGTACACCTGTAAAAGTAACAAAAAGTGCAACAGATATGTTTACGATGAGTTTGACTTCTATAACGTATTAAATTTCTGTCAGAGGTTTTAAATGGGTGTTAAAGGTACGAATAACTCTAAAATATCTGAAATCGGAAGTAATTTTGTTAGTTGGGTATTGGCATATTAAATCACAAAAATTACAGTTAATCTCTTAAAATACAATTGAACCCATTTTGAACTTAGCAACAGTTTAAAAATTTCTATGAATACGTCCCATTATTCATAGAGATTTCAAGCTTTATCGTTATTTTTCGATCGATCAAGTTCAAGTGTTGCATCAATTTCCCAATATAAATATCCTCAAAAAATAATAGAATATATGTACATATCTCGTTAAACCAAATTGATTCTCTTAAGTTGACCATACACGGGTAAGCCATTTGGCTCAGAACTAGTTTCACTGTTGACTTTCTCACAATTCGAATGGCTAAGCGGAGCCCAATCACAATCTTTTTTACATAGCTCAGACATTTTTTCAACAATTTTTATCAGTTTCTTTTGTAGTTTTGTTGACTAAGAAAAAAAACCGTTAATTGAAGTTTTTTACAAACCTTATTAATTACTAATTATGGATATTATGTGTAGACTAAAATTATCCCGGAGTTGATAATATTGGTTGTTCTCGAAATATCCCAGCCGAAAAACTAGGTTGATATCGCCAGCATTATTTTTTCTCGAGATATTCAACAAAAAAGCAATTTTACAACTTTTTTTAAAAATTTTTTAAAACCGCTGATTGGATTTTTTTTTTGGAGTCTCTTTCTGCACGTTATGGCCTTATTATCTGTAAAATAAAATTTTTTTGAAGTCGATGTCTCTATTCATTCTCGAGATATCGTTGATGAAAAAAAAGTTCACGAACGTATGAAAGTACGTACGCACACAACACAGACATCTCTTTAAAAACCATAGAGTACATATATTATCTAGAGAACCGACTCGTACCCTTCTTGCCTGAAACACCCGCAAATTTTATTTGAGTCGAGTAAGAGAAAACTCTCTTATTTTACATATAAAATGCACAGGACCACTAATACATGCTCAAAATATAGGGCAAACTGTATACATATTGTGGTTACGGTTCCATTTAAAATGCACGGGACAACTAGCCCATACAAAATCTTATGGGCAAATCCTTTCAGTAGAGCTTGTAGGGTGAAAGAGAACAACCACCTTAAGTCGGTTCTCTGGATAATATAGGTACTCTATGCTAAAAACGATGGATTCAGATTTGAGAGTGCTCGAAACGTGGAGAAATGCCAAAATTTTAAATTCGAGAAATTGGAACAAGTACAGTAAATTC
This sequence comes from Epistrophella euchroma, assembly GCA_947049315.1. Taxonomy (NCBI): domain Eukaryota; kingdom Metazoa; phylum Arthropoda; class Insecta; order Diptera; family Syrphidae; genus Epistrophella; species Epistrophella euchroma. The sequence goes on from OX346248.1 coordinate 43,095,631, forward strand.
CAGTGGGCAGTTAAAAAAAGGAACATAATTACGCAAAATTAAAAAAAAAAAAATAATTTGAAAAAAAAATCAACTTGTAAAAACAACAAACAACTTCAAACACCTTTTCAAAGCAAATTTTTTCCTAAACTCATTCGCTCAAATCTAAGAAAAAATGTCTACAATAAACGAATAGATTTATTTATTTACAGCCGTATCGGTGTAAGAATATCTTATACAGGAACCTACGTGACGATAAATGAAGCACAAATATTCAAAACTATTTTCAAAGCACAATTATATGTCTCAGACTGTAAAGATACTCCAAATCAACTGCCGATCTAGATACAGCTTGCATATTCATTCATGAATAAAACAATTCTCGAGAACATAACATTCGGATCTATGGTCATGTGAGTGCGCCGCGACTAGCGATGTCGAGTTGAGTTGAGTTGGAATATATCTCCCTGGAATAAATGGTCTGATAAAAATGTTGGTCGCATCCATGATGATGGCATGTGGCAGGAGGCAGATGAAAGAGGCAATGGTGGTGGAGGTGATGGTAATGGTGAATTTATTGGTGACTACTGACTGGTGGCGGGTTAGTGAATATGCATATGGATTTAACGAGAAGAGAAGTCGGTCGCAGTTTGGTCTTTGGCTTGTATCGGTATCGAGACATGCTGATGCTCTGCCTCTCTTGGGACTCTCGGGCTTTTTTACCCCAAAAATGCATATTATCTGCTGACATGGCCCAATGAAAGAAGTTCGGATGCAAAATCAAAGGTGCACTTCGTTTGACTCGCTTTATATTTGCTAGTGAGTCTGCTGCAGGCAGACGCTTGATCCAAATTTCGAGTGCTTCTCTATTATTCCAAAACAACCGTTTCTGTTCTGGATTTGTATTTTATTTTTTATTTTTGCAATTCATTCAGTTCATGTACATATTTTCTGTTCTTTGTATGAATAACTATTTTTCTTTTCCTTTCTTTTGCCAAGGCAGAGGCACTTTGGATATATGTATCTATGTATGTATGTACATATACATACATATATAAAGGCATCACACTATATTAAAAACATTTTCACTAAGGACTCCGATTGCCATCTTGTGCGTTGCTGATTTCCTTTAATCGTTTCACATAAGTTGCGTATTTTATTCTCCGTATGTTTGTGCATTCAAAAACGTGCGACCTACTACAACACGTATAAGACTGCTACTGTATTAAACATTGTCTCCTTTGGGGAATTCGTTGCGCATTGCTGAAGGCGTATACATAGCCTGGCGTTAAAATGACAATGGAAAGATGTTGTTAGGTGCACGTCTTTGTCGGAATTCATATTGATCAAATTGCAAAAAAGTTGTTTTTTCTATACCTACACATATTATTAATTTAAAACAACAGTTCATACAGGTATACGATAAAAGTAACAAAATTACAATCTTAATACATATGCAGGGGATTCACCTTAGGTGTGACAAAAAGCTAGGGCGTGTAGGTGAGATTAAGATAAGAAAAAAATCAAATAGGAGGGGGGTCTATTTCCCCCGTTTAGCAAGTAGGGGCAATTTTCTAAAAAAAAAATTGGCTTTAAACAGAAAATAAATTATTAAAAAACAACGGTTACACTTACAATGCCATGATATACCTTTTTGTAAAGCCAAACATCTCTTCTTTTTAATTTTGGTACACAATACTATTTGAATTTTTTAGAAAATTCTCCACACTAAAAAATTATCAAAATTAGCTTTTTCCTTTTTCAAGAAAAACGAAAATCAAAACAATGGTTCTATCCGAGGTGAAGGGGGGAGGCGGGAGACTTGAGCCACTTTTTGTTAAATCGTTCATAAAAAGTTTTCTATTCATCCAAGCCACATGTTAGATATCTATTTTGAAAGATAAATTTATCTATTTTAAAATTAGTCTTATAAACTTTATATACACGCAAGTGATTTTTGCCAAATGCTAAATGATTGGGAATAGATTTTTGGCTCAAGTCTCCCGCCTAGCCCGAAGACTAGACCACCCCGTTGGGGAGACTTGATCATACTTAAATTCTTCGAGTAAAACAACAAAACAAATAATTTAATCAGCTTATATCTAATTAAAATTCATTTTTAGATATTTGTGGTATTTTGAATGAAAAAAAAAAAAACTCTTTTTAACATTTTCATATACCTATAAAAAAAAATAATAAAAAGTAATAAGTAAGTATAATGTACAAAAAGAAACATTAACTCAAAGTTAGTCAACTTTCAAACATAAATTAGATATTAGAGGGTAAAAAAAGTAAAAAAAAAATAAATACACTTCAAAAACATAACAAAAATAAATAAATAATTTAATTTCTTTATAAAATACCACTGATCAAGTCTCCCTAAGAAACTGGCACAAGTCTCCTGTTCACGTTTTTTGACATGGATTACATGTCTTTCTCGGACGGTTGGGTGTGATTTAGCGAAATGAGGACCGTCACGAAAACATGTACCGCTCGCGCCCTACTGCTAAGTGACTGTTTGCACTACAGACATCCTAGATATACCAATCGGTAGATAAAGATTGCGCAAAGATTATAGAGGAATTGTTTTATAGCTATCGCCTCATAGTTTCAGGTGATGAGTCATCGCGTTTGGGGTAAATTGCTGCTAAATAAGGAGTACTCAAACTAATTTGAGCTCAATTTCTTCGAATATATATAATTGCCACTGACGTCATTGATATCTTATTCGAAAGGGTTTGAAAAAGGACATCCCTACGCGTATTTCCCATACCGTTAATTCACGTTATAGCACATAAGACATGTAATCCATGTTCGGTAGGTGCCACAAGGGCGATCTACCAAGGGTATTTTCGCAATTAAAAATTAATAACTTTTTTGAAACATAAGCTATCTTGATTTTGTTTTAATATTTACGAAGTAGAATAACTGTTTTATAAGAGAATGCTAACTATTTTTACTTACCACGTTAAAGAAACATTTTATCACTAAAACGAAAAAAAATTGTTCTAACTTTTTACCCCAAAAAACACCCTTTTACTTTCACCAGCCAAAGTCAACCGAAGCACGATCTAGAATTATTTTTGTGTGCAAGTAACGGGTCATGGTATGCAACGTTTGAGTTTAATAACAAAAAAAAAATTAAAACTCAGTTTGAGTTTAATCATGAAAGATTTGTGTGGAATTTGAGTGAACTATTGAGAGTGACTCAAGTCTCCCGCTTTCCCCCTACCATTTAAAACCATTTTATTGAAATTTTATTTTCACCAAAAGGTGGCTTATTTCTAATAAAATGTATTGAATTTTTTTTAGAAAAATCTGTGGAGCCATTTTTGAGAAAAATAAATAAAAAAAAAATATATATGGCAGATACCGTTATTTTCGATCCTAAAAATATAATGAAAAAAAAAAACGTTTTGGGGGAATGTCCTAAAAACACTATAGGTCATATTGTTGTATATCTGAGAACGTCTTCGAAAAAAAAATTTTTTTTTTTCTCATCGGATTTTTTGGTCTTGCTGATATTTAAATGAAAATATCATTTTTTATAAGTTCATTACTTTTTTTATTAAGAATATATTTTGTGTTGTCACTTTTGTTTAAAAATTAAAATTTTTTGTGGAAAGTTTGACTCATATCATTCAAACGCCTCAACTTATCAGAAAAAAACATGTATGACCATTGGCGTAGCGTAGTGGGGGTTACGGGTGCGGGCTATCTCGGTCGGAACTTTTAGGGGGCGCCAAAATTTCAAAACAAATAATACTTATGTCGAACTCCTTTCAACAAAAAAAAAATCGATTTTTTTCTAAACAGAATTGATTTTTCTTCTTTCAGTAAAGGGAATCAGTTCAGAACTATCGATTTTTCGATTTTTTTTTTGTTGAAAGGAATTCGACATTAATAATATCTTGATTTTTGAACCATTTCATTTTTGTCGCACCGATTAAAATGATTCGAATTTAGCTTATTATTTCTAAGTTTTTCTAAACTGTTCAGTTATTTTCGAATTCTGCGGGGTCAAAAATGTAAAAAAAGTAGCGGCATAAAAGGACACGGGCATTTTGGGCCCATTTTTCAACATTGCAGTGATGAAACTTAAGTTGTATGAAAGCTAATAGAGAGGACTTTATTTTATTGCACCGCGGCTTAATTGAAATCGAGCGCGAAAACGATGTTTTTGCGCATTTCATAAAAAATAAAGTATTTAAAATGGAAAACTTTTATAAAAAAAATTACAACACTTACTAAACAGTGTTATACTTTTTTTGAAAGCCAGAAGTCTCTTCTTTTTTTCCTTTTTTAAATCATCTTGTTTCTGTTTATAGTTTTCGAAAAAAATACTTCCAACTTAAAAATTTAAAAAAACAAAAAATTGAATACCTACTGATTTGTTTACAATTTTAAATATAAAGTTCGAAGAGGTTGTTAATACAAAAGCCAATTTTTCAGAACCTAGTATTTAAAATTTTGAAAAATTAATATTCAATTTTTTGTTTTTCAATATTTTTAAGTTAGAAGTAATTTTATCGAAAAATGTGAACGGAAATAAGTTGATTTAAAAAAGGAATGAAGGAAGAGACTTCTGGCTTTCAAAAAAACTATAACACTGTTTAGTAAATGTTGCCATTTGTTTTATAAAATGTTTCCATTAAATAGGTACTTATTTTTTATAAACTTAGCACAAACACAATTTTTGTGCTCGATTTCGACTAAGCCGCTATATAATAAAATAAATGCTCTCCATAAGCTTTAATTGAACATAATTTTTATCACTTTTGAGCAATGTTAAAAGTGGGCCCAAAGTCCACAAAAAAGTGCCCATGGTCCTTTCCAAAACAATAATTTTTTTTTTTGTAAACTAGTGTGCTTGATTGATTCCAGGCTATCTCTACATAAAAAAATTTAAATTTATTCAAGTTAAACATATTATAATTTTCTAGCAAATTCCTCTTTCTGCCATTTACATACATTTTAGAGAGCCAGTCTTCTATGTTCTTTTTATATATTTCATTCATAAAATCGAATATTCATATTCAAATCATGTAATTCTAACTTTGAAATTCCAAACATTCTTCAAATCACCATAAATCACTAGCACTACATCATACCTATACAAAATCAAACTAATTTGCCTAAGCCTACCTTTTTCGTTTTCAAAAATAGATATGGTACCTACCTCCCAGACTACCCATACCTACCTCATTCAAATAAAATCATCAAAAACATTGCTCGATAACAAAATTCCATCATAAAATAAGCTATTCTGTTTCCTTTGCTCCGATATGCAACCTGTTTCAACATTACAAAGTTGCGCTTTCGAAATAATTTTAAGTTAACATTTTAACAAAAATGTCACAAAAATCGCATAAAAAGGTAAAGAAACAAATACAAAAATAAAATTCCATACTTAAAGTAACATGGAATTAAAATTCTATAGAATAACCAGGGGATTTGTTACAATTTCCCGTTGTGCCGTTGCCCAACAGCTGTTTTAATAAAAAAAAAAAAAAAAAAGTGAGCTGAAGAAGGGGGACAAAATTTCAATTAAAGACAAAATACTGAAAGTACCCTCAAATTCAAAGAAGACGGTACGGTGTCGTTGGACAGAGAAGGAAGAAATGAAGATACCATACCAACAAATTCGCCTGTTGTATCTTGTTTCTCTGCTGCATGTGCCGCCATTAAAAAGAAAGCCAAAAGCAAAACCGGCCAAAGCGAAGAAATCCAAAATATACTTAAAAGACCACGATGAAGTCGAACCCGTACCCGTAGCCGAAGCCCAACTCAAATAAGAAATATGGTAAGAGATCATCGCCATCGGAATGGAAATTCCATCGTCGAACCGGAAGTTCATTTACCCCGAGCTCCAACACTAATACAAACCGACACACGGGCTATAAACACCTTCCCACTTCTAAAGATGCCTTTGATTGTGTGCATGTGCTGCAAAGAGTGACTGTGATCGGAAAAAAAGCTCCATTCATGGGGCATGCGCTGCATATCTATATCTAGTCTCTTGGATACGTCTCCATCTCCATATATACTTTGTTCATGTGTCTTTTCCACGCACGATCGCAGATCCGTGTCGGTTGGAGCTGATATATTCGCCCTCCGATCTCCACCACCGACCGTCACGATCACGATAACGACAATTGCTCCAACCTCCAGCTGAGTTGGAAGCTTACACAGCGACGGCGCAGTAGCGGTGGTGGAAGAAACCGCTCCAAGAGGCAACAGCAACGAACGGCCTACCTAACAATTAGAAACGAACTTGACACACTGACGCAGTTTTGCTTCTTTATGATTTATTTGTAACGTGCACTTGAAAACACGACAATGTCACACTCTTTGGATGTATTGGTCTTCATAGGTTGGCGTGTATCTGTATAGGTATCAAGTATTGATGTGTTTGTAGTGTATGTGTGGAAACTAATTCAATCATACTATTTTTGCCTTGTGTGATGATCTTGTATCTTGAATCGCCTACATGGACTCAAAGCACTGAGGTAGGGTTACCAGCGTTTTTAATATTATTTAATTTATCATTTAAAAAAAAAAAAAATAACTGCACATATTTCGAAAATGTTGATAAATATAAAGAAAATTGTTTTAAGTGAAAATTTTTGCATTGTAAATTTTAAATAAAAACAAAAAAGTAAAGAGTGGTCGAACTACCATTTTATTTAAATTCGACGGAAGCATGAACTAAAGGACATTTTTTCTATTATATCATTTAAAAAACAAGATATTTATGAAAAAAGTGGGTGGATGTCACACCCTCGAATGATAAATATCTAATTTAAAATGTTTTACTTTACTCTCATTGCAAGCCCTACCGCCCTACCAAAATTGATCTGTCGTCAGTCACTGGGTCAGTAAGTTATGGTTTTCGGTACGACTAAGCCCCGATTTTAAACTTATCTGCAAAATATGATCAGCGGGAAGCGATATTTAAGATGTTCGCCCTTTCTTCAAGAAAGCAGACCCTCTCAACTACACCATTTACAGAGGCATCAGTCTTCTTATTGCTTTAAGTCTTTAGAGTTAGTGTCAATTTAAGAGTATTGTTTTAAGTTTACTCTCGAAAACTACTCTCGGGCACCATGCCAGTCTATTTGAGAATTGATTGTTTGAAATTTTAATACCAAGAACCACAGCTATTTCAATGTAAATGAATTTTTCCTCTGACGACCAGCGAAATGGGATCTGTTTTGGAATTCTGCCACAAATAATTTTCGGATAGTGATTAAAACATGTGAATAAGAAGTCAAATATTCGCGAGCTACTCTCAGGGCTGTGTCCACTTGCGAGTTTGCTCACGAGAGTGGCTCATATCAGAGTGTGGCTCAATGTCGGGAAAGTCTACAATTCTCCATTACTGGGAGATCTTGAAAAAAAACACAGGAAATTTAAATTGAAACCTTTCATATTCTGATCGAATTCAAGGCCGGATTTGAAACAATCCTTAGAGGCGGTAGTACGTATGGCTACCATAGAGCAATATTTATTTTTCGCACCCTTTTAAAGCTCAACAGTTTGTGCAGAATTACAATGGTGAACGCACGCCGCCGCGCCGCCACTCAATCAAGGTCGGAAAAGACCTCACAGACAGCTTTAATGTCAAAGAAGTATTAAGAGTTAAGACAAGGCGATGCGCTGCAATGCGAAATGCAACTCCTTTAACATCGATTTTGATTTTTGAGAGAATATTGCAAAGCTCTCCTATCAAAAAAGGAGCTTAAGTCTATTAAAGGTTAGTCTAAGTCTGATTACTCGCATATGCTCGAACAGAGCCAATGATTTGAATTGAATTGAATTGAACTGAACTGAATTGAATTGAATTGAATTGAACTGAACTGAATTGCTTTAGTCTATTAAAGGTTAGTCTAAGTCTGATTACTCGCATATGCTCGAACAGAGCCAATGATTTGAATTGAATTGAATTAAATTAAATTGAATTGAATTTAATTGAATTAAATTGAATCGAATTGAAAAAAAACTCACGTTGCGTTGTGAAACACATCCTAAGGAGTTATAATTATTATTTTATCATTAAAATTGGAATGATTTAAATTCTCAATTGCTCATGCTGGTAACCCTGTACGAAGAGATACAAAAATACAAATATGACGGAGATAAAAGTCCTAATTCAAAGCAAATCATAAAACCAGTTTGGATTTGAATTGGTGCCTATGTATTTCTTTTTTTTTTCCATGTCTCATTTCGAAAGTATGTATTTTATTTTCCTTTTGTGTTTTGCCCTCCATTGAGCAATAGTGTCGATGTTTTATTAATAGAACTGCTTATTTGGTATTTTTAGAAAACACTGCCTATTATTATTATTTTTTTTTTTAGGAAAAATTTTTTAATGTCTGGAAAGACGGAATGTTTGCATTTGAAATAGGGAATAAGGTAGAATGTAGTAGAATTATTAACGGGAACGATTGTAGGTTTAGCTTGACCTTGATTTAATTTATTTGTAGGCTTTTCAAAATTCCCATCGTAAAGCCGATATTGAGGAAGATATAGATGTTTGAATTTAATTAATCTGTTTGTCTGTACGATATGATAGGTTGGATTTGGATAATGCCCTAAAGCATTTTATTTAGTTACAAGTTTTTGCACATAATGGGCCTTACCAATAATCATATTTAGTTATGACTAAAATATTGCAGTGAAATTAACCATAACGTTATCGATCCTAAATGATTAACTATACATTATATTCTCAATTTGTTGGAGTAAATTCGATATAGGTATGGTTTATTATTTATAGTCCACGTAAATATTTAGGTAATACCATGCACGGTTTATTATTTAGAGCCCATTCCATTATGGTCCATTTTACTGAAATATTTAAGTCGTAACTAAATTTGATTATTGGTAGGGCCCAAGGAGCATAAAAAATAAATAACACTATAACCAAGTTTTTTGTATATCTTTGGTTATGATGCTTAGATTAATATACACTTGTTCCAAAAACATATTTTTTAATTTAAAATTTTCAATAATAATTTTTTTTTTAAATCACCTTAAGCTTTTCATTTTGTATCTATTTAAGGCCCATTAGATGAAACGATACTACAAACAACAAAAGAAGTTAATTACTGTGCCAATTACGGTTGACTTCAGGCCAACAAAGCTTTAAGACGTCCACATAAGTTTTTTTGCATCACAGTGTTTACTTAAATGATATTATTTATTTTATTTTAGATATTATTTATTTTATTTCAATGTTGTTGATAAAAAATCAAAGACAATTGGATGCACATTGTACTATTTTTCAAATCATTTTTTTTAAGTTTTCCCTTGCGACGCTGACTAGAGTTTTCTTTGTAGCTTGAAAATAGTCTATAACCAGCGTTGCCGTCCGAAATAAAATTAACGTTTATGAAAAAAATGTGTCAATTTTGCTGCCATATGACAAAAAAAAACACAAATTCTTCTATTTTGTTGAAAAAACTGTATTCAATTTTATAACGGGGTCTAATAAAACAAAAAATATCAAAGGAATTCATTTGCTCCATTCCTGCATTGTCAAAAAATATGTATTTCTGTCCACTTTTAACGGAATTTCGACCAATTTTCATTGAATTTTGATGAAATTTGCTTAATTTTAAGTAAGGCCCATCGCCCTCTAGGCAGCTTTTTGTTACTCGCCCCAGCAAACTTTTTGTTGCTCCCGATCCAATTACCTTAGCTTATATGGGAGAGCGCCCACTAGGCAACCTTTTGTTGCTCGGAGTTGCTCACGGAACTTTTTTCCCAGCAACTCCCGGCAACTTTTTCTTGCTTACCCTCGCCCATTAGGCAATTTCCGAGCAACTTCCAGCAACTTTTGGGAATTTTCCAAAATTTTGGCCAAATGAGAGACTTTTAACCTGAAAACCAAGTTTTATTTTTACACTTAACTCGCTTTGTACTGTCGCTGATCCAAAATACAAGGTCAATTTAAAATTTCAATTGAAAATACTCAACCCAAAAGTAGCTCGGAAATTGTCTAGTGGGCGATGGCAAGCAACTTTTATTGCTCTCTTATGCCGGCAATTCCGAGCAACTAAAGTTGCCTAGTTATCGATGTACCTAAAATAATTGAAATAAAAAAAAAAACCTTCCATATCGAGCTTTTTCGTACCACCGTGCCACGAGGAAATTATCGTGCCAAAAAAGCGCGATCGTGCCACTTCGTATAACTTTAAACTACATTTTATGCATTAGCCTAATAAAATTGTAGATCTGGAATGCATTCTTAATATTCTGACAGCTGACTGTTAAAATGACATGTTGTGTGTTATCAAATACACGCAATGGGTTGCAAAAGTTTTTCAAGATTTTAACCTTTTAGCCTGATATTCTAGCTTAATTAAGAGACTTTAACCTTGAAGAGCCGATTATTAGGATGAAAGTTAAAGCCAACAATATCACTCGATTTTGAATTATTTTTCATAATTTTTCACTTCTGAAATAATACAAAATAGATCATTATGTTTGGCTTTTGAAGCTATAACATTTGTCTTAGTAATCGGAATTTCAAGGTTGGAGTCGTTAAATTTAGCCAGAATATCAGGCTATATTTTTGTATAAAAATTTTTGAGGAGGAGTAAAAAATTTCATACTAGAGAGGAGATTGAATCCGCCATCAATGTGATTTTCTATTTTTAAAGTGCAAAAGTTGATGAAAAATTTTAAAATATTGAAAAACAATATCTGACAAAGACATATCACCAACCCTCCTCTGCAAAGTTGACATAGATTTTGGTGGATTAAATGCCACAAGAGAGGCAGAGGGGTGTCTTAAAGCTAAACATTCCATTTGACCCCATTAGATACAGGTGAACTTTGACAAGCTATAACTTGAAGATAAAAAAAAGTCCCAGAGATCGTAAATACCTCATTTTGTAGGTATTTTGATTCTCTTAAAGGTTTTCACTGGCCATTTTGTTACAGAACAAAATCCAGGCGATTTATTATATGAAAACAAAATGATCGCGGCTTTTTCCAAAAACCTACCAACCCGATTTTTTTTTTTTTATAATGTGGAGATGTACCCAAACACATACGATAAAAAAAATTACCCGTCGAAACATGCAACTTCAATAATTTTTTTTTTGACTAAATCTAGTATACACTATTAAGTTTGTGCACGTTTATCTCAAAACCTATTGATTGTACGAAAAAAAGTATTGTAACATTTTTAATGTAAAATTACAAAAGCTACAACTTTTGCCTTCACATTTTTTTTTTAAAGAACTGATCGTTTCACCCCCCCCCCCCCCCCCCCGTACAAATTTTAGCCACGGTCCAAATTTAGGGTGTACTTTTTGATAAATGCTTAAGATACAAAAATAAACAACATCTCCAACAAAATTCAGCTTTGTCGGAATTTTTTCGAAAAAGTCAAATTTTCCTGACCTAAATCTCTATAAGCCCCTAGAATGATTTTATAAGCAATTTTTAGATACTTAAAAGTTAAACAAAAATCAAATAAGTAGTTCCAACTTACGTTACCTTACTCACAAAATTTTCTAGTAATCGAAAAGACAAAAACAATTAAAAAAAAAACACCCAAAAGAAATTTTCTAAATATTCTACACAATTTTTTAACGCAAATTTTTATAATCTCGTCCTATTTTTATATGAAAAAGTGTTGCAAACAAATGTCGCATCCCTTAAGGCTATCCGAGACGACTTCCTATTTTATTTCAATTGCGTTGCATATGGCCTCCTTTCTCACAAAACACAAAGGAAATTCACATGAAAGACAAACATATAAAAATAAAAAAAGAACCTAAAGTGCAAAGGAAGATCCTACAGCAAAGTCATCATTCTCTTCAACTTTCTATCTCAGTCGACCGGGGTGGGCGGTCGACCTGCAAATCTTCTACTATCTCATTCCACATACCCCTGCAACAATAACGCCTTCACACTAATCCGAAATTGATGAAAGAATTTGTCACTCTCTGGCGAAGGATTTTATTACACACAAAGATATACGAGACGCGAATAATAATTAAATGAAGGACATAAGTACCTACCAACTTTGGAAGAATGCAACGTTATACCACTATCACTAACAACACGGATGAATTTTAAATCTTATGATGATGCTTCTGATCTTGTTAATCAAGCCGGGTCGTTATCCCTGACAAGCAATCTGAAAAAATATATTATACCTACATATATTAAAAGGAATTCTCTTTGCAGGCACATTTTTTAATCTAAATTTAGCAACTTTTATGGTACTCCCTTAAACCACCTCAGAAAATTCATTAGGTGAAGGATAAGAATTAGATAGGTGTAAGAAAGAGAATAAGATTGTTGACGTTACGGCAACATCAAACACAAAAATAATAAAAAAAGATTCAAGAAAATAGAAAATTTCATTGGGCGAACTCGGGGGAACTAAAGACTTAAAGGCAAATGCGCTCGTAGGGAGGGGACAAGGGTTAGTTTAAATTAATCAAGAATACTTTGTTTTTTAATGATTTTTTTACTGATTTTCTTTTTATGATTTTTTTTCATTATTTTTTTCATGATTTTTTTTTACGATTTTTTTTAACGATTTTTTTAAATTTAAATTCGATTTTTTTAGAAAATGACCCCTCTTATGGCAAGGCGTAGTCATGTTAGTCCAGTCAACGAAGGAAAAATAAATGAAATAAATAGTGTAGTCTGGGTTATTTTTTTAATTGGTAGGGGTGACCCTCAGGTCCAACATACCAAAAGTCCCCAACCCAGGGCCGCGAGCTTAAGCCAGGAGAGGAGGTTAAAGGTCCCCTTTTTAGTTTTTTTCGCGAATATTTCGAAAAGCAAGACCTTAAGTGAAAAAGTCTGCACTAAGGAATTAAAGTAAATTAAATTTCCTACAAAAAATGTATTATTTATATTTTCGCTTGGAGCAACACTAAGGAAGATGCGGGATGGAGAAATGTCAAGAAATCTAAAAAACCGGTCATTAGCCTACAAAATTTAGTGTTTATTAATCAATTTTACCCTAAAATAACAAAAAAGCAAGTATATGTATTCACAATTACTAGATAGCTGTAGGTCTTTCAGTTTTTGAGAAAATCAAAAATTATGAACACTATCACTTTTTCAGAAAATTATTTCTCTTGTCAAACCGTCACTTTGCCAACGAAGAAAAAATCATGTAGTCTAGATTATTCGTTGCTAAGTTAGGGGTGATGCTCAGGTATAATATACTGAAAGTCACAAGTCCAGGGCCGCGAGCTTTAGACAGGAGGGGGGTAAAGATTCTTTAGAAAAAATTTCTAAGAAAGTAGTAGTGTTCATAATTTTTTATTTTCTCAAAAACTGAAAGACCTACAGCTATCTAGTTTTTAGCGTTCGACTATGAATTAACAACAGCAATAAATACTGAACTAAAATTTAGCACTTAGCAACAAAAAATTTTGAAAATAATATGAAAACATTTTTTGTAGGAAATTTAATTTACTTTAATTCCTTAGTGCAGACTTTTTTACTTAAGCCCTTGTTTTTTCGAAATATTCGTGTAAATCTAAAAAAGGGGACCTTTTACCCCCTCTCCTGGCTTAAGCTCACGGCCCTGGGCTGGGGACTTTTGGTATCTTGGACCTGGGGGCCACCCCTACCACTAAAAAAAATAACCCAGATTACACGATTTATTTCATTTATTTAAGATTTTAGGTCTTCGTTGACTGGACTATGTGATGTAACTTCCTTAATATAATAAAATTTTTTTATGTGTACAGTGAGACCTCTACTTGCCGACAGCTTCGATAAACGGACAACTCCTTAAAACGGACACATTTTCAGAAAAAAAAATTGTTTTATAATTTCTTATAAACGGACATTGTTATAAACGAATGCGTTAAATTTTGTTGCTCATTTCAGATGGAAAACCTCACAAGAACGGACACATAAATTTATTTGAGGCATACTCGTACATATTTTGATAAAAAGGCAGAGGGTCCGTTTTTAATACAGTTTCTGTTTAATTTGTTAATACAAATACGAGTAACAAAGTTTACTTTATGATGAGAGTTATGTTTTCCACTTCCGGCTGCTTTCCGGAATTGTACATGTTCTGTTGATATTAATTTTAGCAATCATTTGAGTTTATGATTCCAAAAGAAGCAGGTGGCAGGATCGCTCTTAACCGGACTTTTTTCATAACCGGACAAAACTAAGGGGACTATGAGTTTCCGCTTATTGGAGCTTGCACTGTACTTGTTTATGCAGAGATGATATTGACAGTTTTCCTGTTTGGTAGCTTAAAATTTTTACTATGATTCCAAAAACTGTGTTTTGACAGCAAATTGCAAGAAATTTCACATTACGCTTACCATACAGATGTATTGTAGTTGCCCGTGGCGTAATGGTTAGTGCGTTGGGGTTGGACTGTCACGCCAGAGGTCTGGCCTCTGCCACCTAACAAAAATGTTTTCAGGGCTACTGCCTCTTGCGAGGAAGTGACAAATCCTCCAAGAGTATCTCCTGTCAAAGAAAAGTGCCGCTCAACTTACCCGTTCTGTAGGTCTCCTCCATTCTTGCAGACATGCACACAGGAATGAAGGAATCGTTGAGAGTTTTAAGTCATTAGGCCTTAGTTTTTCATAAGCTGTTGTGCCACCAAATTTATTTATTTTATTTATACCTTTTATCAAGAGAAGCTGCTATTGAACTATTTGCTTCACTATTACTCCGTTAAATTAAATCAGTGCAAGGATTAATAGAAGAATCACTCTTGCCAATGGCAGTTCTTTCAGTGACTACGTTCTTTAACTTTCACATCGATACAATTGGTCCAGAAACGATGAGAACTGAAACAAATTATATGAGTTTGTTCCATTTTTCACCGTTTCTCGACTGATTTTTTCTATGTGAGAGTTACAGAAAGAAGGCACAGGTTAAGAACAAATTTAAGTGTTGGACCATTATCTGGAAAACCAAGAGGATCCTATCAAGAATAGATGAACATTCGCATGGGCACTTTGAAAGGGAGATTCTTCAGGTTGTTTTTAATATAGTGTTTATCGAAGAAGGAGGAGAAAATTCAATTTTTAGCTTAACGGGCTACGCAGCGACGACGTCAATCTGGTCAATAAGCTGAAATTAAAGCGGTTCGAATCAAAAGCAAGTTAACAAAACTTCTCATTGAAACACGGATATGGATTGTTTTAACAATTTGAAGAAAACATAGATTTGTAGGGTTAGTCTTAATTTTTTTTGTTGAGAACCACCCTTATGCATAATAAAACTAATTGGACTCTTCTGTACGCCTCTTTCCCCTCTCAAGAAAAAATATTCGCAAACGGCCATGGAAAATGTTGGTAAAATGGTGTAAGGAACAAATTAAAAGCAAAACGCCGCACCGCGCCGGCACACATAAACGAAACGAACACGTTTGGTGTTCGTAATTTGATTTGAAAGGATTAGATGTCTACACTCTACATGCATCCTTGGCAACATGCAAAGAAAACACAGCATGGGATTGGATTGAATTGGATTGCATTGAAGAAAGTGCAGAAGAAACTATAGAAAGAGAGAGATAGAGAGAGAGAGAGAAAGAGGGAGCTCAAATAGGCGGGCGGACCGTGGGTGGTTCGAGTTATGGTTCGGGCTAAAGGAATAAGATTCTTTTGTATAAAACTCGTATCTATGTCTTTGGCGTTGAGTTTTTCTTCAAACTTTTGCGAACAAAGTTTTATCGCTTTTGAAAGTGAGTGGTAAATAAAATTACGAAACACAATAAACTTTAAGAGCGCTTCGTATGAATGTAGAATTTTTTTTTATTGCCATGAGTTCAGTTCAGTTGTGATTGTGAGGAAAGGAGCACTTTCGGAATGCAGCAAAAGCTAACCTACCTTAAGGAAGCACAACCTTAAGCGTGAGTGTATTTAACACATTCTTTTTGTGTTTCTCTCATCTTTTTTTTTTTTTATATACACAGAATATGTAAATATATATTGGGATCAAGCGAGTGGCCTAGGCTGGAGCAAATTGTGTGTGTTAGAAACAATCTGCTTCTTCTTCTTCGTCCTCATGCTTAGATTTATAAGCAACGCATGATTTGCAAAAATGCTTGACTCCGTTTTTATTGTTGTTGAGAGAAAAGGACTTGCAAATAGGGGTTATAGATATAGATAAGTTTTGTATATCTAGTATTAGTATAGGTGTGTCAAAACGGTACTCCATTATGTATATACCCACACGTAATGTACGTCGAGTAATCGAGATCGAGAAAACTGTCTGAGAAGCAGACACTTGTGAAAGTGCAGCGTTATAAAGTGGGTGATTGTTTTTTATGATTTAGAACCAATTTATGATTAATGACTTAGAGAAAATGTTTTTAAGTTTGGAAAGAATTTTTTTTTGTGATGCTTTTTTATAGGGTAAAAGGAGGAAATTGGAGCGGAAGCAAAAAGAGGTGATTGAAGTGAGATGCAAATTGAAACGTTAGTGGGAAAAATGTTTGAAACACATCAAAGCTTAAGGTAAGTTTTAAGGCCGGAATTGAATATTGATTCGGAATATCATCAGAGACTCGTCAAGGTGACCTGAAAATGATGTTGAACATTCATATGAGCCGACATAGAATACAGACAGAAAATTTTGGGAGTGGATAAATGAACAAAATATGTATGACGCGATGGAATCTTTCAATTTATATGCCTGTGTATTGTTATTGTATCAAAGGGCATGATAGTGCCCAGTCAAGTTCTCGGCACTACTTTTTTTTACAGGAACACACTCAAGCGATTTTCGACCCCCTCTAACTTCGGAACCAAAAATGTCAGAAACTTCAAACTCAGCATATTTGCTAAGTTGAGCGACTCACCAAATTCCAACTCCTTAGCATTAGTGGTTCCTGAGATATAGGACGTCAAAAATCGCGAAAACTATAACTGGCTGATTCACTGACTCACGTACTCACTGACTGACAGATTATGGAGCACTTCCCGACATATTAGAATCTTGTAGTTTCGTACAATTATAGGCCTTGCGGTGTATACAAAGGAAAAACTCGAAAATTTGGAGTTTTTCATATAGGGGGCGTGGTATCCGCCCACTTTCTCAGAAATGCTATCAATTATATGGAGCACTTCGGACTGTTGTAAGGTTATGAAATTTGGTGAAGCGCTAGGCCTCACAATGAGTGCAAAGGAAAAAAATGTATTGTTCTAGAATGCTGAAGTTTTGTAAAGCGAAAGGCCTTGCAATGCATGCAAGGAAAAAATGGAAAATTTGAGATTTATCATTTAGGGAGCGTGGAATCCACACACTTTCTTAGAATGAAATTCGGAAGTGTGGTAGGGTTGGCAATGTTTAATAAGGAAAAATCGAAAATTTAAGATTTTCCATATAGGGGGCGTGTAATCCGCCCACTTCCTCAAATTCTTTTCTGACTTTTGTAGAATGATGAAATTTGGTAGAGCAGTAAGGCTTGTATTGTGTATGTATAAAGGAAAAAAAAATTGAGCTTTATCATTCAGGGGCGTGGAATCCACCCACTTTTTATCAAAAAAGTATTTAATTATATGTAACACTCCTGATTATAGTAGAATAATTAAACTTAATAATAACTAATAATGTAGTAGCCGTGGCGTGATGGTTAGTGCGATGGACTGTCATGCCGGAGGTCTAAGGTTCGATCCCCAGCCTCGCTACCTATTTATTTAAAAGAAAAAACGGCTACTGCCTCTTGCGAGGAATTGACAAATCCTCCAAGAGTATCTCCTGTCACAGAAAAGTGCCGCTCGTTAGCCGTTCGGATTCGGCAATAAACTGTAGGTCCCCTCCATTCCTGCAGACACGCACACAGGAATGGTTGAGAGTTGTAAGTCACTAGGCCCTAGTTCTTCATGAGCTGTTGTGCCATCAAATTTATTTTTTTAATTTTTTAATTAAACTTAATAGAGCGGTAGGGCTTGCAATACTCAGGTGCATTCAAAAATTGAAATTTTAAGATTTTGTGTTAAAAAAAAATTCTTTGAAAAAAGGAGTGAAATCACACCAAAATAGTCTAGTCATATTAGACATCTGACTTCGAAAAAATTGCCGGAAAGCTGGATTTTGGAATACAGCCTCCTGATGGTGTTCTTAAGAAACTGTAAAAAGTACGCATCAATAGGAACGCCGCTAACAATTTTTCGGGGGGTTAAAGCCCCCCAAAATGTTTTTTCAGTAATATCTCCCTAACGGTACCTTGTACAGAAAAAATATTGATGACAAATTTGTAGCTTAGAAAATTTCCTACAAAAAAGATTATAACACTTTTTTTCATCAAAGTAACGGTTTTCGAAATAATTCAATCGGTAGAGTTAAGGCTTACAGTTTTCTATACAAATGGAGAATGCACATATGCAAATATACAGGATGATTTGAATGTGGTGAAAAAAAAACCTAAATCGTATAGGCCTAAATTGTAAAACCCAAACTGTATAGAGGTGGGGGTCTATTCCCCCCGTTTAGGTGGCAGATCCAATATTCTAAATAATCGACTGGAAATAGAAAAGAAATCATGAAAAGACAACGGCAGCACTTACAATGTCACATAACACTTTTTTTTAAAGCTAGAAGTCTGTTCTTTTATATTAATTTTAATTCAAATTATTTTAGAGAATAGTTTTTGAAAAAAACTATTTTCAAACTCAACATTTTAAAAAAATAATAAAAAATTGTGTTAAAACTATTTTTTTTCAAAATTTTACGTTATTAAGTACTATTTTTGTTTTTAATATTCAATGCTCCTATTAATTTCTAACCAAACACTTAAACCTAGATGTCTAACTGTCTTCTAGTTTTTGAGAAAATTGCAAATAACCAAGTCAAAAGGTTTTGAAAACTTGACCAGTAAGCCTACCAAATTTTAGTGGCAATATCTGGTAATTATTAGAGATTAGAGCAGTATTTTTGACTTTTGCCCATTGTTTTTGTTTTTTAATACCTAAAAAACAAAACAAAAAATTGTCGAAATAATAAAGGTATAGTAAGAACAGGAAAACAAGTTAAATTTGTCATATGAAATGAGAATCAAGAGTCTAGAAAATATCTGGGGTTACAGGGTGTTTTTTTTCAAAGGGGGGAAAACTGTTCTTTGAATTCTTGGTTCAGATGAAAAATTAAACAAAATATTGTCAACAGACCGTCTGCGTGCGAGACGCTTAGAATATGGCTTAACAGTCACTCGAATGGTTGACACTGAATCTGATTTTCGGAAGCAAACTTTGATGACAGACGAGGCCTATTTACTCTCTGGCGGCATTTACAAAAAAAAATTGCACCATTTACAACGGCCAAAAAGTGCATGATGGTTAGCGCATGATGGTTATGCTTGGGGCCTAGGTTTGATACCCAGCCTCATCCAACTAATAATAAAAAAAAATGGCTACTGCCTCTTGCGAAGAATTGACAAAACCTCCAAGAGTATATCTTGTCACAGAAAGTGCCGCTCACATTAGCTGTTCGGATTCGGCAATAAACTGTAAGTTCTCTCGATCCTGCAGACACGCACACAGGAATGGTTGACAGTTGTAAGTTACTAGGGCCTAGTCCTTCATGAGCTGTTGTGCCATAAAATGTATTTATTTAATTTTAAAAAGTGCATGATCAAAAAGTGACTATTTGGGCCGGGCTGCTTTTGCCCCAAAACCATTATTGGGCATTTTTTTTCAGAGAAGGCGAAACAGTTAATGGGAATCGATATCCGTGGATGTTGGCTCGTTATGTCAGCCCACAAATGTGTAAAAATGGTCTTGACAGCTACTGGCTTCAACACGACGAGGTCCATGTCAACACTGCAAATCAAAGCATGAAGTTTCTGCAACGAAAATTCCCAGGACGGAACGTGTGCTGTCAAAAAATGGCAACACTGACTGGCCACATCTCCAGATTTTACCCCTCTGAACGTCTTTCTGTGGAGTTATTTGAAAAGCAAAGTGTACACTAGCAAGCCTCAGACCATTGACAGGCTCAAGGCAAATATTCGTTTCGAAATCATCGCTATACCGCTCGAGATGCTTTAAAGTGATAGAAAACGCAGCAAAAAGGGCACGTTATAGACCAAATTACATAAAATTATCTTATTATAACGAAATCGGTTTTTTTTTAAGACATTCAGTACTCAAACACCGACATAAAAGATAGCACACCCTTTGAAAGTCTTCTTCCTCCATATATTTCTGCCAAAACATTGAAAATTTTTGTAATTGCAAATACTTATTCCTTGCAATCTTTATATAATTCAAATAGTCTTAGCGTAAAAATTAACCCAAATAGAAACAAGAAAATCACCGCCTTAGACCCCTGTCATTCGCAGCAGGAAACTTTGATTGCAAACCTCTCTTAAGAGGGGGACTATTTGAATTGTTTTATAAATAGCCACCAATATGTCCACAAACACCATATTCATTGAAGAAAAAAAAAAAAATTATTCTAAATAAATATGCGCCAAAGGGGTGGTACAGGTGGTAGGCGAGCAGTTCTATATAAAACCATTGAAAATAATGCCAAACGGAAGGACGTTAAATAAAATATATTATAGGACTTAGCTGAAAACCAAAACTACACATACACTTCATCCATCGAAAAAGTGCTAAATCAGTCCACCGAATGTCCAAAAGCGAAGTGTGCGGACAGGGTGATGGGGGAGAACTTAACGGAGAGAGACCATATTAGGCTAAAGAAAAAGCAAACTGGCGCGGCGTCAAGGAACCTTCAATGACCGAATTAAGTGTAAGGCTTTGAAGTCACTTTTACACGTCTCACGAAAATGTTGTCCAAAAGAGTCGTCGTCGTTGAACCCTACTCAAACCACTGCCAGTGGACAGGAACACACAAGCTAATACAGAGAGAAAGAGAGATAAAGAAGTGAACGACAAATTTACCAGCATGGCTACTCTACAAATCGTACGTTGGGAAACGTAACACAAATAGCATCCGGTTCCGGTCTTAACAACATGACACTTTTAAGCAATGTCATAAAAATAGCCTAAATGTCAACTTTGTCAGTTCGGTCACTTAAGCTTTGCTGGGGCTTAAGAGTGTTGCTTGGGTGTTTGGTTGGCTGTGTCAGTTGGCATTTAGTATCGGTTTGTTTTCTTATTACATTTGAGGTAATGTCTTGCAGGAGTCCCTGTTTCTTCACACACCCACCGGCCGGCGGCGCGTGTAACTGCTTTGGGGAAACAACTTCAGTCCTTCCGCTGCAACATTGCGCATATACGCAATTGACCGAAATTTATTTTCCTTGAAGCCTGCAAGTTCATAAATTTCAGTTAAATTCATGCAGCAGCTTCAGACCATCCGTCGCAAAGTTGGTGGTGTCGGCGCGGTTTGGCCATGAAGTCCTTCTAATGAAAATGGACAAAGTTTAGTGACACCATCGAGAGACTTCTCCATGGTGTTGTATCCATTCGCCGTCAGTAGACCGAGCAAAGGGAAATTAAAATTTTTCATTGAGGACCGAAATTAAGGGTTGAGGTTAAGAGGGTTGCAAATTGAGATGCGGGGCAATTACAGCATAGCAGCACAGCACAAATGAATAATGCTAGGGATGAAATGATTAGAATAGAATGCTGAGAGGTCATATTTCAATGAGAAAGTTTCTTCTTCTTTAAGTATTGGAATATACCTACTTCACGCTTTGGTTGGTTTTGCACAATTATCTAACTTCTTCCAAAAATGTAAATAATACTTAAAATATAGTTGGGCAAAGTTTTTGACAATTTAAATTCGCCAGAGAATGCAAACTGAGTTTTGTTTGTAATGAAATGCAACTTAAATATAAGTTTGTTGTTTTGTTTTGTTTTGTTTTGTTTTTAGCCAGTGGGCAATTTGAATAAAAGAAAATGACATCATATGTAAACGAAAAATGGTAAGTTTGAAGGAGTCAGAAAAACTCCTTGGAACTAGCATCTTTGCCAAATGTTTGTAATTGCTCCATCGCATTTCGAGATATGTTAATTCGTAAAAATAAATCGATGTCACTATTACTTATACTAAGGATTTATATGTATAGCGGTTTATAAAAGGACTTATTACTTTGTTTTTTATTAGGTATATGTATTTAAAAAAAAAATATTTTTTAAATTATTTAAAAAAAAAATCAGTTCAAATCTTTCCAATATCTTTTTTCCTCTCTGAGAAGTTTTAGTTGAAATGTAACCATGTATTGGTATAGGTACATTTTTCCCTACTATTTTATTCTAAACGAAAAATTCCCCGGGAATGGTATCAGCGTTATTTTGAGTTTCTCCTCTGAAAAATTTCACCTTAGAATTTTTCGTTCGCCCGAAATATTAATAAGTAGCTATTGTGAGTTTCGGCTGAACGAATTTTACGAATTTCCAACGAACTTTCTCGTTCGCCTACTAAAAATAACTGAAAATTTAAGCTTTCAATGACATTAGCGAAATGAATTTTAACAGCAAGGGAAATTTTTAGACGAAAAGATATTCCGGTGGATTGTTCTTCGGGTGACTCTTGCAATAAGGCTTGATATTTAGAATTCGTCTGGATGATAAGTTGGTTCTTTTTTCGTACAATTGGATTTCTATGTCAAATACTGCAAAACAGCTGTTTCGAACATTAAGAACACTGTTTCGATTAAAGATGGGGAGTATTCTTCTTTCGAGAGAACACATCTTCCGGAAAGATTTTTTCCAGGAGAATATTTAAAATTGGGCGTTTTAATTTAATGCCTGGGCGAAACGCATTGGACTTAAGGTCGCAAAAAATATTCCATTTGAGTTATTATTTAATTTATGAAGGGTATTACATATCTAACTCAGGATTTCTTTGACAACAAAAAGCGATATTGGAAAGATTTAATCTGAATTTTGAGGAAGAAGATTAGAACTTTCAAACTTCTACTACAAAATTTTATTAAAAAAATTCCTTTGGGCTTTTTCATAGCCTACAAAAATGCAGGCCATAAAAATAAACCTACGAAAAAGTTAAGACTGATTCCAAGGACTACATTTTGCAAACCAGTATTATTATTAGTGTATATAGGTAATAGGAACAAAGAGAAGGTTTAAGATTGAATAAATGGGGGAGAATTTACAAATTAATGGAAACAAAATCTTTTGGTTAAACTTCGAGGAGAAATAAATAATGAAATTAATAGAAGACTTACCACCACCGTGCATGGGCCAGTTTTGAAACCTAGAAGAAAAACAAAAACAAGAATATTATAAATTTCATGACCCATTATTCTGCGTAAAATAAAAATAGTATTTTGAAAAATTATCTGAATTTGTTGACCTCAGTGGTCCACAACTCAAAAGCTTTTCCAAAATTATTCAGAGATAAAATAATGGGGAAAGCAATTAAATTTTTACTTGTACTTGCGATATATGAAGGTACTCTCGTATAGAGCAAGTTTTGGATTCATGCAAAAAATCGAATTCGAGATAAAAATCAAACTTTACAATACGATAAAAGATAGCACAAAAAAGTGAGTCCCGCAATTCCGTCTGTCTGTATCTGGGCCCACAACCTAAGCCACTGAAGCGATTTTCTTCAAATTTGGAGCATAAGATTTTTCATTTCCCCTAGAGGGAAAATGAATATTTTTTTTAGCTCCAAAAATAACGGTCCTTGACGTACAACCGTTTTGAGATACTGAGGTTATTTACCTCAAAAACGATTTCGATTAAAATTTTTTTTAAAAAAATTTATGTATAAGAACGTACATTAAAAAAAAAAATCGATCACGTTGAGTGTTCTAAGATCTCGATAAATTTTTTTATCCTAACATTTCTCATCTCCGAGTTTCAGCGATCCAAAGTTTTGTTCCAAGTTTTACAAATATCATAGTACAGAACCTTAACGGTAAAAAATAAAAAAAAAAGTAAAAAGCATCACGTCTGTGTTTTGAGCCATTCTACTTGTGACATATTTTACTTTGTTCAAAAAATTATTTTTGTGGCGCGGATCCTCTGCCAAAAAAAACTTCATTAAATTCAACAATTTTTCATTGAAAAAAAAATATTAAAAAACGAAATAACAAAAACTAAAAAACATCACGGTTTTTAAAGTTTTTAAAAATCATCACTACATATCCACAGCACAGATCCTCATCCAAAGGAATTTTGATTTTTCAATGCAGCGATCTTCAGCTTCATATAAAATATTATTTTTTAAGAAAAGCGCTCCGAAGATTTTTACATTTTTGTCTGCATAAGTTTATATTTTTTTTTTCAAGAATTAAGATAGCGTTCCTCATTCTGAGATTAAAATATTTTAAGTACTTGTTTCATCAATATGAAGACGTGTTGCATATTTATTTTCCATATAAGGTTTCCATTCTTCAATTCTTTTACTATAACTAACAGACCGACCCCATTTCGAGCCACAGAGGTGTTCGAATTAATATTATTTCGGCTGAGAAAGTAGTTTACAGTGGTTTTAAGTATAAGAAAATTATTTGTTTTGGTCGAAACAAGAAAGAAAATATTTATTGCTTAAAAAAGATGAAATAAAGTTCAAGGTTCTTCAAAGTTGTTAAAAGAAATCGTGGTTTACTTAATTTTTTTTTAAATACTTTTTATGATTTCATGTTTTTAAATGTTGAGCTGGTCGATATGAATTGTTGAAACTTCTTGTTCCACAATATAATCCAGTAGTCGATTCATACCTCGAAGAGCTTTGCCGCTACTCATAGTTTTTAGGCGTATCGAAATCAGTTGAACCATTTTCATCGCCATAGGTTTTCATTCGCTGTATGTCCCACCAAGTCTCGAATGTCTTCACTCTCAATAAATTCCTTTCCTGGCTAGAAGACATGCCAATACAAATTCATCAGTGTTTCGAATTCATCAGCGTCCTGTACACGAAGCTTTTGACATACAAATTCGAATGACAGAGTACCAATTTTGGCAAGTTATCGAATTAAAAGATATTTAATGTAAAAAAATAGCTGTTCGATTAGTGTTCGAACTACCGAGATAATACTATATCTCATTACGTTTTAAGTCAAGTTGAGAAGGTATTTTAATTCAATTTTTCACTAAAAGCTTTCATAACTCTTAAAAAATTTCTGTCGACCTTAAAAGCCTACTCCACTTAACCACTTTTTAAATATTTTTTTTTTTATTTTTAACAAACAAATACCTTTCACATAAACCTACTCAATGAACATTGCACAGGGAAATAGAAATTTTATAAAAAAAAAAATATAATCTCATTTTATTCACACACTCAATGTTCCACATACGCCACAGTGAACTATGAGTATTCTCTTCGTTCTCCAAACACTTTCAAAAATGTTACCAAACCAAAAAATGTGTTTTTCTTACGCTTTTTGAACAATGAACAGATTTAACATACGAAAATAGATGAAAGTATTTTACACAGAGAAAAAGTTATCGATGGTTTTCCATGTATGTATGTGTACATACAGTACATACATAGTTTTCTGTTATTCATCCTGTATTTTTCATTCAAGTGTAAATTGAATTTGTTTGTTGATTTGTGACACATAATTAAGTTTTAATTTTTCATTAGGTTATTTTTATAAAAAAAAACCAAAGGACATTCAAATTTATTTTGAGCTCAAATCTTATTTTGAAGCTGCTTTAGCGAGTGAGATAATGATTTTCGTCCTTTTTTCTCTTGATGCTTTAACTACAAGAGCAAACACGAGCTTGAAGCCAAGGCTTATGATTCACTTTAAAATCAATATAGGGTATACGTTAATCTTTACAAACAAACAAAGTGGCTCGATTTATGCCTTTCAATAGAAATTATATCGTTGCGTAGCTTTGGAACATCCTTTAAGTACGAGTGTATATTTTTGGTTTGTTCATTTCCTTTTGTGTTTTTGTGAAAGTTTTAACTGCTTCTCCCCTACTGCCTTCTCTCTCTTCATCCTTCGTTCAGGGAGATTCCAAAAATTCCATTTAAATTTAGCTCATAAAGCACCGCACTAAAGTGCCAACTTTTCTTTGCCAGTTTGTCTTTGTAGTTAGCATCCTTCTTCCAACATCACCGCACCTTGGTTAGTCCTTTTTTTGGCCAAAATGAAACAAAAAACTAAATGAAAAAGGCATAGTTTTACAAAAGTAGGTACTACAATACCGTACAGTTGTAAATTTGAAATTAAAGCGAGCGCAAAAGACTTTGTTTGTTAGCCAAAGTTAGATGTACACGGTGGCGTATACTTGTTTTTTTTTTTTTTTTTTGCATAGAGAATACCTCTGCTCTTACAAAAGGATAGGCTATATGTATGTAAAAAGTGTGTTTCTTGTGTCTTGTTCGGGACATTGTAGCGTACAAGAGACAATTTTAATTGTTTACTGTAAATCATGCCATTTAATTGTGTGTAATTATGGTATTTATTTCGCAGTTTCGATGTTGTTAATAAATACGAATGAAATACGGAAACATGCAGTTGTAAATTCAAATAGGGGGTGGCTATTCTGACTATGGCCGTGTCGTGTCGTGTCGTCGTATACGTTTTTCACTGCAGCGCCCGTAATTTTTCTCTTCGATTCGAAATTACCAAGGACATTGCTTGCCAAAAAGTGATAAAATTTATTTTTTTTTTTTGTAGTTGTGTATCCTTCGTCCTGTTTGGTTGCAGATTTTTGTTGTTTTATTTTGTTTTTTTTTTCTTTTGTCTGATTGCACACAAAAAGGATATTTATAGAGGAGGAGAAAAGTCTAAGAGTCCTTGACATCCGTATCGGAAAACGTTCGAAAAATTAAGGACGACACATGATGATTGCTGTGCCCGTGTGAAAATTAACTTTTCAACTATATATACAATGTACCAACACTGCATAATGTACACAGAGACAACAGAGATGACAATGGCTGAGTTGTGAGGAGTGAACGAACAACGAAGAGTCCTTGCCTTGCTTGGTGGTTGAATGGACAATATAGAAAATAAAAAGAATAAAACACGAGACAGCAGATACCAAACAAAAAAAAAATATTAAAAATAAAGAAAAATGGTGACGAGCTGTCAGCAAAGACAGTAGGACGATGAAACAGATAATGAGTACCGACTGAACGTCCCGTCGTCGTCGTGTCGGCGCGATTGTATCACCAACCGTCATCATTTTTTTTCCTATGATGAAGATGATGCGGTGGTAGCCCAATCACGTTTTCTAAACAATGGTGTTGGTAAACTTCATTAGACATTTTTCGCCTCAGTTTCGATGGCGAATTTTAATTAATACATTCGTTTTAACATTTTTCTAGGAGCTAACGGTAAACAAAACCGAAATGTATTATTTTTCATTGTTTTTCATTTTGTGAAACGAAATTCATTGTCTTTGGTTTTACATAATTTTTTTTTTTTGTTTTACATTTTGTTTGTGGTTTAAATGAGAAAAAATCTAGCACACAAGTTTCAGGATTGATATTCAGGATATGTATTTGTCCAGTAATGTAGGTACATAATATTTGAGTTTTTTTTTTTTTTTTTTTGAGGATTCAAAATTAAAAATTCCGCTTTTCATTCGCTAAATTGGGCTACATGAAATTCGGCCCCAATGAAAAATGGCCCCAAACAATTAATGAAAAATAGCCCCAAAGTGAGGCGAATTTCATGTAGCCCAATTTAGCGAAGGAAAAGCGAAAAATAGCCCCAAAGTGGGGCTTTTTTTCATAATGAAAAATGACCCCATTTTTGAAATGGAAAAATGACCCCAAACTATATGAAAAATAGCCCCAAAAAAGAAAGAAAAGCTTAAACCAAAAGCGAAAAATTGGCCCAAAAATATATAGATAAAACAACAACAACAGAAAAAAAGGGGGCCATATTTCATAATGAAATTCAACCCCAAAATGAAAAATTAAAAAAGAGGCCCCAAAAACATGAAAAATTACCCCAATTCACAAAATTTAATCAATTTTTTGTTTTTTGTTGCTTTTCATATTAATTTTTTGGGCCATTTTTCATTTTTTGTTTGGGGCCATTTTTCATTGGGGCCAAATTTCATGCAGCCGCTAAATTGCAATTGAGATTGTATTTTATTAATATTAAATATACAGTATGTATTAGTTAATTCTATATTCGTAACCTTATTTTAATTAAATTAAGACCTAAGAGTCCACTAAGAAGTCTTAATTTATACAGTATTAGTTTTTTAAACACATAAGGACTAATATATTTGCAGAGTTCAAGCGCAGTAATCCCAATGCAAAAATTTAATTTTAACAAAATTAAAAGAATTTAGTTAAAAATAAAGTTAAACAATTGATTTCTGGCAAGAGGGGCTTAACTTTCTATTAAATAAAATATCTATAAATTTTTTTTTTACGTCCCTCGAACACCGTCGTTTCCTGTCTCTGTTTCATCGTTATTTCTACGGTTTCATTCCCCCCCTTAAACAGTTCAACCGTAATACTCGCTCTTCTAGGAATGTCCCTCAGTTTACCCTTGAGTCCAATTTCGGTCATCCTGTTAAATACAGGGATTCGTTTTTTAGCCGTACTACGCGAATGTGGAATTCCCTTCCAAGCTCTGTCTTTCCCTCTCATTGTGATATTCAGAAAGTCAAGACCAATGTACGTACACCAACATCTCCTTTTAAATCCCCTCCTCCTTACCTAATGCTCGCACTGTGGCTCTGACATAATAAGGGTACCAGACCCCTTGAGTGCGCGTAAATTATAAACAAAAAAAGACTAGGTTTGACCCACACTGATAACTCCCGTTGGTTCTCTTTGAAACTCGACACCCGATGTTATTTTTTAAAAGAAAATTACCAATTAAAATTTTTCGAAAAACTTATCAGTTGTTCAATCAAGGGAAGGCTGTTTGCTCTAAATATATGCGACACGAAAAATTTCAGCAATTATTAGCAGTTTCTTTTGCAGTTTTTTTTGGCCTAGAAAAAACCGTCAATTGTTTTTTCAATTACAATTACAAACCTTATCAATTATGGCATTGTGAGTAGACTAAAATTATCCGGGAGTTGATGTCATTGGTTGTTATTGAGATATTCGAGCCGAAATACATTTTTTAACAATTTTTAGCATTTTTTTGCAGATTTTTTGGCCTAGAAAAAAAAACAGTTAATTGAATTTCTTTGCTAACTCTACCGATTATCAACTATAACTTTGTGTATTAAATAAAATTAACCCGAAGTTAATATCTTTATTTATTCTCAAGATATTCGATATTTTTTAAGTTTTTTTTTAAGTATAACCAATTTTTCACTATGTCATTATGCATGGAATGAAATCAGGCCGAAGTCGATAGCATTATTTGTTCTAGAGATATTCGAAAATGAAGCCATTTTACACCTTTTTTTTAAATTACTGTAATAAAAAAACACTATTTGAATTTTTCTGAAAATCCTTTCTGCACGTTATGACCTTATTATCTGTAAAATAAAATTTATTTAAAGTCGATATCTCAATGTGTTCTCGAGATATCTTCGGCAAAAAAAAAAACTTCGACAGAATCCAGTGTATACAAAACCTTTCAACAAAATCAAATAATTTCGACTTGTTTTTTTTTTTTGTGAAATAATCTTTAAACAAAAATGTAATCCAAAAAGACCCGTATATAGCAGACAGCTTGTAGATCTACTGGAGGCGATGCAGCCCCACGTGAAAAACTGGCCACAAAGGCAGCCCGTAAGTCGGCCCATCTACATCTACCGGAGGTGTCAAGAAGTCCACCGTTACCGTCTCTTTACCGAATTTCTAATCGACAACTTGCCCTTCCATCAGCGATTGGTCACAGAAATCGCACAAGATTTAACAACCGATTTGCCTTTCCAGTCCGCAGTATTTGGCGCGCTTAAGTAAGTCTGCGAAGCCTTTTTGGAAGATTTTTTCGAAGATATTAGCTTGATCGCAGTTCAAGCTAAGCGCGTCATCATTAAGCCAAAAGACATCCAGTTGGCTTGACGATTCCACGGAGAGCATACTTAACTGCCTGAACAGAATGGAGACGGATATACGAAGCCGGAGCTGAAATAGCTGTCAAAATATTGAATACACACAAATTGAATGTTACGAACACAACGGAACGTAGCCGCATACGGAGCTACAGCCGCAGATGGAAGAGTTGGCCAACTTTTAACTTTTCACGTACGGCCCTTTCGACGTTTCAAATTGTATGAAGAAAAAAAAAACAACTTTTTGAATCGGAAAAAAATATTGCGGTCATTTGTATCGCGAAAAATATTATTTATTAAAAGGAAAAGTATTGAAAACAAAAAATGGCCACACATTGAGCATTAGGGCTTGGATGAGCTATGATTCAATCAAGATGGAAGTATACGTGGCAAATAAGCTGCCCGAAATTTTAAATTAAATAATTTCTATAAACTAAATAATTTATCAAAAGAAAGTTCTTAAACGAAATAATTCTCTTTTGCGTGATGGTTAGTGCGATGGACTGTCATGCCGGAGGTCTAAGGTTCGACCCCCAGCCTCGCCACCTATTTATTTAAGAAAAAACGGCTACTGCCTCTTGCGAGGAATTGACAAATCCTCCAAGAGTATCTCCTGTCACAGAAAAGTGCCGCTCTTTAGCCGTTCGGATTCGGCAATAAACTGTAGGTCCCCTCCATTCCTGCAGACACGCACAAAGGAATGGTTGAGAGTTGTAAGTCACTAGGCCCTAGTTCTTCATGAGCTGTTGTGCCATCAAATTTATTTTATTTTTATTTTTTTTAAACATTTAAAACTAACAAAATCGTGATTTCGGATTTCCTTGATTTAATGTTTGTAATAATTTGAAAAGAAAGGATTCACTTGTTATTTCATATTAAATGAACTAATTTAAAATAAAATAGCATATGAAATAAACTTAACTAATTTTTTTGTGAAAATTTGTATGGTCTTATATTTTTACATTTAGTTATATTTCAATTCATCTCAAAAACAAAAACCTTTCACTTATAAAAAAAAAAAAAAAAAAATCTGTTGACACTTTAAGCCGCATTTGATGAAAGAGAATAGAAAGATACAAATAACTTCACGAAAGCTTTTCTTCATCTTCTTGTTCGAATGACTCTTCGAGCTCCGACAAAAGATATATAAATGAACTCATCTAGCAAACTAGCTGTCAAGTTTTGTGGTTTTTTCCATTCACATATGTATAGAGAAAGAAACTGATATAATGCAACAACACACATAGTCTCCCTTTTACCCTCACTTTGATTGCACTAAAAAATCCAACAAGGATACCATTCTTCACTTGAACCGAATGGAATTTCATTTTTCTTTCAAAGCGCAGCAAACCACTTAATCAAAGGAACCAACTAGTCCTGCGAGTCACCGATTTACACTCAGTGTCATTTGATCTGGGTTGTGTTTTTATAGCAAACTTAATTGCGTAATATTGTGTTGAGAATTAAAAGCTTTTCAATACAACCTAAATACCTAGCACTCAGGAGGAGTAAAAAGATATAGCCTAGAATCTAGATAGTCTAGATCTAGTCAATAGATACTTACTTACTTTACTTTAGATGGCGCTCACAACGCAGGATGGACTACGGCTTCAACCAACAAGCCCCTCCAGCCAGCTCGGTCACTAGCTAGCTGCCTCCAGTTACGCACTCCAAGTTGGTTGAGGTCGTTCTCCACTTGTGTGCGCCACCTAAGGTGGGGTTTCCTCTGCTGCGCAGACCGTCAGGGGTAGATTCGATGACTCGTCGGCCTGGTGCGTCGGTGTCCATACGCTCCACTTGTCCCAGCCATCTCAGCCGCTGTATTTTCAGCTTCTTGACCTGGTCGACGTCGCTGTAAAGCCCGTAAAGCTCGTTGTTAAATCTTCTTATATATACTTCATCGGTACATACTGGACCGAAGATCACACGAAGAATTTTCCTTTCAAGGCTCCCAAACAGATTCTAATCCGTTTTTGACAGGGTCCATGCTCCTGCCCCATATAGCAAGACCGGGATTATTAGGGTCTTATACAAGCTCTCCTTGGTTCTCTGAGAGGAGAATGCCTCCTTAGCCCGAAGAAACAGCGATTGGCAAGAGTAATTCTTCGTTTGATCTCTGCGCTGATGTCATTTTGCGATGTTGTAGTGGATCCCAGCTAGACAAAGTCCTTGACGACTTCAAAGTTGTATCTATCCATCGTGACGTTTTGCCCGAGCCGACGATGTTGAGATTCCTTTCTCGATGATGGCATATACTTCGTCTTGTCCTCATTAACAGCCAAACCCATTTTCGCCGCCTACGATTCAATACTTGCAAACGCGCCGGTAACAGCTCGCTTCGTTCTCCCAATGATGTCAAAATCATCTGCATAAGCAAGTAGTTGAACAGACTTTTGAAAAATTGTACCTCTTTGTTGATTTGCGAGTTACGTACATATGCTTCAAGTACAAAAACAGGTTGCATGATAACGCGTCGCCTTGCCTCAAACCTTTCTCGACATCAAAGGGTTCGGTGGTGTTCTTGCCGACTTTGACGGAGCAGCGAGATTTCTCCATCGTCATGCTGCACAAGCGGACGAGTTTGGCAGGGATGCCGAGATGCGCCTCTGTAAAGCTCGTCTTTGTCTACGCTATCATATGCGACTTTAAAATCGATAAAGAGGTGGTGTGTATCGATTTGAAACTCCTGGGTTTTTTCCAAAATCTGTCGGAGTGTGAACATTTGATCAACGGTTGATTTGTCGGGCCTAAAACCACACTGATAGGGGCTGATCTCAGATCGTTGACAAACGGTTTTAAGCGATCACACAGTACATATGACAAGATTTTGTATGCGACGTTGAGGAGACTTATACCTCTGTAGTTGGAACATGTCAGAGCATCTCCTTTCTTGTGGATGGGGCACACTATACCGAGGTAAACTTTCATCCGATCAAATTTTGGAGATAAGTTGGTGTATACTCCCTACCAAGTACCAAGTCACCTCCCCCTGCTTTGAAATGATATGAGTCACTAAATAAAAACTAGTTTAACTATTTTTAAGGGAAAGACAGGAGTATAAGTAAGTTTTTGAAATAAAACTTGGCATTACGATGATAGAAAAAGTGGGTCCCACAAGTTCTATGTATTTTTGTATGTCTGATTAATTATATTAATGTTCCTTTCGAAAGTCGAGCAGGCTCCAATTGTTATCTCGGCGTTCCAACTTTTCCAGCCTAATTTTAAATCCAACAAAAAAATCTTTATCCAATTTGGATGATTTTTGGCCAAGTTATATGCGTATGAACAAAAAATTAATTCGGAAAATTTGAAATTTCATAAAATATTTTTACGATTTTCTGACTTTTTCAGCTCCGTTGTGTGTTAGTCTGGTGCAATACAAATCTAACAAAAAAATCCCCATGCAAATCAAAAATACATAGAACTTGTACCTCGACATACAGACTGAAACACCGGAGCGATATACTTTAAACTTGTAACTTGTAAGATTTGTAAGAGATTCCCTCAACGCGAAATCGAAACATTTTCTTTAGCTCCAAAATTAACGGTTTCTGCCATACAACCGTTTTTAAAAAGGTTCTTTATCTCGAGAACTAATATAACCATTTTCATCAAAATTCTTGTGCGTACCTACTTGAGGTGTACTTAATTTGCAATCCATATGTAGTTTCTTTACAGCTCTTATTTTTAGTATGACCAAGAGGTAAGTACTCCAACGAATATGTTATTTATGCTGATAATTTTTTTTTTAAATAAAAATATAAGTTCAATTGACTAGCACGGAGTGTGTAGAGATGCCTTACATTTGTTCATGCGAATACAATCATCTCATAGTATGGTGGGTGCGTAGATAGCTCTATAAGGTCCTCAGACTCTATTAATAAAATACCCCAGTCCCGGTCACGGCTTTTTATTCATTCGCAATTCTCATCCCTTTCAATTCGTCAACAAACACATTCCATTCATGTGCACAAAATGATCTATAGACACGAGTTCATTATGTTCGAGGGGCAGAAAAGAAAAACTAACATTATCTAGGAATTCATGATAAAAAGCGATGTCTAACCCGTCATGATATCCAACTGCAATGTTTTTATGTTTTTTTTTTTTTTTCATACATATATAAAATAGAAGATAGATACATATTCGTATCTTGGGAAGGTACTTTCTTCTCATTCAAAAAGGGGGACATGCCGCATATCGTACAACATCTACATTCCCATTCCCTATATAAGGTCCTTTGCACACACGCAATCTATAGCAACCTTTGTAGCTGGCTGCTCTTGTGTGCCTTTGAAACTTCATACTGCGCGCCGACGACACGACGACGAGCCGGCCACCCACCCACCAAAGAAGAAGATGGTTTGTGTCATAGATGGAGGACATATTTTGTTTGTGACTAAGAGTATATGGGAACCTTTTCAAATGGCTTTGTTAGGAAATTTGCTTCATTACGAGTGCATCGGGTGGGAAATCGTTTGTCAATGCAGCAGCTATCCTCCTACATACATAACTTATAGGTATATTTTAAAATTTGTATGAGAGCATTTAAGAATGAAAATCTTTGTGACTGAAGCATAATCTAAGTTCGAGATAATCCGGGTAGATATGGTATCAATAAGTACCAAAACATAACGATGATTTTTAACAAAGGACTTTTGCGGAGAAGTATCATTGAATTGATGATTATCTACCTGCGGAAATTCAATCACTTCAAAAATTCTGTTCAGAAATTGTTGGAAATGTGTGAGGAAGAAGTGGGAGCCGTTATCTT
The DNA here is from genome assembly GCA_947049315.1 of Epistrophella euchroma. Classification (NCBI taxonomy): domain Eukaryota; kingdom Metazoa; phylum Arthropoda; class Insecta; order Diptera; family Syrphidae; genus Epistrophella; species Epistrophella euchroma. The sequence continues at coordinate 43,130,236 of OX346248.1, forward strand.
AAATAATAAATAAATTGATAAACCCGATACAAAGTCAAACATAATTAAGTGAATGTATCAGTGTGTGCACGCGCAAGGAGGAAAACTTCAATCGGTTATTGTTTATCGATACAAATAAGATAACTGTAGTAGTTTAAATATTTTAAGTTAAATAATAGTAAAACAAATGCTAAGGCTCAGTTTTTCAATGACAGATCATTCTAACTTCTGGGTTTAAATCCAAGTTTACGCATGAAACATCTTTAGCAGCTAATTTAGATCCTGAGCCAACTCATCTAATTTTGTGATTCTGGATTATTTGAACCTATTAAAAATCTATTAAAATCAATTAACGACACAATAAAATTTTATTTTAGTGGCACCATCTAGAATTCGAAAGCGTAAAATCGATTTTCGCACTTCGATTTCGATTAATTTTTGACAGCTGAGAGTTAAAGATAATCCTACACTGAAAATCTAATTGATTCTGAGTAAACTATGGTGCAATTTATTTGGAGGATTTACTAACTCTGGTCTTACTCAGACTTAGGTCCAATATTGAAAAACTCTCCCTAAAAATGAATGCAGCAACTCAGTGTAAACGTCATAAATGAGCAGTGCTAGCTATTAAGTTATTTGTGAACCCATGCTGAAAAAATCAATCCTATTTTCCAAACTCTTAGGGCCAGTTTTTTTAGTGCGAGATTAAAGTTAACCCAGAGTTAACTCACTACATTTTGCGAGTTAACTATACAGATTGTTTTGATATTTTACCCTGCCAGTTTGTTACGTCGCGGTCGATTCGCATGCGTTCTATACTGTAAAAGTGCTTACAGATTTAACTGTACACAAATTTATATATGAAGTTAGCTAAATCTTGCGAGGAATTGACAAATCCTCCAAGAGTATCTCCTGTCACAGAAAAGTGCCGCTCGTTAGCCGTTCGGATTCGGCAATAAACTGTAGGTCCCCTCCATTCCTGCAGACACGCACACAGGAATGGTTGAGAGTTGTAAGTCACTAGGCCCTAGTTCTTCATGAGCTGTTGTGCCATCAAATTTTTATATTTAGTTAGCTAAATCATGTTTAACTCACGACTGAAAACCTGTCCCTTGCAGTCGTATTTATAAACGTTGTCTAAATTTAGGCAGCCATCCAAATGACAACGGTTTTCCCTTAAAATATTCTCAAACCCATTTGTTGGTATTCGTAGCTTCCCTTTTAATAATAGATAAATGTTATGGATGGCACAACAGCTCATGAAGATCCAAAACCTAGTAACTTACAACTCTTAACTATTCCCGTGTGCGAGTCTGCAGGAACAGTTTATTGCTCAAGTGAGAGGCACTTTTCTATGACAAGAGATTCTCTTGGAGGATTTGTCACTTCCTAGCAAGAGGCAGTAGCCCTAAAAAACACTTTTGTGTTTAGGTGGCAGTAGCTGGGAATTGAACACAGACCTCTAACGTGACAGAGCTTGGTTTTACTTTTTTGTAGAGGAAGACACGTTATTTTTCTATTTGTGAAAGTTTATTTTATTCTCATAAAAATACTTAATTTTTTTATCGAAAAAAATTATTTAAAATTATTAACAAAATCAAAACAAAACGCACGACTGAATCGCACAACAAGTTTGTGCGTAAAAGTTTCTTCGAATTTTAGAGATTTAGTGTATTATAAGTAGATATTTTTTTTACGGTACCCTTAAGTTTAAACTAGTATTATACATGTAACTTAGAGCTTAAATTGAAAAATTATTAAAAAATAATTCAAATAAATTTATTAAAAAAATTGGTGCAGCATTTTTTAGCATTTATTAATGTTGAATTAAAAATTAAATTTCGAAAAAATCATCTACCCGTTTTTGAAATATCGAATTTTCAAAAAAAAAATTTACATTTTTTTTTAAATCCAAAATTTATTTTTTGGGAAATTTTAATATGCGGTATGATTTCAACTTTTTAGAAACTTTTGTATAAAAAATTTAATTTAAATCGGTTATACAGATAAGGAGATAGCCCAAAATAAAAAAAAAATGGTTCTATGAGAGGTACTGTTAATAAATGGCTAACTGTAAATTTTGTTTTTGATAAATCATAGACCGTACTAATATAAGTATTCAGAACAAGTTTAATCAAAATCTTAGGAGTCGTTTTCGAGAAAATTTAGATTTTCTGTGACGGTTTTTTAACATTCATATGGAAAGTACCGTCAATATTCTAGATAATGTTAAACTGTACCAAGATTTGTAAAACACAGTGAAGTCGTTTTCGAAATATTCGCTTTAAAAATAAAAAAATTGAAACTTTTTTGAAAATTTTGGTATACAATACTATTTTAATTTTTCAGAAGATTCTCTATAAAATTATCAAAATCAGTTTATTTCTTTTCGAAAAAAAACGAAAATAAAAAATGGTTCTATGGGAAGTACCATTTAAACCCATTTTTGGGAAATTTTATTTTCATCAAACGGTAGCCCATACTTATAAAAATGTATTAAATTTTTTTTTTAGAAAAATCTGTCAAGCCATTAAAATATATAAATAAAAAAAAAATAAAGAACAAAAAAAAAAAAAAAAACAAGAGAATAAAAACAAAAAATCGAGAACATTTTAATTTTTGAATCTATTTCTTTTAAACGTTTTCTTTACGGTTGTTGGTAAAAAAAAAATGTCACGTATTTTAAAGTTGATGACACCACCCCCTATATAACATATAAAAAATCAGATTTTACAAAATGACGTAATTTTGAAACATTTTAATCCAACTCTAAAAGGTGTAACCTCCCAATGTTCATCTGGTTCAACGTTGGTAATATTGGTGTTGCTATCTTGCATCCTGTACACCTGATTTGAATTATATCACTGAAAGTGAACCACTCATCAAAATAAATCTTTATCTGACGTGAATTAGAAAAATAGGGTATTCTATTTAGCAGAATCCAATAAAAAAAAACGGATTACGAACTTAATGAATGTATTCTATCCAAATTGTTTCATTGTTTTTCAACTATACTATGCTTCCTGACAATTCGAACAAATGAATCACGATGCTATTCCAATATTATTTAACCATTTTATACAAACTCAATTTGTAAGTCCTTTTGTATTAGAACAAATCGATTTTGGAGAGTCCTTTTTCAATGTGAAGCTCGACCTATGTATACTAGTATACACATCATTTTGTTTGTCCTATTTTTTTTTCTCCCCAAATGTTCATTCTTTCATTGACATAAACAAAATAGGCCTCTTCTAATTGTTCTGCTTAAGTGCTTAGCGTGTTTTTAATTCAGTGCCTTTAAAGTTACTTTAAAACTTTCGTAAAGGTAACGTAAGGGTGTGTTTGTGTTTACACAGCAGAGATGCGAAAACCTCATTAGGCTTTCAAAATAAAATAGGAAAAATGATGCTTAATTACGTATTTTTGTGAAATATATAATACCAAAGTCAAAAAAACAACCTAAAAATGCAAACGAATGTGTTGTATTAAATAAATTGCCGGAAAATTGTTACCCGCATTTCACCCTTTAAATACCCCAATTATAGTCCAGTGCATTTATAATTCAACCCAGCAGTTTGTAACATCCCTATATATTTTTGTATTAATTCGAAAGCTAATTCACTGGAGATCAAAACCCTGATTTTTAGCACTGGTAAAATTCGCGACCAAATGGAGAGTTTCACGAGTGCGAAAAATCAAGGTTAAGATCGCCGAATGAATAAAAAGATTTATTGGGTCACTTTATATGTTAAATGCTACATTTTTAAAAATATGTTGTCTTCATAAGTAATGCTCGATTTTCAGCCTCAGAGCGTAAACCTTTCAAACTTAAAAAAAAATATTTACTTTTACCCCATTTCATCCTATAAATAGTTAAATTTAGAATACTTTGTCATCAAACCATATAATGTAGGAAACAGCTTTCAAGCATGAAAAGATTTTTGTTTTTAGAAGTGACTCCAGACAAGCCCATTTATAAAAGTTTTGTTTATAAAAGTAGTTATTAAGCTGCCCCCAGAGCCCTCCGCCGCCGCCGCCGCCGCCAGTGGGTATACTTGGGACACACAGTTTTTTTTTTGTATTCGAAGCGCTCAATGCACACCCATTTTTAATTGCGAAAAACCGGTATAACTGTTATAAATTAGTATTTCTCTAGTCTCGTACTTTTTTAAATCGCTTTCTTTACTATACCCAACTTTACCCTATAAAACGCAAAATTAAAAAAAAAAAAAATACCCAGAAGGAAATACCCCTAGAAAAACCTTTCAAAAAAATTTTTAAATCGGATACCGTTTTTTTCGTTTACCCTTTTTTTTTACCAAAATTTGAAAAAAAAAAAGTAGGAATGTCTTAAGCATCCAGTCCCTAAGAACACAAAAAGAATTTTTAATATCCGGTATGCAGTTCTTTAGACAAGCCCGAACAAAGAAACAAACAAAGCATAACTTCCGCTTTATAGAAAAATTTTAAATCGGATACCGCCTTTTTCGTTTACACTTTTTTACCAAAAATTTGAAAAAAAAAAAGTAGGCATGTCTTAAGCAGCCAGCCCCTAAGAACACAAAAAGAATATTTGAAATCGGAAATGTAGTTTTTGAGACAAGTACGAACAAAGAAACAAAAAAAACATAATTTCCGCTTTATAGATAAATCAATAAGTTTTTGGGGAGAAGTTTATTTTTTGATAATTTTTGCCAAATTTTGCCTATATTTTCTTTTCTGGAGTTTTCCAGCCCATTTTTTTATTCAAAATTTTAGAAAAAATAGCAACTTTCTGAGGGTGATCTAGTATTTTTTAATATTCTAGCTACACGGTCCTCATACACAATTGAAAAAGACCAAGCTTCTGCAGCATAGCGATAAGGATAGGTTCATCAGGAGACATTGCTGCTTGCTTACTTTCTAGACCTAAAAAAGAAGAAATTAAGAAGAGTTATTTTTGTCCCCTTTAAGCTCTTTTGAATGAGGTATCAATCACGTCCATACCACTTATACAGGGTGATCGGTATAAAATGCACCAAACTGCTGGAGCGAGTAGGTTGGGTTAAGACAAGAAAAAAATCGTATGGGAGGGGGGGGTGCATTTCCCCCGTTTAGGCAGGGGGGGAGGGGCAATTTTCTAAAAAAAATTGACTTAAAACAGAAAAAAAAATATTTAAAAACAACGGTACAATTTAAAATGCCATGCTATACCTTTTTGAAAAGCCAGTGTTAGCTAATAGTTTTTGAAAAATTAATTTCCAAACTCAAAATTTTGAAAAAAAAAAAATGAAAAAAAAAAAAGTTTCAAACTAATTTTTTTCAAAATTTTATGTAATTAAGTATAATTTTTGTTTTTAAAATTCAATGCTGTTATTAATTTTCAATAAAAAACAGAAAACCGGATGCTAAAATTTCTTTTAGTTTTTAAGAAAATTGAAAATAACGAAATCTACTTTACTACATATTTTGTAGAAATAGGATCTTTTGAACAACAAAATAACGGATGGAAGTCGAATTTAAGGAAAACTTACTTTTGTTATTTTCAATTTTATCAAAAACTAGATTACATTTTGACATCTGGTTTTCAATGTTTGACTAAAAATTAATGGGAGTATTCAATATTAAAAATAAAAATACTACTAAATAACGTAAAATTTTGGACAAAATCAGTTTGAACATAATTTAAAATTTTTTTTTCAAAAATTTATGTTTGAAAATTAAGTTTTAAAAAACTGTTCACTAAAACAACTTAATTTATAAACAAAATGGAAGCACATATTTCTGGCTTAACAAAAAAGTATAGCAAGTCGTTTTAGCCATTACCGATGTTTTTTAATATTTTTTTTCTGTATTAAGTCAATTATTTTAAAAAAATTGCTCCTCCTGTTATTTTCAATTTTCTCAAAAACTAAAAGACATTTTAGCATACGGTTTTCTTTTTTTGACTGAAAGCTAATAAGAGCATTGAATTTTGAAAACAAAAATTATACTTAATTACATAAAATTTTGAAAAAAATTAGTTTGAAACCTTTTTTTTAATTTTTTTTTTTTAATTTCGAGTTTGGAAATTAATTTTTCACAAACTATTCACTAACACAACTTAATTTAAAATGAAAACCAAAGAAGAGATTTCTAGCTTTCCAAAAAGGTACAGCATGGCATTTTAAATTGTACCGTTGTTTTTAAATATTTATTTTTCTGTTTTAAGTTAAATTTTTAGAAAATTGCCCCTCCTGCCTAAACGGGGGAAAATAGACCCCCCTCTCATACGATTTTTTTCTTGTCTTAACCCAACCTACCGATCATCCTGTATATTCAGAGCAATAGAAAAGAAAGCAGTTCTCGTCCAACTGAGCTGAAATTTGTCTGAAATGAAACAATTAGGCGATAATTATAAACTAATGCGGTCGTAAGTGGACGCAAACTTGTTAGTTTTTTTAATCACCATTTTAAATTAAAAATTTAACTAACAACTTGATTTTATACATAAAACTGTTTTCTTAGAAAAAAAAATCACATTATGGAAATTTAAGTTGAATATGTACTTAAAAAACCTCTCGTATATATACAGAGTTTATCTTTTTAACTGACTATGAGCATTATGACTTCTTGAAAAGAACCAATTCAATTGAGCTCGAGAAAATCCCGTTAATATTTCTATTTAACACTCTCAAAGGATCTAAACTAAAATCATAAATTAATTTTAATCGTTCATAAAAACTAAATTTGTGGAACATCAATCATAAAGGACAACAACAACAGCAAAAACAAAACAAAAAAAATATACCCTAGAGGATTAAAATGGCAACAAAAATACATCTTTGACCCAGTTTTTTGTGTAAATTCAAACCTGTCATTAATCATTTCAACGCTGGGTGGTGATGCGCAGAATTTATGCGTCGTTGAAATTTTTGGTTATAATTTTTTTTTTTTTTGACAAACGGATCCATTAGGCTTGTAAACTCAAAACGACAAAAAAAAATAAAATATGATGTAATGTGTTCAAGCTTTTGACTTACATGAGCGTACCCATTGAATTTTGAACTTTTTTTTTTTTTAAACGGCAGTTATTAATAAAACAGAAACAACCGCATAATCTAGTTTAAATCATAATAAATTTTTCTTAGAGATTATGATACTTATTCTTTATTCCCCAGGAATGAGATATAGCATAGGCACAAACTCGCATTAAATCCTTAGTAGAACTTAGAGAGGAGAGGAACAATATAACAAAAGGGGACTGCTACTTCCTCGAGACTTCATAGTCGGAAGACACTTGACTGCCTGACTTGACTCGGTTATTTGTGTCCGATTTAGGGATTGATAAAAAAAGGTCATCCATCAAGGTGTCTAAAAATGCTGTCCAAATCATCTAGACTATATGGTAAAATATAAATGTAAATATACATACATACATATGTAGATAATATGCAGACTATATAGAAAACCCAGAGGAAAAGGAGGATCCCAAGGAAGTGTGCATGCATACTCGTTTTGCTGAAAACATTATCCTAGATTGCAGTTGGCAGCACATACAAACGTCACCTACAATTTTTGCCCATATCTTTCAGTTCTAAGGTTGAAAATATACCTACCTGAAGGGCGGATGGGTGTTGGTTGTTGGTGTTTTTTTTTTTGTTGTAGATTCTTCAGTGGCCCCTCATCCATAGCGCATTACATCCTTTGAACAGGTCTTCTCTGAACAAGACCTTTCGGTATAATACTACATATACCCGTAGCCGTAGCACAGTCAACACTATATATGTATATTTATGTCTCTTCTCTCTTTACATTGAATGCCATCTCAACAATCAGCAGGGCAAACATAAAACGACAGTCCTGCAACAAGGAACGTATGTTCAACATTACGGGGTGATATTCGGCTGACTAAAGCATAAATTCTTCTGCGACATCTCACCTACCTTATACCCTCGTACTCTAAGTATGGATATAGTCAGGGTGATTTTCGACAGTGTCGTCGCGCTCATCAGTAGGGGGCGATGAAATAAAAAATAAATAACTACTTAAGTTTGATTTCGCAAATAAATACCTCTGAATTCATCTAAAGTGATGATATATCGCCACTCGATGTGTGATAGCAGGATCGATCTATACCTTATCCAACTAAAAAAGGCAGTGTAGGCAAGATAGGACGTTTGCCTCTCATTCTGGCTAAAGTGGATTGTATAAATCTGTCCTTTATTAAATCTCTCACAGGGTTGTCGTATTGTTTATTTTGAATGGACCCAAATATGAAACACTGGTATGCAGGGTGACCGCATATTTTTTTAGATAGAAATTTTCATTTAATTGTTACAAATTAAAACACATTTATCTTTTTCCACACCACCATGAGGTAAGATAATACACGAATTAAAAATACAAATTGCATACAAAACTCTAAATAAACACATCTCTTCAAAAATACACGAGTGAAAATACAAATTGCACAAGTTAAAGGACGAAGAAGAAAGGAAGTCTGGTAATACGAAGGCCCAAAAGAAACAGTCGACAATTGAAATATTCTTAAATTTATTTTTAAATTTATTGCACACACATTTTCAAAAAAAATTACAAACGATTCTTAAAAAACTACCCGTCTTAAAAACACAAATTGCACAAAACTTAGAAAAAAAAAACAGCTTTTAAAAAAACAAATTACATCCCTTCAAGCAAATTCACTGAACCAACTTTCTCGGTCTTTCTTGGATCTTTGCTAACCTACAAAAACTCTTTGTTTCTACAGGCATTTTCCCCACACCTTTGTTTAGTTTATCAATGCAAGTGGAGTAGCGAAGACGTAGTTCTTTTAATTTTTCTCTTTTCTTCTATTTTCTTATAAAAAATGCCCGCTTCATAAATTCATAAATTAAATGTTACTGTTTTCGTTAATTTCGTGTTTTTGTAGTGCGATAAATTATGTTTGTAAATTGTATTTATATTAATTGATGAAAATAAAAGTGTCTTGAAATGAAAAAAAAAGCTATGTTTGTTTGTTGTAGGTAAACTCGTTTGGATAAACTTTGAATGAAAAAAGCTTTATTGGAAGTAGAAGGTAGAACTTTGGTGGGGAAGTACTTTTTTTGGCGATTCATTTTGGATACGTTTTGATCTCGGTTTTCGTTGTGTATGGTGAAATCTCACTCTCACAATACATGCGCAAGTGGGGCATAGTTGCATTGACTATGCAGGCATAGTTAAATTGACTACGCCGACATAGTTAAATTGACTATATACCTGCAAATAAATTAATATTTAGTTAAATTATGAAGCTATATACATATGTACTTTATATTGCCAATTAAAGAACGGGCAAACCTTGTTCGTCTTGAAGTAGAAGAGGGCAAGATCATAAAATTGTTATGAACAAATAAGTATTTATCCACCATCTAGGACAAAACACAGTAGTTAAACAACTTCGGACTAGTTGAGGAATATTAACTCTACGAACAATACCTTAGTGGAGATCTTGACAAACCACTGTTTTTTGTGTTTTGCGAAACAAATGAGTTTAAAACTCCTCACACCTCAGATGAATGCACACTCTACAAAACACTTACTCTCTGAACAGAATAGAATGCTGCAACTGGAGCTGGAAACGGAGCTGCAAAAGGAATCTATCACAGAACTGAGAAAACAAAAACTGCGCACGACTATACTTCCCAGTATATAACTGCGCAGTACAAAACTAAGAACGACACAACTGTTGGCGACACAACTAAGAAAAAGGGAGGAGTCTTTGTTTTCGCTTGGTTTTTCGGCTGGCAACACTAGGGGGAAATAATTAATATAATATATGTATAAAAATGGGTGCTGATGATTTCTATTGGTCCAAGCTTAATACATAAATAAGCCATTTTTTCGCGACACAAATAACAATATTTTTTTCCCACGCAAAAGGTTGTTTTTTTTTTTTCATACAATTTGAAACGTCAATAGTGCTGCACGTGAAAATTTCAAAGTTGGCGAACTCTTCCGTCTGCGGCTGCTGCTCCGTATGCGGCTACGTTGCATTGTAGCAACATTGAGTTTGTGTGTATTCAATATTTTTACAGCTATTCCAGCTACGGCTTCAGTTGCAGCTCCGTCTCCATTCTGTTCAGGCAGTTATACTGCAAATCCTACTTTAAAGCTAGTATAAGAGCCCCCACCCCACACACTACAGCCTTCCTCTCGGCCGATACTTTGATCGGGCTCTTAATCAGTATCAAAATGTATGAAAATGATTCTGTTTCTGCCGATAATCAAGTTTGATGTGCTTCACAGTTGCCTTCTAACTAAAATATCGCTTAGGGCTACATCGTTGGACTAAATTCGTAGTTTAATTATTGATCAGAGGTTCGGAAATTTTAAAGTCAGTCAAGTCCGCCGAAATCATAGAGTTAAAATTGCTGACCCACAAATGGAGAAGAAGATACAACCACGAACACTCAAGAGACGTACGATGGTGTGGATGTCGACCAAAAAGTTAAAACACGTCGACTACTTCAGCTCGGCCACATCGAGTTAATAGACAATAACTGGCTGAACAGAATAGAAGCGCGATCGATCGCGCGACACTGTCAAAGCTAAAATGCATATTAAATCGTTTGAGTGAAAACAAGGGAGCCGCGTCTGCGAGTCGCGACGCTAGATATTGGTTAACTTTTAACTTTTTCCGCGTGTTGTTCGACAGATAAGGACGAAGAGTTACCACGGCTACAATTAATGGCATCTCGGAACTTTCAATATTATTCGCAATAAAACTGCAAAATAAAAGTTTAAGAACTAACTACAAATTCAATTAAAAACAATAAATTGTATCAGCTGTTTTGACAGGAACTCGCGTTCCATTGTATTCAATTTTTTTTCGGAAACGTCGCTTCTCGCGAGGGCGGCTGATTCGCACAATCGATCGCGATTTTATTCTGTTCAGCCAGTAATGCTCCAGCCTAGAGTCTTCAGGTTCAAAGCTGCGAGGAATTTTGAAATGGAAAAAAAAGATCGAAGTTCTGGTTTAAGGCCCAAGCCATTGCTGATGTCAGAGCGCTTGGTACAGAGATTAAGCTGCGTGATCGGGATCCTAGACGGTGGAAAGCCGCAGCCGCCGACCGTATTTCAGGAAGAGCGAGACCTTGTATGGTTCTGTTTTAGTATGTAAGGAAGTAACTACGGCTCAACCCCAAACTAGGCCTACATATTTCAGACTTAAAAAACTGGGCCTAAAGCTAAAGTGTCAGATTCTACAGAAGGATAAAATGTCTGCGAATTTCGAAAATATAACAAAAATTGAAATTAATTCGAGGGAATCGATTACACTGTCAGTGAATATAATAATTAAAGCCTTGAACCTTATTGCTTGATGGTCTAATCAAAAATTTAGTTTATAAATACATTAATATTATGATCCCCGTTTTGACCCCATTGTTGAAAAATAAACAACACTCGTTCTCGTACACTGTCATACCTTCGTGCAGAGATGTTGTCATCCCCGTAAACCAGCACTGGCGGCCGTAAGGGTTCACAACTCTCTTATAGCACAGACTAGGCACACCGGCATTGTCTTATATATCTGTTAAGTGTGTGTAACTTGTGTAGGGTGTCCTTTTTTTCAAATATGCTATCTCCAACAAAAATCAAGAGGTTCCACCTTATATTCTTCTTGCTCCTTTAACTCCTATCCCCATCCCCCTGCTATTCACTCGCTTTGGAGAGCACTATAAAGTTAGAACGAACGAATGTGACTTTATGCTATATAATGGCGTGGCGATGGTGTTGGTGACGTGCTGAGAGCGAAAAACTATGACTCCGCCGTATATGAATGAACAGGCAGACAAACGGACGGACGGAAGGAAGGAAGAATTTCTTATCATTGAGAGCGCTGCAGCAGATCTAACATACTCCACGCGAACGGCACTTTAAAACCCTGCTTCCCATGCACAACCTTACACTGTCAAACACCACACGTCATACCACCCTTACGATCATGCACACAGGGTGGTTAACACGTTAAGATGGATGTGTATCCTGGCAGCTAGCTATCAACCACCGAATGCCACCATCATCATCAACCAAATAACCCGCAAGAAACGAAAGGGTTGAATTGTTGGTGATATAAGCACAGGCGACAGGGACAGGGACAAGGACTGAAAACTAGAACTGAATTGCCGGGGAGGTGTGCTCCTACCGCTGCCGCTGCTGCTGCTCTCACATGGAATGTAGGTCAAAGTGCAGTGCAACGTCCTCGACATCCGCATTGCTGTACTTTGGCTTTTTGGATAGGCTAGTTTAATTTTTATTAGTGATTCCGTGTGTATATTTATAAATTGCGATTGTATGTCCTTTGGTGTACGTGTGTGTATAGGTAGGCATGGATATGGACACACTCCTTGCCATTAGGTAGGTAGCGCTAACACCACTGACTTCTGGGGGTAGGTATTCGTATTGGCAGCAGTGTTCGCCACAGCCGCCAATCCAGAGGGGTGCAAATTCGTTTTCAATGGAGGATAGATTCCCGAGTTAGGATTAAGGACTCCTAGTTCCTGGATTCATAAGGAAGATACTCCCTTCAGTGGACAGGCACACAAGGAGATGTCAACGCTGAGAATGGGTGCTCTTGCTCTTTCGATTTTGCGATGACTTATTCTGTATTCGAGAGTAATAAAAACGTCATTAAATTATTTGTGTGCCCTCCACAATCCACATGCAGCAGTGAATTGTCGGCGTTGTCGCCACCGTCATTGTCGTCGTCGTCGTCGGAGTTATCTTCGTCGAGGACGACAAAGATGCAGTGCGATGAATGAGTCTTTTGCTTGCAGCTTGCAGTCTTTATCCTTCATTACCCTAAGGGGGCTTGCTTTCGACAAGGCTGCAGGGATGATATGCATAGGGGGCTAGAGGCATGAAGCAGAAGAACACACAAGGCAACACATACACATATTGAGGTGCCAGATGGATGATGAGACGTAAGGCATGTGCTGCATGGATTTTGGGAAATGATAAATGATTTGGGGGTTCGCCACACCGCCGCGCCGTGCCAGTTGAAGGGGTGGTTTTAGGCAGCAATAGCAGCATTATTTTGTGTTGTCTTTTTTGGTGAAAAGGATGGATGGATGGTGATATGTGGCGGCTGCTGAAAACACGTTCGAATGCATCCAGCACCACGTCCCTTGTCTTTCTCTCTCTATCTCTCTCTCTCTCTCTGTCGCTCCTACTTTTCCTTTGGCAAGTTTTTTGGAGTGTTGTCTCTCGTTAATCTTTTCATTGATTTAAATTGATGCTCTTTTGGCCAACGAGCAGCACTTTTAGCCAGCCGAGTGTGCTTTATTGTGTGTGGCACAGGACATGCTCTACATTTAGTCACAAAGTCTGATTTTTTGTTAGCAGCATGGAAGAATATGTCAAGTTAATTTTTCTTAAGCCAAAAATTTTGCAAACCTGACAAATGGGCTGGTTTGATCGTTGGATGGTAAGTGACTTGTTGGGGTAGAAATAGGATTTTTTTTTTTTTTTTTTTTTTTGAAGATTGCTCAAGAATATGCAGAGATATTTTCTTCTTTTTTTTTGATAATATTTTGACAAACTATGGGTGCTTGTTTTGTTTTTGTGCGACAGCCAGACACTTTTATAAAGACGGTTTCTAGTTTGCGACTAAGCAAAGAAATCCATTAAGTTGAGAAGAATTTATTTTTTTTTTTGGTGACATAAGGGAAAGATAGTAAGTGCGCCTCCGCACTTTTTAGTTGATGAAAATTGTTTTGATTTTCTCTGGTGATGTCAACTTCTACTAATGGGAGCTGTCAGGTTTTATTTTTATTTTTGGTGCGATGAAAGACTTTTATGAAAAGATTATTTTTGGCAGGAATTTTGATAAATGGATGGATTAAGCAGAAAAACACTTTGGACAACCATAATAGAGGCTAAAAGTTTTTTTTTAAACAGATATAAATTCCTCAGGCTTACTTCGAAATAAAGGACAGGTCATAAGTTCTCGCATTTCAAATGCTGGCCTATAAAATAAATAAATTTGATGGCACAACAGCTCATGAAGAACTAGGGCCTAGTGACTTACAACTCTAAAACCATTCCTGTGTCTGCAGGAATGGAGGGGACCTACAGTTTATTACCGAATCCGAACGGCTAACGAGCGGCACTTTTCTGTGACAGGAGATACTCTTGGAGGATTTGCCGTTTTTTATTTAAATAAACAGGTGGCGAGGCTGGGGATCGAACCTTAGACCTCCGGCATGACAGTCCATCGCACTAACTATCACGCCACGGCTACTACAAATGCTGGCCTACATTTACTTAAAACTATGTTTAAGTGACTCATGTCACTTACTTTTTTTCTTCTTAATGAATAATAAGTATTAGCTTTATTAAAGGTATGTCCATGGTGGAAAACAAGAAAATAGATATATTTCTGCCTGTAAGCACCTTAAAGATAAACTGTGCGGCTTGATTACTGAGTGTATTGATTTTTAATTAAGCACATATAGCCAAGTAAAAATAGATTTGTTCATGTTAAAATTTTGTACAGGCAAGTTTTTTATTATTGCGTTACATACATACACTCGTAATCTTATACTGCGTTTTCATTAGAGCCCAATTTTTTTTTTCATCTACGTTCCTCATTTCGTTTAACAGCCCTGATTAAATTTGACACTTAAATTAACAAATAAAATTAATTGTTGACAAGACGAAGTCATAAATTTCGGAAGTATAACAGCATCATTGGAATGAATCCAAGGATAACAACGTCGAATGCATGGACACTGAGGCACTCAAAAGGCTCAAAGAATCTCACCAAGAAGCTAGCCTAGTCATTATACGTGCTTTCTTGGCTTCCGACTATCTGTTCAAAACAGATCACATATGTGTATGTTGGGAGTTCAGACCCAGTTTTAAAACACTGGGAAGTTCCCTGGTCTATTGTCTAGGGGCCAGTTATAGCGATCAGGAAAACGGATCAGGAAAAAATTTCCTTTTGTATAATTCAATGTTTTATTAAACGATTTAAAATATAAAAAGGATACGAATCGATAATAAACCAATTCAAATATTTTTTCCATTAAAAAAATTTAATTTTGGAGAAATACTTTGTCTAAAACAAGTACTTATTCATTTTCCTGATGGACATTTCGTACAGAAGACGAGTTTCCATCAGGAAATGCATTTTGTAGAATAAATATTTCCTCCAAAGGACATTTTGTTAATGCAATAAATATTTCAAATGATATATCATCGATTTGTGCCATTTCTATATTTCAAATCGTATAATAAACCATTAAATTATCAAAAAGAAAATTTTTCCTGATGCGTTTTCCTGATCACTATAACTGGCCCCTAACAAGGAATAAAGGATGAGCAACATTGGTGGTCAACTACAGCAAACAAGTTCCAAATAAAAAAAAATTGTGTCTGCCACCGTCGCGACGATCACGAGCTTGCATGAAATGAATTGGTCCAGAAAATCCAATTTTCGATTTTTGTTATCCTTCCAGGAGAAGCATAAGCAGAACGTCTGTTACTGCAGATTAACTCGTCCATGAAACCACTACAGTAATTGTTCCACTTCGTTAAAAATAAAAGTAAAACCCTGTGGACTTAACACAAAAAAAAATTGTTTTTATTTTCTAATTTTGAGATTCGCTTGAATTGTAAATTATTTTTGAGGTAATCCTTCGCGTCCTTGAGACTTTTTTGATGCCCCACAGTATTGTCCTATTTTGACTATATTCAAGTCTGTTCTCTACTAATTAAACGCAGGGCACCGCGATTGTACGAGAAATTTCAAGACCTCTTGTCCTTCTTTCACAGAATATCAATTATTATTGTTGAAGGCACTTATCGTAGTCACTGATACGGTTCAATGCAGGTTTTACCTAATTTCCAACATAATTTCGTGCAAATTTGGTTGAAATTATCTCATTTCGAAATTTGTTTTTGTATGGGAAATGAGTTAATTTTCGATCTAATTTGGAAATTTTCAACGAAATTACCTCATTTGCTCTAATGAAAATGCAGTATTAGAATAGTTCCCAGCTATCTTATGTCTGCTAAGTCCGTTATAAATGGTCAAAGGTCACCAATTGGGTGACAAATCGTAGATTTAGTAAATTTTGTATTGATCTAATGACCGGTTAATCCAATATAAGGTGTTAAAGATCATGAATATGGGTTCCTGTGAAATATCTCAAAAACAATTAGCTTTGGAACAAATATGTCATATTAAAATTTTTAACTGAGACAATTTTTTACAAAAACAATTTAAATTTTTGACCGTAGTATTTACGATTATGAAGATTAAGCTTGTCAAGGTGGAATAGGTATTTTTAGAGCTAAACAAAATTTAATTTCGATGAATCACTAAAAACCCTTAAGTTAAAAATTATTAAGAAAATTGCTTCCGTGCTTTAGGCTGTAGGTCGAGAAACAGACAGACAGACAGACAGACAGACATACGGAATTGCGAGACCCATTTCTTGTAAAAAAAAAATTGCTTAATTCTTTCATCAGAACCAAAGATTCAAAAAAATGTAATTTTGCCTCGCCTCCAAAAAACCCTCTTTCACGCAGATACATATATTAATGGACTCTTTTGATTCTTGTTTCTTATGGGAATTTGAAGGGGTGTTCCGAATTTCATCCTTATACCGTTTGCATACGAAAACACTTAAGAATTTAAAATCATCATATCCAGTCTCGGGGATAAATTTAAAAATTGTATACCTTTCCAGATTAAGACGGAAAAAACTCCAACCACCAGATTTTGTACAGATATTTATTTCATTAAAATATAGGCCTTACAATTCCTTTAAAAACTTATTCCAAATAACAACGTATTTCATGTAAAGATGTTTTAATATTTGCTTCAGCCCACGACTATAGGATACTGATTCAAGCCCACAATTCACTAAAGCGAGTGACTAGCACTTATTTTAGGGACAAAAAATTTAACTTCTAGTACACTAATGCACCAAGAAAATGAACCTGAAACGAACTTTTGCAATAGCTACAAAATAAAATCAGTTGAAAACTTGTTATCACGTCTCAGCATTTCCTTAAAATGCCATTTTAATTTCGACCAGAGTAATATTGAAAATTTTAAGGGGAGAGGTGAAAGGGAGTTAAATTCAATTATTTTTCGTCAAGTTTCAGTAAAACTGAAAATTATTATTCCAATTGTGTGTGTTCGGAAAATTTCACATAATTTCATACGATTCGAGATTAAAAATATGAATTTGAATGTGAAAAATAAAATGATTTGGACCGTATTTATTGTTATTTTGAAAATGTTGTTATGTTTTATTTGAATTATAATGCAATTTTATAGTAATTTTTCTGGTTTAGTATTCCAATATATAATTGAAGCCGAAAAATTCAATAAACTTCTATATGGAATAAATACAAAATGGGCCTGTGTAGGTTATAGAGGTCCAGATAATTTATTCCACGGGAATTTAATCCACTTTTAGTGGGAATCCGTTCCACTTTTTAAAGTGGAGCTGATTTCCACCGACATGACAGTGAGAATTTATTACACTTTTAAGTGATGAAGAACATCTCTTAAAAAAGTGGACCAGTTTCAATAAGCGTAGGAATTAATTTTTCTTCTTTTTTAACATTTTAATAAGTGTATTTCAAGTTTTTAATCGTGATGTAGTACGCGTTTTAAAAAAAATTGAAAAAGTATTTTTAAAACTAAAATTAAAAAATACAATCCTTTTCCAAATTCTTTTTTCATTTTTTTTTTTTTGAATTCAGTATTTGAAAATTTTTCTTAAAAACCTCATGAAAATAAAAAAAAATTCGCGAGTTCATTTATTAATTTTAGAGCCTTCTAAGCTGAATTTTTGGAAATTTAATTATTCAACATTTCCAAAACTCAGATTTTAAAAATTCAGCTTAAATCGCACAATTTTTTGATTATTTGCAGAGCTTGCTTAACCAAATTTATTAATTTATTATTATTATATTGTTCCTTGCTTCTTAAAGAAATAATTCTAGAAGAAAGAAATGTATATCAAGAATAACCGAATTCAGATTGTAAATAACAGCTTAGTTTTGTACAAAAAAATTTAAGTTAAATTCATTGAATCTCGAACTCTAGCTATTTTTAATTTTTTTTTCTGATTATTGTTTTTCAACTATTCCTTTAAAAAAACAACATTCAAAAATTTATGTAAAAAGAAAAATTTGTAATTTATGTATTTCAAATTTTAAAAGGTTCACATATTTGTACTTTTCATCTTTTATTTTTTTTTCTCTAAAACTAAATAAGCTATTCTAATTTTATTTTGTGATTTTTTAAAAGAACTATTAATATGCAAAAATTAATGAAAAGAATTAAAATAACTGAAGAAAAAAAAATATTAAACTTAAAACACGGGGAAGAAATTTAAATATTTAATAATTAAAAAAATTAAAATAAATTATAAGTTTTTGTTTTTCAGAATTTTTGATTTTTTTTAAGACCATTATTATTTTATAAAAATCAAAAAACTAAATTAGAATAGCTTGTTTAGTTTCAGAGAAAAAAAAATAAAAGGTGAAAAGTACAAATATGTGAACTTAAATTATAAATTTTTCTTTTTACATAAATGTTTGAATGTGGTTTTTTAAAGGAATTGTTGAAAAACAATAATCAGAAAAAAAATTAAAAATAGCTAGATTAGTTCGAGAAAAAAAAATAAAAGGTAAAAAGTGCAAGATCTCCGTACAAATTTGTATGGGAAATGTATGGCTTTAGAGGCACGGGTTAATGACCTCGGACAAATTTTTTTTTTGGTCAATACATTTTTCGTAGCGCATAAACTTTCGATTTAGGAGGTGGCCGATCCAAGAAAAAGAGTTTGGGAGATAACGGACACCCTAACGTTCATAGATATGTAAACTTCTTTATGTCCGTCTACCAAAATGTATTTCATTTAAAGCATGCTTTCAATATAATTTCTCATGCCTCATTGATATTTTGTATATGATTAGAAAACAACCCTTTGCTATATTAGATAAATACCTTCATCACAAATCTCCCTCTCTTTTGTCTAGTGATTTACTAAAAATAGATACCTATTTCTTTTCTTCCCAGTTTTATTGAAACAAATAATCGTTTTTAAATCTATCCCTTGTGGCTTAGCGCTTAGTGCAATAAACAAGACAAAAATGTATAGCCAAGTTGTATCAACATTTTCATTTAGGTACCAGGTATACAAAAAAAACACAATTTTCATGAATTTCATCCTTCGAATGCTTGTAGATCGGCCTGTGGCCAGTTGTATTACACAACTAAACCCACAAAACCCAATTTTACCTGACAAAGCCATAAATCACTCCCCAGATACGCCTCCACACATATTTGGCACCTGAAAAACCAGATGATATGACTTCAAGACATCAGCATCCCACACATCGCATCACATAATCACAAACATCTACCACAGCCGCCCCTTCCATGCCGAAATGCAGATAATGCCAGTCCACGTAGGTACATGTCCTCAACACTTCCCATGCCTACTCTTAGCAAAAACAAGAAAACCAAGATACTATATTTCCAGCAAAAGATATTTAGTATCTTCCGACTGACTTCAATTAGATATCCACACAATACAAATGAGCCGATGATATTTCACTGCAGCCTTCAGCATTGCATTCGTATCCTGCCACAGTTCATATGTAGAATTGTTTGTGTGTGTTTTCATCTCCACTCCAAGGTTTGTTTCCCATCTCTCTAGCTTTTACCACCGTATGTTTTCAGCCTCTCAGCTATCAGGTTGCGTTTGAAAGCTAGGGCCAGCAGACAGTATCCGAAATTTGGCAGAACTCTGGTTTGACTTTTTGTGTGTACCTACCTACATACGCAAGATGAAACCATAATTCCCTTTGTACATAATACAAGAATCACTAAACTCGAGAAGAGAACATTGTCGTCGTCGTCGTCGTCGTCGGGAGACACAAATGACCACCTTACCTATCTCCGGTCGATTCGGTGGTCCCCAATCGTGCCATTGCCAGACAGTTTTAGGTTAGCTGAAATTAGGTGCAAAATGACCACAAAATAAGTACCTTCCTTCACTTCATTCCAAACCAAACACACACTGTGATTTTTAGCCTCCCAGCTTTCCTACAACACGATAGGGTAATATAGAAGATGTCTCCAGTGTAGAATACCCACTTATTTTCCACCCCAGTTTTCTCTCTAGTTTGTGGTGTCCTTTGTGTGTCGTCGTCGTCCAAGTAGCTGAGAGTTAAAAAAAAAAAAATTATATCCGCAATCAGGAGCAATAAAATTCACCAAGAAAATTCACATAACGTACAAAATAATGATGGCAACAATAAGGATAACAAACAGCAAAAGTTGTGACTACTGTGTGATGAAGAAAAAAAAAAAATAATAAAGGACAACAGCACTCCGAAGTATGGAAGACACATTTGATGTTATTATAATGCCATAGCAGTTCATTTCTTCAATTTTTTCGTCCTTTATTGCACTGTATACAGTAAGTTCGCTCCCCATATTTGCCTCTTTAGCGTTGGTCGTGTTTCAATATCCTTAATAGAGTGCCTTCTTCGTGTGGATCTAATGAAAGGAATACCAACGGGGGGAGAATTCTTTTCGTCGCGTACTTCTTTGCGGTGCTGGATTAGATGCATAAGGAAAAAAGGAAATTTATTTAAGGGTGCTTCTATAAGTCTTCATTTAAAAAGGGCCCGCGACAGAAGGAAACCTCAGTCCACTGTGGATACGTCTGTAAGTACGTGTGGCGTCCTATGCTTGAATTTTAATTAAAAATTCTCTATACGGAGCGCCACGCCAGGTACGACTTTCAAGCTGTGAGATATAGCACCTTAAATTTAGGATAGTCACAAGAAAAGTATTCCATCTAAGAGGTTAGTATAATTGGTCAAAAAACGGTCAACTATTTTCAGAAATTAGTCAGCCATAGAATTAATTAATTAATGGTTAAAGTTTTTAAAGGTCATTAAAGGTTTTAAGACCCTCATTTGTGGGATATTCGTGGTTTATAAGCCTTCGTTTTAGAAGGGATTCGCGAAAAAAAGTATTCCATCTTAAAGGTTAGTAATTGGTCAAAAAACGGTCAGCTATTTTCAGAAGTTGGTTGCCATGGGAAACTTTTAATCAATGGTTAATGCTTTTTCAAGGTCATTAGAGATTTTAAGACCCTCATTTGTGGGATATTCGTGGTTTATAAGCCTTCGTTTTAGAAGGGATTCGCGAATAAAAGTATTCCATCTTAAAGGTTAGTAATTGGTCAAAAAAACGGTCAACTATTTTCAGAAATCAATCAGCCATAGAAAACCTTTAATAAATGGTTAAAGTTTTTCAAGGTAATTAGAGGTTTTAAGACCTTCATTTGTGGAATATTCGTGGTTTATAAGCCTTCGTTTTAGAAGGGATTCGCGAAAAAAAAGTATTCCATCTTAAAGGTTAGTAATTGGTCAAAAAACGGTCAACTATTTTCAGAAATCAATCAGCCATAGAAAACCTTTAATAAATGGTTAAAGTTTTTCAAGGTCATTAGAGGTTTTAAGACCTTCATTTGTGGAATATTCGTGGTTTATAAGCCTTCGTTTTAGAAGGGATTCGCGAAAAAAAAGTATTCCATCTTAAAGGTTAGTAATTGGTCAAAAAACGGTCAGCTATTTTCAGAAGTTGGTTGCCATGGGAAACTTTTAATCAATGGTTAATGCTTTTTCAAGGTCATTAGAGATTTTAAGACCCTCATTTGTGGGATATTCGTGGTTTATTAGCCTTCGTTTTAGAAGGGATTCGCGAAAAAAAGTAAATTAAAGGTTAGTAATTGGTCAGAAAACGGTCAGCTATTTTCAGAAGTTGGTCTGCCATGGAAAACTTTTAATCAATGGTTAAAGTTATCCTAGGCCAGTAGAGGTTTTAAGCACCTTATAAGTCGGATATTCGAAAAACAACGGATTGGTACTTTTTGAAAGGCAACCAGATCGTCATAAAAGGTCAATTAGTTTCAGTAATAAAATTTTTTTTCTAAGTTTTTTTTTGTCAAGGTCGCAGCGATTACAAGCACCTTATTTTTGGGATATTCGAAAAATCCCACATATAAAGTACTATGAACCCTAATATTGATGATGTAAAAGAGCTTATATGGACTTATATCAAATCCATATTTTTAGACAAAAAGGTTCATAAAGGCTTAAGAAGAGAGCCATTAAATTCCTTAAAGAACTTGATATGACCAAATCCGGCCCTGGTTCTTTTCAAGGAGTTTATTTTTGCTGGCGTTGCTAAAAATGGCTGAAAACGCAAAAAGAAAGGTTTCTCATTTAACCCCTTGCTGATTTTTTTTTTTACGGCTGTTAGTGCTGGTGCACACACCGCAAGCAATGTCCTTGCAAAATGCAAAATTATACGTGCACTAGCTGTTAGCTGCTGTATAAGTTACACACAAATAGAAAAGGATGTGTTTCTCTGCGGTTGTAGCAAACCAGCAAAATGAAAATAAGTACATTTTATTATTTTCCTTTTCGATTTAAATAAACAATACAACAAGGAACAGCAAACGAAACTTACGTTAGTCCTGTCACCCTGCCGCCGTTTTCAACCAAAAACTTGGAACTTAAAAATAATGTAAAAAGGATAATATTAACAGTTGTTTTAAAATAACAAAGGTGCGGTGTCGTTTTAGGCTTAGATACGCTCTTCCACTTGCACACACACACACACACACACACACACACGATTACGGTGCTTAAAAAAATCTAGGTCGAACTTGGCAGTACAATAATAATTATGATAGGACAACGGCCCTAAAGAGAACACTGAAAGGAAAGGAGAAGACAGACAGCATTTTAGAAAGCAACTCTACGCATTTGAGAAAGTCACATATTTCACGAGGCACTTTATTCTTAATAGTCGACATGGTCGTAGACGAAGTTAAAGGTCCTTTATGCCAGAAGAGAAATAGGACTTATTTTATATAAGTACGTTCGAGTATCGCGCTACGCGAGACTGTGTGTTTGCAGTCATTTTACGTATAATTTTTGGATAGAAGAAGGAAAGGGTTTAATTTATGAGCCAAGAGTGCGGAACTGAATTATGGAAATGGATTTTGTGGATTGTCCGAAAATTTGTCATCGGTATTTCTGGTTAAGGAAGTACTTAAGTACTTGTAATATATTTATTTTCTTTAGCTCCTTGTGCGGTTTATTTATTTGGATCACATTGTTGGTACCTACCTAGGTATAGGTATAGGTAGATTAAATAGACTTTTGGGGACAAATTGCTAGCAATTGACGTATATAAGGCCAATATAGAGTACTTGTGACTTATTGTTCGAGAAAAGAGTGATTAAGTTGAATGAACCTTGATATTATATGAGTATGTGCCTATGTTTTTTTTTATAGAGTTAATTTCTGGCAAACACGAGTGTTGGAATACTGCGGATAAAAAAAAAATGATTAATGTAGAAAATTTCGGTTTATTGTGAAAGGAAATTTACAAATTATTGAGTAAGGACTTTATTAGTAACATAAGAGCTGTCCTCTAATTTTACAATTATCCATAAGAGCGGGTCATTCAAATGAATACCTTAGAACATTTTTGTATTGGTCTCAGAAGGCAAAAAAGAAATAAAAATTTAAGCACTTATAAAAAGTGTACAATTTTTAACAAATTTTTAGATAACGCATATTAAAATTACTTTGCACAGAAAATCATTTATATTTAATCATTTATCGTTCTATACATTTCTGAGAAATGAATAAACTACAAGAATAGCATGTATGGGGTTCTCGTCAGTATGATAAGGTAGAGAAACTGATAAGGTACTTTATCAAAAAAATCTTTCGTCTTCCGAAGAATACTTCTACATATGTGTTGCACCTGGAGACTGGTATTCCACCGCTTTATACTTTCTCCCTCAGGATACATTTCAACTACATAAAAAAGGTATTGGCCCTCCCACATCATCGGCTGCTTAATGTAAAAATGACTGCAAGGTATCTATTGCAGCAAAAGTCCCAGTGCTTCGCAGAATGGTTGCGTCTGGAATGGCAGCACAATGTCCAACTGATGGAGGCAGGAACGGAGGATTGGAATAGAACCTTCATGGTATTACTTGCTAAAATCGAAAATAAATGTTTTGAGCAATTTGCGGGGAAAGCACAACGGAGTGAGACTAGAAGCATGTGTAAAACTCTGCAGCATAACCTTGGCGTCAACAATTATTTCAGCGACCGATATGATATAGATACGATATCTACGATTTTCAAATCTAGAGGCGAGCTACTGCGATTAAATTACCAACCGCATGGACCATCGGAAAGAAGTACGGAATGCTCTCTATGCAACCTCAGATCTCCTGAACCCATTTCATAGGAATTTTCCCTGCTCTTGAAACAATACGACATACGCATTGGGGAAGATCTTCCTTAACTTGGAGTGAAACTGCCAGGAATAGACTATTTTATACAGTTATTTAAAATCCGACCTAATATACCGCAACAAAATCTTAAACGAAGCATTTTAATTTTAATCATTATTTAAGCTCTTTGTCATTTTTTTTAGTTTGTTTTTATTTTTACTACCCTTTGCTACATATATTTGCATATAGGTAGATCTAAAAATCTTGTAAATTATATTGTAATTTTTCGAGTTATTACTCTTTTTGTCTGGCTGACGGTAATCAAAACTTCGTAAGTGCGTTCAAATAGAAGATTTTTTTTAGAAAAGAGTTAAATAAAAACAACTAAAAAATTAAAAATAAAATAAAAAAAAAATAGTTGCACATACGCCACAGTGTAGCAATGTCTCACAATATATATATTTTGTGAATCGATGGTACTCGCCCATACGACCTTTTTTTTTTTCCTTGATTTGTTTTAATAGATTATGTTTTAATATTTAACGTTACAAATATTTCGTCATAATCAAGCGTTACCAATTTTGTTTTCGAATTTAAAATTAAATAATTGTTTGATTTGAGCATACACCAAATCTATGCCTAGACTTAAATTATGCAATGAATTGGTGCATTTCTTTATAAAAGTGATAGAAATTTTTCGCAATAAAATTATTTGTGTTTAAATTAAATTATTTTATTTATTTATTTATATTTTATTAATTCTCTATTGATATTTTATATTGGCGAAACCCAGTACTTTTGTTCGATTGCAAAATAGAATTAACTCACAAACGAAATCTCATTCTAAAAGAAGTTGTAGTTCCTCAAATTTCTACTTCTCTTTACACTGCAATTTTTTCTTTTAGCTTATTATTTTCTACAACCTAGCGCTTTTTCGTCTTTAAAAAAAAACATACAATATGTTTCACCTCAACTACTTTGTAATGCAATTAATGATAGCGGTAAAACTCCGTTACCATAAACTGCAATAATTTTTGCAGAATAAAAATGAGCAAAAAATAAAGTATGTACAGCGATGATCAAAAACAGTAGCCCATGTATCTATTTTCTTTAAGTCGAGTTATTCTTAGATCTAAGCAAAGAATATAAAGTTACCAAGAATGTGCATCTCATACAAATTTTTTAGCTTTTGTTTTTTTTATGGGCTTTTCAAGGGCAAAAAAGCAGACTGTCTCCATGTGTGTGGTATCTCATTTTAAAAGCGCTGAAAGAATTATTGAAAAGCCCAAAAAAATCCAAAGTGCGGGTTTCAACATTGGAACCCGACATTTTCAGTAGAAAATTTGTATGAGATGCGTCTTCTTGGTAACTTTATATTCTTTGATCATAGTTAACATTTGAAAAGTGTAAAACGTGGAAAATATGAAACAACAACAAATTTCATGTTTAAAAAGGTTTAATCATGTTATATAAACGGGCTTAGCAGGACAATGCGGGATTTTAAAAAGCGGGATTATAGAAAGACGGGATTTTTATTAAACGGGATTTTAGAAAACAGTATTCTAAAGAAAAAGCAGTATTTTAGAAGACGGTATTTTAAAACTTTTTTTTTAGGGATTTTAAAAAAAAACGGGATTTTAAAAAGCGGGATTCGGATACGCTCCCATTTATTGAATTTTGATGCCTTCTCCATAGAACATAAACCAATGTACACTGTGGCGTATACGTAATTTTTGTATTATTTTTATTTTTTTAGTTTTGTTATATATTTTTATCGTCTTTTTTTAATGTTTGGAATATTGCTAGTTTATATCCTAGCGCGTTTTTAATTTACTTCCACCAGAACATACATTTATGATTTTTTAAATCATCGATTTCTTATCATATAGTCTATAAACTAATGGTCCAAGTTAATTAGACTTTCGATTCAAACAAAATTCCTACAAAGGTTAATTTTGGTTAAAATCTTTTTTTGTGGTAAATTCTTCCAAAAATTGTACCCTAAATTTGAAAAATAGCTTTTGATTTTGTGGAGTGAAAGACTAAATTTAGTTTTTTGTTAATTTTTCGAAAACTATTATTTATTAGAAAAATATGTCTGTGGAAGCATATAAAATTGTACCCAAACACAATTTTGAAATTTTTCTTCGTAGAAGGGATAAATGATCAGAAAAAACACGCTTAAGGGCATGTTTGTGTAAAAAAGCACGTGATGTGTACAAAAAAAGTACACTAAATTGTACTGTATTGATATTGGAACTTTTGAGGTTTTTTTTTTTCAAAAAATCACGAAAAACCTAAACTTTATTATATCCCTGATATTGAGAAAAAAATATAAAATTATGCCCTTTTACTGCACACAACCAATAGAAGTGGTTCAAATAAGGGGATTTAAGATATATCAAATATTTATACTTCAGATTTGTTTTTTTCCTTAGAAAGGGTGTCCTGAGGTCATTGTAAGTCGAAAAACTTAAAAGGTAATATTCACGTTTTCGCAACCTATTCGACGAGAAACGAAATCTGCTATGGTTTTATGGTTTTTGGTCTCATTTATTTTTTTTTTCCAATACATAATGACAGGTAGCAGTTTTTACTCGCCATACAATTTTGTTTATGTGAATAACGGGTTTTCCATAATTTCTTATCCAAATCCCATTTTTTGAAATTTTTAGGTCGTTATTTTATTTTTCTTTGGTCTTATTATTTTTTTCAAAAAAACACGTAACACAAGTAAGATTTTTTCTTTTTTATTGGGAAAGCTCAATTTGTTCTTTTAAAAATATGTAAATTAACATACAATTTTTTTATTTTTAAACAAAAAAAAATTAATATTTTTTAATGTCTTTTTTTTTTCATTTTTTTGTATGAAATACCATTTAATATAAGAAGAACCCAGAACAACTTGGAGATCAACTCTTTTGAAACTGATTCTCCTTGGGTATCAGAGTAAAAATAAATTGACAAAACCTATAGTTGGCCTATTCTTTAATACAAAATTTATGACTTTACTTTCCAAAGCCTCTCATACATATATTGCAAATATTCGCTGTTAAAAATTTGTGAAATAGGCATTCAGTTCCTGACATATAGTAAAATTCTCATCCGTTACATCGTAAACCCTTGCCCCTTATCTCGTAAGCAATAACTTTCCATGTCCATCCGAAGTAAAAAAGAATCTTACTGGTGGCTTACTCTCTGGTCGTGGAGGGAATGCATCATTGGTTAGCGTAACAATGGAAGTTACACAATTACATATTTTCACAAAGGTCATGAAACGCAAAGCCTTCCGGGTGTTATCCTGCACTTTGTCATCCTCTACTTGTCGCCACTGTCGTTAGTTTGGTTATAACACTTATAACCGCTAATATATGGTGCAATATGAATCATATAATATTGTGTGTAGAGAGTTTAATTTTATGTCAAGCAAAAAAAATTAATTCCAGCCACTTACACATGGCTTTATAAACTTTGTGCTGCAAGGAAAATTACTTTTTTTTACAAGGTTTACACGTGCTCCAATTATGAAAGTCGGTTAAATTGCACACTATAATACTTTATAATATGTGATACACGAAATTCCATTTGCCCATTATTTACAATGCGGTTTATTTGATTAGATGCACCGATAATTATGCACTTCAGCCTAAGTTTTTTCTAAACTGGTATTTTAGACATACATAAGTTAAGTACATCTCATATTCTTAAAAAAATAACCGTAAGGTTTCATTAAAGCTTTCGATGGTTACTGAGTGTCTCAAAGAAATAAAATAAAGTCCTGAAAATTATTAACATGCCTAAGACTTCTCGAGGAACAACAAACTGCGCGAAGTCGTCCGGTTACAAACATTTGTGGTGTTGTACCCCTCTCCATTGTTTTGTTAAATACCATGCCTAGGTGTAAGATATTCAAAAATTGAAAAAAAAATTACAAAATAAGTTCTTCGATCATGCATCTAACCAAGTAAACCAGAATGTAAAACGTGCATTGCATAAATAATAATATTAGATTTGACTGCAGTTTATAATCCAGAACCAGTTCCATTTTTGAAATCTAAAAAAACCAAACAGAAAAAAAAACGTTCACTTGGGCAAATCATTTCAGCCGAATTCTGTAAATTGGAAAACTCTGCAATATGTGTTGTGTACGATGCAGGCGTAGGCAATGTGTTCCCTTTGGGTTATTGGCCCAAAACCTTATTAACTAATTAAACAACTCCCTGCTTGTATGTATACAACGATAACAAGAGGATTCAATTTTTTTTTTCACTTCTGAATGCTACAACCACACTTTGCTGCTGCATCTCTATGCTTCGCTTCAGTTGTAACTATTGCTGTATAGAAAAGGTGACCATCTTTAAATACATATCTGTATGGAATTTCGTCAAATGGTTTTCAAAAAATCTGCATCCAGATGAGCAAGCAACTGTTTAAAGTCTTCTACAGGAAGTATAACCGGTACCAAACAAACGTTTTGAATAAAGTTATCTCGAAACCGCTCTTACGAGGATGAATACGATCCAGTCGTGAATTTTTACTTGCAATATACAGGGTAATCGGTATATAAGATGCACCAAACTGCTGAAGGGAGTAGGTTGGGTTAAGACAAGAAAAAAATCGTATAGGATGGGAGGTCTATTTCCCCCCGTTTAGGCAGGAGGGGCTATTTTCTAAAAAATTGACTTAAAACAGAAAAAAAAATATTTAAAAACAACGGTACAATTTAAAATGCCATGCTCTATCTTTTTGGAAAGCCAGAAATCTCTTCTTTAATTTTCATTTTAAATTAAGTTGTGTTAGTGAATAGTTTTTGAAAAATTAATTTCCAAACTCGAAGTTTTGAAAAAAAAATGAAAAAAAAAGTTTCAAAAGTTTTTCAAAATTTTCTGTAATTAAGTATAATTTTGTTTTTAATTTAATGCTCTTATTAGCTTTCAGTCAACAACAGAAAACCGGATGCTTAAATGTCTTTTAGCTTTTGAAAAAATTGAAAATAACAGGAGGAGCAATTTTCTAAAATAATTGACTTAATACAGAAAAAAAATATTAAAAAAGATCGGTAATAGCTAAAACGACTTGCTATACTTTTTTGTTAAGCCAGAAATATGTGCTTCCATTTTGTTTATAAATTAAATTCTTTTAGTGAACAGTTTTTTAAAACTTAATTTTCAAACTTAAATTTTTGAAAAAAAAAAATTTTTAAATTGTGTTCAAACTGATTTTGTTCAAAATTTTACGATATTTAGTAGTATTTTTATTTTTAATATTTAATACTCCCATTAATTTTAAGTCAAACATTGAAAACCAGATGTAAAAATGTAGTCTAGTTTTTGAGAAAATTGAAAATAACAAAAGTAAGTTTTCCTTAAATTTGACTTCCATCCGTTATCCTATTTCTACAAAATATGTAGTAAAGTGGATTTCGTTATTTTCAATTTTCTCAAAAACTAGAAGAAATTTTAGCATCCGATTTTCTGTTTTTTATTAAAAATTAATAAGAGCATTGAATTTGGAAAACAAAAATTATACTTAATTACAGAAAAATTTTGAAAAAAATTAGTTTGCAATTTTTTTTTAATTTTTTTTTTCAAAATTTCGATGTTGGAAATTAATTTTTCAAAAACTATTCACTAACACAACTTAATTTAAAATTAAAATCAAAGAAGAGATTTCTGGCTTTCCAAAAAGGTATAGCATGGCATTTTAAATTGTACCGTTGTTTTTAAATATTTTTTTTTCTGTTTTAAGTCAATTTTTTAGAAAATTGCCCCTCCTGCCTAAACGGGGAGAAATAGACCCCCCCCCCCCCTCCTAAACGATTTTTTTCTTGTCTTAACCCAACCTACTCGCTCCAGCAGTTTGGTGCATCTTATACCGATCACCCTGTATGTACATAGGTACTATAGGGCAAGTTATGGATTCGTACAAAAAACAATCAAACATTACGATAATAGAGGAAAAAGTGGGTTCCGCAATTCCGATTGTCTGTCTGTGTTTATGTCTGTATGTCTGTCTGTACCTCGGCCTACAGCCTAAACCACTGAAGCGATTTTCTTCAAACGTGGAGCATAAGATTTTTTGGTGATTCCCTAGAGGGGAAATAGAGATTTTATTTTTAGTCAAAAAATAACGGTACTTGCCGTTTAAAAAAAAAGTTATTTATCTCAAAAACTGCTCTAACGATTTTTTTTTTTTAATTTTTTAATTTACCAAAAACCGTTATTAACGGTACCTGCCATAGAACCTTTTTTTTTATTTTCGATTTTCTCACTAACCGCTAAACCGATTTTGATCAAAATTTTTACTTAGGAGGTCCTGTCAAGTCTGAATAATGCTGCATACAAATAATTTCAAGAAAATAGTTTTTGGATTATAAAAAAAAAGTTCAAATTTTTTTTTGAAGTCATTTTTTTTTAAAACGGGTTGATGAATATTTTTGAAATTATTGTTTTAGCTGTATATTATTATATTCTTAAAAATGGCATACCAATTTTTTTTTTCTAAAAAATATCAAGAAATTTTATATATAAAAAATTATTTTTTAAGAAAACCGCTGCAACCATTTTAAAAAATTTTTCTGCAAAAATTCACATTTTTTCAAGAATTTAGTTGGCGTTCTTCATTCTGAAATTAAAACATTTTAAGTACTTATTTTATCAATTTAAAGAACGTATTTCATGCTTTTTTTTCCATATTCAAATTTCCGTTCTTCAATTTATTAAATGGATAAATACAATAAATATACTTATACATATAATTATTAATTACACTCAATCTTTAAAATTCGAAGAAACTTTTACTACAAGAGCAAGTTCGTGCGACCCAGTCGTGCATTTTATTTTTATTTTTAATTTTGAAAACTATTTTCTGATTAAAAGTAGCAAGGTCACTCTTTGGGAATTTTTTTACTTGTAAAAAATGTCTCGTCAAAATTAATTTGTTAGTTTCGAAGATTATCGCGGACAAACAGAGAAACATTATTTCCCTTCCCTTAAATTGCTAAGGATGCAGAATGACGGTAGATGCTTTCTTCGAAGTTTGAAATTTATTTTGAAAATAATGCTAAATTTTGTAGTACTGTAGGTAGTCTTTTTGGAAGTTGTTCTGTTTATTTTCTTTTTGTATTTTTATATATTTTTCTTGTTTGTATTTTATTATATTTTATTTTATATTTAATTTCTTGTTATAAAAGGCAGGTCAGAATGCACAGAATTTTTTTTTATTTTTGTTGGCCAATGCTAGGTTAGGTGTACACCTTCTTCAACCCTTTGCTATATTAATATTTACATTAAATGTCACATAAATCCTTAAAGAATTCATATCTAGATACCACAACAGTGAAAAATTGAGTTCTGCATGAAAATAATTCCGTTTAAATATATCTTTAAAATATAATCTGGTCACCCTATCTATATAGTGTGTATGGTATGATTTTTTATTATGCATCGCTCGCCATTTTGTTTTCCTTTTTTAATTTTTTTTTTATTTGGATCTATGCCAGAATTTGACAAACGAACATGAACTTTATTTCGTTTTACATGAATGGATGCCCGGAACCGTATACTCAGACAAACCGCCTTACTCACTCTGACAAAATAGGGTTCACATGAAAAAATAAAATAATATAAAAAAAAAACACAGATACATAAAAAAGAAGACACTCTGCTTCGAGTAAACCAATGCAGTGGGAAAAAATGTCGATGCTTGTAATCTCACGGCCCATTCATAACAGCGGAAAGGCCACCCGCCAAAAAACCCAGGCAGGCGACTCATTATTCTTTTTTAACACCCACACTCTTATTCCACCATTGGATCCCCCCAAAAAAATTCGAAACTCGTATTTTTGTAATGGAATTGCATCGTATGCATAGTGCACATATAATACTTACTGCACATCACATTATCCAGGAAAATAGATGACAGAGAGAGAGAGAGAGAGAGAGAGTGGGAATATGGAATGTGCTGTGTTGTTAAAGGGGTTGCAGTTTGACATTTAATTAGAGATTCATCTGAAGTCGTTGATTGCGGTTGGCTAATCTTGAACCAAAATGTGGTGGAAAGCTTTCCATAATTAGACCACACAAACAGCGCAGACAATATGTGCAGTCTGCAATGTTTTAAATCAACAAATGGAATAATGGTATTCTAGAGATACAATTATCCTGTGCATAATTATAATAATAAGGTCATGTCTTCTCGTTTATCCGAGGTGTTGTATCTAGATTTAGAATTAACTGGTGAATTTTAAACAAATAAATTCGAAATTTAAAAAGTCGAGTATTCAATTTTATTCCATTTTTTTAAGCAGATAAGCTCCAACCCTTTGGGATCAAAAAAAAAAAACTTTGTTATTACTTAATCAATCAATCTTTAAAACCTTGGTCTATAAGAGATTAATTTATTCCGGTGTTCTTCAGGATTCCCTGTTATCAGGGACCCTCGTCCTCATATTAAGATGATCTTCTGTCTTTTACAGCTATAGCAAAATATCTTCAAGGTTAAAAATTAAATAAAGTAATGACTATATTCAGTAATCGATTTTTTGAATTTTTGAATAATAATTTTTAATACCTAAGTGTAATTGAAATTTTTCAATTACAATTACAATTATTCCATTTACAATAACATGAAATTGTAATTGAAAAATTACAATTACAATTAGGTAGGTACTTAAAATTATTATTCGAAAATTTTCAATCAATAATAATATGTACCTGACTGAAAATAATAATTGAATGAATTGTAATTAAAAAATACACAGATGCCCTAATTCGTGCATTATGGGGGATGATTCCTGTGATCAATATAAGAAAACAATTGTTTGGGCAAAAAATTCTTCTGAAATATTGACTTTAAATAAGAAAAAAAATACTTGAAAATTAGCAAAAGTATGTACATAAAATGAGGTTCTAGAGCTTTTATTGAAAGCAAATATTCCATTCTTTTATAATTTTTTTAAATCAAATTCTTTAAATCAATAGTTTTTGGGAAGATAAATTTCAAGTTGACTTTTTCCAAAATTTTGCGTGATTAATTACCACTGTTTTTTTTTTAACATTCAATGCTCTTATCAATTTTAAGTCAAATACTGAAAACCAGATGTAAAAAATCTTCCTTAGTTTTTAAGAAATTAAAAAAAAAAACAAAAAGGATTTTAATTTATGAATGGTAATTTTTTTTTCGGTATAAATATAATAAAACAAATATGAGCATACCTTTTTTTTTTTAATTTCTCATATTTTGATGTGGCTTGTTTTCTATCACGTAAAATGTTGTTTTTTTTTTTTGCTTTTTCTAAAAATCTTAAAACCATCTCAAAAACTCAACACCATTACAACAGATTACTTTAGAGAAGGGTTAAAGCAATAATGTTCTGATTTTTGTATTAACCTTTGAATTGCCTTTGAATAGCAAAGGAAGTCTTTTTTCCCCGTTTAGGCATGAAGCAATTTTTTTAAAAATCGAACTGAAATTAAAAAAGAATCATTTAAAAACAATGGCAACACTTACAATGTCATGCTATACATTTTTTTAAATCCAGAAGACCATTCTATTTTTTCTGTTTTTATATCAATTTGTTGTAGTGAATATTTTTCGAAAAATTTTCAAACTCAAAATTTTGAAAAAAAAAAAATTAAAAATTGTTAATTCTACATACTTGAGAGCCGGTTTTACAATCGCCAGCTAATCACTTAAGTTCGTATTAAATAGATTTTGACTGTTAAAACTATGTCTAAGTACATATTTTGAAACAGTCGGAAATAAGCTGTATTTAATACAAAATATAACATTTGTCAAGGTTTAGACAATCGATTACGTTGTCTAAAGTAAGATAAAAATTTAGATCACTTTAGCAAAGGTTAGGTTAGGTTAGTGGGCTGACGGTTGATCTTGTTACCGTCACACTTAGATCTCCTGTTTGTTTAAGATAGAGCTTTATAGTCCAGTCAACGAAGACTCAAAATCATAAAATAAATGAAATAAATCGTGTAGTCTAGATTATTTTTTTAAGTGGTAGGGGTGACCCCCAGGTACAACATACTAAAAGTCCCCAGCCCAGGCCCGCGAGCTTTAGCCAGGAGACGGGGGTAAAGGTCCCCTTTTGTACTATTTCGTAAATATTTCGAAAACCAAGCGTTTAAGAAAACTGTACAACACAACACAAATCTCCATTAGTATCACTTCTAGCGAAAATATGAACAAACCTTTCTGTAGCAAATTTAATTTAATTTCATTTTGTGTTGTACACTTTTCTTAAACGCTTGGTTTTCGAAATATTTACGAAATAGTACAAAAGGGGACCTTTACCCCCGTCTCCTGGCTAAAGCTCGCGGGCCTGGGCTGGGGACTTTTAGTATGTTATACCTGGGGGTCACCCCTACCACTTAAAGAAATAATCCAGACTACATGATTTTTTTAACTTAATTTTTATTCGTTACAACATTGACCATTTCAATGTAATAATTACTCTACAGAAATAATTTTCTAAAAAAAGTAGTAGCTTTCATAATTTTCAATTTTCTCTTAAACCAAAAGACTTATAGCCATCTAGTTTTCAGCGTTCACCTAAGGATTAAAAATAGTGTCAAATACTAAACGAAAATCTAGTACTTTATGACGACAAATTTTGAATAAAAATTATTATAAGTTAACTTTTTCTTTTTTTTTTTTTAATTTTTGATTTAAAGTCAATTTTTTCCAAAAACTTTTAACTTAAATTACTTGCTTTAGCAGTGAAATAATAAAATAGGTGTTTTAATTTTCAAAAAGCTATAGTATAGCATTGTAGATGTTTCCGTTGTTTTTAAATGATTATTTATGCACTTTGATCCAATTTTTTCAGAAAATGGTCCCTCCCGTATAAGTGGGGGCGACTTGACCCCCCCCTCCTTAGCAAGTTTTTTCTTAAAATATTTCTTTAAACTATTTCACAGAGTATTGGTCAATAACTTGGAAATACGTTGCATACTTCTTACCTTTGAAGATAAAGTGTTTTTCATATCACAAAAAACACTGTATCAAATAAATTAAATCAGGATATTTTAACTCTCGCCACCTTCTTTAACCCCATACCTTCTTTCTCATCAAGTCAATGGAATTATCATGATTCGATACGTATTTACCTTTTCTATAATTTCAGGGTTGATTCATCAAAAAACGTTAAATTTTTAAGGCATTAACATGGTTTTTCAGATTTTCTGACATTTGTACCCCCCATATCTCTCTTAGTATTGCTCCTAGCAAAAATATGATGAAAACCTATTTTGAAGAAAATTTAATTTACTTTCATATTGTAGTGTAAACTTTTTCGCTAATACTCTTGGTTTTAAAAATATTTACGAAATAGTACAAAAGGGGACCTTTACCCCCCCCCTCCTGTCTTAAGCTCGCGGGCCTGGGCTGGGGACTTTTAGTATGTTGTACCTGGGGGTCACCCCTACTACTTAAAAAAATAATCCAGACTACACGATTTATTTCATTTATTTTTCCTTCGTTGACTGGACTATTACCCTCGATTACTTGTTTGAGATTACAGGGTGGGATCTGGACTATTAAGTGTGTCTGAACTAGGTCAAGTGTTGAACCAATTCTTGCCAATTCGTCAGCACTCTCGTTGCCTGGAACACCACTGTGACCAGGAACCCAACAGAGCCTTACGTTGTGCTGTGTGCCAAGAACCCTAAGCTCTTCGCGACAGCAATTAACAAGCTTCGATTTGATTTCAATGGCAGAAATCGCTTTAATTGCTGCTTGGCTATCAATGAAGAAGGTGATATCAGCCTGTGGTATTGCCATCATTGAGACCTGTTTGGCAGCTTCCGCCACTGCCAAAACCTCAGCTTGGAAGACACTTCTGCATTTGGGCAGTATGAATGAGCTGGCTAGTCCAACCCCAGCATCCATCTTTAGCAAAAATTAGGAAGGTTTTTTTAAAACTTGGACGGCTGACTAAAGTTAGACAGTGTTTATTAATACGACCATTAGTAATTCCCTGTTAGAGGAATAAAAAACTCTGCTGACGAATAAGTATTATCTGGTGTTAAACTGACTATTGAAAAACTGGTCCTTTTGTTTTTAATATTCAAATGCCTGAAAAGACATCTAACATATTTTCGGTAAAAAAAAGGACTGTAAACATCACGGCCTGTAAGCCTATGTACCAGTCCTTTATTGAGTTTTAACTTTTAGAATTATTAAGAAATTAAAACATACAAATTGCAAAAAGCTTTCTGTCACTTTTTTAACCACTAAGCATAAAATAAATAAATTCCAATTTCCTCAAAAAAAATTCGAACCAAAAATATCATGGTAAAGATAAGCTAATAATATTCAATTCAGAATGAAACTTAATTAAATAGTTTTTATTTTTAATTAAACAATTGTCATGTGATTATAAGCTACTCAAAATTTAAATAGAACAAAAAAAAAACCTATAAAATACCTATTTAACTTAATTTCAAGATAATCAAATCAAAAAATTATACCGAAATTGTCATTCATGCAAATACAAAATGTAGACACAGTCACTATACAAAAATATTCATCCCATAATAATTTATAGCTCAAGCTTAATCTATTTGATGCGCTATCTAATCATAAACGATTTTGTATAGGTTCATTTCAAATAATTTTCTGGCTTATCAGTTTAAAAATTGCTGTTTGAAATGCAAAAATTATTAAATGTGGTAGGTATATGTGTCTAAAAATGAGATTCTATTTTAAATTATAATGTTTTCATTATTTGTATTGTATTATTTATACTAGAATGTCAGTTTATTAGACTTGACCATTCTTTATTCCGTCAATTTCATTGAATTTTTGAACAACAACAACAACTTAAAGGTGCTACCACCAATTGCTTACGAATTAATTTTGGGTATTTTAATTCGTTTTATTTTTGTTTGGCTAGAGATATAGCTATTTCAAGGGGTGCCAAGCCCTATCATCAGTCTCCTTTATAGTGGTGCTGAGCTTTAATCCAATTTTATTTGAAAAACTTTCTACACATCATGCTGTATTTGAACCAGCGCATCAGATTTGCTCAGTCTTCGGAGCTGTGTACCCTACGTACTATGCTACCGTTGACCACTGACGTCACAGGTCTAGATGTGCTGTTTGTTTATCAATTGCATTTGGAGCATCAGCATTTTTATAAGCCCCTTTAAGTATGCTGTCTTGTTCCGCCTCCATTTTTCTCCGAACCTTATTTGATAGACTACAATTCGTAGTACGTATCAAAGGGGGAGAGGTTGGAAGATCGGTAACAAACCAGACTATTAAGTTATTATTATTTGTATTGTATTATTTATACTAGAATGTCAGTTTATTAGACTTGACCATTCTTTATTCCGTCAATTTCATTGAATTTTTGAACAACAACAACAACTTAAAGGTGCTACCACCAATTGCTTACGAATTAATTTTGGGTATTTTAATTCGTTTTATTTTTGTTTGGCTAGAGATATAGCTATTTCAAGGGGTGCCAAGCCCTATCATCAGTCTCCTTTATAGTGGTGCTGAGCTTTAATCCAATTTTATTTGAAAAACTTTCTACACATCATGCTGTATTTGAACCAGCGCATCAGATTTGCTCAGTCTTCGGAGCTGTGTACCCTACGTACTATGCTACCGTTGACCACTGACGTCACAGGTCTAGATGTGCTGTTTGTTTATCAATTGCATTTGGAGCATCAGCATTTTTATAAGCCCCTTTAAGTATGCTGTCTTGTTCCGCCTCCATTTTTCTCCGAACCTTATTTGATAGACTACAATTCGTAGTACGTAGCATAGTAGCATAGGTAGCATAGTACGTAGGGTACACAGCTCCGAAGACTGAGCAAATCTGATGCGCTGGTTCAAATACAGCATGATGTGTAGAAAGTTTTTCAAATAAAATTGGATTAAAGCTCAGCACCACTATAAAGGAGACTGATGATAGGGCTTGGCACCCCTTGAAATAGCTATATCTCTAGCCAAACAAAAATAAAACGAATTAAAATACCCAAAATTAATTCGTAAGCAATTGGTGGTAGCACCTTTAAGTTGTTGTTGTTGTTCAAAAATTCAATGAAATTGACGGAATAAAGAATGGTCAAGTCTAATAAACTGACATTCTAGTATAAATAATACAATACAAATAATAATAACTTAATAGTCTGGTTTGTTACCGATCTTCCAACCTCTCCCCCTTTGATACGTACTACGAATTGTAGTCTATCAAATAAGGTTCGGAGAAAAATGGAGGCGGAACAAGACAGCATACTTAAAGGGGCTTATAAAAATGCTGATGCTCCAAATGCAATTGATAAACAAACAGCACATCTAGACCTGTGACGTCAGTGGTCAACGGTAGCATAGTACGTAGGGTACACAGCTCCGAAGACTGAGCAAATCTGATGCGCTGGTTCAAATACAGCATGATGTGTAGAAAGTTTTTCAAATAAAATTGGATTAAAGCTCAGCACCACTATAAAGGAGACTGATGATAGGGCTTGGCACCCCTTGAAATAGCTATATCTCTAGCCAAACAAAAATAAAACGAATTAAAATACCCAAAATTAATTCGTAAGCAATTGGTGGTAGCACCTTTAAGTTGTTGTTGTTGTTCAAAAATTCAATGAAATTGACGGAATAAAGAATGGTCAAGTCTAATAAACTGACATTCTAGTATAAATAATACAATACAAATAATAATAACTTAATAGTCTGGTTTGTTACCGATCTTCCAACCTCTCCCCCTTTGATACGTACTACGAATTGTAGTCTATCAAATAAGGTTCGGAGAAAAATGGAGGCGGAACAAGACAGCATACTTAAAGGGGCTTATAAAAATGCTGATGCTCCAAATGCAATTGATAAACAAACAGCACATCTAGACCTGTGACGTCAGTGGTCAACGGTAGCATAGTACGTAGGGTACACAGCTCCGAAGACTGAGCAAATCTGATGCGCTGGTTCAAATACAGCATGATGTGTAGAAAGTTTTTCAAATAAAATTGGATTAAAGCTCAGCACCACTATAAAGGAGACTGATGATAGGGCTTGGCACCCCTTGAAATAGCTATATCTCTAGCCAAACAAAAATAAAACGAATTAAAATACCCAAAATTAATTCGTAAGCAATTGGTGGTAGCACCTTTAAGTTGTTGTTGTTGTTCAAAAATTCAATATAATGTTTTCAGTCACCCGTCACGACCAATGCTGAAAAATGCAAAAAAAAAAAAAATTAATATTTAAATTAAATATTTAAAAAACATGAAACTCTACCACTTTGGTTAATTTTTTGTATTTTTTTTTTTTGTGTTGTTTATAGATTTCGCCATTTGTGTGGATACGAACTTTATTATAATAATATGTATCTTACTTTTTTCACATGGCATTTTATGATATGTATAATAAAAAGAGTTCAAATTTATGGAAATGAAATACAGAGTATAATAATGTGACTATAACGAAATGTCAAACACCCTATATAGTCCAGTCATAAAAAATAAAATAAATTTGGTGGCACAAACGGCTCATGAAGAACCAGGGCCTAGTGACTTACAACTCTCAACCATTCCTGTGTGCGTGTCTGCAGGAATGGAGGGGACCTACAGTTTATTGCCG
The DNA here is from genome assembly GCA_947049315.1 of Epistrophella euchroma. Lineage (NCBI taxonomy): Eukaryota > Metazoa > Arthropoda > Insecta > Diptera > Syrphidae > Epistrophella > Epistrophella euchroma. The sequence continues at coordinate 43,170,141 of OX346248.1, forward strand.
AATCCGAACGGCTGAGGTGAGCAGCACTTTTCTATGACAAGAGATACTCTTGGAGGATTTGTCACTTCCTCGCAAGAGGTAGTAGCTCCGAAAAAAACTTAAGGTGGAAGCGACTGGTATTGAACCCCAGACCTCTGGCATGACAGTCCAACGCACTAACCATTACGCCACGGGCTACTACAATAGTCCAGTCATAGACTTCGGAAAATCGCCGGAAAACTGGGATTTTAGTATACAGCTTTCTGATGGTGTTCCTAAGGAACTGTAAAAAGTTTCTATCAATGTGAGCGCCGCTAAAAATTGTATAGGGGGTGAAATGCCCCCCATATTGGTTTTTCGGGAATATCTCCCTAACGGTCCCTAGTACAGAAAAAATATTAAGAACTTATTTATAGCTTAGAAAATTTCCTTCAAAAAAGATTATTACACTTTACTTCATAAAAATAACGTTTTTCGAAACAAACACAAGGTTTTCTACACAAATAAAGAATGCACAAAAATATACAGGATGATTCGCATAAGGTGTGACAAAAAGTTAATAAGTGTAGGTTGAGTCGACAAAAGAAAAAAATCGTATTGAAAGGGGGGTCTGTTTCCCCCCGTTAAGGCGGGGAAGAAATTTTCTAAGAAATAGAAAAGAAATCATTAAAAAACTACGGCAATACTTACAATATTACTCTATACTTTTTTCTTAGTCCGTTCTTTTATTTTGGTTTTAATTCAAATTATTTGAGAGAATAATTTTTGAAAAATATTTTCAAACTCAAAATTTTGAAAAAATTTTTTTTTTTGAAAAAATTGTGTTTACACCAATTTTGTTCAAAATTTTACATACGTTATTATTTAATGTTTTTGTTTTTAATATTCGATGCTTCTATCAATTTCTATCCAAACACTAAAAATCGGATGCCCATATGTCCTTTTGTTCTTAAGAAAATTGATTGGACTAATAGGAAAATACTCATCGCAGGTATATACATATTTAGTTTTAAGTATTAATTAGAAAATTGAGGGAATACTTTACTAACAGACCCGTACTGACGTCGCTTCGGAGATTGTTAAAAATAAATTGTTAAACTATCGATCTAAACTATGATGTATTATACCAAGAAAAGCCTTCAAAGAGGGAAGGAAAAAAACAACAGAAGAGATAATTGAAGACCGAAGGTTTCAAGAATCAAACAAAATGTTTTTTTTTTCACGGCTTCTTCCTCTTGGGAGGAATTAAAAAATCCTCCAAGAGTACTTACATCTTTTCATGAATAAGTTTTTCTCAGATTGTCCGTAATCAAGTGAGACAAATTATAAGTATTTACACTACAATAAAACATTTGCAAACATACATAAATTCATATTAGGTAAACGCCCCAATATGGTTATGTTATTGACCTGCAAATTGTGAAAAAACTGAAAATTTCACAAAATATTTAGGATTGTGAAGGGAGTGAAGTTAGTGCCAAGGACTGTCATGGCAGAGGTCTAGGTTCGATTGCCAGCCTCGTCCAACTAATAATAATAAAAAGAATAACGGCTGATGCCTCTTACGAGGAACTGTCAAAACCTTCAAGAGTATATTTTGTCATAAAAAAGAATCGTCAATAAACTGTGGGTCCCTCCATTCCTGCAGACACGCACACAGGAATGGTTGAAAATTGTATGTCACTTCATGAGCTGTTTATTTATTTTGAAAGGAGTGGGGAGAGGGCGTGGTTGTGGAAATTTGTAAATTTCATCTACCAACCATATATTATATAACATATCAAAAAATTGGAACTATCCAGGTTCTTTCGAGAACTCACTCTCTCTCCGTTTCTCTTTCTCTGTATCTTTCTCTCTCTCCCTTTTTCCTTTCTCTCTCTATATCTCTCTTTCCTTCTCTCTCTATCTCTCTTCCCCACTCTCTCTCTTTTATCCCTATCTCTCTTTTTCTCCCTCTGTCTCTCTCTCTCTCTCTGGCGTACCATTTTTTTTTTTGAAGAGATAAACTGTTAGGTAAAGTTTTGTTTTAAGTTCGATTCAGTTGATCGAAAATTTATTTTAATTTAAATTTAAATTAATACACCAGACTAAGCACCACATAAACTGTCGGCTGGCTTTTGTCCCTGCGGAATTATTTTAAACTTTGGAGCAAGCTTGTTTTTCTTAAAACATTTTTGTCGTTAAAATCCATCAAATTAACGAAATTCCACCCTATTTAAAATTTAATTCATGAAAAATAAACCAACAAATTTGCACTTTCACGCTATTTACACGGTGCTTGCACTTGCACTCACCCAACCCTCGCAAACAGAGCCCCAATCTGACCGTGATGACATGTCATCGATTAAGCTTATTTGTGAGTGTGCCTTCCACGCGAATCCGAATTAAAATTTAAAATCCATTCAATATTATTCTCTTTTTAATTTTTTTTTTCGTTTTTTGCATCTGGGTCACACAATGAGCCAGACTAACAAAATAAAAAAAAAAATGTGATACACAACTTCTCATTAAAATGTATTGCTGCGTGAAATGTACAAATTTATCATCGGATGCACTCCTGCTACATTTATTCCCTGTCAAAGTTTATGCTAAAACAACAACAACAACAACAATGACAAAAACGAGAAAATTAACGTTCTTTGGATGCAGATTTCATAAGAAATAACAAAGACAATAGCCCTGCCGGCATTTTGTTGGAAAATTTCATCCAATCATGCGATTTTTGTACAAGCACACCGAACTGAACTGCCATTTAGGGAGGGGAGGCCCTGCAACAAACTATACAACTACCCCTAAAATGTCGTCCATACAATGAAGAGGCCAAAAAAAAGGACAACGACATTGGAGGACGACAGGACACAGAACAAGAACAGAAAAAAAAAAACTTTCCAAATGATGGCCATTAAATCACAGCTGATTGCAATCAGTTTAAGGGCTCCGTTAACAGCGAACCACAAAAACTGTCCACTGTCACAATTAAACTTTTGTTTGATGTGATAGTCTCCGACATAGTGGTAAAAGTTGGAGGTGCCAGGCACCGAAAAAATTCCCAATAGTTATAGAGCTTTAATTAGAGAAGAGAGAAGTTCAAGACTATCAAAATGTTATAGTTCCTGCTACGCTGGCGATTAGTCCTTTGCATGCGAGAGCGGGATGGAATCTAAGGATTGCAATCGCTACCGCAATAATTGTCACAAAGACACATTTGTCAAGAATGAAGGCTAATATGACAGTTGGTCGCCATCAACATCGTCATGGAAAACACAAATAAGATGTCACAAGCGATCAAATTCCGCATTGGTAGAGACGTAGCGACAAGAAGACAAGGACCTTTTAGCTGACGATGTCACAGTGTAGATAATTCGATGACAAATGTCACCAGGTTGTTATCAATAAATGTTCGGTGGCAGCAAACGTCATGAAACGTTGCTCATTTGCCTACTTCACTCAACACTCACAGCAGCGGGCCTGGCTACACAGGAATAAACTCTTTCTTTGAAGCTTAAAGAGTGTATCCGGTTTTGCGTATGCCAGTCAGTTGAGCTCTGGCAAACAATGACAGCTGACTTGACAGTAGTTTTGGGCTTCTTCCACTGGAGGTGCATGTTTGTTTGTTCGAAAGGTGTTTCTATACTGCAGGGTTGATTTATAGACTTGACAGTTGAAAGGTGCTGTTTGGTGCTTGGATGTTCGTTATTTATTTGTTTCGATTTCGTGTGTTTCTTTCCTCACGCTATAAGTGCAATTGTTGCGTGAAATAATTGTGTTACGGTTCCAAGATTCAAGACCAAAAATCTAATTAATGCACATATAGTAACTGAAAAAAACTAAATATGTATTTGATATACATCAATCTTATTTATTTTCAAAAATGAAATCGTATAAAACAAATACCTATGTTCATAGTACCTACCTGCTACAACATAGCTCAATAAGCGTTATAAATGAGATATAGACCAGGTTGACGGGTTTCGGAGTTTGATGGAAAATATTAATTGTGTAGGTTTTTGAATTCTCCACTTTTATCATGCATAACAATAAGGGCCAGTTGTACAGTCGTGGTTCAGCAGTGGTTCAAGATTTGAACTCAGTTCAACTGCTATGAAGTGTTGTACAATCGAGATTTAAGACTTAACTCACCGCTGAACCACGAAACATTTAACTCGCCGATTTCGGCGGGTTAACTTGAGTGTCAGCCAGGGTTCAAGGATGTGATTGGCTATTATAATTTTTGATGTAGAATGTTTCTTGTACCTCCACATGCTATCTCACTTCAAACTGAATTTTTTTGACAGTCACGATAAACAGATACAAGGTATGCTTATTTTATACACCCGAGCCGCCATCTTGGAATTTTTGTGTCGTCACATTCTTATTTTTAGTATTATTTTCTTTTTCGATTGAGGATTATCATTAGAATTCGGCATTTAAAAGAATGATTTGAGCAAACCTTGTGAAATAACTCATGATGTTTGTGCGATAAATTCACAAATCGAGCAATCGACTGACATTTGACATTGACGTAAGCTATATTATATACTCAATTTTTCTAGTATATAGACTTTAACTCGAGTTCAGTTAACTCTCACCTGAACCACGACTGTACAACGCACTCGAAGTTGAACCTGGTTCACGATTTAACTCGAGTTTAGTTGATCTGCGGTTTAGCGTAAATTTGTACAACTGGCCCTAAGTGGTTTATCCCATCCAACTCAAAACTTTTTAGGTTAAGTTACAAGCTTATTCGGCTTGAGGAAAGTTTGGTGAATTCTAATTTTTTCTTGGTTCAGTAACAAAAGTACCCCTGGGTATTAGGTATTTGGCTATCTTCTTTAGTTTTTGAGAAATTAAGCTACTTTTGTTATTGCTTGTTTGTTTTGTTATGTTTATGACGCAAAGAAAACCATTTTTCTTTTGGTATGTCATTTTTAATAATATAATAATATACAGCTAAAACCATAATTTTAAAAATATTCATCAACACGTTTTCAAAAATATGATTTTCAAAAAAAAAAAAATGAACTTTTTTTTAAAAATCCAAAAAATAATTTTTTGAAAATATTTGTATGCAGTATTATTCACACTTGATAGGACCTCCTAAGTAAAAATTTTGATCAAAAGCGGTTAACGAGAAAATCGAAAATAAAAAAATGGTTCTATGGCAGGTACCGTTGATAACGGTTTTTAGATTTTTTTTTCATTGAAATATAGACCATACCACTACTAGTACATATAAAAAATTAAAAAAAAATCGTTAGAGCCGTTTTTAAAACGATTGTATGGCAAGTACCTACCGATTTAATTTTTTTTGTTTTCGTTTCGAAACGTCAAACTTATGCAATGTAATATTTCTATGAAGCATCAAGTTTGCTTTGTAGTAGCCGTGGCGTGATGGCTAGTGCGATGGACTGTCATGCCGGAGGTCTAAGGTTCGATCCCCAGCCTCGCCACCTATTTATTTAAAAAAGAAAAAACGGCTACTGCCTCTTGCGAGGAATTGACAAATCCTCCAAGAGTATCTCCTGTCACAGAAAAGTGCCGCTCGTTAGCCGTTCAGATTCGGCAGTAAACTGTAGGTCCCCTCCATTCCTGCAGACACGCACACAGGAATGGTTGAGAGTTGTAAGTCACTAGGCCCTAGTTCTTCATAAGCTGTTGTGCCATCAAATTTATTTATTTTTATCAAGTTTGCTTTGCTGATGCGTATGAAGAATGTAGGCATTACTTCCGCATCAAAACATTTTCTACATTTTGGAACTCAGCCTTTCTGTAACGATTTTTTAACATTTATATTTATTTATATTTTTACACATTTATACTTCCGTTAATTTTGACTATAAGAAAACATTTTTTTCAAAATATTCTAGATAATATTAAAAAACTGCTCAATACCAAGTTTCGTAAAAATCAACTGAGTCGTTTTCAAAATATTTGGTTTTCAAAAAAAAAAAATATTCAAAATTTTGTTATGCAATACTATTTAAATTTTTCAGAAGATTTTCCATAAAAAAAAAATTATCAAAATCAGCTGATTCATGTATTCCAGTAAGAATAGACGAAAAAATGCCAAAGAAAGGAGAAAAATAGTTAGAGGCTATAATCTGGCATGGACGTTGGTAATGGGACTTTTTAGAAAGTGAAACTAGTTCCTAACCGATCCGATGTCTTTTTTGAAAATATCTCAAAAACGGTTTCTGCCATAGGACAATTTTATCCAACAATCTTGTAGCTGATGCAATTTTCCACATAAATGGTTAATGCTACAAAAAAAAATTAATGAGCATTTTTGTTGAAAATTAATCGACCAAAAATCATTTAAAAACAACGGCAACACTTACAATGTCACGCTGTACTTTTTTTAAAGCTAGAAGTCAGTTCTTTTATTTTGTTTTCAATTCAAATTATTTTAGCAGTTTTTGAAAAATTAATTAATTTTTTTAAAAAAATATGGAAAAAAAATGTGCTCAAACTAATTTTGTTCAAAATTTTACGTTGTCAAACAATATTTGTCAATTTCTAGTCTAACACTTTAAACACTTAACGGTCTCCAATAAATACTACTTAATTAGTGAAAATAGAATATTTGAAGCAACAAATAAACGTATAGAAGTCGAATTCTAGAAAAAACTTTTAAATTAAATTGTAAGCGTTGCCGTTGTTTTTAAATCATTTCTTATCTAATTCTAATCGATTTTTTTTAGAAAATCTGGAAAATTCATGTCGGTTTGATTTTACCCCATCTTTAATTTAAAATCTCAATAAATAAAATTCCGCCGATTTTTTTCAAACAAAAATTAAAAGCACACAATCAATTAGGGTCATGTTGAGAAGGTTCTTACGTCAAAAGTGGGCTGGTTTTAGCTTTTGCTTACGCATTCCTAAATCAAAGCTAAAACATAAACAATTCTTAGATTGCTGCAACAACGTGCAGCAGAATAAGTATAAACTGAAGTAGCATAAGATTTAAAATCAATGCAAGATTACACAGCACGTAGGAACTTATATGTAGATAGAATATCAAAAAGAAGCGCATTGCACTTCATAGCAAATGTATAACGAGTGACGACCGACGACGACGACAACGTGGATCGTGCACCAGAATCATTCTTGAATGGCACTTAACGTAAAAAGTCACCAATCGGCCTTGAAAGCCAAGCCTTCCATATAAGTTTGCGCGACAGAAGAATGCAAAGTCGACGATGAGGACGACACGAAGAGGAGCAGAAATCAGGTCATGGATTGTTCGAGCTATGAAGACGAGATGACTTGAATGGCATATGGTATTCCATTATATGGCACAAACACAGCCACACACACCACACTGAAACTAAACTGTTTTTTTAGATCACTGTGTTTTTGTGCGTTTCAATGCGGAAGCGGATAGCTGTTCGCTATTTCAGTCATCTATGATGTCAGATTGTACGAAGGATACAGAATACGTATACCCAGGTCCCCAGATGATTGATGAGCCATGAGCTCCAATGTGGCCATTGTTCCAGGTCCACTTTGTCTTTTGTCCTGCGTGGTACTCGAGTGTTTGTATAAAGTTTTTTTTTTTTTTAATAGATATGCATTCACATGTGGATGGGTTGGTGAGGTTTCTTGCTGTCGGTTGCGGTTAAGAAGGAACCCAAAAGAGACGACACCATGACGCATAGCGCCTCATAAAGCACCATGACACAGAGAAAAACGAATCCTTCCGGTGAGATTGGCATGAAGTTTTTCTTTCTGTTGGTCTTCTGTTTTTGTATGAATTATGTCAGGCTAGATAAGTAATGTTCTAGTTACGTCGACAGTAGGGCTTAAATTCTTTGCGAACAAAACGGAGGCGTCTCATTTTAGTTAGCACGGGGGGCTAGAGGGAGAAGTGGTAAAGAGTCTTATATGTATAAAGGGTGTTAGAGTGGTGTTCATTCTTATAGAATAGCTTTGTTTCAAAGTGTGAAATTTTTTTTCCACGCATTTTATCATATCTTTTGAAAATATCTCTTCTTTTCGTTCCGCTTTTTTTCGTATAAAAAATTTAGTTTTTTTTTTTCAAGGATTCAAGGATGTGTATATACAGGGTGTCCCGAAACTCAACGTCAAGCGGGTACCGGGTGATAGGGCAGGTTGTGCCCGTTCTTTGAAAAGTATGAAAAAATAATCCATCTCGCTTGGTTTAGTAGTTATAGCCATATTAAGAAAAAATATGAAAATCGATACCCTAGCTCACATTTTTAAATACAGTGGTTACAAATTTCAAAATTTGGCTGTGTTTTCTTTTTTTGCGTAATCCTTAATAACCATGCTATTGATCGCAATCACAAATCCAAGAATTAATATTGTCAGTTTCGTAAGAAAAATAAAGTTTGACTGAGTCATTGTTCAAAAAAATTTTGTGAGCTAACTTTGACACTTCATATTTTTAAAAAAATGTTCCACACTCCCCTCGGCAAGTTATTTAAAAAAATGGCCCGTTTCATCAAGATTTCAAAATGGTACAACACTTGCTTCTTATTTACTCGTAAAAAATACGATTGCTTTTTTATTTGCAAAAGAACCTCAGTTCACTTCATATCTCTTTTAAGTAAATAATGCTTTTTTGTGCTGAAAAATCGGTTTTACCGGGGTGTATGTAAGATAAATAGAGGCGCTTGAATAAGACACTGTTTGCAAAAAATTAGAGTGAGACAGATCGACATTACACACGGTACGCTACGATCTACGTTCTGTGGGCTACGCTCCTCCTTTTACTAGCAATTTCTCGTAATTGTGCGCCTTTGTGTTACCCTGGACTCGATTAGTGTTGTGAAAATTATGTTAGTTATTATCTTATAATACGTAGATACTAAAAACCTTTCACGAATAGCGTATTTGTCGAAGCTCAAGAATATAAGAACATCCATACTAGCTCATTGAAATGTTACATTAGCCTGGCATTTTGTTCAGGACTAAATGTTTTTGCTTTATGGGAGGGATAAGTGTTAGTGTTAAATGAAATTTTCGGGGCTTAAAGCCCCTCCCTCTTTTGGGCGCCATTTTGGAAAATGGGGTGTTAAAAGTTTTTCGCTATATCTTGAGAACCATGCGTCTTACAAAAATAATTTTGCACATTTGTGTATGATATTGAATTCTGTACAATAAATGGTAAGGCACTTTTTATCATAAAATTGAAAACAAATTAAACTTTAAAACAGACGAAAGTTTTAAGAAAATTAAAATTAAAGGGATATAAAATGCACGGTTACTGTAACTTTCAATGGACTAATATGGATGTTTTCATATTCTTGAGCCATGTACTAATACGCTATTTGCGAAAGGCTTTTATTACGAATTAACAGATAACAACTAACATAATTTTCACAACACTGATGGAGTCCAGGTGAACACAATGGCGCACAATTACGAGAAGTTGCTAGTAAAAGTAGGAACGCAGCCCACAGATCGTAGATCGTAGCGTACCGTGTGTAATGTTGATCTGTCTCACTCTAATTTACTGCAAACAGTATCTTATTCAAGTGCCTCTGTTTATCTTACATACACCTCGGTATAATCGATTTTTAAGCACAAAAAAGCATTATTTACTTAAAAGTGATATGAAGTGAACTGAGGTTCTTTTGCAAATAAAAAAGCAATCGTATTTTTTACGAGTAAATAAGAAGCAAGTGTTGTACCATTTTGAAATCTTGATGAAACGGGCCATTTTTTAAATAACTTGCCGAGGGTAGTTTGGTACATTTTTTTAAAAATATGAAGTGTCAAAGTTAGCTCACAAAATTTTTTTAAACAATGACTCAGTCAAACTTTATTTTTCTTACGAAACTGACAATATTAATTCTTGGATTTGTGATTGCGATCAATAGCATGGTTACTAAGGATTACGCAAAAAAAGAAAACACAGCTAAATTTTAAAATTTGTAACCACTGTATCTAAAAATGTGAGCTAGGGTATCGATTTTCATATTTTTTCTTAATATGGCTATAACTACTAAACCAAGTGAGATGGATTATTTTTTCATACTTTTCAAAGAACGGGCACAACCTGCCCTATCACCCGGTACCCGCTTGACGTTGAGTTTCGGGACACCCTGTATATAAGTCAGTTTGGCCTTCGTGTAGGAAGAATTTCGCATAGTTCTTATCGTAATTATTCTGGGTAAGTTTGGCAGGGGGCCATGTTTGTCGTTGCAATCACCGTCGTATTATTAAAGGGGCAAATTCGAGAGAGCAAAATGATTTACTAACCTACCTTGTATGATTATAATAGCAGAACACCTTTTCATGCTTTAGTAATCTTCACCGGCAAAAAAATAATGCTCCGCGCCCATTATGCCGACACATGTCCATTACGCCCCAGCACCGGGTCATAATGGGTAATTGAATGACTTATTAAAAGCAGAAAAAAAAAACACTAAACTATTTTGTTGTCTTATACTATTTCCTTAATAAATATTCTTCTAATAAAAAAAAGTTCTTCAAAAATTCTTTATAAATTTTGCAGTTTTCATTAACAATAATCTTTAAGGGGCCCATTATGCCCCGGGTTTACTAGTATTTAGAAAGGCCTCCTCAATGAAATCGCGAAGTGGTAAGAATTCACAAAAGATCACTCTGAACAGCAAATGGAATACTAGCAGTCGTATTTATAAACGTTGTCTAACTTCAGACAGCCGCGTTTGGTCCCGGCCGGCGCACAGTGGGGCAGCTCTATAGAGAGCGTGATATAAAGTCCATATAAAAAATTTTAAGCAACGGGAAAAAAATGTTGTTTTTCTCAATTAATACGGTATTTTTGATAAAACATGGAAGAACTTTTTTTGGTAAGTCAGCTATGCTAACTTAACCACGCTGTTAAAGTTGATCAAGTTGGTGCGAGAAAGCAAATAAAAAAAAAAAACTGATTTTTGAGAGACTTTTTTGTTTAATTTTTTTTTTCTTATAAAGAGTAGTGAAAAAAATGTCAAGTGATATTTCTGATATTGATGAAAGTGTGTAGTTTTTATTTTAAGAAGAAAAATTTGGACAAAACTTGTTTTAGTATATAATTCCAAGGTTACAAAAATTTGCTTTTTTTCTAAGGTCTCACATAAAACTTAGAACAATATCTTCCGTTTTGGCATTTTTCAACCAGGTTTGTGAGTGTTGCCAGATGAACAGATATTTGCTGGATATAAATCAAAAAAGCAAAGTGCTTGAAAAATTTCAAAAATATTTTAATTTAAAAATGATTAAAACTACCATTTTTTTATGATTATTTAATTACTTATCAGTAACCGTTTTTTTTTTTTGCTTTTTTTTAATTAGTGGGCTGCAAAATAAAAAAAAACAAGTTTTTCCCCCCAATTTTTTTTATTGTGTTTTGAGGTGCTATTTTGCCATGTAACTTCCAAAGATTTTAACGATATTGACAAAATGATGCAGCAACCAATAAACGAGGATTATTTATCATTTGGATTGTCTACCTTGCATGGGTGGATTCGCTTATTTGAATGTCTCCTACACGTTGCATATAAGCTTCCGGTTAAAGAATGGCGAGCAAATGAAAAAACAGAAGTTATTGTTAAACAAAATAAACTGTGAATTCAAAAAGAATTCAACGAGAAAACAGGTTTAATAGTCGATAAACCTAAGCCTGGCTACGTGAACACCAATACAGTCAATATGGCAAGAAGGTTTTTTTTTAAATAGCAGCTTATCTGCTTCCATAACGGGTGTCGATGAAGCTTTAATTGTAAAGTTTCTTATCATCTTACAATGTTTGACAAGTGGTTTTAAGCTCAACCCACAAAAGTTTCAAAAAACCGCTAGGTATTTTGTACTTTTATACCCCTGGTATTACGCAAGTAACTGGCGTATTTTTGATGCCAGAAAATTACAAACTGTTGCCAAAAACGGTCTTCAAACTTTAAAAAAAACTTGAAAAATTAGTGTTATTTTCAGATAACCTTTAAGAAATCTACAGCAATTATTATCCTACTACACATCTATACATAATACATCGTTGGAAAGGTCTATTACTCCTCTTTTTAAAACCGTAAATAAATTATAAATCGGACGAAATATGTCCGAGTAAAAAATCGTTGAGTATGGGAGATCACTCGAAAACGGTTTTTTTAAACAATAAATTGAGATTTTGAGGGTATAGGAAAGTTTTCAAGTATAGGTTCGTGATGTACTCGAATAGGCCTACAACCTCTACTAGGTCACTTCAAAAGTTCGTACAATTTTTTTGTAGCACAGTGTTATTATTATTATTATGAATTAAAAAAAAAATATTGCATTCCGATTTTTAACGGAATTCCAAATATCGGTTTCGTTTCTGTCTATTCCGCACACTGTTCTTTTTTTTTCACCCAGTTGCCTTCACTGCGCCTTATGTAGGTAGGTATATGTGTAGAACTCGTGTAGAACTAGGCCCTAGTGACTTACAACTCTCAACCATTCCTGTGTGCGTGTTATTGGCAGGAATGGAGGAGACCTACAGTTTTCTGTCGAATCCGAAAAGCTAAGGAGAGACACTTATTCATGACAAGAAACAGTTTGCCGACATAAAGGCTAGGTGCATAACGAGACACTGCCGACACGACGAAAGCTAACAATTTTTTCGTTTTATAAAACACGTGTCAGGTCACATCGCTTCCGTAAGCACACCACAAACACACGCACGCTGCCGCACCGGCCGACCGTCAAATTTTTTTGATATAATCTCGTTACAAACATAATTTGTCTGCGTTTAAGAAATTATAGCTAAATACAAAAAATCATAACATACATAAGTTCAAATAGGTACCTACATAGATAAACTTTTTAGCTACCTACTCAAAAGTTCGTTGAATTATAACATCATCATAAAAAAAAACATATAAAACAATCCCTGCAACTTCAACACAATAATATGTCAAAAGGAATTGTAAAAATTGCACCCATTAATCTCCCAAGTGCAAGACAGGTCAATCCGCATTGCAAAACTTTAAATCTTCATCACTTTTAGAAAGGAACATGAAAAGTACACCCACACACACACACACACACACATTCAAAATCCAATAGAAACAAATGTCATAATCAATTTTTCTCTATAATAAACAAACAAACAAAAAATACAAATCTTTATTATCCCTGCCAACGTTAACGCTAACGCAGGCTGAATCCTTCCAAAACCACGGTGATAAAACAAACTTGTCAGACAGTTTTCACATTGATTGGAATCAAATGATTGTATATGTAGCTTTGGCATGGAATCCTCCAGCAATACAAATAGAAACTTTATGCCACAAAGTTGCAAACAAACAGACAGACAAACTCGCTCACAAAACGCTGCAGCATCCTTCCATCATCATTGTCCTAATAGTCATCGTCGATTGTCGGTTTTCTGTTGTCGGTTATTGTCCTTAAAACACATAACAAAACTCCACATCACAAAACGGTCCAAGAACTTTTCAGAACAATTCAAAACTCAAAACAAATAAATATATACCAATTCCAAGGGCAACACAGTTATAGCAGTCCGAATATCGAAAAACGGTCCTCTCAGATCGAAAATGTCCGCATGTGTGCGGTGAGTGTAGCGTCCAAAATTCTTTCCAAAGAAATAAATAGCCTTTCAGTCGTTTATCCAACTGTCTATGGACTTATCATTAATAAAACTTTAATTTCACCACCAGCTAATGATTTATATACACCAAAATAGTTGAAGCAGCTATATTTACCCACCCATTCCCAGATTCGAGCTTCCTGAATCCCGATTCGATACCATTGACCATTGAACGGTTCCAAATTATTTATAGGTATTTACTAGACGACCAAAGGAATGCTGAAGGGTGTCGCGGTGTGGCGGGGGGCGTGAGGTGGTGAATTTGAGGGGTTTCCGGGTGCCCAGAGGGTCGCCCACAGTCTATGTTTCGGGATTTGTGTTTGTGATGTTTAAAATAATAATTTTTCATTTTGGCACATGACTGCATTTCGTCGTCGTTTCGGTAGTTTCGAGTTCGAGCTTGCTTCTGTGATGATAATACTAATTGGTCTGGCGCACATAGGTGCTAGGTCTGGTGTGTACTGTCTTTGCTCCTGATGCTCATGCTGGCCCACCCTCATTCATCGTTCTGGGGCATCAGGAGCTGCCGATGATGGTGACGGTATAAGTGCAAAGTGCATATTATCATTATTATTATTATTATTATTGCCAGGGTCTTTGGTTTCAGGCGGTTCATAATAATTTCGGATTGTGCCCACCTTTTCAACCAGTCGATTCTATAGATCTCGTCTCTTTCTGTTGCTATGAGTGTTTCATCAACTCGTTGTTAGTGTTCAATTTTATTCCATTCCAAAATTTTGGATGCAGTTTTTGTTATTCTCGACCGACTTTCTCTGGGCCTATAGGTATATACGTATTCATTATAATAAATACCTACCTACATATTTGTATGTAGGGATACGCTTTGGACATTTTGGTTGGTAGAAGTGGCCTGTTTTCTACAGCAATTCATTTTCCCCTACAAGAATATGTGATTTTTCTGGAAAAAGTGCTTCACGGAGTTTTGCAGATTTTTTAAAATTAAAATTCGTTGTGGCGGAATTCTGTAAAAAAAAAAAACAAAAACCTAGGCTTTTCTGTACCTCAATCCTTAACTGCTAAAGTTTGTAGAAGAGAAGTCAGGAACACCGCCTCTTTACGAGGAGAAAGGACCAGGAGAAGCGTGCGATCGAGAAAATAGAGGGATGTCTTAGCAGGAATGAAGTCCAGAAGTTACGAAAATGAAAAAAAAAAAAAAAAAAAAAAAGAACCTCGCAAGGTGTAAGGCCTCGCGAATTGAAGCATACAGGGAGGATCAAAAAAACAATCGATATAGACTTGTCAAAACAATTAAGGGAACAACACAAAATCACTTTTTTTAGTGTTTTTTGAAGAGCTGTATCTCTGTTAAAAATGGTCACATTGAAGTGAAACAAAAATCATTCTGAAGCTTATATTTTATGTATTGATAAATTTTATAGAAAATTATTTTTTAAGGTACCGTTATGCGCAATCAAAAGAAGCAGCACGACCCAACAATTTTAATTTTTTTTCTTTTTTTTGAACATTGTCATTTTCTTTGACAAATTTTTTGAGCCAATTTAGTGTTTTTTTTCGATAACTTGTTTATTCAGCTTTAAGGTGGTATTTTTTCGTCATTCTACAATTTTTTTTTTCAGAAAAATATCTGACTTTGAATAAAAAAAACAGGCTTTTGATTTTGACTACCAATATCTTTGCAACGAATGACGACACGGAAAATTTAAGAGTAGTTTTAAAAATTGGAATTAATATTCTACAAGATTTTTTCAAAACTGATAAGCGTTGAAAAGAAAAAATAAACATTTTTTTCAAAAAAAAAAAAAAAAAATGGAGCTAAAATTGAATAATTTTTAAAAAAAATTTTAAATTTTAGTTGTATTTTTTTTTCTCGAAAAGATGTTTTGCTTCCCATTAAAATCTCACCAGTATTGTAACTAACGCAAAACTGTGAAAAAAGTGGGCAGAAATTGTTGTTTTCGTTTCAATTTTGATGACAGTTTCACAATGTTTATGAACCACCCAATTTGTTCCTTTAATTGGTTTTTACGACTTTGATCATTCGGTACTTGAAAACGGTTCAATGGATTAATTTGAAATTTTACAGAAATAGAATTCCGCATGTTCTATTGACCCTAAACAAGGACGTAGACCAACAATTCCTTCCACCCGACCTCGACGAGGTAAAAATAGATGAAAATCTGACGCGTCATCCAGCTACTTCTCATAGCTGTGGTGATGATGTCTTGTTGAGATGCAGTGCTGTTGTCAGATATGACTTGAGGTGACACCAATCCTCACGTGCTCCCACAATATGTAGAAGTATTCGAAGGTTAGTATTATGTAGAGCGAAGTATGACACTATCTATGAATTCTATTGTATTGTATTTGGCAACCTTGGGCTAGTGATTCGGGTCATTTCCAATGTTCCCCGACGTAAACGATGGTGGTGGTTTTATGTTTAATGAATATGACGTCAGGAATCTTCAAGAAGCTATCGATTCCTCGAAATCTTGGCTCGAGGAAGAAGCCAACCCTTGCTTCTCGCCACAATGAGAAGTCGCTTTTAAACGTATGTATGTATGATGCGTTGCCAGTTGGTGGTTGGGCAACCTTGAAGAACGTGAGACAAACTCTCTGCTCGTTCGCAGTTCGCACGGCATCTTTTGACTTGGTAGGGAGTATAGACTACTTATCTCCAAAATTTGGACGGATAAAAGTATGCCCGATACACTATGCCTCGGTATAGTGTGCCCCATCCACAAGCAAGGAGGTTCTCTGACCTGTGCCAACTACAGAGGTATAAGCCTCCTTAACGCCGCCACTTACAAAATCCTGTGATCTGGGGTGCCAGCATTTAAATTAATACAGTTCCGTCGATACAATCGAGCATAGGCAGTTCCTAATTTAGTTCAATCGAACCGAAAACAATCAAGTAACTTCAAAGAGAAACTGCCTATGTTCGATTGTATCGATTGCACTCGATTGTCTCAAATTACGTGCTAGACATCCTGTACTGTGTGATCGCTTAAGACCGTTTGTCTGTTCGGGCACTATCAGTGTGGTTTTAGGTCCGGCAAATCGACCGTCGACCAAATGTTCACACTCCGACAGATTTTGGAAAAAACCCAGTTTCAAATCGATACACACCACCTGTTTATCGATTTCAAAGTCGCATATGATAGCGTAGACCGAGATCAATTATACAGAGCCATGTCACATCTCGGCATCCCTGCCAAATTCCTCCCATTGTGCAGGATGATGATGGAGCAATCTCACTGCTTCGTCAAAGTCGGTAAAAACGCCATCGAACCTTTTGATGTGGAGAAAGGTTTGAGGCAAGGCGACGCGTTATCATGCAAACTCTTTAACATAATAAGTTCTTGAAGCAACTGTGCGCAACTCGCAAGTCAAAAGAAGATGTACAATTTTTCAAAAGTCTGTTCAACTACTTGCTTGTGCAGATGATATTGACATCATTGGAAAAACGAAGCAAGCTGTTACCGGCGCGTTTGCAAGTATTGCGTCGGAGGCGGCGAAAATTGGTTTGGCTGATAATGAGGACAAGGCGAAGTATATGATATCATCAATCAAGAAACCTCAACTTCGTCGACTCGGGCAAAACGTCACGATGGATAATAGATGGATGGATAGTAAAGCCCTCTCTCAAAGAATCAAGGAGACATAAGACCTTAATCATCCAGGTCCTGCTTTATGGGGCAGAAGTATGAGTCATGTCAAAACCGGATGAAAATCTGCTTGGGTGATCTGAAAGGAAAATTCTTCGCATCTACCCCGAATGGTCTGTACAGTAAATATAGACCCCTCGCTGCATTTGCTGTTCAAAGAGGCAGGCGATTACCCAGTTAGGAGTATGCACCAGCTCTGTTGCAAAATATTTTCGGAGGAAATCACGCCCGATGAATAGAACCTGTGTCTGATTCTAACAAAAAAGGTACCCTCTGAACTGAGCCAACTACAGAGCGATCAGTCTCCTTAACATCGCCTACGAGATCTTTGAAGCCGTTCGCCAACAACCTGAATAGTCCACAGTGTAGCTTTAGGCCAGAAGAGACCACCAATGACCAAATATTGACATTATGGCAGATCTAGGAAAACATAGGAACTTCAAATCGACACCCACTACTTTTTATCGATATTCAAGCCGCGTATGACAGCATCTTTAGAGACGAGGTCTATATCAAGTTTTGGCATCCGTGTCAAACTCGTTCATCTGTAAAGGAAGACTGCTCCATCAAGGTGGACAAAGACCTCACTGATACCCTTTAATGTCAAAAAATGATTTAGACAAGACAATGCGCTGTAAAACACACAGAAGAACAGCATTCAGTTGTTGCTTTTTTAATTCGACTTTTAGGACAAACTTAAGACCTTCAACAGGGGACTCTTGGTAAGTGCCCTGTTTGTAAAATTATTTTTAAAAAATCGTCATTATAATGAGATTTGCAAAAATATTCCTATTATAACTGAACTTTTTTTTTCTAGTGTGCTCCAGTGACATAGCCTTAATCCGTATTTCAAATGCATTTTTTTTTTCAGGCTCTGCATTCGAACGTATGTTTGTTTTTTTCGTGACAATTTTTTTCAATTTCTGCATTTTTATGTCAGAAATAAATTTGAGTCGAAAAGTTTTCTGTGTTTTTTGAATGTTTTTTATTGTACGTTTATATAGTCGGTAAGAAGGCATGTATAACCGACAAAAGCAGTAGCATCCTTTCGCAAAAAAAAAAAAAATACTAGAGGAACCGGAAAAAATTGTTCATACATCTATTTGAATTGGCTGCAGTCTTTCCGTAATTATTATACCAACTTTTTTTTATTGGAACTCCTGTCCGCAGAACAGTGTGTGTTTGTTTAATTTTTTTTCTTATTTTGAAAAATCATGGACTAATCGTGTGTCGGGTAGCCTTTGTCCTTTTAAATTAACCTACTCATGTTTTTTTTTTTTTTCTTGTTCAAGAAGTAGGAACCTATATTGCAATGCAGTCGGTCCTCCTATCCTAGGATGTTTCTACTTCTTTTTTTTTTTTCCTTTTAAGGAGTCACCTAGGAAAATTTCATATTATTTCGCTTTAAAAAGTCGATTTGGCAATCGAAAAAGGAGAAGCATACTTTGCGTAAAGTGAATACTCGAACATATTAATATGAATTTTAAGAAGGCACAGCAGTGGGAGGGTGAGGATCCCTTTGAATATTTATATAGGGGAAGAGAAAAAGCAGTATGTGTGTTGGGTATGTCATAGGTTGTGCGAGACAGGATATGCGAGGAGACTTAATGACTACACCGAGATAAGCCTTGGGAAAACTGAAACAATCTCTCTTGAGTTAATTGGATTTTTTTTTTGCGGGCGGGCCAGGGGTGTCCTGATAGTGGTTTGTGTATGGTTGATGTTGGTATTGACTCGGAAAGTGTTTATTATGGCTTGTGTAATGGTCCTGATTAAATTTTGCTCATAAACTTTAGTAAATATTGGAGAAGTAAATTATGTAGATGAGCAACACAGACACAGAATAAATACATATCTGCTTATTATGTATTTATGTATGTTCGAACATAACACGCGGTACAAAGAATATTTATAGTACAAAAGGTATGTGACTGTGGATCACCTCGTTTATCCTTCCCAAAGCATTTTATAGATTCTGTGGTTTATATGGGCACATTTTTATAGTCAGGTGTTGTGTCAGCATCAGGAGTGAGTTTAATTCTGGCAGCCAGAAATGAGATTCCTATGCGATTAATTTGCAATTTCGATTACATCCTGATTGGGCTGATGAGGCATATCCTTAATGAAGGCATTATAAGCAAACACTTAAGGGATATCGACATCGTGGGATAAAATTTTCCAATTGGCAATATATAATTGTCGGATATGAAGGTACATATCTACCTGACAACATTTTTTTTGTTAAATTTTCAATCATTTCATATTAAAGGGATTAACCCATAGGTATAATTTAGTCCTTTTGATCTGAAGTGATTATGACTATGGAATTTTTTTTTAAAAGTCAATTCCTGTTTCAACTGAAGATAAATGAGTTTTATTTTGGCCCCATAGTCGGAAATAGGAGACCTAAAAACATTTCTCAGAAATAAATTTAAGATTATAAAAATTGCTTCTCGGAAAAAAAAATGAATCCAACTTTGTACTCTAGCTCAGGATTTACTAATTGAAGAGTAAGGAGTTTTAAACTAGATTTTTATCGTCACACCTAACTAGCTGCGGTTGCGCTAGGGTAATCCTTCCCGGGTCTCCATATTACGGTGTTATTGATGTTATTGATATAACTGGAGGTTACTGTTAACAATATAGTGACGTTTTGTTCTAGATGACAAGATGTTGTTTACAGTGCACATGTGCTTGTTTATTTCATGACCAACAAGTTTCAACTGTTTTTGATTGATTGAAGGATATTAATATTGCATGCTATTAGCGGACAATAATGTCCATCCATATCATCTGCATACCCTAGTAATTGAACAGACCTGTTTAAGGCATAGTGCATTGCGTGTTAACACTTGCTTGTTCTGCGCACTATTTGCCTTAGAACGATTTTTAGGGAATCACATGATAACGAATCACCTCGACAAAACACTATGTATGTTTGGAATAAAGCTCGGAGGAGCTATTCCCTTGCAGCATCGCGTGTCTTCTAACGTCACAGGTGGATATTGCAGGCCGGAAGTTGTATGGAGAAGCGGTCTTGGGCTTTCACTATAAAAATGGAGAAATACTCAGCCCTATCACGAATTCCATCGTAATTGAAAACTTTACAAATCCCGAAAAAAAAACTATCACGTCGTAATCCGTTCGTAATAGAAATTTGTATGAGATTTTCCACTGCGATGGATTCTGTAATAATTTTCTTCGGGATTCGTAACAAGTTTCCGATTATGATAGAATTCGTGATAGAGATGTGTATGTGCTTTTGTGAAAAAAATATACCAAAATAAAAAAATAAAACTAAAAATGCCAGCAAGTATTCCGTAAGAAATTTGGGGAAAAACCGAAGAAGTTGTAAGGCGAGTAAAAACTGCGAACTGCTCTTGTGCAAATTTAGAGCCATTAAAAAGAAACGAGACCAAAAAAGCATAAGAACCGTTATAATTCGGAAAGGAAGCGAAAATGAGAAAATTACCTCTTGAGTTTTTTTTTACTTAAAATAACCTCAGATACCCATGGGGTTTATGATTTTTGTACCTTTGTAATTTTTAACAATAGTTGACAATAAGATTAGTTATCAAAGAATAAATTGTTTTCAATAAATTTTTCAAATTGCATGGCTATTTTTTGACTAGCAATCAAAAGCCTCAATTCCTTACCCTGTTCTCAGAAAAAGTTAGTTGGTTTATGAAGGCCAATTTAGAAAATTTACCAAACTAAAATGGCATCTATAAAAGATTAGAAAAAAATGAATTCAGTAATTTCAAGAAAACTAAACAAAACCAAACAAAATAAAATAATTAGGTAAGCATATGGTAAACTGGGGCACATTCGGCACCAAAAATTCAAAGCTCTAAATTTACGAAATTAATAAAGGTATTGATAAACTTTATACAATTTATGAAACGTTAACATTTAATAATCAAAATAAAATAAAGGAGTTTTTTAGATCATTTACAAAACTTATATATTTTTATAATTTAAGAAAAAAAGTAATTTCGCCGAACGTGCCCCAACACGGGGCACTTTCGTCAATGCTAAGGGCACTTTCGGCACACAAAATTTTTGGATCTAAACTGCAAAATAAAATTAATTCAAATCCTTTAAACATTATATTTATTTAACAAAATGAAAAACTATATTTTTATCACAATAATTCACAAAACTTAATATAAAAATCACAAATCTATGTCGTTACTCGTGATTCAAGTTCATGGGTAAATATATTAACGTAATATTTATTCCAATGTCAAAATGTCGCTGCCGGATTCGTAAGATGATGTCCCTACTTTCAATTTAATTTCATTCTTCAGTTTTGAGGAAATGTCTTCAATTAACTGCCTGGACAGAATAGAGTGCTGGAACTGGAGTCGCAGACGGAACTGGAAGAGCTATCGAAAGTGTCGTACGTTATTTTTTTTTTTTACGTGCCCACAATGCAGCTGTACAGTTTTGAAAGTATTTTGAAGAAAATAAAAAAACATTCTTGTGTACAAGCTCAGAATTCACATTTTTTGTTTCAAATATTTTTCCTTTTAATTAATATTTTTTTTCGCGACACATATAACAACAAGATTTCTTTCCAACGCGAAAATTTGTTTTTTTTTTTTCTTCATACAATTTGAAACGTAAAACGTGGTGCACGTGAAATTTAAAAAGTTGGCGAACTCTTCCGTCTGCGGCTGCAGCTCCGTATGCGGCTACGTTCCGTTGTGAACATATGTAGAAGGATTGATTTTTTAAGTACTTTTTAAACTGGAAAAAAAGTAATCTCTCATAGCCATAGAGTCTTCATTAGTCAGACAAGCTAGCGTCTCTTCGTCTCTCTACAACTTTAGTCTTCTAAAAAAATGAATTATCTGACTGGTCTGACCGTTTTATGTTTCATAGCGTCACTTTCATCTGAAAATGCTGCATCAATAATTTACGTCAACATATTTTACTTTAGGGCTCCATCGGAAGATGACGAATGTCCCCCTTTGCAAAACGACGAATGTGCCCAGATGTCACAAATTTATTTTTAAAATTTGTTTTGAAAAAGGATATGAAACCTGAACCGATTTGTGTTGTTCAATGTAAAGACTAATGGTTAAAAAGACTGTTCAAAAAATATTTCTTGTTTAAAAAAAAAAAATCCGTAAAATTGCTTACCTATGTACATGAAGTGAAAAATTACAGCCAGGGGCAAAAATACACATAAACTACTTCTAACTTTTTTTGCCAACTAACTAGAACTGCCAAACTGCAAAGCACCCTGTATTTTTGTAGAAGGTTGCGTTCAGCATTTAAATCATTGGGTTATACATTAGCGAAGTTAGTTAAAACGGCAAAGCCGAATGTGCCCCAAAGACGAATGTGCCCCAGTTTACCATACTTAGCAGATATCTTCGCTCTTCGTGAGTTATGAACTCAATTTAAAACAAAGAAAAGAAAAATTCCAAGAAACTTAGCCGGGTACAATAAATCTTTAACCTACACTAAGGGCCAGTTGTACAAACGTGGTGCAATATTTAACTCGTGGTTCAGCAATTTTAATTTGCCGATTTCGGCGGTTAGCTGAGGTTTAACGATGGTTCAAAGTTCAAGTATGTGATAAAAACCAATTACATCTCTGAACTATCGTTGAACCTCAGATAATCCGCCGAAATCGGTGAATTAAAATTACTGAACCACAGATCAAAATTTTAACCACAGTTGTACAACTGGCCCTAATAAAAATAAACCTGCCCGCCTGCATCACCTCAACTTGCTCTTTTAGTTAAAAATCATAATGTAGCTTCATATTGAAGATGTGTGAAATAGTCCAATAATAGGCGTATTTTCTAATCTCTATAGTCCTAAAAAATAGTTCCGAAAAAAATCTCAGCTCTTATGTGAGATTTTTTGTTCCCCTTAAAAAAATCTTTGAGCGCTCAGATGTTGCTCTCTAAATTAGACAACAGATTTTCTATAAAAAAAATAATTAATTTCTACAAATTTTCAGCAAACATAATTCAATAAAAAAAATGAATTGTGTAGAAATTGTTTGCCAAACTATTAGCGACCTACAACTTTAAAAAAAAATTCTCTCACGGATTGTGGCCCGCACTTTAAGGAAATGTCCCTCAAAGTGGCCCTGAATATTTTTTTCTTTGTGGCAACGCTGATATTTATGCGACTATAAAAAGAAAAAATTACAATTAACCAGAGTTACCTCCAAGCCGAACACAACAGATTGTCAACAATTGACAGCTGTCGGGTTTCGAGGAATCTATGGCTGGACATCTCTAAGAGAAAATCAGATTACCTTCTCGAGCTAACGACATCAACTGTCCCTCTTGGTTGGAATCCTAACAAGTCACAACTCAATGAGCAGAATGGGTATCACCATATCTGACTTATGCAGAGGGTGTCAGGATGAAGGGGCAGAAGAGGGCTCCTATCACTTTCTTTGTGAGTGCCCCAGCCTAGCAAGAGCTAGAAAAAAAGCCATCGGAGAATACTTTTTCAACGAATTGGGCGACATCTAGTGTTTGAAAGATTAAAAAATAAAACGAAATTATTAAAAAAAAAAAAACAAAAATATTTTAAATTTTAATTTGTATTTTTTATGTATTTAAAAAAAGGTTTGTTTTTAACCTCACAAATATTACCTATTTTATTATTATTATAATTCCATCATAGGTCCTCCCTGGAGGCTGACATACCTAGGCCCTAAGCTCCACCAACTCCTCTCCTTGTCCGTCCTTATTCTTATCTTACCTTATCCTAGAGAACACGATGGATTCACCTAGATCGGAGTGAGATGATGCGGCTTGCCGTATTATCACCCCTCCAAACCTAATTGGTTGTCCTAGCACAACATGTTTTGTATATTAGTGTAATACAGATTTTGTAAAATCAAATTATTAATATAAAAATAGAATATTAAAAAAAAAATCAATTATGTAAGCAAAATATTAATCATTGTAAAATGTAAATAGTTTAAATTAAACTAAATAAACTTAACTAACTTAACTTAACTTAAAACACATTTATTAGCAACTTATATGTAATATCTCATTTAGCATATCTACTTAAACTCCCCTTAGTGTTAAGCAATCAAAAATCAACCCCTTAATCAATCCTAAGTAAGTTCAAAACGATACAAGGTAATCATGCACCCCCAAACAACAAGCTAATTTATTAGTATACAGCATTAAAAAAGAAGCTGCATCTCCTAATAAAATTGTTGAAGCTGTGGCAAACTCGCTTTTGCTTCCCATTTAACAAATTAAAGTGTCCTCAAGCATCGCACCCTTGTTCAAAACTAATTGACAACCTTTTTCATTTCAGAAGGTAATTGCTTTGGTTACTCTTTCTTCTTGTCGCGTCGTGGGCTGTAGACAGCTAGCATCGGTGGCGTCAACTGCGTTCGTCCAACATCATCCTGATAGAATTTTTGTTTCATAATGCACCACACGCATCCGCAGGGCAACCACTCATTGTACTTACTCAATTTTGATAGTTTTTATAGCCTTATTAACGGATTCACCGCCCTTATTGCTTGTTCTGTGATAGCCTTTGGCTGGCATTCGTCGTTTTACGTAATAGCAGGGTGGAACACGACTCCAGTGTTAAAGCCTTATTATATATACATAGAACGACAGCGGAATTAAATTATAGAAGGTAACAAAAAATCGTAAAACGATTTATTTAAACATGAACTACTTTCACATTCATACTTCCTTCTAGGTCCCAGTTTAAAAGTCTTTCGTGAGATTCGATCCCCCTCCGCCTTAACAACTCTCCATGCTTTCACGTCATTTTTTTCTTTTTTTTTTTTTTAATGCTTGAAGGGAGAAGGGAAAAACACCAGGGTTTTGGATAGAGCTTATAGACCTTAGAGTAAAAGTAATGTTTTTTTTCGCGCGGTTCCTTCTTTGATTTATTGCCCTGAGGAATTTCAAGAGTTTAGATTTCAGGAAAGGATCCGAACACATAAACACACAAATCCACCACGCCACCACACTTTCCTCCTGCTGATCCCATCAGCATAAAGAACCTACACCAATATCAGAAGGGCCCACTTCTGGCAGGAGTGCAGTGGCAGTGGAAACGGTGGTAGGTAAATGTTCACTTTGTGAATTTGGCGCCTTGCATGCATCCACAGTGTATCACGGAATGAAATTTTTTATTTTTTTGTTTAATTTTTAAAGAATCTAGGCACTTCTATATTTTTATTTTTATTTTTATTCGTCTTTTCAAAGTTAATACACATTTTTGATTTTATTATATAGCGGGTTGGAAAACTAAACTTGATTTTTTTTTAAATTCTATCCTAGCATGTAGCGGGTTAGTGGCAAATGAGTTAGCTTTTTGCTAATTTTGATTTCCTGACTGCATTCTCTGCTATTGCTATTCTCTTGTTTCATTGAGTTGTTCGTTTCACAAACAAGGAGAAGATTGAAATACATACACCCTTCTTGAAAGTATTTTTTTTTTTTTTTTTTTCTTAAATTAATTCTCGAAAGTGGATGAAGAGAAACATTTCTTCGTGACTGACTGTAGATGGAGTCACATTGAAGTGGATATATGACACGAGCTAAGGAATTTACTTCTCACAAAGTTGTATTTTTTTTTCTGTTATTTTTAAACTTTGGGTTTTGAATAGCATTAGCGAAATAAATATGAATATATAAAAAATTCCTTAAAGAGCTTAATATCAAGCCTTTTTTAATGGGGGTGGAGTGTACAATGCGTGATTTGCGTTATCAGGTTCTTGCGAACCAAAACATGTCATGATTTTAAAGTTAATTCGTAAAAAATGTTTAAGATGTCGTGAGAAAGTTCAAATGTTAAGGCTCTATCAACATTACATGAAATCTGACGTGAATTCTGTTTGTGTTGTGCAAAGAAGGGGTGCCGGCCGTTTGGTCAAAACTAGTTTTGCAAATCCTACTTCGCAATTATCAAAATAAATTTTGATGACATTCGCAATAGCTGTTTCGAGAATTTTTGTTTTGTTTCTGGATCAGCACGCCAAATGATCATTTAGCAAAAGTTCTTTCGCGGTTTTTATATCGCATATTTATTAGGTGGCAATTTGTTGTTTTGCAAGATCCATTTTTGCTAACTGATAATTTCCGTTTTGCTATCTCGCTGTTTGGTTATCCCGCCATTTAGTTATCTGGGGGTCGATTTTTTAGAAAATTGCTTCTCCCGCCTAAACGGTGGGAAATAGACCCCCCTCCCATACGATTTTTTCTTGTCTTAACCCAACCTACTCGCTCTAGCTTTTTGGTGCACCGTATACCGAACACCCTGTATATTCGAAAACGAAGTTGTTGGAAAGCTGCTGCGCCATCCTTCAAGTCAATCCCTCAAATGTCGCCTTTCAAACACTAAATATTTTTTGAGGATCGGATACAATTTTTTCGCGTTTACCTGAACCTTTCTTTAAAATACCTATAACCATTGAATAAATACAAATAGAAGTAGACACCGGGAAAATCGGCCACTAAGGTTTGCATATAGGGCTGCTATCGCATGGTAGGTTGATGTATTCAATAAAAAAAACTTCCTTAATCATAAAAGGGTTATGAATTCGAATGGGAATTTTTTCTAATTACTATGGAAACGAATGTTTAATTTGTTTTGTTTTGATTATTTTTGTATATTTCTATGGAAACGAAAGTAGTTGTGTTTAGTCTGAAATTTAGAATTTGTATAGAATTATTTATGTGTGGTACGCATTTGAATTCCTAACTTAATATCAAAACACTATATTGATATTTACTAGGGCAATCAAAAATATGCTAGATAAGAGTATTTTCCTAGCAACAATTTTAAAAAAAGGCTGTTAGAAATACGTGTTATGAAAAATACTGTTTTTCAAGCGCATACTTCTTCGAAAAAGTATGGCATGGCATATTTTTGGTTGCTCTATTCATTACTATCTGCATTGTTTAGGTATACCTTACACCTAACTCTACTCAGCTCTACTCATCTGATATTTAAAGTGAAAGTAGCAGGAAATATTTCAATGTGTGTACTTACATTTTGGTAGGTAACAAAATTAGTTTTAGGTCAAGGATAGTAGGATAGGGGTGTTGTATACCTATAGGTGCACATAATTTCGAAACATTTCGAAGGCTGAGGACGAAATAAAAAACTGCATACGGGAGAACCAAAGCATAATGAAACACTTTCCAACACTTCTTCGGTGCTTATCTGCAGGAATGGAGGGAACCGAAAATAACTTCCATTATGACGCCGCCGTGGCATGGTGGTAAGTGCAATGGACTGTCATGCCGGAGGTCTAGGTTTGATCCCCAGCCTCGCCACCTAAATTTTTTTTTTTTAAATAAAAATTGACAAAACCTCCAAGAGTATCTCTTGTCATAGACAAGTGCCGCTTACATTAGCCGTTCGGATTCGGCAATAAACTGTAGGTCCCCTCCATTTCTGCAGCCACGCACACAGGAATGGTTGAGAGTTGTAAGTCACTAGGTCCTAGTTCTTCATGAGCTGTTGTGCTATCAAATTCAATTATTTTTATCATTAATACATATTGCCGTGTTAACTGAAAAAACGTATCTGACATTTTTCGTTTTTTTTGGTCAAGACAAAGTTTGAAATCCTTGGGATGTTTTTTTATCATGATTTGTTTTCTTTTCTTAGACTACACCTACACGCTCTAGCTCTATGTCACACCTTAGGTGAATCATCTGGTAAATAAAATTTTGTACATTAAAACAAAATTGGTACACTATTTTTTATTATTTATTAATGTTGAATTAAAAATTAAATTTCGGTAAAAAATCGTCATTAAAAATAAATGTGTACATTTTTTTAAAATTCCAAAATTTGTTTTCTTTGTAATTTGAATCGGTTATACAAAAATGAGAAAGTCCAAAATAAAACAAATGGTTGTATGTGATGCAGTGTTAATGATTTTCTGTAACGGGTTTTTAACATTTATATGGAAGGCAACGTTAATTTTAACTACCTAAAAAATGTTTGTTAAAAATATTTTAGATCATGTTTAAAAACCGTTCGGTGCCAAGTTTCGTAAAAATCAACCGAGTCGTTTTCGAAATATTTAGATTATTTAAAAATCCAAAAAAAATTTTGTATAGGTTCATAAAAAAAAAATTATCAAAATCAGCTACTAATTGCTTTCGAGAAAAAACGAAAATAAAAAACAATAGTTTATAATGGGAGGTACCATAGCAAGCTGAGAAAAAATCTTCGAAAATGGTTGTATTCGATATCAAAGCACTTGTATCTATTAACTTACATAAATTAATTTTGGTTATCTTTACCTTCCTAAATTTGTTGTCACCTCTTTGAGACTTCCAAAGTTTTTCTCTAAAAAATTTAAAAAATTTCAAAGTATCGACATTTAAATTTTGAGTTCTGGACAACAATTTAGATTATTCAAAAATTCATTTAGCCAAAAATTGAGGTTAGCTCGAAAATTTGGAAAATATAATTTCTTATCTGCTTTTTAAAAATATAAAATTTATTTCCAGAAAACATAATTTGCTTTCAAACAACCATATCTCGAGTTTTAGATTTTTCACAGTTTTTGTATATATCCCTGAATTTTGTATATTTAAAATTAATTACAAAAACAACCACCTCCCTATCATTTTTCGTTTAGAAAATAGATTCTGATATTTATCTTTGTTTATCCTTGTTTACCCTATTGAAATTGCGATTTTTAAAAGACCATCTGAATAGTTAAGTGCATACTAATGCATGGCACTTATAGTAGCTCAATAGCTATTTCACATAATAAAATTGATAAAAGTACGAAAAAAGCGAGGCCGCCAAAGAATTTTATGCTTCAATTTTCAGTCTAGTATTTTACTAAATAAAGTGATACACTAAGTGACTATTCATCCCGGGTTTCCCGGGACTGTCCCGTATTTACATAGCCTGTGTCTGTTTTTTTTTTTTTTTTTTAAGAACCCCGGGACTTAGAACCTTTCTAGGGTTTATAAATATGTATGTAGGTACAGACAGTTGATTTTCAATAGATTTTACCTTTATAAATTAAGATTTTAAATTTGAAAATAAAAAATATCTTTCTATGAAATGTTACAAAAAATAGGAAAAATTAATTCTTATTTTACGAAGAAATCAGAATCAAGAAAATAATTCAAGTCTGAATAGCAAATAAAATAATCAAAATATTCTCATCCTCATATAATTTTGTTCTGTATTTCAATATGAGAAATATAATCTTCAGCGTAGCATGTAAAAATCATCGTCATATAAACAAAAACATAAAAAAATAACCAATGCCTCTAAATGACAATACATACATACAAACATTCTTCACATGCCTTTGTAAACTAATTTCAAAATTAAACAGAATATTAAAAATTGTCGTTATGGATACCGATACAAAAAGGAACAATTTAATAAATAAAAATCCCTTTTGAATCGGTTTGTGTACAGAAAAATTTTACATCATCAATTTGTTTCTACAAAACGCCACAGGACGAGCATATAGAGCTTTGAGTAATTCGGTGTCACTTCTATTTGTATTTATTCAATGCTATAACCTTTCAAAAAAAAAAAATTCAAAACCGGACAGTGGTTTCTGAGAAATGCATGCGCTGTTAAACCTTGTTGTCACACTACTGGAACGAAACAAATACACGAACATTTTTGGACTACCACTACCACCTAAGATTTCCCGAAATTTTGAACTTAATCGGTATGGTGGTTTTGGAGTGTATAAAAGCTTCAGATAAACTAACATTTCCTTTAAAATAGTCGTTAAGCTATTTTCTTAATTTTTCTTTCCAAAAGAACCTTCTATAAAGTGTTAGAATACCTACTTAAAAAAATGAATGAAATAGAAAAAGTCGTTCTCAGGCTATGGCGTGACCTAGGGAAACATGGATTCATTTTTATTATAATAGAAACAGATAGATAGCAGGTAGATTTTCATTTAAATTGTTTGTATTGTTAAAATAAAATCTAGGGCCGACAGTATGATTCCGTGCGTTCAACATGCATCTGAAATTTCAGATTTCTGAATTTTTGGAGCTTCTGATTGGCCAGTAACTAAAAGTCATCTAACTTTTTATTACAGCTGGCCAATCAGAAGCTCCAAAAATTCAGAAATCTGAAATTTCAGATGTATGTTGAACGCACGGATTAACTTTTTCATCTCGGCCGGTAGGTACTAACCGACAGTCAAACATTAACAAAACCAGTGGCTTGATTTTGCTAGAAATCCCGGTTTCCCGGTTGCATTTTCATTAAACATATTTTCCAAATATATAATTATAAAGCCTTAAGCCAGAAGTAAACATGTCTCGTGTCGTGACATGCAAGTTAACTTCTAGAAAAAGAAGGTGTTACTTACTTACTTAATTGGTTCGTATGAAACATCGATACTCGATTTTAAAGGAGTCCTGAAATTTGCAAGTTTTTGCACGACGATAGTTCAAGTGTTTTGGATGTGTATAGACTGAAAATTGAAAATCCTGTTAATGGAAGTCCCTTACAGTTCACAGTACACATATTGAAGGTAATATCTTCGGAGTTTTCATTCTTGTTCAGTTCAGTGCATTTTTCTTTTGAAACATTCGAAGAGACAATTTACCTACTTGAATTTTGTTTTTGTTAATTGTGAACAAGGGTCACCGAGATTCGGAAACACTCTTGTATTTTGTTTTTGTAAACCCTGACAGGCAGATAAGATTCTCAAAGATGCGCGCGCAATTATTACCTTCAATATGGTATAATTAGCCAAAAAGGCAACAAGAAGTGCATTTTCTTAACGAAGCAACCTGAAAAGAGACATTAGTCGACCTGCGCAGCGGGTTTGGCCGCGTTCCGGATAGGTTTGTGTTGTTGTAATCCCTTGTTGAAAAACTTCTGATGTCAGCTGATGCAACAACAAATCAAGGGATAGGTGGATAGCCTATCTCACTACCACCCGAACGCAAGCAACTAAAGACGTCGTACGACGTCTAGACCAACCAAATGGGGTTTCTTAATTTTTTTGGCAGAGGATGTTTCCAATTAAAATAAGTACATATGTATCTATAAAGCGTTTTATCTGTTTTGCTGTGTAGTGTTAGGAAAACTTACCTGTAGTTTCTTTTCATGGAGTTTTGTTTAGTTAGGATTGCAGCTTTCTTGACAGCTCCATTCACTTTTTTTTATTATTACACATTATAAAGTTCAAAAATTTCGTATGCGCTTTTAAATGACGAAAATTATATGAATTTCTTCCATTTTACTAATTATCAAACAGTAGCGCAATATCAAATAAATTGGTTTGTATGTAGCATTCTTTTCGCAATTTTTCAAACATTAAATACCAAAGAATACAATCTAATTTCATATAATTCCAAACTTGTATCACAGCTTACCCATAATAATTATGTACATTTTTCACGACAATACTATTTTGAACACCGTTTTTTCTTTATTTTACAATTTAAATTTTAATTTTTAAAATAAAAATGTCAATTTACCGTTTTTGTGTGACAGAACTACTTTTTTTTGTTTCGACAAATCTTCGTCAAATCAAACTGCCCTACCTACAAGGCAAGTCGTTCTATTAGATTTTGGGAGTATTCCATAGTTCCCTTTCACACGAAGATACTAGTTTTTTTGGAGATTTTTTGCCGTTTTCAATCTCAAAAAGCCAGGCGCGCAAATGCAACAATCTCTTGTACCTTTCACACGAAGATACAAAATCGGAGGAGTCTTGCTGTATTTTCTTTTTAAACTAGCTTGGTTGAACGCACACAAACGTAGTGTGGAGATAAACGTCAACAAAATCTCCTGAATTTGTTGACCGGGGAGATTTCGATTACCCCCCCTTCTTCTTGCCCTTCTCGCCATGAAACTTAGCTGCCTTGTGTGAAAGGGGACATAGTCTGCAATTAAATTGTTCAACTTTTCCAGTTCCGATCTATTGTTCCTGGTTGATAGGCCACTTTTTGCAAAATTACAAAAGTAAAAATATTTTTTTTCAGCTAGCGCAGTTGTTTTGTGAAAATAGTATATACATTTTATTTTTAAACCAAAATTTAAGCTTTCTGCATCATTTTTATAAGTTTTCCTGTGAGACCCACTATCCCAAAATGAGTTTGAAAATTTTCACTTTTGTACTTCTTCACTTTTTCGGCTTATGTAGTTAATACTGCGTTTTCATTAGAGCAAATGAGGTAATTTCGTTCAAAATTTCCAAATTCAATTCAAAATCATCTCATTTCCCATACAAATTCAAATCTCCAAATGAGGTAATTTCAACCAAATTTGCACGAAATTCGGTAGAAAATTACGTAAAACTTTTATGAACACACCCAAATGGATTCCATTCAAAGTGGAACCCATTCGAAATGACAGAATTCAATGTAAAAAACAACAAAAACAAGCAATTGACAATTTGACCCTTCAAACAAAATTAGCAAATTTGAAATGTGAACACTTTTTCTATAATTTGCCAAATTACCTCATTTCAGCTCCAATGAAAACGCAGTATAAGGCTTTAACTACATTGGCCACCTTTTTTCAAATTTACAAAAGTAAAGTCTTAACTACATTGGCCACTTTTTGCAAAATTACAAAAGTACAAATATTTTTTTCCCGCTAGCGCAGTTGTTTTGTGAATAAAGCCAGGTACGCAGTTCAAGCTAAACTAAATTTTATCCCTACAATTCTTATCTCTACAATCGTTTGCTAAGAGCACAAATGTCAAAATTTAAGCCAGGTACGCAGTTCAAGCTAAACTAAATTTTATCTCTACAATTCTTATCTCTACAATCGTTTGCTAAGAGCACAAATGTCAAAATTTATCTGTGAAAGAATGCGTTGAGCATTATTTCGCGTGCTAAATTAAGTGGAGACTTTATAGACTTAGCGCGTGATCTCCGTACTGCTAAATGTCCTCGCTAAAATTTATCTTTGGAGGAATTTTGTATGGAAGATAAATTTTAGCGCGATCTGCGTACTAGGCTTTATCTGTGAAAGAATGCGTTGAGCATTATTTCGGCGCTAAATTAAGTGGAGACTTTTTGAATTTAGCGCGTGAAGTGCGTACTGCCTAGCTAAATATCCTCGCTAAAATTTATCTTTGGAGGAAATTTGTAGGGAAGATAAATTTTAGCGCGATCAGCGTACTAGGCTTAATGTATACAATTCTTTTTAAACCAAAATTTA
Source organism: Epistrophella euchroma (assembly GCA_947049315.1). Lineage (NCBI taxonomy): Eukaryota > Metazoa > Arthropoda > Insecta > Diptera > Syrphidae > Epistrophella > Epistrophella euchroma. The sequence goes on from OX346248.1 coordinate 43,203,501, forward strand.
AGCCATCTGCATCATTTTTATAAGTTTTCCAGTGAGAAACACTGGCCTTAACTACGTTGGACAAAAAAGTGAAAAAGTACAAAAGTGAAAATTTTCAAACTCATTTTTGGATAGTGTTTCTGTGCCTGATTACATTGTATTTTTGACGAATGGCGCATCCAGTGAGATGGGTAGATTTTGTGTGAGTAAGAAAGAGAAGGGTTAATTCCATCCAAATTACGCCGATGCGCCAATTTCAATAAATGTTTTCGGATTGAGCACGAAGATTTTTTTTTGTGTGAGTGAGAGATGCATGGTTGTTAAGGATGTGAGATAGGGATGGGAAGATTGAAATGAAAGGATTTTTTCTCTATAATGTAAACACGAGGAACATTTTGATGAACGAAAATATGCTTCATCAAAAATACAATGTAAACAGGCACTCTCACTGGAAAACTTATAAAAATGATGCAGAAATCTTAAAGGCTCTCCCAATTCAACGCGATTATTCGCCACGACAAACGAAAACAATAACAACAACGTGTTGTTTTGTTTGACAACCACGTGTAGTTATTGTTGTTTTCGGTCGTCGTGCCGAATAATCGCGTTGGTTCGGGAGAGCCTTAAATGTTCGTTTAAAAAAAAATTGTGTATATTCTTTTCCACAAAAAAACTGCGCTAACAGGAACAAATATTTTTACTTTTGTAATTTTGCAAAAAGTGGCCAATGTAGTTAAGGCTTAATGGAACAGACCCACATTAAAGGCTCTCCCAAACCAACGCGATTAATCGCCGCGACAATAGAAAACAATAACAACAACGTGTTGTTTTGTTTGACAACCACGTGTTGTTTTTGTTGTTTTCTATTGTCGCGGCGATTAATCGCGTTGGTTTTGGGAGAGCCTTAACAAGCCGACTCTACAGGACATACAGATGCCTAATGATGGATTTACATGTATCTTCATCTGCAAACATCAAGAAAAGTAGAGCGGGATAGAGTGATACCAAAAAACCGAATGTGTGAAAGAGCACCACCATGAAGATGAACATGTTCGTCTTCGTTATAATCTTCGTCTGCGTTCCTATAATCAAGATCTCTGCATTTTGTTCTTCTCTCTCTATCCAACAAACACGCATTTTATATTTTGTATCCCTTATTTTTTGCAGAACTTGCATGAAGATACATGTAAATCCAGCATAAGATCCAATCCACAATCCAATCAAAAATCAGCTTGTTTTTTCGCAGTGGGCACTTTATGTCATGTCGTTAGTTATGTCGATAAATTCCACTAATAAGTCATCAGAGCAGGAGAATCACACAAAAATTCCTTTCAGTACTACTTCTACCTCTCTCACACACATATGGAACGTCAAATCTCATGGCCAAGCTTTGAACAGAGCTCATATGTCTTGTTCAAAAATTAAGCCTTAACTACATAAGCCAAAAAAGTGAAAAAGTACAAAAGTAAAAATTTTCAAACTCATTTTAGGATAGTGTTTCTCGCAGGAAAACTTAAAAAAATGATGCAGAAAGCTTAAATTTTGGTTTAAAAATAAAATGTATATATTATTTTTCACAAAACAACTGCGCTAGCTGGAAAAAAATATTTTTACTTTTGTAATTTTGCAAAAAGTTGCTTATGTAGTTAAGGCTTTAGTTTTCGTCGACATGTTCATGACAGGGACATGGATTTTTGTGCCTCCATTGGATTTTTTGTAGACATGTTCATAATTCTGACATCGTTCATGGCCTATGGAGGCGGCATGTAAAGGCTCTCCCAAACCAACGCGATTAATCGCCGCGACAAAAGAAAACAACAATAACAACACGTGGTTGTTAAACAAAACAACACGCACGATGTTGTTATTGTTTTCTATTGTCGTGGCGATTAATTGCGTTGGTTTGGGAGAGCCTTAACCCTTAAAACTTGTAAATAAATAGTTTTAATCTGAATGTAAGTTCTTAAACTGTTCTCCGGAGAGCAGTTTAAATTCAATTGGATTTATTGAATCTGAATTTATAAATTTGGATATGGCCGTTAAAATTTAAACATGTTCTAAAAAATTTAAATATAATGAACGTTCAAATATGTTTTATCATTCAAGAGTGCAACCTAGTGGCAAATAGAGCCAATGGCGCTACAGATTTCCAAACCCTTCCCAACTAAACTCACCATCTTTGACATTTCAATATTCACCACAACTAAATGACATTTCTTTTGACAGTCTGCATTTTTTGCCTTTATTTACAATTTTGAATTTTACAATTTTTTTCGCTCAAAAATGTCCTCGAATTGCATAGTTTGTCAGGAAATTACCAAAAAATACAAATGTCCAAAGTGCCTGGAGCCGTAGTATGTACTAAAAAATATTCTTTATTATATATTTTTATAAACTTGCAATAAAATCTTTTCCAGCTGTTCCCTGAATTGCTTCAAAGAACACCAAAAGTCTGAATGCAAACCTTTGACGAAAACTGATGATAATTCAAACGAAGACAATGATCCAACTATATTCCCGCCTTTCAAAACCGAAGACACAGTAAATCCAACAAAATTAGAACAACTTAGTAAGTTTCTTCCAATAGCAATAATTTTTATTAAATGTCACTCCATAGGAACCTGTGATTCACTGAAACAACTTCTATACAATCCCCACCTGCGGAGCTTGCTACAAGAAATCGATGTTGCTCCAAATGCTTGGAATGCAATGCGTGTTGCAATGCAAGAACCACTTTTTGTCGAATTCGCTGATGAATGTTTGAAAGTAATTGAACCTCCAACGGAGGAAGATTTCTAGACAAAAACAAAAACAATATCCGCTTTGATTATACAAAACCTCTTTTTTTTATATCGCAATATACAATAGTAAAGTCTTGGCGAAAGAACTTATAAACTAAAGAAAAAAATAAAATTATGTACATTAATCCTAGTTTCTATTTTGGTGTGTAGTTTATTCGTCTTCCTTCCCATTTTCTTCATGAAACCATTTGTTTTGTTGTCTAAATACTTGCTACTCTTTACAGGTCGCTGGAATCGTGTGCTTTGCTACTCGCTGTACTGTCAGTAATGTAAATAAAGAGATCCTCTGGGAAGCTACATTGGTCTACCTCCTGACCGAGGGCAAAGTACCGCTTCCTCAGGAGATGAGCGGCAGACTTGGGCTGACGATTGCGTGTGAAGACGCCTTTCTTGTTGCCACCCACTCGTGTTACAGCTGGAAATAAGTTTTATATAAAAATCAAATGTATTGAGATTTGCTCATTTAAGTACTTTGTGCAGTTTTGAAATCAGCAAAATTCCACACGAACTCCCCAATGAACCAGGACTTCTTACGCAAAATATCGAAGGCTCTAAAGTGCCGAGAGAATAGCTCAGCTTGATATTCTTCTGACCACACATAAGATGGCAACTACAAAAAAACTCTTGTTAATGGAATAGGCAGTTAACTACTAAATATCTTTTTTTTCTTACAAAATGCAAACCCTCGACAGTATCAGCTCCGTATTCCGACATCAGAACTGGTTTATTGTGTTTCTTGTTCCAAGCCACAGCCTCGCTGACCACTCGGCTGGTGATCATGTCCAATCGACCGGCATTGGAGTACCAACCATTATAACGATTAAAACTTATTATATCTAAATGTTTGGCCTACGAAGGACATAAAATGAGAAATTATAATACTGGACTTTCAGACATCATCAGAAACTTGTATTCCACAACTTACAGCTTTGTCTTCTGTATTAGGAACTGCAATTGCAGCAGTTACTGGGCGGGTGCGATCTAAGGATCTGGTGAAATTGGCAACAAATCTAAGAAAATAAAGAGAAACTTAAGGAGATTTTGTTATTATTTTTGATTTTTTTATCTTACTCAAAATACGAATCTGCATGGAATTGACTAGTTCTAGGCTCATTAGCAATTGACCACATTACAACGCTGGCATGATTACGATCACGATGGATCAATTGATCCATGGAAGATTTATGCTTGTCCAAGAGAGCTTGGCTGTAGTTTCTGGAAGAAAATTAAAGAAAACATAATTTTCATTTCGCGGCTCTTGATACATTTGTTGTTAGATTGACTTATTTCAATTTGAATACTAAGCAGCTTTTGAATTCAAATTCAACTTCGATATTTCTTCCACGAAAAATATAAAAAACGGGCACGAGTACGATAAATTTGGTGCCAAAAATTGATAACGGTTTTCTGTAGATGGGTTCTTCATTTTAAGTGTTGCCGTTGTTTTTAAATATTTTTTTTAAGTCATTTTTTTCTAAAATTGCCCCTATCTCCTAAACGGGGCGAGATAGACCCCCCCTCCCATAGCAAAAAATGCCTGTTTTTGACCCCTTTACGAAAAAATTTCATCAATTTTTGGCGCCAAAGTTATCGTACTGTAACGTTTTACCACGGTTCGATATAAAACTTATTTATTTTTAACTGTCAACCGTCAATTATTTCCTTTCTAAATTAAACACACTTTACTTCACTTCAAATATTTTATTAATCATCAATCTCAAGAGTATGCAACTTAAATTCACTTCCGGATACCTTTAACTTTGAACTTTACACTTTCGCTTTCAAAAATAAACTGTGTCTGTGCTCAAAAAGTTTCTCCTTATATAGTGAGCTGAGAGGTTCGGGACTCTACTAGAAAGTACTGGCACAAAAGCTTCTGGAAGGTTCCATTCCAATGAAGAGAGATGGCGTTCTCTCCACTCTTCCATTCAGCGCATTTTTCCTCTGAGAGAGATGGGCGCGCTCTCTCGGGATTTTTTTATAAATGGTTGTTGTCTTCGATAAGGGTATTTTTGTACTTGGCTCTTTGTTTGTTCCGAAAGTAGTTAGGTGCTGATTTCATCGTTACATTGCCCCCCTCCTAAGATTGATCGTCCCGAACAATTCTGTCGCTCCTTTCACCATTATAACGATGCAAACGGTCACAATGAACTACTTTCAGTTTCCCTCTTACTCCTCTCTGTATACGGTAGACCACATCATTTAGTCTCTTCACAACAGTGTAGGGTCCTTCCCAGTTCTGTTGAAGCTTTGGTGACAGTCCCTTTTGTCGATGGGGATTGTAAAACCACACGAGGTCTCCTTCTTGAAATCCTGTTGTTGTTGCTCGGGCATCATAACGTGTTTTCATCCGATCACTAGATGTTTTTATGAATGCTCTGGTTCGTTGATGAATGTCAATGAGCCTTTCTTTGAGGTTATCCACATATTCTTCTGTTCGTTGTGGCTCAATTGTCCGGCATCCAAATTTCACCTCACTAGGCAGTCGTATTGACGTTCCAAACAAGATTTCCGATGGTGTATGTCCTGTCGAGCTATGTACTGCACTCCTATATGCCATTAGGAATAATGGAATATGTCTATCCCAGTCTCGTTGGTAGTCGCCGACAACCTTAGATAGATGTTCCTTTAGCGTCCGGTTGAATCGCTCGACCATCCCATCAGATTGTGGATGAAGCGGCGTTGTCCTCGTCTTTTTAATGCCAAGGAGCGAACAAACTTCCTGGAAGATGTTAGATTCGAAGTTCCTTCCTTGGTCGGAATGAAGTTCCATCGGTACGCCGAACCTGCTCACCCAATTGAAGACAATCTGATCCACAACTGTTTTGGTTTCTTGGTTTGGGATGGCAAATGCCTCAGGCCACTTGCTGAAGTAATCCATGACTACAAGGATGTATCGGTTTCCACTGTTGGTCTCAGGAAAAGGGCCTGCGACGTCTACTGCAATCCTTTCGAAAGGCGTGCCTACGTTGTATTGTTGCATTTTACTTTGAAGCTTCCTACCTGGGCCTTTGCTAGCAGCACAAGTATCACATTTTCGGCACCACTTTTCGACGTCCTCTCTTGCATGTAGCCAGTAGAAGCGTTGTCGTATCTTTTCCAAAGTCTTATTGACTCCCAAATGACCTCCGGAAGCTCCGTCATGCATCTCTCGAAGAACGTCATTAACCTTGGACCGAGGAACGACCAGCTGCATCACATAGGACTTACCGTCTGCGGATTCCCACTTACGCCTTAGAACACCTTCCTCCACATGAAGTGAGTCCCATTGTGCCCAATATGCTTTCAGGGCCGGACTTCTGTCGGAGATGTCACACCACTCTGGTTTTTCTTGGTGTTCTTTCCACGCAAGAATGGGCTCTATGTCCGAGTCTTCTTGTTGGGCAGTCCTAAGTTCTTCATTACTCCAACCGTAAATGGGATCAGCTCTTATTCGTTGGACGGCAATCATTTCCTTTTCTTCTTGGCGTGTGCAATGTTTGCAGTCCTGTTTGCAAGGCCGTCGAGATAATGCGTCTGCGTTTGAATGCAACTTTCCTCTTCGATGTTGAATTTGGTAGTCATATGTCTGTAGTCTCTCGATCCACCTTGCTACTTGACCTTCAGGATTTTTAAAGTTCAGAAGCCAATTGAGTGCTCCATGGTCTGTTCGGAGAAGGAACTTCTGTCCATAGATGTACTTATGGAAGTGTTTTGTTGCCAATATCAGAGCTAGAAGTTCCCTTCTGGTCACGCAATAATTCCGTTCTGGCTTCGAGAGTACCTTACTGTAGTAGGCGACAACCTTTTCTTCTCCGTCGTGGACTTGTGACAGTACAGCTCCAATTCCGACATTACTTGCATCCGCGTCAATAATAAAAGGTTTCCCTGGAGTAGGGTAGGTAAGCACAGGAGCATTGCATAAACGCAGCTTTAACTCCTGGAAGCTTTTCTCACACTCACCTGACCATTTGAACGGCTTTCCCTTTTCCGTAAGCTGATGCAAGCTTTTGGCGATTCCAGCAAAATCCTTCACAAAACGCCGGTAGTATGTGGCTAGGCCAAGGAAGCTTCGGAGTTGATGTTTGTCCTGTGGTGTTGGCCAATTCTTCACAGTGTCAACTTTTTCAGGATCAGTCTTTACTCCTTTGGATGAGATGATGTGTCCCAAATATTTAACTTCGGTCTTGAAAAGAGCACATTTATCTGGATTAAGCTTGAGGTGTGCTTCTCGAAGCCTCTGAAATACAGCTTTTAGGTTGTCACAATGTTCGTCAAATGTTTTCCCATACACGATGACATCGTCCAAATAGACCAGGCAAGATTTCCAAGTAAGTCCTTGTAAAACGCATTCCATCAAACGCTCAAATGTAGCCGGAGCGTTGCACAGTCCAAATGGCATCACTTTGAATTGCCACAGACCGTTTCCTGTGGAGAAAGCTGTCTTTTCACGATCTTCTGGATGAATTTCTACCTGCCAGTAGCCGCTCTTTAGGTCTAATGTAGAGAACCATTTAGCACCTTCCATTGCATCTAAAGTATCGCTGATTCTGGGCAGAGGATAGCTGTCTTTCTTTGTCACATCGTTCAGCCTTCTGTAGTCCACACAAAATCGAGTGCTTCCGTCCTTCTTTTTGACAAGGACCACTGGCGATGCCCAAGGGCTTTTAGAGTTTTCGATCAGCCCATCTTTCTTCATGCTTGATATCATCTCTTCAACTTCGGCTTCTTTGGCTAAGGGGAGACGTCTTGCTGGTTGACGAATCGGTCTGGCGTCTCCTGTGTCGATCCGATGCTGCACAAGTTGTGTTCGACCATACTGCCCACTTGGTGAAGAAAATATGTCAACATACTCATGAAGAAGGCTACCGGCAATACTTAGTTGATGTTGACTAAGATTGGTTGAGTTAAGGATTTTTGCCTTTAGTTGTTCGCAGTTCGCAGGCTTCTTCGTGTCCTCTTCTGTGATCTTAGTTATTGCTGACACAGGTTCACATTTTCCGACTATTTCTCCTTTTCTCAACTTAACTTCGTACGGTTTGATGTTCAGAATCCGTACAGGTACCATGTTGTTCTTTGGTGCCACAAGAGTCTTCCCAACGATGATGTTTTGGGAGCCTTGGTTAGTATCTGGTTCCACCATGAGGTATCGATGACCACCCAAATCGCCTTTTATTTTAGCCCAAACGAACACTTCAGAAGAAGACGGCAAGCATATGTCTTCTTTGATGACACTTCTTAGAGTTGATGATTTTTCATCACCATAAACCATAGGAATCTCTACATTTTGATAACTAAGAACTTGCTTACCAATATCCAGAATTATTCCATGTTCTTTCATGAAGTCGATTCCAATGATGCACTCGTCACATATATCTGCTACCAAAAACAGATGCGAAAACTCCAGTTCTGCCAAACGAATCGGAAGACGAACTTCTCCGTACACTTTTGCTGCCTCTCCTGTAGCAGTTTTCAGACGATAGCTATTGGTGTTATGCAGCCATGTCATCTTGACCAAGTCCCTTCTTACAATGGAGGCAGTGGCACCAGTGTCGATTGTAGCCACGTGTTTCTTCCCGTTTAATGTTGCCTCCACAGTCAGACTTTTGTTGTTTCGTTTAGTCTGTGAGACCTGGATAGTGGTTCTGGGGCCATCGATACCAGAAACCAGCTTCTGCCCCTCGAAGTTGGTTCTTACTCGTTTCCCGGCTGGGAAACAAGCTGAGCAGGAATGTTGGTGTTATTGCTTACCTGCTCTCGAGTACTATTTCTACTTCCACAATGTTGACATGCAGCTCTTCTTGGTGGCAATCTGCACTGGCGCTGGAGATGTCCGGTCTTGTTACAGTTCCAGCATCGAGCAGGTCCGTCTCGCTGACTTCTTTGGAATGCGGTTCTCTGACAGGAGCATTCTTCAACTTCTAGTTCTCTTACCCGATGGATTCCTTGTGAAGCCTGTTCTGCTGCTTCCATAGTTAGAGCGAACGCCAATGCTTCAGGAAGCGTGCGTTTTCCGGCAGTTCGAATCGCTCGCTGAAGGTTGATGTCGGATACAGCGCGGACAAATGCTTCTGTTGCGAACTGGTTTATTATTTCCTCTCCTGCAGTTGGATATGCCAGGTGAGCCAGCCGTTCGATATCTGCTTGAAGTTGTTGCAGACTTTCTCCTCTTTTCTGGACTCTGGTATTGAGTTGGACGCGGAAGACTTCTTGCATATGGCCATCTCCAAAACGTTTGTCAATGGCCTGTACAAGAGCCGTGAAGTTGCCGTTCTTGTCTGCTGGTATGGTTTGCAATAATTCAGCAGCAGGTCCTCTAAGGGCAAGCGTCAGAGCTATGAACTTGTCTTCGTCATCCCATCCATTTGTCGCTGCAGCTGCCTCAAACTGTTTCTTGTAGATTGACCAAGAAGTTTGTCCATCAAAGGTTGGCGGATGCATTTCCTTTCGCTTTGGAAGTTCGCCAGAACTTTCTCGAATCTTCATTTTTCGAACCTTCTCCAACTCCTTGGTAATGCTTTCAAATTTGTCTTCGACCTTCTCGAATTTGGCTTCTACTGTCGAAAATTGTTTTTCGACACGCTCGTCAAGAGCAACAAATTTGTTTTCGAAGGCATCAAGCTTACCTTCGAGAAGATTTTTGTGTTCTTCAAGAAGATTCTTTTGTTCACTTCTTTGGTCTTCGAATCGCTGGAGAAGATTTTTTTCTTGTTTTTCGAGAAGATTCTTTTGCTCATTGCGTTGATCTTCAAATCGTTCGAGAAGATTCTTTTGCTCTTTTCTTTGCTCTTCAAACTGGGCGAGCAGCAGAGCCATCATATTGGTCATATCTAAACTAGTACTTACTTGCTCTTCCTCCATTTCAATCGTGAAAATAAACGAGTCTGGGTTTTCACCTTGTTGTCTTAAATGTTCCTGCAGACGAATAATGAGGTCATTTTTTGATCCAGCAGTAGGAAGACCTCGATTGTTTAGTTCTGCTTTAAGTTCAACACAATTTAAATCATTCAAAATTTTACCCATTGTCTGTTTATTTATTTAAAAACACACACGCACTTTTTATTTTAAGTTAATTTACTTAAATGCACAGATAAAATAAGTTTTATCCCTTATTCTGACACCAATGTAACGTTTTACCACGGTTCGATATAAAACTTATTTATTTTTAACTGTCAACCGTCAATTATTTCCTTTCTAAATTAAACACACTTTACTTCACTTCAAATATTTTATTAATCATCAATCTCAAGAGTATGCAACTTAAATTCACTTCCGGATACCTTTAACTTTGAACTTTACACTTTCGCTTTCAAAAATAAACTGTGTCTGTGCTCAAAAAGTTTCTCCTTATATAGTGAGCTGAGAGGTTCGGGACTCTACTAGAAAGTACTGGCACAAAAGCTTCTGGAAGGTTCCATTCCAATGAAGAGAGATGGCGTTCTCTCCACTCTTCCATTCAGCGCATTTTTCCTCTGAGAGAGATGGGCGCGCTCTCTCGGGATTTTTTTATAAATGGTTGTTGTCTTCGATAAGGGTATTTTTGTACTTGGCTCTTTGTTTGTTCCGAAAGTAGTTAGGTGCTGATTTCATCGTTACAGTACTCTCCCCAAAAAACGCCTCAAGACGGAAATGATACCAAGATGAGGCTTAAAGCTATGCGCAAACCTAAGCGATGGAGGTGGCGATCACGATAGCATTTATCGCGCGATCAAGGTGCGATCAAAAACCAGCTCACATCAACACGATATTGCAATACATTTTGTGACCGGCAAATTGTCAAAAGAACATACAAAAAGTGAGAAAAAATCAGTAGCGGATAAATCTGGCTCAATAAATCAACCCGGACAGCAATTTTGTCCGTAAATTGTATGATTTTTTATGTTTTGTATTCTTTGTGCAAAAAATTGTACAAAATTTGTATTTTTTTTAATTTTGTTAATTTGCTGTATAATGTTCTAAATTATTGTTCATTTGAATTTTGTTGATATTTTCAAAAAAAAATTCAAATATCGTGGTATACTGCGATCAAATGGTGCGTTCAGTAAAAGTCGCTTGGTTGAACGCAGCAGTGGAACCTAATCGCAATCCACATATCGCGTAGATGTGAGCCTTTCTATTGATTTACATGTGCGGCATCCACATTGTTATCGCCATCGCTTAGGTTTGCGCATTGCTTAACTATTTCGCTGATTATTTGACGTCAATTGTTTTGCAATTTTGTTGACTTTCATTGAATAATTGCAGTGTGAAGAAATATATAATAATTAAAACGTAAGTAAAAAAGAGATATTTATTTAACTACATAAGCCAAAAAAGTGAAAAAGTACAAAAGTGAAAATATTCAAACTCATTTTGGGATAGTTTTTCTCACTGGAAAACTTATAAAAATGATGCAGAAACTTAAATTTTGGTTTAAAAGAAATTGTATACATTCTTTTTCACAAAACAACTGCGCTAGCGGAAAAAAAAATATTTTTACTTTTGTAATTTTGCAAAAAGTGGCCAATGTAGTTAAGACTTAACAATTCGTAGAAAAGTTTCGTTAAATTTGTATGCACGTGTGAAATGACCCTAATAATAGAACTTGCTTCAGGCAGGGCAGTTCGATTCGACGAAGATTTGCCTATAAAAAAAAACAAAGTGATTTTTTTGACGTTTTCTTTAAATCTCCTTAACAATCTCTTGTACCTTTCACACTGAAGCAACAAAAACCCGGAGATTTTCTTTATTTTCCTTTTGAACTACCTTGGTTGAACGCACACAAACGTAGTGTGAAGAGAAACGTCAAAAAAGTTTCCTGAATTTGTTGACCGGGGAGATTTCATTTCCCCCTCTTTCTTCCTGCCCTTCTCGCCTATGAACTATTTGTTGCCGGCAACTCAGTTGCCCTGTGTGAAAGGGGACAAACGTAAACAGTCCCACAAAACGAAAATTAAAACGGTGAATCGGACGGACCGAGTTTCATTTTTTATTTGATTTTGTTTGAAAATTAAAATAAGTGTAAATTCAAGAAAACTGTGTTGAAAATAAGGATTATCGTACTAAATTTTGCCTAAGTTGTTCTATTTAGTACCTAAAATTAAAAAAAAGGGGAAAATGGTACCTTCTTAAATTTATTGTTGCAATAAATTCGCTGCGAATTTCCTGTGATTTTAGTTATTTAAAAAATGTTATTTACGAAACTTAATTACAAAATTTGTAATAATTATATTAATTGGTGAATCGAGCTGTTAAGGAAATGAAAAAGTTCAATAAAAAAAAATCAGTAAGGTGAGTCGTTTTAGAATTTTATACTAAATTTTAAAAAGATTGGGTATACATGCAATGTCGGAAGTGTATTGCAACTTTGCAACTTGCTTGCCAGTACTTGCTCGTGTGGCCTCAGGGGAAGGCATTTTTTGTCCAAATTTTGCTACTTTTTTTGCAAAAAGTCTTGTGAAGTAAAAATGATTTTATAACAATTCGTAGAAAAGTTTCGTTAAATTTGTTTGCACGTGTGAAATGACCCTAATTACTACGTTTATATTCAGGACCGAGAGCTCGAGTTGGATTTGGGTCGGATTTTCGACCCAGGTTTTTCGTTCACAGATTTGAGAGCTCGATATTGAGTTGAATTGAAATGGTGTCGAGATTTCATATGGTGTTTCTCAAGTTAACTCCTCAACCCAGGTTTTTTAGCACAAATTTCGACTCGACTCCACTCCTGAAATGCAGTCGAGTCGGTTCAAGCTCATTTCAACTCGATCCAGGTATACAAAGGGTCTAAGTGAGCTTCAAGCTCGTTTAAAAACCACATGGAAACGTAGTAAATAATAGAACTTGCTTCGTAGGCAGGGCAGTTCGATTCGACGAAGATTTGCCTATAAAAAAAAAACAAACGTAAACAGTCCCACAAAACGAAAATGAAAACGGTGGATCGGACGGACCGAGTTTCATTTTTTATTTGATTTTGTTTGAAAATTCAAATAAGTGTAAATTCAAGAAAACTGTGTTGAAAATAAGGATTATCGTACTAAATTTTGCCTAAGTTGTTCTATTTAGTACCTAAAATTAAAAAAAAGGGGAAAATGGTACCTTCTTAAATTTATTGTTGCAATTATAGTTGTGTTTTGTTGAGCTAGTTACTGTGCCGATTCTGCAATGTTCCACATTAAGCCATAGAGTTACTGAAGAGCAAATGTGCTGTTAACTTGTTGTTGGTAGAATTTGCATGTGAAAATTTAGCTTAATGTGAAGAATTTCTGAATGTGCACATTAAGGAGTTGAACAAAACACACCTTATATTCGCTGCGAATTTCCTGTGATTTTAGTTATTTAAAAAATGTTATTTACGAAACTTAATTACAAAATTTGTAATAATTATATATGTAAATTGGTGAATCGAGCTGTTAAGGAAATGAAAAAGGTCATTAAAAAAAATCTATAAGGTGAGTCGTTCTAGAATTATATATTAAATTTTAAAAAGATTGGGTATACATGCAATGTCGGAAGTGTATTGCAACTTGCTTGCCAGTACTTGCTCGTGTGGCCTCAGAGGAAGGCATTTTTTGTCCACATTTTGCTACTTTTTTTTGCAAAAAGTCTTGTGGAATAAAAATGATTTTATAACAATTCGTAGAAAAGTTTCGTTAAATTTGCTTGCACGTGTGAAATGACCCTAATAATAGAACTTGCTTCGTAGGCAGGGCAGTTCGATTCGACGAAGATTTGCCTATAAAAAAGCAAACAGTCCCACAAAACGAAAATGAAAACGGTAAATCGGACGGACCGAGTTTCATTTTTTATTTGATTTCGTATTCGTTTGAAAATTAAAATAAGTGTTAATTCAAGAAAACTGTGTTGGATTAGGATTAAGGAATAAGGATTATCGTACTAAATTTTGCCTAAGTTGTTCTATTTAGTACCTAAAATCAAAAAAAAGGGGAAAATTGTACCTTCTTAAATTTATTGTTCCAATTATAGTCGCTGCGAATTTCCTGTGATTTACGAAACTTAATTATAAAATTTGTAATAATTATATAAATTAGTGAATGGAGCTGTTAAGGAAATGAAAAAGTTCAATAAAAAGAAACTCATAAGGTGAGTCTTTCTAGAATTATAAACTAAATTTTAAAAAGATTTTAAGGGTATCCATGCAACGTCGGAGATCCACCGTAACATCTTAATCTCCGTAAATTTGTATGGGAATTCCCACGTTAAAGATGGTTTTCCGACGTTGCTAAAAACGCTATTGTATTAATTAAAAACTTTTTCTGTCACAAAATTAAAAAAAACTTCATTTAAAATATGGTAGATTTGAATGGTTCATCAAGGGGAAAATGGCTTAGTCAACTCATGTTAATTGATAAGCAAACTAGCGGAGCCCGGCGAACGTTGTATCGCCCTCAAATCAAGTTTTCAAACATATTACTTTGAAATTAAACTTATTTTAAATTTGATCGATAGGTATTTTAAATTTTAATGTTTTTTTTTCAAAGTACCTATATTTGGAATGTATCTGGCCCATTATTTCTGAGATAGCTGGCACTCCTGCAACTTGTAGGCAAACTGATTTCCTGTAATTTTTATCAAAATTTAACCGTAATAATTCGAAAATGAGCGCGCCGCCTTTGCACCTCGTTTGCAGAATGCTAGACCAATTTTTACCAAAGACAACCTAAAGGTTTTCTTGAATTTTTAGCAAAATTCTGAAATTAGTACGAAAATGCGTGCAATGCTGCATTGTTGTCTAGTCAAATTTTGACCAAAGCAATAACATACACGAACACTACCTATTTTAATTTCCAATTAAAATTTTTGTCAAATTTTCAAATTATACCGAAAATGAATGCACTAGTGCAGTTTTTTTTTTTTAAACTGCTATAGGTACTGACATTATTTACAAACACGCAAAGTAACACTCTTGGACCCTTAAGTAATAGGCATATCCTGAAATTTATAACATAAAAGGCATGCGCTGCTGCATCTTGCTGGCATGCCGCTAGACCGAACATGCACAGTGACACCCTTGGACCCAAATAGGTATGGTGGTTTTGGAGCCCATAAAAAACATACAAACATACATCCTTTTTTATATATACATATAGAAGATAGATAACATATGTATGTGTATGTCCAATACCTAATAGCCCACAAAAGTCTTCAGTATTGTTTCAACAAAAGGTCATGAATATAGAAATAATTATATGTATGTCCTGCTAATGGAGTGGCAATCGTATGATTACCTTTCTCATCGTGTCTATTGATAAAGGGGATAAGTTAGGTACCTACCAACCGATAGCTCTAGTCCAAACATTAAAAAAAAACCGCTGTACATGTAAAAAAATGCATTTTTCTGGTTGCGTATTGGACCAAGTAGGTATAACGTCGTAATCTATAAAAAAAAACCTTTGGGGTATATCCGTAAATGTGGACGTCCGGACAGGAAGTGAATGGTGTCACATTCTAGACCGATAAAAATAGACGAAAAAATGCCAAAGAAAGGAAATAATTAGTTAGAGACTGAAATTTGGCATGGACGTTGATAATGGACTCTTTGAAAACTGAGAGAGTTCTTCATCAATCCGATGACCGCTAGGTCAGTTATAAGGGGTCGAAAATGAGTTTTTTGCAAATATCTGAAAAACTGTTTGTGCTAGAGAAAAATTTAGTTCTCCAATCTTGTAGCTAAGGCGATTTCCCATAAAAAAGGTTTTGTCGGTTTTTTCGTAACATTAACCGTTGAAAAGTTACAGCAAATGAAAAGTTAAAAACTTTCAACAGAAAAAGCTTTTCACTTTTTTAGTAGCACTAACCGTTAAAAAGTTACAGTAAATCAAAAAGTTAAAAAATCTCTAAAAAAGGAGCAAAAAGTCATGAAAGTGGAAGTTTTTGGCAAATATCTCAAAAACGGTTTGTCATAAAAAAATTTAATTCTCCTATATTGTAGCCATTGTAATTTCCAACAAAAATGCACTTGCACTTTTTTTGTAGCATTAACCGTTAAAAAGTTACGGCAAATGGAAGAGATAAAAAATCTCTAAAAAAAAAGGAGGGGGGGGGGGGGGGAGTCATGAAAATAGGACTTTTTGGTAAATCTCTTTAGAGATTTTTTGACTTTTCCATTTTCTGTAACTTTTTAACGGTTGAAGCTACGAAAAAAGTGAAAACGCATTTTTGTTGGAAATGACATTGGCTACAAGATGGGCGAATAAAATTTTTCTATGACAAACCGTTTTTGGGATATTTGCCAAAAACTTCCACTTTCATGACTTTTTGCCCCTTTTTTTGGAGATTTTTTAGCTTTTCGATTTACTGTAACTTTTTAACAGTTGGGCCAGGCACGCACATGCAACTAAACAGTTTGGTTTCGATTTTGAGTGCTATAGGATTATATGAGAGTCCGCGCACATAAACCGGCGCGCACTCCCATATAATCCCATTGTGCTCAAAATCGAAACCAAACTGTTTAGTTGCATGTGCGCGCTTGGCCTTAATGCAACGAAAAAAATGAAAAGCCTTTTTTGTTGAAAATTACGTGGGCTATAAGATTGGTGAATACAGTTTTTCTCTTATGCAAACTGTTTTTGAGATACCACACCACACTTAAATTAATAATTCCCATAACAATGCAATATTCCGGTTTCGTGCAATCGGAAGTGCTTGCCATCTAAAATGCTTGGGGCAGCTCGCAAACAACTGTCAAATATATATGCAACGGTGTTCACACATATCGTGTAATCTGGGTGTCGCATACTGCAAACGTTTGCGACTTTTATATACCATTTTCTCGCAGCTTAACCAAAGCTTGTCTGAACAGCGGTATTGTTCACATTTGCGTTTAAGATATCGGTTGGCATATAAAATCTAATTTAACAGCCGCGATGAGAAATTAAGTTAATTAACGGTCACATCCTACACCAACAAATCAAATTAATTGAATTCAATACTTACTCTGTATCCACACTGGGACATTCATCAATTATCATTATGCCATGCTCATCAGCAAATTGCATTGATTCCTCCGAATAAGGATAATGAGACGTCCGATACGCATTTGCTCCAATCCACTTCAAAAGATTAAAATCTCTTGTGAGAAGTGCAAAATCCAAACCCTTTCCTCGGATCTTAAAAAAGAAAGAGAAACATTTTCACTAATCAAAATAATACACAGAATTTCAAGTAAATACATCAGAATCCTCATGCCTTCCGAATCCACGGAAATAAATTGGTTTGCCGTTGATCATAAAAGACGTATTATTCCATGTCAGCGTTCGAATACCGATTTTAAGTCGATACACATCCAAAACGCTTGCATTGTCGTCGTGTAAAAATACTTCCATTTGATACAAATATCCGGGTTCTGGATGCATTAAATATGGCCACCATGGCATTGCCTTTGGAACTTTCAGAACTCCTTTCAAATCGGATTTCGATGTTTCATTTGCCACAATAACACCTTCTCTGTCACGAAGTTGAACTTGCACGTAAAGGCCCTTCATATCATTCGTTCCATTACTACTTATTTTGTAATAAACAAATCCTATAAATAAGCCCTGAGTAAGCCAGAGAAAACATTTCAATATTCATTGAGTCTCACCTGTGTTTTCTACATTTAGGTCAGTTGTTACTTCGACTTCCTCGATGTATACCTTGGGAGTTGTAAATAAATGCACAGATCGGTGAATACCGGCGTAGTTGAAGAAATCAAAACTATAAGTTTGTACTATCGAAACGCCCCCATCTCTATAAGATGTACAAAAAAGTAATTTATTCAATTAAAGGACATCCCATGTGAATCAGACGGAGTAACTTACTTAGCCACTTCAGTAATCTTTCCTTGAGGCACTGTTGTCTGAATCAAAGCATTATCACACAAGACAGTGATACGGTTTTCTCGTCCATAATTGATAAGTTCTGAGATCTCGGCCTCAAATGGAAGGTGACCAATTTCATGTTTCATAGCCATTTGACCATTTATCCACTTGAAAAAATAAAATTATCAATTCTTAGGAATTTTTAATAGTTACAATTATTTCGATTTAAATTACCACAAAAGCTTCATAATGAACACTTCCAAAACGAATCCAGACCCTCTGTCCGGCTTCCCATGCGCGTGGTACGAAAAACTTTCGATCATACCAGACTGTTCCCACGTGATCTCTTAAACTCACCTCCGTCGTTACATCATTGTAACTTGCTGGTACTGGCATTGGTATCGTTGGTTTAACCTTTAACGAAAAAGGAAGCCTCTTTTCAGCTCAGCAAAGACACTAAAACTTTACTTTGTAATTATTTTACACAACTAACCTTACTAAGATCATCCATGTACCATTTGTCTCGAACACCTTGCGTTGGATTGCTTTCATCCGATTTCAGAAAATTCCACATTCCATCTAAGCTGCGGACATCTCTTGTTTCGGACTCCCGAGGATATAGTATGCCTTTGGTTTGACTAACCTCATTGTTAAGGATCATCATTCCTATCGCAAAATGAACAAGATAAACAACAGCACCCATAGCAAGAAGCGAAAAAGCTGTAAAATAGAATCAAAAACAAAAACCAAAATAAAAATATTCAAAAAAAAAAAAAAAAAATAAAAAAAAAAAACCACTGACAAATCCGAAAAAATCGTTCCATGCTTGCAGTTTTTATATTTGCAACTAAATTAAACATTTTCCAATTTATTCGAATTTAAAAACAAAAAAATGAGGATTTCAGAAAACGCATGCAGAAAAATAAACTTATCAGGTAAACAAAATCTCTTAAAATATTTTTATTTCCGTTATGCAGTAGGTTGGTTTGTTTGAATCCAAATTTATAACTAAATAATTTAATTTCCATGGCCGGAAAATTATTTTCCAATTAAAAACATGGATTGCTATCGTAAAAGGAAGTAAATTATGTTTAAAATGTATAACTTTTTGAAGTCCATTAAAATGAGAATTCTTAGAAATTCAATACAATATATGTATGTATACAGGGTGTCCAGTAAATAACCTTGCAACCACACATAGCAGGCCTTAGGACCTTTCAGAAAATAGCATACAGAAAAATATTTACCAAGTGGTATCCATGGTATGACATTTTTCAAAAAAATTACGTCTCCTCGAATACCTTAACACTAGGACCACCAATGAATGATATTTATTGTTTTTTTATTTTTATAATTTTCTTGAATAACTATTCTAATAGATAGATACTGAAATTTAACACTTGTTGTTTCATTTTTTTATTATAATTTTTTAAAATTAGTTTTTCAATACAAAAATTACAAAATATTTATTTTTACAAAAGTTTGACCGTCTGTAAAACAGTAAAAATGTATGAGAACGTCTTCAAAATGGTACAACAAATGGTTTAGCCTACAACAATAACCAATACAATTTTCTGTTAATCAACTTAAGGAGGAGGAATAGTTCATTGTTAGACTAATAAATGTAGTATTTGCAAATAATAAGCGATAAAATAAGTCGCTTGATCCAAGCAAGTAACATCTATTGCGGTATTGCGTCGGTCGGTTGCCCTGTTCGGGAAGCTGTAATGCAATTAAAAGAACGCCTATTGCGCCTTGTTTAAAATTAAAAAAAAAAATAAAAATTAAGTATCATTATCAGAGTCAATACAAGTCAATAGAGGTATTTACGATCCTGTGCAAAAGTCTATTAAAATTGCAGTTTTTTTAGTAGATTGTGAACGTTACACTGGAAAAAAAATGCACACACGAATTATTATTTTTAATACTGACAGTAATAATGGCGTTTAGCTGGCCATCAAATACACGGGCGCAAATTGTACACTCTTTCTGTTGCAATGGTGTTGAGGAAGATGTAATAAAAGTGCAAAAGTGTTGCAAGATTGTCTTCAGTATATTTTGTTATTAGAGTTTAATAAAATGTAACACTTTTGCACTTTAACAATGATACTGGTCGAGTTGCACCAGACTGTGAATTCCTAATTTTATTATCTATTTTAATTTATATTGAAAGATATTCATAATTTAATTATTAATACTGTTATTTCTCATAAAACACTATGCTTTTTAATTTACGTTTCTTATTTTAGTAAATTTGCAGTTTTAGCATGTGATTTTTAAGCACGTCAGCAAGAGACGTATGTGGTGGCGTGAATAGACAAAATTGCTAGGGTTGGTAAAACTGCAGAGTTATCGCCTTTTCTTTTTTATTTTTTTTCCTATAGGAGTCATATACTGATTTTGTCTGCACCTTTCGTTCTCAACAAACGGACCGAAGTGCGTGCAGGTAGTCAAATTAAGGTTTGCTTGGATCATTATCGCTTATTATTTGCA
Source organism: Epistrophella euchroma (assembly GCA_947049315.1). Taxonomy (NCBI): domain Eukaryota; kingdom Metazoa; phylum Arthropoda; class Insecta; order Diptera; family Syrphidae; genus Epistrophella; species Epistrophella euchroma. The sequence goes on from OX346248.1 coordinate 43,223,548, forward strand.
AATATACTACTTTTAAAGTCTAATAATTAACTATTCACTGTAACTTAATTCAAATTTCAGAAAATGGGGAAAAGCTCCTTAAGTTGATTAACAGCAAATTGTATTAGTTATTGTTGTAGGCTAAATCACTTGGTGTACCATTTTGAAAAGTACTTTAAACAGGCAACTTTTTAACGTAATTGACCACAGTTGTTCTCATACATATTTATTTTTTTATAGGTGGTCAAACTTTTGTAAAAATAAATATTTTGTAATTTTCGTATTGAAAAACTAATTTAAAAAAATTATAATAAAAAAAATGCAACAACAAGTCTTAAATTTTAGTATTTGTCTATCAGAATAGTTATTCAAGAAAATTATAAAAATAAAAAAAACAACAAAAATCATTCATTGGTAGTCCTAGTGTTAAGGTATTCGAGGAGAGATGTAATTTTTTTTAAAATATTTTTGAAAAAATGTTATACCATGGAGGCCACATGGTAAATATTTTTGTGTATGCTTTATTTTCTGAAAGGTCTTAAGGTCTGCTATGTCTGGCTGCAAGGTTATCCATTATTTACTGAACACCCTGTATATACATAACATTTGTTTACGTTGAATGTTCTGTCAGTTTTGAAATTGAACGAAAAATATTTTATAAAATAATAGTGCTTTATTATTGTATGACTTTGATATATTGTGTAACTATCGTAAAGAATACAGGAAAAGTTGAAAATTTGTGCCACTCTATTTCTCTGAAAATCTTCTTCCAAACCATACAGAAATCATAATACAAAACCCATTCGTGCTCGCCGATATCAAAACTTGCTGAGGCTTACATAAATATGTATGCATGTATATGTTTGTCTCCTAAACCGACATATTCGACATATTCATAGCATATGCTCTAAAATTGGTATTAAGTTGGATACGCATATGATGGGTAAAGATTATAATCAAAACAGAACGCTTAACAACAATTTCTTAGAAACAGTTAAAAACTCGAAAAATAATGATCCGATTAAACTGATATATACTACGTTTATATTCAGGACCGAGAGCTCGAGTTAGATTTGTGTCGGATTTTCGACCCAGGTTTTTCGTTCACAGATTTGAGAGCTCGATATTGAGTTGAATTGAAATGGTGTCGAGATGACATATGGTGTTTCTCAAGTTAACTCCTCAACCCAGGTTTTTTAGCACAAATTTCGACTCGACTCCGCTCCTGAAGTGCAGTCGAGTCGGTTCAAGCTCATTTCAACTTGATGCAGGTATACAAAGGGTCTAAGTGAGCTTCAAGCTCGCTTAAATACCACATGGAAACGTAGTAATAGATTATTTATTTTTATGAAGTTTTCCGATAGTTTTTTTTGCAGCGGAGGGCACAGAGTAACGACTTGTACCTCATATAAACGCACTATTAAGATCCTTATATCTAAGAAATGTGTTGATGGCTTTTAATTCATCGCTTTAGATAAAATTGCGGTTCGGGATCGATATTATTGAGTTGCATAAGACTTGTATATTATATCCCTATGAGTGTCTTCGCTATATTGCTACCGACTATTTTTTATATAGGTATTTGTATATGTGTTACTATCTTACATTATGTACATAACATAAACGCAAAAACACTATTCAGTTGATTTGAGTCACCCTTTACAATACAAACAAATTTTCTCGTCGATGTATCATAACGGGCCCTACCAATAATCAAATTTAGTTAGGACTTAAATATTTCAGTAAAATGGACCATAATAGAATGGGCTATAAATAATAAACCATGCATGATATTACCTAAATATTTACGTGGACTATAAATAATGAACCATTCATCGAATCGACTTCAAAAAATTGAGAATATAATGAATGGTTGATTATTTAGGACACATAATGTTTTGGTTTAATTGAGTGCAATATTTAAGTCATAACTCAATTTGATTATTGTTATGGCCCAATATGTTTATTAAATAATTACAGGGTCACTCCGCACATCGGAAGCGCCTGTGTTCTAACTGCACCAAGTGCTTTCTATTTTACTTTTTCGCTTAATACTCGTTTGGAAAATTTTGAAAATGCCAATTTCTATGTTCTTAAGAAAAATTTACATAAAAGCGGGCCATGTACGGACATTAAATACTGCTATGCAACTGAAGCAAACATTTTGTTTGCGTTTTTTCTGCAATGTATAAGGTAATCGCAATACACATTTCTTGAATTCCATTTTAAATATTTCGTTTTAAGTATAAAGCCCAAAAATAGCGACTTTACGCTTCTACACAATTGGATATCTATTATTGCTGTTATCAGTAGGTACCAAGTACCGACTTTATAAAGAAAGAGTTAAACCAACAAGGTGTTCACCTTCTGATTTCAATGAGCAATAAAGCAGACAATCTATGTACATATTTTGAACCCCATACATGCATCGCCTCCTGTCGGCTTTATGAATCAAAAACATTTTGTAACCATATGAGATGCGGGTCTGATAAAAATATTAGATATCTAGACACATATCAATACTCAACCTCAAGTAATTTCATCCATGTGTATGTTTCTGTCAATAAATAAATAATTTCGATAAATGTTTGTATGGCGACGCATACTTTTCTTTCGTCAACGAACATTTTTTCATTTCACTTTTAATAACAAAAAATATTAATTATTTTTGTTATCTTATCTGATGAATAAAAAACCTTGTCACTGACTATAAGTCATAGTTAACATCACATATGTTACTCGGTATCTAATTTAGTTGGCAATACATATCACCTAATATGAGGTTTTCTAATCAGAGCACAACATTGCTTACCCTCCCTTCTAAAAAATTAAACTCAGGAATCACCTAAAACATCCATATAAACACATGCGTTTTTGACGTATTCGTCGCGTCGTCGATGAAATTCTTATATCTCGTCTACAATACCATGTGCCGCCTAGAGTTCTAGATTCAGTTTTGGTCATAAACATAATACTTACATCATTCGGAGGCGCCCATTGTGATGATGTCAAGCGAAGCCAAGTGTAAAACGTGAAACACAAAACGGGGATTAACAACAGAATAACGCGCATCGTAGAATAACAAAAAGAATAAAATATGAAACAAAATAAAAATGAAAAAAATAAAAATTAATAAAGTTAAGAATCTCAGATTCGTCATATGTATGCTTTACGCCACCGCTCAACTAGCTTCGTTTTGTCAATGAATTCATCTCAATTAGCAAAAAATATTGCTTATAATGAGATGAAATTCTTTGAACAGAAATTGTACGATTATACGATAGTTAATAAAAAAGTAGAAGGTAAACAATTTTAAATTGTTTTTTGGAAATAGCGAAATGATTTTTTATTCGAAACCTTTTAACATCCGACGAAGGCCCATAGTACGTGCCCAATAAACGTGAACTAGAGAGCGCCATCGCTTGAATGATTGACACAGGTGGTGTGGTGACCGAATCGTAGTCTCCGATGACGCATTCGATATATTGTGGAGAAGAGAGGGTCTCTCTCATCGGTTTTTTTTTTTTTTTTTTATTATTTTGTTGTGGAAAAGTCAACTAAAAAGCTTATTACCGGATTAATAGGGTTGCCGTTTGTTTATTTTGAATGCAAATATAAACCTTTATAATTGTTTATACAATTTTGAAATAAAAAAATAAACTTTAAAACCAAAAGGTTAACTGAAAATCTTATTGAAAAATTGTCTAGAAAAAGATATGTATATTTGATTATGTATAATTCTCAAAAGCTGCTCGATATGTAATTCGTATGTACATGGATATAAAGGGTAATATCAAAAAAGAATCTAAAACAATTACTTTTTTTTGGGGTCATTTACATAAACCCAGTTTTAGATTTTTAAATCTCATCAACTGCACTATTTTAAGTTCTAACGGCAGGAAATTGTCATGAACGTACTTATCTGCAATTTGCTAAAAACGCACTTAGTAAGTTTTACTTGTCAACCGACGATATATCGATAATAGATCGACCGACTTAAGAACTCGAAATAAACAAAATTCAAAGTTTTAAATAATTTCAGAGCAAATCTGATCGATTCTGATAGCAATTTCATTACGATTTGTATAATTCAAATTTCTCAATGGCTAAAAATCTCAAAATAATCTAAAATAATGTTATTTTTTTCTGGTTGCTGTGTTTAAATCTGAAGTCAGACTAAAAGGGCTGATTGTTTTGAAAAGCAGAAGGCAGGGGAAGGCGAATATTAAAAAAGAGCAGATTTCCAACCACTCCCAACATTGCATATCAAAATTAAAAAAAAAAAAACAAATTTGGATTTTAAAATTTTTTTAAAATTAAATACATATTTCAAAAATGGGTAGATAATTTATTTTCGGAATCAAATTTTTAATTTCACGTTATTAAATACTCAAAAATGGTGTACCAATTTTATGAAAAATTCTTACATGCAAAAATCTAGAATTAATATATTAATTTTTGACACAGTTTACAATACTTTTTTTTTTTGTTGTTATTTACGGCGTAGAAGCAGTGTGGTATGTGTGGGGGGGGGGGAGGGGGGAGGGGGAGATATATATATATATATATAGGAAAGTGCTAGGTTGGGTGTATACAAAGTTTCTTTTGCCTTTAAAGAATCTGGATTTAAAGAAACTTTCTTTAATAATATGAATAAATAATCAGTTTTATTAAAGTTTAAACTCCTTAAATAGGTAAAAAAAATCTAGAATAATTGTTTTTTTCGAGATAAAGTCTTTAGAGATTTCTGTTTGTTCTACATTTTGGTATTCCAGATTTTTGTCGTTCAAGATAATGTCATCACCACAATCAAGTGATGTGGAGTGTATAAACCTCGAAGGTTAGAACATAACAAATTAAGAAATCACGGTGCAATAAATTTGACAATTTTTTTTTGCAGTCTGCAAAACAGTGAAAAGCTTTGTTCAAAGAAGGTAGGTATACCTAGTTGTAAATATTACAATAATTACAGCAAACAGAACTATGGTTGATGGCTCTGTTCTTTATGAGTTAAACTTTATCGTTTGTTTTACTGTTGAGATTTAATAAAAAGATTATCACACATACAAATTAGGGTGGGCCAAAAATATCTCTCGTTTTTTTTTTCAAGTCGACTTGGATAGACTTGAAAAAATGTGTATATATAAATAAGACAAAAAATCGGTTTGACCATGAACCATTCGTACGATTCTTTTTTACTTGCGTTTAGATATATTTATACAGGGTGTCCTTGCAAAAATAGTCAAAACTTATTATGGTGTTGTTAAAAAAATGAATTCAAATTCGAAATAAGACCCGATTTAAAAAAAAGCGTTTTATTTTTATTTGTTTTTGAACCATGCTTGCTTGGATTTAATTGATTATAACTTTCGATCTAAGGCTAGCTTTAGAAAGTTTTATAAATTTTGATAAACAAGAAGAACAAGGTAATTTTTTAAAAGCAAGAACCAATATTGGGTTTTACGAATTTTTGTCAGGATGCTCTTTCAAAGATTGAAGTAAAAAATTTATTTTTATTAAACTTATAAAAAAACAAAAATCTTACATAACTGAGGTTTTTCGGCTCACCCTAGTACAAAGGTAACTGCACATCATAAAAAACTTAAAGTAACTATACATACATAGCTGCAACGATTATATCTGAATACTGTAATCAAAAAATCACGAATTTATTACGTGAAGTGTCAAGCATAATATGAAGATTATTAATTTTCCAAGTTAACATTTTATTTGAAGAGCATCAGCGGCAGGCTTGCATAAATATTGCAACAAAGCAAGTTATCTAGTTTGATGTAGTTATCGAAATTGAAAACAATCACACACAACATTCTTCAAGCTTTTAACCTAAATAATTTAATTAATTAAGATTTTAAAACAGAGATTAGGTGGAATTTACTAGGTTTCCAATTAAGAACACTCTCCACTTGTAGCGAGTATGTACTTGCTTTGTAAACATGTTAAGAGCGTGTGAAATAATTCATTATCAACAAAAACTTGACTTGATTCTATACAAGTGTCAATTTTTCTGCATTGTTCAAATATGCATGTGAAGCTTAATGACAATTTTCTTAATTTTGATTGGTCAAACTCATGTAAACTCATTTGTGTTGAAGAATTTCTATTTTAAATTTAAAATTTTAAATTTCTAGAAAATTGTCTCTAGAAAATATTGATTAAGTGCCAAACTGAAAATAATCTAAGCGGCGCACAGTGGCCCATTAAGGCAAAAAGTTGTTGCGAAAATCAATTGAATATATTAAAATTAGCAGAAGTTGGAAGCGCTAGTGATTGAAAAAGTAGTTTTGGCAAGTTAAAAATAAAAAAAAATGTAAAAAGATTAAGCATTTGGTTCAAATGATCATTCAAAACTTTATCAAAAAAAAAAAAAAAATAAGCTCACAATGAAAATTTTATACCTATTTTTAAACGTCTCAGGAGTTAAGATGTCATATTATGTGTTGAAATGGATTCCAACTGTATAGTGGATGAACAAGTTTTCGAAACAAATTATCAAAAATTGATGAGAGAACATTCGAAGAGACAATTTACTTTTTTTTTTTTGCAAATTTGTGCTTTGTTTTTGTAAATTCCGACAGGTAGGTCACTGAGATTCTTAAAGTTGCGCAACATATTACCTTCAATATGTGTACTCTACTCTGGCGTAAAATAAAGAGATAAACACTCGTGAGCAAATTTAAAAAGAGCTCACTCACGAGCATGAGCAGTTTTTTGCAACTCGTGAGCAATCGTGAGAATAAAGGATAACACGCATTCATGAATTGGTTTCCTTTTTTCACAAAATTGGATTATCTTATATTACGTGCCATTTGTGTACATATGTACATACATATGGAAAATGTGCTCTTAAAATCGTGTAACAGAATTTATGGCTAGACTAGGTACGGTACATATACACTGACAGACAAAATAAAGTGCAAAAGTATTAGATTAATTTTCAAACTACCGCTATTTAAAAGCGAAGAGTGTTTATCATTCCATTTCATGTTCTGACGTCACATATTCTCAGCTGCTAACTCTTAAAAAAAAAAACAATCCATTGTTATGTCTAATTACTATTAGTTGCGGTGTTTTTGGAGCATATTCAATTTAACTCGCGACAAAATAAAGTGCATTTTTATTATTCCCTGCCAAAAAGTTTTAAGTTTTAAAGAAAAATATTTACAATTGATAAAATATAAAAAGGTAGAAACAAAAGATCCCAATTTATAATAATTTCCGTGTTAAATTTTATTTTTATTACTTAAAGCTTAAGTATGAAACCGTTAACATCTGAAGTGAAGGAATTGCTTGTTTTGGACCGTGAACGTGGATTGATATTCCATAAACTGGCAGAAAAATATGGATTATCCATTTCTATGGTAAGAAAAATCTGCCTCAATTTCTTTGAACGAGAAACTGTTGCTAGTTTTAAAATTTCTTGCGGAAGGAAGCGGAAGACAACTGCAGTTGATGACCGCAGAATTAAAATTAAGGCTAGAAAGAACCCTTTATCTTCCGCCAGAAATGTTAAAGAAGAACTACAGTTAAATATAACAGCAAGGACAGTACAAAGGCGACTGCATGAAAGCGGTTTAAAAATCTTTTTTGCAAAGAAAAAGCCGTTACTCCGTCCAGTTAATATTAAAAAACGGTTAGCTTTCGCTAGAAAGTTTTTAGTGAAGCCACAATCGTTCTGGGAAAACATTATTTGGTCTGAGGAATCCAAATTTGAATTAAAAAACTGTAAGAGAAGAAAGCTAGTTTGGTGCAAGCAATCCGAAGGACTCAGCCAGAGGTGTATACAAAAAACGTTGAAGCATAGAGGTGGTTTGGGGATGTTTTTCTTTTAGTGGCGTTGGAAATATTGTCAAAATTGAAACCAAAATGACGGGTTCTAGTTACGTGAACATTGTAAGGGAAAACTTAGCTTCTTCTGCTTCTAGACTGTCTTTGGAAAGTTATATTTTTCAACAAGATAACGATCCAAAGCATACAAGCAGAGTAGCTAAGCAGTTTTTTTTACCGAAAATAATGTTGACGTACTAGAATGGCCAACCCAATCTCCCGACTTAAACCCTATTGAGCACCTTTGGTCCATTTTGGATGAAAGAATTCCCTTAGATCAACGTCGCAATTTACAATCTTTTGGGAAAGCCTCCCAAATGAATGGGAGAGAATTCCAGATCAAATCTTGAAGAACCTGGTTAGCAGCACGCCCAAACGTCTTGCTGCAGTTATTCAAAATAAAGGAGGAGCCACTACCTATTAACATTTTTCTTTTCTGAAGCTGAATTCCTATTTTACGTGATGATCTTTGAAATTTGCACTTTATTTTGTCTCTTCTATTTTCTTTGAATATTGCGATTTTATTTAATTTCTAACCTACATTTTGTAAATAACTTTAAACGATTACTTTTGTGGACGTAAGATAATCTGAAAAACATGAATAAATTATTTTTTTTAAGAAAAATAAATCAGAACATATCATACTAAATAAAATATTATTGAAAATAATTTTTGCACTTTTTTTTGTCTGACAGTGTACATGAGTAATACTATAGATTGCGCTTATGTGGAACACGCTCATTATAAAATACTTTGCAGACAGAAATTCTGTTATATTCAAAGCATGCTATGCTGTATTAGTATTATGAATTCTATATGATTGCATTCGCGTGGTTGTCTGTAGTGGGTTTTCCCAATACCTATGCTATACTCAGCGCCTATATCAATTGTTTTCTTGGACAGCAGAACTTCTGGTGGCATTAAGATTTTAAAATTTTACGAAGCAATAAATTTAGGTTAGGTTAGGTTATCGGGCTGATAGAGGATCTTGTTTCTATCACACTTAGATCAATGTAGATCCCTTGTGATACCCTGGAGGATTGGACACTCCAAATAGTTTAACCTATAAATTTTCATGGATTATCTAGCCATCTAGAGGCATTAATGAATTTCGACAATTGCACACCAGAAAAGTTGGAGAGCTCTTCCAAGTTATTGAAGAAGTAGTTTTCTAGGTGCTTATTTCTTAGTTGCGAGAGTGCTGGGCAGTGACATAGGAAGTGAGAAGAGTCTTCTTGTGCTTCTTCATCGCCACAACCTCTGCACAGATCATCCGTGCTGAGCCTCAGTTTTTTCATGTGGTACTTCAGCAGATTGTGTCCAGTTATTGTACCTACAAGTGCGTACAATGATTTCTTATTTAGCGTGAGTATCCTATCTGTCTTCCCCTTGTCGAAACACGGCCAAAGTTTTTTGGTATTCGTGCAGGAGTCGAGTAGGGTCCACCTTACATTAGTTTTCTCAAGAATTTTCTTTGCCACAGTCTGTTTGAAGGTGCAGATTGGTGCATATACGTTTAGTTCTGCTCGGTTTGGATCAATTGATGATCCAATTCGTGCCAGCTCGTCTGCTTTCTCGTTACCTGGAATTCTTATATGGCCAGGAACCCAACAGAGCCTTACTTTGTGCTGCGAGCCAAGAACCTTAAGCTCTTCACGGCAGCAGGAAACGAGTTTTGATTTTATTTCGATGGCAGAGAGTGCTTTTATGGCTGCTTGGCTGTCAATGAAGAAAGTAATCTCGGCTGGCGGAATCGCCAGCATTGACAGCCGTTCAGCGGCCTTGGTTACTGCCAGAACCTCAAGCAATAAATTTAATTTCGCGCAAACTTCAAATTACTTTTTTTGCTCGAAATTATGGATTTTGAAAATCTGTGAAGGCTTCCAATGGAAATTAACATAATAGTGTCGCGAAACTATTTCTATCACTAGCAATGAGAGGTTATCGTAAATTCTCGTATTGTTTTATCTACTTCAAAAACAATCGAACTACATGTGTATATCTTATCACAAAGAATTAATATTACCCGCCTGGAAAAATGGCAAGTTTTTGACAAGTTTAGTCAAGGCTCTGGAAAGATTTCCTTAGAAGAAGCTTAGACGAGGAAAACTTATGTTAATACAAAATTAAAGTACATAATATTAAGGTGTTCATTTCAGGATTTAAAATAGCTTTTATTGGAATCAAAAATTGCGTTTCGTCTCGGCGAATTTTCACAATTTTTGTTCCCTCGAGTCAAAATGGTACATAACGCTGTCAATGGCCTACCAAATTTAGATAGTAGTAACCCTTGCTATTCCCTGGATGTAAACATTTCTAGAGCCCCATTAAAAACTAGTTCTTTTTTTCTGTTGGGTAGTACTTTATACATATCTACTACTTCTACATATGTTTGATATGCGCTATCATACTAAATTTGCTATCTCTATTTGTTTTTTTTTTTTTTTTTTCTAAAATGTACACACACGAAAGTAAATTAGTAAGTAGCATTGCAATAAATGACGCAATTCAAAAACAGGTAACATAAAGTTAAAAAATATTATGTACTTGCTAGTAAAACACCACCTGCATAAACCAAAACAGGCAAATTAAATAAATAATGTACAATTAATTTGTTTTAAAATAATCTTCAATAATTATTGTGTCTGGTTTAATTTTGTTTGCTTGAAGAACAACTTCGAGAACATGAAGCATACATACATAAGTTATCAAAAACAATTTAGGAATTAGTAAAATTTTTGCCAGTTATTTAAATACCAACAGGATTAAAAAAAAAAACAAAAGAATACTTAACGAAGACAAAAAAAATATCAAATTAATTTTAAAAGGCAAGGCAACCATAAAAATACCTATACCAGCGTAACACTTTAAGTAGATACGATTGATGAAATTTGGTGCCGAGGTTAGAAACAAAATAATTGCCGTGAATCTTAAAGTTTTGTTAAATTGAAAATTTCGAAGAGTCAAAAGAATAATAACAAATTCTAAACCTGATTGACGATTTCTCGAAGCAGAAAGAAAATATTAAAAATCTGATTTTGAATGAGATAATAATAATTCGTACATAGTAGATTTCGTAACGATTTTTTAGAGTAAAATTATAGAGTAACATAACACATAATGGGTAGGGAATTTAAAATATTTTTTAACTTTTGGTTAAAATTAACTCGGAAGTCTGACATGAAAGAGATAGGTTCATATTAGAAGATCGGATTAAAATTCAGGTGATCAAAAACCTTCAGAAAACTATAATTTGGTTTCGGATACAGAATGTTTAACAGATTTCTGTCCCCAACAGCTTAAAGGTGCTGTATGGTAATACTATTTTTACCTGTTTAAGAAAAAAAATAGAATGCACATCTTATAAATTTATAAATAAAAAAAACAAAACTATTGAAAAGAATCGTTTCTTTTTAAATAGAAACATTTTTTTGTTGTGTGGTTTATCCTTTCAGAAAAGCCAAAAAAAGACACGATTCTTAGGCGATACATACAGTTAGTTTAAGGGCAGCGTTAAATAATAATAAATAAAGGCAGGCTCTATAATGTTCCTCTCTTTATTGATATTACCGGTTTTTGTTGAAAGTCACTCAGCAAACATATTTGCCAGGGAAAAAATGACAAATCAATTTTCGTTTTGTGTTTGAAAAATAACAAAGTATTTAAGTTTAAAGTTTTTCATTATGTGTAAGAATTTTCCTACACACGGTTTGATATATGCATGTATATAAAGCCAACCGGAGGTCGAAAAGGGTGCCCTTTTTACCGCAACTTTTGAATGTCTATAATAAAAGTTCAACAAAATCACATTTAATTCCAGTTTTGCCGAAACATTTTTGTGTTGTTTTTTATTCCTTTATTTATTTATGAATTTATTTACTTATTTATTTTTTTAATATTAACATTAATATTATTAATATTTATTTAATTAATTAAATCATGCTATTTCACTTTGATAGAAAAACTTATCCATCTATCTAAATAAAATAAAAGCCAGTTTCATTTTCCCAACTACATATTGGGGAGATAATAAAACGGCTAGATAACGAATAGCCAGATATAGCCAGATAACGAAACGGCCAGAAGTCAATATCTCGTTTCCAAAGCATTTTCTTTTGCACTTTTGCAAATGCAAGGGTTTTGAAAGACGTAAATATACAGGGTGTCCCAGAGGTAATGATGAAGAGGTTTCTTCGGTAATTTTAGGTCGAAAAACTTGATACGTAGTTTTCTAGTCTTCGCTTCCTTTTTGAGTTATCAAACGCTTTTTATGATGTTTGGTCTCGTTTCTTTAACTGTCTCTAACTTTGCTAAAGAATTTTTATTTGTATTTACACAAGAGCAGCTCGTAGTTTTTGACCGCCCACAACTTTTTTCTAATTGGATAACGTTTTCGCCGCATTTTGTAAGTTGTTTTTTTTTTTTTTTGAATTAGGTATTTTTTTTTTGTTATGAAAACACGTAATTAAGTATAATTTTTTCTGTTGCCAATTTGTTGTCTTACATAATTCTCTCAAAAAAATTCTCGTTTTTTGAACATTTTTTAAGAAGAGGAATAAAACAAAAATAAAAGAAAAATATTTTTTTTATTGTTTAGTTTCCATTTGAAAATTTTCTATTGCCAATTTGTTGTCTTACAAAATTCTCTCAAAAAAATTCTCGTTTATTGAAAATTTTTTAAGAAGAGGAATAAAACAAAAATAAAAGAAAAATATTTTTGTTATTGTTTAGTTTCCATTTGAAAATTTTGTAATCAAATTTTTTTTTTTAAATGGTAGAGGTTGTTTCGTTAGGAAACTTATTCCTATAAAATATTCAAAACTTAACCATTTCATAGCCTTTTCTCATGAAAACGAATTAGCCATGATTGTATACTTGTTTGGAAACAAAAGAATTTTACCAAAATACCTTTGAAAACACCTGGCGAAGGAAAAAAAAAACCGAAATTCTTGCATGCAAAAAATAAACAAAATCAAAAAAACCATGCAATCAATTTGATACAAAATATATTCAACAAACTTACCCGAAAATATTCCACCAATGATTGCAAATTTTATATAAAAAATAAAAAAAACAAACTAATTCTCCAAGCAATTCTGGTATTATTTGACTTATGTATGTATACGATGCGAGTATGCTCTACTGTCTACGCCGCAACAAGTCTATAAACGAACTTTTAAATAACACCTCTTTTAACCAAACTGAATTTAAATTCTCGATATTGTTGTTCTTTATATAAAAAAAGCTATATCTATAGAGGGTTTACGGTAGGATTATTTTTTTTTTTTTTTTAAACTGAACCTGCATAATATTAAAGTACAAAAAAGAAAAATTAGGTCGAAAACGAGATAAGATATCATAAAATTATATAAAAACACAACAAATCAACTTAGATTATAGAGGTTGGATTAAATAAACATTAACCCTCTTGATGGATTGTATTCTATACCCTCTCCGCCACTTGATTGGAGTCGCATATTTACAACCCTTTTGTTGAATATTTAAAAAATAAGAACACTACCTCTTAGACAAATATACAAATTTTGCATATAATTTTTTTCTAAATAAGTAGGTACCTAATAGTAGCCACCTTTTAGAAACGTAGTTTAGTTTAGGGTAGTATTATCTGATTATATAGAAATTAACAACCATCGCGTTCCAATAGTACCTAACAGTTAACACGAACAACAAACAATAAGAAGCATATTTAAATAGATTAAGCTTTAGCAATAATTCAAACGTACTTCAATTTAACGTTATAAGGTAGAAAGTAAAAAAAAATATTTTATGTCTTATCTTATGTGCTAAAAAATCAAATGTGTAAACTTTGTATTTGGTCTGTTTTTAAACCCCGATATCTTCTTAATAACAACTTAAAGGAAAAAAAGTGTTCGAACTTTTTCGTAGAGAATTTTACGATCTACAAACATTACCTGAACTACTTTTCGATAACATTTATCGTTCTAGAGTTAAATTTGAAAAACCTTTCTTCGACATAACTTTTTTCCGACACTCGGATTCATGGAGATTTTTGACAGCATATTCGTTATGATGAAATAAAGGGCTGTACCAGTTTCCTAGGTTAGGTTAGGTTGTTGGGCAGATAGAGGATCTTGTTCCTATCACACGTAGATCCCTTATGATACCCTGGAGGATTGAACGCTCCAAATAATAATTTAACCTATAAGTTTCAGATTGTGTCCGGTGACTGTACGAAAGAGTATAGTGATTTCTTATTTAGCGTCAAGATCCTATCTGTCTTCCCCTTATCAAAACACAGCCAAAGTTTTTTGGTATTCGTGCAGGAGTCGAGTAGGGTCCACCTTGCATTTGTTTTCTCAAGAATTTTCTTTGCCACAGTCTGCTTGAAGGAGCAGATTGGTGCATAAATGTCAAGTTCTGCTTGGTTTGGATCAGTTAATGATCCAATTCGTGCTAATTCATATGCTTTTTCGTTACCTCACAAATTTCACGATATATAGGGTGCCCCGCGGCGTATTTATACCATAGCAGTTAGGACTTTTTAACCACTTTACATTTTTTTTCCAGCGGTTAAAGGTTTTCCCACAATTTATTATAAAACCAATTTGTTGGCATTTTTAGGTTGTTTTTTGACATTATTTTTTTCACAAAAAAAAAAAAAAAAAACACGTTAATCAGTATTATTTTTCTTTTTTTTTTATTTTGAAAGCCAAATTTGTTCTCTTAAAAGTACTTGACATTTTTTTTTTTTACCAAAAAGATGCATTTAAAATTATTAACAAAATAAAAAGAAGAAAAGAAAGTTTAAGAAAATTTTAAATCGTGAACGTTGCCAGTTCGGTTTAAACAAAGGAAATTGGGCTACATTTTTTTATTTAATTTATTATTTTTTATTGTTTGAATAAAATATTGCGTGGTATGCATAAAAGAAAGTAAATGCTTTTACTGCAGATTTTTTAAGTTAATACTAATTTTGGTATGCATAAAAATGGAGTAAATACTAAAAAAAATAAGTATTTACTTTAGATAAAAATATAAACTTTTTTTGGATGAATTTTTGTAGTAAATACTTTTTTGGAATGCGTAAAAACTAGTAAACACTGCAAATTTTTCAACTTGCTGTGGACCAACTTGAAAATTCCATAGCATCTACTTTGGCTTGCTTTTGGTACTTTTTCAAGGTGCAAAACTAAGAGACAGATCAAGTTTAAATCGAGAAAGGTCCTAAAAAAATCAAATATGTAAAAGAAAAAATTATATCCTAATAACAATGGCAGAGTATAACGAAGATCGGGAACTGATTCAAAGTGAAATTCTTCATTGTCATTGGTCACACTACAGCGAAATGCTTACGAAACCCACAGCCAAAAAATATCCAATGAAAGTGTCACCGATTGAAAAAAAACAAAAAACAACGTAAACACACAAAAAGCACAGAAAGTCATATTCTAATGACAGAAACAACAAATAAAAACACGAATAAAGCTCAAATGTCACTTTTTTGCAAACAATTATTATTCTGGGAAATTATTTCTGTGGGAAAAAATGCTGATACACCGCCAAATGTTTTGCTGCCTCGTCGAACAGCATACTGCGTAAAGCGATGGATCTTTACAATAAAATCGAAGTACATAATTTTAGCAAAATTTAAAAAAAACTCTACTATGTTTTTCGATGAAATTGAAGTATTTACTTGAATGAATTTAGTATTTACTTAGAGTATTTGCAATCAAGTAAAAACTTTTCTTTATGCATATGAAACGAAGTAAATACTGAAAATTTGAGCTTTTACTTAAATTTTAGTATTTACTTAAACTTTTTACTTTAAGTAAGTACTGCAATTTTATAAATACCACCCATTGGCTGGGTTTTGGTATTTTGGGCTTAAATTAGTGGGCTAGAAAGGAAGAGATAGTGTTCCTGATGTACTTCAACGATCACCGAAGAGAAAGAGGGCGGGTTTGAATCCTTAGTTACGGTACTTTGAAACAGGCATATAATAATGAAGAATCCATCTCCGAATTATTGTGATCTTTTCAGTTTGAGATCAGTACAACTCAAAATCTTCCAATGCATAAAATGTAAACCCAGTTTTTCAGTGGCGATTTAAACAAGAGTTAACTCTGGACCTTAATTTACCTACCGTTAATTTAAGAAGTAGTTTTTCAGTAAAGAATTTATGCAGATAGAACTAACAAGCTCAGAGTATAAAACATCAGACGCATCTTTTCAGTAACTCAGTAAATTTTGTTTAATCACGCACTGAAAAACGGGCCTTAGTGATATTCTAATGTTTTTTTTTTTTTTTTGTTATAAGACAGATTCTATAATAATATTGAAGTTTTCCTTAAATTAGAGCCATTTGTTATTTTGTTACTCCAAGATCTTATCCACTATGCAGTGACGTTTATTCGAAGGTGCGCAAGTGTTCACCGCACACCCTACCAACATCTTTATTACTACGTTTCCATGTTGTATTTAAGCGAGCTTGAAGCTCACTTAGACCCTTTGTATATCTGCATTGAGTTGAAATGAGCTTGAACCGACTCGACTGCATTTCAGGAGCGGAGTCGAGTCAAAATTAGTGTTAAAAATCTGGGTTGAGGAGTTAACTTGAGAAACACCATAATGTCATCTCGTCACCATTTCAATTCAACTCAATATCGAACTCTCAAATCAGTGAACGAAAAACCTGTGTCGAAAATTCGACACAAATCCAACTCGAGCTCTCGTTCCTGAATATAAACGTAGTAAATTTCCATACGCTTAGCCAAAGTTCTCCAAAATACGCATTTGTCTTTCTTTTCTTTAATAACCTATCACAACATACGTCTATAAATAAATAAATAATTAAGATCTGTGTACGAACTCAAATAATCCTCAAACTAAAATCAGAACAAATATTTCACTTCCATTCAAAGTAACGAAAAAAAAATTCTGAGTAGGGTGTTCTTTTAACTTCAGCACATCGCAAGCTAACCCAAATCCACATACAACATATAATTCAAATTACCTACCTTCCTACCTACCAGTGAAGTGAAAGAAGTACCGAATAACAAAAATTTTCTCGTAGGGTGTTCTCCTTACTTCACCGCACCTGGCTAACCCACATCCACATACACAAAAAAAAAGCACAAGAAATTGATTTCCCTTATAAATCTTTATGCATTGGTGTTCACCTTCATCAAGCGCACCAACAAAGCCTAAACAAACAAAATGTATGTTGTTGATCGTCGCGTCGTCGCGTCGCCACGACTCGGTTGCAGTGAGGGATGATTTTTTTACTTAAAAAATCATCAAAAATGTTGATAGAATCTGACTAGATTGTTTATAACTTTTGATAAAGTGGGAGGATTTATTTCATAGAGGTATCTAAAGAAAGGTTAGAAATCAACCTATTTCCTGATGTACATACATTTATAACGGTTCATATAAAAAAATATAATTGAGGCGTCGTAAACCCAAAATTGATTATTTTTAAGTCACATTTATCGGTAAATGTGATGAAAAATTTCAAAATTTTCAAAAATTATGTACTACAATATTGTGCATCTAACTGTGTTGAACAAATAAGTTTTAGGTTTGATGGCGGTAATTCTAAGAGCGTAGCGAGAAATTACCATTTTCAACGATTTCTTAAATTTCATTGAAAAAATCGTTTGACTTGACTTTTAAAAAAAATTCTTACCCCAAAAATAATTGTCACTTCCTTATGAAAGGGGTATCAAAAAACCTCAGGGGCTTATTGCGAGAGTCTATTCGAAAAAAGTCTATTCGGCAAAAGTCGATCAAAATTCTTGATAGAATTGAAATTTCTTTCAAATAGAAAAAAATATTAAATATTCAGTACAAATATTAAAATTCAAATAGGAAAATATTAACGAATAGAATTTTAAAATAACGATAGTAGACTTTAATTCTATTCGACAAGATTCTATTTCATCCGCAATAAGCCCCTCAATGAATTTATGCATTTTATTAATGTCACAATATTACAAAAACTCATTTATAAAAAATCTTAAAAAATTCAAAAAGAATGTATTTTCAATTTTCTCAAAAAATTAGAGGACATAAAATTCGGTTTCTTGTGTTCGACTGAAAATGAATATACGCATTGACCACAAAAAGTTAATTTAGCACTTCATTTCACAATTTTGAAAAAAATTGGTCTAAATTTTGTTTTCATTTTTTTTTCATGAAAATGTTAAGTTTTTATGAGTAAATTTTTAAAAACTATTGACATAAATAATTTAACTTAAATTTAAGACAAAAGAACAAATTTCTGGCTTTCAAAACCGGTATAATACTGTATAGTAAGTGTTGCCGTTGTTTTTTAATATTTTTTTTTTCATTTTAAGTAATTTTTTCTAAAATTGGCCATACCTCCTAAACGGGGCTAGATATAAAATAGTAAAAAATGCTTATTTTTGACCACTCTACAAAAAAACGTTATCAAATGTTGGTGCCAAAGCTAACGTAGGTACTCTCCCCGAATGGATAATGGATAATAGAGGATAATTTTACAATGGGTGGTTTGAGACGCCTGATAATTGAGCTCCAGGTTTCGATCCACTGGACTGTAAGTAAGGAATTAAACACATTTGCTTGAACTGTCCTCTTATTAAATTATTTTTCAAAGTTTCGGTGTTATTCCTATTCTGTTCTTTTAAAATCACATGTTAATTTTAAGTATTTTCACCTTAATTTATGATTGATTTTTGAGTAAAAAAAAAACAATCAATACCTATTAATAAAGTGACGCAAATTTTTAAGTAGTTTTTGATTTCTCATACCCATGATTAAGTGTTAAGGCGTAAAATAAAAATTAAAACCGACACACATTCTGAAGAAGGGCCACCTAATATTGCGACCCCAATCAAGAGACGTCGAGTGTATATACTTGATAGATTTCCATATCTCGTCAAAACAATTTATTACATTTTTTTGTCAAACTCAGATAAAGATAGGGTATCGTGTTGTGTTATACAGGATAAAATAAGTTAGCTATTTCCGTCTTACCGAAAATTTCAATGCGAAGGCACTTGATTCGAATTTGGATTCTCATTCCTGGAGATTTTTATTTATTTGCCAAAAATGTTTTTTTTTTTTTCGATACAAAAAAAAAAGGAAACTATAGACACGCACTTTGTACCTTCTGTATACCTGCTACGGAATGGCCCATCCGTCATGAGCAACTGTAATGTACATTGTGTCCATCAATTGCTGCGTGCAAATTTCCACGAAAACACATTTAATTCACTTTCATTCAGCCACCAACACTCGAGTTAATTCAACTAACTTAATAGGGGATGATGTTGAAAATAAATAAAATAGAAAAACAAAAACCGCTTAGAACTATTCCAAACGGGATTTAACGGTACACTGTCGCGCAAGAATCTGCAGACAATAAAACTATATTATATTCCACAAGCTAAAGCCGAAGCCGACGCCGCAGTTGCATGTTGTGCTCCAAGCTCCAACAACTGATGGGCACAAATAGAAACACGACTCAACTAGCGATAAGAACTTATTTTGCATTAATATTCAATTGTGCACCCTCTCTCTGGTTGCAACTTATCAACATCAACCCTACATTTTTTTTTTTGTATCGTATTTTTTTTTTTTTTTTCTGAAGGAAACCGTTGCATTGCCACAAGGTCAACACTTAATTCTGGTAGCGCCACAATGCGATT
Organism: Epistrophella euchroma; assembly: GCA_947049315.1. Lineage (NCBI taxonomy): Eukaryota > Metazoa > Arthropoda > Insecta > Diptera > Syrphidae > Epistrophella > Epistrophella euchroma. The sequence goes on from OX346248.1 coordinate 43,243,047, forward strand.
ATGATATTGAATATTGCAAGCAACCGAACGCATCCGTAAGAGACTTGCACGTTTTTGGCATCACTTCCGCCTCCCTCTTTACCTGTGATGTTGTTGTTGTTGATGTTTTTGTTGCTCTCATCAGTGTCGCATAGAAAAGAGGCTGAAGCTGTGGCTGGGGGTGGCAAAGGGTCGAATTCACCCTTGTAGCTAAGTGATGTCCCAGTTTCTGTGAGACACAGGATGAGGTAATTTGGATGAGTATGCTGAGTTGCACTCCAACGACGCACGGACGGATTCTTAAGAGTAATTAGCCTAGTTCTTTTGCTTAAAACAAAAAGTATCGGGCCGACTTTCACTGAAATTCACAATTTGAATAATCACAAGCGAATTAAGGGGCGGATTAGGGTCAGGCTATAGTAAAGCTACTTCTATACCTATACTTGTTGTGGTGTGTAAGCACGTTCACGACCTAATTATTGCTGTGTTGGAAATGGGCGCATTTCAGACTTATCAACATTATGAATGGTATAGGTAATACACTGCGTGACACTTGATTATCTAATGTTCAGTCAGTGAAGTTGTGTTTGAGTTAGGTATACCTAAATTCCACAATAGATTTATTCAGAAAAAATACATGTTACGTTAAGAAAGCCTAAAATGTAGTGATTATTCTGTTGTAAAAGTAAGTAGGTATACGCACAAGCCTTTTTCTTCTTTAGTCAAACTTCGCCCGCCACAATCAATCGACCCAGAGTGTTTGGTATATCTTTTGTTTTTATTGAACAGGTGGTATGTTGTTTGATGTAGGATTTTATTAGTGCAGCCCTAACATAATGCTTAATCTTATTGAGGAATAAATATTGGGTCAGGTATAGACAAATATTGAAAAGTAAGGAATATTAAATAAGGATCGAATTACGTTTGTTATTTTATGCTGTATATATGATTGGAGTGTAGTAGTACCAAAATGTATTACAGATAAATAAGGTTACTTGAGCATACCAAGGTTGTAAAGAATTATTTGAAAATTCCATTAAAAATCTGATGTATAGGTACCTGAATAAATTATACCTGATCAAAAAAATCAATTACTTATTTGTCTGTCTAATTTTAACAAACAAAAAATTAATACCAGATAGCTTTTAACGGCCTTTGTTCTCCAAAAATTCTAAAAAAAATTAACAACCCCTTTTTTTAAATTACAAGTTAATGAGAAATTAAAATTTTAATTGGTTTTAAGTAAATAAATAATTGGTATATAAATAAAAATTAGTACATCATCTGATTTGCATGACGATTCTTTTTTTTGGCTCAAAATTGGAAAATTCGACCGAAAAGCCGGAAAATCATGAAAATCCCTTAATATTACATACTTTTTGAATTGATTTTTTGTTCATACGCGCTTAACTCGGCTGAAGATCGTCCGATTTGCATGGGAAATATTTTGTTGAATTCGTATTGAACCAGGTATATAGTGCAGAGCTAAAAATTGGGAAAAAATTATCCTATGAACTTCAACCTTAAAAATATGCAACTTCAGTTTTTTTTTTTAATTTTTTATTTTTTCCGGTCTAAATTTTAAATTTTCGGCTTCGTATGTGCTTTACTTAGTTCAATAAGAATCGAACAATACGGATTATATTCAACCGAGTTAGGCGCGTAATAACAAATAAAACGCACGACTGGATCGCACAAATTTGCTCTTGTAGTAAAAGTTTCTTCGAATTTTAAAGATTGAGTGTATTAAAAGTAAATAATTTTTTTATGGGAGCCTTAAGTTTATACTAGTATTATACATTATTGTTAAAAATCAACATAATTCGAAATAAATTTATTAAAAAAGTTTTCTTAAATTATTTTGAGAGCTAAAAAAAGTAAACTTTTTTAAGAGAAAAAATTGGTACACAATTTTCTTAGTATTTATTTATGTCGACTTAAAAATTAAATTTCGATAAAAATTATCTACCCGTTTTGGAAATATCGAATTTTCAAAAAAAAAAAAATTGAAATTTTTTTTAAAAATCCAAAATTTGTTTTTTTTTTTTTTAATTTTGATATGCAATATAATTTAAACTTTTGAGAAGCTTTTGTATGAAATATTTAATTTAAATCGATTTGACACATAATTAGATAGTCCAAGATAAGGAAAATGGTTCTATGAGATGTACCGTTAATAATGGCTAACTGTAAATTTTGTTTTTAGCAGATCGTAGACCATACTATAATATTAGTATTCACAACAATTTTAATCAAATTCGTAGGAGTCGTTTTCGAGAAAATTTATATTTTCTGTAACGGTTTCTTAACATTTATATGGAAGGTACCGTTATAAAATAACGGTATAAAATATTTTTGTATAAATTATTTTAGATAATGTTAAAAAACCGCTTGGTGCCAAGTTTCATAAAAATCAACCGAATGGTTTTCGAAATATTTGGTTTTCAAAAAAAAAAATTTTAAACTTTTTTTGAAAATCCAAAAAAAGTTTTTGGAAAATTTTGGTATACGAAACTATTTAAATTTTTCAGAAGATTCTCCATAAAAAAAAATTATCAAAATCAGTTTATTCCTTTCCTAGAAAAACGAAAATAAAAAAAATGGTTCTATGGGAGGTAGCATTTAAAACCATTTTTAATGTAGCATATACCTAACAAAATTTATTGATTTTTTTTAGAAAAATCTATCGAGTCATTTTTGAGAAAAATAAGATTTTCCAAAAATGCTAAAAAAAATTATATGGCAGGTACCGTTATTTTTGGTTCTAAAAATAAAAGGAAAAAACGTGTCGGGGTAATGTCCCGAAAACACTTTATACCAAGCTTAATTAAAATCGGCCCATGGGTTTAGGCTGTAGGCGAGTCCACAGACGGACAGACAGACAGACGGACAGAATTGCGAGACCCACTTTTTTCGTCTTCCCTATCATCGTAATGTCAAGTTTGATTGTTATCTCGAGTTCAATTTTTTTTACGAATCCAAAACTTGCCATATATGTATGTAGTACTTCCAAGTATATACAGTGTATTGAACTGTGCGTAGGACTGTCATGCCGGAGATCTATAATGTGCAATATTTATATAGAAGCATTCTTTTGTTTTAATTTGTTTCTGTTTGTAAAATTGCTTCTGAAATCTGGTCTGTGTCCTCCTTCTATAAAATGTAAATAATTCTCTCAAATAATAATTTGAATTAAAAAATAATAAAAGAATTGCTTCTTCTGCCTGAACAGGGAGAAATAGAACCCCCGCTCCCATACGATTCTTGTCTTTTTTCGACTCAGCCTACACGCTCTAGCTTTTTGTCACACCTTAGGTAAATCACACTGTATAATTTATTTGTGTAAAAACCGTCCACATATATTTCCCGCCTGGAAAAATAATCTAGTTTTCAATAAGGTCCTTGCAAGTTTTTCATAGTTACTAACAAGGGTCTAGCAAGGGTTACTATAGGCATTCGCTAGGCCCTTGCCAGTTATGAACCTTTTTGCCTCGTTGACTAGTATAAACTATATTTGTTCCACATATTTTGTTTTTCATGGTTTTCCATTCAACCATTTCAGATATGGGGGTCAAAGCTATCAGCTGTCAGTCGCTCTATATTATATTTATTATACATCTAGTTTCTCGATGCACACCACCCTGGTTTTACACTCTAAATGATCCTTTTCGTCTCCAGTCCATGTCCATGGAAGAATGGCTCCTTGCGGAATATCATCGACGTTTTGTCAGTGTCTGGTGCAGTTGGTTGTAGTCTGTTTTATTGACGCGAGACGATTCCTTGACGACGGCCAGCAGAGTTAGTTACCATCAAGAGCATCAGTAGCACCTACTTTATTAAAAAAAATGTTCTCAGCGAGGCAATAATAGGGGTCTGTCATGTTTTCCTCTTCCATGTTTTCCTTACCGAAAACTTGCCGGGGCCTTGTCTAAACTTGCCAAAAACTTGCCATTTTTCCAGGCGGGTTCTTGGTGCATTTGCTTACAAACTGGATGTAAAGCTCAGAATAATTTTTTTTTCATTTAAATTCACATGCCCATTTAACATAAAGGCTGATTCCATTCCTTTTGGGATTAACTTTCAAATAAGAAGATGTGTTTTATATTTCTATTTAAAAATAATTTTGAATTTTAAGCTCCATTTTGATTATCATACATTTATGTGATGTTAAAACCGTCCTTTTATCGTGTTACAACCGATACACCGGTAAGGACGGTTGTAACATTTGTCCTTAGCTCTTTTTTCAAATCATACATTCGAATCAAGGACAAATCTGAAAACCAACTGACAAAATTCAAGGTAGCTAAATATTCATGTATTAATATGCACTCTGTTTCATTTTGCTATATTTTTCGTTTATGTTTGCACAAAACATCAAAAATGTTACTTTCATACTCACTCTCCCCTACAAATTAATAAATAATAAATGTATCATGTTTTTAACTGTTTTTATTTTTTCTTTTCAGGTAAGTGTGTCTTGACACAATTGGCTTTTCAAATATTCCAACTCCAAAAAAAGTGTAAGTTTTAAAGCTTTCAGTAGCTTAGCTTAAGAATTTTTTTTTTCATTTTTTTTTACAGTGCTCTCTGTCACTGTTTTGTTGTAAATTCGATTCTTTTGTGATGGTGTTATTTTATAATTAAGATCAAAAAAGGTAAAGCTAAACTTTAAGATTCTTTTAAGTTTTGCTTGCTATGTTTTTATTTACGACTGAGAAACTTAGGCACAACGTGAGACCTAGAAAAAAAAATAGTTAACACATTTATTTTGTTCTTGCAGAGCTGTGCTCGCCTTGCTTCGCATTCGTTAAAAAGTTTTTCATTTGAATCACTTTTTTTTGTATTATAGTTAGTTTTTGAGTAAATTGATCTAGGATTTGAAGAAGAAAAATAACCTATGTCCATCCTCATGTTTCAAGCTCTCACACTACCAGTTCTCATAACAATCGCTTAGGTATTTTCTGAGATTTTCAAAAATTCGTTAAAAAAATCTAAGCCTGACCAATTTCTGAAACTAGTTAACCTTTAATGAGGATTAAGTTATCTTTCAGATGGTAAACATTTTTTTTGAAAATTCCACAAATGAGGTCCTAAAAATCTCTATGACCTTGAAAAAATAATAAACTTCGAAAATTCATAAAAGAAAATCTATGCCTGAAAATTGCTGACCTTTTATGAGGAATGAGTACACTTCCAGATGACAAACAATTTTTTTGAAAATTCCACAAATGAGGTGCTAACAGTCTATACGACCTTGAAATGACCTTGAACAAAACTTTAAAAATGCATGGAAAAAAAACTATGGCTGACCAGTTTCTGAACTAGCTGACCTTTTATCAGGATTGATGGTATACATTTTTTTCGAATATTCCATAAATGAGGTGCTAAAAGTTCATGTGAGTATTGACCTTGAAAAAACTTAAAAAAAAAAAGATTTAAAAAAAACTATGCCTGACCAATTTCTGAAAATAGCTCACCTTTTACGAGGATTAAGTAGACTTTCAGATGACATACAGTTTTTTTGAAAATTCAACCAATGAGGTGCTAAAAGTCTTATACTGTGACCTTGAAAAAAACTTTGAAAATTAATTTAAAAAAACCTATGCCTGACCAATCACTGAAATTATCTGACCTTTTATCACTATCCCGTGGCCCTTCATGTGGTATACTTTTTTTCCGAATATCCCCTTAAAGAGGTGCCAAAAATCACGGGTGACCTTGAAAAACTTCAACCTTGGATTAAAAATTTTCTAAGCCTGACCAATTAGTTTCTTAAACTACCTGACCTTTTATGACCAATTACTGACCTTTTAGACTGCATACTTTTTTTCGAATTTGCCATGTATGGGGTGCTAAGAGTACAGAGCCCAATTCCAACACAAAAAGATTTCACTTGAAAACAAAAAAACGCATTTTTGTTATGCATGATTTGACATAACACTGCTGCTTTCGAAATTGAGAGTGAGAACGCTGAATCAGGCAATGCTTTTTTCGATTCCTTTCGGATTCTGTGAACACTACTTTTCGTTATTCGTAGCCTAACAATCCGTTCGGAGATTTGTTAACATGGAATCTGTGATAGAGCTGAATAATAGGATTGACGAATGTTTTATATTTTGTGCAAGTATATGAACCGTATTTTTTTTAATTTAAGCTTTTTTGAATACTGAGGTGTCCTTTATTTCTCAAACTTAAACCCCTAAAATTAAAATTTAATGCCCATTAAATTTAAGGTCATGCTTTTCCAATACAAATTTGTGTGGGATTTATATAGGTACTCTTAAATAAATAAATAAATTTGATAGCACAACAGCTCATAAAGAACTAGGGCCTAGTGACTTAAAGATCTCAACCATTCCTGTGTGTGTATCTGCAGGGATGGAGGGGACCTACAGTGTATTGCTGAATCCGAACGGCTAAGGTGAGCGGCACTTTTCTATGAGAAGAGATACTCTTGGAGGTTTTGTCAGTTCCTCGCAAGAGGCAGTAGCCGTTTTTTTTTGTTATTATTAAATGGACGAGGCTGGGAATCGAACCTAGACCTCCGTCATGATCCCTACGCACTTACCATCATGCTCTTACGTTTTTTTTTTCTCCAGAGGTATAGCAGATATTCAAAATTATATTGTTGATTTTTATTGCATAAACCATCCCTTTAAAAAACTTCATTCAAAGTTTTTAAAAAATTTGTATACAAATTTCGATTTTCAAAATTATTTCCTTTTGTATGATGGAGATCTAACGGTTCGCACTTAAAACTTCTCAGTTTTTTTTTACATATTTTTTAATGTAATCTTTTGAAGGTATAGTTATAGAGCACAATTCAAGAAAACAATTTAGAAATGTGTATAAAATCCTATACAAATTTGTAGGAAAATTATGGGCTTAAAATAACGGGTTAATAACCTCGGAAAAAAAAAATTTCTGGGTCAATTTTGTTATAGGGCATACAATTTTGGTTTAGGTACCTACATTTCTAATTTTGGTAAAAAATTTGACTAATTGTAAGTATAAAAGATTCAAATGTCTGCCCAAAAAAAAAATGAAAGCATTAGGTTTCTACCAACTGTCTTTCAATATTTTTGTATTTGAATATGTGGATTAAGTTGTGTAGAATTCCTTTCATGGCCTTTAATTAAGGTTGTAGAAACAAGGGACTAAAAGCAATTTAACTGAAGATCTTATGGTCAGCAAAGGGTATAGACATAAAAGTTTTTAAGAAAACAAAAATTGGACTTTGAGATAAAAGAAATTTCGTTAAGATTTCTGAACACTGTTTAAAATCTCTTATCTAAAGATGAAAATCTCGTAATACATTTATTAACGTCTTCTAAAACATCCCATTATGTACCCAAGCACTTTCAGATGCAGATTTTGATGACGAAAGAAGCACTGTCAATTTGTAGCCCATACAATTATCTTCACATATTTAAAGCTGGCCATTCACGATCGAGCCAAATGGCTAGGTGCCAATTGGACTGGTGGCTTTATAACCTGCTAAAAGTCCAAATGGCACGGCCGAACTCATTCACATGATGCGATTTGGCTCGGCCGAGCCATTTGGCACTATCGTGTTTGGCCAGCTTAAGGTGATACCAAGAGTTGGTTGCTTCCTGCACCCTCAAAATTTTCTGCAATTCTTTTTGCACAAAAACCTACATTCCCAGTTTATCAATTTTTCTTGATTATTAGAAGCTATATTTGTTGCTACCTAAGTTGGAGTTATCATGTTCTGGTGATACACCGTAATTACAGTTAAAATTCCAATATGTTGCGAGTTAATGCAAACCTATCCCCTTTTTCCGACAATTTCGCTGGACTAGTTACCTATATTGAAGTAATTAAAAAAAAAATTACAACGTTTGGCAGGTTGCTTATTACACACGTAGAGAAGGTTTTGGTGTCGTATTTGCAAATGGATACCAACTCCTATTTGCGCTAAATTCAATGGTCTGATTTGTAGGTAATCGAAATATTTTAAGGTGGCCTCTTTTCCATCTTTGCTTAGAATTAGAATAGGAACTTTACGATATATCGTTTGCCCTGTGCACTGATTTATTATTATATTTTATAGAATATGATAGCACCCTGTTGTCTTTCCACTCCATACCTGCCGATTTATTGGCGCTCGCTGTCCTTGAAATTAAAAGAAAACGTCCCTTCACCCAAGTAAAAATAATACACAATAAAATTTGATATGTGTTTTTACTTCTTGGAATAAATAAATACCTAAAGATAGTTTGAAACTTGACTCAGTCAATCCAAAAAAGAGAAGTAGGTAAATACAAAATAAAAACAAATTAATCCAAGTGATTTGTATCTCCTGCAAAGGTTCGGCATTGTACGTGATTTGAAAATTTAATTAATCAGCAAAATATGTAAGTGAAGTTTTCTCCGTTCGTTCTGTTTTTTTTTTTTTTTTTTAAGAATTGTTTTCAAAATTGCATTCTAGGTTTATAGAGTGACCAATCCTCAAAGGCTTGGTTTCTATATTTTGTTATTTGAACCCACACTAGGTCATATGCTAATGTTTAGCTTTTATTGCATTTTATATTTTAGCAAATGATAACTAACCAACAATAAAAAATAACATTACCGGGGCACCTATTTTTTTATGGCTCAATCCACGTTTGTGCCTGATGAGAACAATAAAAGTTAACAATATGTGAAGTTTTATTTTTGTTTTAGCACGAAAAAGGAATTTTTTTAGTTTCTTATTTTTTTTTTTTTTTTTTTTAAATAAGGTTATCATATGAATATAATATATCACTAAACTTTATCAGCCAAGTAGAAGACTTAACACTATGATGTAGAATTTGTTAAATTATTATTGATTGAAAATAGTTTTTACGGCTTTTAGTCCACAGAAATTTGTGTTTTATCTCGGATATATCACTTGAAATCAGCGGTTGACTACAGTAAAGACCTTGTTAATATGAACAAGGTTAAATTAATTTATGATCAATTTTTGACAAAAATCCACCATGCGCAACGACAATCCGACTATGCCGTTAATAATAGTTTTTGAGCTTCACCATTTTATAATCCAAACTAAAAATTTAATTCTAAAGTGAACTTCTTGTTTAATGAATTGGAGAAATACTTAATGTGCCTGAAGTTAGCACCATCGTAGTTTTGCAAAAAATTTCATTCGTTAAATTAGCAAATTTGTAAAAACAAATTCACGGCACAAATAGCACAAGCTGGGCACATTTTGGCACAATCTTAAATTTTTTGAAAATCGAAATTGGCGGTGCTAACTTCATGCTTCGCCAAATGAATTTTCGGATATTTTTTTTTCTCTGAGCATAAAACAGCACAATTAAAATATTTTTGGAAATCGTAGTATTGCAAAAAATTTCATACGTAAAATTTGCAAATTTGTGAATTTGAATAAAACAAATTCATGGCACAAATAGCACAAGTTGGGCACATTATATTTTTTTTTAAATCGAAAATGGCGGTGCTAACTTCCAGCTAAGGTGCTTCGCAATATTTGAGTTTGCCTGTACAAGTTGCAAATATGTGGGTTTTTTTTTATTTCTTTGGTTCTTAGTATCATTTTTTTGAGCAAAAACAGCACAACATTAAGTTTTTAGAAAAAAAAATATTTTAAAAAAAAATTTCATGCGTAAAATTTACGAATTTGCGTATTTGAAAAAAATATTTACGGCAAAACGCAGCACAAGTTGAGCATAATACAGCACCATCTTAATTTTTTTGAAGTTCGAAAATGGTGGTGCTAACTTCACGCTAAAAAATGTGTACGTACCCTCGAAAAACCATATGCTTAGTACGTTTTTATTTTTTAAATACGGCAAATGGCAGCACAAGTTGAGCACATTGCTGCACAACCATTTTTTTTTTTACGAAAATCAAAAATTGCAGTGCTAACTTCCGCACATAAATCCTTAGTTAAAAGTCATAGGTCTTCATAATATGGAAATTTTTGCAAATTAAGTAGCTAAGGTCAGGCAAAATTAACAATTTACAATGGAAAAATCCTGAGCGACATTAAAAAAATTTATTGGCAAAAAACTAAAACAGTTTAGTTTTCTTAAAATTAATTTCGTCATCGTCTACAGGTACAAAGTCTAAGCAAAATTGTTAGAGTCGTTTTTGAGAAAATAAACAAAAAAAAAAAAAAAAAACCGAAATCATTATATGGCAGCTACCCTTTTAGATGAGTTAAAACAAAAATTTCCCCTCTAGGAAATCACATAAAAGTGCTGCGTACCAAATTTGAAGTAAAGCGGTATACCTAGCCGTTAAGACTCTAGCTCAAATTACAGCGAATACCGTTTGTATTCGGCAATAAACTGTAGGTCCCCTCCATTCCCGCAGACACACACACAGGAATGGTTGAGAGTTGTAAGTCATTAGGCCCTTTTTCTTAATGAGCTGTTGTGCCACCAAATTTGCATATTTATTTTTCGGTTGTAGTTAAAGCATTCGGTAACTTTTTTAAATTGTTTAGCCAATAGTTATAGATAGATATGTATAAATCCTGCGAAAGAGAAGTCCACAAGAAAGAAAACCCCTTGAACTGCTGCGATAGCAACAAAGGCATACCTAACTCTTTCTTGACATCGCACACCGTTTGTCAAAAACGTCATAGGTCCTTCTCAGAATTTTAGACATTCAACAACTCTGTATCTGATTTGTGACTTTATTAACGTTACTTATAACAACAATCGCTTTGTTTAGAATTCCTGAAAACATTATGAATCAAAAGTTAAGTAGCATTGTTTTTTAAGATAATTTAAATTTTAAAGCAAACTTAACAAGGTAAAGAATTTCTGATGAGACACGTTCTGAGTAAATCTGATAAAATTCGCCCCGAGATGAATTATTTTTATTAGAAAAAAATGTCATAAAAGTAGACAAAGCTTAAAAGTTAAACTGTCATTCATATTTAAATCATTTATATGGAGTTAATAACCCCTGCACTTCATTTATTTTTCATTGACAGATATTTACAGTTATTATTTCTCCCATGCCTGATACAAATAATAGTTTGCTACATAGTTCATGGAATTTAATGTGCAAATTAAAAAAAAAATCATTCTATTTAATTTTAAACTTAGCACGAATTAGCAGTTTGTTCAGAATTGATTCAGTCAGCAAAAAAAAAACGGGTATGATTTATTCGAAAAGTAATATTGTACAATTCGTACAAGTAAGTGTGTAAAATGAAATATATTGTATAACGCAATTGTATTAAGTCCTATTTATTTCATCCACATTATCATATTGAAATTAAAAAAATACATACATATGTAAGTACTCTGCAAGTCACTTATTTAAAGGCCACTCTTTTTGCAACCGATTTTCGCATAAGTACATGTACATGTTAGAAGTTCTTTTTCCTGAAAGTATTAACTATACGAAACTCTCAGGCCGAGAAAGGGGCCAGTTATAGCGATCAGGAAAATGCATCAGGAAATGTTGAAACATCATAAAAATTAAATATTTTTTCCTGATGGAAAATTACATCAGTACACAAGCCTTCCACTAAATTGTCCGTATTGAAATACACACGAAAACTTTTTCGTTTGCAATCCTGTCGTTGGAACAAGTTAAAATTGGGACTCAAATTATTTGAAACGATTTGTTCCATTTTGCTTGAAATATCACACAGCTGGCATGAAAAATGAATTCGCACCAGAATTTTTTAAGAAATTGTAAATGTTAAGTCCTCCTAAAATTCTTTTAGTTATTTGTCATCGATTAGTGTAGCAATTGTGTTTCAAAACGTATGATAACATTGTAAATTTCACATCAGAAAATTTTTCCTTATTCGTTTTCTGATCACTATAACTCACCCCAAAATCGAAGAAAACTGAAAACTGAGGATACTGAGAACGATGAAAAAAAAACGAATGAGCAACAATATGCCAAGAAATACATATGGTAGGTGCACCAAATAAGGCCCGGAGCCTAATAAGGCCCAGTGCACAAAAAAACGGCATAACCGGCAAGCAACGGGACTTATTTTTTTTATATGTGCTCTGGCAAAATGCTATAGCCCAGAAAAAATTAAAATTTCCAGCTAAATCAATTGTGTTGGATATGAGAAAATAAATAATTTAGTGAAGGGAAAAATTTGTGGTTTCGATAAAAAGAAGTCATTTAAAAAATTGTTTATTTTTCAAGTAATTCATTGAGTAAGTACGGTTTTTAATTTGTATTTAAATACACACTAATACAAAGTTTGTTAGTTGTTCTATTTATTTTAGGATAAAATTCATTCAGCAAGAAAATAAACAAAAAATTGCCCTTATTAGGGCCAGGTGTTCCTAAGGTTTTTCAAAATGCTCAAAAAATATATTTTAATTTGGACTTTAACCAAAAAAATCTAAGTTTTTATATAGTTGCTTTAACTGAGGTTTATATTATGCCAGTTCACTATATTCTTTCAATAAACTTACAAGTTATTTGAAGAAACAAATAAGGTGGGCCTTAATTGGGTCATCTACCTTATAGATAATAGGTACTGCAGTTTGCTTCTCTAAAATCAATCAAGAAATCTTTTCGCAAAATAAAATTTCCTGATATTAAGACAGTTTTATGATTGTCAAATGTATGTACATACAGGTGCCGTGACTTAAGGCCAAGTGACATAAGGCCCAATTTGGGTGTTTGGCCTTATGTCACTTTTCAATAGCGACATAAGGCCAAATTTTAAGAGTTGGCCTTATGTCACTTTTGAAAAGTGACGTAAGGCCAATTGGGCCTTATGTCACTTTGAACTGTTTTCTTTAAAACCGAAACTATATTGAATAAATTCGTCATGTCGCCACGTACATGTATATTATTACTGTAAAAAGCCGAAATAATAAAATTCTAGAATTTACCGGTGAATTCTAGAGCACTCAGCATTACGGCGTATAAATAGAGAGGTATGTATGGGGGGGCATGCTGCCCCCCTGCAACCCCCCTGCTTGGCCCACTATAGGAATTGGGGTAGGTGCGAGGTTGGGTGTATGCAAAGTTTCTTTTTCAGAATTTACCGGTAAATCCTACCTCACTGTTTATACATAGGATATACATTCAAAGTTTCTTTAAATTCAGATTCTTAAAATACAAAAAAAAACTTTGCATACACCCAACCTCGCACCTACCCCAATTCCTATAGTGGGCCAAGCAGGGGGGTTGCAGGGGGGCAGCATGCCCCCCCATACATACCTCTCTATTTATACGCCGTAATGCTGAGTGGTCTAGAATTTACCGGTAATTTATTCGATTTAGTTTCCTTTTGAAAGATGTCCGAAACCTCTTTTACTGTAAGGGTAGCTTTTGGGAATGTTATATAATTATATTTGGCCTTATGTCTCAAAGAAAATTGGCCTTATGTCACTTTACAAAAGCGACATAAGGCCAAATATGTAAATTTGGTCTTATGTCGCTTTTGTAAAGTGACATAAGACCAAAAACCCACATTTGGCCTTATGTCACTTGGCCTTAAGTCACGGCACCGTACATACATACGTAAATAAAAAAGACCAAAGACATCCAAAGTAGAAAAATGTATGCAAGTGCTTAATTGCAAATTAATTTTCGCTACGACTAACGCATGGATATTGGTTGCCTTTTTAGATAAAATAATGTCTAATCTTAACAGACCCAATGGCGCAAAATTTTAAACAACCTGATGTTAAGGTATTAACATGATACTACTTAACAATTTTCTAAGTTTAAAACTCTTTACTAAAATATTGTTAGTTTTAAACATTTTCTAACTAGTATCATACTAAACCTATTTTTCTAGCTTAACACGCCTAAAACAGTGACAGTTGAACCCATTTTCGCAATTGTAGCTGCCAAAGTGACACTTGAATTTAGTATGATACTAAAAAGATAAAATAGGCATTTGGCATTTGGAAAAGCCTCTTTTTAACCTAGCATCATACTAAAAATGCTTTAACATCATACTAAATCGTTTAAAATTTTGCGCCAATGGTTTTAACTTTTTATTTTTGAAAAGAAGAACTTATTTCATCAGAACATATATCACCTAGTACGACAACATCGAATTGGAGTTTATAACTAAGTACACACTACACTACTGGAAATAGTTGAATAAGTCTGTCGGGGGTTTCCAAAGCTGAATAATATTTTTAAAACTGTGTCTTCGATTTTGTAACAAGTCAAAACCTGCTCCATCTGCACTTACTGGCAAGAAACGGCTGGAATTCACCAGGAAATTATTGAAATTGAAAATATTTAGACCTATACTTTCTCGAATCAGAAAAGTAAAAGTGTAGACAGTATGAAGATAAGGACGCCTTAATCAAGTGACGCAACTATTTCTAATATTTTTGTGCAGTTCAATAAAGAAATTTTGAAAATTTCAATGAATTTTTCTAGTTTCCTCTTTAATTGTAGGTGTATCTAATTATTTTTGAAAAATGTGTAGGACTTACTCACAGGTAGTTAAAATTTCCGCCAAAAAATTTCATTAGTAATACATCGAAAAAAAAAAAAAAACAATTAACCTTAAACAAGTTTCTCGCAGTGTACGTCGTCTTCGTTTGTTAAATCCTTATCGAAGTATTAAGTATCACTATATTTAAGACAAAAAAAAAAACAGTATGAAGTAACACTTCCATAAAAGAGTGGACTACTTTTTTTTGATAACATTTTCTCTGTCGTAAAAATTGCAAAACACTTTAAGAACTGTTTGCTGATACGAAACATAAATATTTTACGTTCTACTTTTTCCTCAACATAAATTAAAAATATTATAATGCTAACGTTTACATTACAATGTTTACCTAAAATCTAAATTTAATTTGTAAATTTCATAGACTTCGGGCAAAAAATAATATTATTTAAGCTTTTAGGTTTGGGATTTCCTTTGTTTGAAGTAATTAAGATCAGTGAATTTATTAAAAATATGTAAAATAACTGATTAGGGGTGCTGTTAGCGGCTCAGACTCATAATGAAATTTATTCAACAAAGAATCGATGGATAAAAAAAAGATCCATTCGTTATTCCAGTTATGAAACAAATCTGCAAATAATTTCGGATTATAGAAATCTCGTACAATACTGAAGTTTCGCAATTAAAAACTGTAGGTGTAGGTCTTGTCGCCCAAAACTATATGACGCCCAAATTGAAAACTAACATAACGTCAAAAAAAATTTACAAACCTTTGTCCTTATGACTTTTATTTTCGGTATTATGACGTTTTCATAGCGTCCAAGAACTCACACAAACAAAAATAACACAAAGTCCAAAAGCAATTTCATAGTGCCAAAAAAATTTTCAATTGTCTTAACACCCTGCTCTAAAACTTTCATTATTGCATTACCAACCCTCGAAAAATGATAAAATTACCTCAAAAGAGAAATAGCAAAGTTGAAATAACTGTCGTAAATTTGTCGTAAAAATGTAGTGAACGAAAAAAAATCACTTTTTTATGTTTTTTAATTCAGCACAAATTTATCAATTTATGTTTTTATTTATTTATTTATTTATTTATTTATTGATTTATTTATTTATTTATTTTATTTCCTATATTTTTTTCGTGGCCCACGAAGAAGTCTCAATTTAATTAAAACAAGGTCACGAATATAGAATTAATAATAATTGATCATACCAAACTACTACAACAAAATTGTTCGAGACATTCTTCACCATATTTTTGTAATGGGAATTTTTTGGCAAAAACCTGGAATTCATTTTTTTACAACTTACTACTTTGGTCTTCGAAGTTTGGTAGGTTCGAAGTTTTATCAATATCATTAGAGCCGTTATTGATAAAATTTGAAAAACCGAAACCGTTCGGCAGCAGCTACCCGTTTGAGTTATAAGTTAAAACAAAAATTCGCCTTGTATACCAAATTTGAAGCAAATTAGTGCACCCATTTACAGATTCTAACTCAAAATACAGTGGATTCACGGACACACACATGCACAGACCAACGGACGGTATAAATAAATCTACTTCTCCATCATTTTAGTGTCAATTTTAATTGCAACATCGAATTTTTCTTTACCTACATCCAGTACTTGCCCTACAGTAAAACTTATCAACACCGAACAAAGATTTAGTAAAACCTAATTAGGTATTGCTTTTACCTTTTGATTTGAAATATTTTCCTACGTAAAAAAATTATGGAAATTACTACCAAAATCTATTGCGACAAGTTTTTTGTCAAATAAATCATTAACATAATATAAACATGTAATTTTTCATAATAAACTTTAATTTACCATAAAAGCAATTTGCAAGAAAAAGTTGTCACTCTCACTTGTTAAATTGTTTAGTAATTTCCACCTGTACGTCAAACCCTCCTACAGACTGTCACCCAATCATGTTTTCAGACAAGTTGCAATTAAAAAATAAATAACAATACCTATAAATGCATTGTCAGCAAAGAAATCTGTCAATGTAAACAAAAAAGAAATATTATTCCTACAGCCATGCCTGTAGAAGAAAATAAAAAATATTTACTCAAAGAGTTATTAGAATACTGACATCCTATACACTCTATATCGCCTGAATAAGGTCACATTTATCCAGCATAAATCAATTGATCAAGTTTTATGGTCGGAAAAAGTAGGTTATTGTTTGTTGAGAACGGCTCGTCATACAAAAACTTTTGCGAATCATTTTTGGAAGGAAATCTTATTACTTTTCTTTGTTTGCTTTTAAAATTTTGTATAAAATTTATAATTCAAGGCATAATGGAAGTATAGAGCTGAGAAGTTTTCAATTTTCACTCTCAAATGTCACCTATGTAGTTACATAAGTCGCAAAATGTACAACAAAATTCTAAGTTTTTTTGGCAATAACTGTTAAAGTATTAAAAAAAAAAATACAAAAATTGTTAATTAGAAAAATTAAAAAATAATAAAATTTTCAATTAAAAAATTCTTAAGAACTTTCTTGAACAATGAACCCTTAAAGATATTGGTTATTGGTTCAAACGTTTAAGTCAAATGAAGTTAGAAATCAACAAAGTTCTATTAAATGAACCAAACTAAATTTGACATTCCAAATAATTTTAACCAACCAAATTTTACTTGACGCTATTGCGTAAAATCAGCACATCCAAAAGTATTCTAAAATGCAAATATCAATTTATTTTGTAGGGACGCACGCGACGTTTCTAAGTATTTTCAGGCTCCCACCAAAAAATAAGTTAAAAAATGCGTCTTCAATCAAGCTACACCGAGTGTACCTATATCGATAAATAAATTTATTATTCATTGTCACCCCTAGACCACACGACTACATAACATAAATAAAACTCAAACGAACTGGAAGACGCATGGCGTGGTAGCGGCCGGTGGAAGGTGCAATCAATATACATAAACGACCCCCAGCTGAGTGGGTGTATCAGTGAACTATGATTTTTATTTATTTTTTTTTTATTAAGGGGCAGAAAATAGAAGAAGTAGCAAAAGACCAAAATAAAGACATAATTTAAAAACAAAAACAAAAATGACAGTTGCGACGCGGTGGCAGTTGCATGCTTAAGTTTTTTTTTTTTTGTACACACGCATCGTTCCAAGGAGGAAACGCATCTCGACGCAGGCGCACTTCCATCCTTCTGTGCTGTCTTTTCCTTCACTTTTACTTTCAATCGAAACCATGTCTGTTTACAGGAAATTCCAATTGAAATGACATAAGCTAGCCAGGGCACAATATGTGATAGCTTATACCCCACCTCCCCTTCAACCGGGTACTGTGGTATTTTTGTCACACGACAATAGGAAAAACGAAACGTTTTCACATAATTTGTCCACCCTTCTTAATTGCTGTTACAAAATTTCATTCGAAAATCAACGAGATATGGAAACTATCATATACAATCATCATATCAGGAGGTTGGTGAAAAAAAAAAATTACCTTGGATTCTAGGGGTAACCTTTTAAAGTTGGGAGTTTCAAATAAATCTAAACTGCTGAAGCTCCATGAACTTCTTAAGTTTTTAAAAATGAATTAAGTAAAAATTAAGTTAACTTTAATTAATGGAAACACTTGCAGGCAACTTCTCTACCTACTAACAAAAAACCGAATGGACAAACACGAACAAAAAAACCAGACAATACGACGACACCACTTTGCTCAGTTTGAGCAGCAAAGGCAAACAACAACGAACGACAACGAGTTCTCAAACCGACTAAAAAGCAAACGCGCTCCCAGTCCCAGCTCCCACCAAGAAACATTCGACGGTCTTCACAGTTTTGATTCAGTTTGGAGGTTAATTTTTGTTCTTTGGCTGCGTTTTGTATTTTTCTATTCTTTGCAAAGTTCTTTTAAGCATAATTTATTAATTCTTGTTGTTGTTCTTCTTCTTTTTCCTTGGTGGGTTTGTTTTTGTTTTGCTTGCTTTTGAAGAGTATCCGTTGAGTTGAGTGAGACACTGAAAATGCATTACTTTAATCAACAATCGAAATGTAGGTTGGAGAAGCGACTCGGTTTTGATAAAATATTGGTCCATTTAAATCTCTATGAAGCTTTTGTCAAAAAAAGCTTTGTTGTGTGCTTTATAAAAGCTCTAGAACTTTTGCATTGATAAAAGTGGTGGTCGAAAGTCTGAGTTCAGTTATTTAAATTTGCAAAAGCATATAGAGCTTGGGAGAGAACAGAGTTGGTATGAGTACCATTTAATCACTCTTGTTTTTTTTAACGATTTCCGGAACCGGTAAACAGATTTAAATCTTAGGTTTCATTTTCGGAACTTTTAAATATACATAGACACACATATGTTGTTTTTTCATTAAAACCTTATTACTAAAAGTACTCGATTCATAGGCCTTAAATTGCAGTTTTTAGGCTTTAACTAAAAAATTCCGCAAAATTGTAATTTTTTATGAATAAAAATTAAATTTGGCAAAAATCTTAAAAACATGGCAAAGTATAAAAAATTTTTTTTTCATTTTATAAAACAATTTTTTAGTTTGAACACATTTTTTTGCATCATTTTTTTATAATTTTGAGTTTGAAAATAAATTTTTCAAAAACTATTGTCTGAAACTATTTGAAGTAAAAACAAAACAAAGAACGGACTTCCAGGTGTAAAAAGAAGTATAGCATGACATTGTAAGTGTTGCCGTTGTTTTTTATGATCTCTTTTCTATTTTTAGTCGATTTTTAAAAAAAATTCCCCTCCCGACTAAACGGGGGGAAATAGACCCCCCTCCTACTCGATTTTTTTCTTGTCTCAACTCAACCTATACGCCTTAGCTTTTTTCAACACCGTATGCGAATTATCCTAAGCATTTTTGTGCATTCTCCATTTGTGTGAAAAACTAAAAACCTTAACCGCCATATTATTCACTCGATACATCCAGATTTAAACTTAAATCCAGATGAATTTACATTGAATTTGTATGATTTACATCCAGATTTATGTTTTAATCTGGATGTATTGAGTGAATAATATGGCCGTAACTCTACCGATTGAATTATTTTGAAAACCGTTATTTTTATGAAGAAAAGTTTCATTATCTTTTTTGTAGGAAATTTTCTGAGCTACAAATTCGTCATCGACATTTTTTCTGTAGAATGCACCCTTAGGGAGATATTCCTAAAAAACCTTTTTAGGGGGCTTTTAACCCCCGTAAAATCGTTAGCGGCGCTCTTATCGATGGGGAATTTTTACAGTTTCTTAAGAACCTCATCAGGAGGCTGTATACCAAAATCCAGCTTTCCGGCGATTTTTCCGGAATTTTGCTGTTTTTATGTCTAATATGACGGATGATGCAGACTTTACTAGGGATTAAGTAACTAATTTTCACTGGCCGGAGTAGACTAGGTTTGAATCATCATATCATTAGGATCCATTGTGCTCCCAGTATATACATACATATGTATGTATGTAAGGTAAGGACGGGTAAGGAAAAAGAGTTAGTGGAGCTTTAGGAATTAGGTATTGGGTGCCTCCTTGAACCATCTTGAATTCTGGATGAATTACAGAATTTTTTTCAGCGGCAAACACGAGATATTGCCTATTTCTTCAAAAAAGTATTCTTCCATTGCTGTCTTTCTGGTTCTTGCTAGGCTGGGACACTCAAAAAGGAAGTGATTGGAGCCCTCCACCGTCTGCATAAGTCAAATACGGTGATACCCATTCTTCTCATTTGGTTTCCCATTGGGTTGTGACACATTAAAAGTCCAACCAAGAGGGACAGTTGAGGTCTGCTTAGTTCAAGAAGGTAGTCTGTTTTTTTTTTCAGATATATCGAAAAAATGGTTAAAAAGTAAAAAAATATTGATTTTTTGATTTTTTTTTGTTAACAAATTTTATTTCCAAATTTTTAAATGCAATATTGTTTGAACTACTCAAAAGCACAAACAAATTATAACAAAATTGGTCGACCCATTCAGATATACGCGAATAACTCGAAAATAAGGTATTTTCTCATAAAACATCCGATGCTATGTATTTCCGCATTGCGAATATTTTGGCTAAAACCTGAAATGCAGTTTTCTTAGAACTACTATGGTTATTACCGGTATGAAGTTTAATCAAAATTGTTAGAGTCGTTTTTGAAATCAAAAATAAAAATTTCCCCTCTAGGGGAATCACATAAAAATGATCTGTACAAAATTTGAAGTGAATCGGCCCACCTGTTTAGGCTCTAGTTCAAATTATAATTGACGCACGGGCGCATAGACCGGGACGGTATGCCGAAAACCACTTTTTCGTAATTTCAATTATGATTAAAGCACCGACTTTTTTTTTTTAACGAAATACTTGCCCTTGAGCAAATAGAAAATAATAACCTTTATATATCTATGTATAGGTGTTTTCTAATTGGAGGATAATACTTTTTGAAACGATTTTTTTTTTAAAACATGTTACAACATGTTAAAGAAAATAATCGTTTTACATGACGGTATAGTATGTCACAAGCAAAAAGGGCGTATCTCCATTTTTGTAGTTTTTAGATAAATGCATTTTACTGTTTTTAGTTTTCGCACCTTCAAATTATTTTTTTTTTGTATTTAAAAAAAATGAAGACACTAAGCAAAAAAGGCATATAGGCAGAACATTTTGGTATATTATGTGCCCTTTTTGCTAAAAAAAAAAAAATAAGCAAAAATGGATATGTGCCCATTTTCTATAGTGATTTTGAGCCTTTTAAAGTTGGAAATAATTTTTTTTATTCACACATAAATAAGACATGGCGCCTACGCCCCTTTGCTTGTGACGGCCGAGTATATCTTCAACGTTGAAATAGTCTACAAATGATTTAAGAAAATGCTATCTTTGATGCACCCTGACCTTTGTTCACTTTCTCTCAAATAGCTTAATACTATGGAGCCAGGGCTCGTTTAGGCCTGTGAGATCTTAGTACTTCATTTGTTGGATATTCGAAAAAAAAAATGTATACCATCTCAAAAGTTAATTCATTTACATAAAAGGTCAGCTAGTTCCTAGAATTGGTCAGATTTTTTAAGTGAATTTTCAAAAAAAAACATGCTTTAGGTCAATGAGCTTAATTTTTTTTGAATTAATAAAAAGATCTATAGCTGGCCAGTTTTTGAAACTGTCTGGATTAAGTAACCTTTCAGGTGGTACAAACTTTCTTTCGAATATCCCACAAATGAGGTGCTTTTAGAGTCGCTATGACCTTGACAAATAATGAAAATAAAAAACCTATGGCTGACCATTTACTTTCAAACAGACCTGTAAAATAATTAAATATATTGGGACTTAAATACAACTTAAGTACAATTACCATGTACTTTAAATTTCTAAGTACAAGTACAATTCCATGGTAATTGTACTTAAATTTTCTAAGTACCAGTACCGGTACTTGTACTGGTAATTATAATTCCTCACAAGTATTTAAAAATTTGGTATTGATTACTTTGGTAC
This sequence comes from Epistrophella euchroma, assembly GCA_947049315.1. Taxonomy (NCBI): domain Eukaryota; kingdom Metazoa; phylum Arthropoda; class Insecta; order Diptera; family Syrphidae; genus Epistrophella; species Epistrophella euchroma. The sequence continues at coordinate 43,264,872 of OX346248.1, forward strand.
TTAAATGAGTTGTACTTAAATACTTTTCAAATACTTTTAATTCCTCAAGTACTTTTAATTCCTTCTTAACGAAATAAAACAAAAACAATTCTTACCATGATGAAAGTTCGTGCAGACGTTGCCTTTACTATGAGAATGAAGAATTAAAAGTAGGGAAGGGTTTTTGGGAAAAATGGAAACTTTCTAAAAGTTGTTTTTATTCCCATACAATGTGAGAATAAAGTCCACTTTCGAATTGCAATTTTATACAATTTGAAAGTACGAAAAGAGAACTTATTATAAGTTTGTAGAAAAACTGTAGTAGCCGTGGCGTGATGGTTAGTGCGATGGACTGTCATGCCGGAGGTCTAAGGTTCGATCCCCAGCCTCGCCACCTATTTATTTAAAAAAGAAAAAACGGCTACTGCCTCTTGCGAGGAATTGACAAATCCTCCAAGAGTATCCCCTGTCACAGAAAAGTGCCGCTCGTTAGCCGTTCGGATTCGGCAATAAACTGTAGGGCCCCTCCATTCCTGCAGACACGCACACAGGAATGGTTGAGAGTTGTAAGTCACTAGGCCCTAGTTCTTCATGAGCTGTTGTGCCATCAAATTTATTTATTTATAGAAAAACTGTAGTACACAAGAAAAAAGTAATTATATATCCATATAAAAAGTAAAGCACAATTTTTTTAAATAAGGTAAAGAACTCAAATTTATATGTTACATTACATGACCATTAAACAAGATGTGCAATTACAAACTTACTGATTGTGACGTTTCCACAGTTTTAGTTTACAAAAAAAGTCGCGATTTGTTTGCAAACTTAAATTGTGCAATTTTGAATCACGATTACAAACTGACGTTGTGAAAATCCATATTTTACGGCACTTAAGAATATAATGAAAAATTGCACTTTGCAAAAAAAATCGCGGTTTTTTGTTAAAAACTTTTGTATCTTGAATTGCGTTCAATTTTTTTTTTAATAATTTACGCGCACTCAAGGGAGTTGGTACCCTTAATATGTCTAATATGTAAGAGACACAGTGCGAGCATTAGGTAAGGAATTGCGTTTAATTTTGAAGAATACATTTTTATTTCAGTGCAAAAGTTTGTTATTATGGTGAATGAAATTTCTTTGAACGTTCTACCTACATTGAATTTATTAAACTACAAAACAATAAATTTGTAGTTTAATAAATTTCTTTGAACGTTCTACCTACATTGAATTTATTAAACTACAAAACAATAAAAACTATATACTTTTTTAAGTTTTTGACAGGAAGAGATTTTATTTTTGAAGGGAAATAAAAACACCTATTGGCTTTTGAAGTTTTTTCCCACGTTTTATGGGAATAAAAACGACTTTTCTCATCTAGTGGGAACTAAGTGGTCTTAGCTCCTGAGGACTTAGTGTACGACACCATTAAAAACAATGAACTTTGCATAAATATTTTATTTATCATATAAAAGAAACATTTTCACCAACTTTCATGAGAGTTGGAATTTTATTAATTCTTACAAGGTTGTCAGTGGTCGCGTTCGTGTACCTAACCAATGCCTGTTGTAATCCATTATAAACACAGTTGATGCAACAAGAACTCAAGGGAGCTAACATTTTTTGGTTAAATATGGTTAGAACTCGGGCCAATGAATAATTCATTGAAAAAGCGCTTTAAACGCGGTTTCCATTTGACTGTTATCTTTCTCTGTAATATGTCCGAATCTGATCACAAAAACAGCAAGATAGAAAGCAGTAAAATTAAAATCCATGTAATCTGATGTCTATAGTAAGTTGGTCTTAATCGGGTTTTTCAGCCAGGAAAAATGTTAAAACACCAATATGTTAAAATATAGTGGTACTAGCAGTTTTCTTTAAATTGGAAAACTTACTAATTGGTTGTAAATATAAGGAATACATTTTTTTAATATAACAATTGCTATATGTATATATATAAAAAACAATGCTGATTCGATTAATTAACAACTTATATTGTACGTAATTATAATAAAGATTATGCACGGTATGCATTAAAATAAAAGTGTTTTAGAACAAAAATCTTTAAGACTTAGATACTTAAAAAGGAACTAGAAAGTAGAAAACTAGAAATACTAAAGGAATTAGAAGTAATTAAAAGTAATTGTAAGTACTTAAGGAATTAAAAAGTATTTAAGTACAACTCATTTAAGTACCAAAGTAATCAATACCAAATTTTTAAATACTTGTGAGGAATTATAATTACCAGTACAAGTACCGGTACTGGTACTTAGAAAATTTAAGTACAATTACCATGGAATTGTACTTGTACTTTAAATATTAAAGTACTAGGTAATTGTACTTGTAATTGTACTTATGCTTAAATTACACAGGTCTGCTTTCAAATGGTATACTTGTTTTGCGAATATCCGGTGAATGTGGTGCTAAAAATCGCTAATGTCCTTGAAAAACTTGAACCATGGATCAAAAATTTTATAAGCTTGATGACCAAAATTCAGAAAATAGTTGACCTTTTATGACCAATTGCTGACCTTTTAAAAAACATAATTTTTTGTAAATATCCCTTAAATAGGGTGCTTAGATTTCACAGCCCTCGCTTACGGATTTTTAGAAGAAATACTAGCCTTTTTAAAAGATAGTCTCAACCTGTTCAATTTTTCATAACCATACTAATTTTTGACTTTCAGGTCATCCTTCTCTAAAAAATGCATAACGAACATATCAATTTGATATTTTTTTTTCTTTAGTAAAAATGATGTAAGCTTTGGAGATAGGGCCTTTACAGTAAAGCGATTTATTTCTTAAATTATACCTACCCAAGACATGAATCATTTCCCAAATTATCCTTGACGAATAAGGGGACAAGCTTGTTCTATTAATATTTGCGAAGAACTACCTAGGTTATGTGATTTAGTTATAATTAAAGTTGAAACACGATTTTACTCTTCGTGCATCGAACAAAGAGGTGTATTTTTTTTTTAATATTGTGGTATGAACATTTAATAAATTTTAAATTAGGTATTAAATTATGTATTCACTTTTTTTAATTTTCGTAAAACATTAATCGGTGATTCCCTTACCAACACTACCATGAGTCAGTATCGTCTTTATGTGAAATATTGTATTATAATTTACTCATTCTGATGCATAATTTCTCAAACTCTGATGACGAATTTGTGCTCTACAAATTTAAAAATTTGGATAAAATATAACCATCTTTTCTTAGAATCCGCTGTGAGAAATAAAATAAGTTATTTAAAATAATTTTTGAAAACATAATAGGTGTGTTTTATTGGAAAAGCTATTCATAGTGTAGTACGATTTTACATGCATTACAAAAAAAACAATATCGCCAGTACGATTAATGCCGATAAAAAGTTTAAGTAGAATCCTACTTTGAATATATATTTTTGACGTTTATTCGAGTCTCGAATTGGAATTTGTTAATTTCGATTGATAATCGTATCTCGATAGATGTGTTATAATTTTAATTTTCGATTGGACAGACAAATCCATCTTTTTGATATTTCTTTTTAGTTGGCCAGTTTATGTTTTTAAGATCTCATACGTATGTACATATGTGTGCGTTCAACGAAGCCACATTAAAAAGAAAATACAGAAAAATATTCCAAAGAAATCTCCAGCAACTTGTTTGTTCGTGTAAAAGGGGACAAACGATGAAATTTTATTTAGACTAATCTACGAATAAGCCCCTTGTTTTTTGTTTACTTATTTTCTGCTATTTTACTTTTTGCTGCAAATTTTCACTTGACTTGCACAATTTAGGCAAAACATGCAATTATTTCATGAATTTATAAAAACTAACTTTTAAACTTTTTTTTTAAACAAGATATCGGTCGGTACAAATTATAATAATTAGTGAAAAAAAACTAAGGATATTTTTAGCTATTTTCTTTAGAAATCTTCTTTGGCTTAAGCTTAGCGCTTAGGTGTATTTTTTGTTTTCTAATTTTTAATTTTTTTTCTTTTATGTTCTCTCCATTTTATGGCTATATCTGCTCTCCAGCTTTAAAAGTAAATAAGGGCTTTACTTACTGAGATTTAAGAAACTCAATTACATGACTCCGAGCAACCAACACTTTTAAGCGACGATAACAAAAAGATAAAAATAACATCATCTTTTTCTATTTAACAAATACATAATACAATTTTAAAATTATAAAAAACACTGTTTTTCAAAATTTTGCAAATGCATAATATGAAAAAAATTTAAATTTTTTTTTTTTAATTTTTCAAAACTTTTTTTATTGTTCGCAGAATTTTTTTAAAACAAGAATTTTGAAAAGCAGAATTTTGAAAAACAGAAATTTGAAAACCAGAATTTTGAAAGCAAAATTTTGAAAAGATGGATTTTGTAAGAAGAATTTTGTCAAAAGAATTTCGACCCAGATACCTTCGTAACGTAGATATAATATTCAGTGTTTATAAAAAAAACTCCCGTTCTCTATTTTAACCGATAAGGTAAACTTTCACTGCTGATGAATGCATATATATTAGGGTGTCCGTTGTTTCCCAAACTTATTTTTTGTTTGGATCAGAAACCCCCTGTATAAAAAGTTAATACCCTACAGTAAATTTATGGACCAAAAAAAAAATTGGCCAAGCTCATTCACCCGTGCCTCTAAGCCATAGTCTTCCCATACAAATTTTTACGGAACTTATGAACTTTCTGCGTATTTTTCTTTTCCTCCCGAACTACTGCAGGTATTCTAAATTTTCTTGTTGATTTTAATTATATGATCCTTTAAAAACATCATTAAAAGTTTATGGAAGAAGAAATTATTTCTTCTTTTATGTAAGAGACACAGGTTAATACCAGAATGTTTTTGTAAATAAATTTTTTGTAGGGCATACTCTTGATTATTTTGGGATAAAATGGACACCTTAGTGTATTATAATAGTAGCCAGTTAGTACAGAAATCTACCAAAAATTTGAATTATTTGTTAATTTTGAAGAAATTATTGAAACGTTTGTAAGGACGAACGACATGTTTAAAGAAAAATTTTAACATCGAAGATAATTTTTTAAATTAATATTGTGCACTAGTCAATATAAAAATGCCTTCCCCTGCGTACGCCCTTGGGTCAAGGGCTTTAAATTTATATCAATAAACAAAAAAAAAAACAGCAACCTAGTTTCTCTATACTGTAAAAATTACTAAAAATCAAATACTGATTTATTTGAAAAATGTATAAGTAATTTATAAATCAACTGACAAAGACAAAATTAATCATAAAATATCAGTTATCTATGTACTTACTTTAATAAACGCAATAATAGAATTCAACTAAATTAATAAATTAATTCGTAACCCTTAAAATAGTGCTTTTGTTAGTACTTTTCAAATGTTGACCAAGAGTTTTGCAGCTTTAGAATAGTAATCCAAATAAATATAATATAATGCAATATAATAAAGATTCAAAAACACCGTGCCGCACAAGTCTAAAACACATCGAACATACATATAAACAAACTGCCCCCATTCACGAAATTAAAAGCCCCAATTCGCAACCTTCAGATCCAAACTTACTTGCAAATCCAATTAACAACCGCCACCTTGTACATAACTTCACGAACATATCCTCGTTGTCTTGTCTTGTCTTGTCTTAAAAAAAAAACAAGAACTCGAAAACTACAAAAAAAAGACTACGGAACAAAACAATTCAAAACTCACACGCGATTCTATCCGTGAAAACAAAAAATCATATTCCTTGCGCGCCGGCAATGGCGATTCACATTGTTAGTTAAAGTGTTTGAGACTAATTTCTGGCAAAATTAAATTTCGGATACAAACACAAAATACAAATCCCACCAAACTGTCACAACAACTCGTCCTGAACTAGTTTCTTATTTCTGTTCAATCTTAGTCAAAAGGTTTCCTTTTTTCGTTGTGGATTGTATCCTCGCCAAATTGCTTACCAACACGAACAGGACGAACAACAACAAAAAGGATATATCACAAGTCCTCAAACCAGAGCTTGTGTAAATAAAAATATTCATCGATTCCAAATATTGTAGGCCGAAGCAAGAAAAAAAGAAAAAAAAAACAAAAAACAAAAAACAAAACCGGGACACCAAAATAAAGGACGAAAGTTCCACAAGCACGCACTTTGAACTACTCAATGGTTATTTCACAAAGCTGTAGCTGACCAACACCTCTCTCGAAAGTATTGCGTGGAAATATTAAAGGTTATATAAAATTCCAAAGGGTGGAAGAAGCCTTTAACTAAAATGAGGTATTTTAATTAAAGCCACATTACCATACCTGTCTAAGGGGAGTTATAATAATAAGGCTAGGACAATTAGTTAGCGATTGTATCTTATCAAAAACTCTAGACGCCTCTGACCTTAGAAGTTTAGTCGTGGACAAGCATCAACACTTTCTTTCTTTTTTTTTTTTTTTTTTTTTGCATAGACGTCTTGTTGTGGTATTAAAGTAAATTATTGGTCAGATCTTATCCAACACGTAAAGGTACTCCACAGACAAAAAGCCATAACCAGAAGTGGAATGAGAAGTATCCAATGACACATTTTGCTATAAATCTATATAGCACGTCCGTTATTACTTCACTTTGAATAGATTTTTCGGTATATAAATTCAGAAACCACCCACAATCTGGATGGTTGTGAAGAAGTGTTGTTTGTTAACGTTCCCATTATTTGAGTTTGTGATGATCCAAGTGACTCAAGTGCTATTGGTCATAGGATACCTTGAACTTGTCAGTTGTGCATATACCGATACAAGTGAAACTAGAGAAATATTACATTTGGATGGCATTTGGAATTGCTATTGTGAACGGGATAGTAAGCCTTTGGAATATCGTGAGAAACATGGATTACGAAAGGTATTTCAAAAATGCTTGAAAATCTATAAGCTATTTCTGATCAACTATGTATATTATCTTAGCTTAATGGAATAGTTAAAATGCCTGTTCCTGGAAGTTTAATTGATTTTGATCCGAAAAGTTGTCCGGGGAGTGTTTGGTATGAAAGAACTTTTTTCGTTCCGAAGTCGTGGAAGTACGAGCGAACAATTTTGATACGATTGGATGGTGTTGTTTTGGGCACTAAATTGGTATGAATGGTGGCAAGCAAAGGCTGTGGGATATAAGCAACTGATATGTGGGATATTCGCTAAAAAAAAGTATGCCGTATAAAAGGTCAGTAATTGGTCAACAAAGGTCAGCTAGTTTCAAAAAATTGGTCATATAGATTTTTTTTTAATAATGTCCTAAGGTTTTTTTAAGGTCATAGGGAAATACCTCATTTGTGGGATATTGGAAAAAAATATATATCACCTGAAAGGTTAGTTAATCCCCAAAAATGATCAACTTATTTCAGTAATTGGGGGCAGCCATTGATACTTTTGTTATGGATTTTTAGAGTTTTTTTCAAGGTTTCAAGGTAAAGATTATTATTATCACCTAAGTTATGAGGATATAAAAAAAATATTTATTTGTCTGCATTTTAAAGATTTTTTCAAGGTTGTCTAGAAAAAACACGAATAAACTTTTAAAAAATCATAAAATAAATGGCTGAATAATTTCTAAAACCAGCTGACCTTAAGTATCCTTTCAGATGGTTTATATTTTTTTTTTTTTCGAATATCCCACAAATGAAGTGTCTGAAACTCGACCTTAAAAAATTTAAAAATTTATTAAAACAAATCTAGGAATTCCTGACCAATTTCTGCAACATACTTGACCTTTTTATGAGGATAAAGTGACCTTTCAAGTGCTATGTTGTTCTATTTTTGAATATCCCTAAATTTCCTTGAAAAAAAAAATAAAAAATTTCTTAAAATAGTAGACAACCAATTAGTGATCTACGAATATCCCATATATGAGGTGCTTATATCCCAGAGTCCGTCCTGTCACCCTGTATTTAGTACCGACGCGACGTTTTATTATACGAAATAATATCACTCTCTGTAGTGGCTAAATGGGGAAACCATTGAAGAAAGCAACAAAAAATTTGTCGAACTTGATATTACTGACAAACTCGTATATGAATCGGAAAATCGTATTGCCTTAGAAGTGAAGCAAATTACCAAAATCCCTGACACATTTTCAGGAATTCCACGATCTATAAGTCTCCTGTCGGTTCCTGAAATTTTATACATTCAAAGCATATCAGTGGGTTCGACTGTGACAAATGGCACAGGTTTGTTTTGATTTTCTTAACTGCTGTATGGCGGTGCGTGTGGTGGACGAATTTGTATGTAACTCTCGTAACTTTATTATTCACAGCCTTAATAAGCTACAAAGCTATAGCCGGTGGATTACTTAAACTCAATTCTAAATGTTTGTCTGTTCAAGTTTTGGATAAAGATGATATACAAGTTGCGTTTCATACGGCTAATGATTCTCTCGAAGGACATTTTTCTATATCAAATTGTAATTTTTGGTGGCCATTATGTATGGACTCTAGAGCTGGCTACCTTTATACTCTGGTCTTTAAACTCTACTATAAATACTGTGAAAGTGAAATTAAGGACGTTTACAGAATGAAAATCGGAATAAGACCTTTGAGGTGGTCTAATACTTCGTTGATGGTGAATGATAAAAGTTTTTATTTGCAAGGTGTTCGAGGAAGTGACCAATGGGCTGTGAGTTTGTATAAAAAAAAATTAAAATAGTTTCTGACTTGCACAAATAATATTTTAATCTTAAAGAGAAAACCTTTCACACCAAGTGATGATCTCAAGGATATCAGTCTATTGAAGTGGTTGAATTCAAATGCTTTCGTCACAAATGTTGCGCCTTCTGAAGAAACATTAGACTTGGCCGATGAATTGGGGTTGTTTGTTATTTTAGGGTAAATTATAATTAGTTGTTACGAGTATATTGATTGTTAACTGAAATGAGTTCTTAAATTTTAGAAGCCCCAAAAGTGTCCTTGAGGATGTAATTATTCGATACCGACACCATCCAAGTGTGATATTGTGGTCTATTTCGGAGGGGGAACAATGCAATAGCAGTAATGAATGTAAAGGGCTTAATGAGTGAGCTTTTTTTTTATTTACATAATATTTTATTTTAGTTTTGTATTTCCAATACGGGTGTGACATTGGAAAGTCTTATGCTTAAAAGAAATTCTTCTTTTTTTTTTTTGAAAATAATTCTAGCTCTTTCATCGATCGTTTAAGATTTTTAGACAGTACTCGGCCATTTACGGCTGAACTTCCATTGCTAAGTGCAAATAATTCAGAAATGGTATAGATAAAACTTTTCCCCTTAAAGACATTAAATGTCAGTTTAAAATTTAGATTTCAAAATTAGATATTATTTCTCTTGGCCTTGAAAATGCATTATTGGAAAATGGCTTAATTCCACATCAAGATACAATTGGCCAGTTAAAAAAACCTCTTATTTTAATGTATGGAGATCAATTTCTTTCTACAAAAAATAGGGTGAGTAACAAAAAATGTACCTACTTATTAACAAAAATTTTGGATAATTAATTTCAAATTCCCTTTCAGATCCGAACTCTAAACTTTGATTCTAATTTAAAATACAAAGATCGATTTGATTATATTAAAAGAGATAATTCGGTGGTAGGGGAATTTTATGGAAATTTCATTGCTTATGAATGCTTTAAGGGTATGTACCTAACTTAACAAAACTATATATTAAATTGATATTCTCGGCCCTACGAATCGGAGACATTTTGCTGATCGGAGAACTAACTCGAAGCAAAATGTCTCCGATTCGTAGGAAATCGAAGAGAATTCCGCTCCGACCGACACGGTTACCTCGATAGGGCCGCCTATATCAAGAACTGCATTTAATTGGAAGTTTTGTTTACTATTTCTGTTTTTTTTTTTTTGCTGCCTGCTTATAGGTGAAATTTTGACATTAGTTGATGGAATTTTCAATCGAAATCGTGAACCAACTACTGGAGCTGATTTTGTACGTTCAAAATTTGGACCAAAAAACAGGCCTTGTCCTTATCGAACACCGAGATGTAGATTTAATAAAAATCTGAGAAAAAGAGTAGTTAAATAGAAAATTTGTTATATATTTATTAAATTGGAAAAAAAATTGATTAGGTAAATAAATTATTTAATTAAAAGAAAATAATGATGATTACGTTCTTTATGAATAAGAGTATGAGGGTATACACCGTCCTAATAACTTTTTAAATTTTTAAAGTTTTAAAGTTTATTTTTGTCAAGAGAGACGGGTTGGGAACTATTGCTCCATCAGATATACCTTCGCATATTTCGAAATTAAATTTTTAATTAAAAAAAAAATTAAGTTGGAAAATTTTTTTTCTCTAATAAAGTATTTAACAAAACTAGACAAACTATACTAGTCAAAAAAAATAAGGGAACAAATAAAATCTCACTTTTTTTAAATAGCGTATAATGGAATTTCAGTCCATACAAAATTTCGTTTCATCATTTAACTGCTGAGGGCCTTGTTAATATCCAAATATGTATTCTAAATTTTTAATTTTCAAACTCAAAATTTTGAGAAAAAAATTAAAAAAAAGTGTCCAAACAATTTTGTTCAATAGTATTTTTGTTTTTAATGTTCGATGCTCTTATCAATTTTTTGTAAAACACTGAAAATACGATGTCTCAATGTCTTCTAGTTTTTGAGAAAATTGAGAATTGCCCCTCCCGCATAAATGGGAAAAATAGACTCTCCTCCTATATTAGTTTTTTTTTATCTTGACCCAACCTACACACAGAAGAAAACATTTTTCAGCAGCATTGGTAAGGGTCCAAAATGATTTGTTTGTCTAAAAATGTCGGGACTTTAACCACGATCTATTTCTAAAGCGCTCCAACCAAGATACTGTTTGCAAGAAATCTGGTGACTAAGGATTTCGTTTCCTTTTAATTTCGTTTTTTTTTGTGCAAAATAAGTGTTCAAACAGCTGCCAATTTATTCTTTTTATATTGAAAGCCAAATTATTTTTTGGGAAACTTTTGAGAAACCTCTTTTTTTAGTAAGTTGTTTCTTATAATACACCCTTTCTATTAAAGTGTATCAAAAACCCTAAGTTATCCAAAACATAAATCCAATTTTTGGATTTGTGCAAAAAATCGAACTCGAAGTAACAACCAAACTTAACATTACGATGATAGAGAACACTAACTAGGTCCCGCAATTCCGTCTGTCTGTATCTGTACCTCCGACCTATAGCCTAAACAAATAAAGCGATTTTTTCAAACTTGGAGAACAAGATTTTTAAAGTTTATTTATCTCAAAAACGGCTCTAACGATTTTTATAAATATCGTTTGTATTTTGGTGAAAAAAAACTGTTATTAACGGTACTTGCCATAGAACCGTTTTTTTTTTTTTATTTTCGAATTTCGCGTAAATGGCTGAACCAATTTTGATCAAAATTTTTATTGTGGAGGTCCTATCAAGTGTAAATAATACTGCATACAAATATTAAAAAAAATTTTTTTTTTTGGATTTATAAAAAAAAAAGTTCAAAACTTGTTTTTTTTTTTTTTTTTTGAAAAATCATGTTTTTGAAAACGGGTTAATGAATTTTTTTTTAAATTATGCTTTAAGTTGTATGTTATTAAATTCTCAAAATTGGCATAACAAATTTTTTTCCGTAAAAATTTCAAGTAATTTTATATATAAAAATAATTTTTTTTTAAATAAACCGCTCCAACGATTTTTAATTTTTTTTTCTGCATAAATTCACATTTTTTTAAAAATTAAGTTGGCAAACTTCATTCTAAGAATAAAGCTGTTTTAACCTACTTGATTTATCAATTTCAAAACGTGTTACATGCTTTTTTCCACATTATATTTGCACTCTTAAATTGATTGAATGGATACCTAAATACTTATGAATCTTATATAATTATTGTTATACAGTGTGTCCGTTAAAGATTGGATAATCTGAAACTGCTCCGAAACTGAAAAAAAGGGCTATCTCAAAGGGTACTCAAAATATGTGCATTTTTTCGTTCAGTGTATTTTTTTTTACGTTTTTATTTTACTTTACGTTGTTGACTACCACGACTACAATTTTTTACACTGTTAGTGCCAAAACATAATCGGTAGAAAATTTTAATTGCTTTTGGGCTTTTTTTTAGTAAAAAAAAATAAAATTTGTTTTTTATTCCAAAAATTGATAAAATAAAAAAATTTGAAGCATATCTGGTATAAAAAAATCGTTGGACGTCGTTGTGGCGCATCAAATGTAGATTTCATAATGGTATATTTTTTTTTTTACAATATTTAGAGTAAATAGGTTATTATTGGTACTAATATGCAAAAAGAGCGAATCAAATTAAATAATTTACTTCGTTACATTGTTTTATGTTTTTGAATATTACGACTAAAAATGAGATAATTGGATCGTTTTTTATTTTTTTTTTTTATTTTTGTAAAAACTCTTCATAAATTTTCAAAGTCCAATAGATATCTACCACTTTCACTTCTGACTGGTAGACGACTTTATCCTGTAACGATACTTCACTACTTTAACCTGACTATTTATATAAGTGTTCGGATTATAAAAAATGTCTGATATCATCTCATATTCACCTAATTTATTATTGTAAGAGTTAAAATTCTGCTAACCAAACGAACTTTATATAATTTGATGATGAAGTTGTGTCTCATAATGTACATAACATATTATTCTGTTATAATTTTGACAATGCGTGTCAACCACAGGAGAGTCTTTTAGTTGTATTCATCTATACTTGAATATTCAATTTTTCAAGTGGTCAAGGTTAATCAAAACATAAAAATTAATTAAATTAGCTACACCTTCAATACGAATGAAATACACATGTATGAATACACATGTATACCTACACTTCATGGCTTTATTGCACAGACTTATTGAACTTAAAATAACTTGAGATCTGTTAAATCATGTGTTTCCGTGGTGTAGTGGTTATCACATCCGCCTAACACGCGGAAGGCCCCCGGTTCGATCCCGGGCGGAAACAGATGTTTTTTTTTTTCTTTCTGGAATTTTACAAAACTCCATCAAAATTGGTGCAAAATTTTAGACGATTTAGTATGATGTTAAAGCACTTTTAGTATGATGCTCTGCAAAATTTTTAATGCTTTAGAATCGTGTTATCATTAATACATTTTACTAAAGCTAAGATCGCCAAATGCTTATATTTTAGTCATCACGGTATCTCGACGCGACGATAGAGTTAAAAAAAAAACAACAATATTTTGCGGTTTTTTTTTCTTCAATTTTTGACAATTCTGCGTTCGGTGACCGATGGCGAAAAATTGAGCTATTCATTTGGCCAGCTTTAAAACTCAGCAAAAGCTCAGAACTACCGAGTCTTACGGAAGTTGTTCTCGAGGAGACAATCGGTCGTATTAATAAACGTTATCTAACTTTAGACAGCCTTCCAAGTTATAAATAAATCTTTCTAATTATTGCTAAAGTGATCGAACTTTTTATCTAACTTTGGACAACGAAATCGATTGTCTAAACCTTGACAAATGCAATATTTTTGTAATAAAAAAAAAGCATATTTCTGACCGTTTCAAAACACTTAGACACTGTTTGAACAGTCAAAAATCTAACAAATACGACCAAATGTTACTGGCCTATGATCAGTGATTTTTTATAACTGGCTGAACACATTGCGACGGAGCCGCATTCGGAGTCGCAGCCGAAACATCTGTAAAAATATTAACCCCCGTATTCATAAAAAAAAATTAGTTATTTCAGCTCTCGTGTTCAGGGAAACTACATTATGAAATATGAATTTTCCGGACTCAAAATAAAGGCAATTGCTTACTGCTCCATTTGAGTCCGGAAAAAAGTTATTCCATGGTGTAGTTTTCCTGAACACGAGAGCTGAAATAACCAATTTTTGTTTATGAATAAGGCAGTAAATACACACAAAATCAATGCTACAAGCACAATGGAACGCCACTGCAGACAGACATGCAGTCGGCACCGCAAGGGTTCGCGAACTTTTAACTTTTGCTGTGAGGCACTTCTGACGTTTCAAATTGTATGAAGAACAAAAAAAAAACAACTGTTTGCTTCGGAAAAATTATTGGAAATAAAAAATGTGAATTCTAGCAGCATTCTATTCTCTTCAGGCAGTTAATAGGGCTGTAAATTATAGAGGAAAAAATCTAAGAAATTTCTTTGGTACGGAAAAGATAAGTGTTTCCGTGGTGTAGTGGTTATCACATCCGCCTAACACGCGGAAGGCCCCCGGTTCGATCCCGGGCGGAAACAATTATAATTTTTGTTGTTGCAGAGTCTCTAATTCAATTTTGTTAATAAATTATTAAATTCATCACACAATATCTGTCTTGTAAGTTAACTTTCTTTTAACAAATATGCATGGAGTATTTCAAAATGTATACCACCTACAAATGGGTGGTATATAAATAACAAAAAGAAAATTCATCGACAAAAAAATTTACTTGTTTCCGCCCGGGATCGAACCGGGGGCCTTCCGCGTGTTAGGCGGATGTGATAACCACTACACCACGGAAACACATACTTTTAAATATGCTCGATAACATTCAAGACAAACTTATTAAAAAAAAAAGCTTATTTTATCTGCCACCAAAACTTTAAGTTCAAACTAAAGCTTATCAACGACACAAACCAAATCATAAATCAGAAAAGCTTCGGTAAAGTTTTTGTTTTAAGGGCGAGTGATAAGTATCTTTTAATTTTATCAGGTAATTTTTTATGAAAATTTAAATTTGTATCCATATAAAGCTCTACATAACCGAATATTTAAGAATCTTTTGGCTTTAGTCTGTAAAGGTTAATATATACGAGGTTTCTTCTCATTCGTTGCACTATATTTTAGGGTATGATTTCTGGAATCGTTCTAAGAAAGAAAACTGTACAGAACATTGTACGCCCCCTTTGAGGCTGGGGGAGGCAATTTCTGACAAATTTACTTAAAATAAAAAAAGAAATATTAAAAATCAACCAAAGCATATAAAATAAGATGTTATAGTCTTTTTGAAAGCTTATATACAATTTTTTTTAATTAATTTGCTTAAGGCATAGTTTTAACGTTAATTTTTTTTTTTCAAAATTTTGCGTATTTTTAAGAGCCACTGTTTTTTTTATATTTAATACTCATTACTTTTAGCTTAAATACTGAAAACAAGATGTGAAGATCTTTCTTAATTTTTGATAAATTAAAAAAACAAACGAGAGGTGTATTAGGAGTAGCTTTCAAATAAGCTACATATACCTAGCACATTATTGTATGGGCTTTCGTTGATTTCTATTTTAAGTCAATTTTTCAGAAATAGAAGGGAAACAATTTTCATTCTGACCACCCGAAAATCATTTGAGTTTGTTCCTGTAAAAAAGGGCCAGTACCGATAACTTGGTGCTGAGCACTATCGTGTCCTTAATGTTTCTATTTCTAAGAAAGAAGATATCAAAAGTCCAACATTTTATTTTAAAGCAGTAATAGGTACTGCAAAACTATATAAAATCGGTCATGGCAGACCTATATTTTTTTTGAAGTTTTCTGCTGGTAGGTTTTTTTTATAATTTTTTTATAAATTCAGGTCGTAAACATGTCGTGCGTCGTCCATCGTTTTCAAAACAAAAAAATTACTGCATTACTTACTATGATGATACAATTTGTTGTTGCAAAAATAACAACAACAATAACACGAAAATCTGATGAGTTTTGTGTGTTTTAAGTGATTGCTTTAGTCTAGACTTACAACAACGAAAATCATCGTATCGTGATAAAATAATTATGAAAACCTTTAATTTATATTGAATTGAAATGAGTCGGTATCCGAAACCACAACCAGGTTTCCTTTTTTCAAAGAATTTGAATGCTTTTCTGTCGAAAGCTTGGGAAGCAAACAAAATATCTTTTAAAGCAAATATCTACAGATGCTTGACCTTCTATGAAAATGTTTCGGCACTCTTTGACTTATATCATTGACTCATTCAAAAAGGTTATTAAACCCATTTTCAGAATTAACTTAAACTTTGTGAGAAACAGCTTTACCGCCGTGTTATTCACTCGATACATCCAGATTTAAACTTAATACAAATTGACTCATATTCTCTGGATGCGTAATAAAAAAGCATGGTTCTTTTTCTTTAAGATTTGTGCATTTTTATGTTTGCAAACTCTCATGCACTCATAGAAAAACAACATATACCAATGAAACAGTCTCTTCCTTAATTTATAAGGTGCACTGTCCCAACAAGTTGCAGAAAATTGTGAAACTTACACGATTTCAATGAGACTTTCATAAGAATCTTCTAACCTTTAAACTCTTTAAACAAATTCTAATCAAACAAATTTTTATGGTTTGACATGAATTCTTTCTTAAAATGAAGCTAAGTACAGACGATTGTCAGATCTTACAATATTGTCAGATCTGTCAGTGAAAATACTGTCCCAAATATCTTACAATCGTATGAAGACACAATTTTGTCTGACAATATTGTCAGAAACGTCATTGTCAGGTAATTTTCAGATGATAATCTGACAAAAAATTGTCAGGTATCTTACAATCGTCTGATCGCACAATATGTGTCATTGTCAGACGATTAGGACACTGTCAGACTCATTGTCAGATGTTTTCATTGTTCGAAATGTCAAACGGTTGGAGCCGAGTTGAGAGATTAAAAAAAAAAAAACATTTTTGTAGGAAATTTGTAGTTTTTCCACAACTGAATAAAAGAAATCTATGAAACAACTGGACTCCCTTTTATATTAAATTCCTTGTGCTGTGTAGTTTTGTTCAGAATAAATAAAACCGTTGAAGGATATCTACTTATATGAAGATTAAATAAAATGAAATTAAAGTGAACAGCAAATTCCAACAAGTTAAAAAAAATGGGACTTCAAAATGGCCAAGCAACTATACGAGCAATCAAATAAATTTGAAGAATGCCAAAACGAGGATGGACAGAGACACTACCTGGAAAAAAAAACAGCTCAAGCAATTGGTAACAAAAGGCAGTCTGCCACCAACTCGCTCAGATTTAACATAGTCTCAAGGTTACTATCAACCACCCGAGCTCTCTGGAGTAAGCCAGCTAAATTTTTTGCACGCCAAGGTTTTTTTTTTTTTTTTGTTTTTGTTCTAAACAATATAGTAAAATTTTTGCAAGATCTTCTCATTCTTGCAAGTCTTTCAAAAAATAAATCATTTAATTTTTTTTTTAATAAATCGATAGAGAATATGGACTTTTGTTCTTCGTAGCGCGTCTTGACGAGACGACCTCTGGCAAATTTCTCCTTCGTAGTGTGTAAAGTCGTCCGTCGCCCTCGATGTCCAGTTATAGTTAAATTGTTTCAAATGCTCGTCCAATTGTTTTGGCATTACCACGATGATTTTCAAATTACTTTGAAAGTATCCTCTTCTTGATAGTGGCTACATACGGATTCACATTTTTAAAAAGTGAAATTCTATAAGAGATGTTTGGCCTTGAAATCCTCAATTGATTTGAATTTTTATTGATCTGCCAACCGTGTGAACAGAAAATTTTCAAGCTGACAATATTGCCAGATATATAATTGTCCGAAAATTGTCAGACAAGAGCTGACAATTAAATTGTTGGACTTTGCCACAAAATCTACCAATCCTGTGAACGGACAATTTTATATTGTAAGAAATTTGTCAATTGTCAGCTAATTGTCCGCTATTGCCAGACCATTGACAGATTTGACAATATTGTAATATCTGACAATCGTCTGTACATATACATATTTACCTACATACAGGAAAAAGTTATTTGAAAATTAACAATTACAAAATCAACATTGTCATTTCCCATTCTTAAGTACACAACAAAAAATTTCCGTCAAGTTAGCAGCGCAAGGTAAGCAGAACAAAGTTTTTGTGATGTCTTCATAAGGTGCTTCATAACCGAGCTATAATACAATACATATTAAAGGTATTACATATATTGAGCTACTTAAATGCTCTAAGAATAAAACAATCAAGAAAATAGTTTTTACAAAAAAAAAAATAATAATAAACGTTTTTTTAGCGAATATATTGTTTCAAACTGAGTTTTAAGAAAGGACAATTCCGAGTAGATCTCGTCACGCTGACGTCTCCTCTCCTTTTTCTCATTGCCTTGTGAAACAGGCTTCACATTCAAAGTACAGTGGATCAAAGCTTATTTGATACAATGCGTAGTTTAAAATTTAAGTTGCAATAACTTGTTAACTTAAAAAGATTATCGAAAAATTTCAATTCTATTTATAAAGAAAACAAATTAACTTCAACAAAGAACAATAATTTATTTAGAAATATTGGTATTTAACAACGTAATAATAAGAAACTAAGAACACTGTTAAATTCAAAGTCACAGCTTATTTGATACATCATGATCTGATCAGTCTTAGAAATAACTACAAGTTATAAAGTTTTTGTGGTATTTTAATATTTTGTGTGGTAACCTTTGGCCTTTTCGAGAGCCTGGAGTCGTTTCGGCATGGACTCAACAAGCTTCTTTGTTGTTTCTGGTGTAATTTTTGCCATTCTCTTAGCAGTCACGGTTGCCACTCCCAAAAACAAAATCCTACCAAACTACCAAAGAAAATTTTGAGGTTCTTTTTTTAATAAACGCAAAACTTGTACTTCGTTTTTGAGAAAAAGCATACTTATTTGTATATACATGTCGTCGCCCGAGAATAGTTTTGTCGTATACGCCATTTGAGCATTTTTGGGAAATCGCATTTTAAGTTTCACGTTTGAATAAAAAAGAAACAAACCGATAGAATTTTCTGTATTTTTAATAGAATATTATGTGAAATATCTCCTTTTGATTGAAGTATTCTAAGCTGTTGAGTCTGCTTTGGTTTTCAAATTATAGAGGTTTTTCCCTAAAATCATTTTGTCGTGTACGCCTCGAAAATGAGTACTTTGTTAGCACCCCATACACGTACGACAAAGTAAACGCGTGGAATCAAGTGTGAAGTGGAATTTAATGCAATAATTTTAAATTTAATAAAAAGAGAATTTTCAAAAGGTTTAGATATTATTATATTTTATAAAAAAAAAATTAAAATGCACATATTCTTCAAAAATAGTGAAAATTTTGATGAGTTGATGACTAATATACAAGGGTATATGATGATTCGCATGAGGTGTGACAAAAAGCTAGATCGTGCAGGTTGGGTTGAGGTAAGGAAAAAAATTAATGGGAAGGGGGTCTATTTCCCCCGTTTAGCCGGAAGAGGCAATTTTCTAAAAAAATCGACTTGTAATGGAAAAAAAATAAAAATTAACAAAAATACCTAAAATATCAGCTCTCCTTTTTTGTAAAGCCCCTATTTCCATTAAAAGAGTATAGTAAAATAGATAGATATCGTTATTTTCAAGTTTCCCAAAAACAAAGAATGCAAGTTGCATGCAACTTCCAAGAAAAACTTGCATGCAACTTGCATGAAAAACTTGCATGAAAAACTTGCATGCAACTTGCATGAAAAACTTGCAAGCAACTTGCACGAAAAACTTGCATGCAACTTGCATGAAAAACTTGCATGCAACTTGCATAAAAAACTTGCATGCAACTTGCATGAAAAACTTGCATGCAACTTGCACGAAAAAGTTTTTCATGCAAGTTGCATGCAAGTCTTTCATGCAAGTTTTTCATGCAAGTTGCATGCAAGTTTTTCATGCAAGTTTTTCATTCATGTTGCATACAAGTTTTTCATGCAAGTTGCATGCAAGTTTTTCATGCAAGTTGCATTCACGTTTTTTATGCAAGTTGCATGCATGGTTTCAGCACTGCTTATCTTCCCTAATTTTTGCTGAACCTCAGTAGCGAGTTTCGGGGCCGATAACTTAGGATTAATTTTAATTTTCCGAACAATATGTCGTTCATCGGACGGGCTAAAAATTACGTTCTGCGCGTTTCTTCTATTGTTTCTAACACGATTTTCATGAACAAACTGCTCCACGATATGCTGCACTGTAGAGGCACTTAAACCAACACATTTTGCAATTTGTCGAATAGATTGTGCATTTTTATAGTGGTGAATAACCAGTTCCCGAACTTCTATTGTTATGCGACGACTCATATTTCGAAAGAGACCCAAATTGTTATTTCCGCTTACGAAATTACACTTGAAATTATGAAAAATAGATCGCAAACAAACCTTAAGTGACAGAAAAACAATATATAACAATCAACTGCCTGAAAATTTTGAGCACTGATGCACTAAGTTAGCTGTATCAAATAAGCTGTGAGATGATTTTTTGGCTCAAAAATACTATTTACTCATTAATAGTGTGAATAGGTTAATTTGTAAATACTCAAATTACACTATATACTCTTTGAACATAGGACTACAAACCTACATTAAAATTTCGGACAATACTTTTTACCTTTGAAGATGCACTGTTTTTATTTTGCAAATAAACACTGTATCAAATAAGCTGGGGGTCACTGTATATAGATGGCTTTTTCAAAGGAACACTCCATGCTTATTTCCCAAAATAATTTTTTACCAGTTCAAATTTTTATGACCCTATGATTTTCTCCCGTTCTTCTTTTAAATACTTAAGTTTTATAATAATTTGTGTTGAAAGATAAAGTTTAAAGTAAAGTAAGTAGTTAAAATGAATAATTGATGTTTGGTTATGTTGAAAATATTTCAGTGAAGGAATTGTGGTAGAAGTTAAAGAAGGTGTAAAGAGTTAAGTTTTTGCCAGATGATAATGAAAAACGGAATTTTCTCAAAAACCTGGACAAAATGAGGTACATTAAATCTGGGATACGGTATACTACCTGCCAAGACTAGCCAAAAAGAGCATCAGATCAGATGCAAACTACTTAAACCTTTTCTCGTAGCGTTGTCATCGTATTTTAAACCCCCAAAGCTTCGGCCTAAAAACTGATAGTGAGCTCAGGATAAGATGTAATTAGCAGACTTTTAAAACACACTTAAAGCGGCCCATACACACGGCACAGGTGTGTGCACCGGTGTCATGACACCAGTGTGGCCTTCCGCCATACACGCAACACATTAAGTAACATCGACAAAAAAAATCAAAAGATTTTGATTTTCTTGTGTGTCAACAAAAGTGTTGTGTGTATGGGCCGCTTAAGTGTTATTTGTCCAGCTAGTATATTTTTTTTCAAAAAAAAAAAGCACTGGCGACTGACCTATAAAGGACTTTGCCTTTATTTATCTGCAAACACTTCAGAATACATCATTCTATGTGCTTGAAAAGAAAATGAAAAATTATTCTGTGTAGAAAACATTCCTCGATTGATCTTTGTTTTATTTTTAAGATCTAATAGGTAATTAAAAAAAATTCAAACTGTACAACCCTTGAAATGAAAGAATCACACTTCTGCTTGTCACCTGAGAGTTCTTACCTTCTTCAACTCACATATGGCTACCTCCTATATTTCACAACAATTCTTCTAACAAGCTACCTTGCGAAAGCGGAAGTTGAATTGAATTAATATCGGGGTTATTTGTTAACTACAGGCATTCTATCACCTGCCTCAGTGCAAACATTGCCTTTGAGCAGTTTATTTCTGTACAAAAGTTTTGATGTCAATATTTGCTTCAAGAAACCCAAACACACATCATCAAGATGTTTTCATTGAAAGTTGCCATCGCGCCATCAGGACTATAAGATCCACGCCAACACCTTTTGCATTATGCCTTGTTGTGGTGTAATAAATAAACGACTAATAAAGAACAATAAATGTTTAAAAACACAAGCGTTGTATTGTCTCATGCCAATTATGGAATTATGGCGGCTGCGCAATAGAATTAAGTATCTTTATCTAATTGTAAGTGCAGCTGTCTCGTGTCGCTTAAGAAGAACAATGAACGTGTTTTAAGAGCTAAATACGTAAAAACTTCGAGAAAAAAAAAACGAAAGTCGACCAAATGTCACGCCGCGCCGCATACGCCACCTATCTATACAGACAAGTGATTCACCGTTATTGTTTTCATTTTTCGCCAATTATTGTGATTTTCCTATATGACATTTATCATTGAAGTTGCATTAAAATGTCGATCAGATTATCCAATGTTAGTCCGGTTGTCATTTGGGTACGATAGGCATGCCCAATCGATTGGATTTTTGTTATCTATCACCCCGCACATGTTGCAATAGTGCATTGCATACATATACAGGATGTTTGATGAATTATTACCAAACTCAGAACTTCTCGAAGTACGTGATCAGCTGGTACAACATGTTTAAGTATTTTTTGTTTTTGTTTGTGTCGTGTTTTGGTGGTCATTTCGGAATCTAGACGCGAACAAATATTCCCATAGATGGATGGCTTGGATGGTAAGAAATAATCAACTTCCACATTACAACGCAGGGATGGAGCATTGCAACGTCAATTACCTTTCAATGCAAACACAACAGACAAAAAAAAAAAGGAGGAAAAACCATAGGCTGTAGGCACGATATGCGCACGTAGGGACGAATTCGACAGCCTTTTCTGGTCAGGGTTGCTACCTCTAATGATTTAAAACGTTTGTATTATGTACATAAATTCAACGTTTATGATACGGAATAATTTCATTAACTAGTGATGTGAAATTTGGTGTCCCTGTGTAGCTCTTTCCGTAGAAAAAGGTATCTTAGGATTTCATTATAAATTTGTATGGAAAAATAGTTTAAAAAAAAAAACGAAATTTTATATAACTTCAAGCGAGAAATGACACATGATTTTTCAGTATTTTTTAATGTTGGTTAATGTCCAGCAAAACCAAGACGATATTACCCAATAAATATTTTAAAATTAAGTAGATATACCTACTATGTGTAGGTACCTACCTCGAATGAATAAAAATAAATTTCAAATTTTAAAAACACAAATTTGCCCCCTCCGAAATGGTTAGTTGGAGAAAAAATCTTGTTTTTTATTTTGAGGATTTTGTGATTTCATAATTTCATTTGGTAGGGGAAATTATTTACGAAAATGTGACAGTTTTCAAGTTTATACTGTTGCTCCAAATGGTGATGTTGCTGCTGATGTGTCTAAACTCAGTAAGGGAGCTGTTGACAACCTTTCTTGTCAAAACAAAAATACTAAACAAAAAATTCGTCGGTCTTCGAAGGCATTTTTTGGAACAGCCGCTGTTGTGGATGGTGAAATTACACTACAGTCAGTTCCTCGTCTACAATTTCTGCATCTTTCTCATTTGGATAGTAATGTGACAGTAAACAATGTACTCGACTATGCCGCAAATAAATTAAATATTCCTAAAGTCGCTATGAGCTGTTCAATACTTGTTAAAAAAGATGCCGATCTCGCTTCTCTTCGATTCGTCAATTTTAAATTAGGAATCCCTGCAAACTCATTCGATGCTGCGTTAGACCCTTCAATTTGGCCTAAACATGTACAATTAAAGAAGTTTGTAAATTTTCCGAAAAAGGAAGACAAATCGAAGGTCAAGTAAATGTTTCTAGTTCAGGACCTAAAATATCCGAAATGCGTGTTTACTTTCAAAATGCTGGGGGGTTGCGGACTAAGACCAATCAGCTTTTTTTATCTTCTTCCCTTCACGAGTTCGACGTCATTATCATTGTTGAAACATGGCTTAATTCAAAATATATGTCTAGTGAACTTTTTGACTCATCATTTAATGTTTATCGTAAAGATCGTTCTATTACAACTGGAATGGAGCGTGGTGGTGGTGTGCTGATTGCAATTCGATCAACTTTCAACAGTAAGCAGTGTAACCTAATTGATGATTCTGATGATATCGAACAACTTTGTGTTTGTGTGAGTCCAAAGGTTTCTGCTGAATGTAATGATTTATTTTTTATAGTTAGTTATATTCGCCCTTTAAGTGGTATAGATGTTTATAATAAGCATGTTTTTAATGCCCAAGCTGTCTTAAATGAATTAACGACAAACCAATTCCCTTGTATACTTGGCGATTTCAACATTGGTGATATCGACTGGTGTTACATGGAAGATGATCACATTTTGATCCCTTTTGATGCTAAAAAAGATACAGAAATGTTGGTCGTTGATTCGTTTTCAGCTATGGGTCTTTTTCAAATTAATAATGTAAAGAATTGTCTTGGAAGAATATTAGATTTAATCTTTATTAATAATGATTTAAAATATTCGATTGAAGTTTCAGATTTTCCGCTTGTAAATAACTCTATCCATCATAAGGCTGTTTCTATAACTTTTGAATATTATGATTATGCCTCTGTTTGCTATAATAATCGCAAAACCTTTGATTTTGCTAACGCAGATTTTACAGCTCTTAACAGTTTTTTTGGTAATGTGAGATGGAGGGAATTATTGGAAGGCAAGTCGTTAGAGGCTATGTACATTGATTTTAAAAGTATTTGTGTTTGATGGACTTGAACGCTTTGTTCCTTCTTTAACGAAAAAGAAATCGTTTAAGCTTCCGTGGTTTAATAAAAGGTTAAAAAACTTGGAGAATGCTAAAAATAAGGCATTTAAGCGTTCCAAAATTACTAAACTCTCTGTTGACCGAGCTGTATTTTGTCAGTTGAGGAAGGAATTTGAGTTTCTAAATAAGTTTTTGTATAGGCTATACTTAAGTAATACTGAAACCAATATAAAAAACAACTCTAAATCTTTCTGGGTATTTCTGAATTCTAAAAGAAAAAGTTTGTCATTTCCTCAATGTATGGAATATCAAAATCTTAAATCGAATGATATTCAGTCTTCGTGTGATCTTTTTGCTCAATTCTTTCAAACATCATATAATCCTGACATAATAACAAATGTTGAAGACTCTTACTCTGATTTAACTTCCTTAACAGATTTCTCGTTACGAAGTTTTTCAGAACAGGATATAATGGAAGGTTTAACAGAAATTGATGTAACAAAAAAATCCGGCTTTGATATGATTCCACCTATTCTCTTGTCAAAATGCTCTTCATCACTTTGCGAAGTTTTAACTCTTATTTTTAATAAATCCCTTAACTCTGGTGTCTTTCTTAAAGAATGGAAAATGTCATTCATTGTCCCCGTTTATAAAAGTGGTCTTAAACACTTAGTAAAGAATTATAGACCAATTTCTAAGCTCTCTGCTGTACCCAAACTTTTTGAAAAAATGGTCACTCAAAGACTTTACTTTGCTGTCAAAGAATCATTGTCTTCAAAACAGCACGGCTTTGTTAAAGGTAGATCGACTTGTACGAATCTTAGCCTATTTACAAATTTTTGTTGTAATCATATAGAAAATGGTAATCAAGTCGATGTCTTGTATACCGATTTTGTTAAAGCTTTTGATCGTGTTCATCATGGTCTTCTTATACTAAAATTGGAAAAGTTGGGATTAAATGCCGCTTTCTTAAAGTGGTTAAAATCATACCTGTCTGACAGGAAACAGGCCGTTAAGATAGATGAATGCGTCTCAAATCATATTGATGTTATATCAGGGCTTCCACAAGGGAGTCACCTCGGCCCTCTTCTCTTCATTATATTTACTAATGATTTACCGTCTGTATTTAGATATTGTAGCTGTCTGATGTATGCCGACGATGTTAAAATTTTTTTGGCAACATCATCTCTTGCAGATTGTTTTTTGATGCAATCGGATATAAATAACTTCCTTAAATGGTGTGACTGCAATCATCTTGAGCTAAATTATTTAAAATGTAAAATTTTTAGTGCAACAAGATCGCCTTTACTTATCGACTTTGATTACAAATTTTTTGATGTTAGTCTTCTCAAGGTAAATGTTGTTAATGATCTTGGAGTGCTTTTTGAGTCAAAGCTTGATTTTAGATCTCATATTGATTATATAGTGTCTAAAGGTAATTCTTTGCTTGGTTTTTTGAAACGGAACTCGAATGATTTTAAGGATGCTTATACGCTTAAAACTTTATTTATGTCCTTAGTTCTTCCTGTTTTAGAATATTGTTGTGTAGTTTGGTCTCCTTTCTATGACTGCAATATTTTAAGAATTGAACGGGTTCAAAAAAGATTTACACTTTATGCTTTACGTAAGCTTAACTGGGCTGATGGTTCCTTGCCAGATTATAAATCTAGGTGTTCCCTTATTGACCTAAAAACACTTAAATGTCGTAGGCAAGCTCAATGTATATTGTTTGTTAAAGATATTTTTGATAATAAAATATGCTCTATTGACTTGCTTTCATTATTGTCCTTCTATGTCCCAACTAGAGTTTTACGAAATAGAAATGAGTTATTTTACATTCCTCGTCATAGAACCAATTATGGGATTAACGAACCTATAACGCGATCCTTAAAACTGTTTAACACGGTTTGTAGTGAAACAGATCTTTGCATGATTAGAGAATGTTTTAAGAGGAAAGTACTTCAACTATGTAATTGATTTATGTTCATGATAATTTATTTTCTTTTTTTTTTTTTTTTTTTTTTTAATTTTACTAAATTATTAATATTGTTATTATTATATTTTGTATATTTTATTTTTTGTTAATTTTGTAATCAGCAGATCCTTGTTATCAATTGATGAAATAAATAAATAAATAAATAAATAAATATAAGCAAAAAAGGCAGACATATATGGATTCCACAAAAAAAAAAAAAAAAAACTAAAAATTGAAGCAGTCTAAACTACCCTACCATTTTCCTGCTAGAGTCCTTTTTGAGCTTAAATCCTAGTATGCTGCTGATGCGAAACGAACAATCCCATACAAAAACGACACAACGAAATTTCACAAACGAAAATTTCGTTCTGCGGTACGCTGCTGTTCGTTGAGCGAAATTGATAATTGTAGTAGATTATTTGGAGAGATCTCCCCTCTTTTTTCGCACAGAATGAATTCCCTGTACCATTTAATTGTGTGAGGAAAAGCGACATTTGGTCTCTATTCGTGTTTGTATTCGTTGTTTCTTTCATCACAACATGGCTTCTGTGATTTTTATCCGTTTGTTTTTGCAAAGGGAAAACACTACTTCGTTTTTTTTTTTTTTTTTTTTTTTTTTTGTTCGGGCTCATTTAAGAAATCACATGTTCAATTTCAAAAATTCTTTTTTTTTTTTTTGAAAGGATGTTCTTAGGGGGTATGGCTTAGGGGGTAGTTTGTTTCCCCATTTTAAGAGTGAAATACGACAGCATAAAAAATTGGTGTTCAATTTAAAAAAAAATCAATCATGTCGATTATGGAAACCGCAATAGTGGATATGCATATTGTGCATATTGTTCTCTTTTCTTTCCACGGTAAATCGATGAATAGAAAAGAGAGCACTACACTGCGAATCACTGTGGATGCTGTTTTGCGGATTCCATAATCGACATGAATCATTTTTTTTTTTTTTTTCAAAAATTTCCTATTTGTTGGTAAAATGATCTCCATTTCAAAAATTAATTTAATTATCCGATTAGAAAAATAATATTTCTGTTTTTATTTATTTGTTCCTATTCCTATTCCTATTCCTATTCCTTTTTTTTTTTTTTTTTTTTTTATTTTTTAAATTTTGATATTTATATTACGAAATCGGGTAAATATATAAAAAGTTTGATACGCACCCGATAAAAGCAACCGGTAAAAATTCGGGTAGTTACGTTAATTGAGGTTGTTGCAATAAACAAGTAAAAAAAGTACAAAAAAAAATTCATTGGCCACGAAAAACAAAAAAGCAAAATAGTAAATAGAAGTATCTCTAGCTGAAAAATAACTGCCCATTTAGTAAAAGTTACGAAAAATAGAAAAAATGCAAAATTTCTTATACCGAGTAACACTTTTTTGAAAGGTTGCAATTTCTAGGTCACTAATTGTAAAAAATTAGGTGTTGTAACCGAGGGTTTGCGTTTATCTAGGGCGTACGGTACTTAGAAGACGATCCCACCTATAAAGCTTCTTTAAATGAGCTATTTGAATATACATTTTTAGAAATTTAATAAAAATTTAGCGGCAACTCTGGGCCGTCAAAAAAAATAATAATATTGGTTTTGCTTATAGTCTAGGAAGTAGACTTACGTTTTGGATGCAAACGATTGATATAAGTTAGAAAGTTGAAACGAAATTGTAGTAGATACAGGGCTCGTTTTGCGTTACAGGTTGATGTTTTTTTTTGATAGCTTTGAATTATATATTTAACGTTATGTATACAATATGTTTTAGGCTTGGTGGCCGACTCAGGCCGTAGCGCAGAAGCGAGCCTTTTTAATCACATCTTTCAACAACGATTTCACAGACTTCTGATGTTTTACAAAAATTTGGTTTTGAATATTATCCTCAAAAATCGAGGTTAGGTTGGTTTTTTGAGCCTTTCATTTGCGTATTCCAATAGGGAAAAACCAAGAACGTTCAGATTAGGTGATTGGGCCAGTGAAAATCACCACTTTTTTGAATTTGTTCAGTGAAAGTTTAAAAATCACGTAATTTTTTCGTTGTTTTTACAATTTTATATTTAAAATATTTAGTTTGACTCAAGTTTTGAGTCTCAATTTCCTGATAAACCAGTTTAAAAAATAATCACGAATTTTCGTTTTTTGACAAAGTATTGAATTTATTTTGACCGAAACAAATAGTTGACTATTTTGTAATTGCAACTAAGCCACCCGTACTATAATTCATCAGAATATACAAGGAGTTTACTCTGATACAAAGTTATTATGATGCAGAGGCAACTATACAGGCTTATTGAACTACCAGACTTCTTGAGATTTAATATTTGCCCTTATGCGCAGGTAGATTGATTGGATGTAATGTACATATAATCGAGACGTTGTTGTCGTCATGTTTGGTGTCGCGTTGGGTTTCCAGAGATTCTAATGCCAGATATGGATAAAACCAGGATAGGAATTTAATGTTAGGACTTGTTCTTCTTGTTTCATTGTATGGGCAATCATTTGAGTTTTGTTGTGGATGAAGGGGTAACTCAATGTCATTGAGTACTAAAAAATGTGAATCGAAATAGCGTGAACCATTGTCCACAATTTTCTTAATACCTCAAACAAGCGCTTATTAGTAAACTCGCTGGTTAGTGTTGAACTTAACCGCAGCCTAATAGTCCAGAAAAAGTAGACAATTTTTTGTCCAAATGGCCAAATTACGAAAAAAAAAATACGAGTAAGCTGAATTATGGTGGTGAGCTTTATTATTGTCTTAAGCATTTTCCAAAAATTACCCTAAATTTGGGATTACATTTTTAAGGAGATTTGAAATGTGTTGAAATTCAATTTTAAATAAATTTCTCGAAAACTATAAGTTATTTTGAAAAAAATGTGAATGTAAAAATTTAAGCTGAGAAGAACGTGCAACAGCGTTAAGGTGCAGTAAAAAAAAATTGCAATAAAATTACATATTTCGATGGGAAACATTTTTTTAAAAGGTATAGGGAAAAAGCCGTCATCTTGAAAAAGATTGTGAATTTATTTGTACTTAATACCTTTTTTTGGATTTTATATTTGCACAAACTAACCAATGAAAAACTCTTTGGTGGCCAATTTCATAAACAAACACTTAAATTATAAAACTCCGTTTTTATAATACCAGACTTTGAAAATATTTTAGTTTCACCAATTTAAAAAGGGAAATATTAGGGAAATTTGCCTCACATTCCTGGATACACAAAATAGGTTGTTTCGCTCTAGCATACGAAGTGTATGAAGAATAGTGAAAAAGCAGTATCTGTAAACTCAAATGTGGTATGTATAAAAAAAAATGGTAGGTAAGGTATTTCTTTTTACGGAATTCGAGTTATTTTATAGAATCAGTGCGCATATGAAATATTCTTGAACGTACTTACGCTCTGTGCATTTAAGTACCATTTTATTATTTACTTGCGATATAGGTATACTATAGGGCAAGTTATGGATTCGTTATGGACACGAAAAGAGTTGGTCCCGCAATTCCGTCTGTCTGTACCTATGTATGTATGGCTGTGTGTCTGTATGTTTGTGTGTCATGTATGTTTTTGGGTGATTCCGTAGTAGTTAGTTAGATTTTTTCAGAAAGAAACTGAGTTATTTAGGCATCTCGTTTTTGGTGTTTGACTTAGAATTGATAACAGCGTTGAATTTTGAAAACAAAACAAGTGCTCAATAACGTAAATTTTTATTAAAAAATAATAGTATTTTTAGTAGTATTTTTTTTTTTTCAAAATTTTGAAAATAAATTTTTCAAAGACTATCACTTGAAAAAATTTTATTTAAAAAGAAAATTGAAGAATGGATTCCTGGCTTTGACAAAAGTTATAGGATTTTATTCCATATATTGTCGTTGGATTTGTATGAGTCTTTTTCTTTTTCAAGTCAACTTTTTGAAAAATTGCCCCTCCCAATTCAACGAGGGGATATAGACTACCCCTCCAAAGGATTTTTTGTCTTCTTTTTACCCAGATTATACGCTTTAGTATTTTTATGCATCTTGCACCAAGAACCATTTTTTTATTATACAAAAAATTACTACTTGTTGTTATAAATTTATTTTTGCTAAATTTTAAATATCTATATTTTTTGTAACTGCTGGGCCTACACAGGTTGTTCTGGGCTCAAATGGAAGAAAATTTAATTACTTTGAAATCGTAGAGCGAAGTTATAGTCGAAAAACTAATCCTTTGGGGTTAAAATTGCCAATAACTGAAAAAAGCGCGTTTTTTTATTTTTGACCATGGTGCGTTTGGCGCTTGAGTTTGGTTTTTCATGAGGCCAATATCATAAACGACTCAGTAAAAAATCAGAACTACCGGAGCTAACGCAAGCGCTGATGTATAAAGTTACTGGGCTAAAGTGGGAAACTCGAGATTTTTTTTAGCTCAAAAAATATCGATACTTGCCATACAACCGTTTTGAAAAAAGTTATTTGTCTCAAAAACGGCTCCAACGATTTTTTTTTTTTAATTTTTGTGTGTACTAGCGGTGGTATGGTTTACATTTTAGTAAAAAAAAAAAAAATAACAAAAACCGTTATGAACGGTAAATGCCATAGAACCGTTTTTTTTATTTCGACTTTCTCGTTAACGTTAATTTTGATCAAAATTTTTATTCTGAAAGTCCTATCAAGTGTGAAAAATACTGCATACATTTATATTAAAAAAAAAATTTGGATTTAAAACAAAAAAATTCCCAATTTTTTTTTTTTTTTAAATCATGTTTGAAAACGGGTTGATGATATTTTTTTTTAATTATGGTTTTAGCTGTATATTATTAAAAATAGCATACCATTTTTTTTTTCTAAAAAAAATGTCAAGAAATTTTAAGTAAAAAATTTATTTAAAAAAAAACCGCTCCTACGATTTTTAGTTTTTTTTTTGCATAAATTTATATTTTTTCAAGAATTGCGATGGCGTGGCCATCATTTGGAGATGAAAACATTTTAAGTACTTGTTTTATCAATTTAAAAAACGTGTTTCCTTTTTTTTCATATTCAAAATTTCATTCAATTTATTAAATGGATAAATACATACATATTTAATTATTAGGGCTAGGATTTCCATGCACTAAAAAACGGAAAATATGCGCTTAAAATATGCTCTTAAAAATAAGAAATATATGCACTTAAAATATGCATTTAAAACCATAATATTTTACCCTATACTCTATCTTTATTTTAAAAGCAAAACTTTGGAATGTTTAAGCCGTGTCTAGATCAATTAAAATTTGCGTTGCATTTTGTATTTTGATATAGACATTGAATTTTCGCAAAAATATTTGCAGCTAATACAAAATTCAAAGTGAACCCATGTTCTGTATGTCTCACATCGAAAACATCAGTCGAGAAACGCTGAAAAATTGAACAAAACTCATGTATTTTGTTTCAGTTTTCATCGTTTCTCGACCGTTTTTAGGCATGCGAGAAGTTACAGAACATGGGTCCTGACCCGGCTTGTACATTGAAAAAAAAAAAAATAAAAAAAATAATTCATGCAAAGAACAAGTTTCATCGGTAGTAAAGCTTTCAAAATAATGTTCACCATTGAAGCTCAATGCGAATGCTTTAAATATATTTTTCATTGTTGAAAATCCTTAATTTTGTCGTAGTACCTACAAGCTTTTTTTTTACCACTAAACCAAGAGATCCTTCAACAACATTAGGTAATTTTTAAAACAGCACCTTCAATTCAATTATGGTATTTAATTGTGTATGTCTATTTCTTTGAAACCGATGTTTTATGTTTAACGTTTTTTTTTTCTTGAAAATATGAAATAAAAATATGCATTTATTATGAAGAAATATGCAAAAGCATAAAAAATATGCATTTATAGTAAAATATGCAAAAATATGCAATAACAATTGAATGCCATATTAAAGGAAAATGCATGATTCGTAAAGATAATTTTTTTAATACGCTTCTAAAGGTTTTCAAAAAATATAATGCACTTGCATGGAAATCCTAGCCCTCAAGCTTTAAAATTCGAAGGAAATTTTACTAAAAGAACAAGTTCGTCCTCCATTACATTTTATTTTTTTAATTTTTGTGTGTGGATTTTGTTTGCATCCAGAAAAGCTTATAAATTGAAAGTTGAGATGATTTCTGAAACATAAAGTTTAAAGTTGACTCAGTAAACAAAAGTTTATCATTTTCAAAGAAAAAAATTGTGTTCTCCTTTGATTTCTCCAAATGGTGAAATCCTTCAATTATATTTTGCACATCGGTATTAGTTGTTGGTGAAAATATAATAAATAAACCAATTTAAAATCTACCCAAATATCTTTAAATTGGTATTCAAAAGAATCACTTTATTGTCAATTAAAATATAAATAAATATCAAATTTTATCGCATAAGAAAATGCATACAACCATTACCTACTTAATTTTAATCGGAAATTAAATAACCCATTATGTATTCGCTTCCTTATTTCAAAGTAAGCTTTCTCTTTTTTATTGAGAACAAATAACTTGTAACAGCGAAAAAAAAAAAAGAAACGGATTCTGCTTCCGATTCCGAGAATCAAAAGTGGAAAAGTTTTTTGTTTTGGGATTTTACAAGTTGTGCGATAAGTTTATGTTCCCAAATGAATCAGCACAAATCATAATGAATCGAACGCATAAACCAAAAGAGTTTTTTTTATTGTCACTTTTCAACCGAATCTGAAGCAATCAAGTTGAATCACAACTTTGACAAAATGATCACTGAGTTCAGATTACGGTAAATCACCTTCCTCCCGCTTAAATAAACAAAAACCCATTCAGCTTTTAATTAAATATTTACACATTCTCAGTTTTTCATTGTCACAAATCGTATATAAAAATTTGTATTTAATTTAATCAAAAAAAAAAAAAAAAAAAAAACAATGTCGACGTCATAGCGTATAGTCCGGTCATTAACGCCAGCATTAACATAATTGTCATTGATCGAGCTTATTTGTCTTTACATTATTGTATTTTAATTTCGAATATTTTTGTATCTTAATATAAAATGAGCATAGTTTTTTTTTTTTGCATCATTTAATTGAGATTCCAAAAGAATATCAAATTTTATCAAGAAATCAATTCACGTTCATTGGAATGCAAGCCATTGGAGCCTATTAAAGAAACAATTTACACGCAATTCAGAGACAATCGAGCTCAGGAAACGTTTTTCTTTCTGTTCTCTTTGCACCTACTTTAAGATGCATCGTGATTTGCCTATGTTTTTTTTGTTGCTTTTTGTTAATACGTATCATAAAACTTGTATCTGACAAAAGCGAGAAGAATTCCACTCGGATGTGGTACTTACCTGGTCGAGAGTGGTGTGTGATGGAAGACTGTCAAAACCACAAAAAGAAATGGAAATTCCCAGGGTATTAGAGATTTGCTTTTTGTGCTCAATCATTGTGAATGAACATATAAATGTTTATTTTTTTTTTGTTCTATCGGATAGATGTTAGCTGGTGGTGATTAAGACCGACAGTGGCGCTAATGCGTCTAATTATCTACATATAAAGAGAAAATATTAAATTTCTGTTGACTTGATTATTTTTTATTATTGTCATCGATGATTTATGACATCAACTGGCTTATATCATCATGAAGAGTGTGTGTATTTTGTTTCATATCTTTTTTTTTTTTTTTTTGGTAGTAATATAAAACTTTTATTCAAATAATGAGCCATAAATAATAATCAACGAAATGGTCATGATAATTTCATATATTTTTTCTATGAATTTAAGGCAAAGTTTACGTCACTGTGACCATTTTAACAATAAAAACCTTAAGGTAATGGATCAAGCACATGCATATAACACGCATAAGAAAGGATCGAAAAACAAAGTAACAAATCAATGGAATATTAGCTTTGTTTCCAACTTTTTGGGCAGTTTTGGTTAATCTGTCAAAATTTAAGAAGTGGGGATGAAATTCTCTCAGAGATAAGAAAATTGCCGAAAAAGTCTGGATCTTTTTCTGGGCAATTATTTCTGCCACTTCTTAAGCGTAAAACACAAGAAATCGACTAGAATTGCCATGGAGCTATGATAAATCATAATCAAAATTCTCAAAAATTTATATCCAAAGGAAATAAATTTTGCAAAATAGCGATAAATAAACTTGAAAACACATAAATTTTATTATAATCAAAATACAATTTATTTAATTAAATATAAAATACTAAAATTTGGCCTGCCCCTAGTCAGCAGCTATATTTGAATTTATTTGAATTTAAACTGCCATTTTTTGACAGAACACAAACTTGCCGATTTCTGTCCAAAGAAATTTTTTGAGCTGATTATTTCAGGTATGTGAAATGTTTTTCTCTCTCGTGAGCGCTCTCTTTTATGAAGTGTGGAACAGGATTTGTCAACAATTGTCTGAAACAAAGCTATATAATTTATCATCTCAAACTGTTTTTAGTTATTTATAGCCGTGTTCATTTGGGGGTGGCGAAGTAGGTACGAGTAGTATGCATGCTATAA
Source organism: Epistrophella euchroma (assembly GCA_947049315.1). Classification (NCBI taxonomy): domain Eukaryota; kingdom Metazoa; phylum Arthropoda; class Insecta; order Diptera; family Syrphidae; genus Epistrophella; species Epistrophella euchroma. Next base: position 43,299,613 of record OX346248.1, read on the forward strand.
ATTCTTATTGGAACGCCAGGAATCGCAAATGGCTTTTCTCAGCAGAATCTACTTAAGTTTCATGTGATTGTCAATTGTTCGTATATTCTGTGAATCTGTACCAACAAAAAAATCTCGAAAATCTACATAGATTATAAATACAAAAAAAAAAAAAAAAAACTTAATGCGAAATTCCGGTTGGTTTTATTAAAAAATAACTGTTTTGTAAAAAAAAAAAAGCATTTTCCATTAAAAATCTTAATCACGGCTGTTCTGATTTCCGACCCAGTTGTAAAACAGAAACGAAAACTGAATCCGTACGGATGGAAAAAGATTGTTCTCATTTTCTAACGGATTCAATTTGCAATGCAAGTAACTTGAAATTTAAAAAAAAATTCGAGGTCAGCAGTGTCTGTTCTGAAGAGCTGTCAAACGAGTTTTAATTTTAATGTAGCTGATTTCAAAAGTTATTCTTTTATAATATTAATTTATTTGAAACGTTTTATTGCGATTAGCATGTGGTTTTGAGCGGTGAGTTAATCACTTGTTTTAAACAAAGTTAAAAGAGTTATGTTTGTTAGTTTCGTCTCAAACTTTTTGTATTTGATTCGGAAGATGGATGTGGATGGATTTGGATTTTACTCGAAAAAGAAGATACTGTTGCATCCATCCAGAAGTATATCTCTTTGGTAGTTCTAAGTCATTTAAATCATTCGTCAGTTTTTTTGCACAATCTATCAATATATTCTGGCCTGTTGTCAGTCTTAACCCATCCTATCCAGTCTCCATAGGTCGGGATTACCATAAAAGATACCAATAAGGCGCACTGTTGGGCTATATGAAATTTGGCCCAATGAAAAATGACCCCAAACAAAAATAGAAAAATAGCCCCGAAATTGAGGCTTTTCATAATGAAAAATAACCCTATTTTTCAAAATAAAAAAATTACCCCAAAACTAAATGAAAAAAAGCCCCAAAAAAAGAAAGAAATACTAAAATCCAAAGCGAAAAATGGCCCCAAAAATACATACATAAAGTAACAACAACATATAAAATTGGAGCCAGTTTTCATAATGAAAGTTAAACCCAAAATGCAAATGAAAAGACGCTCCAAAACAATGAAAAATGACCCCGATTCACAAAATTTAATTCATTTTGTGTTGTTGTGCCTTTCTATATAAATTCTTGAGGCCATTTTTCATTTTATGTTTGGGGCAAATTTCATGTAGTCGAATTGTTGTATGCTTCCCCCTATTTATTATTATTAAATATAAGATTTTTTATTAAGAAACATTAAAAATTTACATTTATCATCAACCGAATATGCAATCCGCCAAAAAAAAGATGACCGAAATGAAAACGTCAAATTTTTGGCGGATTGCAGATCCGTTCGTTTTGTAGAACACTCTTGAATTCGTAAAATCTCAAACAATACGGAATTCAGAACGGCGAAAATTCGAAAACGGGACGTTTTGGTATTCGAACAAAAATCAGAACAGCCGTGAATAAAATCAGATGGTATTTAGCGATTGTTGAGCTCGTAACCCCTGTTCTCATCTAGCGGCGCATGAGAGCATGTGTAGATGATAGTTACTAGGTTTTAGTTTTAATCTTCCTTTGAGTAGGTAAGTACTTGCCACCTCCAAAGTTGACAAGTTCAGTTTCCTATAAAAACTAATAAAACTTAAGAATCAGGGATTTCATGATAGTTTTAAAGTTCTTGCGTAAAAAGGTTTAAATCTATTTTGGGACTTATGGATACACCTTATTTCCGCCTAGAATACCAACATTAATAACATTGCTGCTGAGACATATTTAATCGACGGCTTAAGAAATACTTAATTTTAATTCGTCCAATAGTCCAGTCAATAAAGGTTTTCACCTGGAAAAAAATCCAACCGTTTTGAAACTTGGCACACTTATTAGTGATGAAGGGTACAAAAGTCTCCATGAATCCGAGGCGAGCTCTAGCGGCAGGAATGTGTAACATGTCGTTTTTTTCGGTTTTTCGGGTTTAACCTAGAAACTGTTTGTCCAATAAAAAAATTATCTGAGGAAAACAAATAGCTTATTAAATTCTCTACAAAATTGATTATAACTAAATTTTTCATATCTGTCATAGTTATAAAGTTATTTGGCCCCTAAAATTGATTTTTTCTTTAATCAATAGGTGTTAATGTAAGAAAGTTATTAGGTACTATAAAATTCTAGAAAATCTACTTATGGAGATATACATAAAAGCAGATTGTTGAAAAATTTATGTAATCATAATTACATTTCCTTTATTTTTGCATACAAATAGTTTACTTTCAAATTCAATTCTAAAACAAAAGAAGGCTAAATTTTTGGTGTTTCTTGAAAACAATAGAAGTCTAAATAAATACCACATACAAAAAAACGCACCTGACACTTCACCTCTAAGGTGGTGTGGAAGAAAGTGCACAGTTTGGTTAATTTTGCGATATTGCTATGTTTGAAATGCTATAACCTTTTAACGGTTAATGCTACGAACAAAGTGAAAAACCATTTCTGTTACACATGAGCTACAAGATTGGGGAATAACATAACAAACCGTTTTTGAGATATTTGCCAAAAACTCCTATTTTCATGACTTTTTGCTGCCCCTCTTATTTTTTTTTATATAGATTTTTGGCCTTTCAATTTGCTGTAACTTTTTAACGGTTAATGCTACAAAAAATTGAAAAGTTTTTTTCTTTGGAAATTATATGAGCTTCAAGATTGGCGAATACAATTTGTCTCTAACATTAAACTCTTTTTGAGATGTTTGCCAAAAACTCCCATTTTTATGACTTTTCCCCCTTTTTTTAGAGATATTTTGACTTTTTCATTTGTTTTAACTTTTTAACGGTTAACGCTAGAAAAAAAGTGAAAATGCATTTTTGTTGGAAATTACATGAGCTATAAAAGAGAGGAATAAAATTTTTCTATGACAACCCGTTTTTGAGATATTTGCCAAAAACTTCCACTTTCATGACTTTTTGCTCCTTTTTTTAACATTGAAAATGTTTATAGGATCGTTTTGACAGAGTTGTGGTGTTACCAAAATGATTAAATGAAATAAATTAAATAAATCATAAATGAACTCCAGCGTATAGGGGCATCACAACGAAATTTTTGGTTGGTGTTACTAAAGAAATGACTGAAATGAACATATGAATTTAGAATATGAAAAATGAACTCCAGCGTATAGGGGGATAACTATCAAATTATTGGTTGGTGTGGTGTTACTAAAACATTACTAGAATGATAAAAAAAATAAACGAACACAAGTGATGAATTACAGCAGGCGTAGGTATACAGGGAGAAAACGAAGAAAGAAAAGTATTGTTCGTCGTCAACAGGCAAGCTTCAGTGGAGAATAGTCATGAAGAATATTCCAAAAGAGAAAAAAAACAACAACAAGGTATTCAGAAGAAGCCAAATGAACAGACAAGGCAACCAACAATAGTATGGATATTTACGTAGGTACTCTGCCAGATTTTTGTATGTTGTATATGTGTATATGCATCTACATAATAATTATGGCGGTAGGTAGGTTTTGATTTTGTGAAAATGAAAATGATAGGTATTTATTTTTATTCGATACAGAAAACAATGCGGTCTTATAAGAAAGGCTAGTGATGCAGTTGAGTGTGCAAGCAGTAGTAAATCTTGTTTGAAATCGATATATGTAATATGTAGGACAACTAAAAATATATGTTAATACCTACTTAAAAATTTAGTTACTACCTACTTAAATATTTTAGTAAAATGGACCATAATGGAGAGTGCTCTAAATAATAAACTGTGCATGGTATTAACCTAATATTTATGTGGACTATAAATAATGAACCATATCAAAATGCCTCTAAAAAATTGAGAATATAATGTATGGTTAATTATTTAGGATCCATTACATTATGGTTAATTTCACTGCAATATTAAGTCATAACTAAATTTGATTATTTGTAAGGCCCACTGTCTTTCGTCGAAAATGGATTGTATAATATTTACGTTTAACGTGCATATTTTGGCATATTTTTGTGTATTTTTCATAAAAATCATAATTAGTTCAGTATCTTCTAATGTTTATTCAATAAATAATAAAGGTCTATAGGGTAGGCATTACTAAAAAATTGAAACATATCTTCAGGTTATGTCGAAAACTTCGCATTACGGAAATTTGGGTTGGAGTTTTTTTTTTTTTTTTTTTTTGTTATTAAATTTTCAAATTTCAACGTAGGTATACAGATTCACACCTCCTAGTGTCAAAAATTAATCTTCGGATAAAATTTACGATTTTAACCCAATTCGTACACGGCCTAAACAATAGGTACCTACCTATAGATAGCTTTTTAAAGTTTAGAAAATATTAACCCGAAATTAAAAAAATCATGTTCCTAGTATCTGACTTTTTAACATTTTTTTCGTTGAAATGTACGAAAATTTTTGTTGGCCACGAGAGCTCGTGGGACTCACTCGTGTAAATTTTCTTTTTTATTTTTGATGTAATGTCTTAAATAAACCCATGTAGATGAATTTAAGCGATTCACCATTATTAAAAAACATGCATGTAGGTACATAGGTTTCATCAAAGCAAATTGACGTTTTGTTCGATAATCTCACTTGTACCTACACTATGTGTTGTGCATTTTTTAAACATATATAGGTACATAGAATATATTTTTAAAAGCAATATTGAGCATATTTTTAGGGCATAGTTATTTTTTTGAGCATATAATTATTTGTTTAGGGCATATAATTGATTTTTAAGGGCATAATTATCAGATTTGTAAAGATTGCATTTAATTATAGACTGCAGTCAGTTAAGTCAGAGTTGATTGACTAAAATATTTGAATATAAGTCAAAACTTTGATTTTTGACTGTAACTTTAAAACTAGAGTTAGCAGTCTTGTAAAATATTCTGAGTTATAAGTCATTTAGAAAAGTCAATTGACTTACAGTTAATTGACTGCTTTACTTTTTGACTGGTTGCAGTCTTTAAGTAACTTAAAAGTCAGTAAGTCATTTGACTGCAATCTTTTAACTTAAGTCAATTGGTCCGTAATGAAATAATTGTAACTACTACACTACACAAAAATATGCAGTAAAAAGAATAAAAAGAAAATATATTGACTTAAGTTAAAAGACTGCAGTCAAATGACTTACTGACTTTTAAGTGACTTAAAGACTGCAACCAGTCAAAAAGTAAAACAGTCAATTGACTGCCCTAATTGAGCTATATACTTAAGTTAGAATATTGTACATGACTTGCTGACTGTAAATTTAAAGTTAGTCATTTTGAAAGTCAAAAGGCTTATAATATAAGTCTTTTAAGTCGATTTACTTAAGTCATCAATTGACTAAAGTTTTTACATCTCTAAATTATAAGCGCTTAAAATTGTTTTTTAGGGCATATTTTTGTTTGCCCTAAGAAATGAGTTTTGATATTAGATTAAAAAAAAACGATTTTTTTGGTTGAATAGAAAAGTATGATGGGGTTAGTTAAAGAAAATTAACAAAATTTATTTTTTGCCAAATGGAAAGTGACATTAAATACATATGTATACATATACCTTCAAACTTCTGAACTTATAATGGTGTCTAAAACAGGTATTACGTTTTAATTAACTTAAATTGTAAAGGTTAGTCATGTGTTTTGTTTATCTAGCAAAATAAAGTCATTTTCAATGTCCCAATGGTTACTCTATGAGTGAAATCTGTAAATTTTAAGAGATTGTTGACTCTTTGATTTGCTGTAACTTTTTAACAGTTAATTCACGAAAAAAGTAAAAAACCATACATATATGTTTAAAAATGTTGATCGATGAGGAACTCTCTCAGTTAAAGAGTCCTATTACCAACGTTCATGCCAAATTTCAACCTCTAACTAATTATTTCCTTTCTTTGGCATTTTCTCGTCTATTCATCCAACGCTATACTGCAGAACGAAAAGCAGAAAAAAACTTTACCTTTCTGATTTCGTTGTGTCATTTGTTTATAGATTTTTTTTGTTTCGCTTCAGCAGCGTACAAGGCTCAAACCAAAACAAATATTTCGTTCATTTTTGCGACTCACTTTAATTTTTTATTTCACTTTTTAGAACGGTCCAAGGTTTTCAATGTGATGATAGTCAAATTTTTACAGTTTCGCATAAAATCTAAAGAAAATATAAAATTTGTATTTAAATTAATTTTTTAGAATATTTTTTTTTTTGTGTTATTATAATTATTGTGACTGTATTTGTGGCGTCAGTTAAGTATATTAAAGCATTACTCAGATTGTGTGTCTCATAGAATTTCAAGCTATAATATATAGCATCATATGGTTTTCTTTTTAGAAATGTGGATTAATCATTAAAATAATAAAACGACAACAAGGAAAATAAAAATATTAGCTTATTTGTTTTTATTCGTGATTATACTAATCTGTCATTCCTTTGCGGTTGTAAATTATAATAAAAAAAATGCAATTATCATTCTTAAGACAAAATATTAGAAACATGATGAATCTTCCAAAATTTAAATGCAATTTTCTTAAAAAAAAATTACACAAAGTAGAAAAAAAAAATATTTAACTATTATTATTATTTATTGTACTATTCATACTAGAATGTCAGTTTATTAGATCTTACCATTCTTTATTCCGTTAATTTCCGTCAATTATTGGTGCTACCACCAATTTTTTAGGAATTTATTCATGTTAACTCGTCTTATTTTTGTTTAGCTGGAGATATAGATATGATCCGTGCTTCCAAATGATTCCAGCCATAATATTGCATTTAGAATTATTTTAAATATTTAAAAAGACAAAAAAAAAATCAAACAAAACCTCAAATTTTAACTTGCCCTAGGGCAATCCAAATTTTTGATTCAGCTCATCTAGAACAGGTACTTAACCTAGCTGCCATTCAAATATTTCGTTTTTTTTCTTCAAATTTTCTCGGAGGGCTTTAACGATTTTGATTAAATTTCGTAACGGGGAGAGTACGATAACTCAGGCGTCGCAAAATAATAACGGATTTTTATAGAGAGGTTTAATACAATAATTTTTTACTATGGGAGGGGGTCTATGACTTAAAAGGAAAACAAATATTGACAAACAACGGCAACACTTACAATGAAGTACTATACTGAAGCAAGAAATCTGTACTTAAATCCTATATTTTAATTAAAGTATTTAATGCAACAGTTTTTAAAAAATTCGCATGACAACTAAAAATTTTGATAAAGAAAAATGAACAAAAAAAAAAGTTTAGACCAATTGTGTACTGAAATGCTAAATTTGTCTTTCTGTAGTCAATGCGTATATCAATTCTAAATCGAACACAAAAAAGCGAATGGTTTTATGTCTTCTAGTTTTTGAGAAAATTGAGATTTCTGGCTTTTAAACCCGGTATAGTACTTCATTGTAAGTGTTGTTGTTTTTTAATATTTTTTTTTTCATTTTAAGGTTGTTTCACAATGTGTGATTAAAGTTTCATTTCAGCTATTTGGAACTTATTCGGCATTTAAAAACCACATTTACGTTTCACAATATCTGAATAGGTCTAAGTTGCACTTAAAGTTCTGAATATTTTACAGGCCAATTGAAGTGCTGGGGCCTATTTCACCAAACACTTTTCACTTTGCAACTTTTCACTTTTACTTTGCAAAATTCGTTTCACCAAACGCAAATTTGCAAAGAGGAAATTATTGAAATGAAAAGTTTTCATCTTTGCAAATTACGTTTCACCAAACGCAAATTTGCAAAGTGAAAAGTTCTTTTCTAAAAAGTGAAAAGTTTTGTTGATTTGAAAAAATATTCTACTTTTCGTTTCACCAAACAAATAAACTTTGCAAATTATATTTAGAATTTTGAAAAGTTTTTCAGTAATATGCAAAGAGAAATTTTCATTTGCAAATAAGCGTTTTGTTATGAAAAGTTGTCGGAAAATAATAATAAAAATAACCATTTTGAGAACGAAGAAGTATGAATAATAGTAATCAAAGAGTAGTTAAGTTAAGAATTATCTTTGATATCGGAAATAATTTTTCGACAAAAGAGAGTTTTTTTTTTTTAATTGGAAATAAACTACAATTAGACAGTCAAAGGAATATACATACTTAGGTTTAAGTCACTTCCAACAACTTTTGTGTGCATAACATTTTGCCGGTAAATAAAGCCCAATATCACGGTGTTGCATCTGTGTACGGAATAAGAAAAGTATTTGTCTGCAGAGTAGTTCATCAAGCGTCGAATTTCTCCTAAACACCATTTGCTGGACACAGAATTCTCTCCGAGGATTTCTTTGTGTAGCGGGATGTATTGACGGTACAATTCCACCAATACTGAAAACAACATTTTGTCAGCAGGCAAAGAAATCATGCTTTGATGGTTTGTGGCCCAGATCGATCTTTATATGCTATAAACGTAAGCTGGTTAGTTAGCGTACAATGCAGTTTGCTTAAGTCGTATGTTTGAAAATATATCATCAGCAGTGCAGCTGGTGCAATAAAAAAAATCGAGGTTGAAAAATTGAAAAGTGAAAAGTCTTTTCACTTTGCAAATTTTGTGAAACACTTTGCACTTTTACTTTGCAGGAAATTATTTTTTTGCAAAGTTGCAGAGTGAAAAGTGAAAAGTGTTTGGTGAAATAGGCCCCTGATTAACAAATTGAACTGGGAAATAAAATATTTACAGCTGCCAATGTGACTAATACAACAAATGCATAAATTTAATAGTTTAGACTTATATATGCCGATATTTGTATAAGGGAGACGAGAAGAAATCGTGTATTTTGCGTTATGACCAAATAACTTACTTCACGATAAAAATACCACCCCTAACACCACAAAAACGCACTTTCAAAATGAAAAAATCATTTAACCACTCAAGTTCACTTATCCACGCACAATTTCTGACGGTTAAAACTGAATTATATCAATTTGCAACGATACCACGGGCCTCGGTCCACTTCGCGGTCTAAAAAGTTTATCTAAGACAGTTTAAAATTCACATTTAAGAATTAAATTAATAATTATTTGATTGATTATTTTCAATCAGTCAAATTCTTTGGAAAACTGGAATAACTGACAACTAGCTAAGTGGCACATAAATTTATGATTGTGAAACGCAAAGTTTTTTGATGAGAGGATTTAAGTTGCGGATAATGTTATAGGGAACTTTAACCAGACATTGTAAAACAAACCCTAAGTCTTTTTTTTTTCTAAAATTGCCCCTACCTTTTAAAGGGGGTAGATAGACCCCCCCTCCCATAGTAAAAAATGCTATCAATTTTTGGCGCCTGAGTTATCGTACCCGTGCCTTCGTAGGTACCTGTAATGAAAAAAAGTTATTGCAAGAAAACATGCGTTTCAGGTTTTTGTCAAAAAAATCGCATTGCGGAGTTTTTATGTTATGATAAGCCTCTCTCCGTTTCTCCTCAAAACACTGGAGAGGATTATTGATCTGCATGTTCGGACCTTCTAAATCTAAATAATTTGTGCAACTACCAACACGCTTATCTTAAAGGTAAGTTAGTGAAGACAGCGTTGCGCGAAGTATTTTCCCAAATTGAGAAAAGTCTCGAGTACAAAAAACATACCCTTGCAGCATTTTTAGATATCGAAGGAGCGTTTAACAACGTAAAAACGGAGTCCATTAAATCTGCTCTGAAAGAGGTTGGAGTTGAATCTGCCATTGTGGACTGGATATATTGCATGCTCAATGGTAGGGTCATAAACTCGCAACTTGGAGACACTATTGTTTAGAAAACAGTTACAAGAGGCAAACCACAGGGTGTGAGAGAAAGTTTTAGGAATAAAGGTATCAAAACAGTGGCCTATGCAGACGACATAGTAATTTTGATATCAGGTAAGTTTCTTACTACTATCAGGGATATTATGGAATCTGCACTTAATGAACTATCTTCATTGGCAGAACAAAACGGTCTCGGGGTTAACCCTTCAAAAACCGAACTTGTTCTGTTTAGAAAGAAAAGGAAACTAGAGGATTTTACTCCTCCTAAGCTGAATGAAGTACCTCTGAAACTCTCCAATGAAGCCAAATATCTTGGAGTAATCCTTGATTCAAAGCTAACATGGAAACGGAACACAGAGGAAAGAACAAAGCGATCACTTTGTGCTTTCTACATATGCAAAAAAACCGTCGGTACACGGTGGGGAATGCTACCGCAAGTCATTCAATGTATGTACACGGCGATAGTTCGTCCCGTACTTACCTAAGTCTCGATAGTATGGTGGAAAGCCGTAGAAAAGGATAGCTACCTCAAAAACCTGAACAAGTTACAGAGATTAGCTTATATAGGAATAACGAGGGCACGGAGGTCTACGCCACAAACAGGGCTGGAAATTATTCTAACCTTCCAGCTCTGGATGAGTACATAAGAAGTATAGCAGCCAAAAGTGAATTTTGACATAAGGAAATGGACTCTTGGAAGCACAGCACCTTTGGTCATGGGTCTATCTGGCAAAGATATGCCGGGCTTGATGTGACCACTGACTACCTTCCACCTTCCAGAGAAGGTGACCGCCATTGCGGATTTTCCGGTCACTACTTCAGCAAAGCAAGTACGGCGATTCTTTGGACTAGCGGGATGGTACAGGCGCTTTGTTAAATCATATAGAGACAGAAGTAGCCAATTAGACATGGGACTAAACGTCCCGATTAGCGTAATAAAAAGGAAGATAGACTTAATAACGAAAGAGCAAATCAATAACTCCTGGATATCCAGGAACGATTGCGCCATCTCTTGAAGTTCATGGCCTAGAATTAATGAAAAGGAAACTCAGTATATTTTATAGCTGAGTAAAAAGAATATTAGAACCCTGATAGGTGTACTAACGGGACACTGTGTCATTGGCATAATGACCACTAGATTGGGTGTACGCACCTGATTTCTGTAGGACCTGTCAGAATATTTAAGAAATAGAAACCATTAAACACCTGCTCTGCGATTGCCCTTGGAAACAGGTTTGTTGGAGAACTGGACGATTTAGCGCAGGTCTCAATGGCAAACATAAGGAAATACATAGAAAGCACAGGCTGATTCGTAAATGAACCAGTCTATAATAACCACTAGCTTAGGATTAATCTCTGTTATAGAGGATCACAATGGACCAATAGGCCCCTCAGTGCTGAACACGCCCCTCCTAACCTAACCTAACCTTTATGTTTTTTGAGAAAATTGCCTTATTTTTAAGTTTTTCACGTCTAGCTTTTTAATGGCTGGCTGATTTTGTTATAATTTTGCAATCTGTTGCTTTCGCAGATTTGAGGTTCGTGCGATTGATTATTATTAATTAATAATAATCATTATTAATTAATTTTATTTTAAAGTTAATACATATGTTGTAGGTTACATATTTTTTTTTTATTAAATCTAAAAAATTCTGCGACCCCACCCAGTCCTGCATTTTATTATAGGCACACCCTAACGTTATACGTGATTCCCTTTTAAACTTAAATAAATTATACATCTTCCTAAAGTGAATGCATTTAAAAATACATAGGAACCTAATTATTATTCCTTTTTTTAAGAAAAGTGTTTTGTAAATGCTCTCTAACCTAAAACAGAATCGAATTCTATGTTTTTCCAAGAGTGAAACCTGAAGCATTCGGTAATTTATTATTATTGAATGTTTATGTTTATCAACTCACAACATAAAAATCATGCTAACATCATTAAAAACCACTGTAAGAGATCTACATTCCACCACTGTCATACTCATAATTCCACTATAAAAATGAAATTGAAATTCTGGGAATTCTCGTCTTTTTTTTCCAACTTCGCCTTTGATTATCTCGACAGAACAATGATTTCGATTTCAATGAAAGAACAAAAACATCGCATCAAGTAATGCAAGTGGAAGTGATGTTGAATAAATTGTTGACGTCTGTTCTGTGTTGTTGGATTCGAGTTGGTTTGGTTTTTGGTATTTTTCTCAATCTCCACTATCAAGTCAAGTCACAACACACAACACAACCTACTCATTTGGTTTTGCTTCTTTTATCATTTTCTGTACGGTGCGATTCCGAATGTTCAAAGAGAAAGAGGCTTAATGAATATTCTCCGAGCTCAAAATAGCTCAGTAACATTTCGAACTCGTCCCGAGTGAGTTCGTTCGGAATCGTCTGTCTGTAAAGAAACTGAGTTCACTCGCTTTGTTGTTATTTTCATTTGACAACAAAAGTAAAATCATACAAAATACGTATTTTCGTTTAGTCCTTGCTATAGCTCTACTGTGAGTGAGACTCAGTGAATTAGAATTTTATTTATAAGTATTTTTCGAAATAAATCCTGCGCATACTCTAAGGAACGTGTTGCATTTTTGTTGTGTCTCTTTCTCTATTGAAGGATTAGTTGCTCATACTACAATCTAAATTTTTTCTTGTAGTAAACATAAATAAATAAAAAAAATAATTCCTTTGTTCTTTGATAAATTAAAAGAATTACAAAAAAAAATCCTTATCGTTTTTTGCACTCGAGTGGGTTCGTCTCATATTTTGTTAAAAAGTTTGCATGTCATCCTCGCGTTTGTTGTGTTTTTTTTTTTTTTTTTTTTTTTTTCGTTTCTTGTTTTTCATGCTCATGTGTGTGGGTTTTGTGTGCGGTAAATTATGTTAATGGCTGTTAAAAATCCAAGAGATGAGTGAAATCAATGAAATTTTAATCAAATAAAATCTTAAAAACATTATTAGTTATCCATTTGGTGGGAAGTTTTGTTAAAGAAAATACGACGTGAATCCTTTTTCCGGTCTTAAATATTTTTGAAATATTTATTTTAATAGTCAGTCAGTTGTTGAAGTCGGTGCGAATAAAGTGAGTGTGAATTATGAGGATTTCGTACGGTCTATGGGTGATTGTGATTCCATGCACAATATTATGGATTACCGAAAGCAGTATTGCCAAATCAGGACAAAAAACGGATCTATCTAGGATTTCAGATGATACTGTGGTAAGTCATAAGGATTATTTCTAATTAATAATAATAATATTAAATAAAAAAAAATAAGAAAAAAAAAATACTTAAAACACATCAGCACGTGGTGACTCATTCGAAAAGGGATATTATGTATGTATGTACATAAACGTACTTGTTTTCGTCCTTACTGTCCTCTTTGGCAGACACTCAATATAGTATAGAGTGGGTTTTCTGTTTACTTGATGCATTTGAGTGAGATTATAAATGAGAATCCTTATAGGATTATTTTTTTTTTGTTTTAATAAAATTAAGACGCGTAGTGTGTGTTATTGCAATCACTTTTGCTACAATTGAATAATAATTATTATAATAATAGTCTGTGATGTAAGATTGCACTTTATTATTAAACTTATTGCTGTCACCGCTGGCGGGGGGTTCAAAAGATCACACATAGTTTTCAGGATACCTACTCATTTCTTTGCATATTTTTTTTAAAAAATTGTATCTATGTAGGTGTACACATGCTATCCGTTGGTCTATTGCTATCTGTTGGTTGTTCGGGCCTGCTAGTATAAATCTGTCACAGACTATTAAGTCGGCATCAATTTTGTTAAATTTTCCTTTGGGTTCTTGTTGTTACAAATTTAATTCACAAATGTTTTTTAATCTGCCTGTTTTGATGAAAATTGCTGGTGTCGGATGATTGAAAAACATACCTAAATACAGTTTAACTAGTAGCAAAGAATATAAAGTTACCAAGAAGTCGCATCTCATGCAAATTTTCTACTGAAAATGCCGGGTTCCAATGTTGGAACCCGCACTTTTGCTTTTTTATGGGCTTTTTAATAATTCTCTCAGCGCTTTTAAAATGAGATAACACACAAATTGAAACAGTCTGCTTTTTTGTCCTTGAAAAGCCCATAAAAAAAGCAAAAGCTCTGGGAGCAGGCCGCAATATTGGAACCCACCATATAAAAATCTGCAGTACAAAAATTGTATGAGATGCGCCTTGGTAACGTTATATTCTTTGCTAGTAGCTACTTATATTTTTTCAGTTACTACTTTCTACAAATTTTACTCATATCCAAGTCCTAATTTTGCTAATTATCCCCTCGATCTTAATGATATTTTGACGGATTTTGCACAAGCTTCACTTGGTTCGTGCGCGCGAAATATTGTTTAATTGTAAAAATTAAATTAAAATCGAATTTATTGTGAATATTTAAAAAGGGTTCCTTTTGCCGGAATGTTCCTTTAAAGCTTATATCTTTGATTCATTTCATCGGGTTGTCATAATAAAAGTCCTTGCAGGAAAAACGGAAGAGCTTCAGTTCCTATTTTTAAAAATATAAGTTAAGTGCGATTACTCCCAAAAAAAAATGAAAACAAAATCGCTAGTTAAAAATACGTAAAGAAACAAAATTAAAAATCTCTTTAAAAATTAAAAATGAATTTCAATATAAAAAAAACACTAACTTAACGTTAAATTTTGGTCTTCTTAAGAAATTCTATAAGTCTATTACATAAAATCAAAGAAACTTCAAATTTTTCAGAAATCCATAACGGACTATCTTTGAGACTCAATTTCATGTTTCGTATTCGCAGTCGTCTGCTAAACTAATGTTTAACTAAACTGCAGTTAAAATCCTTGGATCAATATTATAGGTCCAATTCACAACCAAACTTCATTCTGTATTTATCCAAATAGAATTTCAAGAGTATATAATTATTTCATTTCATATATTGAAATGGGCAACCATAAAAATTCAAATAATTGTCATAAATAAAATTCAATTAAACCTACTTTTAACTAAGAAACTGGTCTAATCTTTTTAGAACACTTTTCATTTATAACACTACCTCCCAGACTATTAGTATTGTTTTCATGTTTTATTAGAATAAAGTGAGGGTTGATTGACCTTTTCTTGTTATTATAGGGGTGTGTTTTGTTTCAATTGATGTTTAAAACGTGTAAAGGTGTGCCTTCAGTATTATTATTCTATAACAGCCGGCAATCATCATTTTATATAATGATGAATAGGTAAATAACGGCATGTTAATAGAGTAAATTCAGAAAAATCAATATAGGTAGGCAAATACTTATTCATCATAATTTATTGTGCATCTTTCTCAATGTCTACTCATTTTATTTTAAAAATAAAATTCAACCGGTCACAATAAAACTACATAATTTCATTGTGAATATTGTGTTGTGGGGTATTTTTTGAGTAAATTATTATGAGTTTTATTGCAAAACTTCAGTCTTGTTTGTACATTATTATAATTGTAGTGTAGGTACTTCCTAAAAATAAAAAATACATACAAAGGTACTCTGATTTTTATTTATCATTAGTTTTTATTAAAATAATAAAATGATCCAAATAAAAATGATTTTTAAGCTGACTTAATCATGAATCATATATCTTTAAATTAAAACCAATATTTTCTCAAGAAAAATGACGGATGTCCCAAATTAATAGAATTTAGTAAAGACTTCGCTCTTTGAGTTATTAAGGTTGTTTCGAAATTAAAACGATAACTTTATATTTCGGAGACAAATGTTATATCCAGGTATCCGGATGCTTATGAATGAGAAAATGAGATATTTGAGATCTGATACTATCCGGATAGTGTCGAATAGTGTCGGATATCAGGATAATTAAATGAGACAGTTGAGGTCCGAAACTATCCGGATAGTGTCGGATACCCGGATCCAGATTCAGATCCGGATCCAGTTGGATAAGCTAAGTTTGTAGGAACTGGTTAAAAAGGGAGAAACGAAAATCTTACCGTCATAAGACTTGACCGTTTTGACAAATTCTAACAAAAATATCCAGGATAGGAGGTGGTTTCTGTTGTGGGGGTGTGGAAGGGAAGGGGTGGTTGATGTCAGAGATTATAAAACTGAAACATATACAGGCTGATTCATATAAGGTGTGACAAAAAGCTAGAGCGTGTTGTTTGGGTCGAGGCAAAAAAAAAAAACTGTCATAGGAGGAAAAATTTTGTAAAAAAAAATGACTTAAAGCAGAAAAAAATTATTAAAAAACAACGGTTACACACATGGCCATGCTATACATTTTTGTAAAGTCAGAAATCAAACTCAAAATTTTGAAAAAAAAAGCAAACAAATTTCAAACCGACTTTTTTCCAAATTTCACGTAATTAAGCATTAATTTTGTTTTCAAAATTCAATGAAATTTTTTGAAATTTAAATTTTGTTTGCATTTTTTTTTTCAAAATTTTGAGTTTGAAAATAAATATTTCACAAGCTAATCCCTTATACTACGTTTTCATTAGAGCCGAAATGAGGTAATTTCGCAAATTACGTAAAAAGTGTTTTCATTATAAATTTGCTAATTTCATTTGACAGTCCAGGCTGTCAACCGCTTGTTGTTGTTGTTTTATACGTTGAATTCTGTCATATTAAATGCGTTCCACTTTGAATGGATTCCATTTGGGTGTGTTCATAAAGTTTTTACGTAATTTCCTACCTAATTTCGTCCAAATTTGGTTGAAATTACCTCATTTGGAAATGTGAATTTGTATGGGAAATGAGATGATTTCGAATTGAATTTGGAAATTTTAAGCGAAATTACCTCATTTGCTCTAATGAAAACGTAGTATTAAACAGATTTATTTAAAAACAAAATAACCCACCGATATTTTAGCATATCAAACTGGATAGTTTCGGATCCTGGATCCTGGATCCGGATCCCAATATCCGATACTATCCGGATAGTTATCATGGATCCGGATCTGATTCGGATATCCGAAATATCCGGATACTTTGAAGCTCTAGTTTTCATCATAATATTGCCCACTAAAGCCGCGACCAGGGACCGCAAGAATTTTATTTCTGTCATTACCTTGACCACTGCTTTCGACTGAAATGCATTTTTTTTGGTTCACTTTCACACCCTAAAAATTTGCTGTAAAGAACAGTTGGGGAACATTTGCAAATGGGCTACATTTGACCTATGTTAAAAATGAGCTATAATATGTGTTAAATACCTAAATACTTCAATCCTGGGTCCTTGAGAAATATTTAAATTTTTTTCCACTAAAAAAAGACAGGCTAGTTCGGCTGGTACCTTTTTGGAATATATTGAAAACGATTATGGTTTAAAACTGCTATTTTCAAATGTTCCCATAAAGTCAAAGCTTCCTCGTGCGTCGTGCGGGGGGCACTTTTGACAAAATGACTTTTAGAAACTTTTTTTCTTTAACAATCGAGTTCGTAGAAACAGAAAATATATCTCTTTGTCTTATCTGGGATAATCGACGTATCTATCAAATGCAGTAAACAAAATTTAAATTTATCAATAATCTTCAGACATTTTAAAATTAAGTTGCAAATTAAGGTACCCCAGTTTCCCCTACACTAGGTAATTGTATTTTAAAAATTTGTATCGAAAGTCATTAAATGTACTATTGTACGATAACATCTACCATTTAAAATAAATTTTTTTTCAAAGGATTTCCGTTTAGTAAAGGCAATTATACTGACATTTTTTTATTTGCTTATCCACAATATTCATTGAAAATCCCTTTTATACCTGTAAATTGATACAATTAATTGATTTTATTTTAACAATTTTAATCACAGCTTAAATATTATTTTTTTTTTTTTTCAATTTATTGATATTAAAATGACAATTTCACGAAATATAAATTAATTAAATTGGTTAATTAAATGCTATTTAACAATTTAATTCACCGCCCTTTTATATTTAGCATTGTTCTGTTCAAGGCCTTATCATGCACATGGTCGGTCAGCTGTCAATATAATTTACACATATTTATGGGGGCCACCCAAGTGTCAAACGTCGATAACACTCTTTATTCCCTAGAATGCGAAACTAAAAAAAAAAAAGAATATAATTTGTGTTTTTTTTTTATTTAAAAAGTTCATTTTCAATACCATATTATTGTAAATAATTATTAAGTGCTGCTTCAATCAATAAAAAGACAAAAGCCAGATTGGAAAAACTATGTATATAGAACACTCGTGCAAGGCTACATAGATGGCAGTCCATTCCCCTGGTTGTTGATGGTGAAATTATTGTTGATAAACAAAATTAACAATAAATGCATAGGTTTTAAACCAATAATCGACATAATGAGGCATCACAATGATAAACACATTCTGTGTCACTTAATTTAGTCTTTGTATTTTATTCTTTCGATAATTCCAACCTTTTGAATTTTTTTTTGACGGGAATTTTTTTTTGTCATATTATTTGGTGTGTATTTTGCTGAAAAAAAAAAAATAACAATATGTATGAGATCCCTTGAAAATATAGATTAAAGAAAAAATTTAAAGAACTGAATTAAATACTTGGCTCATCGCAGTAATAAGAATAACTGTCCTACAAGCAAACACTCCTTTAACCGTGCCTACTCGGAAGCTTATTTTAATCACCACAGTAAAGTTTGGATATCTCCTAAGCATGAAAAGTTGAAAGGTTTATAGGTACGTGAAGTTCTATACAAATACAAACACAAATAGAGCCCAAATTTAATTTTTCCGCACAAAGTTAATGGTACATGCAAATAATTCTGTGCGGAAAAAGAGCGGAGACTTCTCCAAACAATTTGCTACAATTATCAATTTTGCTCATCGAACAGCGTACCGCAGAACGAAATTTTTCGTTTGTGATTTCGTTGTGTCATTTTTGTATGAGATTTTTCGTCTCGCATCAGCAGCATACTAAGCTTAAAGGAGAAATTAATTTAAATTATATGATATCAATCTATAGGCCCAGAGTTTATGTATGCTAGTGATATGCTATTGCAAAGATATAATTATCACGCGCCAATACCTGCTTTGTAAATACAAATGATGTGCGGTCGTGGTTGTCATGTTTTTTTTTGTCGGCAAGCGGAATTAATTATTTTATAAAGTGACAGTATAATGCCAAGAGATGAGGACAATGTCCTTCAATAGAGAGAGTGTTTTTCCACATGAAAATAAAAAAAAACGATTTAAATATGAAAGTTTTCAAGTAATTTTAATAAAAAATATACTAACGTCACTTTTTTAAGAGTAGTACAGTCCTTTTTTAAAATTGATTTGAAAGCGATATACGTCTTGACCCCTCTTTAAGATAATTTTAAATAAGATTTTGTAAAAAATATAGAAAATATAACATTGACCTTTGTTTGAAATGCTGAACGTTTTTTGCCTTGCCTTTTCTTTTTTTTTTCAAAAATTAAAGTACATATTAATCTTTTTTTAATTGGTTGATTAAATGCAAGATAAGTCATTGTTCTCAAGTTATACAAACAAAATCAGATAAATATAAGCGTAATTTTGAGGTTTTTATTCAGAACGATGAGTTTTTTTTTCGATCTGAGAAATTTTTGAGATATGCGTCACTTAACGGTTATTTAAATATAAAAATCCAATAATTATACACTCGGTAGAAAAATTATAGGAAATAAATTTATTTTATTTTATTTTATTTTATTTTATATCTCAGCAAGAGAGAGAGAGAGAGAGAGAGAAAAATCTTTAAAGGGTGGACTTCAAGATAGATTTGGAAAATGACAGAAAAAGTGTTCACTTCTCAAATTTCCTAATTTTGTTTGGCTGTCCAGACGGTCAATCGCTTTGAATGGATTCTATTTGGGTTAGTTTTACTATTAGTCCAGGAAAATTAAAAAAAAAAAAAAAAATGGCAGCATTACGAAAAAATTCCGAAAAAGCTGAATTTTGGTGGAGATATTTATTTTTGTATCTTAAGCATTTTCCAAAAAGTACCCTAAATTTGGATCGGTGCTAAATTTTTTTCGGGGGGTGAAAGGGGTTGAATTTCAGTTTTTTGCTAATTTCTCAAAAACTATCAGTATTTAAAAAAAAATGTGACGGCAAAAAATGTAGCTTAGGTAATTTTACATTAAAAATGTTATGACACTTCTTTTCGTACAATCAATAGGTTTGGAGAAAAAAGTGCACAAACTTTATAGTGTACTGGATTTAGTAAAACAAAAAATTATTGAAGTTTCATGGTTTGACAGGCAAATATTTTTTATCGTATGTATTTGGGAACATTTCCACATTATAAAAAAAAAATTGGCGGAGTGTAAGGGCTAGGGAAAAGCCGCCATTTTGGAATAGCTGGTCATTTTGTTTTGATTTAATAACTCGACTGGATTTTATTTTGTAACAAAATGGCCAATTAAAAACATTAAGAAAATGAAAATACCTACAAACTGAGGTATTAACGATCGCTGGGACTTTTTTCATCTTCAAGTTATAGCTTGTCAAAGTTCATCTATATCTAATATGGTTGAATGGAATTTTTAGCTTTAAGACAACCATTCTGCCTCTCTTGTGGCCTTAACTCCACCAAAACCTTTGTAGAGGAGGGTTGGTGAAATATCTTTGTCCGAGATTATTTTTCAAAATTGTAAAATTTTTCATCAACTTTTGCATTTCAAAAATCGAAAATCACATTGCAGGCGGATTCAATCACTCCTCTAGTTAGAAATTTTTTACCCCTTCTCAAAAATTTGTATACAAAAATGTAGCCTGATATTCTGGCTTAATTTAAGGAAGATGCAATTGCTAGAACAAAAGTTATAGCTTCGAAGGCCAACCATAAAAGCTATAAAAACAAAATAAATATTATTTAAGTAGACCCTACTCTTAAATCTCTTTTATATTATAGCTCAAATTTAGTTTATCACAATTTTAATTTATTTCAGTATAATAAAATTATAGTAATTAATATTCGTTTATATTTTTTTTTTTTTACTTTTTTTTGCAAAGCCTTGATTTGTCTAACAGTGCGAAGCTGGGCGGGGCAGCTAGTTTCTGGTGTTTTGTCTTTACATGTGATTAGATTACATATCTACGTTTTAGATTTGGATTTAATGCATTGGATTGGACTCCATTTCATGACAATGGATTTCTAGCCCTACAAAAAGCTATGGCATGAAATTAATTTGTTCACGATGATTTTTTGGTTTCGACGAACCTATACAGTCTAGCACATATAAAAGCCTTTGCCTTGTTTTGTCTTGTAGCTCTATTGCCTATGCATATCAGGACAGTTTGATCTATTTAATGTGTTGAAATTGATATACATATTTACATGACATAACACTCGGCAAACAGTTTTAGTTTTTACATGACTTTTAACTTGTTTATCTATAAAGAATGCCCTGCTGATTTATTACTTGTTTATGTATAAATTAGGTCAAATAACGTAAAAATTTAGGTTTTTCTACCATTGAATATCAAGTTTTATTGAAATCTCGAGTTTAACAAGACATTTGCCCCTGTCATCTTGATTACACATTCTTCAATGTGAGCATTTTTCTAATTTCACGAGGTGGTGTCGTTGAACAACTTCAGTGAATTTCAGGAATGTCCAAAGCACGGTGCTTAATGAAAACACTTAGCCGAAAAAGACAATGCATATCAAATATTAGGCAAATGTTCAACTTCCACAGACAGGGAATAAATAAAACCAGCTGTGTCCAATAACAAACCATTTCAACGACTATCTCCTACGAGCAAAATACAAACCTTATAGGTCTATAAATAGAACCCTAAGGTACTTCAGATCCATTCAATGAAATCACATCACATTACTTGTGACTGAATCATCATTTTTTTTTTTTTTTTTTCATCAACAGTAACATTTTTTCAAACTAAAAAAAAAACTTCTTCGAAATATATCTGATCTTTCAAACTGTCAAACAGAAGATTGAGGCTGAACACTGATTAGCAGAGGTCATATTCATTGATATACGTTTGAGTCCCTTCTGTCATTCATAAATTGATCTAAAATTGAAAAAAAAAAGAAACAAGAGAAAAAAAATGATCCCTTGAACTTTAACTAATAATCTAAACCATCTGGCGGGACGCATTCAATTTGATATGTATGTGACTGCATATGTATACAAAAAAAAACATGGAGGCGAAGTAAAATATGGTAGTCGAACGGAAGTAATCCCTAGATGTATTTTTTATTCTGTTCAGTCAGAGTCTCTTTTTTCTGTCCATTTTACAGCTCTAATTCGTTCCGAGTTTTTTTTTCCTTCTTTGCATTTTTTGTTGTTGTTTTTTTATTTCACTGGATTTTGATGCAGTTTTATAGTAGTTGAAGTCGTTGTCGCCTCGCCGTTCGTTGTAGGGACAAGATAAATTGAAAAAAAAAATTGAAATTAAACGTTGAAAGAAGAGACGACAATGAAACATACGAAACATGCAGTGCAGAGTAGGTTTGACCCTTAAAATCGAAGGCGAAAAAAAAAAAATTAACCAAGTGGCGGGCGTACAAATGTGGGATGGTGTCGTCGGTCGGTCATATCTTTCAGTGGAATGGAATAACCAGGACGCCTTATCAGTCTTATAGATTGCTATATGCCACTACTGTGTTCACTGATACTGAACTCTGAATGTCTTTTGTCGGTAGTGCTTGGTTCGGTAGTGTAGTATCTAATACTGCACGAGTGTTATGGATGGAAATAGGTTTTTGGAAAAAGTGGATTTACTTTGTTTTCGTTTTTTTCGTCTGATGTTTTTTTTTTTTGTGTTTGTTTTTTTGTTTTGTTTTTTTTTTTTCTTGATTGATTCTATGGTGTCGTTCAACACTTTGGGGGCTTTGCTGATGGGGAAGAAAATTGAAATCAATTGGAGGGCTTCTACTTGACGATGTATGCATGTATGTACTACAGCACCTACATACATATGTACATGAAATATTATTGATCATCATCATATAGACTGGCTATGAATGTTTTTTATTAAGATATTTTTGTTTATGAAAAGTTATGCTTATTATTATCTTGGGTTCTTTATCGCCTATCACTTTGGGGACATTTAATCAGAAATTATAATTAAAAGGAATTCGAATTGAAACCACAAAATTTTAATGAAATTTACAGTGTTGGGATTTGCTGAAGAAACTTTGAGTTTTCGACGAATACACCATCCCTCAGTAAAAAAAATAGCGTAAGGTAAATAATAATGATGCTATTGTAAAAATTTAATCAGCACTTAAATAGTACGTTCTAGGTCTTAGGTGATTTGACTTATAAAATTTTCACCAAAAATCTCTATAGGGCTTTATATGATACTAGCTGACCCGGTGAATTTTAGTCCACCTAACATTGAATAAAAATATTAATGTACCTTTCGAAAGTCAAACCTCTCTGTAGAAAAAATGAAACTCTTGGAATTAAATCGAACTAAATACACTTTTTTACATGGACTTTTTTTTTAATGAATTGGGTTTTTTTCCTATTACGCACATAACTCGCCTGAACATCATTCGATTTGATAGGTGACACATTACGTAGCCCAAAAATTGGAACTATTGACGGGACGAAAAAAAAAAATTTCAAATTTTCGGTTCCAATACGAATCCAACAAAAAAATTGCCAAGCGAATCAGATGATTTTCAACTGAGTTAATACGCCTATAAACAGAAAAACAAATTTAGAAAGTATGAAATTTCACGCGGGTTTTAATTTTTTGTTGTTTTTTCCGGCGGAACTTCCCAATTTTCGGCTCCGTACTGTGTTTACCTGGTTCCATACAAATCCAACAAAAAAAAATGTATGCAAATCGGACGATGTTCAGCCGAGTTAGGCTAGGAACGCACTTGCGATTTCGATCGTGTAACTATTTAGTCGCAAGCAAATAGATCACATGAGTTTCAATATGAATGATTGCACATGCGACCGAGAAATCGCGACGCTTAAGAAAACGGGCAACGCGATTGTCGCAAATTAAAATGAAACACAAATGGAATTTATATGGCCGTACTTGCGATTTAAATTTCTGTGATTAAAAAATCTTAGTCGCGTGATTTTTAAGTCGCAGGAAATGAGACACACGCGTGAATGCACGCACATGTGACTGAAAAATCGCAGCTTTAAAAAAATGAAACAGGTTTTTAGAGAGATTTTTTAGTCGCAACGACTCAAAATTGCGTTCCTAGCCATTTTAAGATGTATTTTCCAATCGTTTGCGATTAATCTCGAGACTGAAAATCACAAGTGCGTGCACAGCAAAAATTTTTTGCGATCACGATTTTCTAATCGCAACGACCTAAAATTGCGTTCCTAGCCTTATGATCGTATACGAACAAAAAAACGGATTCATTTTTTTTATATAATTTCTCTCTAATCTTCATTAATTATGTATTATCAAACTAAGGTACCTATAGGTTGCATACATTTACCAAAAACTAAAGCAAATTTTACCTACCTAAGGTTTCCAAAGTAAGTGAGAACTTAACAGTTTCAAAACCACCCTATCTCCTAGGACAAAGTTAACTTATACACCGATTTGGGTTAATTTTTTTCTTTGGGCGCACAAGTGGTTAGAAATCTTATTGATGTTCATAGAAAGTTGTTTACAAAATAAAATCATAATAAATTCAAAATTCATTGCGAGAATCATTTAATGCATGTGTACAAACATATCTTAACTTTGGGTCCTGTGAATAAAAAAAAGTAAAAGCTTTTTTTGTAAGTAGCTTTTACTAGTAGCTAAAACTATATAGTTCTAGCTAAATCTTTATTTTATTTGAATAAAAAAAAGATATCGCTAAATAGCTTCAGCTAAAAAATTCTAGCTTTTGCTTTATAATTTTAGCTTTTGTTTGTTTATTCAAATGTTTTAACTTAAGTAGCCTTAGCTTAAACTGTTTTAACTATGGAGTGCAATGCAACTTGTTTGGTTTTTTTGTTTCAATCTGCTCTATAGGATAAATATTGGTTACTTGCAAAAAGTGTTTTATCATATCGTTTATCGTCCGTCAGTCTCTGCATCTGTAGGTCCCCTGTACTGTGCATCGAGCTCGAGATTATAGGGGTGGACCGATTTGGTTAAATTTTACTGTGCTACAGTTCATGTAGACTGGGTAGCTCCAATAAAATGGTTTGAGTGATTTTTTAATGTTCACTAAACGCATCTTCAATATGTATCCAATATAAAAAAGACATTAAACTCAGATATCTTAAAAATATCTGCATCTTCTGCTCAGAGGTTAATGCACTTCCTCTACGCTCTGTGGAATCCCCTAAAAAGTATTAAGAAAGCCACAGCACATTTTCTTCTGAAAACCGAAACATACTATGAAAGTCATCATCAGTGATTTCAGACCGTTTTCTAAAGAATTTCGCTGGTCTAACGCTTATAAACTCGGCCATATTCGCACTAAAACTGAATAGAATAATGAAAATAAGAACTAGTCAATCCTTTCTAGACAGGAATGAAAGAATCTTGAAATTTTTAAAGCTTTTACTATATTATTTTAGGTTAAGCTATTTTTATTCACACAAATTAAAGATTAAGCTGGAAAAACAAGCTAAAACTGAATGAATTTAGCTTTGGCTATTTTAAAATAGCTACTACCAGAAAGGATCTTTAACGAGATATAGCCAAAGCTATTTTTTATTTTTTATTCACACAAAACTCAGATTTTACTTAAAAATCTAAGTTTAAGCTTTAGCTTTTTTCTTTTTTCTTATTCACCAGAAAAACCGCTCGAGAAACAATACAAAGACTTTTCAATTTATTCAATTCAAAAACTTTTTCCAAGCCTTCAACTATGTATCTATCTAGTATGTGGCATGGTGTTTAAATCTTTATCACTTATCACTTCTTTATCCAATAATAAATTAATTTTCAAACAAATTTCTTAAGTTTTTTGAATTCGCTCAAAACGACCACAATTGAATAGATAGAAGAACATTGAAAGAAAATTCCTTTCAAATAAAATTTTCTAATCAATGAATTCCAAACTAATGCAAAAAAGTACCTAACCTAAGCATTTCGAATTAAAGGTCTTGAATAGGTAGGTATACTTACAGAACCTACATAACAGTCAAGAATGCTTCTACTTCTTCTTTTGTAAATGAAATTTCTTCAACACTTTCTTCGACATTCCTTCACCAAAAACACAAAAAAAAAGAAGTAAGAAGAAATAAAAACTAAGAACACGTCTAGAAGTGACTTTTCTATCCTCAGTTCTTGTGTGATTACTGTTTAATTAAAAACCTTTAACGTTTGAAAAGTCATCTGCCGACAGCCACATCCAGCCGAAGAAGTAGCAGCATCACAAGTTGCAGTGTAAAAAGCAGTAGCAGCAACAGCACGCTCCAATATGTAAAAGGAAAAAAAACACCCTCAGAAAGAACATGCATTTCAAATTAATTCAAATTGAATGAATTGCATATATCCAGTGCTGGCTTTGCAAATATCTGGCGCCCTAGACGAATGCGAATGGCAGAGTAATTACATCATTGCTGAATAAATAAACGAATACATTTGGTGGCACAACGCTTCATGAAGAACCAGGGCCTAGTGACTTACAACTCTCAACCATTCCTGTGTGCGTGTCTGCAGGAATGGAGGGGACCTACGGTTTATTGCTGAATCCGAACGGCTAAGGTGAGCGGCAATTTTCTGTGACAGGAGATACTCTTGGAGGATTTGTCACTTCCTAGCAAGAGGCAGTAGCCCGGAAAAAAAACTTAAGGTCGAAGTGGCTGCGGTATTGAACCCAGACTTCTGGCGTGACAGTCCAACGCGTCTTGCATACAGAAGGCCTACCTAAGAGGTCTTGTACCCCTATATTCATGTCTATGGTATTCAGCTCTTTTATTAAGTATAGTTGTTTTAATGGCATACCTTTTATCTGGGCTTTCAGAAAGAAATGCATTTTTATTGCAGCAACGCCCAAACCACAGTTTGCAAGACTTGCATATTTGAGAATAGAAAGGAAAGACCTATCGAACTGCATCATTGAATTTTTGCTATACTTCACACCCAAAAATTGCTGTGGGCTCTTAGTCTATTACGCCACGGACTAAAATTGCTGAACCACGAGTTAAATTTTGAACAGCGTTTGTACAACTAGCCCTGACTGTTCGTTCAGAATTCGAAAAATTAAAAAATATTTTAAGAACGGCCGCACGAGGGACTTTCAAGCCAAAAGTCGAGCCTATTTCTACTTAAAAATTATTAATAAGTCCCCCTCACTTCCATAAATAAATAAATGTGATGGCACAAAAGCTCATTGAGAGCCTAATGACTTACAACACTGAACCATTCCTGTACGCGTGAATGGAGTTGACATACAGTTTACTGTCGAATCCGAACGGCTAATGTGAGCGGCACTTTTCCATTACAAGAGATTCTCTTGGAGGTTTTGTCAATTCCTCGCAAGAGGCAGTAGTTCCCGCCTATCGCTTTAGCAGTTCAAATTCAGCAGAAAATGGCCAAATTCATAAATGTAGAAATGCAGCAGACCTGCAAGATTTGCGTTCATAAATGAAAATAGACTGCATTATCTGTGCATGAGAGCAGTTGACTCTTGCGTTCATAAAATTAACATGACAGTCAAAATGCGATCACGTTTGCAGTGGTTTTTGTTTTGTTGCCGCGTTGCAGGAGGAATAATTTTAATTTTTGCCATAGTTTAGTTTGTCTTTTTTTCAATGCAGAACTGCCGCATACTTGCAGCAATTTTTCTGTTCATAAATGCATTGAATAAATATTTTATGCATTGCATGTGCAAAAAGGTTGCAATTATGAACTCAGCCAATGTCTAGGCGCCTCCATTACTGCTGTGAACATGTACACAGGAATGTTTTAGATTTATTAGTAAATATGCCAAAGTTCTCAACGAATGTCGCGCCACGAAATGAATTTTATTTACTTTTTAATTTTAAATAAAAACCTTTAAAACCATAATAACAACAGCCGGCCCCTTTGAAAGGAGCGCCCTAGACGGATGTCTTGTTTGCCTTTATGAACGTACCAACCCTGATTTTATACACTTCATCCGTATGAATAGATAGATACATAATATTCGTATCATACATACAACCACCACTAGTGCACATGAATCAACAATGCGTTTTATCGTTTCCTCTTCTCTTATCCGCTGTGTACGCAGTCAGCGCACGAAAGTAGTTAAAATTAAAAAAAAAATCAAATAACAAAACAAAAAATAAATTCAAGACGACGACGACATCGAACACAATAACAAAAACAACAACTACGAGAGCGCGACTCTGCGAATAATTCAACCCAACAAAGAATAAAGTTGAGTAATTAAAATTTAACGATCCTCGAGGCGATATCCACCCTTGCGGAGCTGCAATTCATGCATTTAGAGAGTACCTATATATAGTAGCTTGCTCCTACGGGGTACTGCATAGGGATTTTCGTTGTATTTCCATTTCAGCAATGCCTCGCCAGTACTTTGTCAGATCGTCAGCAAAACCATCTCTCTAGTAATTCCCCAAGTGGAACAAAAAAATAGTGGTGAAGCCTTGAGTCCGCACTTCGAGGATATATACTTTACAGCGTAAATAAAAAAATCAACACCAAGCTACAATACAAACTATAAATATAAAAACGCATTGCATTTGATGCAATATATAAATAAATATAATTCGCTTTAATATTCACACCGATTTAATAGAACGTTGTTCTGTGCTGAGCAATCCTTAATTGTGTCACGTATTCCATGCAGTTTCCATCAGTTCCTCCCGACGACGAAAACGACGACGCCGATGTCATTCCCATTCCAAGGATTATACTCTTCCCCCAAGAGTGTGGATGTATCCTCTATCGTCCGCTTGGTGCTGCAGTAAGCAAAACTTTCCCTGCATTCACTGGCGTCGATGACGAAGTATAGACGCCTCCGCTGAGCAATTGGATATCCTTTGCATGTACAGCACAAGATTGGCGGCAGCGGTGGTGGTGGTGGTCTTTGGTGGCGGGTTGAAAATTTGCATTTTCCATTGAAAGGAACTGCCGATGTGCTTGCTGCGTTATCCTCTTGAATTTCAACGAAATAAACCAAACACAAACGACGACGACCGAGACCGACAAGTCGACGACGACTTCCATGCTCATTTATACAAACGTACAGAATAGATAGATACACACACATAACATTGCTGGGTCGATCCGGTTCGTTTCGGATTGGTGTCGTGCTTAACTGCACTTGACTGATGGAACTGGACTAATTTGTGATTCCGAACTTGTGGATTCTGTAATAATCGAGAACAAGGATTGCGCGAAGCGAAAATGTCACCCATGGGGCATTTGGGTTTTGCAACTCGATTCCCAATCGACACAAAGAAATTGAAGGAAATTTCGCTTTATAATCATCAGGAAGTAGTATGAGTGAGCAACAGGCGTTTTAGCAGAAACACTTGACTTACGGATAGGTTGTATAATGTATATATAGGTCAAACAGTATCCTGCGAATGATCCTTGTTAAAGGAAGTTATTTCAAATCAATTATTTAAATGAGAGTGCCACAAATACAGATTACATAAGTGTATATGGGAGTCTGAGCATTTGAGTTAGCAAGAGACATTTGGTGCTTCCGAATTCGAAGTCTATTCTATTTTATTTCACCAAAGAAGGCATATTCCATATTCTTCAAATTAGAAATCAACAAATAATGCAACAGGAAAAATTTTATCTTTGAAAATTTGCAGGGTAAAGCATACTTAAATTCAGCTGAAGAGCCGACGGCGGCGCTGCGGGGCGGGATCAATTTTTCAGCTTGCCCATGACCTCGGAAACAAGGGACTCCTCTCTCTCTCTCTCTATAGTTGTTTTTGGCTTTAGTAATTATTGTAACTGCTATCGATTAAGATATTTGATGGCGAAAAAAACTGTATTCCAACTCAATCGAATAGAGGCCAGTAAGGGTAGATGAAAAAGCTTATAGAGCAATGAGTTATACTATCTGGGCCTGCTAATATGTTTATGTTAAGGTGTTTTAAAGTAAGTACAACTGCACGAGTACAGTTGAACATTTACATTCGTATTTATTAGATTTCCTTAGAGACATACTTTGGAATGGAATATTTTGCACTTTAGAAAAATCGCATTTTGTTAAAAAATAGTTATTAGTGGCCTAGCATACAACCATTTTTTGGTTAAAGAATATTTTTAAAAAGTCAAAATAGTGTTCCGAAATTTTCAGAAAATAATTTTATAGGCATTTAAAATAAGTTTTAATTTTTTCTTAACTCGAATTTTTCGGAATATTTAGTTCTTTAATAAAATTGGCACCAAACGTGTTTTTATTCTTACGGACACAGTAACAGTATAGGTACCGTCCATACAATTGTTAAAATTAATATACCCGCCTGGAAAAAGAATCTAGTTTTCAATAAGGCCCTGGCAAGTTTTTCATAGTTACTAACAAGGGTCTAGCAAGGGTTACTATAGGCATTCACTAGGCCCTCGCCAGTTATGAACCTTTTTGCCTCGTCAGTTAAATTCTGCCTAAGCCCTGGTTTCCCATGGTTTTCCATTCAACCATTTCAGATATGGGGGTCAAAGCTAGAAGCTGTCAGTCGCTCTATATTTTATTTATCTAGATAGACATCTCCTTCCTCGATGCCCACCACCCTGGTTATACACTCTAAATGATCGTTGTCGTGGCCAGTCCATGTCTATGGAAGAATGTTGCTTCGAAGACTTCAGTGTGCTTACCACGTCTCAGCCTGCCGATAAACTGATGGTCATCATCCTGGTTGGTCCTGTCTTAAACATAGCTCTGATAGTCCCTATATTCATGCCGTTTGTTTGCATTTGCGTCCGTTTTAAAGCATGCAGCGCTTGGTAATGTCATTGTGCTTCTGTGGCAGTGCGCTTTCTGTTGCTTATATTGCGAGATTGGGATTCAAAAACACGTTTTTTCTTCTTAAAGATGATAGAAGTTCACTAATTTCACTAATTAACCGCGAATCCATTGTATTTTATTTTAATTTTAATTTTTATTTTAATTTTTATGACCACTAAAAAATTCTTGCGCATGCAAAATTGAATAAACTGACGATGAATTTATTGTCATTTATTTGGTGTGCATGCAAGTATATGTGAAAGACTATAGGTAAGTTCGGTGAGGATCTTCGGAACAGTTTAGAACAGAAAAGAACAAGTTCAATGAGAAATTTTCTGTTCTTAACTGTTCTGGCTTGCTGTTCAGTGAGTCTATTTGCACTTGCTTTTTAGGTAGAAGAACTACTGAGAACAGATTTCTGAGAAATTTCAAAATCAGTTGTGGTTATGTCTTATTCTGTTTTGTCTGCAGTTGTGATTTTACTATTTGACACACCGATTCCCAATCCAAATTTGAAATTTACACAGTTAAATAAACACTAAGATTTTTATTACGATGTAACAGGATCCTGCTTTTATTAATTTTTGTAAGATGAGAGGCACTAATAGGGGTCTGTCATGTTTTCCTCGTCCATGTTTTCCTTTCCGAAAACTTGCTAGGGCCTCGCCTAAACTTGCCAAAAACTTGCCATTTTTCCATGCGGGTAATTTAAAAGAAAATCTTGTTATTCTCGATTTTGATGAATTTTTTTTGTGAGCATTAGCACGATTTACCAACTTACACTGAAGGTTTTGTTAATATCTCATAGAACCATTTTTTTTTGTAGTTTTTGACTATTTCATTATCTACTCAACCAGTGTTAATTAATTTTTTTTTATGAAAACACTTCTATAATATGTATGTACCAATTTTGAAACAAAACTTTTGTTAAGATTTTAGGAATTATTTTTTAAAATTTAATTAAATTGCCTACTAAAAACTGACTAATTTTTGTTTACTAAAAATAAAAAGAAATGTATACAAAATTTATAAAAAAAATAAGAAAATAATTTTAAAATTAAGTCCTTATAATTTAAGAGTTATTTCTCAAAAACTAAAAAAGATTTTCACATTTGGTTCTCAGTATTTGACTTTAAATTGAAAAGGGCATTAAAATATTATAAATATTAAAAAAAAAAAAAAAAAAAAAAGTGGCACCTAAAAACGCATAACTTTGAAAAAAATTAACTTGAAAAAAAAAAAAACTTGATTTAAAAAGCATAAATAAATGGAATATTTACTTTCAAAAAAGATATAGCATATCGTGGGATGTACTTTCTTTAATTTTGTATAATGTTTTTTTTCTTCTTCAGAAATTGCCCCTTCCCGCCTCAGGGGGGGGGGGGGGGGGGGGGGCAGATAAAGTTTTTTGTCCAAACAATTTTTTTCTTAGAATGATTCCAGGAATCATCCCCCAAAATATAAGGCACGAATTAACGAATTAGGGGACACCCCGTATTATCAAATATTTTTTCAATTTTTTCATTTTTTCTTCAAATTTTTTAGTTTAGAAATTATTTGTTCAATATTTTTTTTTTAATAAAATAAAATCCGGCTTTACAAAAAAAAAACTATGTGGAATAATATCAAAAGTTTTGCCCTTGTTAATACTTCTTGTGTTATTTTAAGTCAATTTTAAAGAAAATTGCCCTTAAACCACCCCTTCCATTAAATTTTCTTTCTTATCTCTTTATGCGAATCACCCTGTGTACATAGACAGAAATTTTTAATAATTCATATTTTAAAAATATGAATTTTTCAAAGAACTTAGCTAAGTTTAAAATTTCAGTGCCCAGTTATTGGCAAGTTTATGAAGTCTTCGTTACTGTTTCTCCCCACCTTGTAAACTGTAATAAATATTGTGTTTCAAACAATTTAAATGAGATTTTTTTCAAGAAAAAAAATAAAAATAATTTAAATTAAAAATCCATTTTCTACTTGAACATATAACTCCCAGTGGAATTTTTATCGAGATAGGTAGGTACAGTACTTAATGGTGAACTTCATTATTTATAATTGAAATTTTCAGAAACCAATTATAAATAATTAAAGGGAATAACAAGAAAATTGTCCGATATCTATTCAACCATTTTATTTTGACGGTAAATCTATCTTTAGTCTATACCTATAACACTCATGCATGGTTCCATTTGGCCAATTGAAGCAATGCTTACTAGGTACACAGCACCACTCTTAAATATATCCAAACCTTCACATAATTTCGTTAATTATTTATAATGAATGAGTAAACCTGACTGTATCATATTTCCTAATCACAAAAAATACGATAATGTTTATAATCATCAACGAGCTCATTTGCCGTAATTGCAATAGGAAACATTAGTTTCAAAATTCTTAAATCAAAGAATCAAGTCCCACGGTATCGAATTTCCACTCTGCCATCACAGTTTTCCATAATCGCATCAATGGCAAATCTTTTTGCAACAACATCAAGGTAACATAAACCTATTAAAACGTGTTTCCGTTGTTGGGCGCCAGTGCCAGCTCACGTTTTTGTATTCATCAATCCTTCTGCCATGTTGTATGTAAATAATTTAATTCATAGAACCATGGTGAATGGACGTTATTGAACTCAATGGATCAAGCAGGAGGCCTTTAAAGTTGACTGGGAGAGTTCCTATAAAGTAGTGGCGACCCGTATTCTCAGTGTTGAAAATTTTGACTTAAATCATCATACAAATACAAACTGATGATCAAAATCCACTTCAAAAATCTCCCTCATCGTCATTCGATGTCTCTTGCAAATAGCTTTCATTCCGACACCGATGAGCTTAATGACGAAGGTATTACTCGAATT
This sequence comes from Epistrophella euchroma, assembly GCA_947049315.1. NCBI lineage: Eukaryota > Metazoa > Arthropoda > Insecta > Diptera > Syrphidae > Epistrophella > Epistrophella euchroma. The sequence continues at coordinate 43,333,006 of OX346248.1, forward strand.
TCCATTCATTTCCATATGGCCTGAGCGAAAGAGTCCAGGTCCCAGGTTCATAAATCATGAATTACATGCCGAAAAACGTATGTTGGTCGCTTGGTCGGCCATTGGTTTTCTCGCTCTCAGTCCGTCTGTCTTCCATTATGCAACATAATGTCCACTTTAAGGCCAATAATTTACAGATCCATTGCACTCCAAGCGCCCCATACCTACTACAAATGCAGTGTGTTTGGCGGCATGGTGGTTCTGTATTATCTGGTCGAACGAGTATTTCGCTGGAGTAGGTTACAATTAAATGGCAATTCACCTCTCGTGCGCGCCCAAACAGCGCACTGAAGTTGGTACCTAGTTGATGTATAAGTGGCTTTTAATTACAGGTTTCCGTTGATGTCGTAGTCGTCCACGAACGCTTGGGTATACATATATACCTAACTGCTATTTTTATATAGGTAAATGTGTATTGCAATGTAAAAAGTCAAGTCATCCAATCCGCGAACAATGCACTATAAAACATCACAGAGATACGAATTGTGTCATTTGATTGATTAAGAATCGATTTGATTTCGTGTTTGTCTCTGTCCGTCTGATGTCTGGCACTGGCAGTGAACTGGCGACTTCCGGCAGCCAATTTTGGTGGAAAACATAAAAATAACCACAATAAAACCAATTAAAGGTTGGTCCGTTACAAATGTATATTTTTCATAAACAAAGAATAACATGATTGTCCCTTTTGATATGCTCGATGCTGCCTCCTTTTGCCAAGTCAATGGTACACGATTATTGCAATAAACTTGTATCAATCATAATTGCCAACTGAGTTAGAATTATAAAAAAAGAATTCGTGCATTTTTGTTTCACGCTTTTAAAGAACACGATTTATGGTCATTTTCACAGTCCAAGTTAAAATTTAGTTATATGGGGTGTCTCTGCTATCTCGTGCATGATATTTTGGAGGATATTCCTGTGATCATTCTGAGAAAAAAAAATGTATATACGAAAAAATCTGTTCCCAATTGAGGTGGTGAGGGGCAATTTATGAAAAATTTACTTAAATTCAAGTTCTTAAAATAAAAGTTTTTGAAAAATTAAATTTCAGTCAGAATTTTTGAAAAAAAAAAAACTTTAAAATATTTGCATCTGGTTTTCAGTGTTTGACTAAATATTAGGAGGAGAATTGTTGAATGTTATAAAGGCAAACACTACTTAATAACGCACAATTTTTAACAAAATTAGTTTAAAAAAAAAAGTTTTTAAACACTGCACTGAGAAAATTGAATTAAAAAATTAGTCGAGAAACGCTGAAAAATGGAATAAAACTAATGTATTTTGTTGTTTTCATCGTTTCTCGACCAATTTTATGCATGCGAGAGTTACAGAACATAGGTCCAGGCCCATTTTAAAGAAAATTGCCCCGCAGTTCTGGGCTAAACAAGGAGATATAGACCCCCAATCACATACGATTATTTTCTTGTATTGACCCATCTTTCAAAAACTACAATGTTGCCAAGTTGCGTTCATACAATGTTCTTAAATTTCAGTTTACGCTGTAAAACTCAACGAGCTTAATGTAAAACTAGCCATTATTTTAAGAGGCTTACAGACTTGAAAACTGCCATGACAATTCTGCTAAAATTATAAAAATTTGTTCCTATTAGCAGCGAGGGTTTCAATAAAATCCGCAGTTACGTAATGTAAACGTTACGTAATTACTTAATGCAAACGTAATGTAATTACGTAATGTAAACGTGATGTATTTACGTAATGCAGACGTTACGTAATGTAAGAGTTACGTAATGTAAACCAGCAAACGTTACGTAATGTAAACTGTGTAGAGCTACGTAATGCGTGCTTAACATTAAGTGATGCTAACGTTACTTAAACGTAAATGAAACCTTCCTGAAACAATCAATATTTTAATGAACGAATTTTCGCATATCGCTCAAGCTCGCATTGCATGAAAATTTCACTTAACTTATAAAATAAAATAAATTTGGTCCCGCAACAGTTCATGGAATAGAGAACCCGAGTGTTGTGTACGTTTCTGCAGGAATATCATTTACAAACTTTATAGGCTTACCCACGACTTGACTGTGAAAATCACCTTCGTTGGCAATACTGCAATTGGATAAAAGCATATGAATGTGAATTTTTTTGGGCTTCATGCTTTTTCTTCTTCTTACTCTCTTTCTATCTCTTTCTCTCCCTGCATAAAGATATTGGCGGCTGGAAGGCGAGTGGATAATTCAAAATTTACATAATTCCCGAAACCAAAACAAAACAGAAAAGCAGTAGCAATGTTACATGAACCCATCCAGCGTGTACAGCAAACCATGCACAATGCACGCTGTGCGGGTGCAACAAAGACCCACATTATGTGCTGTACGTGTGTAACGATGACGATATATGCAATGTACAGTACATACACCCCTCCGTACTGGAGCTAGATGGTGCGATATAAATCAAATCGAATCATATGGAGCAGATGGCTTTGGATGTATGGAACCTGCGGGGGTGCAGGTGCAGAAAAACTGGGCTTCTGATGGTTAGAATTCAGAGAGGCAAAACAAACCATCAATGCAGTTAGATGGAGCTTTTCGTATTTGGTGATGATGAGGATGACAAGGAATGAAAACAAGAACGCGGCAAGCATAACAATCGCCAAAGTGCATATCCGTATACCAACTCGTACACTCATTCACATATTGCTTTGCGTTTGCATTATTATCTGATGGTTCGCATGATTTATTCGGATAAGCTAAATGCGTCGTCGTGGCAGTGGGGGATGAAGACGAGTATAGTGTAGTGGTGCTGTATAGCATATGCATGGCAGATGCCATGACGGCTCTTGACACCAACGCATATATAAATGCACTTGGAGAATGCGTTTGCTAATATGTGGCACCCTCCTCTGCATGTGTGCAGGGTTGAAGTTTCTGCACTCCATCATATACCCTGCAAGTTACAGCGATGAATGTGAACTCAATTAAGAAAGACTGATGCACTTCTTTTTTTCGTTACCATGATGGCGCCAAAAATACTGCGGATTGCAACAACAGACCATGCATTGAAGATTCAACTCCCCGAAACAAAGCAGAAAAATGTCAAATTACCACATGTGGCGTAGTCCGTACTTTATTGGTTATGCAAAAAAATAAAAAAAAAAAAATAAAAAAAAACAGTTTTGATCTAATTTCACAATAATGCGTCATTGGCTTGTGTTTCAGCTGCCTCTGAATTAATAATAATAATAAATTGGTGATCGTGCTAATTTCACTGTTGTTCCATCTCATTGGTTTTTATTCATGTTTCTCCATTATTTACCTTGGAACGGATGCGATTTGCCGCTTTGATTTTTTATTTCTATGATCATCATCAACATCTAACAGTCTGAAAGTTAAAATGTCATAAGTCGAGTGAAAGTAAAAAATTCATGACGTCATAGAATGATTTATTTTGAATGATAAACCGATGAAAGCTCCAATCTTTCTTGTTAAAAATCGAAACAAACATAATCATCAGCAGGTGGGTAGGGGCAATTTTAATTTAAGCTTTTTCGAAGGTTTGAATAATATCCTTTCCATATAAGCAGAGCTATAAAATAGTAAAATACCTTTAGTACAGTACCAACTTATAACCTAATAGCTAGTAAGCACCTATACTCTGTCCAACAAAAATTGTCAATATAGGCCTTATGGGAAAGCTTTTTTCAAATTAGTGGGACCTAACGAATTTCCAAGACACTTCACAAAACAAAATGCCACTTTCACTAATCACGGACTTCCCCGGCATTGTATTTGTCATTTTTTTTTAAAGAGACGTACATCCCTCACGTCCTGGCCCGTCCACAGCAGCCGTAGGCTCACCACTGACGATCTTTTGTTGTTGTGTTTATTAAAAGTATTCATACAAAATTAGCTTTAGCATTGACACACATCAACCACTCCTTTTTCTATAGTTTGTATTCAAGAGCTTACAGAATTAATTCTTTTTTTTTAAGCTTTAAGGATCAAAAAAAGTATTTATTATCAATGGTAAGAGCATTTATGTATATGCGATAGACTTATGCACTAAACTGCAACCAAACTGAGATGCAAACGTTTTATCTTCCCAGTGTTGAAAATCTTTGTTGGACAGAGTATAGTTGTTATTTGAATTTAAAAAGGGCTTAAAAATGTTTTTAGCTGTCAAGTAAATTATAGTCATAATAAAATAATTATTATATAAACTGCACTTACAATATTACTCTGTGGCTTTTAAGTATCAACTTTTCTTTGCTATTTTATAGTATAGGTATGTTTATGAATTATTGCACGAAAAACTTGGAAGAATTTTAAACTTTATTTGTATTTTTTTTTATTGCTGGAAAAGGTTAAAATTTAACTTAAATTGAAACGCAACCTCTCAAACTATAATATGCGAATTGAATTAGAGAGATTTATAAACAAAAACAAGTCGCCGCTTGAGGTAAAAATCATGTTTCTTTCAATCAAGTTCGCAAACTCATTAAATTATTTTTCTCTATTCAGCATGAGCATGAATAATTAATTTTTACGTAATGTATTATCCCCAGTTTAAAGGTACTTTGTGCCCATAAACTGAAATTAAGTTTTAAAATGTGTCAGAGAACTTTAAGTTTTAAGAGCATTTATTCTTACACAGATTTAAATTGAAATAAAACACATAAGACAATGTAAGTTGCCATGGTTTTGACTACTTACATTTTTGGCTATTCGTGTTTAAAATGATTTTATGCCTATTGCTTGTTGATTGGCTCGAATTGAAGGGAATCTAGAATTGCAGTTTTCAACCACTTTATCTGTATAGGTATATTGGTAATTGGGTTTTTGCAGCAACACTTGTAGGTAACTAACGCTAATTTGCGCTAACCCTCGCTAGTTTTCTAGTCCGTGGACGATTGTTTACACCATTTCAATTCAGAGCAGATTTAGCATTAAAAAAACTGTTCGGGCTAGCGTGCACTAGCACGTACCTATTCACTTGCTAGCGTGAAACCATAGGGTTCCCAACTGTCCTCTATTTGGGAGGACAGTCCTCCTTTCCAACTATTGGTCCTCCCGTCCTTCTTCACTTAAAAATGTCTTCCTTTTCGAAAATCTAAAGAAAATAATCAATGATTCATTTGATAAGTATATACCTTTTGTGTTTTATGTGTAAAAATGTCAAAATTTCTGTCATTTTATATCAATTGTTTGTCATAATCCTGCTTTATGACATGATCTATGTCATAATCTTGGTTTATGACAAATGATTGGCATTAAATGATACAATTAATGACATTTCGTCACTCGTCTAAGCATATTCAAATACTTTTTCTAAATGGTAAATGTAGTTTTTATGTATTACTGCTACTACATATCCCGCAGGATCAATTGGAATGCACATTTTTTTTTTGCTGCACGCATTCGCTCTATGTGCGCGAGAAAATTTCATGATTTTTGCCAAAAATGCTAGGCGTTGAAATACAGTTTAAATTCTTATGAATGAGAAAAAGTTTAGCAAAAACTTATAACTTTCCTCAAAATCTTTCGAACTTTGCAATTTTTTTATGATTTTATTTATATTTTTTTTTTTATGAGCATACTTAAATTTGTGTTTCTATTTTCATATTATTTACGCCTTTTTTTTTTTAAATTTAAGTATGCCAAAACGTGCTTGAAAAAAAAGTAAGTTTTTCCAAGTGTACTCTAGGCCCCAAAAAATTTACAGTAGGATTAATTCCATCGAAGAAAACGTAGCAAATACTCGATAGGCCCTTGATGGTAAAAATTCTTTGAGAAATTTTTGCTGTCCCATCAGAAATAACCCTTTTATATTTATAGTTACATATTCATTTTCAACATTGAACTTTTGCATTCTGAATAAGCCCAGAAGTGGTTCGCGTTTTAGACCAGTAAGCGAAAAATCCCAGTACCGAATCTCAAATACAGCAATTTTTTATTTATTTTTGTCTCGAGGCAAAAATAAATAAAAACTAGGTAAGGGCCTAGTATGATTTCGATAGTAACCCTTGCTGATCCCTTTTAATAAGCAGCTATGTAAGACTTTCTAGGGCCTCATCTAAAACTAAATTTTTTTCCAGGCGGGGGGGATTTTATTTATACTGAGGTTTCAAATTTTTTGTTTTGCTTTTATTTAAAAAAAAAATGTGTCCTTTGATTTCGAAGAAAGGTGGGAACCCTAAGCATAATCGACGACTACGTTTTTGACTTTACCCATACATTAGATTTACTAGCGTATGTACTTGAATACCAGAGTTGGCCATAACCACGGCCTTAAGCCTATAATTGTGGTTAAAAAGCAAATGGCTTCAAGCCATTCAAGCTATTTCAATGTACTAAATAATCATTTTAACTTTAAACTATCTCAAATTTTCATATTATTCTTGTAGGTGTTTGTTCGTCTACATCTACAGTGAGTTGGTAGATCTGACAATATTTTGAAGTCATTTAATGCTGTAAAAATCAGCTGCCAATGAGTCACAGTGAAAATTTCGTTATCAGACAAACGATAACTCAATTTTTTTGTAATTGATCCTATCGTTTTTTGGAAATTTCCTATGAGATTTTTTTTAAGCCATTAAAGAAAATCTGATTATTCTTAAAAATTCCTTTACTAATATTAATAAAAATATTTATAGGAATACCTTTCATTCTTTTATTAAACAGATAAAAAGAATGGATTTCTGGTTTTAAAAAGAAATTATTGCATGACATGAAGCAAACTATTCTTTTCGCGGACTTTCATTATTTTAACTTTAAAGACTTTTCGAAAATTACCGCGTTAAATATAAGAAAGAAGAAATTAATAATATTTCTTATATAATAATTTTTTTTTATTATTTATTATAATATTTCTTATAAGCGGTAAGTTCCGAAAAGTCTTAAAAGTTAAAATGTATAGCATGACATTGCAGTGGTGGCCGTTTATTTAAAATGTTTTTTTTTCTTCAATTTAAAGTATTGTTTTTTTTTTGGAAAATTTCCCCTCCCGCCTAAACATGTGGACCCCGATTTTTTTTTGTCTCGACCCAACTTACACGCCCTAGCTTTCTGTCGCTTGTATTCCGATAAGGTATAAGATACCTACCTTTGGAGAAGAACTACTCCATAAAGTGCCAAGATTAAATTAAATCTACTCTGACAGTCTCAGATTTCCTTCTAACGAAATTAAATATTTTGCTCAATTCCATTCTGTTTTCTTCCCCTTAAAGAGGAAATTTCTTTTGGGACGAAATACTTTATGTATAAATTAATTCTTGGAACCCAGCAATCAGTCTATTAATTTTGTATAAACAAACTTTCTTAGAATTCTCTATGCTACTGGTGTGAAATTAGGCACCATTTAAAGCTATATCATACCATCCATACCATACAATACTATTTCCTTCCATATATTGAATTCATCAGATGACGATGCTGAAAACCCAATGATGCGTACATAAAATTTCTTTAATATTTGAAAAAAATATTGCCATTTTTAAATATTCTATAAAATAAAAAATCTTGATTTTTCAAAAAACTAAATATTTATGTCGATTATGGAATCCGCAATAGTGGATTCCGCAGTGATTCGCTGTACATTGTTCTTCATAATCAGAAAGGATATATTTTTTTGGTTTTTGCAGTATTTTTTTAATTTATAATAAAGAAAAGAAAATTTAAAAAAAAATTTGTACAGTATTTTCTCGCTAATCTGAACCACCTTTTTTTTCGAATATCACGCTAATCCGAACCTCAATTTTTTCCATTATGTTCCTTAGAATCCGAATCTACCCCGATTTGTGTACGCAGTAATCCGAATCCAAATTTAAAAAAAAAAACTAGTCTTCACAGTTTAGTTTTTACAGTAATTTTGTTTATACTACTCCTTTATGTTATAAACTTCCTGAACTAATTTCGCTATATAAAAATATTAACTACTTGAAAATCTTTTTTTTTAATAAATCCTGAATAAAAATGTTTATCAAAATCTGTTTTGTTTTATCAAAATGCAGATCATCGGCCCTATCGAGGTAACCGTCGGAGAGGAATTCTCTCTGATTTCCTACGAATCCGAGACATTTCGGTAGTTTTCCGACCAGCAAAATGTATCTGATTCGTAGGAAATCGGAGAGAGTTCCGCTCCGACGACGGTTACCTTGATAGGGCCGCATACCTTCAATAGTATGTCTACACACAAATTTTGATGTAAATCGTATGAGCTGTTTTCGAGATCAATAATCTTTTTCAACACGGTGCTATTGCATCTACAGTTATTTTTTGTGCTAAAATAAAATACGATTTCCCTTCTAGGGAAGCACCTAAACATCTTATGCTCTAAGTTTGAAGAAAATCACTTCAGTGTTATACTGGTTATACCAAAAATTGTTATTAACGGTACCCATATTATTTTTTTTACTTTCGACTTTCTCGTTAAGGGTATGTTCCTATTAAAAAATCGGCTAGGGATTTTGCGTTGAGCCGTGTAGCGTCTAGAGTTCTTACAATATTTTAATATAACAAAAAGATTTCGATTGGTAATTAATTGGCCAAAGTTTTTTTTTAGTTTTAAAAATTAAAAAAAAATGTATTATACCTTAAATCCGAGAGAGAAATAAAAAAAAGAGAAATTTTCGGTAGCCGTTTGCAAGAATCAATGTATTATAATTTAATTTTTCGTTTTTTATTTTTTTCTTATTTTTATTTCAAAAACAATAAATGAGTGAGGTAAACGGCGATTTAATTTTTTAATATTTTTATAATCTATTCTCAAAAAAAATTAATAAAGTTACACACAAATAAGACGAATTTTCAAGGTGATATGGTTGTATCATTTGATAAAACTTCAAAAGTTTTCAAGATATTGAAGCCAAATAAATTTTATTTCAATGTCAGTAAACATGAGCCGTTATTTGTATTTTTATTTTTTTTTTTGAAAATTTTTTTAATCACTTTTTAGAGACAAATGCAAAAAAACGTTGTTTTTTTTTGGAATATTCCGGGGAAAATCCTGTAATAGTACTTAATTAATTTTGTTATTTTTTAAAATTATTTATTTACGAAAGCAAATATGCAAGAGTAGTAAACGGCGATTTAAAAAATATTTTTTTTTGCTTATAACATATTCAAAAATGCAATATTATAATTCAAAATGTTTACTGTAGTTGTGGGAGCAAGAGGCACCGTAGAACTTCAAAATATTTGTATTATTTTTTTTTTATATTTCCTCCATTGTTCGCAGTGAAGAAAACAATAACTTTATTAACAGTTTAATTAATTTTAATTTTAGAAAATGGGTCCATTTTGCGTTTTTTAACATAAAATTTCTATCCACACGCACACAAAGAAGTTTGCAGTTCAGAAGAAATCTGCTGCAGTATCAGCGCCAACTCTCTTTTTTCTCTCTCCAAAACAAACATCGCCTTTGTTCTTGTTTTTTCTTATTATGTAGTTTTTTCCTCCTTTTTTTTATTTCTCATCTCGCAGCAGAGACAGAATATAATAAAAACCTGTTGTTGGATATTCATTCATATATTTGCTTCGCTGACATGTCTTTTCGATGGTCGGACAGCAATATTTTGGATGGAGGGGAGATATACAAGTGCAAAAAAAGTAAATGGCACATGCGTTCGCATATATTTTTGTGGGTCGTCTTTCTCATCTCGCAGCAAAGTAGGTCATGTATAAAAAAACCTGTTCCTCAATATGCAATCATGTTTTTTCTTTGTTGGTTCGATGGTTGCCCAGAATAATGTTTTTTAGTAGGTTTGGTGGTTGATTAGGAACATTGCGAGAGGCAGGGTGGGAACGAGAGGACATTATTTTGTGCATAAAAATAAATTGCACACTTGTGTAGCTTATAAGTATGTATGTATGTAAATTTTTTTGATGGCTCATCTGTTGAAATGTTTTTTAATATAGTTCGTATAGAATTAGAAATAGAATAGATATACAAATCTTCATTGGTGTTTGGTGGTCGATTAGGAATATTTGAGATGGAGGGTGGGAGGGCAATAAGTTAAAAAAAAAAAAGGTATAGGAATGACTGTATTACACACGCACTCGTATTTAACTCGTTTTAGGGTTTTTGTGGTGGTGGTCCGTATATATATAGTTTTATCTTTATTTGAACTGACATTTTGAGTTGTTAGATCAATCCCTGTGGTTCGGTTTTTGCAAGCAATAAATTAAATTTTGACGTGATAGTTTTTTGTGAATTTTCAGTTAAGTGAATCTTAAAATAATCAACTTTATTATATACCTACAATTTTAAATTGTGTGTGGTTAAATTTTGTTTCATAAGATTTCCAAGGAAATACTTTTAGTGCTGCCGTGAAAGAAAATAAGTGGATACCTACGTAAAGTGATATTCAACTTCTTTGAAAAAATTCTTTTGTGATTTAAAAAAGTTATACCTACGTCATACCTTTGTTTTCTTCGTATTGTTTATAATGCCTCCAAAAAAGAATAAACCTTTTCATTATGGTAAAAGGAAATATAAAAATCCTAATCCTCGTAAAAAAGTTGGCAAAAGGTAAGAAAATACAATATGTTATAGTTACAGTTATAGGTACATATAAAAAACGCGGATAAACATTGTAATAGGTAATAGTTTTGATTTAATGTAGTACTACTTTCCACATCCTTGCGTCTACGCACGCTTTTTACAATATCTACTGCTCTAACGAAAAAAAAGTGTTATAAAACTTATTGTACCTAAAGAATTTTATAAGCTTAAAAAAATAATTAAAAAAAGTAATTGAAAAGAAGTAATTTAAATCTTTAGATTACTTTTTTTTTCATCTCAATACGACCATTTTTCAAAAAGACAGGTAGGTATAGATCTTCAAAAAACACTAAAAACAAGTCAAAAAAAATCATTCCCTAAATTTGTTTTTCTAGTGTAATATGCATGCTTTTTTGCATTCGCCATAATATTTTTTGTGTCACGTATCTAAGCGTTTAGAGATTATATATTTTTTAACTATGTATCTATATTTTTCGCCTTTACAGTTTTTGAATTCGAATAACGACCCTTCCCTTTTAGACTTTTACACAAACTTACTCTTTGTTACTTATGGGTAATAACTACCTAATTTTGAATTTATAAAAATCCTATCAAACCTACCTACCTAGATACCTACCTACTATCACATATTAAAAAAATGTCAATTTCATACATTTTCATAATAAGGTATCTATACCTATACCTATTTCGACCTACAATTTAAAAAAAATCTCAAAACAAAACCTACATTTTACGTAATAATAATAGGTACCTACCTAACTAATAAAGAACATTTTTTTCTTTTGCAATTAGAAGATTATGACAAACAAAAAATATGTTCTTGCATGCAAGGATAAAATGAAAAATCAGAAAATTAAAAAAAAAATTCACCGCCACCAAACCACCGACCCATCTCTCATTCATATGTACATTGTACTACATTATATTCTCATTTCTCATATCCATAAGACAAAACAACGATAGCAAGAAAAAAAACTATATCGGTTCAAAATTTCATTCGCGCGCGCCGGCTGTGTCGTCGCCCCGTGTCGGTCAGTCTCATTAGGTTCTTTCTGCACATAAATATATACCTATGTGTGTATACTTGTGTGCGCTTGTTCAACTCTTTTTGCTATGCATAGCGTGAATACATATTATATGTCTCTGTGGCTCTCATCTTGCTCTGAGAAACGAATAGCACAAGCGAGAATGACACAGGTCATTTGGTATTTTCACTAATACACTCAAATGCATTTACATGAACTTAGAGTTTGAAAAAAAAGGGAACCCAGCCTTAACGGCTCCCCGGATTTTGATCAAAAACCCTGAAGGTCCTTCTAAGACTAAATAATACTGCATACAAATATTAAAAAATTTTATGTAAATAAAATAAATATTTTTGTTTATTATGCATAAATGTAGTTATATAGTTATAATGTACAATCTTTAAAATTCCAAGCAACTTTAACCACAAGAGTAAGTTGGGGCGCTCAATCGTGCATTTTATTTTTTTAACGGTATCTAAGTGGAAGTGACCAAAAAAGTTTCTTCGTAAATGTGCAAACTTTTGCGTAGCGAGGGGAATTGACCACAAGATAAGTAAACTAGTGTGCCGAGACTTCCTATATACATTAAAGTTGAATGAACTTAAGAAAAAAAAACCCAAAATGATAACACTTGTCCCACTAAGCAAATTTAGGCAATAATCTGTTGTTTGTGATTCATTAAACAACTACCAGCTGATGCATGGAAAACTACCAAACAAACCTTTATCGTAGACAAATTTAAAAACTGCTTCTACATATTACAATTTGATGAGTGATGATGACTATCCTGTGTCCACACATGACATGACAACTTTGCAAGTTCTATCAAAATGAAGTTAATCAAATACCACAAATCTAAAAACAATTTCTTAACAACACACAAATACACTGCTGTAAGTGACTCAGGTAAGAAAAGGAAGTACATTCTTCGATTAATTTCATGACACATTTGTCATCTTTTTCATCATTGGCAGGTATAGAGGGAAAAACCACGCGAATCTGTAAAGTATTGCCCTTAAAAGAGGGCGCTTCCCGTATGAGTATGATCATCATTCACTTTTTTGTAGGCAGCAATGTCTTCGAGTGTTTTTTCTAATTTTTTCTTCTTGTTCTTGTCTCACTCAAAAAAAAAAAAAAAAAAGAAGCAAATTAAAAAAAAGCGGCAATAGCATTGAGATTGAGAAAAAAAAAAATCACAAATGGAAGCCACTCTTCTATTGAATGGAGAGAATCTTTAAGAGGCAGCAAAGATGGGTGGGTAGGTGGTATGTTGCATGCCGCATCATATACTGCCAGACAAGCGACTTACCCACTTAAAACCAACTCGACCCGTTGTCGTCATCGTCATTCAGGACTTTGTGGCGCATTATGTTTCCATGGTTTCTATTCAAATTGAACCTACTACAACCATGGATGCAGGCATCAAACCAAGGCGCTACACTTGCTGGGACGTGCGAGATAGACGAAAGGAAAATTAAAAAAAAAAAAAAACTCATGAGAATAAATGGAAAGGATTTATGCCACGTAGGCAGTGTTTTGTTGTGTCGTGTTTTGTATTTTGTCGGTAGGGATGGGACAGGGTAAGGCAAACTACGGCTATACAAAGCTCTTTTGGCTTCGTCTTCGTTTTTGCTCATCTAAGATGTCGTCCTTTTTAAATCCGTGTCGTGTCTCTAAAGAAAATCAGCTGATGATGCATCATGATATGACACCCTTGTCGACTTCAACGGTATTTTCTGAATATCATACAAATTGCCAATTGTTCATTGACGAAGTCGATGATGAAGACTTTCCTGCGACCCACTATGACGAGGCCCACGACCGACGACGACAGTGGACGGACAAAATGGATGGTGTCGTGTTGGGGTTGGGTGAAGGTGTGGTTGGGGGTGTTACACCAATTCACTCAACAGCATCGGCTGAAGTGGAGACTTCCTGGTTACGAATCGAAAATCAGTTGTTGGCTCTAAGGATCCATTGGCTGGTACTGCTGCTGAATGCACTGATTCTCAAGTGTTGCAGCAGCATCATCATCATTTTATATGTAAGTATAATATTGGACAGAATAGCACGCTGTTTGACGTGTTGTTTGATAGCTTGTCGGATTGGAAGTTGAAGTGTTTTATGGGAATTTTGCGGTAAGTTTTGTATATGAGGTATATAGGCACCAGGAACTCAAAATGTTTTTGTGAGACTGTCCATTGATAGTTCATAAGTTGCTGGATGGGCTTGGACAGATTGGCAGTTACTATCAAGGATGTTAAGCCGCGGCCGACAGTGCTTTAAGAACTGCGTGAAACATAGTAACGAAAATCATAGAAATTTTCTTCTTACCTGCTGGTTGAAGGGAATATTTTGTGCGATGGTTTTTTGACGTGATGGATCTTTGAGCTATTTATTTTATAAAGCATATTGGCCCGACTGGTTAAATTTTATATAAGCTGCTTACCACAATGATATAGCTCAAACTCCTTGCGTCCTGTGTGCGTGAATGGAGGGGATCTACAGTTTATTGCCGAATCTGAACGGCTATGTTGAGCGGCACTTTTCTATGAGATACTCTTGGAGGATTTGTAACTTCCTCGCAACAGGCAGTAGCCCTGAAAAACACTTTTGTTTTTCGGTGGCAGTGGCTTGGAATCGAACCTAGACCTCTGGCGTTAGAGTCCAACTAACCATCACACCACGGGCTACTACCCTAAAGCTTAGAGGTGTTTTTTTTTTTTTTTTGGCGCCCTGTATAGTCTATACACACTGCTAAAACCTTTTTTCGAAGCTTTTATCTTTTAATTACTTTAAGCATTTTTACCAGAATTTGGGCCATTTCGATCGGCATTCCAGGGTCTTGGGACGATTTTTAAAAATAATTTAATTCAGGTTGCCCCATAAGAAAAAAATCGTGCAGGGTGAAGCCAGGGGAGCGTGTGGGCTGCGGGACAGTTGGGATCTTCTATTGGCTTGATTAATCGACCGGAAATTCCTTGGGCCAATGAGTCCATCCATAAACTCGCTGTGTAAAATTTCTGATGTTTTCGCACGATCCGATGCATGGAACGTCTTGAAATTTCTAAAAAACACCTTTTGCTCTATGGCAACACGAACTTGCTTTATATGTGTCTTTGGAAATTGGTATGTTGTGTTTTCTGAGTGTCATCTCACGTGGACACATTTTTGATTCACCTATTTGAATTTACCCATTAAATGGGATTTCGAAAAAATCAACTATGACAAGGAATTGCCGACCGAAATTTCAAGGCACGTTGCGGCGATAATAGAAAGAAAAGAGTTCTGCTCAACTGAACACTCCATTTTTTCGACCCAAATTGGTGCAAAACATAAAATCCTAATTTTTTGCAAAATTAACAAAAAAAAAATAAAAAAAAAAATAATTTTCTCATTCAATTCATTCTAGTTTCGTTCTAGTTTTTTAGTCAATCGGCACATTTTATACATTCACATATTTATTATACCTAATTAATGATCAATATAAACATTTTTGTGTTACAAAATCTGTCAAAACAGATTTGGAACTTCTTTTACCTTCCATTTTAAGCTTGAAAAAGCATAATGATCTGTTTTGGTTTTGTTTCTTTCAGAATGTTAAGCCTTTCAAGGATATGTTTTGCGGCATGGCGCCCGGCTGATGGTAATTTTCAAATTTTTAAATCTATGAAACGAGTCTGATGAATATGAACAATGAGAATCGGAATCAAATCACGACCACCCGAGAGTTTGATTTTGTTTTGCTTTTTTGTTTTTTTTTTCTTCTTAACCCCGAACATTGCAATTGGAATGTTCATTGTGCTGAGGCTGTTCAAGCTTTTGTAACCCAGAAGCCAGGGTCGTCTGAAATGTTTATTCAAGTGCAGTCCCTCTGTTAACAGCCCAACTCACTCGTGCCTATAGATACCTACTATGTATATGTTTATGGGCGTACTGCGAGAATAAATACACAAGACTTTGATTTTTATTTTTCGCTAACTCAGTGAGAGTGGGCGATTGGAAGCTGTTCTATACCTGACACTGGAGTTGAGGTGTGTTTTTCCTATTTATTTTACCTTGAAATTTTGAAAGGTGAATATATTATTATAATAAAATTTTGATGTTGTTTACTTTTACTTGAGACTTTGTGTTAACCAGGACAAAAGAAAGTGAAAACTGGGAAAGAGATTGTTTTTATTTTTTTTTTTCAAATTAAAACAAAATAGAAAACCGATGTTTGTTTTGGCAGGAATGTATGATTGTTTCAGGGAAAAATCAAATATGTTTTTTAACGTGTATAAAAACCTTTTAGAGATCTAATAATACCTATCGGTATTGTAAAACTCAAAATTGTATTTTTATCTGCTTAGATTTATTTATTTTCTTATTTTCTTTTTATACACTCACAGGCACATTTAACCGCCCACCTCGTATTTCTGTAAATTTAAAAAAAAAACGTCAAGTTTAGACTACATTGGGTTGGGTGTAAGTAATGTTGAAAGCAAAGTTTGAAAAATAAAAAAAAAAAAAAAAAAAAATTCTGAGAAAAAACCACGTTTATTAAAGAATTAACACAAAAAACAAACAAAAACACAAAATACTGAAAAAGATGTTATCTTTTGTTGTTAAAAAATTGGTAAAATTATTGAAAAACTTAATTTTTAATAATGGGTGTCTGCGACGCAGGCCCTAATTACTTCGTGGTTTGACAATCCGTCAATGATGACCTGAACCTCCGCCTGAGGGATGTTGTGCCACTCCTCTACTGCAGCTGCAGCTGTCTTAAGCTCTCCTAGAGTGGTAGGGACATGTGTTATCGGTCGGACACGTCTTTTAAGTTTGTCCTAAAGATGATCGATAGGTTTAAGATCTGGACCGCAAGATTGACATGTCAAAACTGGAATCCCGACCTCATATAGATAGTTAGTTACAGAATTTGCGGTATGGCAGAGTGCGTTGTCATGCATTAACCGAATGTGTTCACCAAAAATTGGTGCGAAACGCATCACATGGTTTTGTAAAACGTTTTTCACGTATATCCGAGCGTTTACATTGCCTCTATCGAACACAACAAGGTCCGTGCGAGCTTCATAACTGATGCCTCCCCAAACCATTATAGACCTTCCTTGGTAACCCACTGTTTCGGTTATCATGCATGAAGCAAACATTTAGTTTTTTCGCCTGTAGACACGCTGACGTCCATCCGGACCTCGTAGACCTATTCTGCTTTCGTCTGATGTAGAGACGTCCCTTCCTTCCTCTGCAGTCCAGTTAACACATTCTCGCGCAAAACGAAGCCTTGCTGTACGGTGCTGTTGGAGCAATTTGGGATGCGTGCTGGTCGGAAACCTCTGAAATTTAATTATGCCAACCTTTTTCTGATGGCACGTTCAATCACACCAACATTCCTCACCTCAAAAAGACGTGTACGAGCTTCAGTAGCGATGCAAAAGCGATTTCTCAGTATGTTGTTTAAGTAAATGAAACAATATTAAAAATCGCTTAAATTGCAAAAAATGCTTCGATGACAATTTTATCGGGGCGAAATAAGGGTTTTAGTTTTTTGTTTCTTGCGAAAATATTCGCTAAACGAAAAACAAATCAGCGAATAAATTAAAGTGAACTTAAAGAGTTAGGGTGACGAAAAATGCAGGTGGGCGGATAATTGTGCCTCTAAGTGTATATAAAAATGAATGTTTGTGTGTTCGTCTTCTATAGACTCGTGCACCGTTAAACTGATTCATTTGAAATTCTTATGAGCAGTGGAAGGGTTTGTAAAGCGGTTTTAGTAAAATCGGCCGAATAGCCACCCCAATATTTACAAAATTTGAAATTTAACACTATATTGTGCTTACAAAAAAACACAAATTTGGATAAATAGAAAAATATGACAGAAATAAAAATAAATTAAGTACAAAAATAAACTTTTTAATCAAAATAATCAACCTCCAAAAAATTCTTATTCAATGCCAACGGGAACGATTTTACCATTTTCAATACCTACATGTAGGTAAACAAAATTGAACAAACAACTACAATATATCAATTGCAGACATAAAATTGGAGCATAAAACAAATGCAAATACGGTAGTCAATGACAGAGGACGTTTGTGTTTCTTTTATGGTACAGAAAAAAAATTCTTTAAAACTTTTCCACAATATCATCTATACTATGCCTGTTTGGTTATGTAAAATTTCATCAAGGTTCCCATGCATGGTTTTTTTTTTCCTATGGGTTGACTTGACAGCAAAATCCAAAAATTTATTAAAATTAAAAATGTGAAAAAGTATCATAATATGGAAAAATATTAAATTTCATCCTATTTATTGGGAATTCGCATACATTTTTACAAATTCCTGTTTGTTAACTCAAAAAAGTTGCAACGAGATAGGACAACCAGATAGTAATTTCCCTGCCTTGGAGAGTAATTACCCCTGCCTTGGTATGCTATAAAATAAAATAATCTTAAGCACGCCAAGCAAGGCAAGCACGGGTCTGCTAGTAATTTATGAAAATGTTACAACTAAATTTTGGCAGCCAATTTACACGACCATTGACAAATATATTGTGTATGCTATATATTAAACTACTTTCTATTAACATATTACTTGAAATGACAATTTTTTGGAATAATACAAATTTTTATATAATCTCTAAAAGTGTTTAAAAATTGATTTCTTTTTTCTTTTCAGGTGAGTGATTTGAAGAGTCTGAACTCATTTTTAATCAGTAAGTAATTCCGAAGATACAAAAATGTTGCTATTGCAAAATTGAATAATGTCTATATTTGTGTAACCCTGCTATAACCCTCGATATACTGGCCCAAGTTCATCAGAATTTAGAATAAAGTTTAAACACAATCCCTACCCAATGCAAAAAATGAAAATACTCGCAGATATAAAAGCATTTACACGACGAAATAGAAGAAATTCGGAAATAAACCGGCATTCAATTCGAAGAGGTCACTAATAATTCCCCATATTTATAATTCGGCATTTGCAAAAAAAAGATAGAGAAGCCCTGGTCATTAGAATTTATTCTTCGGGAATGAAGTTTATAAGGGAATTTGGTTGTCATTGAAAAATCTGCAAGCTAACAAAGAGCAGTGAAAAAGTTTTGGAGTTTCCTATTTTTTAAGGAGGGAAATATTTCAAAGAAAATTCTATTAACGATAGCCTCCGAAACCGTTGTTTGTTTCCCTTCCAATCGCAACATTATTCTGTGGTGAAGAAGTGTGGTAAAACTTCAAAATGTGGAAAAACAAAATATTTCGGGACCTTTACCAATCTTGCTGAAAAAAATCAAAGTTTTACCTGTAAATTCTAGAACTTGCACCATTCGGCATTTAACAGTGACAGATTCGCGGTGGAAATAACTGACACCTGATGCCAGCTTTTTAATTACTGTTCTGTTGTTGTTGGGGGGAATAGTTATTGGATTTTATTTCTTCAGAAATGCCCTTAGGGCATTAAGTGTCACTTACAGAAATAAGTGGCACTTAAGTTTTCCATATTAGGACTTAAGGCTCAGTTTTACTGTCTGAGTAATTGGCACTTAAGTGACCAATATATAAGACTTAAGTGCTACTTATTCGGATGAGTATGCACTGAAATATTGAGCCTTTTTTTCAGTGACTGTGAAAATGAGTCTTAGTTATTTTCACTTGCGATATAGGTAGGCACTTTAATAGAACAATGTGTCAAATTAGCGGATATAAAAGAGTGTGGAATTGAACCTTAAATGTCGGTAACGTAGATTGTAGAAAGCGTGGACATAAAAGAAGATATAGAGTGCGTTTCTTTATTTATTCCGGATAAGGAACAGAATGGATGGAATAGACGAAATGTTTATCCAAATATCCAGAATGGAATGAATAAAGAAACAAAACTAGAACAAAAAGAATGGCAATCCAGTTGTTCGGTGAAATGTTAAAACAATTAAAGAAATAAATGTTTTTATTTGGGATATTTATGTATTCTCAAAGTCAAAAGTTTAGTAAATTTTACATTAAATGCATAAAATTTATACTCTGGTACATTTATTCGCGGTATTATGCTGTTTTTCAATAATTAACACCAATGTGAATCTGCCATAATTTAGTTTAAGAACGTCAATTTTACTGAACGCGCCCAGTATTCTTTTTATTCCACAGTTCACATGGAATAAAAAGAATGCATTCCAAACGTTCCGGAATGAATAAAGAAACAACAAAATAGTTTATCCGGAATGTTTCGTGGAATAAAGAAACGCAAAACTGCTATTCCGAATATTCTGGACATACCGGGATGAATAGAGAAACACACTCATAGTGTTTTATTGATCTTGTTGTGCTGCGTTAGCTGTATGAATTAACAATAAAATGCAACTTACCCAACTAACAATTCAGCTTCGGTGACATTTTTAAAAATTCCGTAGGCATAAAAGGGAGAAAGTTTAAGGACCTCTATAAGAATCTTTGTACGGTCTATAAGAAGCCGATTACACAACCCTTATAGAGGTTGAAAAAAAGCTTTTTCTTATTTTCAATTTCTTTGAAGTGATTTTTATTGCATTTATTCCATTTTTAATCTGAAACCATGTATCACATACGATTATTTATTAATTAATGTATTGGAAATAATTTTAAAACACAAAGATTTTCATACCTTTCGAGGGATCGAACTTCGAACTCCAGGGTAATAGTCCACCACTCTACGCACTCACCATCTATCAAAACCATGTTTATACAAACCCAAGCTTCGATAAAAATTTTTTCCATTGCGAGTAAACGAACTGTAAAATATTTGATGACGATTTATATTTAAATCAATTCAGTCCAAGTTCAATTTTAGATTTCAATTCTAATGTCGGCAAATATCATATTTAATAACACACACAATTACCAAAAAAAACGTCTATGTGGTCTTAAATTTCATTTACCACGGTTTGATCTGTGGAATTCTCCGATCTCAATGGACACCCACAAAAAATGTGACATATTGTCTCAGCAAAGTATTCGATAAAGCTTCCAGAAAATTGTAACAGAAGCCTTAAAAATACTGAATTTGCAGTAACTTATATAATACATCTTATACAATGATTATTGCATGTACAAATATAGCTGCCTTTACCTTTTGTAACTTCATTTATAGAGGTCTATTCGAAAACAGGTACTATCCGCGATTAAGTTTCATCACCTAGCTTTTAAACAATTTTAAACAAGCAGTTTTTGAAATCATGACTTCTATAAGAATTTTTTGTTTGGAGAAAAGCCCTATAGAAGCCTTATACAATATACATATCAAGACTAGCAGCATTCCAATATTTCTAAGCTAATAGAAACTGAAATGTTAGTTGTGTATGTGTATTACTGCAATCATAGTTTACAAAAGTCAAAAACACAAAAATCTAATTGAAATAATGGGCCTTCTTAGAACATTTCCAAACATTTTTGACCTTATTTAAAAGTTATTTTCTTGTCCTACAAAATCTAAATAAACATATCAATGTACTCGTCTTCGTCTTCAGAAAATCAAATCGCACATAATCAATCTTCCGCTTCATAAACTTCGAATCAAGTGAAATTCATGCAACAACCTCCATAAAATTTGTTTGTAATATTTTTATTTTATTCCAAATTCAACCAACATTAGGGTTTCTTATGATGACTAATGGCCTACGGGTCAATTCAAAGGTTAACATCTTGTGCAAGCCAATTGATTTTGTAATTTTTCTAAAACGACAATTCATACGTCAGTCAGTCAGTCAAGTTAGAGAGTAGAATAAAACACAAACACTAATGCTATTGCTAAAATGAGTCTACATTTAGATCAAAATGTCATTCAATTGATAATAAACATATAAGTCGACATTATATCGTGTCGTGTTGGTCGGTCGGTCGGTCGACTATCTAGTTTACTTGCTTGACTTTCTGACTCGTCCCAGGTTCCATAGCCATAATCCCAACAAAGTTCATAAATGAGCAGCAAGTCAGCCGCCTTTGTTGTCTTCCACAACTTAGGCAGAAGAGAAGTGATTTTGTGGCAAAGCCGATTAAAATTGTGCTCTTTTGTACATAATTCTCGACTCTCGACTTCTGGAGTGCGATTGTTGCGTTTTTTTTCATTCTATTTTTTTTTTTTTTTATTATGTGACTGTTGCTTTATTTTTTTTTTTTTATTTAGTTTCCTTTTGTTGTTTATGGTTTGGCTCAAGGTCTTTTAGAATCAAAACTGTCTGGGGCTTTGTTCGAAGTGTATGTGTCTCATACTTCAGAGATACGAAAAACGTATGGGAACGCGTTGATTTTTCAGCTTCAGCTCTCTGATTCATCATCCTCATCATCTGGGATTAAATACAAGCAAGAGACAGATTTATGTTTATCAAGGGCCTATGTCATGGCTCATTAATCCAGGAAGTTGCATTTACTGCATCCTTATAGACCCTCTAATCTGTGCACTGATCCCAAAATGTGCAGAAAGCATAGAGATACAAAAAAAAAAAAAAAGAATAAAATCTCAACACAATTATCCGTTGATTACTAATTGATGAGGATTGACTGATAATAATGATTATGATGATGATGCTGATGCTGAGCCTCATCATGATGGCAATAATAATGATGATGACATTGGTGGCGCCTAATTAGGCTTTCAAATCGATGTAGAGATGATGAGCTGTGCTGTGTTCGCATCGACTTTGGCATATTATGCTTTCGTATGAATATTTAACAGTCGCACTCACTCACCCACCCCTTCACAGCGAAAAGGAGCAATCTGGCAATTGATGGCATACAAAGCGTTGACATGAAATGTTGCAATTATACGCAAAAAGGTGTGATATAAAAATACCACAATAACTTTACCTCGTAAGCTCTTAATAGATGCTAATTCGAGAGTCAAGTAGGTCGTTTCATGTTTACCCAGCGATTGGCATGTTGAAGTTGAAGTGCCATGGATTGCGTGTGAATAAAATGTGAATAATTAGAAGTCATACAGGTGTTAGATTAGCGTTGAGATTAAAATCGAATTTCGTTGTGAAGGGGGGTTAAGTTGCAATTGTATTTAATGTGGAAAATGTTACTATAAATATTTTACCCTTAGACAGCTAGTTTACATACTGAGAAAAAGGTTTGCATTTGAGGTAGTTGTTGATTCTTAAAAGAATTTATCAAACTTTGTATGAGTGGCAAGTTTAAATGAAAATTTTGGGATATAGTTTTTTCGAATAAAAGTTTTCATCATCTTCAATTTAATTTTGTAGTGACATTTTTTAAGTGTCAAAACGTGATTCTATGATAATTTTATGCAGCGATCATTTGATGCTCGATGAACTTTAAAAATAAATACTAAATGGACTAATGGAGAAAACTATTAATTATGTTATTCCCTAAAGTCCAAGAAAGTAAACATGTTGAAGCAAAAAACAATTTAAAAAAAAAGGTAAGGGTAAAATTAAATTTCATTTCTGGGAGCAAAAATCAAAACACTACTAATAGTACAAAAATTTCAAACGGACAGTTTTTCCTGCTTAAATGCGAGATGAATCTGGCAGTTGGCAGTGCTATTGAACTTTTCCAAAAACGCGACCCATTTTTCACACGAAGTGGAAAACAGTTCTCTTTGTAAAAAGAAAGTTTTAACTAAAAAGTGAAACCAAAATGGGATTTTGTTCCTTTCCGTTTAAAGATTTTCACTTAAATTGAATTAAATTCCTATGTAGACGTAGAGTAGACTCCCTTTGAATTATATACTCAAATTGAGTTCAGACTGAATTTTAAAATTTACTGAAATTATATTTGAAGGCAGAACTTAATATGCTTCTGAATTTACCAAGTTATCAGTTTTATAAAAATTTAATTTTTACAGCAATAAGACGTAACATATCATTGTAGTTCCCACTTCTACCACTTGGACTCAGTTTTTCAATTAAAGATATTAAAATTAAACCCGAATTAACTAACCAAATTTTGTGACTTTAACTCTAATTTTCTGAATAGATTCTTTTGATATTTTATTCTCTTGAGTTAAGTGCAAATAAATGTATGTCCATTTAACTAATTTCAGTTTAACTCGCTACTGAAAAACTGGGTCAAACGCACATAACTAAGTTTGTAATTCTAGAATAACCAAATCAGTAAGAAATAAAATTGCAAATACGAAGTGCGAATTAGTTCTTAAAATAAGCAATAACAAATAAGTTTCATGGAAATTAAATATTAAAGTTTGAAGCTTTTTTATTCAGTTTCAATATATTTTGTTTTATAGTAAATGAGGTATAAGGAAGCGGATTTGAACGGAATCACCCATATGTGATTCACTATTATTTTTTCGGGAACGATGGGCATTAAATTGCAAAATTTTTCTAGATTCGAATGTCTCCAGATAATAGCTTAGGAAAATCAGACTTTCAGTTCGTAATTGTAATGATTTCGAATTTGTCGGTCAATGATTTGAATATTTTTTGCTTTTATACTTAGTTGATGATATATAAATAAAACATGCATTTAAAAAGGGCTAACACTAACTAGTACATTGTTGGATTCAATTGTTTACTATTTAATATTTTTCAGTAAGTTAGTCTTATATTAGTTGTTACAATTTCAATTTTGACCTTCGTTTTGACGCTCTTCTTTGGTTTCCTGATTTCCATGTTTATATGTTTTTTATGTTTATTCTATGATTCTTCTATGTTTTTCTATGTTTTTTCTATGTTTTTTCTATGTTTTTTCTATGTTTTTTCTATGTTTTTCTATGTATGTTTTTTCTATGTTTGTCTATGTTTTTTCTATGCTTTTTCTTTGTTTTTCTATGTTTTTATGTTTTTATATTTTTGTTTTTCATGTTTTTATGTTTCTATGTTTTCTATATTTTATATGTAGGTATTCTATTTTTTCATCTTTTTGTGTTTCTATGTTTTATAAATTTTTCTACTTTTTATGTAATCAATTTTTTCTTTCTTGTATGTACATATGTAATTTCTATGTTTTCCATAGTTTGTAGTATGTATTATTTGTTTTGAAAAAAAAAAAAAAACCTTTGAAAGAAAAACTCAAAATTATTATAACTTGTTCACGTGAAATTATCCAACCAACCACTTTTCACTAACTTTTCATTCTTAAAGTAAAGTTCTTCATAAATTCAGCTTTATCGCTTAATCAAACAAGAAACCAAAATTATGGTCGGTGTTCTAAGATTTTCATGATTTTAATGTTTGCAAAAGTAAGAGCTAGCATCCTGTTTACTTATAATGCGCCTGATGTAACGGTGTCTTGCGAGTCTTGAGCTACTTTGATTGCTCCATGCGAAAGTTTAGTTTATATACATATAAAAAAAATGTTCATAATCATAAAAACATACTTTATTTGAAAATTAATTTATTCCTGATGCTCTTTTCCGCTATCAATAGTGTCTATAGTCTTCAGTTATTATACTTTTTTTATACTGGTTTAGGTATTTGTGTGTGCATTTTTAGATACCCGATTCAAAATCTGTATTTTCCTCGGCTGGGTAAAAGAAATCAATGAAGACCGAATAAAGACAAAGAACAAAAAAAGTGTTGTGTAATCTGTCAAAGAAAATGTATTACAACTTTTAACTTAAAATTAAAAACCATACATAAATCTTACTTACCCCCCCCCCCCCCCCCCTCCCATAAAAACAAAACAAAAAAATTAAGAAGCATATCTTTTATGAAATAAAAAAATATGGGGGTATTATTTCGCTGACTCAATTTTCTTAAAAAAATATTCAAAATCAAGATGAAACTTATAAATTATTCCACAAATAATATTATTTAACAAATCGAATGGCGGGAGGGATTATGTATTCCAATAAAGATCCGAAAAGCAATATGTCAAATGAAATTATAATGTCAAATTTGAAACCACACCATAGTGCGTCTGCTTCCCTAACTTGTTCTTGTCTACGCGATGCCGCCACGCATTCATGCATTCATCATTTTTGATGGAGGAATAAATTCGTGGCAATCGATATGAAAAATTAAAATAAATAAAGAAGATGATATATAAACAACCGAAATGACTTTATGTCGCCGTCGCCATTAGAATGCATAGAACCTAATTAATGATTTAGTCAGAGACAACAACAACAACAACAACAACAACAACGACAACGCACAATGCCAGTGCCAGTATATTCAGCTTGAATGCTGTGTTAAAGTTGAAATTGGAATACTCTTGATGGTAGACACATCGCAATGGTGTAGCGCCATCTATTAAATGTCTATATAACATCACATTTCATTGAACCTTTCGCTTTTCGTCGTCGTCGTCCGTCAATCGTGCCTTTAATGGACTTTAACCTTGTGTCTAAACAATTCCAATAAGTTTCGTTCATCAACGCCATGCAGCAATAATCGAGTTCTCAGGTGCTCCAAGTTCTATCGAACAGCAAATTGTTTGGCGAGACCATGCTCTATTCAAGGCGGCTCGACTGCATCAAATCGTCCAGTCGACTCAAGAGCACGATGCACAACTCACTTAAACTTTCATCAGCAGCATGCTCACGTTTATACTCATATGATGCCTTTTACAATATTTACGACATGTTGCTGTCACAATGACAGTTATTATGGCCCCTGCCATGAATATGATGGTCATTTCCGTTCTATGCAGCAAGACGCGTATAATTGTAATTGAACGCATCGGGAATATTGCGTCTGCACGCATCACGACTAAATTTGGGCTCAGTTAACATGTTTATTATTTTTTAATGCCTATGTCCCAGGAACTTGGGCCCTCTGCCGGAATTGTTCAAATTCATCGTGGTTGGAATTCCAATGATCAAAACAACGAATACCAACAGTGAGTCAGCGAAAGTTCCAATCAAACACACACACGTTTAATGTTGAGTTCATTGGCCTCCATTTCTTCAACCATCACAATAACGCCTACATTAACTTTTACACAAAATCCCAAAGCAAACGACACAATTTACGTCAAATATGTTATGGACGGCAGCATGTAATTAGCAAAACGAACATAAATTATTTCTAAATATTGCAATTGCAAGGAATTTTTGATGAGAAGCGGGCCACCTTGGAGTGGGTCTGCTGCTATAGTTAGTTCCAATAAATTCGAATTCGCCAAATGACTGTGTAGACAGAAACTGAAAAGGCAAACATGTTTTTGTTGTTGTTATTTTTTTGTCTATCGATGTATGTATGGAGATATACATAATATAAATAAATGTCGGCAAGATAGTAAGAAGACTCGTTTCAGTTTATAGTTGGTAGAGCAAGGTGGGAAATGGTTGCGTATTTCATTGACATTTTGTTATTAAAATAGATAGTAATTGCTTTTGAAATGCGATAACTTTGTTGAAATAGAAAAAAAGGCGCGAGAAGCTTAAGCAAAACAGGTGTGACGATATCTGTTGTTCAGCACAAGTCATTGGTTTCTTTTAAATATTTGAACAGATTTTTGTAATTTATCTTAATAAAGAAAGCTTCTTCGATTTAATTGAAATCAATAAAACAATGGAATGTGGCAATCTTTGATAAAATAAGTATTCAATGTTTGAAACGGCCGGCCCATCGCGATATGTGACACAGGAATTCGATATCGGCAGCTTGTGATGGGCCGTTTTGAGGATTTTGCGATTTTTCTTTTAGTTGTGTTAAACAGAATAAGAGATTTGTTAAAAGACAGAAATTTTTGAATTTAAAAACAAAGTAAATTTATTTATAGTAGCAATAAACTCTAGCCCGATGATGGTACAATGATACCGAAACGCGTCGCTATAATTAAATTAATTAATGTTGTAAAATAATTTAATAATCGATAAAATTTAATTTATTTTTAAAATCAAAAATTTCTGTCTTTTTAAAAAAATTGTATTTTACAATTTAATCTAAAATACAACACACAACATGGAGATTAAACCACAAATGAAAAAAAAAAGAATGAGAGTTGGATAAAAAAACGGGGCCTTAGGGCACACCAGAAACTTTTGTTTTTAATTTCAGAGTTTAAATCACCCAACAAGACTTATTTTGAAAAAATATTAATCCCCAAAAAAAGTTGGTCTCTTATATGAGCTAGAGCCTAAACGAGTTAGCCGATTTCCTTCAAATTTGGTACAGACCATTTTTATGTGATTCCCTAGAAGTGGAATTTGAATTTTTTATCTAGCTGCCATACAACTATTTTCCTTGTTATGCCGAAAACAGATGTGCAGCTTTTTCCCAAGCAGCTAAATTAGAAATAGAGACATCGTACAGCGAAGGCTGCATGCAGAGCCTGGAATATGTCAGCCCTCATAAGAACCCGTGTAAATTTATTTTCGCTGCACTGGAATAAGCTGCACATCTGTTTTCGGCTTTAGAGTTATTGTTCATAAACTTTTAATCCGAAATTTAATTAAAATCGGTTTACAGGTGCAGATTTAATCGAACTAAGACTGCCTCCATACAAAATAGTACACAAAAATCCTGAAAAGGCAATGGGCGTGGGAAAAAACTTGGCTTAGCCGATTTTTTATTAAAAAATATTTTTGTAAAGAGCTTAGAAAACAACCGGGACTTGACCAATTTCTTTTGAAATATTAGACTTTTTTTTAAAGTGGGCGTGACAGTAGGCGGAAATTGATTGTGTTGTTTAGTATTTCATTTAATCGAAATGGGTTAAGTATTTAATTTTTATGGAATTTTGTCTGATATGCCATACAAAGTTCACCACTGTGTCAGAGAGCCTTCTGATGCAGGAGTTGCGGATCTTAAAATAATAATACAAGCTTTATGATAAAGGTTTTTTGATCTATAAATTCTGTAGGTAATTCTTAGAAAGCGTTTTACGTGGGGCATTATTTGGTTCGGCCAAAAAGTTACTAAATTATCAACATACATATGTACATGCATTCAGTAGTGAGTGGAAAGTTAGCGAAGCAACATTCGCTGATCGGAAAAATATTAAGTGGATAATTTGGTGTTGATATGTCCTTAATTTGTTGTGACTATTTTAGTTTTGCCGTGCTATATTTTCTGTTTTTATTGTTTTAATTTTTCTGTTTTTATTTTTTGATGTTTTTATTTTCAATGATTTAATTTTCAATGTTTTTATTTTTCGATGTTTTTATTTTTCGATGTTTTTATTTTTCGATGTTTTTATTTTTCGATGTTTTTATTTTTCAGTGTTTTTATTTTTCGATGTTTTTATTGTTCGATGTTTTTATTTTTCGATGTTTTATTTTTATGTTTTTATTTTCTATGTTATATTATTTTTCTGTTTTTTTATTTTTCTATGTTTTTTATTTTTGAAAAAAAAAAATGAAAAAATTGCATGACAAATTGAAATTCTCACAACTTAATATGAGACCAATTAACGACAGGTTGACTTTAGATTTTTTCGATCGGCGAATGTTGTAGCGCTTACTTGTCCACTACTCATCAAGCATCAAACTTGAATTGTTTAGTGGTTAATAAAATAGTCATTAGTTAGTCAGGTAAAAAAACAAATTTTTATTTTTGTAAGTCACATTATGCCATAAAGACTTTTGTCACTTTAGAAAAACCACAAAACACATATGCTCGAATATGGCGTTATGTCACTTTGAAAAATATTCTTATTGTCACATGTCCTTATGCCAGATTTCAGACCAATTAAAAAGAATTCATCTAAATGTTTCTAGAAAGGAAGAAGAACTTATTGAAAAGTTTATAAAATAAAAATACAAAACTTCTAATAACTTTTCCTATCTGCAATAAGGTCAAGTAGATCAAATAATTTAACGATCCTATAATATGCCCACACATGCTGCAAACTGCAATAAACAACATATCTCTTCTGCACTTAACAATCATTTTCCTTTCCAGTTCGTTAAGGACGAAATATCTTCGTACCTACTTATACTTAAAAAGCAACTTATACAACTTAAATGCAGTGATGCTGTGGCGAAAGATACAATCAATTAAATCCATAAGAAGCAACCATATTGCGCGAGGACTGCGAACAAAGACCGTGATGCGAAGCGATGGTTTTGTTGCAACCATGATTCAGCAGCAAGCAACAGTTTACATGCGTGATGGTTTGTATATGGTGGTTCGGCAGGGATCGCCTTAGCAACATCAACACAGACTTTTCTCCTCGTTTCGGAAAGTGAACGATTCGACGATGACTTCCATTATGGGAGATTAATAAAATTATTCCCCATACAACTGCAGTGCTGGAATAGTCGGTAGCGGTGCGATAGGAGAGCTGTTGATGGGATGCGGTTGGTCCGGGGGTATTCTACTGCTGCTGGTCGACATCGACACGAGTTGCAGGAAATTAACTCGAGAAAATAAATTTAGATTGAGCGTGAGCAAGCGAAAACCAACGAACGCGCGGGTACTTATAATTGAATATTGTGGGTGGGGTTAGGGGAATAGAGGGTAGATTGCTGTATGCGTCTATTTACTCGTACGGACGGAGGGTTGATGCACTTTGCAAATGTGCGGCTCTGCTTGCTGTGCGATGTATGAGTGCGAGTATCTTGCAATGAGATTAGTAGTGCAATTGTACGATGATGGTGGCAGTGGGTGCTATACTCGAACTGCCTCGCTGTCCCCCTAACTCTCCCGCTACTGACATGGAAGCCGGGGAAGCGATATGGAACACACAATGTGCGAATTCGTTGCACTGAAGTGCTCCTCTTTCAGCTTGATTCAGAGATGCTTTACGAATGTAAAGTACTTGTAATGGAATTACAATTGATTATTGATGCACTGATATCACACTGTAGACCAAATGCGAGAAAGACGAGTGTATAGTTTTTCTATTTAAGCGAATTTACAAGTTTACTGTCAAAGAATGGCATGCTAATGGCGATATTGTGTTGCATACTGTTGATTAGATAAGTAAGAAAGTATGAGAATAATGGGAAGATAAATATATAAAAATGGATGGATTTGTATGCATATAAATGGGATATAAGGAAGATAAAAAAGTAGCTAAATAACTTTTAATAGCATTGAAAATTATTATTGTCATGCACGTTAAGCGATATTCAGCTTTTGTTGTCAAAAAAAAAAAAACCATCCCAAGGATTTCAAAATTGGCCTGAACTGAAAAAAATCGACAAAAATTTCAAGTAAGTCAATTTTAGTTAATACGGCAGTATAATTCAATGGATTCATTGAAAATACAAATTTTTTGGTAAACATACAGTGAGCAAAGTTTACACGAAAAAAATCTCTAATAATTCTTGATTCATGAAAATATTCAATTTTAAATTTTTTATGTGATTTAAATTTTTTTTTGATTGCGACAGTTTTACGACAAATTTACGACAAATTCACGACAATTAAATCATTTGGTCCCTGAAAAATAATGCTAATTTGACAGACGTAAACAAGGTACCTGTAATGACCAAAGTGACTGAAAGACATAACTTTTTAGGCTTTCGCAGTGGTTTATCATAATTAATATCTATTATTTTCGGATTAGCCGCGTTTTGGAAAAACCCAAAATCTGGTTGAGATATGTAGATGACACATTCTGCATCCTAAAAAGCTCCAGCATCGTGAGTTTTTTGGAACATCAGAACTCACAACATCCAAAAATCAAGTTCACAATGGAAAAAGAAAATGAACAAATCCATTGCATTTCTGGATGTCAAGATAATAAGAAAAATGGATGGTATATAAGGACACACAGTCTATAGGAAAGACACACACACTAACAGATACCTACATATATACTACCTCCGAAATTTTTTCAGCGCGCCTACAGAATATGCGACAAGGATCATTTGAAGGCTGAGCTGAATCTGGTTGACAACGTTCTAAGAGCAAATGGATATTCAAAAAAGAAACCAGTTGTGTCACAGGAAAGGGACGAAAGCAACCTGGACAAAAAGCCTTCTTACCATACGTCAAAGGTGTAACGGATAGAATTTGTAAGGTGTTAAAAAGGTATGGGATAAAATCCATATTTATGCCAGCAAAAAAGGTGAAAAACTACCTACAGTCACCAAAGGACCACTTTCCTCTCCAAACTCCGGGCGTATATGCAGTCCCTTGTAGCTGTGGGTATTCTTCCATTGGACAAACACAAAGAAGCATTGCCACCCGTTTAAAAGAGCACATTAGTTCTGTGAGCAAAAAACAGCGCAGCGTGAAAAGTCGGCAATCTGTGAACACATCTTGGATAATCAAGAAAATCACTACATCCCACGGCTAGTTCGTGAGGCAATTGAAATCAAGCGTCACCAAAATTTCAATCGTGACGACAGTTTTAAGCTATCTCGATCTTGAGATCCTGTAATCAACACCTCACAGTCACCATCAAGTAATAAACTTAAAACACCCTGCGATGTAGTGAGTATAGTTTGTTCCCAACAACAACAACAACATCATGATATAGAACCACCTACGCATCGCTACAACCTGCGTAGTCAATCTAACATCTCACAACATTTTCCCGGTGACCACGCTCAATGCAATTTGATGCGAAACGTTCGGGGTGAGTACAAAAGTGCACTCTCATAAATTTCAAAAACGCGGCTAACCCGAAAATAATAGATATTAATTATGACTGAAAGACAACTTCGTTTAAAGTTCTTACTAAACAAATCTGCTCATCTTTTTTATAGCTCGACCGAATTTGTTATAATTTTACAATCTGGTGCTTCTGAGTAGTTTAAAATTGTATTTAAACAATTTTGTTTACTTTTGAGTTTTTTTTTTACATATCGTCGACATAACGACATAGAACCATTAACATAAAACTTCAATAAGTAGCTTCATTTCTTATGGCAACATTTGCCAAAAAATCGAATTTTTGATTTTAAACTTGATAAATTGCGTTGATACGGAAGACGAAAAAATGAGCCTCTGTTCGCATACTGTCCAAAACTACGAATTTCTACGAATTTTAGTACAAATTCCTTCAAAGTTCATATAAAAAAGAAAATCATATAAATCACTAATTCCGAGGCTTTTAAAAACCAGTGAATTAGCTTTATGTATAAATGTTTATGTAAATAAAATATCGCATTTATAATATTCCATTTGACACTTTCAAAATTATCTATTCAACTCTTTTTCTAATGATGACGTCCTTTCATCAGAATCAGATATCCCGCACTTTCCATAACACCGTATACAACACAATTCACAGATAATTTTGCATCCTAAATTGACCCATTTTTCCCACGCAGTATGGCTGCACATATTGTGTGTATGCACATAATAGATCCACTCATGACTTTTCTGATTTGCTATATTTGAGTTTGCAACGTCATCACATCACATAACTAACGATATAAACACACTACCTAATCCCTGAATGAATAGGCGCCTTTATGAAGCCGGAAGAGTAACAAAATATCTCAAGGCACGCATTATGTAAAAAAAAGAAGCTTACTAATCAGCAAATTTAAATATCTCAACTCTTTACCCTCCTCCGCCAACATAAACCAAACGGCACAATTCAGTTTTCAGAGTTTATCAAACAAAAACACCCGAATGCACACCCAAAAAAATAGAAAATGAAAAAAAAAAAAACACAAAATCCCCATATCACATCTGTGCGATAAATTTAGCTCTGGAAATATCCACAAATAGTCAAAATACTGGCTCGGGTAATATACATTCATCCAAGGCGAAACTAGGTCACCCACCATTACCAAAGCCAAAGAAAGTTCCTTCTTTTATTTTTGGATTTGAATGGGTGAATCATGGGTGGAAAGATTTGGGAGTGTGAGTAGTCTGGCAGGTAGCGTTGTAAATCAGAAGTTTATTTTCTCAGAATAAGTTTTGTATCCATACCGACTTGGCAATTGCTATCTTACTTGAAAGCTCTAATTGAATTGCTTTAAAACATGGGATGCGGCCGTATACGGAGCAAAAAAAAAAAAAACTACGCTACGCGGAAATAGGGTTTTGACGTTTTTTTGAGAAAATGGCTTATTTTTGATTTTTGAATTCTTTTATTTTGCTGCAATCTGTGGTGTTTGTTTCTAAGAAATTGCAAAAATAATTGTTGCATTTAAAAATTTTGAGAACTAGCTAATAAAAAAAAAGAATAATATCAAAAAAAAAAAATATTAGTACAGTCTTCTGAAGTTTTTAAAAATATTTTATCTTTCCTTTCAATTCAAAATTGAACGCAAAAAAAAATACACAGGGTTTCCCATCATCATGGGTTTTCTGACGTTACTTTAAGTCGAAAAACTCAAGATGTGGTTTTATTATTTTTGGTCTCGTTTCTTTAACTGATTTAACTTTTGGCAATCTGCAACTACCCAGTGCATCTATTCGTCAAAGTTTTAATTGATAAAATTCAGCTGATAAACCAAACAGCTTGTGTCAAAAACAAATCTTAAGCACAAACACAAATGCATTCACACGGTCGATGTGAAATCAGACGGCTAAAAGCTGGGGCGCCAAAATGCAACTCTACCCTACATACTATACTTATAGTCTCTACCCTTCTGCAGTACTAAACACTGTTAATGCTGCAAATGCATGTTTGGTTGCTGGTGAAAGATTTAAGATATCACGAGTTGATATTTTCCAGGTGGATGCTTGTTGTTCTTGTTGTTGTTGTTCGCTTTATTTGGTTATATTTGGCTCATCGACTTTGTGTACCTACACAAAACAATCACACAAAGTTACGCATACACACTATTGGTTGGACAGTGGAAGTTAAATCCCCACACAAATCACCACCCATTCCCCCTTGTATTTGTCTTGTTACGGTGAGAGTTCCGGTGCCTAATACTTAACGTTCTTTCTGTCTGCAATAGAAGTTAGAAGCCACTGCGAGGACATTAAACAGAGGATACAGATGCCAATCAGAGTGTTTTTCAATTTCCTTTTGTTTAGTTTTAGTTGACTTGGCTATGATATTCTAATTTACGGAACATAATTGAAAATCAAAAGACATGAAGTGGCTGGAAGCGATTATGGACTTCACCAGATCACCATAAACATCAAGGTACCACACCAGATCTTAGATTTAAGAATTTCGAATGGGGGGAGGGAATATTATTGTTTAATAATGGAAAATCTCTTAATGTTTTGTATTTATCAGACAAATTTGTATGCATGCATAATTTATTCTACGATTTTTCGGTTGATATATATGTACCTAATTTTATTTGTTCGCTTAACGGATTTTATATTTAGTCTTTTCATTTCAATGATGCGTTAGTTTAACAATTCATTACGAAAACTTGCAACGTCTTTCTTTCTGTCCAAAATTACTATTTATTTAAGTCCCATTTTTTTTAGTGCAATAAACATTCTTTAAATTAATACATGTACATATTTACATGCATATCTACGTATTTGTAGGTACTATAGCGCAAGTTTTTTATTCGTAAAAAAACGAACTCGAAATTTCAATTAAACTTAAGATTACGATGATAAAGAACCTGAAAAAGTGGGTCCTGCAATTCCGTCTGTCTATCTCTACCTCTTAAAACTTAGAACTTAAGATTTTTAGGTGATTCCCTAGATTCTTAACTCCCTATTTTTGGCTCCAAAAATAAGGGTAGGTACCTGCCAAAACCGTTTTCAAAAACGCTATTTATATCGAAAATGGCTCTAACAAATTTAAAAAATACCAAAATCTGTTATTAACCGTACCTGCCATAACATATTTTTTTTCATTTTCAACTTTCTCATAAACGGCTTAACTGATTTTAATCAGGCGGTCCTTTTAAGTCTGAATAATACACAATTAAAAAAAAAAAACATTTTTTGGATAAAAAAAAAAACATTTTTTGGATAAAAAAAAAAAACATTTATTGTTTTTTGAAAAATACATTTTTTTTTTAAACAGGCTGATGATTTTTTTTTTTAAATTATATTTTAAAGCGCATGTTATTAAATCCTTGAAAATGCCATACAACTGCTCGAACGATTTTGACTACTATTTTTGTGCGTACTTGTGGTAGGATGGTCTGCACTTTAGTAAAAAAATTACAAAAAACCCTTACTAACGGTACCTGCCATAGAACCGTTTTTTTTTTTTTTTTTTTTTTCGGCTTTCTCGTTAACGACTTGCACTTGACCGATATTTATCCAAATTTTTCGTCTGAAGTTCCTATCATTTGTGAATAATACTTTTTTTTTAACGGGTTGATGATTTTTTTTTTAAATGATGGTTTTATATTCTTAAAAATTGTATTATACATAAGAAAATATTTACCGTTTCAACCATTTTGTCCGCGTAAATATTTTTTCAAGAATTGAGATGGCGTTCTTAATTCTTGGATTCAAACATTTTAAGTTCTTGTTTAACCAATTTAAAGAATGTTTTTTATGCTTCTTTTCCATCTTCAATTTCCGTTCTTCAATTTATTAAATACATAAAAACATGTAATTACCTATTAATGATATGTACTTACTTATATTACACTCAATCTTTAAAATTTGAAGAAACTTTTACTACAAGAGCAACTTCGTACGACCCAGTCGTGCATTTTATTTTTCCTTGCCTTTACACACACTGCAAGTCCTACAGCTATACCAAATTTCATCATTCTACAACAATCAGAAAACAATTTAGCGGAAGTGGGCGGATATCACGCCCCCTATATCAAACACACCAAATTTTCGACTTTTTCATTTGTGGGAAACCACAAGGCCTAACGTTGTGCAAAATTACAATTTTAGGTGTCGGGAAGTACTCCATAAATTTGATGATCTGTCAGTCAGTTAGTAAGTGAGTCAGTCAGTTACCGTTTTCGCGATTTGTGGCGCCCTATATCTCAGGAACCACTTATGCTAAGGAGTTGAAAGTCAATAGTTGGTGAGTCAAGTTTCTGGCATTTTTGGTTCCGAAGTTAGAGGGGGTCGAAAATCACTTGAGTTTGTTCCAATGTTTCTTTTGCAAAAAAAAAAAAAAAACATTTTATGTTACGAGACTGTATATATTGATTCTGTCGTATTATTTTATTCCTCTGATACTGATTTGCTGTTTAAATTTCGAAAAAAATTTGGATAAGTATTTCCTCTCCTTAAGTCTTACAACAATCATATACAGACTCCAATCCAATAACCTACTCCTTTATATTCCTAAGAAATCCAATCCAATAAATTCCTACTTATATACTATATATACTTCACCGCACTGTAGAAACACGATTACATACTCGTACATGTTGTTACCCACTTTTTTAACAATTGAATAAATTGAATCTTTTTGTTCTTTAACCAAAAATCCACATTCAATCCAATCATGATGTTATAGTATAGCAGAACTTTGGATGTGTGTATATTATGCTCCTTTAATGCTGACTTTATTGAGCATTACATAGTCATCCAAATTGATGTTCCTTTTTTCTCAATTGCAGTACGATGCAAAGCAAAAGCTGATGTAGATGCGATATAGAAATAAGATCAAATAGAACACGGTTGTCCTTGGTGCCAAGTGCATTTGACATATGAACTTTTATAGATATATGTGTAAATATATAAGAATATATGTATGTATGTATAGTATGTGCTCTCATATACCTAACCATATGAATATAATATATTTTGTGTGATTCTTGGAGTCACAAAGTTGAAAGAAATGGATTTTTGGGAGGCTATAGCAACTGTCATCTAAGGAGAGGCAGAATACCCAAAGTTGATATCACATTCTTCGAGTGATTTTTCTCATTCCCATAGTTCAGAATTCATTCATCCTCCCACCTTAAGCAAATTGTTTCTAGAATGACATTATCTCCGACAAATACAAGGCCGTAGCCATTTTAGAGAAAAAGGCAAAATAGGTGTGTTCTAATGTTTCTCTTGATTTTATTGGAGAATATAAATACGAGTATCGTAGGGTGTGGAAGTTTTGATCGACATCTAAACTCAAAATTTCGGGGATTTAAAATTTTATCACACCACCTATTTTTTTATAACTACACCAAGAGCCATGTTGTACAAACATGTTCCAAATATTAAACCGGGGTTCAACCATTTCAACTCACCAATTTCGGGGTATTATTTCTGGTTTTTGAGTTTTCTGGATTTTGGGTTTTCGGGATTGTAAATTTTCGGGATTTCGGATAAAAGAGACTGTGACCCGAAACTAGTGTCGCCCTTTCTATTTTAATATTATAGTCCAGTCAACGAAGGAAAAACATACCTTCACCTGGAAATAAATCCAACAGTTTTGAAACTTGGCACATGTATTAAGAGAGGCCTGATGATGAAGTGTATAAAAGTCCCCGTTAATCCAAGGCGAGCTCTAGCGGCAGGAAAGTGTAACATGTCGTCTTTTTCGGTTTTTCGTGTTTAACTTAGAAACAATTTGTGCTTTCAAAAAATAATCTGAGACGAAAAAATATTTTATGAAATTCGTTATAAAATTGATTATGGCCAATTTTTCCATATCTGTCATATTTATAAAATCATTTAGCGCCTAAAATTGGTATTTTTTAAATTTCCTAAAAACAGCTACATTTTATATACATGTCGATTATGAAATCCATAACAGTGGATCTGCAGTGATCTGTTTTACATTGTTCTCTTTTCTTTTCACGTAAAATCGATGAAGAGAAAAGAGAGCACTACACTGCGATTCACTGCGGATGCAGTTTTGCGGATTCCATAATCGGCATGATAGTCTAAAGTCGGTAGCAAATTTTGGGAGTGGAGGGTACATGTAACCAAAATTCATAGATTTACAGGTATATTTAGGTTAACGTGTTTTTGGCAGGTTTTTTTTTGTCAGCCGGGTGGTGGTGGGCGTTTAAAAACGTCTGGGACCTACATAAGTATGTTGAATACTTTATTTTTTATGGAGGTACCGGGTAATTCGCATAAGGTGTAACAAAAAAACTTGAGCTTAGATATACATAGGTTGGGTTGAGACAGAAAAAAATCGTATGGGAGGGGGTCTATTCCCCACGTTTACCCAGGAGGGAGAATTTTTTAACTCTTTATTCGCATAAAGATCTGCGACTTCAGAAAATTTTAAAGGCAGAAAATTATTAAGCAAAAACAAAATTTTTTATCAAAAAAAATGCGTCGAATGCAATTAATACATTAAAAAAAAAATCAAGAAATTAGAAGATAAATAAAAAAAAATTTTTGGCTGCTGATCTAAAATTTTAAGATGAAAAAATTTCATTCTTAGAAGATGAATCAATCAATTCATTAACAATGTAGAGCCCAAAAGTTCGTAAATAAAGTTGTTTTAGTGGAAATGAGATCTTTGGAGCACCAAAACAAGGGATTGAAGTCTAATTTGAGGAAAACTTACTTTTGTCATTTTCAATTTTCTCAAAAACTAGAAAACATTTTGATATCTGATTTTTCGTATTTGACTAAAAGTTTATAGAAGCATTGAATATAAAAGAAATAAATACATCTTAAATACGTAAAATTTTGAACAAAATCACATTTTTTAATTTTTTTAAGTTTGAGTTTGAAAATTTATTATTTTTCAAAAACTTCAATAAAACAACAGGTGCCAAATAACTTCATAAATAAGACAGATATGAAAAATTTGGTCATCATAATCTATTTTGTAGAGAATTTTCTTAGTTATTTTTTTGTCTCAGATTATTTTTTGAAATGACAAACAGTTTCTAAGTTAAACACGCAAAACCGAAAAAGACGACACGCTAGAGCTCGCCTCAGATTCAGGGGGACTTTTGTACACTTCATTTTTAGGCCTCTCTTAATAAGTGTTCCATGTGGATTTTTTTCCAGGTGAAAACCTTTATTGACTGGACTATTAGAACAGAAATTCTGTCCCTGAGGCCATTTAATCGACTTAAGCTGATACTGATGAGACGTTTCCGCCCGATACCACTCTTTAAATTACTATCTTCGTTAAAATTGATTAAAAATCGCCTGCACAAACTTTTTTCCACGCCCAATCTTTGGGCGTGCTTTTTATTACTGTTGATTAATTATTACTTAAAAAATTTAGAGGTTTTTACTTCGTTTCGTCCTAAATCCTTTTTGTAACCAGAATCCCACTCACTGAGAAACATGAATCATGAATCGAATTCATCACTTTCGCAAAACCAAATTTTTACGCATACAAAACTAATTCAGGCGTAATTAATTTCACTTTTGAGAAATATTGACGTTAGGTTTCTTACCCGAGAATGTTTCAGGTTAATTTAAATGGTCTTTAAATGACAAGAAAAAAAAAACAAAAATTCCCCTTCGAAATATTTTCCTGGCTACGTCCTTCGCCTTGGTTGTAGATGCTCCTTTGAAGAACGATATAAATCTATATAGCGTGGTTGTGTGTATTGGATCTTCACAGTCTTCATCTTAAACGCCAAAGTGAATGTTGGACCAAAAAAATAAAAATACATTGCGTGCACTGTCATTGTGCGAATGACGATGATGATGATGCTGCCGATATGATGACATATACATACAAACTAAGCAATGATGTAGCCACTGAAGGAATCTCTTCCTATTTTTTTGTTTTTCTCTCCAAGTCGATGTCGTTGTTTTCGTCTTTCTCTTCATTTTCATCGTCGTCAAGTCTATTGGAATTGACATGTGCAAGACTTAATAAAAGTGTCGTCGACGAAATGAGCACACACAAAAAACGAAAAAACGATGGAAACCAAATGTAGTCGGATAAACAACTTTTTCTCGAGAAATATTTTTCTGCATCTTCATCTCTGGCCCGGAATCAAGACTTTGGTATATCAAGATGACATCTCTTCAACTACCTTCCATCTCCTCCCCAACACTATGCAATTGGAATTGATTTTCGTTTCGAAATCATTGAACTCTTTTGCGGATGAGAAAAATAAAATAAAATAAAGTTTCCGTCAAAATTGCCTTTACTCTCTGCTTCCATTTTCATAATCAGTACTACAAACATATATGAATTTGTATCTTTTTTATAATATAATTCTGAACAAACAATTTCATTATTTGTACCAAAATAAAAACAAAAATACCGGATTAGCAAAGATCTTGCAATGCGCTTTTGTTCGTTTCGTTTGGAAAAGAGTATTCGTTGAGCGCGTTGACAGATAATGACAGTCAATCAATCTTGGGGGCCATCTTTTAAAATTTCACATCACCATCAAACAACATAACTGAACTGACAGATATCGGAAGTGCAGATTGACAAAGAGTTATGATGACGGTACAACGCACGTTGCTTCTAGTTGTACTGGCATGGCATGTTGTTCGGTCGGTGTGTTGTTTTTTCTGACTCCAATCGTCCGTCTATCTCTATACCAACTCTCAGAGTACAGGAATTTGAGAAAAAGGCAATTATATGCTATTTACAGAAAAGTGCTGCTGTTATACGATGACAGATGATGACAATGAAATAGCTTTAGCCTATTTCGTGCTGAGAATGTTCTTCTCTATATAGAGGTTGGTATTGTATCTTTGTACGTATGTATTAATTCTTCTGTAATTGTCTGACAAAATTAACTATACCGTGACAAATATGGTGTTAAACCAATAGTTGATTGGCAGCTCGTAATGCGATATATGACTAAGAGGTGGATTGAAAGGCTCACACATGTGGGTAATTAACTTCCAATATATACACAATTAGCTATATTTACCACATTAATTATATCAGGACGGGGGG
Source organism: Epistrophella euchroma (assembly GCA_947049315.1). NCBI lineage: Eukaryota > Metazoa > Arthropoda > Insecta > Diptera > Syrphidae > Epistrophella > Epistrophella euchroma. Next base: position 43,374,047 of record OX346248.1, read on the forward strand.
GGTTTATACAAATAGGAGCAAATAAACCTACAAAACTGTGATCTGAAATTAGCTATATCTAAGCAGAGGTATAATAAGCCCTTTATAATACCTGTAGTTAAAAGGTTTTTGTTTTTTGATTTGAGTGTTAGTCTTCAACGATAATTAGGTAATTTCGAGAAGTACATATTTTAACAAAATAATGATAGAAAGTTGATAGAATCAAAGAAAAAAACATTTGAATTTTGTTTAAGGTTTATTTTCGACAAATTTAAAAAGTAAAGGTTGTGCCTTAAATTCGACTTAGATTGGAAGAATTCCTTCCAACAATTTCAAATCGATTTTTTTTTTGTTTTGGTTACAAGGAATCTGTATGAATGAATAAAAATGAATTAACAATTGGGGGTTTATAATTGCACTGCGACCTTAAGATCTATTGTGCCCCCGTTTAGAGTCAGATGAGCTTGCTCATTTACAGCTCTTCCTCCAAATTTGTTTCTTTGAGGAAATTTAGTATTTGGAGTATTTTCAGGGAGGAAAATTCACTCTCATCTATCTGATGACGACCCAGATGTCTGTGTCTCTGAAGCACAAGAGCTTCACAATTGCCAAAAAAAAGGTGGGTCTTCTCTTGGGTGTTGCAGAATCTGCATGTGGCACTGCTCACTAAGCAAAGAATTTTGAGATGTCTCCTTAGGTTGCAGTGACCAGTGAGGAGCCTGTAGCTATTCTTAAATTATTCCTACTAAAGCAAATGTGGAACGTTTTTGGTTGTAGTTCGCAACAGATTTTTAGTCTTTTAGCCTCCTCTTGTGTTTTGATATTATTTTTAATCACATTTTCTCCTATTCCACAATAGGGCTCTGGACCCGTTAAGGGTGTTGTTGCGCCTATTTTCGCTAAGGAGTTTGCCACTTCATTGCCCTGGACACCAATATGGCCTGGTACCCAATAAAGTGTTACTTTGTTCTGTTTGCCGAGTTCGTTTAGTCTGCATACACACTACACAGTCCCATATCAGTTTAGAACTGATGGTGTATGAGTTCTTTTCTGTCTGACATGATGGCAATGTTTTGGTTACAGTAGTTCCTATCTGGATTATGGTCGGCACATTTTCCTATGGCGTTAACTTCTCTTCTGGAAAATTCTAGTAGCAAAGTTTGGTTTTTTGCCTGATTTTGTTCGAAATTTTACGTTATGAAGTAGAATTATTGTGCTCCCATCAATTTTTAGTCAAACAGTAAAAATTAGAATGTATTCTAGTTTTTGAGAAAGTTGAAATTAACAAAAGTTTGGTGCTTCAAAGATCCTATTTCTACTAATTAAGTAGTAAAGTAGATTTTGTTATTTTCATTTTTTTCAAAATCCAAAAGACATTTAGTGCCAGTTGTACAATAGTGGTTTAAATCTTGATCCGTGGTTCAGCAATTTTAACTCGCCGATTTCGGCGGGTTAACTGAGGTTCAACGATGGTTCAAGGTTCCAATATGCACTAAAAGCCAATTACATGCCTGAACCATCGTTGAACCACAGTTAATACACCGAATTTGGTGAGTTAGTATTCCTGAACCACGGATCAAATATTTGTACAACTGGCCCTTGGGCACTTAGTTTTTAGTGTTTGACTTGAAATTGGTAGGAGCATTGAGTATTAAACGCAAAAAGAGGCTGGATGTGACCCACACTGATAATTTCCCATTAGTACCCTAAGAAACACAATATCCGATGTTATTCTCCATAAGAAAATTACCAATTTAAAATCTTCGAAAACCATTGTCAGTTGTGCAATCAAGGGAAGACCAAAGTAAGGGTGTCTCGTCTAAATATGGGTATGCATCACGAAAAACATTTTTCAACAATTTTAAGAAGTTTCTTTTGCAGTTTTTTTGGCCTAGAACAACAGCCGAAAAACATTGCTTAACCATTTTTACCAGTTGCTATTGCAAACTGGTAATTGATTTTTTGTGCAAACCTTATCAATTACTAATATGGCATTGTGTGTAGACTAAAATTATCCTGGAGTTGATATCATTTTTGTTCTAGAGATATTCGAGCCAAAATTTTTTTTAAACAATTTTTACCGGTTTTTTTAATTGAAAAAAAAAAAAAAAGTGTCATTTGATTTTTTTTAAATCTTACCAATTCTTCACTAAGTGAAATAACTCCCCAATGAAATAACTCCTTAAAACAAAAATGAAATAAATCCCCAAAATTTATATGAAAATCGGAAGTTTTTCATATGAAAAAACTTCCTAAAATTGGTGATTTATTTTCATCGATTTTTGGGGACTTATTTCATTTTTAAATTGGGGGGTTATTTCGTGATGAAATAAATCCCCAAATTCAACTATGAAATAAGTCCCCAAATTTGGGTACCTATTTCTTTGAAGAAATACGGCGTATAAACAGTGAAGTATGTATGGGGACAAGCTGCCCCTCCTGCTTGGCCCACTATAGGATTTGGGGTAGGTGCGAGATCGGGTGTATGCAAAGTTTCTTTAAATCCAGATTCTTCAAATGCAAAAGAAACCCCCATACATACTTCACTGTTTATAGATATGCCGTAGTTTTGTTAATTCTTTGGGAACTTATTTCATTTTTTGTTTGGGGACTTATTTCATGCGCTTTTGGGGATTTATTTTATCTTTGCATTTGGGGACTTCAAAAAAAAAAACAAAAAAAAATTTGGGGGAGCTATTTCAGTTTTGGATTGGGGGGTTATTTCGTTAGGGAGTTATTTCACGGAGCCTATTATGTATAGAATGAAACTAGGCCGAAGTGAATAGCATTATTAGTTCTCGAGATTTTCAAAAAATAAGCCATTTAACAACTTTTTTTAACTTGAATTTCTCTGAACGTTATGGCCTTATTTTCTATAAAATAAAATTTATTTGAAGTCGATATCTCTTTTCTTTCTCGAGATATCGTCGACTAAAAAAATCTCAAGGTGACCCTTGAAATCCCCAATAGTGGATCCGCAGTGATTCACACTACATTGTTGTTGCGGATGCAGTTTTGCGGATTCAATAATCGGCATGAATATTTTTTTTCTGTTTTAAGTCAATTTTTTTTTTAAATGAACCCTTTTGGGAGGGATAGACCCCCTTACCATACTGTATAGAAAAAAAGAGAAACCATCTCAAATTTGTCAATACAACTTTTATTTTTTCTCAAAATTCCCGAATTTTCATATTTCAAAATCTTTTCAATATTTTAATGTTTTGTTTTAGTAACCTTTACGTACACTTTAAAAGCCTTAAAGTGATCCTTCTAGCCCACCGCTGATACAGTTTTTTTTTGTTTTACTCGTTTTACCCTATAATAAGCTACATTTTGAAAAATATTGAGTCATAAAGTCATTCCTGTAGTTTAATCTTTAACACAAAAAGAGTGTTTTATTTTCTATTTAACCCTACAATAGGTATAAAAAACAATTTAATTTTTTTTTTAAAACATTTTGCAAGCCTGTTCATTCATGTATAATTGAGAGTGCTGAGATCGGGTGTCTTTCAACTGTTTTTTTTGTTTTTAATATTATTTAATAAAATAGATCTCGGGAATTATAACGTTTTTTGGAAATCACACAAAAAAGTTTAATACTCTTTTGCTTTATAAAGCATGTGTGGTTTCTCGTGTAGAAGCTATGTCCGTGCGTCCACTGTAATTTGACCTAGACTCTTAGAGCCCAAATTGGTGGATCGATTATCTTTAAATTTGGTACACAACTTTTTTTTAAGTAATTCCCATAGTCAGGATTAATATTTTTAGGTTTTTTAATTTGGAAACTAAGCAAGTCAATGCAATTATGTTTCTACTAGTGCTCTTCATAAAGTAATGAGAGTTTCAGCTGGACATATCTAAAGTGATAAAATTCAAATAGCTTTCAGTTTGTACTTGTCTGAAGTCAAACAGTGTAAACAATAGATATCCAGAACCCAATTCCACTCGTTTTTAAAGAGCCTTAACGTGTTTTGCTCCGAACCGTGTAATCAAATGATTCAGGAATGCTTTTATTTCTTTAATCGTAAAAAAGGATTACTTACTCAACATAACGTCCCACTAAAAACAGGTATTCTATTGAATTCTAGACAAGAAAGTGTTTTACTAGAATAAATTTTCACGAAATTTTAAAATTCTCCAGTCTCCAATTCATCATACATTTTTTTTTTTCATACAACGACCACGACAACAAAGATAACAATGGACCACTATTAGTCATATTCAATGCCAAAAGCACCAACGGTTTCCGCCTCAACGGGCATAACAATCCCAAAAATAAACTGGGAAACCCGCGAGCTAAGTCACCACACCGGCCGAGACGCTGACGGGTAGACACAGTCGCCCTTATTATTATTATATTTTTTTTTCTTTGGTGTATCTTAAAAATAATTCAAGAGTGACACCTAAGGCGCGGCGGCAGCACTCTGGCGGAAATATTTTCCAAATTAGTAACGAAGGAGCTTCAAAATCAAAATACTACTTTTCGTCGCGTCGGTCGTCGTCGTCGAGGTAATGGTTTGCTGGTGGAGGCACCTAGTGTTTTTTTTTTAAATTCTGGGCAAGTTCATTAATCTGTCTATGGTAGTGCAGTGCTGGCAAAAAATGACTTTGATCTCCAGCCCAGGGCTATCATCCATGTGTGACATCCTTATACATCTTCTTTTTTTAATGAAAAAAAAAAAAAAAAAAAAAAAATTGGTTTCAACCAAATTACAAACAATCAAAATATTTGCTGTCACGGAAATAGATTTCATCGTTCAACTCTGAATTCTGAGAGTCTTGCACCACCAAAAGCTATAATTATACATCACGCACCAAAGCACTTTGATGATGATGATGCCACACGACGAATTGGCCCAAAGGCGACTGAACGATGCTCTATACCTACAGTGGAACAGAAAACCATTGAATTTGAGTTGAATTGGTAAGGCCCATCGCCCACTAGGCAACTTTTTGTCGCGCAACTAAAAGTTGCTCGGAGTTGCTTGCCATCGCTCACTAGGCAATTTCCGAGCAACTTTTGGGTTCAGTATTTTTAATTGAAATGGTATATTGATCTTGTATTTTGGATCAGTGACGATACAAAATTCGTTCAGTGTGAAAATAAAACTTGTTTTTCGGGTTAAAAGCATCTCATTTGGCAAAAATTTTAGAAAATTCCCAAAAGTTGCTCGGAAATTGCATAGTGGGCGAGGGTAAGCAACACAAAGTTTGCCGGGAAAAAGTTCCGCGAGCAACTCCGAGCAATAAAAAGTTGCGCAACTAAAAGTTGCCTAGTGGGCCTCTCCCGTATAAGCTAATGTAATTGGATTGGGAGCAACAAAAAGTTTCTAGGGCTAGCAACAAAAAGTTGCCTAGTGGGCGATGGGTCTAAATCTATATTCTTTTTGAATTTATAATTTCAAAATATTTAGCATACTTTTTTCGTAGGTACTCGTATCTTATATTTCAATCGCTTCACAATTATTTTTTTTCGGTTTTACCTTCTATATAAATCGCCCCACTGTTCGAGTAGGAGTATACAAAGAAATGTCGTATTTCAGGATGGACTTGGTGCTAAAAATTTGTTTACGAGACAAAATAAAAAAAAAAAAACTTCCGATTCAATAGTGATTATGCAAAAAGTTATTTAATGAAAAAAAAAAACAATAAAAACAAAAATTAAAAGAAATCATCGCGCCTTAACTCAGTGGGAGGGGAGTTAAAATTGGCGATATATGTAACTCTTGTGGTTGAGGCTAAATGTTTTGTAGCGGTTGTTTTGTGTACCTGATGGGGATTTTAATTTTAATGGCTTGCGATGACTTCGGTACTCGACAGTTTTCTTAGAAAGAAGGTAGAAGTGGTCGAAGCGGTGAATAATTAATTTATGTAGGTAGTACAAATGCATGTTTTTTTTTTTATGGTGCTCAGTATGCGGAAGAATGCAAAGCATATGCCTCAATACTCATTTCTTTTTTATTGCCGTTTTTTTTTTTTTTTTTTTTTTTTTTTATTTTCAAGTAATATATGAGATTGTAAAACATAAATTATGTATGTATTAAAAGAATTTCTGATAAGTTGTGGACGATGAGGTTTTTTTTTTTTATAAAATTTTGTATAACTGATGCAGCCTCAGTTTTCTGTTAAAAAATATTTAAGAAAACAATTTTTCTAACTATACAATTTTAATCCAAAAGCAATCGGCGAAAAAAAATTGCGTCATTTGACAGACAAAATGTACATATATGTACTGCGAAAAAAAAACAAGTGAAAATTTGTAATCGCAATTCTTTGTATTTTGGCATAATGAATACTATCTAAAGAGCCCACTGTTGAAACTGGCTCGCATAAAAAGTTATTAGGAGTTACGTATATGTAGAAAATACCGGTTTTTTGCTTATAAAGCCTAGTACGCAGATCGCGCTAAAATTTATCTTCCATACGAATTTCCTCCAAAGATAAATTTTAGCGAGGATATTTAGCTAGGCAGTACGTAGTTCATGCGCTAAATTCAAAAAGTCTCCTCTTAATTTATCACACGAAATAATGCTGAACGCATTCTTTCACAGAAAAATTCTGACATTTGTGCTTTTAGCAAACGATTGTAGATATAAGTATTGTAGGGATAAAATTTAGTTTAGCTTGAACTGTGTACCTGGCTTAACTCCTAAAAACATATTCATGCAAAGTTTGGTCAGAAGACAAAACTACTGCTTTTTTGTTTCTAACTCTGAAGTCTCAAAAAAATAATGACTGTTTTTTTTTTTTTTTGTTTTTAAGAATATAAGATTTCTAACAAAAAATGTTAGGACACTTTATTTTCCATAAGAGCTATAAAATACAAGATCATTCTTCCTCAAAAAAAGCAAAGAGTAGGTTTTTATCATACAACTCTTAAATGGTAAATTCTATCTACTTTTTATTTTACAAAATGTTTTTTTTTTATTACATTATATTAGCCGCTACTAAAGAGTATCAGCAATATTTTTCTTTTGACGACTATCCTCTAAAAGAAATCAATAAAAAATGTTATGTATTACACTTTATTCAATATGACCGACCATTTAAAAAATATTACCTTATCAAATATATCACAATGCGGAAATCCAAGTGAAAATTTTTAAACGTAATTAACTTCGTTTTTACATACGAAATACTTGCTGAAAAGTCCATAGCCAAATCTTGCTTGCATAAAAAGTAATACGAGTCCAAAAAAAAATATTTATTATATACCGGCATAGAGGTTCTCTATTTTGTTAACGAAACTCAGCTTAACATTTATCTTACACTCTTAATCCACTGTGAATATTATTCATGAAGTATACCAGGGGCCTATAACACAACGTGACAAGCTGACAAGTCTTAATCCACTTGTCCAACTATACTTGTCCGAAGGATACGATCTTTCATAGACTTGACGCTTTGTGTTACAGGATTTAGGACAAGTTTGTCGCTTTTCACTTGTCCTACAAGTACTTGTCACGTTGTGTTACAGGCCCCAGGTATGGGCGTATGGCGAACACAGAACAAAATACGATGACAAATTTTAATAAAGTTACGTCATTAGCTACAACCTTCCAGACAAATCTTCAGGTCCGTCAAGTTGGGTCCGCCACAATCGAAATTCGAAATTCTAATGATGCAGGAATTTAGTACTAATTAAGTTCTAATTTTGTACCGCAATCCCGATCTGGAACTAAAGTCCCCTCGCCCTCAAACCTGTGGCGGACCCAGCTTGACGGTCACCTTAAATATAGGGGCTAGTTTAAGTGTCATAAAAACTAAACCAGTGGGGGTAGAAAAGCGAAAGTTGGTATTTTTTCTAATGAACCCATTCTTTATCTAATACCTATTTTTTTTTTTTTTTTTAGGGTGACGTTTAAAAAGTCTCCACCACTTATTTTGTGTTTGGTGCTTAATTTCAAGGTCAAATGATGGAGTATCTGATTCGGAGTTTTGGAAATTAGTAGAACTTAATTAGTACTAAATTCCTGCATCATTAGTTTTTGAATTTTTGTGTTTGGAAGTGTGGTGGTTCCAGCTTGACGTCAAGCTGGGTCCGCCACAGGTTTGAGGGGGAGTGGATTTTAGTTCCAGATCGGGATTGCGGTACAAAATTAGAACTTAATTAGTACTAAATTCCTGCATCATTAGAATTTCGAATTTCGATTGTGGCGGACCCAGCTTGACGGACCTCAAATCTTCCATTTTCTTATGACGTTACTTGTGGATTTTTGTTGACCCTAGGCTTCCTTTGTCACCACTTCAAACTCCTAAACTTCTGGACTTATACTGACAAGAATTAAGAAAGCACAAAAAAACTTCTTTTTCATTATCAATTAACGTAACTTTATCCATATCTTTTTTTTTTTTTGCATCTTTTGGGGCAATGAGTCCGACCGGCCGGTCGCCATACCAATAGCTTGTGCTTGGTAGACTGCACGATTAGTACTCACAAACACTAAGAGATCCCAAAAAATGTTCAAATGTTCGTTACCAAATGATGTAACTTCATTGATTTTGTTTTCCCCTTTGAAGGTCAGTGTGTCCTGGCCGCAATAGTCGTCACTGGGGACTTTGCAAACTTCCGGATTAATACTAGCAATTTGGAAGAAATTTAAAAACTGCCCAAAATGTGCGTTATCAATAACGTAACTATATTAATCGTTTTCTTTTGAATTAACAATGCAAACTTTTACAGGGTGTTTTGTATAAGAGTGACAAAAAGTAACGGCGTGGCGTGTAGCTTAGGTTGAGGCAAGGAAAAATGGTGAAGAATTAAGGGGGGTTTATTTTCCCCTGTTCTTTAGGCGAGAACTTAAAAGCCTTTTTTAAAGCAATTTTTAAATAATATTGTTTTATTCAATAATTTTTGCAGTAAATTTACATTAATTTTTTGATGTTTCCAAACATCATTTTCCATAAGTTTTGAACTGAGAGGTTTTTGTAAAATTTTCCAAAGAGTCGGGCCTAAGGCAACAACTGTTTAAAATTTAAAGCAATATTAATCGATTTAAAAATGAAAAATAAAGGGGAAATATGCCAAGAGCAATAAAATACAACTATCCATCATGTTACAAATAATTACGATGAGTCCTATTCTAGTTCGATTGTACTAATGACTTTGAATTCTCAAAACATATCTTCTACTAAGAAACTAAATACATACATACAGCCATGTATTTAGGTATATTTATCTACAGTCAAAAATATAACCCTAAAACATCAATGATTGTATATTTTATAGACAAAACCATTAAAGTCATCATAAGCTATTTAAATAAAATCCCATAGCTTTTGCTATTTAAATTCCACAAACAATAACAATATATCCAAAAGATTCGAATTTTCAGCTCACATCGTTATAGAAAATCATTCGTGGGAATCCTCTGCAGCTCTTCAGGACACTTAACAGTCTCACGACATATTCTCGCCTCACAATTTGATTGTCTTTTTACATCTGATCGAAATTCGCATACAGAAATAATATTCTCATACCATCCATAGCATCGTGGAAAATATAAAGTCAACGATTGGTCGCACGTACCTACTTCCTGGCATGTCATGACAGACAAAGTAAAATGTGCCTCGGGGTTGGACGCACGTCCACAAACATAAAACTGTAAAAAAAATTGGGCAGAAATTGTTCTTTTCGTTTCCATTTTGATGAAGATTTCACAATGTTTAAGAACCATACAATTTGTTCCTTTAATTGGTTTGTACGACTTTGATCATTCCGTACGTGAAAACGGTTCAATAGATTAACTTGAAATTTTACAGGAATATTGGTGGTCTATAATTCTTTAAAATGTCATACCAAATTAAGTCCTGCAGTCAATATTTGTAAAGTAGTAAAAGATTTACAAAAAGTCTTTAAAAAGTTGTTTTTTTGATTTTTTCTGAATGTAACGGTGAGGAGCCAAAAAAATAATCGTTATAAAGTTTTGAAAAAATCTTGTAGAAAATTAATTCCAGTTTTTAAAACTACCCTCAAATTTTCTGTGTCGTCATTCCTTGCGAAGATATTGGTAGTCAAAGTCAGAAGTCTGTTTTTTTTTCATTCAAAGCCAGATATTCCTTTGAAAAAAAAATTGTAGAATGATTAAAAAAAACGACCTTAATAGCTGATTAAACAAGGTATCGAAAAAAAAATTAAATTGGCTCAAAAAAAAATTTCAAAATTTTTGTGTCGTGCTGCTTCTTATGATTGCGCAATAACCAGTACCTAAAAAAATCATTTGCTAAAATACATACAATAAATATAAAGCTTCAGAATGCTTTTTGTTTCATGTCAATACGACCACTTTTCACAGAGATACAGCTCTTAAAAGTAGTAGCCGTGGCGTGATGGTTAGTGCGATGGACTGTCATGCCGAAGGTCTAAGGTTCGAGCCCCAGCCTCGCCACCTATTTATTTAAAAGAAAAAACGGCTACTGCCTCTTGCGAGGAATTGACAAATCCTCCAAGAGTATCTCCTGTCACAGAAAAGTGCCGCTCGTTAGCCGTTCGGATTCGGCAATAAACTGTAGGTCCCCTCCATTCCTGCAGACACGCACACAGGAATGGTTGAGAGTTGTAAGTCACTAGGCCCTAGTTCTTCATGAGCTGTTGTGCCATCAAATTTATTTATTTTTTACAGCTCTTAAAAAAAAACACTAAAAAAAGTGATTTTTTTTTGTACCCTTAATTGTTTTGACAAGTGTACTTTAAATCGTACTGTACTTTCAATCGTTTTTGCCTCTAATAAAAAAATGTCTTACCAAATTCAACTTTAAAGAAATTCGACTAATTTTTAAGGGGACCAAAAGATCTCACAAGAGCAGAGATTTTTTTCGGAAATTACGGTTACAAAATTTTGTTTTATTGTTCAAACATTTAAACCTTTGTTCAGCTATTTTAACCCTCTAATTTTGGCGAAATAACTGGTGTTGAATAAATGATACTATAGAAGCCAATAACTTGCTTGAACCCAGCGTTGAACCTCAGAATATGCATTGAAATCGGTGGGTTTAAACTTTAAATTTTTAAGTCTAGTCTAAACCACGGTTGTTGTACATCTGCATCTTGGTCAGCCATATTGTAATCTGCTGGTGGTCTACAAATATCAATGCAGTAAATAAATATAAAACAAAGATGGAATAAAATACAAAAATTAAAAAAAAAAAATTGAAATAAAAATTACGAAGTGCAGGCCATTTCTTGGCGGCCCGATCGGGCACATTATGGCAACGCTAATAGCCAGACAGGCAGGCATGCAGGTAGGTAGGCAGGTCTATACATGTGTATAATCATATTTTTCAAACTTATTTATTTCAAAAACGAAAAAACCATCCAGAATATAGGCAGACCATTTTTTTTTTCAAGAATCCTATACTTATCCTTATAATGGGTATCTTCTTATATCACAATTTAAAACGGATACCCTAACCCGTATTCAGTAAAATATCCTTTCAATTGCTGTAAGACAAGCCATAAATTATGATCCTTATTCGTTGTTTCAATATTTTTGTTTTTTTTTTTTTTGTTTTTTTGCTCGATCCTTTGTCAGAAGTCCCTCTGTGTGTTTTTATGTAAATTTGAAAATGTGATTCTTGTCTTTTTTATAGCTACATTATGTGCGGGCCAACGCACATTGCCAGAGCCAATGACCTACAAACCACTTTTCGATAAAACAAGCTATGCAACCCCCCCCCTCCCCCCCCCCGCATGTCTCTAGTTATATTGAAACTGTTTTAAATTAGCCACCATTGCACCAGCTGTATCGAGATGGTCTTTTCTGTGCGAAGTCCTTTTTTATTTTTACTATTGTGACCTTTTTATGTGTTCCAAAGGCGAATGCTGACACGTAGGAGTGCCCGCCACCCTGATAGAGTACCTAAACCACCCCCAAGGATATAGTTTACTTCGAAGAGTTGAACTTTTTTATACACCAGGATAATGCACTCATTTTCTTCATTGGATCGAACACTTTTAGTATAAACGCAGAGTTGATTTTTGTTCTTTTGTGCTCTAAGTCAGACTCGGGTATATAAATAAATTTCAGAGAAAATACCTTTTAAATTTGCAATGTCAAGTCAATGAATTTATTCATCTACACGACAAGACGCATGATGCACGATGAGGACGAGGATGAAAGAACGACGACACGCTGCGCTGAGGATGACGAAGTCGAACGGAGACGAGGGAAATTCCTTCTGATTCTTAAAGACTCTTTTATTCTGTTTGACGCTCCCGAGTCCCGACTTACTTAACTGAATATCTTAGGTATATTTATAGATACTCCTTAGGATGTTCTTCTTTCAATTCATTATCGGGAAAATGGGTGCGTCCTTTATTGTGATTGTTAAGTTATTTTATTTTATATTAAATGATTACACCCCGTTGGTTGTGGGTGCTCTCTGATAACACCTACCATATTAACACTCGGGCTGAAAAGTAAGCAACTAATAGAAAGAAAAAGAGAGACGGTTAGGTTAAGTGGTTTTGATTTGCAACCAATTTATTTTTGCTTAGGTTAACTTGAAAGATACCGAAAATATTTTAACTCAAAGTAATCAGCCTTATTCTAAATATTCCCAGGGAAAAAAACTCCCTGGGAGACGTATTCTTTCAGGAGTAAAATACTTCCATTCAGAATTCCCCGGTAGAATACTTGTACCTTCGATGGCGGGAATGAGAGTTCTGAATGTCCGGATTCCGGAACCGCTTTCTTTCAGTATTTAACAAATAAATCAAATCGTAGAGAAAGAATAATGTATTCCCGAGGAATAATTTCTCCGGGAATTTTCACTTAGAATTGGGCTGAATGACTCGTATAGTTTATCCAACATAAATAGGCAGTACACGTCTTATGGGATAGCTTTTTCAAAATCAGTAGCGTGTCATATTTTTGTACCATAATAAATTGAAGGAACTCGTCCATCAAAAAGTGTTTGCCTGCGCGTGAATTTCTAATTGCATCTGACGCAGACCCAACGTTCTATTGAGCGCACATCTGAGTGCGAACTAAATTGCTGTGTCCTATGGCTGCTGCTGCCAACTTCAACTTCAACCCCTATTAAATATTGATCTGCATTCAGAGTTACTGGCTGAACAGAATGGCGACGCAGACGGAACTGGAGCCGGAGCTGGAATAGCTGTCAAAATATTAAATACACGCAAACTCAATGTTGCGAACACAACGGAACGTTGACGCATACGGAGCTGCAGACGGAAGAGTTCACCAACTTTTAACTTTTCACGTACGGCAATTTTGACGTTTCAAATTGTATGAAAAAAAAAAAAAAAACTTTTTGGGTCGGAAAAAAATATTGTGATCGATGTGTGGAAAATTATTGGAAACAAAAAATTTGAATTCTGAGCTTGTACACAAGAATATTCTTTTGTTTTTCTTCAATATACTTTCAAAGCTGTACAGCTCCATTGTGGACATGTAAAAAAATAACGTATGACACTTTTTGACAGTTCCGTCTGCGGCTCCAGTTCCGTCATTCTATTCTGTTGAGTCAGTTACTCGTGTCAAGTTAATAACTCCTTTAGTATTTTTTTCCTTGGGTTTCTGTTGAGGTGCTTTTGATTTTAGAGCTTTAAAAAAAGCTTTTAATGACAAGTGTTATTGTGGAGTGTTTTCATCTTTTACATTTCTTTTATTGTGTGGAAAATACGTTAATGCAGTTACAAAATTTTAAGCTGTTTTCTTTGAAAAAGAACATTATTTGCGTATAGAATTAATTAAAAGGGCACAACAGCTCGTGAAGAACTAGGGCCTAGTGACTTACAACTCTCAACCATTCCTGTGTGCGTGTCTGCAGGAATGGAGGGGACCTACAGTTTATTGCCGAATCCGAACGGCTAACGAGCGGCACTTTTCTGTGACAGGAGATACTCTTTGAGGTTTTGTCAATTCCTCACAAGAGGCATTAGCCGTTTTTTCTTTTAAATAAATAGGTGGCGAGGCTGGGGATCGAACCTTAGACCTCCGGCATGACAGTCCATCGCACTAACCATCACGCCACGGCTACTACAAAGGGTTATTATGATAATACAGTGTAGGTTGCAAAGTGAAAGAACAACAACTTGAGTGACCTACACCAAGTTTTATGCGTAGATTTTCGTTAGCATTCGGGCGGTCGATTAATGTGAAGTAAAGTATTTTTATGTAAATTGTATTTTTAAAAGCTGTATTTTTTTTTTTAAGTTTTGTGCAATTTGTATTTTTAACTCGTGTATTTTTGAGAAGGCGCGTTTTATTTTACCTCATGGAATAAAAATGGCGGTAACCCTACATAATATTCTTTCATATTTGGGTCAATTTAAAATAAACAATACGACAACCCTGTGAGAGCTGTAATGAAGGACAGATTTATGTAATCCACTGTAGCCAGAACGTCCTATTTTGCCTACACTGCATATTTTAGTTGGATAAAGTATAATCTGTTGAATCTAGTTCTAGGATAGGGAGTCACATTAAAATGATAAAATTTTAAACAAAAAACATTAAAGTAGTTTCAATTTGGATTAAAACCTCGTTAAAAAAAAAAAAAAAAAAAAAAAAAAAAAACCAATACTTACCCCGTAGTAGCCCGTGGTGTATTGGTTACCGCGTTGGTCTGTCGTCCCGCTAGGGGTCTGTTGAGATGAATTAAAACTTACGATTAGACAAAAAAAAAAAGAAGAAAATTCCGAAAGAACTTGTCGACCCGACTGTATAGAACACACCTTTGTGATAGCAACAGGTTTACCAACAGTACAAAACAGTCTTTGGGTGTGGCAAAGCTTCCTGACCTTTTTTTTCCCATCATTTTAGATTGGTCCTTATATTACAGGATATCGTGGAACGTGCACCTTATTTTGTCCTCTATATCCACGAGCAAACTTATACGTGGACATGTAGCGCGCAACACAATTAATTAGACTCCAATATTTGTCTTATCCCCAAACAATAAATTTCAACACACATATAAATATAGTTGCATAAGTTGGCATGGAGGTATTATGTATATGTGTGTGTTGGTTTCTGCAAATAGTTTATTCAATACGATATCGTGAGAAGGATAAATGACGGTTGGCCATCAAACGATCTGTTCTATCATGGCTGGTCTGTCAATGCGCGGGGCAAAATCTCCCCCCAAGTGATACCTACCTATTCTAAGCCCCCATTCCTATGCGAACGCCCGCCACACACAAATGCAATAGATGTCGACCAATATCTCATTTAGTTTCAATAGAATTTTTTCCAACCTCGCCATTTCTCTAAGCTGGCCCTTTGGCGGCTTTTGCAGGGCGATGACACTGGGTTGGGGTGTGTGTAGGGCTTTTGGGGTTTTGGTATCGAAATTTATTGCAACAATTTGTGCTGGCAATACAATGGTCTTTCGATAGTAGGTCGGGTCGGGTTGGGTTGGGTATGGGTTGAATTGGTTGGTATAATGCTGATGGCAGTGGTGGTGGTGGATAACGTACATTAGTCCTTGTTGCTACTATACTACATGTTTTAACTTTAAAAGTTTCATGTCCTTTTGAAGTTTTTTTGTTTTTTTTTTGTTTTCCTGTGCCGGTCATACTCTGTTATGATATGACCATGCTCAAGGCCGCTATGCCACTATAACTACCACAGCTCAGCATTCTAGAATTGCCAGCAAATGGAATTATAATTTGAAAATATAGAGGCTCTTTGGCGGTTGTTTTTGTTTTATTTGATTCGCGGTGTAATTTCCATTTGGGAGACAAATTTTTGTTTACATTGTAATTGGACAATGAATAGAGATAGAATCGACCATCCGACCGATGCTAGCGACGACGCGACGACCGACGCATGATAGAATTAATTATATTTGTGGTTTCGAAATTCAAGCTTTTTTTTTGGTCTATAGTCGAGTATCATGTAACTAATTTATTTTTTTTTTCCTTTCATTTCAGGTATGTATAATGTTTGTACCTATCACACAACAACACAATGCTTCTGGCGAGAGTTTTGAAAGAAATTAATTGAATTAAAATCAGTCAGCTAAGGTAAAATTTAATTTAAGAAAAAAAAAAATGGATGGTGTTGGACAACAAGTAGTGTAGGACAAAATGTTGATGCAGAAATTAAACTCAATTAAGCCGAATACGAAAAAAAGTTTGTGTGTTACCTTTCGGCGTGCATTATATTTTTTGCAGAATTTTAGGCAATACAGGGTGATCGGTATAATATGAACCAAACTGCTGGAGCGAGTAGGTTGGGTTAAGACAAGAAAAAAATCGTATTGGAGGGGGGTCTATTTCCCCCGTTTAGGCAGGAGGGGCAATTTTCTAAAAAAAATTACTTAAAACAGAAAAAAAAATATATTTAAAAACAACGATACAATTTAAAATGCCATGCTATACCTTTTCGGAAAGCCAGAAATCTCTTCTTTGATTTTCATTTTAAATTAAGTTGTGTTAGTGAATAGTTTTTTAAAAATTAATTTCCAAACTCGAAATTTTGAAAAAAATGAAAAAAAAAAAAGTTTCAAACTTATTTTGTTCAAAATTCTATGTAATTAAGTATAATTTTTGTTTTCAAAATTTAATGCTCTTATTAATTTTCAATAAAAAAACTGAAAACCGGATGTTAAAATGTATCTTAGTTTTTGAGAAATTAAAAAAAAAATTAAAAGTACTTTTTTCCAAGAAAAACACTTTTTTGGCTTTCCAAGTTTGATCTGCTCAGGTCAATTATTAAATTAGTGGATTATACCTTTTTTATTTTTTATTGCATATCATTTTGAGCAAATAATAAAAAAAAAATAAACTGGATTAATTAGATTGCACCTTTTTTATTGAAAAATGTGTTCAATTTAACAAAATTGACCTGCATGTCTACCTGTTACCCAAATAAAAAGGATTACCTATACCAAAAAAAAAAAAAAAAACTAATATGTTTTACCTACCCAAAATAAATATGGAAGGACATTCTGTTTGAAATTTATTTCTAAATTGCGTATCAAATCGTCAATACAAAACGATGGCAAGTTAGTCTCGGGAAGAATTGACCGATATGCACTATTGCTACGATTTAGCAGATGGTTCCAGTCGGGAAGCACAGAGATTGTACGCTGAAAGGTTCCCCAATAGGAGATGCCCGCACTATTCACTTTTTCCAAGACTTCACAACCGTCTTCGGGAACATGGACTGCTGAAGACTCGAAGGAGACAAACGTCATCTGGTGGATCAACAGACAAAGAGGAACGGATTTTGGATTTGGTACGACGTAATCCCAACCTTAGCACCAGAAGGATAGCAACTATGCTTGGATTGCCCCAAAACAGGGTTTGGACAGTGATTCATACCGAAAGCCTTCACCCATATCACTTTACCCCAGTGCAAAAGTTGAGATCAAATGATAAAATTTTGAGGACTGAATTCTGTAGAACGCTATTGCTTAGGGAAAAAACAGAACACAACTACTTTAAAAGGATAGTTTGGACAGATGAAGCACAGTTTACCAGAGATGAAGTTACCAATTTCCAAAACTTGCATTACTGGAGTCACAACAATCCACATGTTAAAAAAAAAAAATAAATCGCAGCACCGCTATAGCTGCAATGTGTGGCTTGGCATTGTTGGACGAACGGTAATTGGACCACGTTTTTTGAATACGGTTTTAAATGGTGAATCCTATCTGCAATTCCTAAGAACCCTTTGGCCAGATTTACTAGATAGTTTAGGCTAGAAGATTGGAAAGTAGGTAATACCAAAGAATATAATAAAGTTACCAAGAAAGCGCATCTCATACAATTTTTTTACTGCACATTTTTATATGGTGGGTTCCAATATTGCGGCCTGCTCACAGAGCTTTTGCTTTTTTTATGCGATTTTAAAGGATAAAAAAGAAGACTGTTTCAATGTGTGTGGTATCTCATTTTAAAATCGCTGAGAGAATTATTGAAAAGCCCATTAAAAAGCCAAAGTGCGGGTTCCAACATTGGAACCCGGCATTTTCAATAGAAAATTTGTATGAGATGCGACTTCTTGGTAACTTTATATTCTTTGGTATTACGCATAATCGTTTGAATTCAACTATAAATACGTTATAAGTTTCGCATCAGTAAATTGGTCTGTTAACATTAATAATTTAATACCCAATTACTACTCAAAAGCTTTAGTTTGCCCTCACGTGAGTTAACACAATGAGGTATTATAATCTTTAAAAGCAAAGCAACCGAATGGAAAAATACCAGGATCAACACAACAACATATCAACAGGAAAAGTATAAATAGGGTTGTAAACCAGCAACATAACCTTTGTAGACACCGTAACTCTACCGGTTTATTTTAATAAGTACCAGGTTAGACTTATAAACTTTATATAATGCGCAAAAGCCTACATTGAAGTAGCTGCTAAAGATCCTATCAAGGAGGAGTTTTGTTACCTTCTGGATGAAGTGTATGGAGCCTGTACTATTTCGGTATATCAAAGTTGTATTCTCTGGGATTTCAGTGCTTAAGTGGCAAGGGAAGAAATATACAGCAATTTATTTGTTGGACAGCACAGCCTTCACAAAACGATATTATGACGGCTTCCGGCTTATACATATTGCAGCAGGAATATGGTGATAATTATAGCACAATTTTCCTAAGGCTAAACATAAACATCTAAAAGCAACCTGGTGCTTTCCATCTACGAACTAAATCGACCATGTCCTAATCGACACAAGGCATCTGAACAAGAAACTCTCCGCTGTACATTCACCTTTCACAGACAGAATGCAACGAAAAAAGGTGACAGAAGATAGAAGATGGACATGCGATAATGCTTCAGCGTAAAACAAGAGCAGCCAGTGAAGAATATTGAGTCCGAAAAAGGGAGGAACAGAAGATCCTGGCTTGTAGGAAGAGGGAATATGCAGCCTTATAGCTCAAACAGTTAGAAGAGTTTCGCCATCTCCTAAAGGTCAACTTAAAGTTTTATAAAAAAGTCAAGCAGCTGGCTGCTTGTTTTAATATCGGAAAAAATCCTCTTCAAAATAGACAACCTAGTCACTGGAGCACAAGGAATAGTAGATGTTTTGAAACAGCTAAATGGAAATCATGTATATCGATTGATAAAGCAAGAAGATAATCCACCATCCAATCAAGGAAGACCTAGTTTCACTACCCAGTATAGAAGAGTTAGAAAAAGATTAAAAACAAGAAATTATCCGCCGCGCGGCGGTTCTGATGGATTACTAACGAAGTTCTTTATGGACGAATGAGATGCTATGATAGGGAGCATGCGTGAAATCATCACCCAAGTTGGTATATGTGGAAGCAAAAATCTAGCAGATCGGATCTTTACACTTGCAAATTTTTGAAAAGACCAACGAATTTTAACCATTTCTTCATCAACTTCAAAGTCTTATGTTATAGCATTCATCGTCAGGAGCTTTATGTAGCTGTCTCAAGTAACATTAGAGAACACAAAACGCAGTTTTCAATTGGGCAACAGCATTTCCGAAACATTTCAAAGATGAACAGAGTTTCGGAACGGAGAGGTGCTATCAAGTGATTTCTTCAATCTCTTTGTGGAACTGAGAGTGCGTAAAGCAGGTGTTAGCAGGGAAGGCACATTTTTCAACAGATGCATCCAAACGAGTATGCGGGAGAAATAGACATTATCAGCTGCTCCAAACGTGCCGTAAGAGAGTAATTCACAGTGATTTAAGAACAGGCGAAACTTGTTGATCTTCAAGTGAATGAGGACAACACTGAGTACCAGCTATCAACAAACAAGAATCTATCCAGCGCTTAGAAAAAAGGTCACTTTTGATAGCAGCAACTTCTTCACGGCTACGTCCTCTTCCGAGGAAGTGATAAATCTCCAAGAATAACTCTTGACATGAATATGTATCTCTCGTCTTAGCCCTTTTAATTCTACAGAAAGTTGTAGGTCCCTCCATTCCTGCAAATAACACACACACAGGAATGGTCGAGAGTTGTAAGTCATTAGACGCTGGTTGGATCTGTTGGACTACTAAATTTATTTGTTTATATTGACAGCAAATTAGAGACCCAATGTAGCTACTTCGGTTTAGCCAAGCAAGTGGATTCAAAAATCCTAACGCGTAAGACGATGTCCAAGCTCTACAGAAGCCTTACTGCCAGTTCTGCTTCACGACGCCGAGTGCTTGACGATTAATTAGCAGAAAGCTAGAACAGATAGTAGGCTCTTTCGAAAGAAAAATTCTTCGACAGAGATGTTGGTCCTGATGTGTGCGAAGAGAGCAAATGAAGGAAAAATCTTATGAGCAGTAAAAAGATGTGGATAGTCCAGACTCCAGAAAGTGAGACGAGCAAATGGACAAGAATGCTCGAGACATCCCCCAAGGTTCGAGGCGAAAAGAACTAAACCTTCTGTTTAAGACCAAGACATTGCGGATGCAAGAGGGCTTAGGGCGGTTCTTGATTAAAACAAATTAAAATTTATTTTTTTAATATCCGTTCTCACGAACTTCTGGCCTACAAAAATCCAATACGAAAAAAAAAAAAACAATTTCTAAATTAAAATATGAATTTTAAAAACAAGACACGAGCTCTTGCTAGGCAAGCTATAACCTTGTGAATCAAATTCTGGCTCATGATGGGATGTCTATATCTAAAAATATAAACCCTCGTTCCTTTTCCCGCGTTTCTTATAGGCGAAAGTCCAATTCAAAAGTGTTACATCCACTTCCGTTTGGCGATTCATGCTTCATCGTTGCACAGCAGACATCTTCTTCTTGGGCTTGTTTATGCTAACTTCACAATGCGTAACCGATATTTGTGAATCTCACGTTCTGCATACAAATCACATTTGCATAGACTTTCAAAATATAAACACTAAGCCAAACCAAGACGTGAGTGAAATTATTTAAACCTCTATTACGAGGCTCCATGAATGCGTCTTTTCCATTCTCAGATTCTCTATAGGTAGTGTCATTAGGGCCAAACAACATACCTAACCCTATTCATATAATAGAGAACGCGCCACGTCATTCATGCCCATTCATGCCCACGCCATGCCGCCATCCATATACCACACTACTTGTCTGCTCTGCTGTATCTGTCATCGATGATTTGTAAATGGGGAACCAAACACTTTCTGAAAGCCTCTCAAATCGTTGCACAAAAGACTCAAGATTACCCTCTTTTGAATAAGACTTATCCTAAGGATATGCAGCTGCTTTTTGCACAAAGGACATAGCATTTCCTTTCGACTCGATTCTCTCTGCAGGAAGAAATCAACACCTTAGTCAGGTTACACAAGAAGCAGCGAAGAGAGAGAACAAAAAAATAACAGCAGCAGGAGCAGCACCAAGGATGTGACTTTATCGCATTTCAAGAAAAGGGAATTTCCTCCTTTTGTCAGAACGAAGATATACATAGGTGTGCAAAGTGTGTGTCTGTGTGTCGACTTGTAAGTAGTTATGAATTCATTTTGGTCTCAAAAGACCTCTGACAAGACCGAAACTGACTTGGCGATGACGATGCAGCCAAAGAAACATTATGATGCAATATGGGACCGCATCAAAGGCGGATATGGCCTCCTGCCTCATATGCATTTATATTGTTATCCTTTGAGCGTTGAAGCCGTTGCTGTCGTCGTCGTCGTCGCCGTTGTATCTACGGCAAAAGACTGCAGGAAATCTTTTCTCCAACAAAGTAAATTGATCAAATTCGAACGAACGAACGTTGAAATAAACTTACACTTGGTGTTATCAAGTATTATGATGCATTTTTGTCTTTTTTTTTCATATTTTTTTGTTTTTGAAAAATTTATAAATGCCACACGAGTATATTCAGTGGAAGATCAGCCTCAAAGGCGAGCTGCTGCAAGGGGATGCAAAATGCAACGTTTGAGTTGACTATATCTCGTCTTCCTTAGCCCACAATTCAATTTCACAAATATAATATTTTTTTTTTGTATTTTTTTTAATGCGAAAATACACTGAAATCCAACACTCTGACAGGAATAAAATTAATCAAATACGAGAAGCATGAAATGTTGTTGTTCTAATATGCTTCCACATGTGGCGCCTTCAATCATGTTTGCTCTGTTTTGCTTTTATATAGCTTTATGGCTTATCATCAAAAATTTGAATTCAGAATTATAGAGAAAAAGATAAGACGGTGTAGTGTAGTTGGCAGCAAAATAATGATGAAACCTTTGCCTTTGGGCTCAGAGATTATTAATTGCGTATAAGTACTCGTACAAGTTTCTATGTAAATTCATAAACAGTGGATTGCAATCATTGTGAAAATATGTTTCAATTACAATCTGTGCCATTTTAATTCATGTTAAATTTAAGTCATATTGTCGAAAAAAAATACACTAGAAAAAAAAAAGTATTTTTTTGGAATTTATTTTTAAAATAATGTGTATCAATCCAAAACTGGGATTTGAACAATAAAACTAATTCTTTATAAATAGTCATTTCGTTGGTAGTAGTATTATGTTTAAGAAAAGAATCAATAGGCGTGTTTTATTGTGTTTTATTGGAAAAGCTATCCATAGTACAGTACGATTTAATATTACAAAAATAAACAAATTAATTTTTAAATAAAAAATAATTTAGAAAATAAATAAATAAATAGATATCACAGAATTTACAAAGTTAACAGAAATATATATTCATATGTGTTAATTTACACCCGATATACATTAATACATATGTAGTTGGAAACAATAACAACACCTTAAGTAGCTAAGTTTGAAATTAACGTTCATACTGTTTTGCAATTTGTTGTGGTACTTTTGCGATTTGTGCCTGATTATGAAGTTCTTCTGTGGAAAAGTGCCAAGGTAGATTTAACATTAGTTTTAATATCTTGTTTTGCATTTTTTTGCAGTTTACGAATGTGGCTTTTTGCGCACTTACCCCAGATAGGTGAACCGTACAACATTATACTTTGAAAAATGGTTTTATAAATAAAAAGTTTATTTTCATCACTCAATTTTGATTTACGATTTATAAAGGGATAAAGGGTTCGTATAACAATATTTAATTTGTTAATGGTTTGTTGAATGTGCAAGCTGAAAGTTAATGTTTTGTCTAAGTGTATCCCAAGGTACTTAGCACTTGACCTCCAATCTGTTTGGATACCATCTAACAGAAGTAAGTTGCTTCGCAAGAAACAGGTCTTTCTTTTCTTTGTAAAAAGCAGATTGAAGACTGGTTTCAATATTTAAACGAATTGAATCTGATGAATATATACATGTATCATCTGCGAAGATAGCAGTTTCACAATTCTGGAGCTTTAGAAAATCATAAGTGAATAATATATACAAAAATGGTCCAAGTACGCATCCTTGGGGAACACCAGCGACAATATTTATTTCATCAGAATACCAGTTATTAACACCTACCTTGAAAGTTCGATTTAAGAGAAAGGACAATACAATTTTGATAATAAATAAGGGGAAATTTAAAGAAATAATTTTATGGATCAACCCTTCATGCCATACGGTGTCAAACGCTTTCTCAATATCTAAAAGTACCATTCCCGTACTCTTTCCTGCTAAAAAATTTTCTTTAATGTCTCGTTATTCTGTGAATTTGTTGAACAGTGCTGTGGTGTCTTCGAAATCCGAATTGTTCTTGCGGTAAGATATTATTTTGTTCAGCATGTGTAACTAGTTTTATTAATTTTTCTAAGCATTTGCTCAAAGAACTCAACAAACTTATTGGTCGGTAGCTACAAGAAATGCTGGCATTTTTTCCAGGTTTGGGTATAGGTATAATTTTTCCCAACTTCCATTGTCTTGGAAAATATCCTAATTTAAAACAAGCATTGAACATCGTTCTGAGGAATCTAATTAGCCTATTATAGGGAGATTTTTAAGAAAAAGATTTTTCATTCCATCAAAACCTGGAGATTTGGTGTTTTGTAAGGCATTTAAAATGCACTGTAGATCGTTGATAGATACAAATTCAATTGATACTTCGAATGAACTAGAATTCAAAATTTGCATTGATTGATTGACATCATCTTCTATTTGCATATTGCTTGTGAAGTTTTGTGCTAAAATATGCCCATGAGCGAGCAATTCCCTATTCTATGATTTGCTCACACACAAGTTTTTGCAAACTGCTCACGATTGCTAGAAAAATATGAGCAGAGAACTGCACATAAGCGAGCAGTTCCGTACCCTACTTAATTATCCCCTTGGGAAATTCGGTTTATAGAGTTAGAATGATAACGACTTAACTATGTGTCATCAGATATAAATAATTGCTTGTTTAAATTTTTTTGTCGCCATTTCAACTTTCAAAATATTAACCCTACATTTTCGTATATAAATATGTACCTAAAAACCCTCCTAGACTATATTAAGGAATTTTCATAGTTTCCCGTAAAATGTCAAAAAAAAACATAATAAAAAATAAAAAAAATGTGTAAAAAATTTAAATTTACTTTCGCAAAGTTATGACCCCATTAGCAGCTCCAATATGTTTTGCATGGCAGAACAAACAAAGGGCACATTCCGACAAAAGAGCGTCGTTTTGACTAATACTCTCAAGAATTTTCATGTTCACACACTCAAGTCTTTTGGTTTTGGTAGCTTTTCTGCTTCCTTGTTCTCATCGTCGTCATTGCATTTTTTTCCTACCCCCATATTCTCCACAATTTACTCTAAAACATTTGGTGATTTATTTTTATTTTAACATTGTTTTTTTTCCAAGTGACTGATAAGAGGGAGTGTGAGTGTGTGTTTATGTTTGTATATATATGATGGGCTTGGCCAACCCTTCCTTTTCTGTTCTCCAGAAACAGAAATGGAGTCAGCATCAAAACAACAACCAACCAAAAAAAAAAAAAAAAAAAAAAATGATGAACAAATATTTAAGAAAAGAAAAAAGTTTTTTTTTTTTTTAAAGCGAACGAGTAAAGTTGCTTCTTCCGTCAACAAGTTGGCTCTGCGTCAGACACATATACTTTTTTGTTTCTTATTCGTATTCTGTACCGGCTCAATTCTAGAGCAAGCGACGACCGACAAAGCCCGTTGTTATGATGATAAGGTATTTGTAGGTGTTTTGCACAGGTGAACAAGGGTATGTCCTCTGGAGAGACAGGGTTAGTTTTTTTTTTATGGAGGGTTGATAATAATGAGTAATGATTATGAGACTGCTGAAAGGTGGATAAGGTAGGTCAGGTGTGATAAACTGAAATAATATTGAGGATAAACAAAATTATGTATTAGGTATTACTTTTAATGTCAAAACATAGATTTCATTGCAGAGGTTAATAATTTTATATTTTGAGTTATAAACATATGTACAACATGCATTATACATAGATTTTTGAACAACTTATTGACTAGATTAATACACTTTTTCTTTTAAGCCAAGCTTTACTTCAAAATTGTGCTTTTTTGTTTACAATCTAATTGTGTACAATCTTATTTAAAAATTTTGATTAATATCAGTTTCGTTTTTCAGTTTTTTTTTTAATTTAATTTTTGTTTATCAAAAAAGAATCGTTTTCTCTTTGTTCAATCGTTCTATTCGTATTAATCAATCTCTTCGGTGGGGCGGCGCACACCGGGGCCGATTGTATGGGGAGAGTGCTCAAAATGCGAAATTGAGATTGGTGGTTTAGAAAAAAAAGTGTGGCTGCAAAATTGACATGATTATCTACCAACGTATGAATTTTAAAGGTCCTGTAGATAGTAGCCTAATAGGGAATAAGCGGTTAAAGTTGCGGTTTTTAGAAACAGTAAGATCTGCTATGCTTGAAAAAAAAAATAATAATTCGTAGTAAATTAAACAAAATAAAAAATATATCGGCATTAATTCAATGTCAGTGAATAATAGATAAACAAGTGTTTTTAATAAAATAAAACAAAAACTTTTCAATAAATTCAAAAAAAAATGAAAAAATGCACTATAAAAAGTTTAAAACAATTTTTCTTACATTTGCGCGAGAGGCTTTTAAAACCAAGCACATACTCTGATACTAGTAATATTCAGAAGTCGGATGTGAAAGCTTGACGCGAAATTTTGATTTTTTTGAGTAAAGTTTCTCAGAATGTAAAGTGTGATATTTGACAATAAATTTTTGTTTCCAAATTCTTCCTCAGATATTGTTTAAAAAAAGTTATGGTAGATATATTTTTAAAAGTAATAAAGAAAGAACAATGTTGAACAAAAATTTGATGGAATTTTTAACATTACTATCGTTGTTATGTCCTGTTGAGAATAGGACCCAAACTAAAAAACTACGAATTTTCAAGACTCAATTGCTCAGTAAGTGTTTGTTGTATTATAAGCACAGTGAACGATTTAAAACAAAAACGTTGGTTGAAAAAAAGCTCTGCGTTCCAAAAAAAAAAACTTTGTTCCTATGGTTTAGGGGCGAGGCATATGCTAGAGTTTGCGAAGTCTAGTGACCCAACCAAGCGTAGAAAAATGGCTAACTTATTTTCTGAAATGAAATTATATGTGTTGTATGTATATATACATAGGTACATATATACTTTTAAATTGAATTAAAAATTATTTTTGTTCATAAATGATTTTTTGCTCCATTTTTATTAACTATAGAACCTTAAAACCAATTTTCAAATGAAATAGTAGAGGGAAACAGTTTTGACCACGCTCGCCATAAACTGGCCCCAGTGTGCGGCGATGTGACGTTTGAAGAACAGTTGAAACTTTTTGGCCTTGAAGTTAAATAAGAGTACGTACATATATGAAGTATACATGCGATCAACAAACGAATATATGTACGTCCATATGACCGGAATATAGTTTACGTGTAACTATAGCAAAACTTAACATTTAATAATAACGTTAAATACGTAACGTTAAACACGTTACGTAAATGGTAACTTAAGCACTAAACGTAAGGTATACCTACCTTGTTTTACCTCTTAATCGTAACGTGCAAGTGTAATACGTAACGTATAATATGTAAAATGTTAAAAGTGATGATACGTAACGTTAATGACGTTACTTGTTTTACGATACGTGTAATACGTTACCTGTCAGTCGTTAATTTTCAAAAATTCGCATAATCCAAGCAAGTTGCTGCATTAATAAAATTTTGTACGGGAATAACTTAAATCAACACGAGTTAAGGCTGATTTCCAATGCCACGTTGGGCGTCGCTTTGACAGATTTTTCTTTCAACGCGAAAGCTCAGACATAGCAATTTAAGCAAATTGTTTACAATGACGCGTTGGGTATTATGTTACGATTTGGCACCTATTAGCATGTACACAAACAAACGTAACATAAGCTACCCCAACGTTAAATTTGAAAAAAATCAACTTCAGCGTGCGTTTTGACAGTTAAACTAATGTTCGAATTCCTTTCAACAAAAAAATCGATTTATTTAGAAGAAAAAATTGCTTTTTCTGGACAAATTCCTTTTATTGAAAGAAAAAAATCGATTATGTTTAAAAAAAATGGAATAGTTTGTTGAAAGGAATTCGAAATTACAGTTGTGTAGGTTCATTTTGATTTTCAGGTTCTCTTCAAGTCGTCTGTCATGTCGACGCGTTCGTAAAGCTTGTAAACGTATACGTAAGCGTCTCTAACGCGAACGCGCCATTGGAAATCAGCCTTTACGCCATGCACAGTTGAGCGTTTCATAAGCTAGACGTAAAGAATTCAAACAATGTATTTATTTTATAATAACAATCAATATAAAATTAAATTTCATTTTTCAAAAAAACTATTTACGCTGACTTTTTTGAAAATTTAAGTTTATAGAGACAGTTTGGGCCATCGAACACAGGAGCAATTCAGGTTAAGGGGAAAATGAGGTTTGTAGGAGAGGGAAAATGAGGTTTGTAGGAGAAGGTAAGAGTGTGGAAAGAAAGCAGGTTATTTCCTTTAAATCACAAATATACATTAAATATAGCATGCTTAAAAAAAATGTTTTTGAAAGTAAGGTCATCCTAGTTTCAGGCTTAATTTATATCCTGCGAGTTAACTCAATAGATTATTTGTTGAGTTAGCTCTGAACAGAAATATGATTTTCAAAAAACTATCGCAACAGAGGTGCAGCCTTATAGAAAGGACGATTTCAGGTTTGTTCACCACTCAAAAACTGGCCCTGAAAGAGGCGAAGAATAAAATACAAAAAAAAAAGGCTATTTCAGATGTTTGTGTTGGGGTTTCTCATGGTTTTGTTTTCCTTGACTGTGTTCAACCCAATTATGAAATTGTTTGCTTTTGGTCTTCCAAACATGTTTTTTAAATTAAAAATATGTACTACAAAAAATCTTCTAAAATTTATACAAAATTTTGTAAGAACTACAACACAAGTAGTTAAAATTAAAAAAAATTCTATTGAAGCTACAAAAATTTTTGTAAAAACAATAACAGAAGTTGTAAAAAATACAAAAAATGCTTTTAAATTGACAAAAAAAATTGTAAAAATAATAACAAGAGTTGTAAAAATTACAAAAAATGTTATAACATCTACAAAAAAATTTTTAAAAACTACAACACAAGTTGCTAAAATTATTGTAAAATCTACAAAAAAGGTTGTAAAAACTACAATAGAAGTTGTTTAAATTACAAAATATGTTGTCAAGACTACAACAAAAATTGTAAAAATTGAAGCGTCGAGAATGAGAAGGGGACAAGTGACATTTTTAAAGCTTTGAGATTAAAGTTTTACGTTTATAACTTTTCTTCTGAAAGTGTGAGAAACTTATATTATAATAAGACCATAAAAAAGACGAAAAATATGCAATATTTTGTATATCAACAAATTTTATTTGAATTCATGAGGAAGGCGTGTTTTAAAAAACTCTGCACTTGAAACCTTTATGCAAAAATGAATTTAATTTTTTTTTCTGAAAAAGGGGTTAAGTGACAGTTAGTTTTAGGCTTCTTTTTATTGTCAGTGCTCTTGAGGTATAAAGTTAAAGGTTATGTTTGCACTTACCACCTTCATGGAAAAAAAATTATTTAGAAATAAGTTCTCAGGTCATAAAGTTGTTAAGTGATATTAACCCCTTCTTGCCAAAAACGAACATCAAAACAAACGTGTATTAACCCCTTTATCAGAAGCTAACTTCGTAAGTAATGACAATAGAGACACGACAAATAGACCAGAATTTAAGTTGTCGCTTAACACCTTGCATGAACCTCAGATCATCCGCCGAAATCGTTGGGTTAAAATTGCTAAACTAAGTACGTTTGTGCAGCTAGATTTAAGGCCCTTATTGCCAGTGTCGTTTGTTTATTTATAAATGACTTTTGTCAAAAGTCTACGTTCGAAAAAATTCGATGTCACTAGCTATGTTTTCTCCTCAAGGGATTACAACAAAAAGTTAAAGTTATTAATTTGATCATCCTTGGTGAACGAAATTATACTCGCAATAACAGCCTATAAGATAAAGCTATAATGCAATTTATGTGATTTACATTTAAATGGGCAGAAAAATCTTCTAAACATATCGTAGACTTTATACTTTCATCGAGAGTTTAAAGGTCAATGCTAGAATGGTAAAAAAAAAAAAAACTATAAACAAGGATAAATGTGTCAAGGAAAAGTATACGCTTCTCCATAAAAGTGACAGAGAATATATTATAGCCGTTGCCATATATCCATCGGATTAAATGTCCGTCGTCGTCATAAAAATTAAAATTAATTCACCAACTCGCATCCTAAACAAGCTCACTTTATATGCCAGCCATCAGCTAGCCAGCTCCAGCGCCCAGTCACCACCCTGTGTTTTCTGGTTTTTATTGCCACTCGCTTGGCATAATAGCGTAAGGATCATCGCGTCCTCGTCCTTGTCGTGTAATGGTGGTTTGCTGCTGATGGCCGAGAGCGCGCGAGAGGCTGGCTAACCCGGTCCGGTACCTACATATTTACTACTTTTGCAATTAATGCAACATATTTATTATGCTGATGAATAGCCTGAAGGAGTACCTACATATGTATGTATGCGATGTATATGTTCGCTGGTGTGGGTCATGGTAATTTGGTGCGGAACAATGCGTTAAACAACAAACTCCAAACACTACGGGTCTATTCATTCATCCATCCGTCCAGCAAGCAAAAAGTAGGCGCGGTGTGTAAACATCTATCTCTATCGTTCGGCCAACTATGACACCATAATCCACCTCACTTCGCATTAGCAGCAGCATAAGGACCGGCGTTGGTGACGGCGGCGGCGGCGAGGCGAGGGTGGCATGGCTGGTTGGTGGTGGTGATGTTTGAAAGTTGGCATAGGTTCGGGGTTGGTTGGCGGTGATGTCAAAAAACTGCCACCACCTTCTGGGAAAATTTACAGTTTCAATTTGTAATAACTGTCAAAGTCGTTGAGTTTTATGTGGTCATTCATTGTAACAGAACACAGTTTCACACAAACACACATTTATATCCACCAACACCAACACTCTTGATGTATAGATATTACAAGGAGGGGGATGTGAAAGTATGTATATCCATAGTTTGGGGGAAAAAAAAGTGGTAACTTCTGGTGCGGGGGATGATGAGGATGATATACATATTTTTGTGGAAGAGATACTATTTTGTAACCAAAACGATTTATAGCCTCAATTTGTAACTGCACTCGTCGATGTAAAGTTTGCGTACCCAGAGGAGTCAGTTGCAGAAATGGGCTAGAGTTAGAGTCGGAGTAGGTCCCACATCACGCATCAGTTGTAGAAAAAGTTTGTGTTGTTCACTTGTGCAACACAGCGCTTCATTGGCATGATCAAGTGAGGCGCATCGCTTAATCGGAGTAATTTCCGGCTACCCAGTTTTATACGTTTTTTTCATTTTCTATGTGAAACGAAAAAAAAATCAATTTCAGTTTTTTTTTTTAACAACGAGGACGACGATGACGACGCCGCTGAGGATGACTACCAACTTCTACCAATTCGATGGTTTACTAAATGCGCTGAATGATGCTGATGCTAAAATAGAGATGAGATTTATCTACGAGAATATTTTTCGCGAGGTAGTTGTCTCATTGCTAGTGATGTGCGAGGAGAGTATACCTACGATAAATGGGATAGATATAGCTAGGTATATGTATATGAAAAGCTCACGGTATAGTTAAGCTAGGAAGAGGAAAAAGGGAAATAAATAATTTCAAAGGACTTCGGCAGTAGGAAGTGATAGTGACAGTCTTTTTTTTTGGTGATTTAACATATTTGGTTGAAATAATAATAATAATTTTTTGCCTTTACCCAGCGTTTGGTTTGGATGATTTGAAGTAGGGCTATACCCATTTTAGTCGAAGGTTGTACATGGGTTGTTGTTTTTTTTCAATATCAATAGATACTCAAATATTTAATTTTGACTTTTTAAGCTGAAAAGATATTATTCAATATTTTCGATTTCGAAACAAGACTACCATAACACTTTGCTACATTAATCTATATCATTTCTGTTTAAAATCAGAAATAAACTTTAAATCGTTGCTAACGTAGACTGCTCATAAACGGTTTTTGAACAACAAATTGAAATTTTGAGGGTATAGGAAAGTTTTTAGTCCAATGCAAAAGTTCATGCAATTTTTTTCATTTTGTAGCACAGTGTAATTACATAGTTCTAGGCCTAAGCTGCAAAAAAAACGTATTTCCCTCTCATATAAGTTTAATTAATTGTTTCGGTATTCTACCAATTACACATAGGAACAGATTCACTGAAATAGGTAAGCTTGAATGAGTACTCTAAAGTTCTTACGAAGCAATATGTTGTGGCATAGCATACGAAAAACCTTACTAAGATCGAAATAAAAAGCATCCACTTCACTTTAGTTTAGTAGTTAAACAACGTACTAAATTATTTGATATTCCCGAAAAAAATTTTACGTTGTGCGCCACTTAGGTACATGTAAAATTCAAGTTTTTTTTTCTTTACTTCACTTTCAAAACTTTTATGAATTACAGTTTAATTCTTGCAAAATTTCCCTATAATTTTCAGCTTTGTTCGAGCCTGATTTAAAAATTGAGTTCAAGAATTGTTTTCAGTCTTTTTTGACCATTTATACGTTCTAAGGCGCCGCAACGAAGACAAATACTTCTCCGCCGATGAATTTGTCATTGGAAACTTTCCAAGAATAAGTATAAAACGGTGTCTAAACTAAATGCTTGTTTTTGTTGTATTTACTACATACATCCCGTTGCAGTTTTGGAAGGCTCATTTTGCTGCTCCTTTTATTTTAACAAATTTTCGGCCAAAACGGTCTTTATGTAAGTCGAGTCCAGAGCGGTTTTTGCAGACCACTAAGAAGAAAGTTCAGTAAGGGTACATGTATGAATACATTATTCTACTATTGCTTAGCTGAATTCATTTCATGGTCGGGACGAGAAATGCAGGTACTTTTTAGCTCAATATCCAGGGGTGCTAGCAAGTAACTTGACACAATCGAGTTCAGTCGATACAATCGAGCATAGGTAGTCCATAATTTAGTTTAATCGAACCGAAAACACTGAGTTCAAATAGAAACTATCTACGCTCGATTGTATCGAGTGACGATTGCTGTAAGTTACGTGCCAGAGCTCCAGTTGATCCACTAAATGTTGTGTATGCTTCTTGCTGCCATACGTTTTTGACACTAGCATCCTTATTCCCTCGGTGACTATCAAGAACAGAAATTGTATTCTTTACGTGCATAGCGCTGCCATAAAGATCGAGCGGTGTCGGTTGTAGCAATTTGCCCAGAGATTAGGCTAGATAACTTAACACTTCTGACACATTGAATTATGTGTTACATAAAGGTTTAACAAGTGAAGAAGTCTTGCCAGCTGTAGTGGGGTCACGCCACTGTGAAAATTTGTTCAGAGTTTCCATCACAGTCTTAAACAGGTCTTTTCAGAAAATTGGGGTACACTTTCATGGCGCTCCACCCACCGCCACCTGGTCTTACAAGGCAAAGTAAGTGCTTATAAGATGGGTATTTAGTTTTTGATGAAATTTAAAGAAAGCAATCACCTCTGTCATAGCTGTCACAGCGCCAGCGTAACAGGTATTTGGAACTTTGCTTAGTTAAATTATGCAGTTTGTGGGTGTAAAACGGTGTTTTTAATGGGTTTTTGGCTTCCTTCTGAATATCAGTGACAGAACCTCGAATTATGAAAACCATAACGGCACATCCGACTGTTCCTATTTCCACACACCGTTGAAGCGGAAGTTTCATCCCCTTTTCGTGAATAAAAATAAACTGCAAAAAATTGTGTCGATTGTACAAAGTCTCTTTTTTTAAATCTACTTACTTTCGGAACCACAAAATGGATGACCCTGTACTTTATAAGGCTGGGAACGCACTTGTTTGTTGCGACTAAAACATCGCATATCCGTGAACTCACATAAAACCATGTTTATCATTTCTTGCGACTAAAAAATCGCTCGACTGACAATCCCAAGTGCATCTAAGATTTTTTATTCGCAGATATTTAAATCGCAAGTGCTGTCAGAAACAAATGCAATTTGTTTCATTTTAATTTGCGGCAATCGCGTCGCCCGAAAATCTTTTAACCGTCGCTATCTTTCGGTCGCATGTGCCGTTTTGTTAACATTGAAACTCATGTCTTCTATTTGCTTACGACTAAATAGTCTCGCGATTGAAATCGTAAGTGTGTTCCTAGCCTAAGGGTATTGTTTATCCGTAACATTTAGAAGACTTTTTTGTATGGCTGACCTTGATTAAACCCTTCAAACATTCCTTTTTCTTAAGAGATCAGATAAATTCTTCTCAATGGCAACCTTTGTCAATATTTTTCAATTTACTAATTTGTATGTTTTCACAAATTGAACATATTTTGCATTCAAGGTCGTATCCAAACGCTTTACCTCATCTTTGAAGGTTCAAAATCTAAAGTTTTGATTAAGCCTTTCAAAGTTAAAAGATATATTTCATTTACCTAAAAAAACATCAATCTCAAAGTCCCTCTAATAGAAACCAATTTTAGATATTATATCCTTCAAAGTAGGTTACACACCCAATATAAGCTTGATAATGCTCCAAAAAGGATACAAATAAACAAATAAATCCCTTAAATCACCACAATATCCATATACCTATTTCTATACCTAAAACCCCGTTCTCATATCAAACAAATACAAAAACCTTGGAAAATAGTAAATTTTCTACTTGCTCATACAAAAAAATCCACTCATTTTCTTTCTTTCTGCCGCACAATCCAGAAAGGTAAACATTATCAAAGAATATGTCACAAGAAAAAAAAAAAAAAAAAAAAAAAAAAAAACAATTGGCAACATTTTTCCAAACACAACACTAAAACTCTTAAGTGTGTGTGATCACTGGCGCTCAATGTCACATTCAGTTTTTTTCCTATTGTTAAATCGCATCACATCTCGATAAAGGATTGCTCCCATTACTCCGTATTATCATCAAAAACATATCCTTATTTATGTATATAAAACTTATATATCGATGTGGGTATTTGTAGAAGAAAATAGAAGAAAAAATCGTGAAACAAAAATCAGGACACACGATTTACTCATGTTTTCAATTTGTAACTCATCACTGGGGCTGCAGTCGTGAGAGAATGCCTCCGAAGAATCAACCCGTGTCTCATCTTTTCTGAAATCCTTCAGCCTTCAGATGGATATCGGATAACACAAAAAAGCATCTGAAATTGACTCAAGCCCCCCACAAAGAGCACATACACACACACATCGTGAGATATAGGGTTAACCTCTTGTGATACGATGTTTTATAACTCTTTCCCTCTAATTCACCCAATCTATTCGACTTGTATCTTCGAAAACTATAGGAGTACTGTATTGAAACCTAGAAAGCATAGAAATGGTGTTTGCAAAATGGATGTTAGAAAAGACGTCTCCTTTCAGTTGGAAAGTGCGGGGGCGACAGTTGAGAGACTTCACTTCTCCTCGTAGGAATTCGGAAACACAATCCCGCAAAAACGGAAATCGATTCTCGGATAAAAGTTTGCTGATAGAGAGTAGATCCCCATCAGCCCGCTCCGTTATCCTGTTTCTGGTGTGACTTGAATAATCCACGACTCATTAGATTGAGGGTTGGTGGTGGATCCACCCTTAGACCCATTTGACATTTAGCTGCATGAACTAATACTCCTCCATCCAGCACATACTCTTTCATCCAGCACACTGGATGACATCAGCCGCTTTGCAAAAAAGGGGATCGTTCGCCTTACCAAACAAAAGGATGAATGAAAAATTTAAATGACAACCCGAACTCCCCCAAGCACATCCGTCTAAATCGAAATTTGAATTCCTGAAACAAAAAGAAGCGAAACAAAAACAAAGAAGAAGAAGAAGTGAACCTGTATAGTTGTGTATATGGCTTCTTCATCCTTTGCGCGCATATTAAATCGAAAGTCGAAAGTTTGGTGTGCGTTGTTTTTGTTGGTGTCGTCCTTAGAAAACTCTGACTCATATTTATAGGGCTTGTGTGATGTGTGTTATAGCTTATTTGCATATCCGGCTCTCGAAGTCCCGCAAACACAAAGGCATCGTCGTCGGTCGTGTCGATTCAAAATCAATGGAAACCTTATAGAGTAATCAGTTTTGACAGTTTTAGCAGTAGTCCTCGATGTTTCTGTGGGTCGAAGGATTACTTTTTTTTTGGTTGCCCCAGCGTTTCCTATGAGTGTTTCTCTTATTGTTCTGTTTCAGTTTTTTTTTATTCTAAAAAAATAAGCAGCGAACTCGTTTTCTGTAGAGCTGAACAGAGAGTCTAGATTCTGAAAAGGCTTAGTAGATTATTCATGTTGATCCGATGTGTTGAAAGAGATTTTATTTGCACATTCGATTGTCGCAGGCGAAACATCGACGTAGAATCATTTATAAATATCTACCTTTCCATATAACTACAAGCATTCAATAAGGAAAAAAGATTCTTGAATTTTTGCACCGAATCATAAAAATGCTAAATTTTCATTTTGACATGTGGCAGGTGGCTTGGCAGGTGAAATAGGTCCAATATTCCATCAGTTTTTTTTTCTTGGGTCTTTTTATTATTTTTGTGTTCATATCCTGACAAAGATATCCTTTTTTTTTAATTTTATACCTCCATATGTACATAATTTATTCTTTCCCCCTTTTGGTCAAATGAGAGTCACTTAATTTGATTGAGAAAGTCTAGGGATTTTAATTTCATTGAGACATACACACACAGACACGCACACACACTCTCATAGAATACAAAATGATTGAAGTTAAGTGGATTTGATGGGGTGCCAATGGATTGATGTATTGGGATGATACCTTTTTTTTTTTTTTTTATTTCATGAATCGGGTATTTTCAAATAGAATTGGGTTTATAAAGAGTGATTGAGGTTTAAACTTACAATTTTTCTTACAAGAACTAGCTAGCTATATGATGATAATTTAGGGATTAGAAGTTTGTTTTTTGGAGAATTTAGGGATTAGAAGTTTGTTTTTTGGAGAAATTTATTTAAGTGTTTATTAAGTCAAAAGTCATTAGTTTAATGTGTTGTGTTAAATAAGGTAATCATTATTTGTTTACTTCGCATTGGAAGTTATTGTAATTGATCTGATTTGTCGAATCAAACATTTTGACATATTACCAATCCTCCTTCCCTAGTGTAATGATGCATTACACTTCTTCTCTACCGCAGCCTCTGCCGCCACCATTTATCAAATTGCATTTAAAGTAATTCAAAATTACCGTTACCACTGACTCTAGAAAAGTACTAATCATTTTGCCTGAAAGCAAAACGAATACCCTTCAAAATTTTCTACTGATACAGTGTATTAAAATAGTAAAAGTAGTTTTTCTGTGAAATTATAATTCACATTCAGTTTAAGCAAAACTATATATAAGAGACCCTAAACGAAGAGAAGAAAATAGAGCTCTCCCATATTAGGAATAGTGCCAATAAAGAGTACTTGGTGAGTATCCGTTTTGAAAGACTTAGGTTCCAGAGTTGAAAATGTTAGGCCAGGTTTCTTTAAAGTAGTTATTTAGTGACAGCTGTTACCTCAGATTGTAATTTATTGACGTCCACTATCTCAGACTGTAATTTAGTGACTTTTTTTTTCAAGGGGTTTGGTACCCTTAATATGTCAGAGAAACAGCGCGAGCATTAGGTTAGAAAGAGGGGATTGATTTAAAAGGAGATGTTGGTGTACATTGGTCTTGAATTTCTGGATATCACAATGAGAGGGAAAGACAGAGCTTCGAAGAGCATTCCACATTCGCGTAGTACGGCTGAAAAACGAATCGCTGTATTTCACAGTACTACCGAAATTGGGCTCAAGGGTAATCTGATGGGCATTCCTAGAAGCGCAAGTATTACGGTTGAAGTGTTAAAAAGGGGGGGGGGGGGGGGGGGGATTCAACTGGATATATCACTATAGCACTGACAGAATAAATAACGATAAAAGAGAGGGAGACAGGAAACGTTACGACGCGACGGTGTTCGAAGGACGTAAATTAATCTATAATGTTCCTTTCTCCAATCATTTTGAAGGCTCGTCTTTGAATACTGTCCAAAATGCTTAAGTAAGTAGCTGGAACACCAGCCCAGAAATGAGAGTTCAGAATGAGAAACAAATTTCTTGCATCTCCGAAAGAAACCTAGACATCTTGCGGAATTTTTGGCAACATCGAGTATGTGTTCATTTCACAGGAAGTGGTTTGTGATAAACATCCCAAGAATCGCATGCTGTTTAGTTCCTTCGATGCAAGTGCCACTCATAGACAGTGGCAATGGGGGTAAGTCTCGCCTTAACGACAGAAGACAGCATTGAGTTTTCGAAGCATTAAATTCTACGCGGTTTTTTATTTCCCATTGTACAATGCTGTATAATTCAGAATTTAATGAACTAATCATATTTTGCCATTGCAATTCCACATTCGAAGAGCAGGGATGTGAATTTAGAAACGCATACGAAAAGCTAAGGGTACTATCGTCAGCAAAACATTTATGGGATTAGAAGTGACAGACAGCAGATCATTTATAAAAATGAGAAATAGGGTCGGAGACAAAACAGAACCCTGGGGCACACCAGCATTTATGTTGTAGGTTTCAGACTTGATTCCGTTCAATACAACTTGTATAGAGCGGTTCGAAAGAAAGTTTCTAATCCAACGAAGAAGCAATTCCACAATTCGGAGTACGAAAAAAGAGTGCTAGAAGTGACCAACGAGAAACGACATATATAAACTTAGTTTTAAGAGTAGATATATGAATTGTCTATTGTATAAATATATGCAGTTAAAAGAGAATATGAAAATTATAAAGAAATAAAAGAAATTGTAAATAACCAGTTATTGGTGAAAAGCTAACCTCAAATACACTAAAGTTTGTTTCTTCTTTGGTAAAACCCTGGAACCGACCCGAAAGTCGATGTGTTAGAGGCTTTGCCTAGATTTTTAAACGCAATCATATTTATTTTGGCATGAAGGGCACTGCTTAAAAAGTCCTGTATCGAAACTGGCTTGTATGTCGAAAATATTGATATTTTGCCTATTTTTAGGAATGCACATTTTATTCAGTATTTCGTTTGTCAAAACAAAGAAAATTACGTTTTAAAATCTTCGTTTGGATTAATATTTCCGCATCATAGGCAAATTTTTCTGTGTAACTTATATTTCCGAAAATTGACAACTTTGATGTGGTATCATCTTGTAAAAATGATGGCTCGCATGGAAAAAGTGTCATAATATTTTTATCTTTGGTATGGGTATACATTATTTTTCAAAAACTTCGCCTTTTTAAAGTTAAAAGCAAAAAACAGGTATTTTTAACTTTTGATCAATTTTTATAACAATGATATCTTTTAGACTTGAAAGGATAGACAGAAGAAAAAAATATTGATGGTTTCTGTAGAAGTTAACATATTCCTCAAATTTTTTGTAACAACAAAATAAATATACATAGTAGTCCAGTCAATAAAGGTTTTTACCTGAAAAAAAAAAAACAGTTTTAAAACTTGGCACACTTATTGAGAGGCCTAAAGATGAAGTGTACAAAAGTCCCCATGAATTCGAGGCGAGCTCTAGCGGCAGGAAAGTGTAACATGTCGTCTTTTTCGGTTTTTCGTGTATATCTTGAAAACTGTTTGTCCTTCCAAAAAATAATCTGAGACAAAAAAATAGCTTAGAAAATTCTCTACAAAATAGATTATGAACAAATTTTTGATATCTGTCATATTTTTAAAGTTATTTGGCACCTGTTTATTTTAGTGAAGATGTTTTGAAAAGTAAATTTTCAAATTCAAAATTTAAAAAAAAAAATTTAAAAATGTGTTCAAACTGATTTTGTTTGTTTAATATTAATGCTCCTATAAATTTTTAGTCAAATGCTAAAAACCAGATGTCAAAATGTCTTCTAGTTTTTGAGAAAATTGAAAATAATAAAAGTAAGTTTTCCTTAAATTAGACTTCAATCCCTTATTTTGATGCTTTAAAGATCATATTTCCACTAAAACTACTTTATTTACAAACAATCTAAAAGAAAAAAATTTGGGCTCTACAAAAAGGTATAGCATGGCATTGTAAGAGTTACCGTTGTTTTTTTATAATTTTTTTTTTCTGTTTTTGTCAGTTTTTTTAAAAATTGCCCCTCCTGGATAAACGGGGCGAATAGACCCCCTCCCATACGATTTTTTTTTTGTCCCGACCCAACTTGTATCTAAGCTCTAGTGTTTTATCACACCTAATGCAAATCACCCTGTATATAAAAAATAAAACGTTTGCTACAGATAACTTAAAAGTCCCTTAGAAGCACACTATTGCTATAGCTTTACTATTTACCTATAAGCTGTGCACTCAAACGTATAAAAATCCTCCTCGCATAACCTGGGACAATTTTATCCTTCAAGAACAACTGTTGTTTTCAAAGTTCAAATGAGTTTTCTCATTTTCTAAATAATCCCCTGCCGGAACGTATTAATAAAAGTCGAATGCAAACCAAGTAAATTCCTGCTCCACATCAATGTTGTTACGTCAACTATTTCCTCTTACTTTGAATGTTATTACATCAAAAGCCATTAGTATTTGCTAATTTCAGTCATTATTATCAAAAGAACAATTTTTCGTTTAATAAAACCAAAACAACCCCATATCGAATAAAAACCTACATGAGTATATGGAAATCTGTACCTAGTTAGTACAGTGGCTTAAATCCCTCATTACCTGTTAAGTATGCCCTCAAAAAGGTGTCAGCTAACTTTGAAACCCAATGTTACAATTTCCTCAGCCAGCCAGCAGCAATGTCCCCGACACCCCTTTCTTACCGACAACGATGACTATATTGAACCATTCGCCTATAAATATATTGCTAAACTTTTTGAACATTAAGTAGTTTCGGTCGGTTGGATGAAATAATCCTGTAGGACTCTATTGGTTATAGGTATACAAACATTCCTCTTCTGGCTTTGGGATGCTTGATGCTTATTTTGGACTCGTTTCGTGTTGGGTTTCAGAATTTGTTCTGCTTGCTTCCAAATAACGCAAACTGCACCACAACCAGCATTGATTCTCTCCCCTTTTGGTAAAAGGGTGTGAAGAAACTGAAGTTTAAACTCCCAGAGAACTTTGAAGTCTCATAACAATTACGCATTCTGAAATTGCGACAGTTTGGCAGAGTAAATAGGACAAGGACAACAAGTGTGAGGGGAGAAGCATAGATTTTAGCAAACTGAGTCATATCTGGAAATTCATGTTGAAAACTCTGACTGTGTGGTTTGGTATACTGATGGAACCGTGTGCTGCAATACCCTCAAAAACCTCTGCTAGCCATTTATTCGTAAAGGGATATTCATAAGGACATTAAAATGTGGCAAAGAAGAACAGTGCAAACTTTGCTCTAGACAGTTTCTCTATGTCATATTAGAATGAACACACATATGTAGAACCAGAAGAAGCAGGGAACAGGGGTAAAATTTAATTTTGATCCTTGAGTTTTTTTTTTTGTCTTGTTCTCTTGGAATCAACGCAGTAAGTATAGTACTAGAAAATTTACCACCTGTTGACAATGATGATTCGAAGCTCTCTCGAAAGAAAAATAGAGAGAAGTAGGTCGGCTAAAGAAGATTTAAATTTCCTGTAGATAGTTCAATGGAAAAAAGGGTACAACCCTTGGTAGTTCTTGTGAAGTGGAGATGCATTTTGCATTATGGCTCAAAATTTTATTATTTAAGAAAATTTTAAAGAGTGCTTAGTAAAAAGTGCTTTGTAAACGGCTGGAAAAAGCCATAAATCATTTTCAAAAATATTATAAGTTGGTTTTGGCAAGTAGTTGAGCATATTTTTTTTTAAGTCGTGGGGTCAGAAGAATGTCAATTCGCATCAAAAAAATATGTACACAATTAAAATGCGTTTAAAAAAGTTTTTAACTTTTGTTTAAAAAGCAATATTTTCTTCAAGGCGGAATTGGACAGATTCTTGAAATCCAAAACACCTAATATCCAGTTCTAAGAAAAAATAAAATGGCATTCAAAGCTTGGCCGAAGTGCCCCACTTATAGTACAGATGAAAAGTCACGCCTCGAAGTGAAATACAGACATTGTAAGAAAGAAGCGAAGAAGAAGTGCGCCCAAATTCAAGCAAAGAATACGGAGGGCTGCATCGGGAGCTGGAAGAAATATCTACCTCGACTGCTGGTGCTATTTAAAAGCTACGACAAAACACCACGAATAAAGGTGCAACCATCTTCAAAATAGTCGCTCAAAGAAGGAGAAATGCTCGACTTCTTGTGGAAGACGACGAAATTCTTCATAGATGGCGACAGTATTGCGATGGACTTTTAAATGAAAAATTTCCTAGGCTTTACTTTCCAATAGCTTCACCTAACTTAAGCGAAGTATCTGACGTCACAGTTGAAGAAGTTAGTGAGGCGGTTAAATACTCCAAAAAAAAGGAAAAGCTGTTGAACCAGACGAAATACCCTCAGTGTTTTGGAAATAGATGGGAGACATCGGGTTCAGATGGCTCATAATTCTTGTCTCCAAGCTTAAGAGAGATGATGCCTAATCAATGGAGGGAAAGTTTTCTTCTTCCAATCTATAAAGGAAAGGGTGATACGCGAAGCTGTGATAATTACCGTTCGATTAAGTTGATATCACACACCATGAAGATCGTTGAGCGAATCTTGGGTAGCCGACTGCGAAAAATAATTAGGCTGTCTGATGACCAATGCTGGTTTGTCGCGGGTAAGTCAACCACAGATGCAATCCAAAGTATTAGGATCATTATGGAAAATCATCGCGATTCCTTGGAGGTTTTGCATATCGTTTTGGTTGATTTTGAAAAAGCATTCGAGTAACAACCACGAGATCTGATATGGGTGGCCCTCAGGCAACGAGGAGTTCCAGAAACCTTTGTGCGCATAATTATGGACATGTATGATGGAGCGGTTACTGAAAAAAGATGTCCAGCTAGAGTCACTAAAGAATTCGAAATCACAGTAGGTGTACACCAGGGAAGCGTCTTGAGTCCTCTGCTCTTTATTACAGTCCTTGATTACCTGCTTGAAGGTAAAGTGACGGACCCAAAAGTGCATCAGTTATTCTTTGCTGACGATGGAGCCATCATAAGTGAAGATCCTACATCCTTGCAACGAACGCTTGACGTATGGGTGGATGTTCTGGAAGAAATTGGGTACCGCATAAGCGGAAAAAAGACAGAATACTTATACTGCCCATTTTCTGATCTACACAGGCCTATTCCTGACATTTGTTTGAATGGAGTAGTGCTTCTCAAGTGTGAAAAGTTTAAATAATCAAAAATTCCAAATTCCATAATCATGGATGCCAATAATTCGAATTCACTAATCCAGAGTGTCAGAATCTTATTTTCCAAAATCTTATTTTCCAAAATATTATTTCCCAAAATCTTATTTTCCAAAATCTCATGTTCCGAAATTCTGAACTCATAATTCTGAATGTCAATATCGTGAGTTTTTTTATGCATAATGCCAAAATCCAGAATCCCCAAATTCTGAATGGCGAAATTCCACACTTGAACAAATTTAAATAATTTTTTTTTAATTAAAAGCATTTAATACCAAAGTATAATCAAATTCATGTGGGGTCTTAGCATGCGGGATAATATAAATTCGGAATTTCGGAACTCTGAATTTTGATATACTGGATTAATTCAGTTGTGTCAAAGAGTTTGGTATTTTGGAATTCTGGATAAAAGAATTCGGGATTTCGCAGTTTGAGGTCATGTTGGATTTTGGAATATGTGTTTTTGTTCCAACCGCTTAAATGAAAAACTCTTAAATAACGATTCTAAAAAAAATTTTTATCCCAAAAACAATATCCCCAAAATATCTAGAAAAAAAAACTCACTCAAATACTTCCAGTGTATTCCAAGTGTAGTAGTAGCCGTGGTATGATGATTAGTGCGAAGGACTGTCATACCGGAGGTTTAGGTTCGATTCCCAGCCTTGTCCAATTAATAATAATAAATTCAGGAATGGTTGATAGTAAGTCTCCAGCCCAGACCCGCGAGCTTTATCTAGGACGGGGGGTAAAGGTCCCCTTTTTTAGTATTTCGTAAATATTTCAAAAACCAAGTGTTGAAGAAGAAAAGTCCACGTTATGATAGATAAAATTTTTTAACCCTTACCTCCCCCCCCCCCCCCTCGCCTTATTACTTTTTCTGTTATTTCTGGGTAAGTTGATCAATAAAAATTTGTAGAGAGTAATTACCGATTTTTTTAGACTTTAAATTTCCAAGCACTGCATCTCCATTAGTATCACTTCTAGCGAAAATATGAACAAAAGCTTTTCTGTAGCAAATTTAATTTATATTCATTTTGTGTAGTAGACTTTTCTTCTTAAAAGCTTGGTTTTCGAAATATTTACGAAATACTACAAAAGAGGACCTTTACCCCCCCGGATACTAGACCCCCCCCACCCCCCCTCCTTAGCAAGTTTTTTCTTAATATATCTCTTAAAACTATTTCACAAAGTATTGGTCAATAACTTGGAAATACATTGAAGATACAGTGTTCTTCATATGACAAAATACTCTGTATCAAATAAATAATGATATTTTAACGCTCACCACTCACTCTTTAACCCCATACCCCCTCTCATTAACATGGTTTTTCAGATTTTTTGACTTTTGTACCACCCCCATATCTCTCTTATTATTGCTCCTAGCAAAAATATGAATAAACCCTTTTTTGAAGAAAATTTAATTTACTTTCATATTATAGTGTAGACTCTTGAGTTTTACTTCGCACATACCCTTTAGTATCTACAGAAATTAATTCTTTATCCATACAACACGAATTTGGAATTGTGTACTTTATTTCAGCACATTTTTCAAAAAACCCCAAGCTACCACACCAACTAGTTTGGTTTCATCGAAGTTGTAGGCTAACAGGCTTCATCCCTCTCATTTACCTAGTACATTTTTTTATGCCAGTCAATACCAGTTGTCAGTAGTCAAAAAGTTAAATCGTGTTTTGACATCAAATTGACATCAAACACATAATTAATAGTCAATTTAATACAACCTGCCGCCTAAGACAAAATGCTAAAGAATGAAAAATTAAATCGATTTCCTTCTGGTATTTAAAAAAATTCTAATCAAATTACAACTTACATAAATTTATCTAAAAACCAAAAAATGTCGATGTAAATTATACCCTAAGGACATTTTTAAATAGTTTTCCAAATATTCTACCTCAGAATTTAACTGGAATTTGATGGTCATAATTGTTTGAAAGTGTTCCGTTAGCTTTAGGGCTACAAAATGTACCTTAAGTTAAATTATCCTGCAGTCACACTCCTTATACACAATCTAACAACCAAACAATACCTACGTTAGTATATACCTACATAAATACTTTTTGTTCTTGAATATTGAAGATCCTTTTCACTGTCTTCTGGGATATGCATCTAGGATAGGAACTTGTGTATTTTTTGTTCGTTATCCTTTTATTCGTTTGTTTGTTAAATTTTTCGTTTCTTGGCTTGTTTTTTTTTGCTCTGGTTTGTGTGAAGTCGAGTATCTC
The DNA here is from genome assembly GCA_947049315.1 of Epistrophella euchroma. NCBI lineage: Eukaryota > Metazoa > Arthropoda > Insecta > Diptera > Syrphidae > Epistrophella > Epistrophella euchroma. Next base: position 43,418,922 of record OX346248.1, read on the forward strand.
GTTTTCTCACTCATCTACCAAGGTAGCCAGCAGTCGGCCAGCCCATCATCTTTGTTATCAGCCCAGAATTTCTTTAAGATTGTTAGAGTGCATAAGCTTTCTACAGATAAATAAATATCTATATGTTTCTATTGTGGCTTTTGTTCTTTATCCTTTAGATTTCTCTTATTCAAGTTTTTTCTTCTTACCTTTTTTGTCATCCAGAAGATGAAGGATTCTATCTAAGATACCGCAAACAGAATGAAGATTTCTGTACCGTTTTTTCGCCATTTGTTCTATTCTTTTTTTTTTCTCTATCTTCTCTCTCTCTTTCTAACTTTCATAATTTTAAATCAATCTTTTGGTTAAGTTTTGCCTTCGTTGTTTCGGGTTTTCTTGTGTGTTAGTGTGGAAATTATTATTATGATTCGAAATGCCTTATTGTTGTGAAGTCCGGGCTTTGCCATTGTCGTCATCGTCGTCGAAGTAGTCGAAAACTTGTGTGCATTTCTTTCTTTCTTCGTCTTCTTTTTCCTGCAAAAAAAAAAAAAAAAAACATAAAATAAACCAAAATGAATCCTTCTTGAGTTATGCAAATGTAAAATGCAATTTCCACCTTTTGCTAACTTACCTCAAACCAATAAAAGATGTTTGTTTGAAATTCCACCCCAAGCCTTCTTTACCTTTACCTATATTCTTCTTCAAATGATGCAACTCACGAAATGTGCGTAGTTTGCTGAAGCTAAAAACCATACTTTGTCCTGCAGCTTCTCTGTTGTTTCGGTATCAACATGTCGCTTGCATTCCACTGTATAGGAGGGTTAAGGTAGTTATGTGCATACCTTGCTTGTTTTCATACCTGGGAGTCCTTTGGTCATTGAATGTCACGTTTTGGCATCTCCTTAGGCAAGGTATTAGTGTTATATAGGCTTAGCAATGGAAAGAGGAATAGAGTGTAGCCTTCTAGTGAAATTACGATTAGTTTTCCATTTGGGGTGTATTATTGTGTGCAGCAACGAAACGAACGGTATACAGGAAACACAATAAACAATGCCAGAAGTTTGTTGTCCAAGTTTGATGGAGCACGTAATTTGCTTGCGCAGGACGTTTTGTTCTGGAATTTGAAATGAAACCAGCGGGCCACGGTTAATAGGAAACAAAGTTACACATTTTACCTCTTGTTTAGTTATTGTCCTAGAAAAACATGAGGGGGGGGGGGATGAATTTTGTTATGTAAAAGGTATGTCTTTATACACCTACCCTAACCCTATGCTCTTAGTCCAAGTCCAAGTATTAAGTTCGTTGTGTTTTGTGGCAAGTTTAATGGTTATGCTATAGAATGTGATGTGAAGTGATGGTGCAATGGAAGACATAGTAGTTTAGTTGGCATGTAATAGCTAAGTTGAATATCCTCCTAGACAATTCAGTGAAGAAATGAAAATTAATTCAATTTTATACAAAAATCTTTGAAGTAAGAGAACATTTCAACAGCAAAACTTTCACAATACGGAATTCGTCGGAAGCAGTATTATAGAGTTGACAGATGAATGGTCAATCAGAAGACTGTATAAGATTGCAAGAGCTCTTGTTGCATTCGAATTATTTTCAAAGAAAATTTGTTCAATGGTTTGGAAGCTAAGCAAATAAGTTGCAAAGTTTTTGTGTTTTTATTGAAATGCGACTTGTATAATAAATTTATGTACAAAGTATAATTTTGAAAATTTAAATTGAAAAGGTGAAAATGTTCTTTTTGTGTTAAAAGTTATTTAAACTTAACTTCTATACATATTAGGTGCTTTTACTTATTTCTTGTTGCTTTATTCCTGTTTCTGTTAAAACTAACACGAAATCTATACACTTTTAGTCTTCGATTATTTGCAAAAAGTTTAAAGGTATTCCCTTAAATTTATTAAAAAAAAAAATAAGAAAAGCTGTCACGTACAAACAAGTCGAGTCAACCAATGGTCTGGGTAGATTGTTATCTTAATATTCAGGATTCAGCAAAACTATTAGGCATGGATCAAAAATTTGTAAGAACCGAACAATAAGTAAATAAAAAACTTTTTGCTTTATGTAACCCCAAAGAAAAAAATCCCAAATGCTCAAATCTGGTGTGCGCGCAGGCCACTCCACGTCACCCCTCAAAGAGACGAGGCGCTGGGGGAACACTTGCCTCAATTTTGTCATTGAAATCGTAGCAGTGTGGGATGGAGCCCCGTCCTGTTGGTACCAGATGTCTCCCAGATTAGTTGCTTCACTCAATTCTTCCAGCTCGGGTTCAAAAAACTCTTCCAACATTGTCACATAGCGCTCAGCGGTAACAGTGACGGTTCGCCCATCTTACAGTCTTCCGATTGCCGAAGGAGTTGCTGTTGAACCAGTGTTTTCCAATGTCCTAGCCCAACGTCTAATTGCATTACTGCCGCGGCAGGGACGTTTCCCCCCAACAGGAATATTGAAGTGCTGTCGGAAGGCTCTCTGCGTGGCGATAACAGAACGGCCATTTTCAAAAAAAAAGTCTTAACAGCAAACCCACGATGCTATCCCGTCCAAGCCATGGTTGCTACTGAAAACTAGACTCTCTCACTGCCACAACCACAGGTCGAGCGCCAGCGGGTCAAAACCGGTTCATAGCTTTTGCCCCACTCAGTATATTACATACTGAGTTTCTTTTTCATTAATTCTAGGCCATACACTTCTAGAGATATCGCAGTCGTTCCCGGTAATCCAGGAGTTGGGACACTTGGTCCCGTATCAAGTTGGCTACTACTTTCTATATTTGATAACGACCTCTTCATTGCTAGTTCATCCGCTATATCATTCCCTTCTATATAATTATGTCCATCAGGAACCCAGCTAAGTTTGACAAATATTATTCAGTAAACATCTGCATTTTGCCGCCATCTTTTTTTAAACGTGCATTAACATTAAAAAATTAAAAATTTGAGAGTTCTCATTTTTCATGGAATGCTTCCAAGGGGTCAGAAATTGGTTTAGAAAAGAACAGAAATTGGTGAGACATAAACATTTTTTTAATCAATGGTTAAACTTTTTCAAGGTCATTAGAAATTAACACCTCATTTGTAGGATATTCGCATTTGTAAGGTCATAAAAGATTTACTAGTTTCAGTAATTGGTGAACTGTATTTATTTTTTTATATTTATTGCTTTAGGAAATTATAGGTGACCTGAAATTTTTATTGAAAATTCCATAAAATAGGGCTCTAAAAACCTCTACGACCTTAAAAAAACAAATGAACTTTAAAATTCAGAAGAAAAAAATCAATAGCTCACAAATACCTTAAATTTGCTGACGTTTTATGAAAATTAAGTAACCTTTGAGATGGTATGAGTTATGTAGCTTTTTCGAATACCTATCCCACAAATGACGTGCTAACAATCTCTGCGACCTTACAAAAACTGAAAAAAAGATTTTTAAAAATGTATGGGTCCTCAATTTTTAAATATATTTTTTTTTTGCCTCATTTGTGGTGTTTAAAATCTCTAATGATCTTGAAAAGCTTTAACCACTGATTACAATTTTTTTTTGTCTAACCATTAAGCAGTTTCTGAAAATAGTTGACCTTTTTTGACAACAAATTATTATGACCTTTACGGCAGCATATTTTTTTTGGCGAATATCCCACAAATCATTTGCTAATATCCCACAGCACTTATTTAGAGAATTAAATTAAATAGGCAAAAAGTTATTGCCTTTTATTGAACATTTTTTTTTGAAAAAGTTACTTATAATTGTAGAGATATCAATTCTCCAAAAAAAAATGTCCTAAAATTTTTGGATGTGAAACTTATGGTTCTCAAGATATGGCGTCATAAACGTGTACTTAAATGCATTTGTTTCATTTTAATTTGCGACACTCGCGTCACCCGAAAATTGAAACAAATTTCAGTCTTTTCAGTGTCGCGATTTCTTGGTCGCATGAGCGATCATTTCACATTGAGACTCATTCATTCACAACGTGCAGTTATCGTACACCTTGACCAAGGACGTTTGCTAAGATGGCAGGGGGGGGGGGGGGGGCATGCAATTGAACTTATGCTTTTTAAAATGATTATATATTTAAGATTATAAGAGCTTTGTCCGTAAAATATTTCACCAGTATATTTTTCTAAATTTTCGTCCAGTTATGTTGGCAATGTTAACGAAATAATTAGGGAAATCATTTGGCAATTTCTAGGCAAGTCAAAAGTTATTTTGTTGAAAGTTGTCATGCTATCTTTACACGGCTAAGACGACTAGAGTATTTTCCATATACTTTGAGTATATACTACCACGGTATGCATACAACTAACATTACCCAATCTCTATGGCTGACATAATACCGTGTAATCATGGTTTCCTGTCTATCTCTATAACCAGTCATTGTAGGTCTTGAATATATTAATTTTTTTATTAAGAAACGTAGCTATGTTTACATTACACACATTCCTGATGGTGTACACCGCAAAATTTTTTGAATTTTTCAGAACTCGAAATATTTGTATTGTACTGAGGTATTTTATTGTGACAAGACACGACATAATTTCATATCCTTATACCCGCGCATATTTGCTTAACCATATAAAGGCATATTATCCGAATTAATTTTACCATATAATTATTAATTAGCCTTTTTATTGAAAATGCGTCCATACGAAAGTTACGCGAGTCATAAAGGTAAAAAGACACAGTAGGGTAAATTCAATAAATAAACAAAAAAAAAATAATATAAATAATTTTAATATGCACCTCTTGCATTTCCGATTTGTTAAAACTGCTTACTATTATGTACATTAGGGTGTCCGTTATTTCCCAAACTTTTTTTTTTGGATCGGCCACCTTATAAATCGAAAGTTTATGCGCTACGAAAAATTTATTGACCAAAAAAAATTTTGTCCAATGCCATTAACCCGTGCCTCTAAAGCCATAAATTTCCCATACAAATTCGTATGGAGATTTTGCACTTTTTACCTTTTAATTTTTTTTTCTCTCGAACTAATATAGGCTATTCTAATTTTTTTTTTCTGATTATTGTTATTTAACTATTCCTTTAAAAACCCACATCCAAAAATGTATGTAAAAAGAAAAATTTATAATTTATTTCGAATTTTAAAAAGTTGACATATTTGTACTTTTTACCTTTTTCACCTTTTATTTTTTTTTCTCTGAAACTAAACCAGGTATTCTTATTTGGTTTTTTGACTTTTATCAACATTAGAATAGCTGGTTTAGTTTCAGAAAAAAAAATAAAAGGTTAAAAAGGTGAAAAGTACAAATATGTAAACTTTTTCAAATTCAAAATAAATTATAAATTTTTCTTTTTACATACATTTTGGATGTGTTTTTTTAAAGGAATAGTTAAAAAACAATAATCAAAAATATTTAGAATAGCTATGTATATAAGTTCGAGAGAAAAACAATAAAGGGTAAAAAGTGCAAAATCTCCATACAAATTTGTATGGGAAATTTATGGCTTTACAGGCACGTGTTAATGACCTCGGACAAACTTTTTTTCGAGCAATAAATTTTTCGTAGCGCAATAACTTTCGAATTATAAAGGTGGCCGAAAATAATGGACACCCTAATGTACATACATACATGGATACATAAACAAATTGAAATGGTGTTTTTAAAAGATCGTGTTTTCGTATGTGTATGTGTACGTAGGACGTAGGTATAGCATTAAACTGCAACAATACGCCTATAAAATGTTCACAATTAATCCATTTTAATGTAATGCAATCAATTTGTTGCTTTATAAGTATAGTCCATCGGTCATGCATGTGCGAGATGCGGCATTTCAGTTTTTTGGTTGAGTTTGAGTTGAGTTGGTTTGGGAGGGGATGTAGGTATCATTAAAACCTAAGGTCTGAATGGATTGTTAATTACATTCATCATCCCCTATGGCGCCAATAAATTGGATATGTGTGCGTCGTTTGGCTTTAATGGAGTCCGAGTTAACTGAATTACCAATTAAATGCAACCCAAAATGTAGTCCACAACCGATTTGGAGCAGTGCGATATGGGGGCATTATCCATAAAGAACAAATAAAATCCGTATGTATCCATCGCCAGCAGGATAGCCCTCTTTATCGTCCTGGATCTCTCTATTCCTTACATATTTTGGTCGTCGAACAATTGATTTCTAATTAATCAAACTTTTATGTGGCATCCCAATTAAAAAGAAGAAAAAAAAGTCGTAAAATAAGAAAATTATTCCATTACATAGACACACACGGGTTCAATTTAATTCCAATATATTCTCTTCTCTTTTACCATATTATATTGCGGACCCAATGGAAAAATAAACAATATGTCCTGTTTTGGAAAACGAAAACAAATTCCAATCACATTAGAATTTAAGGACTTCAAATGCTAATAAACGCAACAGAACAAAAAAAAAAAATGAAAGGAAATAAAAAACGTTTTACGATAACCAAAAAAGAATTACGAAATTATTTCAAAAAAAAAAAAAAAATACAAACTGGGAAAGCCATATAGATGGCGGATATGTATATAGTTTCCAATATAAACCTTAACTGATGTAAAAAGTATTTTTCCTTTTTCCTCTGCACAAGTTTTATCACGAAGACGTTGACAGCGGGGAGTGTCCTTCGACCTTTTGAGACATTTGTCAGGGCCGTATTTATTAAACAAGATTTATAAGAAATGCATATTTTGGACATTTCCCCGACATATTTTATTTTTAATTTTTTTAGGACCAAAAATAACGGTACCTGCCATATAAGAATTTTTAGCATTTTTGAAAAATCTTATTTTTCCTAATATATACCTAAGTACATATGTATTTCTTAATCAAGAATATATTTTTTGAAGATCTTTAAAATAAAAATAAAAAACTGTTCTATGGCAAGTACTGTTAAGGGGCCGGTTATAGCGATCAGGAAAAACGAATCATGAAAAATTTTCTTTTTGACAATTTAATGTTTTATCATAAAAAATAAATAAATTTTGTGTCACAACAGTGACTTACAACTCTCAACCATTCCCGTGTGCGTGTTTGCAGGAATGGAGGGGACCTACAGTTTATTGCCGAATTCGAATCCGGCTGGAGAGCGGCACTTTTGTATGACAGGAACTACTCTTGAAGGATTTGTCAATTCCTCGCTAGAGGCAGTAGCCCTAAAAAACAATTATAGGTGGCATTGGCTGGGAATCAAACCCAGACCTCTAGTTTGGCAATCCAATGCACTAAACTTTTTTTTTATAATGCATATTTCCTTTAAACAAAATTTAGTTAATGAAAAAATATACATATTTCTAGTGATTTATCATCGATTCGTATCCTTTTTATATTTCAAACCGCATTGATAAAACATAAAATTATCCAAAACAAAAATTTTCCTGATGCATTTTCCTGAACGGTAAAACGGGCCCTCATAACAGTTTTTGTTAATTTTTGTCCATGCAAATAATTATCGTTAGAACTGTTTTCAAGATATTATTAAGGGGGGAGGGGGTGCGATAGTATTTTTGCCCTCGCAATTTTTTTTTTTTTTAGAATGGTCCCAGGAATCATCCCCCAAAATATAGAACATATGAATTAGAGAACACCCTGTATAGCAAGGAAAAATAAATAAATAAATATATGGTTCCATGGCGACCTTTATTATTCACAGCTACTATATCACTTTTCTTTTGAGAGAAGCTCAAGACAAATTGAAATTAATAACTAAATTGAATTTCGATTACATCATTTGAAGCTTAAAGCTTATACAGGCGCTATCGAAAATAAATGCGGCTCTTTAACCACGCACCGGGGAGCTAGGGTTGCCCTCTTTAACTACCACATGCAGCTCCATCTAATCTAGTGTAAGTACAGAATCATGTCAGATTGGTGGACTTCTTTTTTCTGTGTTTCTTTCTTTCCGACTTTCATTCCATTAAAAATATTATTTATGTACACTTCCGGGGGCTGGTGGAGACGGAACACTGAAGATGGAGAGTTGTGCGCCATTTCTATCACCGCCAATTGACTTTGACTGTTAGAAAAGCGATATATGTGGCGGAGTGCGGAATGTGGAAACTATTTGTATGTCTTGTGCTTAGTTGGGTAGAGGGGGGATGAGGAAGGGGGTCACAGAAAAGCCAAGCCTTTCTTCAGCCATTCATTTGGGAAAAACTTTGTTTTTCATTTTGGTAATAATATTTTTTTTTAAATACATATATCTACAAGAGTATCAACACACACATTTATATATGTATGTGTATTTGGATCGTTTTTTTTTTCCTTTGGCTTTTCCCAAGAGTTTTATTCTTCAGAGTTTTTATTTGGTATTTTTCTTCGAAGAATCCTTGGAGACAAACATAGAGAAACATTCAATGAGATAATTTATATACGCGATGGGTTATAAAGGACTTGAGGAGTTTTTGAGTGGGTTGGGGGTGAAGTTGGTATTTGTGTGATGGTGAATTAAGTTTATTCGAGTTAATTTAATAATTAGGACAGTAGAAACATGGGAGATACGAATACGAATTCGAATCCGAATCTAATTTGTAGTAACTTGAGATGTATTTTAAAGGAGAGGAGACCAAGATTCTCTGGAATTCATGGTTCGTAGATTTAACGATTTATGTGTTGTAAATTCCTTGTCATTGCATCTGACAGTTGGCATTTGTCAGCATTTTATTGCGGAAGGAAGGTAAATATTGTGAGTTTCAGGAATTCTATAAATTATTGCGTGGGTCAAAGACCAGAAAGACATAATTACAAATAATAGAGAAATAGAGGGGGAGATTTAAATTAAAGTGTGTAGGTACGTGGATACTGTTAAGTGCTGAAAGATTTAATTAAATTGGAAAATTGGTTTTGAATTTTATGGATTTTCTCTCATTAAGATAAATAGGTAATAACATTTTATGAAGTAAGATTTTCTATTTTTGACTAAAAACTAATAAGAGCGTTGAATTTTGAAAACAAAAATTATATTTAATTGCATACAATTTTGAAAAAATTTATTGTGAAATTTTTTTTCGATTTTTTTTTTTTTTAATTTCGAGTTTGAAAATTAATTTTTCAAAAACTATTCACTAAAATAACTTAATTTAAATTGAAAATTAAAGAAGAGATTTCTGGCTCTCCAAAAAGGTATAGCATCACATTATAAATTTTACCGTTATTTTTAAATATTTTTTTTTTCTGTTTTAAGTCAATTTCTTAGAAAATTGCCCGTCCCCTGCCTAAACGGGGGGAAACAGACCCCCTTCCATACGATTTTTATTCTTGTCTTACCCCAACCTACTCGCTCTAGCTTTAGTGCACCTTATACTGAACAGCCTTTATAGATATACGTAAAAACATTTTTTGGCTTTTGCCAAAAAAATATATTTTTACGAATAACTTTGTTAAAAAAAAAGTAAAAGGGTGGTTTAAATTTGGGTCTCAACCTTTAAAAAATAAGCCTCCATCAAACCATGACAACAAAATTGACATCTGTGCGCAAGGTCAAGCCCTTTTTCACGACCGTTTGATTTGACTTATATTTCAGAATTGAATATCAAGGACTTAGACCTTGTTTTTCAGTGCGAGATTAAAGTTAAACTCGAGTTAATTCACCAAATTCGATGGGTTAACTCGGGATTAACTGAACAGATGCTTTTGATATTTTATTCTTGGATTTTTTATGTCGATTTGCATATTTTTTTTTTTTTTTTTAATAACAACTGTTTCTTGAGTTAACTGTGACTAAATTTATGTCCAGAGTTAACTAACTCTGGTTTAACTCGCCACTGAAAAACTGGGCCTTAATGTTTTTCTCAATACTACAGAATGGTTCTTACGTAAACTTAACTCACTTTGGTATCGTGTTCTCCATCAAATTTCCAAAACTGCCTAGCAGCAGACTTGGGATAATTGCAAAAGCTATTGATAAACAGTTGCCGAATGATCATACAGGAAAATTGGTTTCATTCCAATACCAATCAGCAAGCTGCTTGCAACATTTTGTTTTAAATTAATTTACATAATTGAATTAGACTTGAGACTAGGTAGGTAGGTAGAAATGGTAGCCCTGAACAACCTAAGCTCGGGACCCAATTAGCGGTGAAGAGCGCCGTTTTGATACCATAACTCTTGTGACATAATTATTTAAACGGTATTGTAAGAGGGTTTTGCGGGTAAAATGCCAGGCTAGGCAGATTGTTGGTTTCAGAAATCCGTTGACCAGTTGCTTGTGGTCTGGGGAGTCTGGCGGGACATATGGTGCAGTAGCTACCACGTTCATCTTAGAGCCATTTCGTCCCGTTGAGGAAGGAGATCAGATCTCTGATCGAAGAGTTCATTCAGGTCGTTTCCAAATGACTGTGCTCTCATTCTGACCAGAGCGGGACATTTACAGAGAAAATGAAAGACAGTTTCCCTTTCCCGCTGGTCCCCACAAATACGACAGTGAGTGTTATGAGGGTTGCCCAGCTTCGCCGCATGTTCTCCGATCGGCAAGTGTCCAGAAAAGGTCGCAAAGACCCTGGCTATATCTCGCCTGGGTCTGCATATCAGGTCAGTTGTACGGGTTTTGCCATAGGTGGGCCAAATCTTTCTTGATATGACGCAGTTAACTAAACTGTGCCACCTACCTACGGTTGGATTCATTAAGAAAAATTGAGAATATATTGCCCTTCATAACCCCAAGAAGAATGTTGACTATTTCCGCAAGAGATTAATGAAGGGCTGATCCTTTTTCCTTGCCTAGCCAGTTCGTCTGCCCGTTCGTTTCCCTAAATGCCACAATGACCCGGAACCCAGATATGAGAGACCCTGAGGTTCTCATCTAGGCTTGCGAGCTCATCACGACATTGTCGAACCAGTTTGGAAAACAATTGCTTTAACGGCTGCCTGACTTGACTTGAGACTAGATGCTACTGGTTTTATCTCAAAAGTGTCTTGAGACGAAACAAAATTGAAAATTCCTGTACTAAAAGCTCTTTCTTGGTAGAAAAGATAAAAACATACAAAAATTTCATTTTAGAAATATAAACTTCAATTTTTATTTTAAATATTAGCAGCTTCTATAGATTCAAACTTAATTTCAATATTTTTTCTACAAAAAACATAGAAAAAAACCTAATGAGACCAAGATGATATCCCGAAGATATACCCAAAAAAACTTAGTTACACAAGACTTACGGCCAAATTATTGAATTTCTTCAGAGCTAGTTTTACCGAAAAACTAGTTCTATACGGGTTTCGAGTTTTAAATTTTTCACAAACTTTTATTTTTTACTTTGACATCTAAATCAAAATATTCATACATATTTTGACATCTAACTCAAAATGAATAATTGTTTTTGATAAACTGAAAACTCGATACCCCTATAAAACTAGTTTTTCCGTAAAACTAGCTCTGAAGAATGTCAATAATACCGATCAAATAGACCGATGCGGACTGACACGATATGTACCTACTAAAATTCCTCGATTTCAACAAGACCAAGACCAGACTTACAAAAGTCTTGTCTTAACTCATATCTCATCTCGTGGGCAGTTTATAAATGATTTTTTTATTTTATCACCGTTCTTCCATTGACATTATGTCAGTTTATTAAGAAGACATGAATGAACCTAAATTTAGTTAAGGTAGTAGGTAGGAACATTCATGATGGAAATTGTATGCTCAGATATCATAAGCTATACCTCAACACTTTGATACTTCGGAAGCGTTGCTTCATCTGTATTCTGTCGAACGCAATAATTTATTAATCTGATCAAAAAAGCTTCTCAATCATTCGTTTTCTTGTAAATATATACTTCCCCTGCGGAATATCTGCGGTCAGGGATCAATTTAATCCTCTCCCAGAAAGCTATTACTTACATCCTTAATCTAATAACTTACAAACTTTTAACCCTTCTACAGCAGTAGTTGATTATTATTATACACCACCTTCTACATTTTCAATCATAAAAAAAACCTGATTAAATTCTTAAGTGCATTACATTGTTCTTATAGTAATGAAAAAAAATATGTAACAAGTATACTGCGCTCTGCCCTGACATGAATTGAACGCTCTAATAGGTCACCAGTGTCAATCTGTGAACTTTTATCAAACCCCCAACAAACCAATCTCTCTATTATAGCGGTGGTTGGTGGTGTATCTTTTCTGGTCCTATATTTTTTGTTTTCAACATTTTTGTTTGGCTCTAATCGAAGTTGGAACTTGGCCAAAAATTAACTTCCTTGCACATCACTGATATAGATAATACTGTGGTGGTTCCATAATGCATATATTTGGGACAAAAAAAAAAAAAAAAAAAAAAAACACAGAAAGAAAGAGAGCGAAAGAGTTTGTAACACCTACCTTCGTACCTTCCCTTTAGTTCTTTAACTCTGAGGCTGTTATAAATGACTGATACTACATATTTTGAAAGCCTAGAAAGAGGCCCCAATTTTTTTTTTTTTTTTTTTTTTTTTTTTTTTTTTTTTTTTTGGGCAGCCTAAATTTGCCGAAGAGAAGAAACATCAAAAATAGTTTTATATATTATTTCCTTGCTGACTGCATTTCTGTTGTAATATCTATGCAAAAAAAAAAAAAAAGAACAACAACCAAACCACCCCTACCTCATGAATTATTCTAATTTCTTGCTTTTCTCATAATATTTTCAGTACAATTACCTAATGGAGTTTGGATATCTTCCAAAATCAGACATTGAAACGGGAAACTTGAGAACTGTAGACCAACTGAAGGATGCCATTAGAGACTTGCAGGTAAGTTTATTTTTTGTTTTTGTTCTGTCCTCTCCTCTGCAGAGAACTATATAATACTTAAAATTAACAATAACAGTGTAGGAAGGACTTTGTCCTGCGCCTTCCTAAACGGTTTTTTTTTTTTTTTTCATTTTAAGTAAACAAAGTTTCTTCCGCACAGAGGATACACAAAAAAAAAAATTAAACCAAATCCTTGCATGATATGAAGGGAATCCCTTAAGATACTATTTTACATACCTACATACATTTATGTACATATTATCTGGTCCTTTGCAGAAATTTGGAAACATACCAGAAACAGGTGAAATCGATAACTCCATACGGAAGCTGATTCTGAGACCACGTTGTGGTGTGCCTGATAAGAGGGATACACAAGATTTCTCGTCGGATAATCTCGGCGGTGGTAGATGGTATAAGGACAGTGGAGGAGGCAGGCGGAGGCGTCCGAAACGTTTCGCCCTCCAAGGAGCCAAATGGGATCACACCGACTTAACATGGAGGTAAGTGCGGTTTATGTTTTTTTGTTTCACTGCAATTTTTTTTTTTTTTTTTTTTTTTTTTTTTTTTGGAGTTCCCCGTCTACAGGTTGTGGTAGAGGACAATCCAAGGATTTCGGTTCGTCCTTTATATGAAAATCGTACAACGCGTGTGATTATTTTTTATGTGAACTTGTGAAATTTTATTCTTGTGTCGTCGTTGGCAGAGGTGGGTCGGTCGACTTTAAGACCCTTGAATTTGGTTTGGTGCCTTAGCTTTTATACATACCTATCTTCCTACATCGACTTACACGACCTGAATAGCGTGTGAACTTCATCTCGATGGGTTTTCGTTTAATGAACGCCAAATTAAATTTCAATGGAGCTGCAGAAATGTATAGTAGTGCAGACGACACGATAAGAGCATCTACATCTATACCCAACCCTCTTAGAACCTAGACCGCTTTTCCGAGAGTTCGAGGTTGATGGGACGTTGTTGGGTAAAAATCTATTCTTATGCTTAACTTTATGCAAAATTGCTGATTGCATAATTTAGCATGAAACATTAGGTATGGTATATAGTTGGTGTATAAAAGTGGTGGTGCGGAATGGGGGAGGCTTTATGCTATTCACCCGATTACACAAACACCTACTATAGTTCTCCTCGTCATACAGCCTCGCCCCCAACACCATCTCACCCTCTGGTTTAGTTCAGATGAACGCTAGTGCTGTTTGTTTTAATTAATTCAAAATGCAGAGGGGGCGGGTTGGTTTTAGTGTTCATTGTATTCCATTCCATTCCCTATGCCAGTGTGTGACTGCTTGCTGATGCTCTTGCAGGCTAGGCTTTACTCAGTTTACAATGTAATTGCACCATTGGGGGACGATGGAGAAGGTGGTAGGTGGTATTGATTATTTTTTTGTAGTTGAGCTATCGCACCCCTATACAGCAGCCTTAACTCCAGAACCAGCTTTGGTCTCCCCTGCCTTCATACATATATGAAGCTTAAACATGTTTTCTATAAGAGCTGCTATGGCATATGTTGTTAAGTGTCACAATGGCTTTTGACGTGTCCTTAAGTTGACAAATGATTAGAATTGATAGACAAGAGTTTTAATGCTCTCTGAGAGAGAAAGAGTAAGTTAGTGTGGAAGTGTGTCGGTTGGTTTGTCGGGTGTGTTTATGAGAGGTTGGTAAATTATTTGGATTTATTAAAGGCATAAATCAGATTGAAATATCAGAATGAGTTTTTTTTTGTGTTTTTTATCTTGATATTTTGTTTTTCTTATTCAAACAAACAAATATTGATTGTAATTTTGGATTTTGGGTTATTCAATTCAAACAAATGTCGGCAAGCTCTCTGGGGTTTCAATGGTAACCCCCGAATCCAGCCAGTTCAAGTTCTTATCTCTTTAAGCAAGTGCTTATATTAGGCGTTTTTCTTTTCTTATTTTAGAGTTGGTTTATAGGAGAACACTGAGTAGAGCCTGAACCGGGTAAACTCTGAGTAGAGTATGTTCAGAGCACTACGATTTACACCTGAACACTGAATTAATAACATGGAAACTGTATGTAGTTGGCCGCGGTCAGTTTTTCAATCCGCCCACTCGGTTATTTCATTCTGAGCTCTGAACGCACTCTGAACGAAAAAAGAAACACAAATTTCAAGCTCTAAACGCTCTTAACTCAAATAGAAACACAACATTTGTATTTGATAGTTCGGGCTCGGCTCTTAACTGCTCTGAACTAAAAAAGAAAAACGCCTATTTAATGTCATATGCGAATGTGTGTTACCATTTTCCTTTAAATCATGAAGTTAAGTCAACCTCGGGAAGATGCATTGGAATTTTGGAACTTAAGCGAACAGCTTGCCAGAATCCGCATCAAAGCGAAATATAATTTCAAATATCACGCTGAACTGTATCGACACCCCTTCGTAAGAGAAAGACGATTTAACCGAAAAAGCATTCTTTTCCAGAAAACGTATGATATTTGCTTGAAATACGACGTCAAGATTATTCTTAAGCGACTTCAACGTAAAAATGGGAAAGAAAGGAAATTGTAGTGGGAGAGCACAGCTAGCACAACGGACTCAAGCTGATACACTTTGAGGCGAGAAGAGATGTCAGATGTTAGATAATAATGTAAACTCAATATAACTACTCTCACGGAAATGGCGATCTCCATATCAACAAGACTGCCAGCAAATTGATCATGCTGGCGATCGGTACCACGCATACTTTTAGGATTCCTGTATTTTGGATGGGCCAAGATTCCGAGAAGCCAACATAGACTCGGAGGACTACACCTTCTTGATGGTTGCTCAAGTACGAGTGCAGACATTGGTTAAGTGCAGGCGTTGGTTAAGTTAAGCAACTTTATTGGACTTAAGTTTAGAATTAGGTAATGGCTGTCTTCACTTCGGTCAAGATCGGCTGAACAGAATTTTGTATCTACGTGTCGTCTCGGTGGAATGGTTAAATCTGTCTCACAGCACAGCGGAATTCTATTGATTTCAAACCCTCTGATTCTGCAAAAAAAATTTAAATGGTTCTCCAGAAAATAATTTAAAAAAAAAAAACGATATCGGGGTTTACCGACGCCGCCATCACAGAAAAAACATGGAGTTTCCATACAGTACAGACTATCGATAACATGTATGGAATTCATGCCGGTAACACAGTTCTTCTCCGTGCTTAAGTTTAGCACCGAAAATTCTCCGTGCTTAGCTAAGCACGAATGGGCTTAGTTGTTGTTGCATTTAACACGTAAACTGTTAGCCCCGATGTTGTTTTTTCCATCCAATTTTCTTTGGGCTTGCAAAAAAACACGACTATTGTCACTCTTTCCTGAAAAGAGTGCCTTATGGCTCAGATTATATACGATATGGCCTTGTGATCGAGCTGTAAAACACTTCAACTATGTGACGTATCTACTCTAAATACAGCCATCCCCAATTCCAATTCCCTATTTAGTTAATTAGAAACTTTTTTGAAATATTATGTCTACATCAAGCATATACCTTATTGCCTTGTCTAAATAGTTAACATTCAATAAAATGTCATAAAAACTAACCTAAAACGTCAATTCACTTATAAACAAAAAAATCAGTGATTAACAAACAATTTAATTTCGTGAACACACAAAAACCAAGATACCAGAAACCGCGATATCTGACCCGTTGTTGTTGGCTAGCGACACGACGACGACGGACGTGACGACGACGGACGTGACGAGACGAGACGCGTTGTCGTCGCTCGTGACGTGCGTTTCCGATAATTTCAACAAACTCACCATCATCACCACACACACGCATATTGCATAATGCATACACAGATGTCAAACGGATAATTTTAAACCAAACTATTTTAGCGGTTCATCAATGGCTTACCACAAAGTATGCAACTCTTTTCTATCTCATTATTAAAATGCAAACAATGCACGTTGCACGCGCCACACAACAAAAATTAGTTCTATTTTTTGTTTTGATCAAATCGCTCTTTTCGTTCACCATCATAATCATCATCCTAAACGTATACTTCATTGTGCTTTTAGAATAATTATTATTGCAGATTCTAACGGCTGCTGCGCGTACGTCTGTGTTGTCAGAGTGCAATAAATTGTGGTCGAATACAAAATTTTGAAATTTTTCATCCCACAAATGCATTACAACGGTTATGTGTCGATTTTGATTGTGAAACATGAGAGCAATCTTTTTGTATGTACTGTTAGTATAGCGTGGCAGGGAGTCATATCATATGCAATCATGAAGAGATGGTGAGGTATGTGGATTTTAATTACACTCATCACACTAAGTGACATTTCAAACCATTGAAACCACTGCAGCAACCAACACACGACTTAACTCATCTACTTTTTTTTACTGTTTATTTGGGAAAAAAGTTAAAAAAAAAAATGTTTTATTTACCACCATAAGCATAGTTCCAATGTATTTTTCTAGAACCCTTAATCCTGGACTTTAGGATGGATACTTTGTTATTCATTTGTTTGCAATGCAGCTAACCGCTTTAATTAATATGTTTTGTGGTTGCAAAATGTTGATTGCAATATTGCTGAATTAGTTTTATTCAAATGTGGGCTTACACTCCGTTTGATTAGGTTGGACTGGGATTTGACTTAAAGTTTTTTTTATATAAACATTTTTAACCGAAAAAAATTAAATTGTATTTCTTTGAGATATGCTTCTCTGTCAAAGATTTTATTTTAGTTTTATGTCGGTTAGTGTCGTAAGTTCAGCTTTTATCTGAGAGCTTTAAAGACCAACAACTTGAGTGAGCTACCACCATAGTTTTATAGGCTGGAGTTATAGCTGTTTTAGAGCTCTCGATTTTAAGCGTGTATTTAGCTACACGTGTATTCGTGTCACGTGTACATGTGTAGGCGTGTAGGTTATAAATACACGTGTAAATTAAAATTAAAATTCTTTTTCAAAACCAATCGGGGTGTCCTGTATTTCATCAAAAAAATATTTGCGCAAAAAATATAAGCGACGGATTTATAAATACAAGTTAATTTAGCATAAGACGATTTTCTGATTTAATAAAACTAAAGCCATGTGAGAATTGAATTAAAATGTCGATTAAATTCTGTTCGATATCAAATTTTTACGTTTTCAAAAAAAAAAAAAAAAAATCATCTTTGGATAAAAAATCATAAAAGCGATTTTCAATTAATTACAAGTGTATTTTGAAATACACGTGTAAATATAAATACACGTGTTCATACACGGATAATTAAATTACACGTGTAACACGTGTGCGATAGGGGGCTCTAAGCTATTTCACTGTCGCTAGGCCGATCATCAGATCGGACTAAGCACCACTAAATGAGTCTGATGATCGGCCTGGCGACCGTGAAATAGCTACATATAACTTCAGCCTATAAAACTTGGTGGTAGCTCACTCAATTTTTTATTTCATTCAAACCTTCAAGTTTTCTTCTTATTACTCTCGGTTCAAAATGTTTTGATAACTTGGCCAGTAAACCTACCAATTTTTAATCAGTAATCATTAAAATAAAAATTCTTGGGGGTGGCCCCGGCGCAGTGGAAGTAGTGCTTGACTGCTAACCTGGATGTGTGGGTTCGAGCCCCAGTCTAGGCAGCATTCTTTTCTATATTCCCTCAACTGAACGCCCACCCCTGGGATTTAATGAGATAATCAAAACCTTATTTCTCAGTCCACTGTGCCAACAAAAATCTATCCTATCCTTCTATTCCTTCTAACATTGCCTAATTTATAAGACCCTAGGTCTTACTGGCAAATACATATATGTTTGTGTTGTTTTTTTTTTTTTTTTTTTTTTTTTTCTCTGATAACTTGGAATTCTTTCGATATTACTGTACTTAAAGTATTAAAAAAAAGTCAATAAAAATGCATTTTTTGTAGATACAGGTACTTTTGACTTTTACTTTCTCGATAAAAATATCTTCACATTATTGAACCATTAAAACATGTATCTCTACTAATCTACATAGCTTCATTATAGTTGTTAAAAATTTTAGGTACCTAAATTTTACGACCTAAATTAAGTGATGTGTAGTGTAGTAGTTAAGTTACATACCACTCTTGAAATAGAAATGTTTTTTAACTAATTTTGCCTGCTCTTCTCTCTTCACTGAAGCAGTTATTTAGAAGAAAAAAGTGTTATCCTTGCAAAAAGAAGAACAAGCAAATAATCACGAACTTAAATGCAGTTAAGTGCATTGAAGTCGAAAGAAGTCATAGCGAACAAAAAAAAAAAATAAAGAAAAAGACCAAAAATTAAAAAAAAAAAAAAAAAAAATTACATAAGAACTTGTGTATCCTTGCAACTGTTGAAGCAATTAACAGTTGTTTTTTTTTTTCGGCACCCTTTCCGATCCCAGTCTTAGACCAAACTTCCTCCCATCATCATCGCCATCATCATGGCGAGAGCATCATCGCATCGAGAGGACATCCTTGAGTTTAATTATTACTTGCAATTCCTTTGTTATTTCGCTTGTGTTTCAGTTCATTTGTCGCACGCTTTTTGTTTCTTATTTTTGTTGTTTATTATTTTTTTTTTGATGTCAGTTTGTTACGCTAAAACAAGTGCAACTTAAAGCGTCTCAAGAAATGGTATACGGAGTGGGTTGTCTTCTTGAGATGAAATGTACGAAAGTTTTATCCATGCATTCCCCCTCCCCTCCCTCCCACTCACCGCTTCCTTTTAGAAAGTTTAGCATTTTTATTTTTTATGGAGGGTTCGAGACAGAGTTAGAGCAGAGCCGGAGACAGCTGTTGTGATGAGAAATAAAAACTTCAATTTCTCAAGATGATAATGCTGTTTCTTGCCCGCTCTCTCATATTGGGTCATGATGGGGTCACCAATTTATGCAACGAAAATTGAAGACAAACACTCGTTGGCAATTGTAATGTTGTAACGGGTAGAACCAAAATGATTTAATTTGATTCACAGATGAATATTTCATCATGGCGCGGCCGGCCGGGCGGTGGAATACTGTTTTCCTTTATTTGTTATTTATGTTGAAAATGTTTTTTCTTTTCTCTTTAGAAATATTTCTTAAGAAGAGTTTATTTTAATTTTTTAAACACAAATAAATCGGTCAATTAAAATCGTTGCATTTTGCATATCTATGGGTGCATGTATGTACTGTAAATATTAGCAATTAGAAGATTTGGCAGAGGTTTTTTATTTTTGCAAAAATATACTGATCAAATTTATGATTGAAATTAGAAGGTGTGTTATTTTTGAGTATACAAATAAAATGGCGTGGCTGGTGGAGGTGTTGTGCGTCGGCCGCCCTTTTGAAAAACGCTTTGTTACCAATATCTTGAGAACGACTCATGGTTCACAAGTTTTTTGCCTCTGGCGACTGGCTGCTTACACTTAGACCAGTTAAATGATATATCTTGGGATTTTTTTTTTGTCTATTTCTTCCTGTGTTGAATCGTCTTCCATTCGTAAAATGTTGAACTTTCATTTCAATGATTTCGATTTTACCCAAATTGCTTCATGAAAATTTTAGACGATTCAGTAAATTCTTAGTAAATATAATGTATTATGTTAAAAAGAGATAAAACGAGTTTAAAATTATACTCTCTCTTAAAATTTATTAAGGGTAAAATCACTAGATAGCTATTTTATTCTTTTAACATTGTACCATATGATGGGTATGTCATATTCTTCACGGAAATTAAATTAAGATAAATGCTGAAATTATCAATTAAAATTTGTGAACAAAATTAAGTGTAAATTAATGTAAAATGTTTCCGGAGAAAATGAAATTTTTTCTAAATTTTTGTTCGAAATAAAAATAATCTTCACAACCACTTTGACAGCTAAAATCAACACGTGAAACCGTTTCAATTATCAAAATCAAGTAATATGTTCGGAAAAGGCATCGGTTTTAGACATACATATACCAATTTCAAGAAATATATTGTATGGTTGTATTTTTTCAGCTAAAAAAAATCTCGATTACCTCTCTAGGGAATAACTTAAAAATTTTATGCTCCAAGTTTGAATAAAATCGCTTCAGGTCGAGATACAGAAGTTCATACATACACACAGGTAGACGAAATTGCGGAACCCGCTTTTTTATTCGTGTTCTCTATCATCCTAATGTCAAGTTTGATTTTTTAAACGAAATACAAACTAATTTAGATTGTAGGTTGTCACTTTAAAATCTGCAAATCTCATCAAACTAGTCCAGTCATATTAGACATTTGACTTCGGAAAAATCGCCTGAAAGCTGGATTTTGGCATACAGCCTTCCGATGGTGGGGGGGTAAAGGCCCCCCAAAATGGTTTTTCAGCAATATCTCCCTAACGGTACCTTGTACAGAGAAAATATTAATGACAAATTTGTAGTTTAGAAAATTTCCTACAAAAAAGATTATAACACTTTTTATCATACAAGTAACGATTTTCGAAATAATTCAATCAGTAGAGTTAAGGCTTTCAGTTTTCTATACAAATGAAGAATGCACATAAATATACAGAATGATTTGCATGTGGTGAAAAAGAAGCTAAATTGTAAAGGTTGAGTCAAAACAAAAAAAAAATTGTATGGAGAGGAGGGGCCCCCCCCGTTTAGGCGGGAGGGGCAATATTCTAAACAATTGACTGGAAATAGAAGAGATCATTAAAAGACAACAGCAACAATTACAATGTCACATTATACTTTTTTTTTTAAAGCTGGAAGTCTGTTCTTTTATATTCTTTTTAATTAAAATTATTTTGGAGAATAGTTTTCAAACTCAAAATTTTGAAAAAATAATGAGAAAATTGTGTTAAAACAATTTTTTTTTCAAAATTTTACATTATTAAGTACTATTATTGTTTTAAATATTCAATGCTCTTATTAATTTCTAATCAAACACTGAAAACTAGTGGTCTTATTAATAAACATTGTCTAACTTTAGACAGCCGTCCAAGTTTTTAAAAAACCTTTCTAATTTTTGCTAAAGTAATCTATCTTTTTATCTTGCTTTAGACAACGTAATCTATTGTCTAAACCTAGAGAAATGCAATATTTTTTTTTTATTAAAAAAGCATATTTCCGACTGTTTCAAAATACTTAGACATAGTTTAAACAGCCAAAAATCTAATTAATAAGACCATAGATGCCTAAATGTATTCTAGTTTTTGAGAAAATTGCAAATAACCAAGTCTACTTTAGTACCGCGAGGTCATTAAGGACATCTTTTACTTTGGAAAAATCGCCGAAAAGCTGGATTTTGGTATTCAGCCTCCTTATGAAAAAAATAAATTTTTAGAGAAAACTTATTCTCTTAGAGTTTTTACTTTTGTTATAATAAAATCGATAAGGTAAAGTTGCTGACCCTTACTTTAGAGCCTTGGCCTCATGGCTAATAAAAAATTCATCTAAAATAAAACACCACCCTAATTATTGGGGAATTATTTTGCAAATTTTTGATTTGCAAAAATTTGTATATATTTTTTTTAATTTTAATTAAAAAATAATTCTCTACCACCCCCGTTAGAACACATTTTTTCGACCCTTATTCAGCTATGCCGTATTATCTACATTCGTGAAATTTCGAGTTTTTAAAAATTTTAATAATAAAACTGTTTAGTCAGAACGAAGCTTTAAACTTTTGCCTTTCACAAAAGTAGATTTTAACTCTCTCTCCGTATGACTTTTTTTTTTATAATTTCTGTCAATTTTGATTTATCATAATTGGAATATAAGACTATACATAGAGATTCAAAAAAAGCTAATAAAAGACTAAATGCCAAATCACAAAACCCAAATTGACAAATCAATTTGAATCACGAAAATAACCCTAAAAGTATGTTCACCAGTCACTCATGGTATTCCAAACAACTCTATTGCATACTTTTGCATGCATTTTTTTAAAAAAACATCTTCTGTTTGTAACATCTTGTATACCAACCATCCAATACTCGAGTATATTGTCTTCGTTTAGACGCATTGGGGAGTTGTTTCTTTCACAACAAAGACAAATAATACTACATACTGACTTCTCCTCCTTCGAATCCGACTCCGACTACGACTCGATGTTCTGAAAATTCGCTGAACCATTTATCATTATGTATTTTTTTTTCGTTGCGTTGCAATTGTCTGTGATTTACAAATGATAACATGACATAAATCAAAAAAAGGGAAAATCCACAACAGAAGAAGTAAAAAGTAAAAGAACAATATAGTATATCCATATTAGCTCGGCCGAACAAGAAAGAAAGTTATACATTCTTCCCGAAAAGAAAATTTGAACCCCTAAAGCATGCTAAGGCATATGTATGAGTTTGGTTGTGTGTTTCTTGTGTTTAAGCAAATGACTTGGAAAGTGTGAGCAAAATGAATTTAATGAGACGGAAACGGAAACAACATGGCGGGCGACACAAAATTGATTTACTTCTCTCTCATTGCCATCTGCCATAAGCGCCAACTTTGCTTATAGGTTTTCTAATCTAACCTACATCTCTTCGCCCTCTCCTTTCTTTCTCTCTGAAAGAAATGACGATGACTTAAAGGTTATTATTATTAACTTAATTTTTATGTTTCTAACCTATCTTGCTATATACCCACAGCAAATGGAAGGTGATTGCGGCGACTGTGTGACTATAGGGTGTGATGTTGAAATAGGGGGAGGCTAATAACATTAACCTCCCCCGGGCTATTTTATGAGTCGGCAATAACCTTCTGATGGTAAACGCACGGCACCTACTGACAATGAAATTGAATTGCCGAGAGTCCCGAGAGTGCGTCGAAGTCGGATGGTTTGAGTTTGATGAAACAAATAGATTGCAAGATGACAGAGAGAAGATTCACAATTAAGGACAACAGCAACAACAAAATAAATAAAATAAAAAAAAAAAAAAAAAAAACAGAAAAGAAATATAAAAATAGATGGAAAAATAGAAAAATAAAATGAAGGACACACCATGCGATGTCCCAATTTAATTACTCTGGATCGTATCCTACTAATTGCCTATTACCTTCCAACGTAAACTGCTTTTAGGTATATTTACTCTCCACGGGGCATTCTATCGTATGGAAGACCACCTCCCCAACTTCCGATCAATTCTAAACCACTATACATACCTCCCCATCGTGTTTGATGGAAACTTCGGTTTTTTTTTTTTTCTTTACTTTGTTTTCCATCAAAGTGCGATGAAAGTAGGATTCAACGTCGTTTTCGTTGTCGCCTCTCGCTTAAAAGATGTGAGGGGGGGACTCCCAGTGGAGAGGTTTAAAAGGTTACACCGCACCGAACACACAATCAGTCGATGTTATGTATACATTATGAAGTGTTTGTTGCCGTATAGGCTGACTTGGGAGCCATTTAAGTATAGACATAGTGCTGTGTAAAAGAAATCATAATTCAGTTTGAATATACATATTAGGTTTGTTCTTTGTTCCAAACTGTTAATGGCAAAGATACCCTTTGGAGGATTTGTCACTTCCTCGCAAGAGGCAGTAGCCCTGAAAAAAAATTTTTGTTTTTAGGTGGAAGTGGGTGGGAATCGAATCTAGACCTCTGGCATGACAGTCCAACGCAACATTACGCCACGGGCTAGGGTCTAATGTCAAGTGTATTAATACTTATAAAAACTAAAAAAGTCGTTGGTTAAACATTTGTGTTTTTTTGTCAAAAAAAAAAACTTCAATATAAAAAGAATACCTAATTCTTAAATTCAGCATTTTCTTCTTTAGAAATAGTTTTTCTGAGTGACGAGTGAACCAACCACTCGACAAAAATATGGCGCACACCACTGTTGATATAGAAAAGTTATTGGCGCCAGACTGCCATTTTCTTTTTTTAATGTATTAGGTACCTAATATTTGTTGTTGTCCATTCTTTTTCATATATTGCCCATTTGACATAAATAGCATCCTGTAGAGAAGAAAACATGTAACATGGGTAGAGTATATTGGGTTTGAGTATATGGAGAAAAGAGAGTGGCTTAAATTTTTATGGAAGCAATTTAGGCCAAAGCAAACTCAATATCCAATAGAGTTAGCCTGATTCTTAAGAAATGGAGACACTTTATTAATTGTGTTGTGGTGGTGGTGGAATTTTCAAATATAACTTTGAAATTACTTCGAATTTAATTGACATTATAGGTTATGTGATTTTAATCTTGCATTATTGTGAATTTATGTATATTTATATTAATATACTCTGCATAAAAAAAAAGGATGTAAAATACAAAATTCACATTGGTTCCACATAGAGACAAGACCAAATTAAAATGTATGCATTTTTAATGACAATAATTATTTGCAGAACAAGGCAAAAATGCGTTTTTCTTAATATTGGTAGCATCATCGCAACTCATCGATCTAACTCATAATGTCCGAAGCTGAACATGACCCAACTCCTCCCAACCCAACTCATCATAGGGTACAACTCATCCTATATTTGTTTTTTTTTTTTTCGTAGCGTGAGGCTGGTTAAGGGTTGGTACTTTTTAGTTTGGTACATTGATAACCCCTCAGTATAAGGGGTCAAAAGTCATAAAAATGAGTTTTTTGCAAATATCTCAGAAACGGTTCGTGCTAGAGAAAAATTTTATTCCACAATCTTGTAGCTGAGGCAATTTCCCACAAAAATGGTGCGGATTATTTTTTCGTAGCATTAACCGTTAAAAGTAGTAGCCGTGGCGTGATGGTTAGTGCGATGGACTGTCATGCCGGAGGAGGTCTAAGGTTCGATCCCCAGCCTCGCCACCTATTTATTTAAAAGAAAAAACGGCTACTGCCTCTTGCGAGGAATTGACAAATCCTCCAAGAGTATCTCCTGTCACAGAAAAGTGCCGCTCGTTAGCCGTTCGGATTCGGCAATAAACTGTAGGTCCCCTCCATTCCTGAAGACACGCACACAGGAATGGTTGAGAGTTGTAAGTCACTAGGCCCTAGTTCTTCATGAGCTGTTGTGCCATCAAATTTAATTTTTTAATTTTATTTAATTAACCGTTAAAAAGTTACGGCAAATGTTATGGCTTATATCTGTCCCGTTTATTTTTTTTATGTATTTATATGCAAGCTTTTGCATTATTTAATAAATATTTTTTGTTTATATATACAAAAAAAATATGTCTGAATTGTAGAAAATTTGAAGTGGTGCAATTTTGTGACACATATTTTTTTTTTTAATTTTGGTACTTTTTGTGCTAAATTTTAGAAATTTCTGAAAAATTTTAATTTTTCTAACTTTTTTGACCTGTAATTCACAATTCTAATCGAAAAATCATTCTTAACACAAAAAATAGGAAATTCAATTTAACATATTTTAGCTCTTACAAGCGTTTTTCTGGGACTAACAGAAACCGAGATATTCAATAAAAACTAAAATCCAAAATGGCGACTGGGTCGGATTATAAATGAACTAGATACTAGACAAATACATTCAAACCCGTTCAAGTGAAATGACAAAAATCTAAATTACGATTTCAATTAAGCGAGTTTTCCTTATCGCCTTTTTCAAAATGTTTAGTTTATCCCAGATAGAGTCTTTATTTTTTTTTAGTTAAGGAATTACTTAGTTTTTTTTTTTAGATATTTATACTTATCTCCTAAAAGGGTAACAATAAAGCACAGTAGGTAAACTTTAAAAGTACCACTGGAATTAATAAGCTGAATTATTGTTTAGAAAAGCGGGTTAATCATTTAAACGAGTTTCAGTTAAACGGGGTCGATTGTAGATACAATTGAATCCATCATTTAAATACTTTGGTTTTTGGTAGACTGATGGTTTGAAATTTGTGTCGAAAGTTTTTGGAGTAATATGACCGGCTGTATGATTAGTAAAAAATAAATATGGTAGCGCAATAGCTTAGCTCGTAGAGAACCAGGGCCTAGTGAATAACAACTTACAAAACAGTCAAGTATGCGTGGTGCCAGTGTGCAAGATTGTAAGGGATCTATACTTTTTTCTACCGATCGAAGTGGTCGCAAAGCAGCTAGTGGTAATATAGATGTTTCTTATTGGGGAATCAGGATCTATTTAGGTAAAATAAAATAAAAAATTTATTTCCAATCTTT
Source organism: Epistrophella euchroma (assembly GCA_947049315.1). NCBI lineage: Eukaryota > Metazoa > Arthropoda > Insecta > Diptera > Syrphidae > Epistrophella > Epistrophella euchroma. The sequence goes on from OX346248.1 coordinate 43,445,638, forward strand.
TTCAGCATCAGGTTGTTTATTTATTATAAAATTCTACACAAAAATATTTTGACCCAATTTTTTTTTAGAGCAATACATTTTTTTCCAAATGAATGCGGTATACTTAGTACTTACTTACTTATAAGATGCTTGGAGCGTTTCACTCTTAATCAATGGCTGTAACGAAAAAAATTATCACAATTTTTTTTTTTTGTGCCATTTCTTCCAAAAAAAAAAACACTATATGGTTTTCAAGCAATTCACAAAAAAAAACTAAATTTTTATCATAACACATAAAAATCTAAAGCTTGACCCAAATTTTAGATGTGCTTATTAGGACATCAAAAAACAAATCTCCACAAGCATTCATCTTTTTCGGATTTTTTTCTTTTTTAAGTCAATGCCTATGAATTTTCTGAGCTATTATATTTTTCTTATATGTATTTTCAATAATATAAACATTTTTTTTATGAATGAATGATAAAATTAGGCAATCAATTAAGTTTCCGTACTTTTTTTTTAATTTATAAATATGCTTTGGTCAACCCTTGTCATTCGCATGAAATTCTGTCATTCTATTTTTTTTATGTGAAATTTTACTTAATCACAACTGAAAGCGTTTATCAATTAGGGGTGTTGCTTGTTCATGCCTTTTACCATCAGAAAACTCCATATACTCGTACATAATACCAATATCACTTGGAGCTCTTATGTCTCTGATCGAAATCGGATGCAATTAATAATAACCATTTCAGTGGGCGGATTACACTCTCAATTCATTGATGACGAATCGCTTTCTCTCCACTCTTATGCCACCCCTCAATTTCTGAGCGAACACTTACCCTAGGGAGGAACCGCTTAATGTACCTATAGATTACCAGAGTAACAATATACATGCACAATGTCCATCTCTATATATAAAAATTGTGTTGCGAGCAGATGGAATTTTTAATCGGCTTAAAAGGGCGCACAACTCATAACGATGCAAATCTGATTGAAAAGTATTTAAGGGTAATATATATTGCAACTGAAATGAATTACTCGCCGTTTCTGGTTCTTCTATTAATGTACAGTTTTTTTTTTTTTTTTTTTTTTTAATGTCATTAGAACATTAAAGTAGAAGGGTCGGGAACGTGATAGGCAACATCGACTAATAAAATTGAAGTTTAATTCTTTATTACCAACTTGTGTACTTGTTGCAATGCAAGTTATAAGTGGTGTGATACTTATTTGATTGTCAAATTAGCGAAACAACATTCGCTGATCGAAAAATTATTAATTGGGGAATTAGTTGTGATAATTTCGGATTTGTCGTTCGATTTTTTCTATGTTTTTAGCGAAGCAGCACCTGCAAAAGGTTATGAGAAATGTTATGATCTCTTACAAAAAATTGATCTATCAGATTTCATGTAAAATTAAGAGTGATTATCGAAATTTTGGCGTCGAAAGTCGATTTCTGGAAATTTGGGATGAGTACATTGTGTTGTTGTTGCATATGAAATCACCGGCTGTGGTTCTACAACTAAAATCTGAATGCACCAGACTTGTTGATACCGATGCAATTGACTTTTATCGATCGAACGTTGAAAGACACTCAAAAAATAGAAGACCTTATTTTTCTGCAGGCATTTTTCAGGTTACTATTAAAAGCATTAACCAATTCCATGAAAATAAGTATTAAATAATAACACTTAAGGTTTGAACGAAACAACAACAACTTGAGTGAGCTGGAGTTGTAGCTATTTCACGGTCGCCAGGCCGATCAGACTCCTTTAGTGGTGGTTAGTCTATGTATGTTCAATTTTATTTGAAAAACTTTTTGCCGTCACTGAGGCTCGAACCATTGACCAAGAGTCTCCGGGCCAAGCGCACTACGCACTGCGTTACCGAAGGTCACGTGACGGCTCTAACTATTTTGTTAAAGCTTCGTGCCTGTAACTAGTGTTGCCAACCACTTTGGTCAAAATAATGCCTCAATTGAAAAAAAATCATGCCTTTTTCAATGAAAAAAAGCCTCACGTATTTTTTTTTTTTAAGTTAACGTCAAATATTAAAAATTAAAAAAAAACAACAAAAATCACAAAAAAAAAGTATACAAGTTATGAAATAATATTAAATACCAGTTTGATTTGAATAAGCAAACACAATCCTTCATTAAGAAAAAAAACTTCACAGGAAAACATCGAGAACTCTTATTCAGTTATGTATGTACAGTGGTGTGAAAAACATTTGGGATTTTTTTGGTAAACTGCATTGATTGTTGGTTTGTGATATAAAAATGAAAAAATCAAATGTTTGCAATTTTTTCCCATTTTTATTGAACAATTTTATTATTTAAAACAAAAACCATAGAACTTTATCCACAAAACAAAAAAAAATTCAAAAAATTAAAGCTAATTCAAAATTTTAATGTGACAAACTAACCGGATTTTATTTTTTTGCAATTAACTTTTATTATTTATTTAATATTTTGTCCAGTAACCCCTGTTTTTTTTTTATCACAGCACGGCATCGACGAGGCAATGATTGGATTAAATTCTCGAAAACAGAAGCATGAATATTCTACCATTCATTTTTCAAAGCTGCAAAAAGAGAAGTTGTTTACGTGTGATTTTTTTTCCAAACCCGCCTTTTTAAAATGGCCCACAAGTTTTCTATTGGGTTTAAATCGGGTGGTTGAAATGGCCATTCTAAGACACGAATATTTTTAGTTGCAAACCACTCTTTTAGCAGCTTTGAAGAATATTTGGGGTCATTATCCTGTTGAAAAACCCAACGCAGAGGCATTTCTTCCTCTGCGTATGGAAGCATTACTGACTCCAAAATGTCCCTATATTGGAAACGGTCCATAATTCCTGTGATTTGGTGTATAGGACCGCAGCCTTCTCCTGAAAAAACAGCCCCAAACCATCACCGAGGCTCCACCGTGCTTTACTGTAGGGAGTACATTTGCAGGCTTTAATCGCGTACCTTTTGAGCGCCTCACTGTCCTTTCACCATCGGAGTAAAATAAGTTGAATTTGATTTCATCACTGAAAAGCACACTCCTCCATTTGCTTAAAGACCGGTTAAGATGATTTTTTGCAAATTCAACCCTGGGTTAAATGTTTTGATTAGGAATTTTAAGTCTTTCCCAAATACCTTTTACGGATTACCTTTTTTTACGATGTTTAGCAGTAAGAAGAGGTGTTTTAGCTGGTCGAAATGCAAAAAGACCGAAATCTCTTAAACGCTTCCTGACCGTACTTGGCCCTATGGGTAGATTAAGTTCATCACAAATTGTCTTTGAAGTCGCAAAAGGGTCTTTAAGCACGAAATTCTTTATGCGCCTATCAATTTTAACTGTTGTTTTGCGAGGGCGTCCACCAAAATGATCGGCTTCTACTGATTTTCCACTTTTAAATTTTTTAATGATGTCGCAAACCTTTGACGTTGGAATTTTTAAGATTTCAGCGATTACTTTTTTTTTTATACCGGCTTGGAACTTTTCTATTATTTCGTATCGAATCGCGTTGCTATAACGTGTTTTAGCCATTTTATGCACTATATAATTTCAACTTACAAAGCTCTCAACTTCTAAAAACGTTTTAATCTACGGCTTGAGTCAAAAGACTCGAAAAAACCGTTACTTTAACATCGAGACTAGCAATCTTCTTAAAATCCGGTTAGTTTTGCACAGGCATGTTACTGAGTAACTTTATAATAATTTTTTTTTATTGTTCTTGTCATCGTAGCATTAAATTTTTAAGGTTATTATTAACTTGTCTCATACTCTTTACAAATTATTAAAAAACTTATGGAAAGTTGTTAGTTTTCTACTTGGTATTAAAAAAATCATTACTATGGGAAAAAATCCGGAATGTTTTTGGCAGCACTGTATGTCTATTTATGTACCCAATTGATGACAAGTACAAATACAGTTTGAATTCAGATCGCCCTTAAAATCAGACATTAATTTTGAAGTCAAAAATAAAGATTGTTGCAGATTATAGTAATTTTTTTTCTTTAAAAATCGTTTTTGTGGTTTAAGTCTATTCCTGAACTTTGTTTTATTTAAATTAATACAAGAGAAATTTTTTTCAACTGACTGCAAGAAATGTTTAATTTTATAAGGAAACTAAACATTTTTAGGCTTTCGAATTTTTTCTCCAAATTCAGAAATATTTTTTAAATCGTTAGAAATATTTAAATTTACTAAAAATCTGATTTCATTAAAATAATATGAAAAAAAAGCCGTTTTGGTAAAAATAAGCCTCATAGCCTCAGATGTTGTTATAATGCCTAAAAGGCATAAAACAGCCTCAGTTGGCATCGCTGCCTGTAACGACCATAGTTGTTGTGAGAAAACTATTTCTCAGGTTTTACCAAAAAAATAAATCGCATTTCAGAAATAGGGCTTTGATGTTTTTCAAGAGAATTGCCTTTGTTTTTAGTTATTCGCTATACCATATACCGATTTTGTTAGAATTTCTCGATTTGATGACTTAAAAAATTTGCTCAGGGGATAAAATTTGAAATTATAGATTTAGATTATATTTATTTATAGATAAAATTTTTTCTTACATCAGTTCAAATATGTATTACCATAAGAAAGTAAATCTATACTATTATATAAAAGAGTAACTTTTTTTGGTTGTCAGTCTGGCTGAATGTATGCACTAAACTCACAAACAAACAAAAAAACTCTTTTAAAAAATAGATATAATACAAATTTCACTTATCTGGTATGCTATAGGATACAGCAGAAAAGAAAATTTTTGTTAAATACCGAATAATAAACAAATTAAAAACTTACCACAAAAAAAATCGTATGGAAATTTTCTAAAATCAAGCATGTAGGTATTTTCCTTGCAAAATACTGCTTTATAGATTTTCAACTCACATTTACTTCAAGCTCAATTATTTATAAGGAGGAGTTGTTTTGCCATGGAAAATTGCCTTTTGTGGCATGTGGATTTGACGATAAATCGTCAAATTCCATATTTTTGGTGGGCTGATTCCTGGAATCGGCTCAAAAAAAGAGTTTTTTTTTTTTTTAGGTAGGGTAGTATTTTTGTTTTTTTTCTTTTTTTATTTTTAGGGAACATTTTTGGTGAAAATTAAGTGGTGGGTAGTAAAAAATCTTCATCGAAAAAAAAAAAAACGATTCAAGCCATGTGCAGTATAATGTGCCTTGGTAGGTGGGAGCGAGAAGTGAGTTTTGTTTTCACCGGCGACGAATTGTGTTGATGTTTTTGTGTAATAGGGAAAAGTTCAAATAAAAAAAAAAAAAAAACATCAACGGTAGGGATTTTCTCTTTAGTAAGAAATAGTGGTATGTGAGAGGTAGGTATAGTATTTGCAGCAAAAATAAATGTTTACTACTGAAATTGTTTGGTTTGGTGGTGAGTGTTTGCTGGATATGGTAAATGGAAACGAACTATAGGCAAGGGCGTGCACAAGGAGGGGTAATGGGCATTTAATGCACCCCTAATAAAAATTATTTTTAATTTTTTTTCTGAGTAAATTAAACGATCTCAAGAGCGCACGTAAATAGGATGGGGGATGCTTATATTACATGTAAATCGGCTTAGTTAATTCACAACTTGAGTTCAATTTTTGGATTTTAAGGTAAGACTGAAATTGGTTGGTTTGGCGGTGGGTGGTTGGTTTTTTAATACTTTATTTAGGTTAGGTACAAATTTTTTCATGAGAATAAGTGATGGTGGGGTGGTAAAAATATGTATGCAGGTTTTTTGGCAGTGAATTATTCTTCATCGTCAAGAAATAAAAAAAAAAAACAAATCAAACCATGTGCAATGTGCCTTGGTAGGTGGGAGCGAGATAGTGAGTAGAGTTGACTGTTTTCGCGTTTCGCCGTCGACGAATCGTGGTGATATTTTTGTGTATAGGAAGGTATGGTAAAACAAAACAAAACATAAACAGTCGGTAGGTATTCTCTATAGTGTAGTAAGAAATGATTGGAGTAGGTATAGGTATGAGTAGGTAGGTATAATAGGTACATATTTGCAGCAGAAAAAAAATGTTGGTTTATTAGCGGTGGGTGGTTGGTGATGGTGAATAGAATCGAACTTATTTAGAGGCAAAGGCGTGAACAAGGAGGGGTAAGGGGGCATTTGCACCCCTTATACAAATTATTTTCATTTTTTTTTTCTGAGTAATTACACAATCAAGGACGCACGTAAATAGGATAGGGGGATGCTTATTACATGAAAATCGACTAAATTTACAACGTGAGTTCTAATTGTTGGATTTTAAGGTAAGACAGAAATTAGTTGGTTTGGCGGTTGGGTATTGGTGAAGTTAAATGGAAACGAACCTATTTAGAGGCCAATGTGTGCGCAAGGAGGGGTAAGGGGACACTTGAATCACTAATACATTTGTTTTTCTAATTCATTTTGTTGAGTAACTACACAGTCAAGGGCGTAGGTAAGCAAAGGTGATGTGGGGGTGCTTATTACATTCAAATCAGCAAAATTTACACCTTGAGTTCTAATCATCGGATTTTCAAGGTTCGAGATTTTAAACGAAGATTAAATGTAATGTGGGAACACAAGAAGACAAAAACGTGCGCAAGGAGGGATCTGGTTTCCAGAATCGGCTCAAAATTTTTTTTTTTAGGTAATACCTACCTACCTAAATATGTATTTTTATTTTAATAGGTAGGTACCTACTTTATTTAGGTAGTACAAGTGGTAAAATTTTTTTGATGTTGATAAGTGGTTGGTGGGGTGGTAAAAAATGTATTCCGGTTTTTTGGCACGGAATTATTCTTCATAGACGGCAATAACCCTTGCTGGGAAAAAATGCTTCGTTTTAAGAATATGATAGGTATATGGTAGAGAAGAAGAAAAAATTTATCTTTTCATTGATATATTATTAATTTCTTTGTCAAGTGGTTACTAACAAAATTCACGGTCGTTCGTTCCTTAGAGGGTAATGGGAGGTAGGTATAACATAACATACAAATAGTCTGATTTTCAAAGTTGTCTTAAAATTACACTATAGGCAGGCAGGTAGGTTCATAATTAGGTGCATTACATTTTTATTCAAATGCAAGCCCACACAACCCACACACATAATTTTAGGAAAATAATTGTCAATGTTCATTGATACGTGTGGAGGCTTATTTTCAATGTTACCTGACAAAAAAAAACGTCAATGCTACCTGACAAGTAACATGGATGGTGTGTAGCGCTCTTTAAGCTGAACATTTTTCGAGTGCTGATTTTAAATCATCTTTTTGGTCGATATTTGGTTGTCAAAGGTTTTACTAAAGAAGACCCGGGCAACGCCGGGTTTTATCGGCTAGTTATTTATATTTTAGGTATAGCTTACATTTTGTTTAAGTAACTTTATTAAAATTACTTTCAAATGGCCTTCAAGAACATTGCCACGTATGTATCACCATTCGTGACGTTTCAATAATCTTAGCTGGATTATCTTCGCTTCAGGCCGTTTGCGAATCGAGTTAAAATTTTATCCGAGATTAAATTTTGACGTTTCCACGTACAGAGATTCACCTCATCATTAGTGTCAAAAATTAATCTTCGGATAGAATTTACCGCGATTTTATGCCAACTCCCACACGGACTCAATTGCTACAATTTTGCTTAATAACATGAAATATTTATAATAAAAGTGGGCGTGGTAGTGGGTGGATATTCTTGAAACCACTTTTAAACATTCATACCGCTCCCAATTATGAGAACTGCGTCTGAAAATTTTATACAAATTGGGCGACTGGTAAAATGTATAAAAGTGCAAATACCATTTTATTTTTCCCAATCTTATACCTCTAACTATATGTCTACCTACTCATTTAGATAGTAAATTTACTTATTACCTAAAAAATGATGACAGGAAGTAAAAATTCAAAAAAGGATATGCGCTAAACCTCATCCCATAAAATTTGGAATCCGAAACCACCCCGACTTTCAAAGTACCTATCCAAACTAAAAAAAAAAAAAAAATTCAATTCAACTTCACTCACAAGGACCCACCACCATTCCAAACATCATCAGACCCCATTAACCACAACGAGGGTGAACTAATGATGAGGACCAGCAACAAAAAAGAAAAAAAAACGGAAAAATAAACTGAAGAATAATTTAATCTCTTAAATTTCCCTGTTTATGAGAACGCACTTAATAATGAGGTCAAATCATTATCCGGTAAAACCACAGATTTTCCTTACATTCCCCTTCTAACCATCTCTGGCCGTCCGTGCGTCCGTCGTCGGTGGTCGTCTGTCGTGCAAAGCGAAGGTACATATATATGAGTTCTTACCCAGCACTAGAAGTCCTTTTTGTTTTTGCATTAGTCTAAAAGAAAAGGACCTAAAATCCTGCCGCCCGCGGCCAATGCCAAAGTAAGGGAAAAACCACGAATGGCAGAAGCAGAAGTAGGTAGTACTAGGACAAAAAAAAAAACTCAAAATCAACTTCATCCCAAAAAGAAGTCGTCCCAAACATGAACCAGGACCAGTACACCAGAACCAAGCAAAGAATGACGAAGGACGAAAAAAGAAGAAATCCCCGCAAAGGAAAGAAAACAATTAACAATATTATAAGTTCCAGCACATCAACTTTTCCTTGTTTGCTCTCTTTTTTCTGCTCATTTCCCAGAAAACTAAACTACTCGTATATTGTACCAGTGGGTATATACAATGGCAGGAGTGAAATAATGACCTTAGTACATTCCCCAACTCCTTGTTCTCAGAATGGTGTGTTCAACTTCCGGAAAGTTTTACATCAATAAATAAAAATCCGCGGGCGAGAAGCTTAAGCCCGAGTTCTTTTGCTCTTAATAGTGATACAGGAGACGATGATGAGATGATCCTTCAACAAAACTATCCGAAGAGCGAAAAAAAAGTGACTTAAGGATTCATAACGTAGTCAGGATGTAGTTTATGGTCTGATATGACCATTCTGCTCTGCGAATAGTTTTTCATTCACATTTTTGCGTTCATTTTGTGAGATGGCCATAATTTAGTAGATATACGAGAGTCGAGGGGTGGTGGAGTCCATTCCAAAAAGCGACGCGATAAGACAAAATAAAATGCTGTATCGCATGTCCTTCGGTTGTCCTCGGGTTCAAATGCATCCTCCTATGGCCATCAGTTGTTTTTCCTATAGTTCTATGTGAAAGAGAGCGAGAGAGAAAAAGATAGACTCCTGCGGACCAAATATTGCTAGATATTTATCAGAACAACCAGCATAACTCGCCGGATAAGGAAAACACTCGAAATTATCTGAACAAGGATTCATTAATCATTGCCCGTTTCAGTAGAGGTTTCCATCATTCACACAATGGAAGACATTTATACACATTAGCACGTTATGTATGGCGTGTGCGATGCAGGGTGCATGGGGCGGAGATGGAGATGGAGATGGAGATGGAGGCAGCAGCAACACCAGCACCACAACAAACGGTCTTGAAACGCTGGCACTGCAGGACATTTAGAAACTCTTTCACTTAATTTTGTTTTCTTTTAATATTTTTGGCTTTCTTGAGGGGAAATTTCTTATTATTTTTTGTTGTAATTTTTCAACAAAAAAAAAATTGAAAAGGCCAAATTAAATGTCAGACGATTTAACACTTTTTTGTTGGTGGAGGGGGAAAGGGAGACAGAGAGAGTTATCCTGTTTTTGTTTTTATATTCTTCGACCGTTTAAACGTTCAGCAAAGTAATGAATTATTGTTCACATAGATTTGAAGGCAAAATGAGTTCATTTGTTCATATTAAAAATGTTTTCGAGTTCATCGCAGTAGCTATTGGGTGAGGGCTGGCGGTGGGTGAGCGGCGCGCGGTCGATGGCGTGGGAGAAGAGTGATTGCCTAAAATTATGTTTTGTTAAGCTGAGGCTAAGTGAAAATGTTGGTTTAAATTGTCCTGTAAATTATTTGGAATTAGTTAACTTTTGGGTAAGTTTTACCCCAAATAAATTAAGAACTCAATGGGGGTAAAATTTAATAGTGAAAATTTGGAATTTTGTGGGCTGTTATGGATAGATTTATTTTTTTTAACTGGATCTCTATAATTTATTCTTTATTATTTTTTTTGTTACAAAGAATTGCACAGAATTTCGCAACAATATTCAGAGGGTTTGTAAATATTTTCACGCAATTTCCTACTAATTTTGAGATGATAACTCAAGCTCTTCAAAAGGGCAAAGTAGATGTATTTCTGTAGCGCTCCCAGAAGCTAGAATCGAAAAGTCCTAAATGGGGATTATGTAGACCGAGTGATAAAGAAAGATGAGAACACTCTTCCAGATAATTGAGAGCCATCTTCCACCACACAGTATAAAAGAGAGAGGCTAAGATATGTTATGATGACCTCCCGGTGGATCTTTTCAAATTCGGCTGGAATGTGTTGATGGATTGTAGGGTATGCCACAAACCATCAACAAAGAAGGAACCATATATCCGATGGTTAGAATATCTCCTCTTGCAAGCACTACCGAGCCATATTTCAGCCTGTATTCGCATCATAAGATATTCTATTTAACGTGCTGTTTCAGCGTCTTGAACCGTTCTTGAACATTTTAACTGGGAAGAACCACTGTGGCTTTGCCTCGCATATCTGCATACTGGAGCAAATCTTGGAAGAGACCAACGAACTTCAAATCGACACTCATCATCTTTCCGTCGAATTTGAAGTCGCATTAAATGAGATAGCATTAATCGTAAGGAGCTCTATTTGGTGGTGACCGAACACCGGATTCCAGAAGTGGTATATGTGCAATTATGTCGCATGACATTCAAAAACTCACGATGCAATATAGTTAGGTCTTCTTCCTAACTATTCCAAACTTGCAAAGAGCTGTTTTAGTCCGCTTCTTGTATTGACACCTGCTTTGGGAAAGCTGGCTCTATTGTCAATGTGCATCATGCCTTTCCAATCACGGTTTAAAGTATTGCAATTCGGTGCCATGGTTAACTTCCTAATCGAAATTTAATTATTACTTGGGTAAATTGGTTTAAAGGAGCACAAGAAATGTGCCTACGATAAAAAAGAAAAGACTGGTGCAGAGTATATCTACTGTTTATCTCAATTCCATAAAATATCGAGCAACTTCCAGCTGCCATTGAAAAATCTTCTAAGTGCAGTTGTTCTTGAAACTTCGGGACATTCCATTCATGGGACCGCTAACATCTTCATATGTTTAATACAAAATAGCGGTTGCCCAAAAGCTACCGACTTTTAAACCAGACAACTAGCTAGTGAAAACCGATCTAATTTGACCCACATGGTATCCTGTCTCATTCGATCGTACTGAGTTTCATCCCACCTCGGGACAAAAGTTTGCTATTGATAGCAGCAACTTCGAGGAACTTAAGGACATTATTTACCTCCAAGGTAACTTCCACTTAGGAGTCCGGGAAAGGTTTACGCTAAGAAACGGCTGCTACTTTTCTTTGACGATGCAAATGGGATCAGAACCCTTTACGCGTACGATTGAGAGAACGCTTATACTGTCAGTCTTTCTTCAAGGCAGTCTTAATTTCTTGTTGATAAAGCATCAGAAAAGTAGAACTAATTCTGGGTTTTTTTGAAACTCAGCCGATATTTAAGTCTGTTTAAAGAAAAAGAGAGAAAGATTTTTTTCTCATAAACTTTACTAAGATGTGGATTTAGTCCAAAATAACAAAACATGTATGGGTCGACTACATCGAGCGAATGGACAACAGTGCTCTTGCCTAGAGAGTCTTTGAATACCATCAGTCAACAGGTTCGAAGCCAAAAGGTAGATCAAACTTCAAGCGAATGGAATGGATTGTCAAGGGTCTTTGAATCCCAGCCAGCAGGTTCGAAGCGACAAGGTTGATCGAACACCCACACCGGTTTTAAGAAAAGGCTACGCTTATATGGATGAAAGAGTGTATGGTCTGAACAATTGCCAGCACCATGAGGATCGTTGAGGATCGTTGTTTGGGGGAAGAGTTTTCCCACTAGGGCACTTTTTCTTTTATCCAGCGGGTAGCGAAAGAATTTCACAGATGGAATCAGAGATGGTGTCTTAAGTTCCAGTTGGGTTGAACTACTTAGTCAACAACTTACATGGGATCAGACCTATTAAGGAGCAATTTAACCGGCTTGGCGTTATAATAAGGTTCTGGTTCTCCAAGTTAAGGGGATGTCCCTCGGGGTAACTTCCTTTTGGATCTGCAGGTGGAATGTCCAGACCTTAAATAGGCTCTGGAGCCCAGCAACAAGAAAGTGCCTGAATATACCTAGAGGTCTCCGGATAGACGCCAGACATGCTCCCTGGCGCATGCAGCTAAGAACGAGGTCTATCAATCAATGCTGCCAGTTAGTTTGGGAGCTCCATGGGTAAAAAGAAGAGGTCGACACTGACTTCTCAGGAGGAAAAACAGTCACAATTCAAGAAAAGAGCTACAATTTTTCGAAAGTCCGTTCAACTATTTCCTTAAGCAGCTGATTTAATAATGATATCATTAAGGAAACAAATCGAGCAGTTACCTGTGCGCTCGTAGGTATTGAAGTGAAGGTGGAGAAAATTGATTTTATGAGGACAAGACGAAGAGTCGATTCCGGCAAAACGTCACGATTAATACGTATAACTTCGAAGTATTTAAGGACTTTGTCTACCTGGGCTCCATCACTATGCAGAGATCAAACGAAAAATTACTCTTGCCAATCACTGTTTCTTAGGGCTTAGTAGGCATTTGAGTACTAAAGCCATCTCATTCAAAATTTCCAGGAGACTTTAAGCATCCCGGTCCTGCTGTATGGGGCAGAAGCATGGACCCCGTCAAAAAACGAAGAGAATCAGCTTGGGTGCTTTGAAAGAAAGATTCTTCTAGTGATTTTTGGTCGAGTATGTATCGATGGAGTATGGAGGAGAAGATTCAACAAAGAGCTTTACGAGCGAAGTCGATCTGGTCAAAAAGCTGAAAATTAAGCGGTTTAGAAGGCTGGGGACATGTGGAGCGTATATTGGACACCCAGCCCGAAGAGAGTCTTCGAATGATCTGTGGATAGCAGAGGAAGATCCCAACTAAGGTAGCACGCACAAGTGGAGAACAAACTCACCCAACTTGGTGTGCATAACTGGGGGCAGCTAGTCAGGAACCAAGCTGGCTGGAGGGGCTTGTTGGTTGAGGCCGAAGTCGACTACTCTGCCCCCTCTCACACCGTTCCCACGCCAGACCTTACACGCCAGACTTCACACATATGCCTATCGACAGAGCAAGGTTCCACGCACATTATGTTTTATATCTTTCGCTTTAATGTCTCAGATTTTGAGCAATATATACATACGTATGTAGTAGCCCGCGGCGTAATGGTTAGTGCGTTGGACTGTCACGCCAGAGGTCTGGGTTCGATTCCTGGCCTATGCCACTGTCACGCCAGAGGTCTGGGTTCGATTCCCAGCCTATGCTACCTAAACACTAAAAATGTTTTTCAGGGCTACTGCCTTTTGCGAGGAAGTGACAAATCCTACAAGAGTATGTCCTGTCATAGAAAAGTGCCGCTCTACTCGGCAATAAACTGTAGGTCCCCTCCATTCCTGCACACGCACACAGGAGCCGTTGAGAGTTGTAAGTCACTAGGCCCTAGTTCTTCATGAGCTGTTGTGCCACCGAATTTATTTTATTTTGTATATACGTATGTAGTTTGACAAACCTCAGCCTCAGCTCAATTTGGAAATCTTAAACTCTTTCGCGCTCCTTTGCTCCGAACACATAATTTCTACGGACGCGATTGATGCCTAATTCGATTGGGCTTAAGAATGTCCTCCTTTTTGGTATATTAAACATAGAAAATCTTCAAAGCAACAGTCCTATGAAATCGTGAAATAGCGTCATGCCGCCAAAGAAAAGCAAAAGTTATAGGTACCTACATAAATAAGTTCTGCCATCAAAACCAACAACCATAACATTAGCCTCTAGCCCATTATTTATCCATGTTTAATCAGACAGACAAGTCGGTACCTAATCCATGTTCGGTAAGTGCCACAAGGAATTCTACCCGACCAAGACTATTTTTTTTTATTTGTGTGACGCAATAAACCTATTCATTTTTATTTGAAGAAAAAAATCAACGAAATCAATCTTAAACCATTTGCTTGTTTAAATTCATGCTTCTTTATTGCAATTAGATACTTAAAGCTCAATAAATTTTAAGATTTATCCAATTTTGCCAAACTCTTTAACAAGAAAAATGGCTTTCTGCCTTGAGCATGAGCATCTTCAGCTTTAGCTCTGTGTGTGTGTCTCTATGTCTCTATACAATATATTATTTCCCTCCTACTTTTAGAATTCTCTTTAATTTTACACTTCAAAAGGCATTTATTTGCCCATATTCTCCTTCCTAACGCAAGGAGGATAAAAAAAAAATAAATTTTCAAATAAAGTGTCCGCGTAGCTATCACATAATCTTTTACAACTATGCCCTCTGGAGATTATACTACTTCATTTTCTTCTGGTTCTCTTTTCAGAGATACTTTTATAGATACTTCTCTAACGAAGCATCAATATAATTTCCATCTTCACTACTTGATGACATCAGTTCAGTTTTTGAATATACACACTAACCCCCATCATCATATTATAATATTTGCAATTCTCTGCGTCTATATCCTTTTTAGTCCTATTTCACTTCACCCCCCCCCCCCCCCCCCCCCCCCCCCCGACAAAAATGGCGTCGCGTAGAGAAGAAAAACAAATAGAAGGACACGATTTAGAGCAAGAAACAAAAAAAAAACAAAAAAAACTCAAGATTACACATAAAAACGAGGAAGAAATTCAACAAATGAATAAACAAGTGCTGGTCGATGTGGCGCCAGGAAACTTGTTACGCACAAAATGTGAATTTCAAATTGCTTCAGTCGAGTAGGTCGTCCTCGTCCTTCTCGTCCGTCGCGTCGTCGTCGTTTGTAATCTTTCAGCAAATTGACTGCAAAGCGTTCACGTTGTCGTCGAGTTCTACTGGATTGGTCGTGAGGGAGCGTCGAATTTAGATGGATGGATGGGTAAATTGAAATGAGGCTTAAAACCTCATGCTACTGCCTGGCCATCAGGCGGAGTATTTCATAGGACTGTGTAAGAGTGACCACAGTCTGTTGCTCCTTATGGCCCCTGTTTCAAGCCCACTCCTTTTTGTTCGCCACAAAAAATACACATTGGAGTGAAATGGGATGCTGTGTGTACATATCGAGGGTAGGCTGTGGTGAAAGCGTTCCAGCACGTTTTTGCTGAACTCTCTCGCCTTTGAAAAAATTAAAAAAAAAAAATATATATACACTCTCAAGCCAAGCAAGTCATTGGAGCCTGTGCTGGGTCATATCGTTTTACATCGAGACCGGGTCTGACATTTGCATTTTCCAAATCGCTTTAAGATTCTAGTTTATTTTTTTATATATGCTCCAACATGACCGTTCGTCCTCGACGTACACATCTGTGTGAGGAGAAAGGATTTTTTTTTCATTTTGTTTGCTTGTTAGTTCTAACATCGACGCCAGAGATGAGCTGGAAAACGATGATGATGACGTGGATGTCGGGGATATACCTACCTACCCATAGTTGTGATTTACGATATGGATAGTCTTTCGACAACTGGATCTATTCAGTGCATATAAAAGCGGTATTTTTAAGAGGGATTAAGGAGCAGGATGCACTTCCTGCGATGAGGGTTTTAAAAAAAAAATCCTGTATACGTGAAAATCACTTTGGCAATTAAATTTAGCGAAAAACAATGCACGGTCACCATCAAACTTCAACGGAACCGACACAACACAACAACGTTGGCATTGTGCTTTTTGTTTTTGCCACACACGTGAGAGAGTGCTTTTCCGGTGTTAATTTCATTATGTCCACAATGGACAGGATTGTGTCATAAAATCCCTGACATGACATTTTCACATAAAGTGCACTGTCCGTGATTCATTTGGTCCCTTGTGCTCTCTGTGTTATTGCTGTGTGACGACACATGGCTGGTGCGGTACGACGCATCCATCAGTGTGAAACAACTATAACAATGACAAGATGACAAAAAATTTAGCGAAAAAGTCAGGATCAGGATCAGGATCCCATGGCCTGGAATGAATGTTAGGGCAAGTGATGAGGGCGGATCGGGCGGGCGGGAGAATCTTAAAAGGATTTTTATTATTCGCAACATACATCAAGGCAGGCAAACACAATTGCACGAATATGTGACCTCTGTGTTCGTCTTAGGTATACTTGCAGTACACACCAACATCATCATCATCATCATCAACGTTGTATAAAATTACTTTTTGTCAGGGTTATACGACTTCGTCAGTTTCGTTCGACATAGCTCGAATCTTGCGACGAGTCCTCGAAGTAAAAGAGACTTCGTTTTAGCTGCGTTGTTTTTTCTATTCTTTGTGTCCAATTCAACTTGCCCTGATAAAATGTATTTTCTCAGTGGCGCGCATTGTTAAAACCCATTAAAAGGATCATTACATATCCTTGGCATTTGGCAATGTGTTATATTCGTGTTTTTTTATTTTGTCTTTTTTTTTTTTATATATAAAATCGGATATCCGGCGGTTGAGATTGTAGAGTTTGGATCAGTGGCGTAGTAACTATTGAACAAATTGTGGTAGTGCTCGAAGTTAAATTTTTCGTGGTTCTTTTTCCATTATTTTTTTTAACTAAATATGCGAGATAGTAGAAATAAAAATTTAGATTCAATCGCCCAAAAATATGTAGCGAATTCATCTGGGCTTCTCAATTTCTGATAAACTTATTTCCAGACGGGAAACTGATTTCCCAAAACTTTTTTCCCCTCATGAGACCGAAATGGTACTACTGTCTAACCTACATCCAAGGCATCCGAGAAAAGACCGTAATTTTTGACTGAATTTCACCAAGAGTCCGTATTCTCGGTGGCTTCGACAAAAGAGATTACTTATTAGAAAATATGCCGGACTGGATCGCAGTTTTCTAAGAACTACATATTATGGTCCTTATAGGTATGAAGTTTAGCTCAAATTACAGTT
The DNA here is from genome assembly GCA_947049315.1 of Epistrophella euchroma. Classification (NCBI taxonomy): domain Eukaryota; kingdom Metazoa; phylum Arthropoda; class Insecta; order Diptera; family Syrphidae; genus Epistrophella; species Epistrophella euchroma. The sequence continues at coordinate 43,462,614 of OX346248.1, forward strand.
GACGCACAACGCCCGAACCTACAGACTCACAGATGGACGGTATCGGACTTCTCAACCTCGAACATTTTTTTTTTTACAAGAAACCCATCATTGCCCTGTAGAGCAAGTTAAAAATTGCATTTTTAAATTACCTTTTAAAATGAATTTGTGAAGATTCAAACTCTAGTTCGATATTTCTTCCAAGCTGTTGATTAAAAAAAAGTACTTAATTAAATTTGCTAGTGCGACAATTCGTTTAGGCTAGGCGCATATTGAGATGCGACTAGCGCGTGTGACGTGACACAGCACAGCATGATTTTTGTAAACAATATAAATCAATTAAGCAGCGCATATTGATAAAACGACGCGACATTACCTGACGCTCGTTTTACAAAACACGCGTGACACAGTCATTGAAACACAGTTTATTTTGCGAGACTTGCACGTGCACGTGTTTTATTTATTTCCTGATGTCAAATAATATAAAAAATATTAAACAAACTCTCAGTTAAATTGAAAATAACTAAATCGTAAGTTTGGAAGTTTATTTATTGTAAATTGACAAAAGAAGTACATATTTATAAAATTTAGAAGAAATCGTTGCAAATTTTTTTCACATATTATTTGCATGTGGAAAAAAAAATGTTGTCAATAATATTTTGGCACGAGGCACGAGCTTCAATATGCGGATAACGACATAACACGTTTAGATTATTCGTTTCATGTTACACGCGTCAGGTCATGTAACACGTGTCACACGCTTCTTAATATGCGCCTAGCCTTAGAACCAGGGCAGGGCCTAGTGACTTACAACACTCGACCTTTCCTGCCGACGTGTTATTGGCAGGAATGGATAGGGCCTACAATTTTCTGGCGAATGGAAACTGCTAAGGTGGGAGCACTTTTTTTTAATGAAAAGATATATTTTTGCAGGTGGTATCTTCCCGTGAAAAACATTTTAAATTTTTTTAGGTGGCATAAACTTGGATTAAATCCTCAACCGTGGTTTAGTTTAGTTTATCCCTTAGTCATCTTGCATTAAGCTACGTCACTGGGCTTGATGCACCTTCTTTGTTTTATCCCCTACATTTAAATACACCCTGTGCAGTGTGCAACCACCATAAAGTTGATATTTTGTTTTTGAAACATTTTAGGGGACTTGAAGAGATGTATGTATGAATATAAATATACGAGCATAATACATATACATTTTAAAAAAATAAAGCTGATACCAAGCTGTTGGCTGTTAAGTGGCATTTACCATCAGTGAACATCCTTTTTTTTTGTTGTTGTTGTTGTGTTCTTATTGTTGAATAGCTTGTTGTTTGTGGCCGAACAAAAGACCAAGAACGAAGAAGACGTTACTGCATTGAGCTATAAGCTGTGATTGCGATGCCCTTTTGTTTTTGCTACGTTACGCTAAGCGCGCAGTGATATCCTTTCTTGCAATATGTCCTTTTCACTACTCGTAAGATTTCATGGGAATTGTTCTGATTGTGTCTTTTGTTTTACAATTTGAACTTAAATACGTTTATATGTATGTGTAAATGTTTCTATAGATGAAGCAACTATACGATAAAATAGGGGCGTTGTTATCGCCTGTTTAACGTTGTTAAAGCTTTAAACTGTGATTTTATCACCGTTTTTCGATTACTGTATACATATTTTATTTATTTATTTATTTATTTATTTATTGGTATGCTTGCATATTAAGATACAATATCTTATAAACTAATACAAGCATTGATTTTTAATTTATCTTAGCTTTATGTACAAGTGTGAATGATAATTGAAATAGCTTCAAAAAAAGGGAAAAAATACATATATATATGCAAAAGTTACAAATTTATAATTATCTGAAAATTAATTAATTCAAAATTCAAAAGTTCATTTCAATAACAATATTCTTGTTTAAAAATTAAAAATTTACATTTAATTATTTATAAATTTATTAATTACTTATAAAAATTATAGAAACAATTATTTATAAAAAATTATAAAAACAATTATAAAAACAATTACATTCTGCAGGTTTACTGTGAGGAAAAGTGTGCTTTTAGATCGTTTTTAAAACACTTGCCCTTATTTTTCGTGGGAGATTATTCCATAGCCTCGTTGCATGGACGAAAAATTGTCGTTCGGAAGTTAAACATGTAAAGCGAAATTGTAAGATTTGTTGTGATCGAATTGATGAGGTCATTTGTATTCTGGAGAAAATGTAAGAAGGCTGATGAGTGAGCATAGTCCGAAACAATAAAATCAACGTTCGATAGCGGATAAGGTTATCAAATGAAATACCATATACAGATTTAGAGAAGAAGGAAACATGATCAAATCTTTTTAGTCCATATACGTATCTAGCTATACTGTTAAATGCTACATTAAGTTTTCTTCTGCTTACTTGGTCGCAATTGCAATAAATTTCACACCCGTACAAAAGTATAGGTATGATCGTGGTTTTAGCAAGCATTAGCCTTGTTTTAGGTGGTGTATAATAATGTGTTGGCCACAGTCTGCGGAGTACTCCATATACTTTCCCAATGGCTATGTTTATATGCCTTTCCCAAGTTAGTGTCTGATTAAACGTAGTTCCTAAATTCTTTGCAGTTTTAACATATTCAATTGTAGCCCCATCTAGTTTGATTTGTGGGAGCTGAGAAGGGTCAAGCGGTTTCTTTGAAATAATAAGACACTTAGACTTGGAAGGGTTCAGAAAAAGTCCATTACTGTTAGCGAAATTTGAAATATTTTGTAAGTCATAGTTGATATCAATGACACAATTGTGAACTTGTCCAAGAGAACAACTTTTATAAATTTGAACGTCGTCAGCATACATTTGAACAGTTGATTCAGAAACAGTTTGAGGGAGTTCATTAATATAGAGGGAAAATAGAAGAGGACCGAGAATCGAGCCTTGAGGGACGCCTCTTGTTGTAGGGAGAAAGTTTGATAGATTGCCATTTAACATAACAGCTTGTTTCCGACCTTGGAGATAAGAGTTAACCAGTTGAACTGCTGAGTTTGAAAAATTGTACAACCTTGATAATTTTCTACAAAGATTTAAATGGTTTACCGTGTCAAAGGCTTTTGAAAAGTCCAAAAGCACCAGGAAAGCAATAGATCTGCTGTCTAAAGCTAATCTCATATCTTCAATAACGTTAATTAGAGCTGTAGCGCAACTGTGATTTTCCCTAAAACCGGACTGTTTTGGTGATAGAATATTACTCCTGCGAATATATAAATTTATTTGCTTTTGAACGATTTTTTCAAAAACCTTTGACAGGAAAGGAAGTATAGAAATAGGTCTGAGATCTTTACTACCTGGACCTTTCTCAACAGGTATTATTTTTGCCAACTTCCACTGATTAGGAAAAACGCCAGTTGTGAGAATAGTATTAAAAGTATGTGTAACATACGGTAAAAGTATGGGGAGTATTGCCTTAAGGAAAACTGGGTGCATTTCATCAATACCCATAGCATTTGACCTAATCGACAGAAAACTTTCTACAACATCAGTGCTATCAACCCTTGTGAAATAGAATGCATTTATATCATCGTTTTCGGAGAGTTGGGGTGGAGCTATTGGGACACAAGGAAAAGGGAGCTCGACAAATTTTTTATTAAGTTCATCCACATTAATATCATCTAGGAAACCGGATTTTTTATTCTTTGCAATACCAATCTCACGAAGATTCTTCCATAATTGCCGGCCGCCCAAAGATGGATTCAATTTACCAGAGAGCATTGTTGTTTTCGCGGCTCGGATTTTGCTTACCACTGTATTGCGTAAGATTCGATAATTTTGTCGAAATACCTCCAATCTATAGTTTTTCCAGTTATTGAAAGCACAATTTCTTAGCTGCATTAGCTGACGAATTTCCGGAGTAAACCAAGGCCTCTGATTATGTTTTCGTGTACATTTACGCACAGGAACGTGAGTATTAAATAAAGATAAGGTTTGGGTGTTAATGAACTCGATTTGATCAGAAGGGCAGGGTAAACAATAAATGTGGTTCCAATCTATGGAGCGCAAATTTTGTTCTAGGACATTGTATTCAATATGTTTGAAGTCCCTATATTCAAATGTCGTATCAACATACTGGAGATCGAAGTCAAAAGCCATATAAATAAGGTCATGCTTTGAAAAACCTGGCGCAGACAGCTGGTCTTGAAAGAGGACCTTACGTAAATCACTCACAAAGCAGACATCTAAGAGTGTACTTGAATATTCATTAAAGTGTGTTGCAATAGTAGTATTTAAAGGGAATAAGTTAAAAGTACTCATTCCATCCACTAAACTTCTTTCAAGCAAGAGATTGCTGTTGAAATCACCAATTATTAAAATCTGGGATGATAGAGCAGATATTTCTTCCATAAATTGAAAAAATGAGCCAAGGCTAATGTATTTATTTGGTCTATAGACTGCTCCTATAAGTAGTTTATTTTCACCATACCCTAAATCAACAAAAACATATTCAATTGTACTACCAGCTTCAGAAACATATCTAAGTTTGCATGGAATGTTATCACGTACATATATTGCCACACCACCTCCAATACGACCCTGTCTGTCCGAGCGAAAAACCTTATATCCTTCTAGTTTACATATTGTATCATTGTGGGTGTTTTTGAACCATGTTTCGGATACACAAATCACATCAAGTCTACTACCACCAAACACAAACCTGAACTCATCAATTTTTGGTAGCAAACTTTGTGCATTTAAATGGCTTAATTTTAAACCATTGCTTTGATTGGTCAGAACGTTAACCATCGAACGCAATATTTCATCGCCAGACGCGAGGTTATTCATTCCGAAATTAAAAATATTCATAACACAAGAGCAGAAAATAAATGTTTTGATGTTTTAATTTCAACAAAGTTCTGCAAAATTCAGACAAAAGTTAAAAGAAATAAATTTATGAAAATAAATAGAAAATATGAAAAACAAAAGTATGAAATCAAGAATAAATATCAAAATATAACAAATTTTAAGTTATTAAAGAATAAAAGAAAAAAAAAAAATTAAATAAAGTTTGAGAAGCTATTTAAAATTTAAGTTAGCGTTTCTGTAGGCCTGGCAATTCCATTAAGTTCTTCGTTATTTTTTATTTGTATTGCTTCTCCATCTGGTTGACATTTAATGTAAACAGCTCCTCGTATCGTAAATACCGATGACAGTTTTTTAGCTTTTTTCAACTGAAGTGCACTTTGCAGTAACAAGTGATTTTTTTTTGTTAAACATTCGCGAACAAATATAGGAGTTTCTCGTTCTACTTGTGTTAATCCTACGTCGCGAAGAAAGAGTTGTTTATTGTTTGACTCGCTGCGGTGTTTCGAAATAGCTTTTAAGACGTTATTCTTATCGAACGGAGATGCAAACTTGATAAGAATGCTGGACTTGTTTTTGTTAACTGCGCGAGTGCGAAAAATTGCTAAAGGTGTGGGTGGCTTTGTGTTGATAACGTGGCACAGGTGATTAAAATAGGATCTTAGATTCTCATCTTTGACGAATGGGATGCCATAAAGAACAGCGTCCGCAGCAATATTTTTGTTGTTTTGTGTTTCTTGTGCAATTTCTATTTCTTGCATTTTCGTGGTCACCTCGGCCAGTTCGGTTTTGACATCATGAAGTTGCGTGGTAGTGCTTAATAGAGTGTTTTTTGTTTCCCTAAGTTCACCTTCGATTTCTTTCATCGATGATCCAAGTTTGGTTACATCGATTTTTATTGCGTCCAGTTCAAGATGCGTTGTTGAATTTGTGCTTTCGAGTTGTGTTATGCGTTTGTTTATATCATTCATAGTGTCATTTATTTCGGTTATTTTAGTTTCAATGTTTTTAGTTACATTCTCTGCAGATTCTCTTATTTGTGTTGTAATTAAAGAAATTATTGACTTACTTTGTTTTTCTATTATATCATTCATTTTCTTGGACGTTAAGCTGTCATCGTCTTTGCCCGAGCCAGTAGCTTTTGGAGTGGACATTTTCGGAGTTTGTGGTGAATTTTTAATTGTTGCAAGAGAGGCACTTGTTTTTACCCCTTTATTACTTCCGGACATAATTAACTTTGTATGTGAGCTAACGTTGTTTTAAAGCTTTCTTTCACGTTAAACGAAATAATAGAAAAAACAATTTTTTTTTCGTTTTGGAATTTTCACAAGGAATTTATAATTTAAAATTAAAATAGTCAGTTTTGATTAATTAACTTCACTTTAAGTTATTATAGTAAACGTCAGAGTTCTAAGTAGTTTGAAACAGTTCAGATGAAGAAATGAAATTGAACTTTATTTAAAAACTTAATGAAACAACCGCCAAAAGAAAACACGTCTACTCTGTAGCTAGGAACATAGTTATATAGGAATTTTATTAGAAAACTATATCAATGTTTGCCTAAAATATATATAAATCTGATTTCTTTTATAGTGTTGACGAGACAAAAGCAAGTAAAGAGCAATACCTATAAATTTACTATTGCTAAAATCACAAAATTGAACTTTCAGCCTCAAGGGGTAAAACATTTGTATTTTATTTTATTTATGTATGTATAAGAGAAAGAAAATATATCATGACCCCAAATTTGATTCCTTCCATATGTTTTAAACACATACCGACTACTGTAACTACTCCTACTCTGGACATTAGTTAGATTTTTAGGTCTTTTTTCAATCCAGGCAGAATGATGACGTCTTGACGAGAGACTTTGACACAACTATTTTTACTGTTATTTTTACTGTTATTTATTTACTTAAAAAGGACCCTAAACCAAAACCGCAATCCTGCCATCTTGATAGACAGGCCAGGCAGCCACTTTCATCTTCATCATCTTCTAGATTGCTGCAGAAATTCCGGGAATATCTTGGAAGTCTAAATGTAAACCTCTAAAGGTCACTCCGATTTAGGTTCTAGGTCACTATGGCAATGAGCTCACTGGCGGAAAGAGTCAAACATTTCTCTTGAAGTTATAAAGGGCAAAATTTTTCACAATTTTTCTTACTGAATCAAATCGAAGGTGGTACAGTCTAACAAACTGCGTTATATCTAGAAATATTTGGCAGAATAAAACACGAACAACCCATTTTATATGCAGACCCAGGAGAGACATAGCCAAGCCAGTTTCGTTGTAACCTTTTCCGGACACTGGCCAATCGGAGAATATGATGCTTAGCATTCCTCACAATACTCACTGTCGTAGCTGTAAAAACCAGCAGGAAAAGGAAACAGTCATTCATATCATCTGCTGATGTCCCGCTATAGCCAAATCGAGATCATAATTATTTGAAAAAGTATTTTTCAATGACCATAACGAACTTTTCGAGCTCACGATCAAAGTCCTGATCTTCTTTCTCAAGGCTCAAAGGCACCGATTTTTGCAGAACCAAGTGTGTTTAATTTCAATTACAACAGTTCCCAATTAGGTACCCCATTTAACCCTACAATTTTAAAATTTTTCGAAGTCACAATTTATCTTTCCTCGTTTTCTAAAAAATACGTTTACGACAGTTGGGCAATCAAAAATGTCAATTTGTAAGGAAAAAAATTCAAGGCTGTGTCGCGGGTACTTGCACGTTTGTACAATTTAAAGCTTAAATTTAAACCAAAGAGGAGACAGACAGAATTCCAACTCCTACATATTTCTTTCGTATCCTCTATTCAAAATACAAGGTTGGAATCCATAACAAGACCTATAGTCTAGTCAAATGGTTTTCAAAAAAGGTTGTAAGTGGAAAGTTCTGGTGTAATTGATTTGAGTGGATCCCTTTATGTTTTTAGGGTCGCTGAACACGAATCTGAAGTTGTCAAACAAAATTTTTCACTGCTAATATGAGAAATCGTCAAAAAACACAAAAAATTTGCCATTTTTTCTGTTTTTACTTTATTGCTTAGAAAGTGAGCCTATTTTTCAAAAAGTGTTTATGTAGAAATAAAGGCAATGCAATTGCCTACAGTTCATGTTTATATCATTTTTTTGTACGACTAATGGTTTCCACAAAAACGGGCGTTTAAAAACACGCCAAAATCATCAGTAATTTTTGTGTAATTGTAATTTTTTTATTTTACGTATACAAAATGGAGCGATGAAATATAAGCACTTAATTGGCTCAAATGAATCTGTTAATAATAAACTTTCAAACTGTTTTTTATAATGTTATCTCTTTATATAACCTAAAATTAAAATAAATGAATTTACAAAAATTACACTTCCTAACAAAGAAGACTGGATAGATACTAGATAGTGGATTATTTTGAATATCTTGGTGTAAATTTGAGTCGAACTGGGTCTTGGAATGAAGCCATAAATATCTTCAAAATCAAGGCAAGGACAGCAGCAGCAATATCTGATAAAACCATGAGGGCTTTTCTTATGGAAAACTGGGACGGTGTATGAATCAACTATGGGCTCTGCAAGCTGTGGATCAAATTGAAGTTATTCAAACCACTATTTTAAAAAGATTACTTGGCTTACCTACCAACACGAAAAGTAACGTAGTTCGCATGGAAACTGCAACCCCACCATTAGAATACGAAATAGCAAAAAGAGCTTTAAATTTCTGGATGAAGCATTTAAATAGCCCCGATGACGCCTAACAAAGAAATGTTACAACGAAATCTTAAGAACTCATGTCAACGCTGAACGACCAAGCTGGGTGCCAGAATTTAAGGACCTCAATAAATAGCTTTACTGCGATATGGGAGGAGCAGAACCTAGCCCTCGCCGTCGTACGAGTTTCTTATAAAAGAGTTCTCGAAGTCAAGAAGATAGTGCTGTTTGACGAAGATATGCGGAAAGCGACTAACTCAACTTCTAACTGTTACTACATATCTTGCTTAGTAAACGTACAAGAGCCAGGGCCGGCTCCCTACTTGAATATAACCTCCAAAACTTTCGTACATAAAATCATGGCGCAAATCAGATGTCCCAACATCAGATATGCCCATAGGTTTACTTTACACAGAGATAGACATAACTTATGTGCATCAACTTAGCAGGTCACTTTTTCCGTTGCATATTAAAAAGTAATTAGTTGCTACTTAGTTGCTAATTAGTTGCGCAAAAAAAAAATTAATTGCTGTTTTGGTTTGCGAGAAAATGGGTGTCCTGCTAAGTTGACGTCGACTTAGCAGGTCAACTCTTTCAAAAACATTGATAAACGGCCCGAGAGTGGATATATGTTAAAAACTACTTAATTGCTAATTAGTTGCGCAAAAAAAAAATTAATTGCTGTTTTGGTTTGCGAGAAAATGGGTGTCCTGCTAAGTTGACGTCGACTTAGCAGGTCAACTCCTTCAAAAACATAAATAAATGGTCCAAGAGTGGATATATGTTGAAAACTACTTAATTGCTAATTAGTTACGCCAAAAAAAAATTAATTGCTGTTTTAGTTATAGAGAAAATGGGTGTCCTGCTAAGTTGAAGTCAACTTAGCAGGACACCCTGCTCATTTTTGCACAAACCAACAGAGCAATTAATATTTTTTTTTGCGTAACTAAGTAGCAACTAATTACTATATAGTTTTTAATCTTCAACGAAAAAAGTGGCCTGCTAAGTTGATGTAGGTACATAACTTCGACCCAACCAACATTTGTACGATCTGCAATATGCACGAAGATGATACAATTGAGCACTTTCTGTTAAGATGACCTGTTCTCAATGCAGTGAGAGACCATTTTCTGTATTCTAATAACTTGTGCGATTTAAACAGTATATTGGTTGTCGAAGACCAAAGCAACGCGTTTAATTTTTACAAATATGTTGTCAACTCGTTAAATCTAAGATCCTTTATATTGATTGAATGACTAATCCAAGTTTCCTATTAAGTAAAAATGTTAATTATTCCTTCGTTAATTGTTATTCGTTAAATGAATTCAAAATGATTAATTTATGTAATATTAATAATATTTTATTTATACAAATGTACTGCTCAATTTTGTAAAATTATATACCCTTGCCAATCAATTTGTAAGAGCAACGCTTATAAACAAATAAATATCTATCGATCTACAAATCACTGTGGAGTAGGTTTTTATTCATTTAATGCACCATAAATAATCAAATAATTTCACATAATGTATTTATTTTTATAAATTAAACTTAACGTCTTTTCTTTTTTTTCTTATTTTCAGGTAAGTTCAAAAAACATAGCTCTACTCTCTTAAAAAAATAATGTGAGTATAAAATTAAATTTCTTTATAATCTTTAAAAATTCTTCTTGTCTAAACAAATCTGCTATGCCAACTACATGTATTCCCATAATGCCAAAGTAATCCAATTCAATTTTTCCCTTCAGTGCTTTTACTATATAAAAAAAAAAGTAAATCAGTTTATCTCTTAAAGTATCTGAGCATAGAATAGATTCAAAGCGAAAAATGCATTCTGATTGTTTTTTTTTTGTGTGCAGTATTCCTCAATCAATCGCGACTTCGTATCCACTTATTCTCTCTATAGATTCTTGCAGTAATTTTTTTTTCTTCCCTTACTTCTGAGCTTTATGCCTCAAAAGCCAGTTTTATCAAACTTTTTCATATCCTTTCACTTCAAAGGGAAAATGAATACCTATATATACCTACCTAAATGTACATATATTTTATTTGAGAGAACAAGAAAATAATAGAAAAAATAAACCATCAGCCCTTATAAGGTGGATAAAATAAAATTTGTCCTCTCCGGGAACTGTATGGCGGGAGATGGTGTATGAATAAAACTTTTTACCGAACCTTTTGTTCAAGTGTATAAAAATGAAAAGACGCTTTCAATCACTTACTTTTTCCTCTACATTAATCCATGATGGGTCCTCACTTCGCAAAACTCATTTAAGAATTTTAATTTTTTTTTTCTCTCCGCAACTGCCCTAGGTAGAGTTTTTTTTGTCCACTGCAATGTTGTAGAGTCTCCTTGGGAGTCCTGTCGTCAGTCATCCTAATCCAATCTTTTCGATAAAATTTTAAATTATATCCATCGGTCGTCACCCCTTTTTTGCGAACTGGACAGTAGAAGTTCCTGTAGCTGGTACATACATACATCAGTAATGCAGAGATGTCCCAACGTTGGGCGCCACTTTAATTTTCTTTTTTTTTTGTTAAACTTTATTCTCTGGAGTAATTTCCAATTCCTTATTAAACAGCAGCATATTTAAGATTTAAATACTTGAAACAAAAGGGTGGCAAGTTTCATTTCCTGGCTCAGTTCGGTGGCGGTAAAGACTGAGTGTTACAGTGTTTGGTGACGGTACAAAATGGAAAACTATTTCCGGGCTACGGGCTAGAGCTTGGAATTGAAATAGAGAACAGGATGTCATTATGTTAAACGTTGTGTTGTGCAACAGTCTCTCTTCTCACAGAATTCATCTCTATGTGGGTTGGAAGTAGAAGCAACAGCAGTAGCAGCAGCATTATCGGGGGACCGATGATGATGATGATGAAGATGGTACCACCGTTCGTGCTGTTAATTAAAACTTTTAATTCCAGTTGAAAATTTTATCTGGGAAATTAAGTTTGAGAGTGAGTGCGCGCTCCAGCAAACGAAACGAAACAACTGTCCTATAGTGGATACGTTGGAGTTCTACGAGTGGACAGGATAAAATTCTATTTTTCAATTCTTCATTCCAGGGTTGTTATTTTTGCAACTTTTTTTTCTTACATTTTTTTTTTTTTTTTTGAGTGGACGGCACGCGAAATTGTAATTTTTCCAAGTGAATAAGACAGTGGGTAAAGGAGTAAAGAAGGTAACTGAAACTTTTTTGTCGTCCCACAGAGGGATGAATGGTTATTATATAAAAGTGTTCCCTCCTGCCTTTCTTGAAAAGTCCATCATTTTTTCTTTAGATAGGACAATGATTTCCCTTTGTATTGCTTTAATCTGTGTGATTTCTTTTTTAGGTTAGTTAGTTTATTTTTGTTTTATTTTTCATCTCTCCTCTTCCATCAAACTGCCAGAATTTAAGGTCCACCACGTTTTTGCGGTAGAAAATGTTTTCGACTAATTATATTTTATCAAAAAAAAAAAAAAAAATATGTCTTCTTCCTTTTGCTTGTTGTGTTTTGTTGTTATTGTAATTGGTGCTGGACAATGGTTGGTTTTTAATTAAGTCAGCTAGCAGCGGTTACCACCACCGCACCGGTAAAATCTGAACACAAAACAATACAACAAGAGTCAAGGGTATAGAGAGACATTTTTTTTATTGCTTCTTGCTGGTAATCGGAGAAGAGGTTTTATTTTCTTCAAGACGAAAAAAGATTGCAAAATAAATAAAAATATAAAAAAAAAAAACCAACGTAGTCCTTTACGGTCCTTTATTCTGTATTAGTATTTGTTTCGTTTAATGAATCTTGTTTTAATGAAAAAATCGTTGGATTTAAAATTCAGGAAAAACTTAAGAAAAGCACAGATTTAAGAATTTGCTTTGAAAAATTATGTTGGTTGGGTAAGATTTCAAGACAATTCGTTTGGAATGTAATATAGCTTTATTAAATATCTCCAGTGCTGTGTTGTTAAAGTATTATCAACTTTGCAACAGCTGCTAGGTACTGGGTTATATTCATATTAAGTTTAAGCTTACATACGGCCTTGGCGTAATAGTAAGTGCGTTGGACTGTTATGCCTTAAGTCTGGATTCGATTCCCAGCCTCTACGGCCTAAAAAAGAGGGAATATCGCGCCCTTTCCGCCAATTATTACCGTAAACGACATTTTCATATCGTCACATAAAGTTAATTATTTCATGTTTGTTTCTGTGTATTGAAAGCAATGGTACCTTTTGTCATATGTCAGTAACAATATTGTTAATCGGCCCTATCGAGGTAACCGTCGGAGCGGAACTCTCTCCGATTTCCTACGAGTCGGATACATTTTGCTGGTAGGAGAACTGCATCGAAGCAAAATGTCTCCGATTCGTAGGAAATCGGAGAGAATTCCGCTCCGACGCACGGTTACCTCGATAGGGCCGAATAATGTTCAATGCTTAAAATTAACTTAATTGGTTCCGTTTCTGAGCAAACAAAAAACAAAATGTCGCTTACGAAACTTTTATTTTTTTGTCGCTTATGGTAATTTGGCGGAAAGGGCTCGATATGTTTTTTTCAGGCCTATGCCTCTTCCGAGTTAGTAAAAAATCCTCAAAAGATTACCTGTCTCTTTTCATGAAAAAGTGCATCTCTTATCCGTTCGGAGAAAGTGACTGAGACTGCGTCACAACAATTAAGATAGCTGTCTAAAGTAAAGTTTTTGTTAATAGATTGACCTTATCAAGGAAGAGTGTTCAATCTCCGCTAAGAATAATTTGGAGAAACATGCGCGGGATAAATTTCATATCTGAATCAAATCAAAGTAACTTTTTTGAAGACGAATTCGTTCTACATCTTCATTTGTTCAAACAATAGCATCTCTGATTAATCCAAGTTTTGTAGATTTTTGTAGATTAAAACCTAATCCTCATACGTGTGAATAAAACAAACTTAAACAACATACAACATGAAAATAGAAGTGGTCACAAAACAGAACCCTGTTGTAGTCCTTAGTTTTCTAAAAGTGAAGCAGATGTTCTTCTTTCAATTTCCACCACGTGCATTCTTTTTTTTTTAAATCACTACCTATAGAAGACGAAGACATGAGGTAGAGAACTTGGAAGTGTTTTGAAGTTTATAAATAAGAAAGTGAGTGATCAATAATCGAAAGCCTTTGACGAGAAAAAAAGCTCCAAAAGAGTTGTCAGCATTCGAAGAAAAACGAAGATCTGGCATGGAAACTTAATGGTTTTTCAATAGGGACAAGTCGATGTTGAATGGCTATATTACAGTGGCGGGTGCGGCGTCTGTTAAATCTGTTGTTTATTGTGACTGATGCCAAATCACCATGGCAAGTTACACGATTGAGCAGACAATTTAAATGATAAAACTTTATAAGCACCCATATTACGGAAAACGTGGTGGCCAAATTATAAACGACCTGTTTGATAAGCAATCGTCAAAGGAACCTAAAATTAGGCGAAAACATCGCCGCTTTCCGTGAGAGTGTGCAGGAAAGCCTGAGGAAGTAGATTCCCTCAGTGCAGATGATCAGATCAATGATAACCAATTTTGTTTTGGCTCGAATCGAACGGCATGGACGTGAACGACATGTGGTTATGTATTATTTCTCGTGAAAGTTACATAAACAGGCCATCATTATCGTGCTATTTGAGACCGTTGGACTTTTTCTTGTGTGTTTTTTTGAAGTTACTGGTCTATTCCAATAAGCCGCAATAGGTCGATACCCTCAAAGTCAAAATAACCCAGGCTATGGATCAAATTCAGCCAGGTCTATGCGAGAGAGTTATTGAAAATTTGACTTTTCGAATCAGTGCCACCGTGCAAAACAGCGCCGAACATTTGAATGATGTCATATTACATACATTGTGGCAAACATGGGCCTTTCAAATAAAAAAAGAATTTTGATAATAACTCACATACAGCTTGTTTTATTCAATTTCATCGATCCAATATCGGTCCGCCCTTATTAATAATTGAATTAGGTGTGTTGTTTTGATCAATTTGTTACTAATCGCTTAGACTCCGTTATCTGCTCTTCAATTTCAAGATGAGTGAAAGCTTTCAACTAACCCTTAACCTTGTCTTTAGATACACGCTTTTAAACCTTTACCATTTTCATCGTTCGTAATATACGTAATGTCTCTCTGAATCTGTATCCCCTCCCTAGATTCAGCAACTCTTTTCTCATTATCGTATAATTTTCTTGGTTACAGTACCATCCACTCATCACAAGCTAGAAAATCGTTCTCTTAATTTCCATCAAGATATGTTCATCAGTATCTTAATGGTGTCTCTAATGTCTTTCATGTTTCATATTGCGCATGGTCAAGGCATCGTCTTTTGTAAGGAAACTAAAATTGCCAGATCGTTCAGGATTTTTTCAATAGATTTTTGCAATTGGCTCTTACTCCGCTCTGGTAGTCTTACAGCTCCAACGAGCTCAACATTGCCGCCTACAACAAGGGCTTTTTTTCTAAGTTATAAGTCAGGGGCTCAATTCTGCAAGTGTGAGATTTCTCTGCGTAAAGACATACAATTTTGTGATTCCGCAAAGTCTGAGTTTGGGAACCGGGTTTGCGACTCCTCCTTAAGACCGCCCTAGTCTAATCCCAGGTGACGGAGCTTTTCCCGCAACTCAATTCGTGTCAGCTTACCATACTCGCCTTCATGCTTCTGCGGCTGCTTGCTCTCCATCAGCCGTCAGTGGTTCGAACAACCGATTGAATTTTTGTGGAAGAAGAAATAAGGATGCAGCAAAATAAAGCGATAATTTTTGTTTGCACTAGATGCAATATCTGTATATGTTTTCTATTATCTGTGGTACAACCTTGAGAGCTAAACCGTTCTTATCCTTTACTCAAATTAAATTTTAAATTTTTCTCTTGTAACAAAAAATTATTTCGACCTTCAAAATATCCCAATCATATATTTTTTTTAGTTCAATATTTTAAAAAGTATATCGACTCGACTATTATTAAAACCGGATTTATCAGTTCACTGAATTGAATCAGTTTTTCACCCATAAAATATTAATTTTAATTTTTAAATATGGTAATTTATGTCCATAGCCACAATAAGTCCCATTGAGTCAGTCAGTCAGTCATCCTGCCTCAACCTTATCAAACTTGAATAAATGTCTGTCAATCAGTGGTTGCGAATCTATGCATGACAAAAAAAAAAATCATTTAACTTCACGTTGCATTATTAAATTACCGAGTAAAATAATGAAAAAATAAAAATCCTCCGGTATAAAAAAATCCAACCATCACCTGGGAAAAAGGATTATTGCCTAGATATCGGTCGGTATAGCTTTTCGATGGTCAAAGTCAGGAGCCAGTTTAAAATTATCTACCTACATACATACCTACCTTCATACAACGTTGTTTCAATACTAAAAAATTAAAACAAGCAGCAACAACAACAACAGCAAATTCATGAACAAAATGAAACACTAAAAACAATGTGGTGCGGTGCGCCGGTAGTGGTAACAGGATGTTCGATTCAATGAAGTCATCGATCCTTAAATTCCACAAATAACAATCCACAGAGTACTTGAAGGGGATTGAAGCGAATTTTAACCCTCTAAGAAAAAAAACCGAAAAATTGAAAATGAATACCATGATTCTGTTATTTTCCCCCGAATCGTGGTTACCATCAGGAAGAGGTCCCTTTGGTGGTGCGGCATTTGCGTTTTTACAATTTTTTGTTCACCATCGTCGTCGTCCTATTTTGATCCGCAATTGAGATTCCTTTTCTTTTGTTTTATTTTTTTTTTTCGTATTTTTTTTTTTAATCGTTTTGTTTTCCGCTCAGAGAAAGAGCTCTACTCTTTGATTTCATTTTCCAATCACCGACGTGGATTTTTGTTTTGCTTTTTTTAAACTACCTTCATAAAACCTACCTAACCTACCTTGCTACACCCTGGTGCCGACCACCCACTTGAAATGATGGCTTTTTCCATTGTTGTGTTGTTTCTATGCTTTATTTGTTCTTAAGGACGAGTATTGGTTTCATGAAAAAGTTGTTGATTTTTCATACATAGTTGGTCTTAGATGTAGACTGGGAGATAAGATAATCCATGTAGCCATTATTGAAGGCCTTTTAAAAAAACAAACGACATTTCCTTGGCATTCCGAAAATTTAGAATTTTGGCGAAGAGGCAAAATTTGAAAAATTTTATATTTTTCGAAAGAAAACGTTAAGATGGAAATAGTAAAAATAAAAATAAATAAATTTAGTGGCACAACGGCTCATGAAGAACCTGAGCCTAGTGACTTACAACTCTCAACCATTCCTGTGTGCGTATCTGCAGGAATGAAGGGGACCTACAGTTTATTGCCGAATCCAAACGGCTAAGGTGAGCGGCACTTTTCTGTGACAGGAGATACTCTTGGAGGATTCCTCGCAAGAGGCAGTAGCCCGCAAAAAAACTTTCGGTGGAAGCGGCTGGTATTGAACCCAGACCTCTGGCATGACAGTCCAACGCACTAACCATTACGCCACGGGCTACTACAAGATGGAAATAGTAGGTACTTTAAAATTCCAACTTAAAAAAAAATTAAATTAAATTTGGTGGCGCGGCAGCTCATGTAGAGCCAGGGCCTAGTGACTTTCAATCTCTCAAGCGTGTTATTGGCAGGAATAGAGGGGGACCTGCAGTTTTCTCTAAAATCCGAACGGCTAAGGTTCGAAACATTTACGGAAAACTTAATTTTACCCTCTTCCATGTTTAATAGTTTTTTGTTTCTAGCATTTTAAGCATAAACATTCTTGAGAAAAAGATTATCAAGTTTATTTTTAAAATTCTTAGAAGTTGACCTTTAACAACGAATACATTCGACTTTATCTGCACATATTGTTAATATTCATCCTTACCCTTCTCGGTTCTTTAAATATTATATATTGTGTGCAAAATCTGGACGATTATATTGTGGTAATCGAAATGGGCACACATCTGAATATTTGCGGTATACGCGAGTTTCCTGGGGGTTTTAAGAGAAAAATGTTGATTCTGATGCTGATGCTGATGTTGCTGCAAGCTCGGAAATTGAATGATTTGACATTTGAAGTTGAATAAGTGTGGGCTACCTATTGCTATTGGATGGGATATAGACGAGGAGGGCATATTGCAAAGTTTCAACGAATTGATTTTTGTGACAGTAGAGTGCCAAGAGTAAGCAGTTTAATTGTTGTTCTTCATCCCTGATGGAATTTTGCACCACAAAACGAACTGAGAAATACCTATACGTGTGATGTGTTGTCCTTCGTTCTTTATTTTGTTGGAACAAATGCCAGGATGGAGTTGATTTGTTTTTTTTTTTTTATTATTTTTATTTCATTCGTTGCTTTATTGTCGTGCATTGATTTGAAAAAAATTGAGTGGGGGTAGTTGAAGTTTTTTTTTTTTTTTTTTGTTTTAATAAGAGGGCTTCTTTTTGAAAGGATCTGTGGTCGTTGTACATACATTACTATACCAATATCATATGGCTATAAGATTGTTAAGGAGATATTGATGATTTTTTTTTTCTTTTAATAAATTGAATTACAGTCCGGAAATTGCTTCAAGTTCAATGTTATATTCGGCTGTTAAAAGCAGCTTGAAACGAAATTTGATGGTCGGAGTAGAAACGCTTAAAGGTTTATTTGTTTTTCATCTTTGTTTTTTTTTTTGAAGAGTTTTGTTTTGTTCTTTAAACTAAATACCATTAGAAAATCAAATTACTTCAAAGGAATCTTTTTGCCCACTGATATCCTTTATTGAAAGATAATTTGAAAATAAAAAATACGAAAAAACGCGTGGGATTTTTAATAATTTCTATAAGGCTTTAACGTGTTGTAGGGTATACAGGGTGATTTGCATAAGGTGTGACAAAAAGCTATGGAGTGTAGATTGGACTCAGACAAGGAAAAAATTGTAAATATGGCGAGGGGGGGGGGGGGGGGTATATATTTATTTTAGTTTTTGAAAAATTTAGATATTTTTAAAGTCAAAATTTTGAAAAAAAAATGACTTTTTTTTAAACATTTTTTTTTTTCAAAATGTTACGTAATTATTATGCATTTTTTCCCTATAATTCAATATTCTTGTTAATTTCTGATCAAACACAAAAAAATCTTGTGTCGAAATGTTTTGTAGTTTTTGAGAAAATACAAAATAACAAAGACTACTTTTTTCTTAGTAAATCCTTATATTTTAGTTTTTACGTTATTGGATTCTTAGGTGAATTTACGAAAGAAAGGATTAACTTTCTTTTTACTATTTTTTTTTATTATCAGTCTTATAAGCATACAATAAAGTGACAAAGTTCTGGATTATTCATATTTCACATTTTTTTTTTCATTGAGAACACCTGCGTCAGAGCATTGGGTCAAAATTGAAATGGAGTAACAAATTTCCACAATATTCAACAAACAAACAAAAAAAAAAAAAAAAAAAAAAAAAACATTCCCGCAATGCGATAATTTTGGAAAAAAAAACTGGAACCGCAGTTTTCTTACAGCTACTTTCGTTATTACAAGTATGAAGTTTGATCAAAATCGATAAAGTCGTTTTTGGAAAAACTAAAAAAAAAAAAAAACGGAAATATTTGTATGACTGCCACCTGTTCTAGAGCATCACATAAAAATGCTCTCTATACCAACATTGAAGCAAATGAAAAACGCCATCTAAATTTAAGAAAAAAAATATGAATTTATGCAAAAATCTTTGTAGCGGTTTTTTAAAACATAATTTTTTTGTACATAAAATTTCTTGAAATTTTTTTAAAAAGAATTTTGTATGTCATTTTTATAAATTCAATAATATTCAACTAAAACTTTAATTTTAAATAAAAAAAATTCATCAACCCCCCGTTTTCAAAAAAATGATTTTTCAAAAAAAAAAAAAAAAAAAATTAAACTTTTCTTTTTTTAAATAATTTTTTTGAAAATATTTGTACGCAGTATTATTCAGACTTGAAAGGACCTCAGGAGTAAAAATTTTGATCAAAACCGGTGGAGCCGTTACCGAGAAAGTTTTTATGGCAGGTACAGTTTTTAGTAACATTTTTTTTTTCATCATACAAGCATTAGTAGGTAGGGGAACCCGGGGCATAACGGACCCCCTTAGAGATTATCGTTAATAAAAACTGCAAAAATGTATTAGAACTTTTGAAGAACTTTTATTAGAAAGAAAATTTATTAAGCAATAGTATAAGAAAGAAAGTTTTTAAAAAATAAATTATTTAATATATTTTTTTTTGCTTTAAAAAAGTCATTCAATTTGCTGAGGCATAATGGGCATATGTGGGTTATAATGGACACGAAGCTTAATTCACGTATATAAACTTATTTACATATCTTGGTATCAAAAAAAGAGAATCCAATATTCAAGTGAGCAGTTACTCGAAAAATGCACTTGAAAAAAAACTCAAAATAAAAGCAACTACGATTTATATTCAAAAAAGGTTTTCTTCTAATAGCGAGAGATGTATTGAAACCGGTAGATTGCATTTCGGAGCTGACCCTTTATTCGATATAGAAATACAAAGGGGGCCCATTATGCCCCGGTTTCCCCTACATAAATTTTTTTTTTGTAAAAAACGTTAAAGTAGTTTTCGCGATAATTTACCTTTTTCGAAACGGTTGTATGACAGGTTCCTACTGTTTTTTATTTTTTTTTTATTGACCTAAATAAAAATCTCGATTTCCGCTCTCCGGAATCTAAAAAACTTATGCTTGAAGTTTGAAGAACATCACTTCAGTGGTTTAGGCTGTTGTTTGAGGTACATACAGACATACGGAATTGCGGGGCCCACTTCCGTGTTCTCTATCATCAATTTGAGCCTCAAGTTCGATTTTTTAACGAATAAACACTTGCCCTAAAGTACCTTACAAGTAAAAATGGCGGAATTTGAAAAATTAATTTAACTATAGTAAAGCCTTGATAGAAAGCGACAAACCAATTTTGATTTTGGAAAAGAAAGTGTATTTTTATTAAGCTTTCTCAAATTTGCAGCTTAATTTCTGATGCCACTGTCGCACCCTTAACTAAGTAAAACCTGGATTTTAGTCAAATATTCATAAAAAACGCTTTCGAAGATGATAATATTCTTTGTGTGGGTCAAATAATAATGATGCAAATTCAGATTCGCTAATGTATGACGTTTAAAGCTTTTGGAGTTCCATAGACTAAGAATTAAATTGATAAAATTTAACAACGTATTTTTACTTTGAAGATTCTCTCCTAGAATAACCAGAATTGTTCAACTTATACAACAGGGATCACGTTCAGCAATTATTTTTTTTTTTTGTTCTTCCCTTAACTTGTTATGATTGCTAAAGAACTTTACCGATTAGAGTTGAAAATGGGAAAACTTCAAAAAACTTCAAAGAGATTACACAAATATTGAAAAAAAAAAAAAGAAAAATAATGATTGTCTCCTCCCTGCCTTCAAACATCAATAAGGTGTATCTCTCTTCCTTTCACTACTATGCCATCTGTTGCTTTAAGAACTTGAAGTATTATGTTATTTAAAGTTTAAGTTTAAGAGAAAAAAAAAAACCACATCGACATCACCTTTTAAACATACTACCACTTTAGTTATATAATATATTTTCTCCTCTTCATTAGAAAATCATCCAATATATATGTACATAGTGGTCTAATCTCCAAGGATTGTGTTTGAACAGTTTAAAAAAAAAAAAAAAAATAAAGAGAAAAAATTCTTTGTTCTCGGAACTCAAACGACAATTTAGTTTTTCCTTACCTCCGCTTTTTCCCAGTTGTATAACTGCAGATAGCTGTTCAATTGGTCGCTTCTTGCTGTTACTTAGTGAAATTACATTCCACAGGATACCACACGACAAACCCCGACCGACTAAACCCAGACAACCGAACAAGCAACACGAAGCCTTCACTTAAAAACACAGCTAAATGCATTTTCTCGATTTTCTAATTAGGACGAAAAAATTCCTTCAATTCAATCACCACACTCTGAATACACAATACACGTGGTGATGGCGTTGGTATTGTGGGATAGTAATATGGTATTTGGCGAGCAAAACTGCAGGCAAACCCAGGAGATAATGTGTTAAGGACTACGACTGTATCGTATTCTCCTCTTCTTACATTGATGTTCTCTTCCTTTTCCAATTAAATATCCCAAAGCTTGTAGTCGGAACTTGGGAACTCGGACGTTAGTATAGCGTTAGGAATGTGCTATGCCTGTCCAATCAAGGATATGCGAAGTGAGGCGAAGCGAGGTAAGGAAGAGTTGGAGTATTGTGTTGATAGTAGTGGTCTTCATCGTTTTCGTCCGGTTCGTCCTTATGCCATACGGTCAGCAGGAGCGCACTAATGATATCGTCACGTTCTTTGAATTGTTTGATGTCACATGCGATTCTTCGATATATATCGACCACCAAGGTGTCCTGTTTATGCTGTCCCGTATAGCTCTTCTCTTGAACCAGCATAATGTTTGTATAGAAAGGATGACACATTGTGTTAGAACACAAAAAAAGACGTCCTTATCCTGTGTGTGCATCTATATAAAACAATAACAAATATATGGTTGTTGTTGTTTTTTTGTTATTCCAGGACCAACCATCATCAGCGCTCGGCGGAAGGCCATCAGGACACACTGATAACGAGCACAATAACTCCCAGTCCCGATGTGTAAATGCAGGACGGATGAACCTGATGGAACTGCTGTAGATATAGCTGTTCCTGCTGGTTGTTGAAATTCGATGAGGATGGAGTATGGTTTGGCTATGTAGATTGTTGATGCGGCGGATGGTTGGGAAGAAATTTGAGCTTCAGTGTTTTTTGATTGATGACCACTTTAATTGCGGATATTAAATGACAGTTTGGTTTCGTCCTTGTTGCGTTGTTGCCCTCGCCGTCGCCATTGCCTTTCATTGTCCTGTCCTCCTTGTCATTGTCATTTTCTGTTTGCACACATTATTGTGCAGAAATCCATCCCCAAAACGGGTTGATTTCAACACATATACCAACACTACCGACACACTCCATTGGTTTTTCCTTCGGCTTTTCTCGCACTGGCTTATGTGCGCTGTTTGTGTGCAAGGCCATAATTTTGCCACCGCGCGTCGCGCTGCGTTCACTAAAAGTATATTATGTAAATAACTACGGGACACAATGCAGAAAAAGTTTCAAATTTCACGCATTTCAGCACGAAAATATAATGCAAGAACCATAGCTAGCTTGACTTGGCCATGGCACAGTAGCAGGAGCAGCAACAGCAGTGAAAATATTTATATGGATGGCAAGAATTAGGAGCGACAACAATGCCAGGTCTGGGCCGTCCAGGACAAGCTTGCAGCAGCAGGAACGATTTGAAAATACGATCACCGACGATTGCCTGCTGCTGCCTTGAAAACAAAGAAGGACATTTCTTAAAATCTTTGTGTGTGTTCTTTTTTTGTCTCTGCTTTTTTTTTTTTTTTTGTGGACTTGTGGAGATTCGGGTGTGCAATGCATGCATGCACGTTAAGTCCCCTGGGGGGCCTAAACAACCACCACTTCATAATTGTGTCTGAAAACATTGCAAGTCATAACCAGTCGAGGAGCTATGACGATGGCGACGATAGGGGTTGCTTTCAAGCTTCTGAATGCTTCTTTCCCTCTCGTTCTCAATTCTTGGAGTGGTTGATGGTTATTCGAGAGTCGAAAGTACTATACCTATACAGGCATCTTGGGTTTTCGTTCGTTGTTTGCTGGTAAATTGATTATTAAAGAGGTGTGCGCACTGGATGGGAAAATATGTTTTGGATACAAAATCTCTAACAAAAAATACCATCAGCACTCTCACACTATCAATGTACATACGTCTAAATATACATATAAACAAAACTCGATGATGATAACGACGACGACTATGCGGCAACGTGGCTTGGCCAGCGTAATCAGATACTTTTTGTGGCATAAAGGGCAGAGATGAATAATTAGAGCAGTGGAGCTTAAAAAGGATTTAGAGAGTAATAGAAGGGCGTTTTATTTTTTATCGTTTACTGAGTTAACTTTTGGTTCCTTTTTATAATTTTAAAAAAAAAAGTACATTTTGTGACGAAAGGAATAAGAAACAAGGATTCATAACTTTTTTTGCTTTGGGTAAAGAAGCAATCAATATTCAAGATTTTATTTTATAATGACTAAATCCTTTCTTTAATTACACAATTGCTTTTGAGGGTATTTTTTTTTTTTTTTTTTTGTATATATTTTTCATTTATTTATTTTGTCTGCGTTTTATTGCGTAATGCTCGAAAGGGTTTTTATTTTATTTTATTTTCTTTTTTTTTTTGTAAGTGGATTTATGATGGGGTTTGAACGACAGTTGTCTTGTCAATTAAGCTACAAGACTTTTTATTTTTTTGTCGTAAATAATTTAAATGTTATCCTTTTCTTGCAGTTGATGGGATTTATAAAAAAAGATTTAAAGAAACCTTTTTTTTATTTTTTATTTTGAGACAAATTTCTTAGAAATTCCTTTAATAAAACTTTAAATAATAAATAAGATTTTGTTTTGATTTAAAAGTTAAACCCAATCAATATCTTATAAAAAAATGTTTCTGTTAAAAGTGTTGAACAAAGTGAAACCAAGAACTACGGCTCTGCCAAACTTACGCATTACCTACATTGGGATCGACGAAGCAATCGCTATTCAAAATAACTTCAAAGCAATGAGAGTATCCACAAACCTTTCGGAAAATAAAAAAAATTAGTTAGTAAAAATGTTTGCACATCGCGTTCATTAGAAATATTTTTCGGATAGGAAAGTGAAATATGTTATTAAAAACATTACATGTAAAAATGACGCCACCTCATAGGGAAAGCTTTGAAACATAGAGGACGCTACGATGACTATTTCCATGAAACTTAAGGCTATATGCGATCGTGGTACTCAGTACTGCTGAAGATCGACAGATCGAAATGGAGAAGGATTTTACTACTAAAAACAAAGAAAGTGTTCCCACGAAGGTACTCTCTAGAAGAAAAATTCCCTAAATATAGGATCACCGCATTCTCCGTTTCCATCAGTTCCAGTTTGGTTGAACTCCTTAGTGAACAGGTGAACACCTTTTTTGAGCTACTACGACATCTGGCTCCCAGCCCTTGGAGTAACATAATTAGTATCTATAGGGTCCTTCGGGTTGGGGGCTTACCTAACATGGTCGGGGTACATTCCCTAACATGGAAAACATTTTACGGTTCCGAAAAAATCTCAAGCCTCGGATTAAGATGATTCCAGCAAACGAAAAAAGGACAATGAATTTCGGATTAGCACGTTGAATGTCCGGACCTTAAATAGGTTAACAACTAGAGGAGAACCCGACTGATGTATAAAAACCATCCCGGGAAGTGCGTGGAGAAGGCATACGAAGAATGAAATCGTGTCACGTCTGCTTTGCCGAGCCCTGCAAGATCGGCGGCGGCTCTTTTTTTGTGGTTTTGTGATAAGGGGAAGACTTAGGCAAGAAGTTTTTGGCTTCCGGAATGTAAGCGAGCAGCTGGTGACAATCCACATCGAAGCCAAATTAAAAAAAAAACATTACAATGATTATGATCTGTGCCCATGCCTCCACGAAAGAAATAGGTGACTCAACCAAGGAAGCATTCTACGATCTTCTCCAGAGCACAAAAGATTTCTACCCGCAGTACGACATCAAGGATATTCTTGGTGACTTCAACGCAAAAATCTTTGGTTCGATAGTCGGAGGACTAAGCCTGCAAGACAGTCCTTATGTTAACGAAATCAGGCTGATTGAGTTTGCTGGAATGTCATCATAGCAAGTACTCGATTTCCACGACTCAATATACACAAGGGGACCTGGTAGTGTCCGAATCAAGGAACCGTCAACCAGGTTAATCATGTCACGATAGACGTCAGACATCCTTCCAGTATTCACGAAGTCCGTCCGAATGCCCAACTCGGATCACTACTTGTAGTACGTATGTGGACGCCACAAAGCCGATCGGAAGCTGTAAAAAAATTTGATGTCGTGAAGTCAAAATTGCAAGATAACGCTAGGACTTTCGCCATTTCGCTAGTCAAGTACCTCTTAAATTTTCAGCCAGCCAACAGCACCAGTGAAGCCTTTAGAAGTGCCGCCACTAATGTGCTGGGTTTCACTAGGTTACTAAAATGAAACCCCTTGTTCGACGTAGACGGCTGGCTAGCGCATGCAAACAAGAACGAAGCCTATAAATCAATGCTGCAAACTAAACCCAGAGCTACTGAAAGAGCAGCTTTACGGGAAAAAACGAAGGGATGAACGCTGACTTTTTAGGAAGAAGAAGATCACTTAAACGGCAAATGGATCGAATGTTCACAATCCGAAAGATTAAAAAAAAAACAAAACAGGAGTTTCAAATCGACACACACCATTTCTGTGTGAGATGGAATATTTCGAAAAGAAAAATGGCTTTGGCTTTCAATGAGTATAAGACGATGTGACGTTTAAGCTGTCATAGTGGAAGGAATCTGGACATCATCGACTCGGGCAAATGTCATGCTGGATAGATACTTTTCGAAATAGTTATGACTTTGTCTACCTATGGGTTTCTTTGTAACCTCCCAAAATGACATCAGTTCAGAGATCGAAGGAAGAATAACTTGCCAGTTACGGTTTTTTTTTCGGGCTAAGATAGCAAAACCCTCTCTTGCAGAAACAAGGAGAAACAAAGAGAACTTATTAAGGACCTATGTATGTAGATCATCCCGGTCCTGCTGTATTGACAGAAATTTAGACCTTGTCAAGAACGGATAAGAATCTGCTTGGGTGCTTTGAAAGGAAGATTTTTCGAAGGATTTTTGTTCCAGTGTGTATGAAAGGAGTGATGTACCTCCTTTAGGCACACTCGTCGGTTTTAGTTCCCAAATAATAATTAAGCCTCCTCAGCTTGGTTAGTTGCAGGAATGGAGGTTTTTAGGGACCTATAGTTTATTGCCCATAATCAAACGGCTAAGGTGATAAGAGATACTCTCGCAGGATATTTCAATTCCTCGCAAGAGTCAGCGGCTGAACTTCAAATTATACAATCGCCAATCATTTGACTCAAAAAGATTGCAATAATTTTTTTCGCCATTCATTTTACATCCATCAATTGAATGCAATCATTTGTGAATAAATGCATTATTTGCATTGTTTTGTATTCTTTGAATTCATTTGCATTCATATTCATAAAGAATCCATATCGGTCGGGTTCATTACTGCACTGGCACTGGTTCTTCCAGGCTGGTTATTTTCCTTACTACTTCTCTCTTCATTCGGCCTCACTCCCGGCGGCGTCTTTGGTCATCTTCTAAGACTAAGACTCTTTGGAAATATTTACATACTGTTCCAAAGCAGACAAATATCATATAAGTACAGGGTGATTCACCTAAGAAGTGACAAACAGCTAGAGCCTGTAGGTTGAGTCGAGACAAGAAAAATATTTTTTCAAACACAAAAAACTGGATTCCTCTTAATGTCTTTTGATTTTTAAGATAATTGAAAATAACCAAATCTACGTCACTACTTAAATTAGTAAAAATAGTATCTTTGGAGCAAAAAAAATAAAGGATGGAAGACGAATTTAAGGAAAACTTGCTTATGTTATTTTCAAGTTTCTCAAAAACTACAATACTTACATTTTGACATCTGGTTTTTAGTTTTTGACTAAAAATTAATGGGAGCATTGAATACTAGGCACAAAAATACTACTTAATAAAGTAAAATTTTGCACAAAAGCATTTGAACACATTTTTTTTTTAATTTAAAAAGAGAATAAAAGAAGAGATTTCTGGCTTTGCAAAAAGGTATAGCATGCTTTTGTAACGGTTTCCGTTGTTTTTTATTAAGTTTATTCTGTTTTAAGCCAATTTTCTTAAAAAAATGTTGCCCCTTTCGTTATTTTCATTTTCTCAAAAACTAAAAAACAAAAATAATACTTACGTGAAATCTTACAAAATTAGTTTTAACAAAATATTTTTCTTTATTTTTTAAAAATTTTAAATTAAAAAACTTAATTTTTAAAAACTATTCAAATAATTTGAAAAAAAAAAAAAAACAAAATAAGAAAACAAACTTCTGGCTTTAAGAAAAAGTATGACATGACATGTTAAATGTTGCCGTTGTTTTTTAATAATTTTTTTCTACTTTAAGTCAATTTTTTAGTAAATTGCCCCTCCCGTCTAAACGGGGTTAATAGACCCCTCCCCCTTCCCACACGATTTTTTTCTTGTCTCGACTCAACCTAAACGCTCTAGCTTTTTGTCACATTTTAGGTGAATCAGCCTGTATATAAAATAAAAATATTGGTAGAATTATTTTTCAGATACCTTTCATTCAAGTTTTTTAACATTTAAAATGTTAAATTTAAAAATAACTCATCCATTAATTTATCATTTTTAATAGCTATTCGGATGGGAGCTTAAATTTATTTTGAAAAACATACAGCAATTTCCAACAACAAAAGGCTGCCAAAAAAAAAAAAAAAAAAAAGAAAAAAAAACAGGACAAATTACACAGACCTAAAATCATTCTCATTTCAGCATAACTTCAATTGACCATCGTCATGTTTTCCCCATAAAGGACATGACTATGCGACAGGATCTTATAACAGAACTGTGTCCCTCTTCTATTAAGACGACTGACTCGGTTGAAAATCGATGAAAAAGGAAACATTTAAGGATTATTTATCTCCCTATTTATTTTTTTATTTCTATATTTTTTTTTTTTTTTTTGAAACTTCTGTCAAAACATAAAACTCTTTCCTTTGACATAATTTTTAATTTTTTTGTTCGTCCTTATTTAAGTCCCATCCTTTTCGTTGCTTTGATGAGAAAAGAGAAAACAGACATTCACAACCTGCTTTGCAATTCATCCACATTTTGCGGGTTCATTGGCCAATTGGTGGCAGTTGGAAAGGAATAAGGGCTGGGTGCGGGCGGCGGCGGGTGGCGGCAGTCAAGAGATGATGATGTTTTCAAGTTTCCTACCCCTCCAAACCGTTGGCATATTTTAACTTAATGACTTTTCTGATAAAGGACGAGTGAAGTAGATTTTCAGTATTTTTTTTTTTTTTTGTTTGGAAAATGTTTTATTTACTTCTAAATATTTGATGTGGCTTGGAAATGAGGGGACACAACTTTCCATCTATCTTATATACCCCATCCCTATCTATACTTTCACAAGTTTTTTTTTTTTTTAATTTTTTTTTTTTTCTCGAGGTCATTACGTCAAATTGGATTTGTATGAATTTTTCATTTGATTTCATGTAAATTTTTAAAACTTGGGTTTTCCCAACAACAACAACGAAAAAGGAAAAAAAATCAAAATAATAATCAGAGGTAATTACAGCGAAAATTGAGTCACTTCCTTTTCTTCTCCCTGATATGCCATTGGGCAGGACATCGGGAATGATTTTACTTCGAGGCCGGCCGGTAGGTACTAACTACATTTTATAATGAGATACTATTTTATAGACAGGAACTCATTAAATTAAGACATCCTTTAAGACTCACAAATTAAAAATGTAACACTGGAATGACGTTTCGTAACCTTGGTCTTTGGCGCGATAGAATATATAAGGGGGATGATGATATTCAGTCTTTACTTGTGTTTTATAAAACGAGACTTTTGATAAAGTGTCATTTTTGTGAAAATGCGAACGTAAGACACAGAAGCATCAGAGGGGGTGAGTAATGGTGTGTGTAAATAAAATGGAGAAAAGACAATTTGTAGATTAAATAGATATTTTATCTAATAAAAGGGTTAGCTGTTTATTTATTTATAAGTTCGAAGAATGTTTATCATCAAAGCTGGCAGAGGGAATTTATAAATTACGTTTGTTTGGACGTTGACTGAGCTGTCTAGTGTCTGTTCTGTTTCTTTGCAACTCAATTTGAGGATTTGGAGCGAGTTTAGTTAAAAGAGAGTGTCTTAACAAGGTAATTATATGGAATGCTTGATAAAATAATTTGTGCTTAACAGATGTTATTTGAATTTTGGAATAAAGAAAGAGATGAGCTGACGGAAATTGTGATTAGAATCCGATTAGTGCAAGGCAGTGGTGGTGGTGGTGGGAGGGTGAAGAAAAGTTTTGGTTATTGTGAATTGTAAGATCCAAGTGGATGAGGACCTGATTCAGCCTATTTCTTTCTCTTCACGAATTTACAAGTCGTTTGTAAAATTTTTTTCGAAAATAAAATTTTCAATCGATTTAATGTCGCAACAGCGGATTTTGAGTTATGCTGGTATTGCATCAAAACGAGCAATAAAAAATATAAAAATAAATAGAACACAAGTAAAAACTGATGGGGTAATCACGAGAGAAATTCTGCATTGGGGGAACAAATCTGGGGCCAAATTCTCGCATCAGTGAGCTTTTTTAGGGCACTGAATTATTTTAATTGGGACTACTAACTACAATGTATTTTAAATGGAGTAGTTATGCCAATTTAAAATATTTCAGTAACGTATGACCCCCGATAGCTGTGGCGTGATGGTTAGTGCGATGGACTGTCATGCCGGAGGTCTAAGGTTCGATCCCCAGCCTCGCCACCTATTTATTTAAAAGAAAAAACGGCTACTGCCTCTTGCGAGGAATTGAAAAATCCTCCAAGAGTATCTCCTGTCACAGAAAAGTGCCGCTCGTTAGCCGTTGGGATTCGGCAATAAACTGTAGGTCTCCTCCATTCCTGCAGACACGCACACAGGAATGGTTGAGAGTTGTAAGTCACTAGGCCCTAGTTCTTCATGAGCTGTTGTGCCATCAAATTTATTTATATTTATGACCCCCTCACTGATGCGGGAATTTCATAGTTTCCCAAAATTATTTTGTTGGGTTTTTGTAAACTACGTTTCATTATTTTATTTAAGTTTATTGTTGGTAGCTAGGCTTTATACAAATTATTGTCAATTGTTATTTAGTTTGTCGATAGTAAATAAATACATATTTAATTTAACTTTATTTTATTTTATTTTATTTTATTTTATTTTATTTTATTTTATTTTATTTTATTTTATTTTATTTTATTTTATTTTTTATTTTATTTTATTTTATTTTATTTTATTTTATTTTATTTTATTTTATTTTATTTTATTTTATTTTATTTTATTTTATTTTATTTTATTTTATTTTATTTTATTTTATTTTAATTTATTTACTTTATTCAAATTTTTGAAAAGCGAGGCCTCTAGCACAGGAAATTTTGAATTTTAAAAAGGAGAGCTTGATTTGTGTGCCTTAAATTTTCTTGAAAACTGTCAGTTTATTTTTAAATGTGAAATAAAAGTTTATGAAATCTAGATAAGCCCGTTTTTGTGTTCTAACGCGGATAACTTCATTCGATTTACATGGGTATGAACTAACTAACCATACTTCGGACCCGAATTTTGGAAAATTCTACCGAAAAGGTCAGAGCACCCTATAAGACCCCTTGAAATTACATACTTTCTGAATTGATTTTTTGTTCATACGCGCTTGAACCGGATGAACACCATCAAATTATCATGGGGTTATGTTTTTTGGACTCGTAGTGAACAAGTTAAACACACTATACCGAGCGAAAATTAGAAATTTTGGGAAAAATCTTGTAAATCCGAAATCGTACCCCTACTTATACTTTCTGGAGTTAATGGTGACGATATTTTAAAATTCTATTTTGTGTGAGGAGTAAAGTTGATGATGAATGACAAATAATACGGAATTGACAGTCAAATAATTCTGTCTCTGATGTAAATAGGATTACCAATAAAAGATGGCGTTACGCTCTTAGACTCATGTTTTGCAGCTGGGGAGTATATTTGGTCTCGCAATAAGGTCAATAGATCGCAAAATGTTGCTGTTTTTTCGCTTTGAAGTCAACGAAAGTATTTTGTTCGCATGTCGGAAAGCCTTCGAGTTTAAAACAAATTTTTTTGGAGTCCTATTTTCTCTAAAACACCGTTAAAACAGTTCGGTACACTCGGGCGTATACGCAGTTTTTTATCGAATTCAATTTAATTCCTAATTTTAAAAGAGAAGCTCGACTGTATAAACATTAAAAAAATTTAATCAATCGTAAGTGAAACGAAAAAAAGTATAACATTCAATTGATTTTGAGAAAAGCGTGCAAAGTCTTGAGGTATATTACATTTAATTTAGTAAAAAAAAAAAACAAGAAATTGTTGAAAAATGCAAATTTTTCAACAATTTCCTCCACATATTAAAAAAAATTTCGGGTTAGTAGGGACTGTGGTATCTTAGCCCCTAATAAATGCGATATTCGCAAAATAGTATACCATTTAAAAGGCCAAAGGATCGTAATAAAACAAGTAAAAACAAAAGGTTTCAGTAATTCGCCAAACATAGGGTGGTTTTAAGGTCACAAGTATAGAATAGCTCCTCATTTCTGGAATTTGGAAGATGCGAGCATTTGATTTTAAAAGTCAGTAAAAGGTCATGAAAAGTCAGCCATAAATTTCTTTTAAATATTTTTTTTTTTTGTCAATGTCGAAGCAGAAACGTGTTGAAATAGATGTTAATTTTGTTAATCATTTAATATTTCGTTCTGTACTTCATTTTAGAAATACGCAGTCGGTGCAATAACTTATACTACCTTTTCATCAAAACTGAAATAAGGTAATTTGGCAAATTACAAAAAAGTGCACATTTCAAATTTCTTAATTTTCTTTGACCATCCAGACTGTCAATCGCTTTGTTTTTGTTGTTTTTTTTGCATTCAGTTCTGTCATTTCAAATGGGTTCCACTTTGAATGGATTCTATTTAGGTTTGTTTATAAAAGTTTTACGTAATTTCCTACCGGCTTTCGTGCAAATTTTATTGAAGTTACCTCATTTGGAAATTTTAATTTGTATGGAAAATGAGATGATTTTGAAATGAATTTGGAAATAACCTCATTTGCTCTAATGAAAACACAGTATTAGGGAACTTATTATTGTCTTTCAGAATTGATTTTACTTTTACTATAAAATGTTTTTTTGCATTTTAAAATTTTTTGAAAACCAGATGATTGCTTGCGGAATCAATTACCTTCCTAGCTTGAAAAAACTGTATACAGACATTCTGATTTCATTTAAAGACCTCAACCTTGAAGATCCGGCTACTAGAACCTCTAAGCTATAGCCTTGAAATTCAATCATATTGCTCGATTTTGAATTTTTCATTTTACATTTTTGTGTGTTTATTTTTGTTCTGTTTTTTTTTGGACTACCCCGAAATTAGGAAATTAAATTATAGAAGCTAGATTTCAGAGAAATTCTAGACGTACATTTTTATTAGCAGTCTTTTTAACCTAAGTTAAGCTCCATGAAAATAAGGAAACCGTTCGGAGGATTAAGTTGCTGCTTTGTTTAGATAGATTGTAGGAGAGGCTTAGTAAATTCAAATTATAAATAAATCCTGCCAAGTATGTACCTACCTGACGCTCGAAATATTATAACGATTTTTATGTGGACAGCTTTGTAAAACTAGTTTCTGTTTTTAATTGATTATAAATATAAATTTATCGTTAATCTATCATGGTACATAGCTATTTGCTTGTTCGTATTCATACATACTTGCATTCCAAACATGCTCTTCAATGATTAACTCATGCGCTGCGTACCTACCTGTACATACCTACACTTCTCTACCTATACCATTCGTTTTTCAATCTCATTTAAATAATTAAGCAGAAGAATAATGTTCTTCAACAATACTACCAAGCCCTAAGCTCATTTCCGATGAGTTCTATTGCCGTTTTTATACCACACAGCAATTGCAACAAATATTGTCCTTCTCATTTGATAAAATGCCACCCTTCCTGCTTTCGCCACCTCCTTTCACTCACTCCTCGTTTTGTAATAAATCCTCGGAAAAGTTAATTGTTTTCGTGGCGACGTTGCGGTTGTAAATTCTTTTGCGTTTCTGCACACACACCAACACCCCCTATTTCATGCCAGAGAAAGAAAGAAGTAAAAAAAAAAAAAAGTAAAAAGGGTAACACCGCACCTATTTCACTATTCCCTTCATCGCCACCTGCTTAATGCTGAATTTTATATAGATATATTGCTGAAGGACTTCACCACCATCGTGGTTGGGGACAGTGTCAGGACTTGCCGGTGCCTGCGGGGGGATTCGCTGCATTTGCCATTTCATCATGGTGTCACCTGAGATTGAACGACATGGTTGTCTGTGCAACACAAACACACACACACATAACCAAGAAAGGACGACGCAAAATGGCATCGGCATTAAATTATGTCAAATAAATGACAGTGGAATTCTATCTTGATGGGCTATCGCACCCCCGCACCTCCAATCAGTGTACGGTATCCACTTTTACGATGTCATTGTTTGTCATATGGCATAGCTTTCCAGAACTCCATACCCCCTATCCTGATGGTGATGCTCTGTTCGTTCTTCAATCGGTCGATATAATTTTTGTACGTGGGATGTCCAATTCAATTGAATTTATCCACTTTTACGGTCAATCTATAACAACACAAAAAAAAAGGAAGAGAAAAGCTGCTTGCCGCCACTTTAACTATTGCATTTTGTAATTAAGCGCGTAGACCAGAAATTAAATGTTTAATGAGATTTAAAATGCCAGAAGGATGTTGCCAGTTTTTTTTTTTTTTTTTTTTTACTCCGTTCGTACTTTTTTAATGTTTTTTCCCGTTGCCCTTTTTTTCTGCTTACTTACAGCAATTAATTTAATCCCTCTCACTCTACAAATTACTGCACAGGGGGCAATGATTGAAAGGAGGGTAGAATTTCATGGATAAGGGCTGAGCTCGTTTTATTTCCTTCCATTTTTTTTCGCGGGAAGAAGAGTATATGTATTTATATAATTTTATTGCAGTACTATTCGACCACCACGGCCAAATATGCGATTTCGCTATATGAATTCTAGATTAAAAAAAAATATATTATGCAAAAATTTGTTTTTTAAAATTGAGAATTATTCTACAGAAATGAGGAATCTAACCCATATTATTGAAAGGTATGAGGGACCTTCCCCATTTCGGCAGAAATGTTGAATTTATTTCGATTTGCCTGGAGTTTACTGTTTGACGATATACAATATACATACATATGTACATGTAGGTATATACAGGGTGTGACAAAAAGCTAGGAAAAAATCATATGGGGGGGGGGGGGTATTTCCCTCCGCTTGCCGAGAGGGGAAATTTTCTAAAAAAAATCGTCTTAAAATAGAAAAAAACATTATTTAAAAACAACGGCAACACTAAAAATGTCATGCTAGAAGTTTTTTCCGTTATTTTCTTGTGTTTTTAATTGAAATTATTTGCGTGAATAGTTTTTGAAAAATTGATTTTCAAACTCAAAATTTTGAAAAAATAATGAAAAAAATGGCGTTCAAACTAATTTTGTTCAAAATTTTACGTAATAAAATAATATTCTTGTTTTAATTATTTAACTCTCCTATCAAACACTAAAAACCGGATGCCTAAATGTCTTTTAGTTTTTGAGAAAATTGAAAATAACGAAATCTACTTTGCTACTTAATAATTAGTAGAAATAGGATCCTTGGAGCAGCAAAATAATGGACGGGAGCAGTGTTGAATAATAAATACAAAAATACAAATTAATGACGTAAAAATTTGAACAAAATCAGTTTTAACACAATTTTTAATTTATTTTTTTTTCAAAAATTTTAGTTTGAAAATTAATTTTTGAGAAACACGCTGAAACAACTTAATTTAAAAAAGAAAATGAAAGGAAAAATATTTGGCTTTATTAAAAGCTGTAGCATGCCAGCTGTTACCGTTTTTTTTTATTTTTATTTTTTTTTTTTTAATTTTCTCAAAAACTAAAAAAACACTTAAAACAATTGAGCATATACTCTTCAGTGTTTGACTAAAAATTTATAGGAGCATCGAATATTAAAAACAAAAATATTACTTAACGTACAATTTTGAACAAAGTTAGTTTAAAAATACAACTTTTTTTCATTATTTGTTCATAATTTTGAGTTTAAAAAATTAATTTTTCAAGAACCGTTCTTTCAATTAGTTTGAATTAAAAACATTATAAAAGGACGGACTTTTGGTTTAAAAAAAAAAAAGTAGGTCTAAGGCAAGGCGCTCACTGAAGTGTTGACGAAGTCGAGTGGTTAAGGAGTATCGAGTGGCAGTGGAGAGGTGAACAAGTGGTTTGGCGATGGATTGGCGATGAAGTGATATGAAAGTGATTTAACGCACACTACAGTGGCAAAATACGTTCACCAGCTCTCGGTCTATAAGTCAATAATCATACTCGTATGTAGTAAAAAAATCCACTTCGTCACCACTCACTTCCTAATTGAAAATTAAACATGTTCGAGATAAGTGGCAGCAGACTGGCACCACACCACCTGCAAAATATCATGCCACAGCCACTCCACTTTGATGAGCGCGTCTTTATTCAATTACATAGGTTTTACTAATTCCACCTGCTACTTAGTCACCACGCCACTACCACTTCACTTCGTCGCCAGTTCGGTGAGCTTCTTGCCTAACATGACATTGTAGATAAGTTGTTGCCGTTGTTTTTTAATTATTTTTTTCTACTTTAAGTCGATTTTTTAGAAAATTGGCCCTCCCGCCTAAAACGGGTGGAAATAGACCCACTATCACAAACGGGTTTTCCTTAGTAAATACCTGCAAGTCATTTTACAAAATGTGTGTATTTATCATAAAATGGTTAGTGTCACACTGCTTTCAAAATTATGCAAGCTTTTTTTTTACCAAACTAAATTTGGAAAATAAATATAAGAACATTTAAATTAGCTGACAGAATTTAATGAAAATTTGGCAGCTATTTAGCTTGTCTTAATTTTCTTAAATTTGCGTTATAGCCGCAACATTTTCTTATCAAAATCTTTTTTTTTTTAACTCATTTATAGCTTTAGTGTAGGTTTATATTTATGAAATTTAAGATGCAAAGAAATAATTCCACAAAACTACTCTTTAACCCCCCCCTACTCTCCTCGCCTCATTACAGAATCTTCAAAACTTCACTTTGCTTAGATTTAAAAATCAGGCTTTAACTAATAAAGTTTCCTGTTTTTTTTGTTTATAATCTTAATAGTTGCTCTTCTCTAGACAACAGGTACTCAAAGAGCCTTTGTTTTAGTTTATGTTAATATAAATTTACAACAATCATTGATACATAGTTGCACATCTTATGAGGCAGTGTGTAATTTTAAGTGCTCTTCTCTGGTCATTATGGAATGAAATTTAAACCAATTTCCATACCAAAGAATACAAAACATATTTCAAGATTCATTTTCACATTTGTAGGTATTATGTACAAGTAAAAGCTGATTCAAGTTACAATCAAATTCTGTGGCAATTGAGATAAACGTAAGCTTTGATTTTGCATAAACATTTCATAACAATGTCTATGTTATCAAAATTATTGTCGTTTTATTCGCAAACCGAACCAGAACCACAATTATTGCTTTTCATTTCAAAATTTGCAAAATTCAAAAAGGTTTTGCCGGAAAATTTGCATAAGGTAGACAAATAATATTCTAAATGGCTGAGAAGCCTGTGGTTTTGTGTCTCTTTTAAGGGAAAGAATATATGTAACTTATTCTTTTTCAAATATATTTACACTCAGCGTCTCCTAAAAAGATTTCAGTAAAATTTGTAAATGTTTTTGGTTGGTTACAGCTGAAAAAGAAGAACAAATTTGGACCCTATAGCACCACCTATGGTTCAAAAGTTTGCTTTTATTGTAGGGTGAAATGGGAAAAAAACAAAAACTTGTAGTGCATTTGAGTTCGAAAAATTGTTTGGAAAATGACTTGAGGGTATTTTTCTTTTAAAAATTTTGTAAGGTAAAAATAAAAAGTAGAACTTTAAATCAAATCTCTTTATGTTTAAATAGTCCATTGAAATGTTACATTAACCTTGCATTTCATACAGGACAAATTTTTGTTTGATGGATCTGTAGAAGGGATCAGTGTGAGTGTAAAAACGAGTTTTCGGGGTTGAACTCCCCCCATTTGGATATAAAATAAATAAAAGAAGAAGATAATGATACTTTTCTTGACAATGGTCATCTTTTTTTTTATTATAACTTTTTTGTTTTCATTTTTACGAAAAAAAGTGTGTTAACATAATTTGTAGAGAATTGAAATCTCTACACAAATATGGTAAAATTTTGTTTGTGCGATGCATGGTTCTAAAGATATCACGAAGAACTTTTTACACCCCCTTTTCCAAAATGGCGGTCAAAGTAGGGGAGTTTAACCCCGATAACTCGTTGTTACACTCACACTGATCCCTCCTACAGATCTATCTTGTCCTGTACAAAATGCAAGGTTCGGCCAAAATTTTGTAACATTTCAATGGACTAAAAAGGTTATTCTTAGGAAATGGCCTAGGGGATATTTTATTCAAATTTTTACTATTTGTAGGGTGAAACAGGGTAAAAAGAAAACAAAAATGTATTGGTTTTACAAAAGTATTATCGTGTTTAAAAGTTCATTCTTATGCAATGGCCTTAATGATATTTTTTCAAAAGCTGAATTGAAGGGTGAATTGGGGTAAAATCAAAAGTAGTTTTCAGGTTAAAAAAAAAAATCTTTTTGTGTCGGAAGGTTTATTCTTATGTTGTTTTGTTTAAAAAAAATGCACTATTTGTGAGTTGAGGTGAGGTGACAAAAAGAGTTGATATACAGTTAAGTGAAATTAAAATAAAATTCCATTCTCTTTACTTTTTCATTTTTTAAGAATGTATCAAAAAAATAAAACATGCACTATCCACAAGCACCATCAAAAACATATTTTAATTTTTCTTTTTGGTTCTTGAAATTTAATTTGTATTCGAATTAATTTTATCTTTTCTCAAAATCTTTGTTTGTAAATATTTTTATATCAATCGAGTGATGCGAGGTGTAAAGCTGGTTACCTACAGAGTAGACACACAACAAAAGTAGTTTAAGAATTTATTATTTTAAATGCACCTGTTGCCATTAAATTGCCAATATCACTCGGTGTTCACAAAATATCTCTTGTGATATTTATTTTTGATACGAGTGTAGGTACTTCCGTTCGGTCTGTCTTTCACTATATGTATATAGAAACCAACACCACACGCACACACACTTCCGACAAAAACTATACCTTTTTTGCCCCCAGAGTGTAAGAGTAGGTACACTAAATTTCAAGCTTATTCAGATTGATGCTTCGAACTGTATAAACCGGCCATCAATTTCGAAAATGATTTCTGCTTAGATTGTGCTATATCATAATTGGTATGCTTACTGCTTAGGGCATTCTATATTAATGTCTAAGCAAATTTTACCTCCTCTTGTATACCTGTACTGTAGTGTAGGTTAAGTACCATGAAGGTAAAGAGGATACAACAGAATGGTTATGTATGACATTGGGTTCTGGACAATGTGCGTTTGTGTAGTAAATTTTACCCATACTGGTGTAGGTAATGTTAAAGTGTCTTTCCTAGATATGAAGTAGTTGAAGGGTTTCGGGTTTAAGTAGATCCACATGGTTTGTGAAAATAACAATAAGATGACTTAAATTTATAAGAAGGTATACCTACGAAGAAGAAGTTTGATATTGAAAGCTTGATCTAAATAATTAGCTTTATTGCAGAAATGCTGAAAACCTTCTTGTTAACCAAATTGAATGAATTATGACGTATTTAACTTTTAACTAAACGTTCCTATCTCGATTCTAATATTTTTTCCGAATTTTTTATTACACATATATGTATGACGAATTGTTCCTTTTTATCTAATAACTTTTCTGTCTTAAAAAATTTAATTAATTAATTAAAAATATCAATGAAATGCCAAATTATCAATTCTACATTTAACAAAAAGGAAGAAGTTTTTTTGACCCTACTGTATTCATACATTTGCTTTTGCTATATATCTATCATTTGAATAAGAAAAGACATTTATTATTGCAAATTTCTTTGAATTTCTCTTTAAGTTATAGTTTGACGTAATTTTATGTCTCTATGACTAACGAAAGGCATATTATTAATTTACTCAAAATTTGCTAGAACGCTTTGTCCATACAAATTTGTAACTTTATTAGTTTTTAATCGTTTTTTTGTTTCCAAAAAATATATTCAACAAACGATTTAAGTTTTTTATTAGCTGCATTTTATTTTCCCCCAGATCTAATCCGGATCAGATCATGATAATAAAACAAACTGGATCACAAATTTATTTATTTCTCACAGTTGGCTTTATTTGCACAATAAAATTGACAGAAGGAAAATTTTCACAAATATTATTTGAAATAATATTTGGTATTGAATGTTTAAAATGGAACAGTTTTATTTTTTTAGTTTAATTTTTATTAAGTTAATAGTTTTTATGTATTTTTTCCGTGCCTCGCGACGCGTCGTCTCTATTGAATGAAGAAAAATTCATAAAAAAAAATTGGAATGATGGCGGCATTTGTTTGATTTCGAGAATTTTTAATTTTATTGAGTTTTTTCTGTAAATCTCAGCAGTGGTACCAACCTATAAAATTAAAATATTGCTAGGGAAGTGTTCAAAAAATGGATTTCGAAATCCAAATCTAGAAGCAGACCTGGATCTTGTGTTGTTTTTGTATTACTTGTATTTATGTTTCCAAATCCAATCTGGATCAGATCTGGGGGAAAATAAAATACAGCTAATATGTATTTAATTTTTTAGTTCACTAAAAAAAAACTCACTGAGATTATTTCGTTTAAGGAAATGTTCCGTATAAAAATGTGGTGGATTCTACTAGCCCAGTCCAAAAAAAATTAAGACAAAGTTGAATTTTGTAGAAGAACTTTAATTGTATGCCTAAAGGCAAAGGGTAGATATGTTTTTTCTTGATGGTTTTCTCTTTTGATGGTAAAGCGCTGACTAATTGTTACATAACTTTTGTATTTTAAAAGTTAATTTAATGAAATATGCTTTTTTGCATAAATAATACTTAAACATATGCACCTTCTTTTTAACTTTAAAGACTTTTCAGAACTTACCGCGTTAAGAACTAGTAAGTGTAATCCCGTGACCTTGAAGAGTGTGATTTCTTTGAAACTTCGATTGGGAAGAATTAATAATATTTCTTATATTTAACGCGGTAAGTTCCGAAAAGTCTTTAAAGTTAAAATGATTTAGGTCCGCGAAAAGAATAGTTTAAAGTGTCATATGAACCTTCACCTGTTACCTTTCAAATTATGTGTAAATAGTAATTTTACGATTTCTATGGTCAAATCTTGCAAATTAAGGCAATATACACTATGTACAGTGCTGTGCAAAACATTTGTAACTAATATCACCTATTTAAAAAGCCCTACATTCGTCATAGAAGAAGTTGTAAAATATTAAATATTTGCATTGCAGGGTTTTTATGTATTATTAGCTGACCCGACGAACTTCGTTCCATTTAAGATTGATTAAATTATTATTAATGTTGTTTTGAAAGTCGAGCCTATCTATTGAAATAATGAAACTCTTGGAATTAAATTGAATTCATACTCCTTACGAGTATTTACATGGAAAATATATAAAAGTTTAGTCGAAGGCGTTCAGCCGAAATATGCGAGATAGATACAAAATCTCGCATTCGAAATTTTGCAATACAAAATCTCGCAATTTTTAAAATGCCACTTTTCATTGCAAGATTTTTTTTTGATATTTGCGAGATTTTTTCATGTAAAAATAAAATGCGAGATTGTAATAACCTGGATTTTGTAATTGCGCGATTATGAATTTGCGAGAATTCGTTTTTTCGAGATATTAAAAAAAAAAAAAGAATGCGAGTTTTCGTTATACAAAATTTTGATTTGCTCCAGAGTTATGCGCGTATAAGAATACATTTTTATTTATTTTCAAAGGGTATTCACGATTTTACGACTTTGTCGGTCGAATTTCCATTTTTTATCACGTTTAATATGTTTTCGTTGCTTCGTTTTTTAAATTTTTGCGGATCAAAATAATTGAGTTGTATGATTGTTGAATAATATCGTTTTGAGACAAAAAAACAAAAACAAAAACAACAAAAATTTTAAAACAACAATTTTGATGAAAAGGGCGGAAATAATATGTATTCTTCTGAAATTAAATCGAGAATTTTGAGCGACTGCAAAAAAAGAATTTAGCTATCTAAGAATGAAAATTGGATCAAATATTCTAAAAAAACGGAAAAAAATTATTTCAGTTTTAATTAGTGTTTTTGAAGAGCTGTACCTATGTACATATGTATCGTTGAAAAGTTTTGGACGTCCAATTTTAAAAAGTTATTAAAAAATATTTTTCATTGCTGTCAAAGAGCAATTAAACGCTGAAAATCTATTTGATTGAAAAAAAAAAAAAAAAAAACTAGGTACTTAATCCCTTAACTAGAAAATTGTCTTAAGTCTATACATAACATATATTGTATATATTTATTAAAGGTAAGAAAAACAGAAAAAATAAAGCATTTCTTACGTGAATCATAATCAAATCAAAATAAAAATTATCATGAAAGAACCGCCTAAGCCAGCCCCAATTTAGTCACACTGTCCATTAAATTTTAAGTTGCTATAAAATTAAATGAGGCTTAGTTA
Source organism: Epistrophella euchroma (assembly GCA_947049315.1). NCBI lineage: Eukaryota > Metazoa > Arthropoda > Insecta > Diptera > Syrphidae > Epistrophella > Epistrophella euchroma. The sequence continues at coordinate 43,504,658 of OX346248.1, forward strand.
TTAAAGCTCACGTGTTGTACTTGGCAGGCAAAAGTTCAGTGAAATTTATTTAGAAAAAATATTGGTTCCAAAATACAAAAGAAAAAAAAAAAAACAAAATAAATTAAAATTCGAACTCTTGCAAAATTCATCTAATAGAAAACAAGATCAAAGTTATCGAAGAATTTTATAGTGCATAGGTGGGTTGTTTTAAAAGTACCTAACAGAAAAAAAAAAAAAATAAAAAAAAAAAAATGGAAATAACTTGAAATTGTCACCCTTATAGCAAACATCAACCCTACCTAAGGCATGAATGACACTGGTGTACGAGTAGACATTGTAAACTAAATGAAAAATTAACACTTCATCCTGGGAGTCAACTCCACTCGGCATAGACACAGTGATAGTTGCATTTGTATACAGCCATCGTAAAATGTCACCAATTTGCTAGAAAGGTCGTTCGGCATTAGTTCCAGTTGCACACTGCACCCCCAACTTTCTCTCTCCCAGTGTCGTCTCGCTCTTTCTTTCCCATTCTCCCTCTCTAACTCTCTCTCTCTATCTATTTCTCTTATATTGCCAAGGGGTTGCTTTAGCTAGTTGCTATTTTTCTGCAACAGACGACGACACACATATTTGAATTTCTGGTGCAGTTGAACTCGTTTTACACGAAACATATGCATGTACTCAACACATCGGGGACACTACCAGGCACTAAAAAGCTCACATCACAATTAGACCTGCGCATTTTAACCGCCACTCTTATACTTAAAAAAAATGAGCTTTTTCTATCAAAAAACATAAAACTCTTATATTGGCGCCAGGGAGACGACCACACAGTCTTCTAATCGAAGCCGTTGATAGAAAAAAATTAAACCTTTAGCAGCTCCTGGTGTTGTAGTCTTTTCGGATATCCATATAGTCAGTTGCTGTGCAGCCTGCATCCTGCGAAAACCAGGACGACAGGTTGAGACAAAAAAAAGCTACACATTCCGAGGGTTTCGATTTTTCAAGGAGAAAAATAACAACCAACCGAAGGAAAGAGAAAGAGGAACCTGCTAAAAGTGCGCCCGCGCCCTTACCACAAACAGCACACATTTCAGCCCTCATTTAACCGGCAACGTTCCACGGCATACACAATGTGTTCTCGGTCGTTGTAGCTAGTGCTGCTGCTGCTGCTGTTCGTTCCTGCTGCTTCTGCTGGTACTTGTGCTGGAATTTTGTGGCCTCTTATCGCCCCCAGGCTGGAGTTCATTCAAATAGAACCGCACAGCTGAGTTTTCATTTAGTCGGTCGCAAGTTCTCGGAGTGAGTTGAACGTCGCTCGTATAGCACCAGGAGTATTAATTTCCATATCCACCTCCTGGTACACTTTCTTAATACAACAACAAAAAAAAAAAGAAGAAAAATAGGACTTGTGAATTTTTGAACAGTGTTTGTTCTTCTTTTCCCAGCAAGTGAATTGGAAGATACAAAAAAATTTATAAAAAGAACTCTCAGAACAAAAGGATTGACGAACACAAAAAAAAAAGGAAAGATTCTGGAGAACCACTAGAGTCATCAGCATATAATCCTTCAGTTGATCTGACTCCGCAAGAGACTCACCACCACCGCATTCAAGGTATAGCGCACCGGGGAGCACTAGTGATATGTTTTTGAGGATGACATGTCACAAGGACCTTATTTTTTTGTGTGTGTCCCTGTCATCATGGGTTAAATAGTCGAAGCTGCTTCTGGCTTTTGGAACTGTGTAGTGAGAACTACATACAAATTTGCCCCTCATGTGGAAAGATGAAGAACCAACCGTCCCCTTCCCATCGCAAAGGTGGGCATGACTGCGTGCAGAATTACAAGGATCACAGATAGATTTTTTTTTCCATCTGCTGTCTTCCTAGCCCAGGATTTAGTTCGAGGACGAAGAGAAACTGTGACATAACTATTAAAGTAGTCCCCGTTGTGTGCCATAAACTTTATCACGACGAGCGACGAACAAGCCCACTCTTCGACCCCGCAACCAACCACCAACAACCACCGAGACTTTGCCGAACGAACACAACTGAATTAATGTTAATTACTTTCAATTAAAAAAGTTCCTCACGAGACGTTCGTTGTTCGTTTTATTATACAAACTTATATTATTACATACATACGATCTATGACCATTTTTTGAGTGTTTAACTGTAAAGTGTTAAAGTTTAAGTGTTCGTGCTGAGTTCAAACTTTATCCTACTGCCTTTTTTGTTTTTTTTTTTTTTTAATGTCGAACTATGGAACTCGAAAAATATTAATGAGTCGATTTTTTATTTTTGGATTTACTTTGTGAAATTTATGGACCGAAAGTGATGCAGTATTATTTTTTGTTTCTATCCAGTAATTTTAACGTAATATTTTTCTAAGGAAAATAAATTCTTCAATTGATTAACGGAGCTGTATTATCATTTTTTTTTTAAATAAAAAGTTTGAATCTTTGTGTAAAAAGAGCGAGAGAGAGAGAAAGAAAGAGATTATATTTGTTGGCAAAGTTAAGCACTAAGAAAAATGTTATATCCGTATAAATCCCTTTATTCTATTTGTTGGAAAATGACACTAAGTGAAAAAGTTTACTTTACTGCGCCAAGTGCAATTGAGAGACAGAAAACCATGTTTGGTCGATTGATCCGGGCCAAGATGAAAATCGAGGTAAGAGAAGAAAAACACACGATTACTATATTTTACTTGATTTTAATAAATTAAATTTAAATTTAATAAATAACAATAAAATACAAAAATAAAATAAAATAAAATAAAATAAAATAAAATAAAATAAAATAAAATAAAATAAAATAAAATAAAATAAAATAAAATAAAATAAAATAAAATAAAATAAAATAAAATAAAATAAAATAAAATAAAATAAAATAAAATAAAATAAAATAAAATAAAATAAAATAAAATAAAATAAAATAAAATAAAATAAAATAAAATAAAATAAAATAAAATAAAATAAAATAAAATAAAATAAAATATATATTAGTAGATAATGTTGAATACAAAAGTAATAAATAATGAAATTAATTTAAATGAAATGATTTAAAATAAAATGTTTATTAATACAAAATTAAGCGCATATACATGCAGTCGAGGGACCTAGTGACTTCTATTTTATTGTATTTTTACAGGGTGTTCGGTATAAGGTGCACCGAAAAGCTAAAGCGAGTAGGTTGGGTTAAGACAAGAAAAAATCGTTTGGGAGGGTAGTCTATTCCTCCCGTTTAGGCGGGAGGGGCAATTTTCTAAAAAATCGACTTGAAATAGAAAAACAACGGTAACACTTCCACTGTCATGCTATTCATTTTTTGATTTTGTTTTTCATTCGAGTTACTAGAGAAAAGAGTTTTTGGAAAATTAATTTTTAAACTCAAAATTTTGAAAAAAAAAATTGAAAACAATTGTATTCTTTTTCAAAATTTTACGTAATTAAGTAATATTTTTGTTTTTATTATTCAATTTTAACCAAAGTAAGTTTTCCTTGAATTTTACTTCCATCGGTTATTTTGTTGCTCCAAAGATTCTTTTTCTACTTAATAAGTGTAAAATAGATATCATTATTTTCAATTTTCTCAAAAACTAAAAACATTAAGGCATCCGGTTCTTAGGGTTTGACTGAAAATTACTAGGAGCATCAAATATTAAAAACAAAAATATTACTTAATAACGTAGAATTTTGAAAACAAAAATTGGTTTGAACACAATTTTTTTTTTCAAAATTTTGAGTTTGGAAATTTAATTTTTTAAAAACTGTTCTCTCAAATAAATTGGATTAAAAAGAAAATAAAGGAACGACTGTTTCAAGTCGATTATTATTTATAGAAAATTGATAAAAACTAAATATGGATTCAAGTCTTCAAGTTCAAATGTACATAAAAGACTGATTCAAAAAATTAAATTTTCTCCAATTTTCAATGGCACAATTTTTTTTAGTTACGAATTTATTGAAATTATAAGCCGGGTTAAATTTCAGACGCTTAGATATATTAAGAGGTTGCTCATCGCTTGAGTATGTTTTAAAAATGCCCCTCACTTCTTATCTTATTAGTGCACTCCTTCCAAAGTTATTGAAGGTTTAAGTGCATGGTTTATTCCACATTTTTTTTGATTCCCTGAAAATATTTATGAATAGACAACACAACAATTATCAAGTCAATTTTTATGAAAAAAAAAAAAAAAATCCTTCAAATTGATTGCTTTATGAACCGAAAATAACGATAAAAATGTGCCATTTTAATTGTTTAATTTTTGTCTTTTTCCTTTGCGTTATATAATTTTTTTTCTTAATTAATTAATTTAATGGGAATCCAAAAAACTGTGGAAAAAACCATCCACTTTAACCTTGAATAACTTTGAAAGGAGTGTACTTATTAGATAAAAAGTGAGGAACATTTTTAAAGAATACTGAATTTCCTTTAAGAATACGACTCAATCATTTCCATACTACAACCGGTTGTAAAGTTATAAATTAAAGAAGCAAACAAAAGAAAACTTCTCATACCTAAATATACATATATGTACATTATACATACATACATATATCTACCAGGCTTATTATTTCACTAAACTCCAACCAAAGAGCTAGTGGCATTGAAAATCGGAGAAATTTTAATTTTTTTTGAATCAGTCTAGTACATATGTATGTACATACATTAGACTTTCGTTTACAATTTTAATTGATTTATCCGCAAAAAAAATTCATCACATGTCAAAAATTAATTTTTTGAGTAAAACAAACAATTTAGTTCAGGCAAAAAAAAAAAATGCTGAAAGAAAAACAAGTTCGAATACTTCGAACTTTTGTCGTGTTTTTAAATTTATTTTATCTGTGTTTAATGAAGAATGAAGAGTTCAGAATAGGGCAAAATAAAATAAGTGTGTGCAGACTATCAGGATAGAACAAAAAATGTATACAGCTTCGTACATGTTTTATGGAATTGACCGTTGCTTATCAGCTCAAACTCATAAATTTATTTGCAATGATTTTAAAATTTAGAATTTAACATCAATTTGCACTTTGTTCATATTATTGTTTACTTATTGAGTTTTTTTTATTTATTTCTAGTACAAAGATCTAAAAAAAGTATTTACTTTTTTGATAAACAAATCTCAAGCGTTTTGACATTTCTCGCTCACTTTTCCTCATAATTAAAAGTATGTCCAGGAAATGTATTAAATCATTCGAGTTAACTTTCTGGATCACAAAATGGCAGAATGTAATAGTTCAGGGTAAAGTATTTATACCCAAGGAAAACATGGACTCTGTCCTTTTCTGATATTTTCTGCGCAGAACAAATTAATTTTAAGACACCTCATTGTGTACACTATCGCACTATCAGCTATGGAGCTTAACTCACTGAAAAAAATTGTTTAGTTGTAGCTATAGGAGCTCAAAATATAAACGGTGTAGCATAATTTTTTTTATTCATTTATTTATTCAAATAATCTACAAAATAAAAATTATAAATTATTTTGTAGCCAGACAATATGATGCCGCCTCTTAAACCAAATTAAATAATTTTAACATATAATTGATACATAATAAATTTACATTTTATATTGAATTTGAAAGAAAAAGTTTTATAAAAAAAAAAAAAAAAGAAAAAGGTGTGTAATAATAAAAGAATGAAATAATTAAAATGTCCACCCTAACTTTTTTAAGAATTTTAATGTTGTTGGATAAAAATCAAATTGTCACAAAATTAAGAATGTTTCATCTCCAAAGACTTATTAAAAAAAAATTTTAAAAACGTGTTTGTTACCTTATTTTTTTTCCTAGTGTATCCAATAATTTACATTGATCAAAGGGCAAGTGCCCAGCCAATTTCTCGGCCCTACCTCTTTTTACAGGAACAAACTCAAGCGATTTTTGACGCCTCTGTAACTTAGGAACCAATAATGTCAGAAATTTCAGACTCGCCGTATTTGCTAAGCTACTCGAGCACATGCTCCTCACCAAATTTCAACTCCTTACCATTAGTGGTTTCGGAAATGTAGGACGTCAAAAATCGCGAAAACCGTAACTGACTGACTCACTGATTCACTGACTGACAGATCATCAAAATTATGGAGCACTTCCCGACACCGTATAATCTTGTAATTTCGCACAGACCTTGTGGTGTATACAAAAGAACAAATCAAAAATTTTGGATTTTCCTTATAGAGGGCGTGGTATCCGCCCACTTTCCAAAATTTCTATCAATTATATGGAGCACTTATGATTGTTATAGAGTGATAAAATTTGGTAGAACGGTAGGCCTAGCAATGAGGGCAAAGGAAAAAAATTTAAATTTGAGATTTATCATTTAGGAGGCGTGGCATCCACCCACTTTTCTCAAAAAAGTTATCAATTATATATATGAACCACTCTTGATTGTTGTAGAATGATGATATTCAGTAGAGCGATAGGACTTGCAACGTGTACAAAACAAACCATATAGGGGGCGTGGTATTCGCCCACCTCCTAAAAATTGTTATAAATTATATCTAGAACTTTTGATTTTCTTAGAATGCTGAAATTTGGTATAGCGATAGATCTTGCAATGCATGCAAAGGAAAAAATTAAAAATTTTAGATTTTTCATTTAAAGGGCGTGGATTCCACCCACTTTCTGAGAATGGTTACCAATTATAAATAACATTTCTGCTTGTTGTAGAATGATGAAATTCGGAAATGCAGTAGGGCTTAAAATACTTACAAAGAAAAAAATCGAAAAGTTAAGTTTTTTCGGACAGGGGGCGTGGTACCCGCCCATATCCTCAAAACTTCTATTAATTATGTATATGGAGCATTCCTGATTGTTGTAGAACCAATGAAATTTTGTAGAACGGATAGGGCTTGCAATGCATGAAAAGGAAAAAAATTGAAAATTTTAGATTTGACATTCAGGGGCGTGGCATCAACCCACTTTCTCAAAAGTGTTGTCAATTATATGAAACACTTCTCAATGTTGTAGAATTGTAGAATTGTAGAATTCAGGTAGAACGGTAGGGTTTATATTGCATGCTAAAGAAAAATTAAAAATTTGAGGTTTATCGTTCAGGGGGCGAGGCAACCACCCACTTTCTCGGAATTTTAAACAATTATATGGAGTTTTTGTGATTGTTGTACAATGATATTTGCCAATGCAAATTCATGATTTGATAAATTTTATTTTGAAGAACAACGAAGAACACAAAATTAAAAGCCGCAGTTTACCTTCTTATTCCTAACGCGGCGTTTCTCTCAGTAGATTTGTTTGTTTTCAGTATAATTTGGCTTAAGCTGTTGAGAATTATAACTAGTGCTTGTCTCTGTAATTGTAATAATCTGATAATCTGATAAATAAAGTGTGTAGGTATTCGGAAAATTCTTTCTACCAGTGATGAGGTAAATCATCTTGTTGCTAAAAGGGAATAGCGATTCTGCAATCTGTGCCTACGTTCTGTAACTCTCACATCGAAAAAATCAGTCGAGAAACGCTGAAAAATGGAACAAAACTCATGTATTTTTCAGTTTTCATCGTTTCTCGACCAATTTTATGCATGTGAGAATTATAGAACGTAGGCACTGGAGTCGAGTTTCATACGTGTAAGTAGGCTGGTTTGCGTTCATGTTCACCGATTTCTGATATCTATTTTCAAACACGAGTGGAGAAAAATAAAATCGCAGACAAATGAACATTTCATACGTCACATGGAAACAATATGATACACATTCACATAAAATAGAATTTTTTTCCGTCTGCGTAAACTGACCAGAAAAAATTTGTTAAATTTTGGTATCACTTAAAGGGAAATTGTGAAAAACACTTAATTTTGTCACAATTAGTTTTTTTTTTCTATAGTTACTTTTTTCTGACAAAAGCCAGTCTTTATTAAATATTTAATTTATACTTTGAATTTGTTTATAAAGTATTATCTTGTTTTTATATGATTTACTAAAAAAAGTATTTGTTTGAGTGAAACAATTACAAATAATTATAATAATTTGTTAAACAAAATTCTCTAGAGATGGGAAATATTAATTATTAAATGCTTAAACCTTTGAGAAATATAAACAAATATGGTATTTCGTTGAATATAAATTTATTCAAATATCTTTGACTTGACGATGCAGAAAATAATAAAGTTTATACAGGAAAGTGATAGCAAACAAAATAGCTGTCGCAGAATTAGTCACAAAAATGTGACTGTGACATGTGGAAATCACCATACGTAGTTGGTATTAAATTTGTACATAATGACTATCACTTATAACAAATCCATAGCCGATTCCACCCCATGTTTGAGCTACCATAGTCCCTGAAACATCAACTTTGTATACATATATGTATCAATACTTTAAGTGAATTCTTAGACCGATAATATGTTTGAGGTTTTGTGAATTTCCGCATATGTACGTAAAGAGTTTTCAAAATCACAACTAACCTTAACACCGAATCGAAATTGTTTATAAAATCATTTAATGAATTTTCTCTAACAAAATTCGAACCTTTACACAAATTAAAACCCGCGAATTTTGAATTTCAATTCATTTGACTTTATCAGCCCCCTGGGTGCTTGCTTAAAATCCTTAAAATTCACCCCCATCAACCACAATCACGTAAAAAGCATTCTTGTTCATGCCATCGATCCATACTGTGCGCTACATTTTATTTGTTTGCCGCATTTTCATGTGTTGATGATGTGTAAATCATCAACATTTATCCCCTCTCGATAATCATGGACAGCGGCGGCCGGCGGCGGCGGCGGTGGCACCACTCAACCTCAAAAACACTGAAATCCAATCGAAATGGAATTCCATTTAAAAATTTTCACCCAACAAAATGGATTGTGTTTATGGTCGTTGTCGAAAGTAACATAACTATTATGCTATTCAGGCAATCCGTGTAGTATATGATGCAAGAGAGATATTGAACAGGAAAAGGTGGTCCTTGTACGTATTTGTGGATGTGGCAAAGGTGGACATTTTTTGTATTTTTTTTTTTTTTGAAATTCCTATACTTGCATTGTTCTGTGGTGAGTTAAATCAGTTTTTGCACTTCAAGGTAAGGCTCCTGCTGGCAGGCAACAAAGGCTTGTACATTTCACTCGACAATCAGAGAGTCCTATTTGATCCTAGATTTCTATTTTTTATTTATTTTTTGGTCCTGCCAAAGAATTTGAAGGTGAAAAACATTGAAAATTTCATTTCATTTTCTCTCCAGTTGCAATGTGAATTGAAATTGAAACAACCGAAAAACATAGCGCAATAAGGAAAAACGAGACTCAGAGTGAGCATATAGTGAGACCGAAATTGAATTGAGAGTTTGACGACCGATAAAGTGACGTTTGGATATCCTGGAAATGTCGTTGTGTCAATATATATACAAATGTATATGTGAAGCCACAACATGTATAATTTCAATTTTGGTATTTTTCAAAAAAAAAAAAAACGAAAAAAAAAGAAAACACTTACAACATAGCCAGCATAAGATCATACATTGTGTTGCAGTGTGTGTACATAATGTATATCGTCGAGATAAGTGTATATTGAAGTTGTTACTTTGAGCAGGGATTTCAAGAAGATGTACGAAAGGATGAGAGCAATCTAAGAGCACGTACATATATCGGATAAGTGAGTTGGTTGAAGCTGAAGGATGTTGGATGGACAGTAGCTCCCTGAGGGTATATCAGGGATATCTATCTATCCATCCAGTAATAGACGGTGACATTTGCCAACGAAAAAGAGAGATTTCTTTGTAAAACAAAACGAACAAAAAAAAAAAGCAGAAACAGATACACGATACTTTTGGAATCCTTGAAAAATAAAAAAAAATTAGAAACTAAATATTTTCTTATCCCTCTCAGTATCTAACGAGGTTGAAATATATTTTAGGATATCACATAGATGCAATGAATATTTTTTTTTTTTTATTTTTATTTTTTTTTTTTTAACTTCTCTTCGTTAATTTATTATTTTACAATTTTCAAAGAAAATTAATTTCTAAAATATTCAATTTAATAAGAAAATAAAGTATCTAAGAAATTGAGATCTTATTATCGAAAGAGAGTGAATTATAATTAATTTCAATTTTCATCTTCCAAACTGAGGGATGCTCTGCTTATGTATACTTTCCTAAGTGTTCTTCATTTTAAAAGCATTTAGTTATGGTGTATCTGATTTGAAGTATATGTACGGGGGATATTTCTTAATTTTGAAAATTAGAATACATATTTAAGCTATGGGAAGTCGTTAAGTATTTTCTAATTCAATTAATTGAGATGTAAAAGACTTTGCTGCAGATTTTTTTTTTTATTAAGTTACATATTAAGTTTAGAAAGGAAATATTATTTTTTTTTTGAGTAATTTTATAAGGGATTTTATAATTTGGTATTGAATTTCGAAATTAAAACAGAAACTTTTAAATACGAGTATTGTACCTATTGTGAACTGAATAATGATACCGATACTGTTGTGATACAGAATTTTTCGAAATTTGTTACATAAACTGTTGACAAAAAAAATACTGGTTTTATACCGAAAAGATAAAAAAAAAACAAATAAATAAATTTGTTGGCGCCGTAGCTCATGGAAAATCAGAGGGCAGAGGGCAGAGTGACCATTCCTGTTAAGGGCATGCATGGAAGGAACTAACAAGTTTTTGCCGAGCCTCAACGGCTATTATAATGAGAGGTTATATTTCATAGAACACACTTGGCAGATTTTTTCATTTCTCACAAGAGCAGTACCCGTAAAAAAATGCCTCTCTTTGCCGTGAAACTCTTACGTACTAACCATTGCGCAACGAGTGGAGGACAAGGCTTTTAAAGTATTAAAAAATCGGAATTGAAAATTCTTCTGAAAATATTTTCTGACTCATAAAATTGCTGGAGATACTGTCAAGCTAGGTTTTGAAATCACATAAATTAAAACAGTCTGAGACTCAAAGTCAGAAGTATAAAAAAAAATAAAAAAATGGTCTACTTATTTCGCCTTTTGCCCGCATATTGCTTCTTTAATTTTTGAAATTCATTTTAGAAAGAAAAAGAATTAATTAGGTTTAAAATTTTGTTTTTCTGCTTGTCCGGGATAATCTTCGAAACGGCCGTACTCATTTCGACGTGACTTGACATATAGCTTCACAAGTTAGCAAGGAGTGATCTGGGCTACTTTTTTATTCCCAATTATTTAAGGGAATATTGCTGAATCTATGTCAGCATTTTTTAACTCTAATAAAATCCATCATTTTTTTTTTTTTTATTTTTGTCTCTGTCCTGGATAATTTATGAAATACTTGAACTAATTTTTATAGAACTACATACAGTACGCAGGCAGATAACTTTCAACAGTTCTAGCCAAAAAGCTATTAACGTCTCGTTGCAATATGTACCTATTAAAAAAAAAAACACTAAAATATTGACCAAATTATGGTTAAAATATTTATGTATTCGAAACGCTTTTAGACAAGTAAAAATCATCAATTTAAATTCTATCCAATCAATAATACTACTTATTTTAAAATAATTTGAGATAATTGAAAATTATTAAAAAAAAAAAATATCCGTAAAATTTGTTTCTTTTTTTTTTTTATATATATATTTTATATATAATTTCGAAGTTTTAATATTTTCCCAACGCGAGGTTTTCAAAAAGAGATTTTGTAAGGCGTTCAATGGTATCCATACCGATTATAAAGTGTGGTAAAACAGAATGCATTTCGTTGAACCTCACTCACTCTCAATGGATTCATATTTTGTTCCCAAAGATTTTAAGGCAACGCTTATAAAAGTAGAGCTAAGGCATAATGTGTGGAAGTTTATGTATAAAGGGCCTCTCCGAACCATCTTAAAAATACTAAAATTAAAGGAATGTCATTAATAAATAATAAAAAAAAAAAAATATTGGACCCAAATGACTACCTTGAGGGACGCCAGATGGGATACAAATATTTTCAGAATATGGTATTAGAGTGGTAAGATTTTAACCAACACAGAAACTTTGAGTGCAATCCAAGCGAAGACACAATCAAATGCTTTTACAAACTCTATGAATATTATATGTATCACTTCAATCACTTCAAAATTATCTAGGTATATAAAAAACAATAAATCTATTTTCTTACGCGTATTACTCGGCTTAATATCATCCGATTTGCATATTTCATGGGGATTTTTTTCATTGAATTCTGTTTGAATCTGGTAAATACACTACGGAGGCGAAAATTCGATGTGGCGAATTTTGTTCGGCCTAAAAATATGCATTTTTAAGTTTTCATGATTTTTTGACTTTTTCGTTCGAAATTCTATTACTTTCGGTATTCGTTATCGAGAACGATACACAAACTCCGCGTTACCATAAAAACACAAATATCAAATATCGTTCAAAAAGAAATATAAATTTTTATGTGTCTACATACGACATACAATATCCCCGATACTGAGACTTGCAGCTTTTTTGAAGATTCTAAGTGGAGTGGAAGTGTCAACAAGTGACTTACTGTGATTAATTTTTATTTATCTTTTGTTCAAAATAGAAAAAAAAAAGGAAACCACTAATTTTCAATAATATGCTCGAATTTTAGGTCAAAGATATTTTAATAGAATTAAGCGTAGCTGTCTGAAAATTAAAGCCAACTTAATGAATCTCAGTTTTATATGTTCCCTGGATGGCACTCCCGGTTTCGAGAAGGAGTGTCTCATAATTACTTTTCCATTTTCCATGATTTTAACCAAATTCATTAAAAAAATATATAAAAGCAATATTCCTAAGAATAAAGTGTTGCGTGAGTACAATTATACACATTAAACCAAAACACTGGACTCACGTATACAATTTGGCTTTTCTGCCTAATTACAACCACAACTAATATAACAAAACAACAACAAAAAAAAATCTAATAACACTAAGAAAGCACATATACCATACATATTCCAAGTTAACATCCTTTGGCAGATCTTAATGTTCCTTATAGTTGATAGCAACTATAACATAACAAAAGCCTTAGCGACTTAATGGAATTCTGTAAACACCACTGGGCGTCCCCATTAAGTCGTGCGCTCCACTCCGAAAAATAACTGTTTTGCCCCTAAGTCGAATGTAAGTTTGTTCTGCTCTGTTAATGATTTTTTTTTCACAAAATGAGAAGCTAATTTTCCCTAGAATACACCCTATGGAAAAAAGCAAGAACTATACAACTCTAACTGACTATATATGAAAACAGAATCTTGTTACTCATATAAGAATAAATTAGCACCTTTTGTCGAGGTGGCAGTGGGAATTGAAGGGAATAAACACGTAAAGCTTTAATTTAAACCATCACGAGACTTAATAAGTGGGTTTGAGTATGAACAAATATTTAAAGAAGATTGAGAGAGAAAAAGTAAATTCCTATGTAATCTATTCATTACAACTCCACAGGGAATCACAGTTTAAGCGTTTTCCTTAAACTACCCTAACACCATCCAAATTGCAAATCGCTAAGGACATAACTCTGTTTATAGGTACATCGAATGAAAACCAACGACATTTTGTCGTCTCTGGACTCCTCACACCTTAACAAATACAGCACATAAATCTTTCAAGACAAATGGTATTAAGAGTAAACACAAACTGCCATTATATAGATATATGTATATTGGTCCAAGGACCTGATTTTGCCCCTACAATACCACCCAACAACCAAGAGGTCTCTGTACTTTCGTATTCCTTTACATTATAAAGGATGTCTTCTCGGGAGATAAGTGTGTGATTTGTACGATGCCAAATGTTATTGATTGCTAATAAAATTTTCATGATTGTCTCCTGTGTTTCTCTTTACCTAGACACCTAGAATACCAACACCAAAAGGTAAAAAAATGGTAATTTTCCGAAACCATCACCCAATAAACTCGCAAACAATCCTCCTCAATCTCTCGTTACACATTTGAAAAGGACCTTAAGATTGGTGTTTTACCTAAATAGAACTTGATTTATATTTATTAGACGAAAAACATTTCCATTCCATTCCAAATTGCCAAAAAGTTAACGAATGTCACAAAAGAAATTTTCGAAATGTTATTTATTTCATGTCCATCTTATGCTCATCGCATTTAAGTTGTATGTGTATGTTTTTGTGTATTTGTATTGATGGGAAAGTAGGGGCGTGTTGGTATTTACATTCCTAAACTGTCGTTATAGGCCTAATGGGTGATTTTTTTGATGTTGTCCTCCTCCATTTATATAAAATGATGTAATCCTGATATCTGTCAGTGCAATCAATTAAGCGAACATTTTTTTTTCCAAATTTACCACGCTCACTGGACGGAGGGGAAGAGATATCACAAAAATAACACGACATATCACAGAGACACACTCAACTAATCAATAAATAATAAAAACAAATTACACATATATATGGAAACAGCATACATGGGCACCTACACCTACTCGTTCATATATAAAAACAGATATTAATTAGTGACTGAAAAACTGTCATTTCCAGGAGCGGGTTGGTAACAGTGCAAACCACCAACTGTCACTTAGCCCAAATTATTTTGGATGCGAGAACTTAAAATTATCGAATTTAAATTGTTACTGGATCCATGCTATCGTTGCTAGCGGTTTGGTTTTCATAAAATTGTCGTTATTCTCGTAAATCTTAAAATAGTCTTTTTTGGATCTTCCCTGACAGACACTTACATTGGAATTGAATAGATTTCTCGTAGAATTTTTTTTTTCAAGTTGAAGATATCGTCCGATTTATACGTAAAGTTGACCTCTTAAATTCAGCAATGACAAAAAAAAAAAAAAAAAAATGGGGCCCAAGAATTATTTTATCTCAGGGCCTTTTCATTTGAAACTTCGCCCTAGTTCATGTTGCATCCCATACAATCGGTTGATGGTTGCATTATTCACTAAATGAAGTAATTCTTATGACACGAACCAGCGATTTTTCTCTCTCTGAATATCGTAAATGGATATTTAATGCTGCGAATGAATTGTCACTTTTCGAATGTTTTGTGTGTGTTTTATATATGGAGATATATTTTGACATATGTACTTGTATACATACAACACGAAGAGTTGCATCGAAATCATGTGCAAACTGTATTCTTTATACCATGAACAATTGAACGTTTACATACATATTCTGGACCATCATAATGGTGCAAACAGAAATTTAAAATGTTAAATTGAATTACTGACTGGTTGATTACATTTTGGAAACAGCATAATAAAAAAAATTATTAAAAAACAGTGTGTAGCAGAAGAAAGTTTACGTTTATTTGGTGGTAAATTCGAAAATTTTGATTTAATTTTTTTTTTGTCAATTTTAGTGCTTTCTAATCTTATTTTGAATAAATTGTACTATTTTTTTTTTGTTAAGTTTTTCTATGAAAATAATTTTAATAGGCATGTAAAATTAAATGAACTACTTGACATTAGGATGATAGAGAACCCGAAAGGAGTTGATCCCGTAATTCTGTCTGTACCTCGACCTACAGCCTAAATGACTGAAGCGATTTTCTTCAAACTTGGAACTTAGGATTCTTAGATAATTTTCTCGAAAACAGTTCTAACGATTTTAATTTAAATTTTTGTGTGTAATTTTGTAAGTATGGTCTTCATTTTTATGAACAAAACAAAAATACCAATAACTGTTACTAACACGCTGACGGAAAAAAAGTATGTAATCAGCAAAAATGTAAATGTAGATTTCTGCACAAATACATTTTATAATCGTTACTTCGTTACATATTGGAATCTTAACTGATGACTACATTCATTGATTCATTTATTAGCAATGATGTACCCACCCAATAAATAATTCTATGGACCTATTAAAAAAAATATCTGTCAGTTATCCCCGAGGAGTTCTGACTATAGTTCTATACGTAACGACTACATAATTATTTTAAACCCACTAGCCATCCACAAAGCAAATTTTGTGCTGAGAACAAGCTACGTGCTTAGTCTTTATTGGCATTTATTGATGAAAAATGCTGTAAACTCAGTATAAATGTATTAATCACACCAACATGTATGTGCTGCTCACAAGCATCGTGCCATGATTCTATATCGACGTGTATTGGATACAGACGATTATATTCAATACCTACATGTCTATGGACCAGCCACCAGCCTAACATGTAATTACTCCATAAATATTTAAAACTCCCTAACCATCTACATAAAAAAGTGTATTCATCACAGCACGTTATATGCAATGTGCTATGAGTCTATAATATATTACGACGCGCATTTAAAACAGAGGATTTGTACTGATTACATATTTTATGTACTCATTACATAAATTTATACTCATTACATATTTATGTAATGAGTACAGTTTAACAGCCCTATTCTGCCATTGTGAAAGCTCAAAAGTCTCAAGCTCTTGTAAGGTTGAGTTCTTGTGAGGTATGTTATGATTCGATAACATTTTAGATAATCTGAGACAAGAAACTCACCACAGAAATGTGAATTTTTATTATGATTTATTTTATGGCCATCCCCATTAAACCAAGTTGTTCTAGCTCTATCAGCATTAATTTTCTTGATTTTTTTCTTTCGATTTGCGATTTTGTTTATTTCTTTTAAAAAATTTTCTTTCTGACAAGAAAGAATAAAATATTTTATATGACAAATATTGCGATTTATGAGTTATGAGGTGCTCAATAGGAGATCACAATTTCGATAGTTTTTGTAAGGCTCAAAAGTTGTGCAGGGTGATGCCAGCCATAATACGAAAACCTCACAAAATCAATCTTATCTCACCTTGTGAGGTTATTGTGACTTGTGAGGCATCAGTGAGGTTTGCCAGAATAGAGCTGTAAATGTATAAACATTTATAATTACATAAATATGTTGTCATTACATATACCACTGTACTCATTACATAAATATGAATATAAAAGACTTTAGAAATCTTAGCGAAATATATTATAAATTAAAAAATTAAATATTTCTCTTGAACTCTTGAGCTCAGGTTAAATTAACCTCTGAAAAATCTATGCAAAAAAAAAACAAAAACTTTCCCTTCCTAAAGATATGTAAGTTTATCATTTTAATAAAAAAAAAAATAAAACGATAAATCTGAACTTTAAAAATGACTCAATTAAATTATAATTACATATGTGTACATAATTCTGGAAATGCTTAATGGACCCAAGTTCTGTAACTTATCGTATGCATAAAATCGGCCGAGAAACGATAGAAACTAAAACAAAATACATAAGTTTTGTTCCATTTTTCAGCGTTTCTCGACTGAATTTTTCGATGTGAGAGTTACAGAACATGGGTCCTGGTTTGATATTTTTGTTCCTTTTTCAATATATGTACATCCAGACAATGTCCAACAATCAACTTACAATTTAATTGGAGAAATATATTTCGGTATTCATTTATTAAGTCCAATTTAAGCATCACCTTCTTGTATGAAATTTTATAAATTTTTAAGTGCTCCACAATGTCAATACTATTGAGGGTCCCCATACGTCATTGTGTCATACTAACACCTTCGTTCAATTTTAAATAACAATCGAATACCTAACCCTACATTAATAATCGTCAACAATCTAAAGTAAAGCAAATGTCAATTTCTCCCAAATAAAATAAAATAAATTTAATGGATCTTTCAATTACTCCAAGATACCTTCCAACAAGCAAAAAAAGAACTCTCATATAATTTAATGGCAAAGTTCCCCAAAGGAATATTCAATCGTCTAACAATTGCGAATTGTTGAACTATGTTGAACTATCTAATGGACTAGGGTGAGGTTTCTTTATAGAAAGATCTTTAAATCGATTTATTTGTGGTCAGAAAAAGCAAACCATCAAAATCAACACACAAAACACAAAACAAAACTTGAATACAAAACTCTCGTACCTACATATATCTATAGAGGTAGTAAGTCTAAATATTTGCCCAGTCTATGTCTCGGTTTTGGAAAAGTCCAAATGAACATTCATTTTCACATCACCCTAATGGATTAAAAGGGTTGAAAAGTTACAGTTAATCTGTCAGATATGTCCATTTTCACAAAAATCAATGAAGTACCTATATAGCTAGGGATTCAATCAAATTAGTTATTGGAGCTTTACCAATATTGGGCGTAGTAGAAGTCAATAAAGTGAGAGTCCCCATCTGTCCGTTGTATTCCCATCATATTAAAACCAAACCATCCTAACCACCATATAGGTATACATATGTCAAAATCACTTGTCCTGCAAATATGACTTAATTGAATATGAATGCCAGAGAACGAGTGAAACATGGTCCTGGAGAAGTTTCTGGCATTGACTAATGGACTGTTTCAAGTATGTCTACTGTTTTGTTCTTGGTGATGATGAATCACTTCTCCGAAGGTCTGTATATTTTTTTTTGTGTTCTTCTAAAACTATACTGATGAATTCTTCTATACACATCCAAATGGATTAAGTTTTTTGTCACATTTCAGACAGTTCCTATTCACAGGTGAATACCATAAACAAACAGGTTCATCACTGACAGAATATATAGGGTGAGGGAAATGAGGATCCTTTTTGGCAAATGAAAACTATATGCATGCAATTTCGTATATAACAATCTGGGAGATGTCATAAACTTATATTGGTTGGGAATTTTATGTGATTGCTTCTCAATGTTCCTGCCGCACTCATTTAGTTAGAAACGTCGTCATAAGAACCAAGAGTACACCAAGTTCCATTGCATATCTGCTCTAAACTGATGCTTGAAACAGAACTCCATTCCCTACATAATTGTTTGCACCAAAAGCGATATGCTACTGCTGCACCATGTTAGATTTCACATTTTCAAAAGCCAAACCGACATACTGACTTCATTCAGTCACCCAAATCCCAAATGAAAGCTGACTGTGCAGCCTGTGTCTGCGAGAGTGTTCAACGAGTGTGTATGTAGGTCTATAGGTATACATGATGCAGATCCTTGCCAATGACAATTTATTGGGACGAAATTAAATCAAAATCCTATGACGCAGATGAAGTGTATTGGATGGGAATCAGTTCAGTGGATGGATGCATTTGAATGGTTAAGAGAGATTCTTTTCAATCACAGACACAGACACCAAACCAGGAGCACTCTTTACTTCTTGCTCGCCCATCACAGTTCCAATATTCAGTGTCTGTATGGGAAGCCTAGATATATCTGCACCAAGTGCAATTGATGGAAACAATAGAAAGGCAACTACCTACTTCGTATATTATGATGGTGATGGTGACATCAATATTTTCAAGGATATGATGCCACCAGCACCTTGGTCCTAAAACAAAGAGCCATGCATATAGTGTGTCTCATAAAAATAAAAAAAAAAAATAGTAAAAACGGTTTCAGGTAACACAGCCAGAAAAACAGGGCCATCTGTGGTCTATACCTTCTCATACATACATACATATTATAGAGAATTGCACTTGTTTGTAATTTGATATTATGCTCATACATGATCATGGAACTGAAACGTCAAGAGGATGATGTAAAAAGCTTCCTTCCTTAGCCCAGAGGCCGAGATTTATTTTTTTTTTAAACCCTCGAAATACCTTTAAAGCAGGTGCGGTAAAAGAAGGAAGTATATCGTATATTCATCTTGCCAAAATCGATTATAGGCAGCCAAGTGGAAGAAGGATATGATGGTATACATTCTCATCATCCAAATAGGTACATGATGATAACGACGAGGAGAAGGAGGTGGAGGATAGATATAAACTTTCAATAGGGTACCTATAGGTACGTGTAACATAACCCAACTACCACAGGCTATCTTATTACATCGATTTTGGCAGGATAAAGAAATTAAGTCAAACGGTTGGCTAACACCGCATGCGAGAGCGAAACGTGGGTTGTACTCAATACCCGCACAGGATGGTGACTAGACCGATGATGGTGCTGATGACCCGCTAGCGATATTACTTTTGAAAAGGCAAATAATTTGGCTTGGGGATCTCGTTCAGTAAAACCTCGCTAAATCGAACAATAAATTCAATTTTCATAACAGATTTTAAAACATTAGGATTTTTTTTTTTTTTTTTGGACAAAATAAGTGCCAACCAAAGATGTGTTTATATAAATAGAGAATTTTTTTTTTCTGGATCATAACAGTTTTATTTTTCCTTAAAAAGGGATATAATTACTTAATTAAGGGATTAACAGTAGTCCAGGCAGTAAATGTTTTCACCTAGAAAAAAAAATCCAACCAGTTTTGAAACTTGGCACACTAATTAAGAGAGGCCTAATGATGAAGTGTCCCCATGAATCTGAGGCGAGCTCTAGCGGCAGGAATGTGTAACATGTTTTTTCGGTTTTTCGTGTTTAACTTAGAAACTGTTAAACAGAGAACATCTTCAAATGAAGATGAAGCCAGCACTCAATTTAGCACGTAAGACCCAGTGACTTAACAATGCATGCACAACAAATGCTACTATTTGAAATGACTTAGCTATCTTTAGGTAGAACTAGAGGTACTTAAAACTGTTGAAAATCTTTGAATAAAACTCTAAATTTGATGGCACAACAGCTCTTGAAGAACTAGAACCTAGTGAATAACAACTCTCAACTATTCCTATGTGCTTGTCTGCAGAAATGGAGGGGACCTACAAATAATTGTAGAATCTGAAGGCCTATGGCAACACATAAGCTTGGAGAATTTTCGCAATTTCTCGCAAGAGACAGGAGCCGTTTTTTTTTTTTTTTTAAATTTTATTAGATGGAAGAGGCTGGGGATTGAACCTAAACCTCCGGCATGACAGTCCATAGCACTAGCCATCATGCCACGGCTACTACGTCTATCGTTTATATTATTACCTTTTAAATGTTTATCTGGTAGATTTAGCTTATGTCCGTAATCAAGCAAGACAAAAATTAATGTAATATTTTATGACCTTTTGAAAAGCCTGATAAGAATAGAATTGATCAACTTAAACCAAAACATCTTTCTCTAATATGATCACTTAATATCCTTCTTTCATTCTGTTAATCATTTTTCCCAGATCATTGAATATTTTGAAAAATAAAAAAATTAACTGTCTGTAATCAAGTGAGCCAGAGTGTATCTCCAATACAATAAAACATTAATATTAATACCTTATGGAGTATACATCCCAGGTCTCTAGCTAATTGGAAAGTTAGTTTTAAATCGACTGCAAAGTTTTTATCGTACGGACGTACATAGAAGGAAGCTAAATGAATAAGAACGTAAAAAAGGATAAAAAACACTTTCTCACTCTTCGCCGAAATGTTTTAATCTCGAAATAAAATAGTGTACATGCAATTTGTAGGTAATGAAATTCTCTACAAAATTTATTATGAAGACTTTTTCTCTAAAATCACTCGTTAAGAAGTTATTAGCCTGCGAAGTGGGAAGAAACTGAAAATTTCACAAAATACGAAATTTTAGCCTTTTTTTGGCAGCTTCTCATAGCTTTGTTGGTATAGGTTGTACAAAAAAAAACTACAGAGACCATGTTTGTAGGAAATTTTGTTTTCTACAAGTTGCCAAATAACTTTTTTTTGCCAAAAAGTACACCAGAAAGAAGTTATGGCCAATTTTGAGTGTTTTTTTCAGGATTGTGAAGGGGGCGGATGGGGCGTGGTTGTGGAAATTTTTATTTTTCATCTACCTACAATATTACATAACATATCCAAAATTTAGAACTACCCGACCGACCTTTTGTAGGGTAAAATGTCTCTATTGATTGGACTAGGTCTTTTCTCAATCATACATACTGAGTATGAGTGTGTTATACTGTTATGTTATAGTCGACAAGAATGTAAGAGTTAAATGTAGTAGATTACATTGTTATTCTTATTCAATTAATTTTCGGCATTAAATAACCAAGTTCTTTTAAAATTGATCGAAATAGCGAGACTGTACTGTAATTAGGTTGAATATTTTAACAAGAAATACAAATTTTCCCATTTCACGACACCTTCCTTTGTGATTTTATTATTATTTAGATTTTTTTTTTTCGTTTTTTTCTCTTTACGAAATAAATGTGAACTTGAAAAGAGCTCTGGGAAAAATTTACTGTAGCAAGTGGGAATTATCGGTGTAAGAAAAGGTTTATAAATAAGAAAGACGAGCGTGTTGTTATAAGCCATTTCATTGAATGAGAAAATGAACATTATATCTATGTATGTTGGTAGGCTTATTATCTTTGTATTTTAGGAATAAAGAGGGGGAAACAAAAAGTATATTCTTATAGAAATTTGATTTTTATGAGGGTAAATTTTGAGGTCCTTTGAAGTTGATATACTTTGAATTTTTTTTTTTCTTTTTTTTTTTTGAATAAAAACAAAAGAAGAGATAAATGCTGGTGTTCGTCTTTCATCTTAATTTATATAACTTGATATTCAAAAAGGGTTCGGATATAGGTACTACTACAAAGGCGTGTTTTGAATTTTTCGTAAATAAATTTGCGCTTGAAATTGAAGCATACTTGTTTTTTTTTTTTTTTGTGTTTCTATATACAATTGAAGATGATGCCCGCGTTAACAAAGTCGTTGAACCTAGTTGTGTCAAATTTAACACCTACCTGTGAGGAGAGGGCTTATGCGAAATTCTTTTGAAAATAAATTATTGTTTAGAGTTTTAAAATAGGCTGCTAAGATTGAATGCCTTCGATACATATTTGTTTCTCTAATGGCCTATATATAACTAGCCGACCCGTGCTCGCATTGCTTCGCAAGCTTTAAATGTAATTATATGAGTAGGTAAAAGTATATCAAATGCTTCATGAGACTAACCGCAATTTCTACTATATTATTAACAAAAATTTTATATACATACTTCCATATGCTTTCCGTAACCAAATAGAGAATTTTATTTTCTTTCACTGAAACAGTTTCATGATGCCAACTATACATTTCCTTTTATAACTATTTTTTATTTTTCCCCTTGGACGGAAACTCCCTTAGTCACTGTCCGGCTAAGTGAGCTTTCACTGTATTTTATTCCTTACTACACTCAGTTGAAATCAGTAATGTTTCATTTTCATAATCTTTAGCAGCTTTCAGTAAACCTTTTTTTCATGCTGCTTTCTACTGAATGCACTGCCCATTTTCCTCTCAAAATATGTACATTCATGTAACACTTCGGTTCACTGCAGAAGAAGCAAAAAATAAACACACTGCGCACGGCAGTGGTGTGGTACCCATACTTAAAATATGTAGGTGTGTATGTAATTTTAGTCCGCTTAAGAAGAAGGAAAAAACAAACACACTACGCATTGGCCGTCGTCGTTACAAAAAGTCAACAAATGAGTGGAATGAAAGGAGGAATAAATTGAACAATTGAGTGGACAGAGATTCAGAAGCAAATACACAAAAGCAAATGCACAAAACACGGAACGATAATGAAATGGAAGAAAGCAGCAACCCAGTCATTGCGATTGAATCGAATTCATAAATGCAAAAATACAAAAAGTTGATAAATTTATAATTAGTAAATAAATTTTTTTCTCAGCTTAGAAGTACAGTTAAGAAATGATTAAAATTTGCATAAAACTATTGACTTTATGCAAAAAATCCCACTTTTGTAAAATATCAAGCAGGTTTAAAGGCATAATTGAATATGTCGGTCAACTTCGACAAAAAAGTGTACGAAATTTACTTAAAAGTTAATAATCTAATTCAACAAATATATTTAACAAATAAAAAATATCTATTTACATGCTTCAAAGAATAAGAAAAATTATAAAATATGTTTCAAGTAAATCGGCTGAATACTTTCTGAGAAAAACGCGGACAAACAAAATATTTGTTTCGTCTTTATATAATAGTAATGAAAAAGCCCTTTGAATTATTTAACAAGTTGTTAAATCTTTAAATGATGTTTGTTCCCTACAAAATGCGTCATTTAAAAATTTAAAAGCTTGTTAAATATTTGTGAATCCGGACATAAAAACTCACAAATATTTTATTTTGACTTTTGACGTCGGCCACGGACGTAGTTTACTTATTATACCAACGTCTTACTAAGTAAATGAATATCGAAGGAAATGAAGAAGTCCAATGTTCGAAAATATAAGCTAGTTGATTCAAATGCACTCGTCAAACAACAAAACCTGCACTCGATCGACATGATCACGTGACCTTCGGTAGCGCAGTGCGTAGTGCACTTGGCCCGGAGACGCTTGGTCTAGGTTCGAGCCTCAGTGGGTCAAATGGTTTTTCGAATAAAATTGAACATAAATAGACTAAGCACCACTAAAGGAGTCTGATGATCGGCCTGGCGACTGTCAAATAGCTATAACTCCAGCCTATAAAACTTGGTGGTAGCTCACTCAAGTTGTTGTTCTTTCATTCAAACCTTCAAAAAGTGCGAATGACCTAGAAATGATACACTTGATTTCTGAAAACAAGAAAAAATGAGAGTTGAGTTTTCATCATTATCTATTAAAAAAATTTTAATTTACAATTAAATTTAAATATGTGATTAAATTTTTTGATTACATTATTGTGATTGAAAAAATCGATTACTAATTACATTTATTTAAAAAATTCAATTATTCACATTCAATTAAGTCATTTATGTAGGTTATCAAAAAAAGTAATTAAAACAAAAAAAAACCTTTATGATTACAAAAATATTTACATTCAATTTATATTTGTATATTTTAATTTTAAAAAGCATTAAAACGTAAAAAGTGGAAAACTGCATATAAGCAGGGTGTCTACAAGTTGCTCCTGTTATGCTTTATTCATTTGTTATTTTTAAATGTAATTAACATTTTTTTGTAATTATGTAAATACAAATTATGTAAGTAATCAATAACTCAAAAAGTAATCAATAACTCAAAAAGTAATCATATCTGTGTAGGTACCTACTTTTCAATTACATTAAATTAAATTTTCAATTATTTATCTACATGTAGGGGAAGTGGGAGCCAGACCGCACCTTTAGTGTTTGATTGCCTTGAAACCCATTGAAAACGTCTTTTAATAAAAATAAAGTTTTTTTTTCACTAAACCTTACATTTCTTCCAGAACCTAAAGTTATTATAATAAATAAATAAATTACTCAAAAAAAGATAATAAATTTTTAGGCAACATTGTCAAAAAGAATAGTCGCAGATATATGTGACTTCTTCATCTGCTCCAACTTCAGCACAAGCTTCAAGAGCCCACCCAGGGCACATGGTGCATTTAATTTACCCATTAGATAGATTCGATTTGAAAAAAGCTCCAAGCTGAAGATGCAACCCCAATCTGGGAACACTAGTGTACTCATCTTCACTTTAAGCAAAATACCTTGGAGCTGTCAGTTACCTTTTTTGCCGGCATTTACGTTCACTTGCTATTATTATTCTTTTGTCAGCAACCAGAGCTTCCAGCTCAGTTTTATACGGAATACTTGGCGGCCAATTGAAGGTGCCTTTTCAATGGGTGCTTTACAATCTTCTTGCAATAAGAAAGGTTTGGTATGGGCTCTTCAGTGACTTCTACCAAAGATTTTTCTTCAGATAATGACCTGTTGGTTGTGAAGTAAGCACATACTAAAACAGAGGGGCAATACCGCTCATGTGCGTTTTTCCGAAAAATCACGAAAACTACCGTAACTTCTCGAATTCTCAACCGAACTACCTCATACTGGAAGACATGATCGATCATACCAAAAGCCTTATGTTTTCCATTTCCATTTTTTTCATACAACATAGTACAAAACCCCATGTGCGGTCTTGCCCCCACTTCCCCTAATTGAAAATCGATTGATCGATAACCCCAGGTGGCTAAAAATCAAAAAACGATGTTGCCCATTGTTTTAAAAGTTCTCCATTTTGTTTAACATTCTAATATAACACTGGGTTTTAAACAAAAAAAATCTGGGTGAATTTGAAAAAAAAAATTAATTAAAAACTTCAACAGTAAAAAGACTTAAATAACATAAAATCGATGGAGGGGTTATTATTGGCAATACCAACATGTTAGTTTTTTTTTTTTTATTTTGTAAAATTATGAGTTTTGAGCAATTCCTGGATCGATAAGTACTTAAAGCTTTATAAAGTCGTCAATTTTGTTCCTATTATTTTGAGTCTAGGAATAGTACAAATTGATTCTTCCCTTTTTTAATTTAATTTTCTTAGGCCCGTTTTTTCAGTGCTAGATTGAAGTTAGGAGAAAGTCTGGATTTACTGAAAGATTTGGGTCATCTACAATTAAACTCAAACAACCGACTTGATAGCCAGACCCAGGCGAGATATAGCCAGGGTCACTGGCCAATCGGAGAACATGCGGCAAGGCTGGGCATTCCTCACAATACTCACTGTTTCGTAGCTGTGGAGAACAGCAGGAAAAGGAAACAGTCGTTCATTTCCTCTGCAAATGTCCCGCTTTGGCAAAAACGAGATCACAATCATTGGGAAAAGCATTTTTCAATGACCTCGACGAACTTTTCGAACTGAAAATCAGGGACCTGATCTCCTTTCTCAACGCAACGAAATGGCTCTGAGCCAAGCTCGGTCGCGTCTGCACAGTCTTCTTAGTTTTCTTAATCAGTCTCCTGAGACCACGAGCAAGTAGCTATAGATTACTGAAGCCTACAAATTGCCTAGCCTGGTATTTTGTCTGGCAAGTTACACTTTAAATCCGTTTTCTTTATAGGTCACGCGAGTTTTGGTATCAAAATGGCGCACCTCAGCGCTAACTGGGTCTCTGAGCTAGGTTTTGCTCGGGGCCGCCATTTCTACGTACCTACCTACCTGGATTTACTGAACAGATGTTTTTGAAGTTTTTTCCTCCGAATTTCTAAGCTAATATCCATAGTTAACTAACTGATTTAGTTTAGCACTGAAAAATGTAGCCTTAGAAAATTAACAAATGCTCTACAATCGTGCCTGCCTGTGATAGAAAAAAACCTTGGTTGTCTATTAAATTTAGTTAAATGAAAAATATTTTTGTTTGATTTCACGTCACGAAATATCGCTCAGTCTTAGTCTACATTAATTTTTCAATGAATTTTTTTTTTCAGCTTTAAACCCCAGACTCCTTATTAAATTTTCCCTTAATGTTTTTTTTTTTTTTTTTTACAAATCCAAAATAGTCTTATCTTTATTTCTATATTTCCAGAGCACTTTTTTTTAATAAAATTTATAACATGAAATGAAGACAGGCAATAAAGTTCAGATGGATATTTATGCAAAGTAAATTATTCGTCGTTAAATGTGTTTTCGTATTTTCCCTCCCAGGTCAAAAGTTTACAGTCAAGCCCCCGTCCTATAATATGTGTGACACTCTAAGAACCTTTCGAGGCTGATATACACCTTTATACAATTCCAGGGGGTACAACACGTTAGTCGCTATGTGTGGTAGATAGGTATATTACGAAGTGACAGTGAGACTGCCGTTGAGCGCCACGCATATAGTTCAAACTTTCAAAGCATATCACCTTTTTTTGTGTGTGCTGAAGCTGGATGCTGTGTCGCAAGCAAGCAAAATATAAATCATAAATTAATTTTCTTCCAAAAGTTGGATGTTGGTAAAATTAACCGACGCCGACACGTAGCTATAGGATATAGATATTCATATTTTTTCATTTAATATTATTATTTTTTTTTTTTTTTTTCAATTTAGAACCCTTACAAACAACGCACAGAGTTTGAGCCTGCCCTCTTTCTCTTCTTGCAAAAAAGCCTTTAAAAGATCAGCAAAGATACCTATTAAATTTTGCGTTTAGTCCTGGGTAGCTTATACCACACTCGAGATGTTGGCTGCCACGTTGCGGCAGTGTATCTTTCAATTTCTTCTATTTCTTTCAACCAACCAACCAAAAAAAAAACGACGATGATAGTGATGGTAATGTTGATGATGAAAAATCACTCGAGTGTTGAATATATAAATATAAGTAATTTTTATAAACCCTCCTATGGCTGCACTTTTTGAGGTTAGGGGTTATTTAAATGATGATGATGATGATAACGTTACGCGTGAGCTCTAGAAGTGAAGTGTCAAAACGTTTTTGCCAAAAGCTGTCACACCAAAGGGGTGCAAAGGATGGGTGGATATATGAATTTAAGTATACGAAAACGTTTTTTAGGGGATCCCTATACAGATGAGTAGACATATAAATTTTTCGTAGACATTTTGTTGCGAATTTACGAGCTTATAAATGTTTTGAAGTAAGAGGAAGTGTAAATTCGTTGATATTTCTATCTGTATCCGAGTTCCGTGGATGGTTTCATGAGGCATAAAATGAGGCTTTTAGGAGGGTTCCTGTTGAGACAAAATAGAGTTCTGATGGCTGTGTTAATTCAAAATATGTCTTTCATTATGGAATTGTTTGCTGGAGCTATGAGTTTTGTAGATTCATCTTTTTATTTAAGTGACAACAACTTATCTTACATTTTCATATGAAGTAAATTGGCTATGAGCTGACATTTAAAATGAACTTAATGTTTATGAGAAATCTGAAAGGGAAAATTAAGATTTATTTAATCAAAGCGATGTAGGTATGTATCTCTAATAAAACTGTTGTTTTAATGAAATGTTTTAAATGTATAACCAAAGGCGTACGCATAAAACCGATCGGTACAAATTATAATAATAAGTGAAAAAAAAACTAAAGTATATTTTTAGAAATCTTATTTGGCTAAGGCATAGCGCTTTTCTTTTCTTTTATGTACTCTCCATTTCATGGCTCTATCTGCTATCCAGGTTTAAAAGTAAATAAGGGCTTCTCTTATTGATTTTTAAAAAACTTAATTACATGACTCCGAGCAACCCACACTTTTAAGTGACGATAACATAACAAAAAAAAATAAAAAATAATATATTTTCTATTAACAAAAATATATAATTTTTAAAATTGTAAAGCACTGTTTTACAAAATTTTGTAAATAATGAAACAAAATTCAAATTGTTTTTAAAATTGTTCTTCTTTCTTTATTTATTATTTTTATTTTTTATTTATTATTTTTTTTTTATTATTCGCAGAATTTTGTTAAAATGAGTTTTGAAAAGTAGAATTTTGAAAAGCAAAATTTAAAAAAACAGAATTTCGAAAACAAAATTTTGAAAAGCAGAATTTTGACAAAATTTTGACCCGTACAACCCTCGTAACGTAGATATAATACTCCAGTGTAAAAAAAAAACTCCGTTTCATTACTTTGACTGAGAAGGTACATTTTAACAGCTTGTACATGCATATTAGGGTGTCCGTTATTTCCCAAACTCATTTTTTGTTTGGATCAGACGCCCCTGTATAAAAAGTTTATCCCCTACAGTAAATTTATTGACGGAATTTATGAACTTTTTACATAGTTTTTTTTCCTCCCGAACAACTCCAGATAGCTAGTTAGTACAGAAATCTGCCAAAAATTTGTATTCTTTGTTAATTTTGAAGAAAGTATTGAAACGTTTTGTTTGTAATGACGAACGACATGTTCAAAGAAAAATTTTAACATCGAAGACAGTTTATAAAATTAATATTGTGCATTACTCAACAAAAAAATGTACGAAAGTAATATTTATTAAGGGGTGGGAGGGGGTGGGGGGCTCCTCCTGCATACGCCCTTGTGTATAACACAAGAATGTGGAATGCTTTACCCGGCTCAATATTTCCCCCCCATTGCGATATCCAGACATTCAAAACCAATGTACATCGGTTTCTCCTTTTAAATCGTCTTCAATTTTCCTAAACGCTCGCACTAACAAAAAGACATGCACATATGTATTAAGGACTCTTGAGAAAACTAAATTGATTCAAATAGGAAGACAGGAGGTTTCTGTTTTTAGTTCTAAATTTTTGAAATTATCTTTGAAACTTTTTCATCTCCTCCATCTATGTTTTGATTTTTATAACTTTTAGTAACTGCTTTATCTGTTTCTTCCTATCCCTTAAGGCTTTTTCTATCAGTATCCAAAGTCGTTTAAGCTACTTTTATACATCCTTTTACTCTTTGCCAAGTTAACTTTTATGTTTTGATAAGTTTTTAGCTTAAAGGGATATTTAAAGGAATTCATGTATCAATAAATTAATTATATTTATTATATTTAGGTAAAAGTTACAATGATAGGTACCTACCTATCTTATTCTAGGAATTGAATTTTTTTCAAAATGCTTTTAATGCAAAAAATGTAAGCTTCTTTATTTTATGTTTCGTAGGAAGCGTCCAGAGGGCAAATTTGGGGTAGGTAAGGATTATGTGATGGCTGTCAACAAAAAGGCCGAGAGTACTAGGAATTACAAGACTTGTATTTTCTGTCCCAATTTATTTTTGTAGATTGAACAAGATTTTTCAGAAAACCAAGTATTTCGTTAAATACCCAAACATACGTCAACCGATTTATCGTCTTAAAAAAAAGAGTAATGGGCCTTTTCAACGATTTATATATATTTGTAGTACAAACTTCCAATTTTACAAGTTTTTTTTAAAGTTTGAAGATCGTCTTTGGCAACTGTCTTACTTTTTATTATTTTTTCTTTGGTACTTATTTTTCAAGTACTTTTTTATGAATTGTTCGGGACCACCTTGGTCATACCAGTTAATACGTTTTAGATTTCATTATATTGTGCTCTGGAAAATAATTCCGATACACATTTTTGCCTTCGTCATTCGAAGGAGTATCAATACAGAAGCCGAAAACCGTGTTTTCAAAATTGCAGTGTCGCTTGGCCGCCATTTTTTTTTTTTTTTTTTTTTTTTTTTTTTTTTTTTTTTTTTTTTTGGAGTTTCGCATGGTGTATTTTCACACTATAAATATCAAAATTTAAGAAAGAGAGAACCCTTAAGTCATTAAACAAATAAATGCATTTGGTGGCACAACAATTCATGAAAAACCAGAGCAGTGACTTAAAACTCTCATTCATTCCTGTGTGCGTGTCTGCAGGAATGGAGGGGACCTACAGTTTTCATTAATTTAAACTTTCATCAGTTATTTTGTTGCTCCAAAGACCCTATTTATATTAATAAAGTAGTTAAGTCGATTTCGTTATTTCCAATTTTCTCAAAAACTAAAAAACATTTAGGCATCTGGTTTGTAGTGTTTGGCTAGAAATTGAAAGTAAAAATTTGAAAAAAACATCAGTTTCAACACAATTTTTTTCAAAAATTTCGGTTTGAAAATTAATTTTTTGAAAAAAAATTTCACTAAAATAACTTTATTTAATTTTTTTTTCTGTTTTAAGTTTTATTTTTTAGAAAATTGCTCCCCTTCCGTTAATTTTAATTTTCTCAAAAACTAAAAAACTTGAGCATTTCTATTCTTCAGTGTTTGACTAAAAATTGATAGGATCATCGAATATTAAAAACAAAAATACTAAATAACGTATAATTTTGAACAAAATTAGTTTGAACACAATATTTTTTTAAATTTTTGAGTTTGAAAATTAATTTTTCATTTTTTTAGTTTGAAAATTCATATTTCAAAAAAAAATCCCTTAAATAATTTAAATTAACAATACAATAGAACAACAAACTTCTGGCTTAACATGATATGATATTGTAAGTGTTGCCGTTGTTTTTTAATTATTTTTTTCTTCTTTAAGTCGATTTTTTTTTAGAAAATTACCCCTAACGCCTGTGGGAAACCCTCTAATACCTACAATTTTTTTCTTGTCTCGACTTAGTCTATGCGCTATAGCTTTTTGTCACACCTTAAGTGAATCACCCTGTATAAATAAATAAATGATTTGTTTCCAGAATTGTTCTTAATTTTTTTTTAAATGAGTATTAAATTTTACTTTATCATTCTGTACTGGCCGGATGGCCGTGACTGTCATTCCGGAGGTCTCGGCTCGATCTCAAGCCTCGTGCAACTAATAATAACAATAATTTAAAAAAATGGCTACTGCCTCTTGCGAGAAAATTGACAAAACCTCCAAGAGTATCTCTTGTCATCGTGAAGTGCCGCTCACCTTAGCCGTTCGGATTCGGCAATAAACTGTAGGTCTACACCGTTCCTGCAGACGCACGCACACAAGAATGGTTGAGAGTTGTAAGTCACTAGGCCCTAGTTCTTCATGAGCTTTTTGCCATCCAATCTATTTATTTATTTATTTATTAAATTTTTTTATAAATCGTAACTTTTTAAATATTAATCTATTTTTTCCTTTCATTTCAGGTAAGTTACTGATTTCTAAATCGAATTTCTACAAACTAAAATATAACTCATGTAAGTAAAACTATATTTACATCATATATTCGCAAGATGTCAATTAGCGTTTGATTGAAATGTGATAACATACTGACTAATGACAAAATTTTGATCCTCCGAAGTCATAAATTTATAAAAAAAAAAAAACACCACGCCCATATTAACTTATCATCAAATCTAACAAAATCACATTAATTTCATGAGCTTATTAGAAAACCGCACTGACAAAACTGAATCATACACAGAGAGCGTTCCTTATATGTTCATTCATTGTCAATAATTTACCTAATGCAAACCATTGCCTTATTCACGTCCTATCTTCGCACTCGCTCTCTCTCTCTCTCTTAGCACATTACTCAAGTTCTGATGGCTATACCAAAACGTGGCAAAATGATTAACATCCGACAGAAAGACCAAACCCAACCATCTTGCTATTCTTTGGCATTATAGAGCTTACACAATCCATCATTTGCCCCGACCAAAAAAAGAGCAATAAGGCAGGTACAGGAAATTTCACAAATGGTGATCCAACTAATATGTTAGTCGGACCACCGACTCTATGCACTCCATCTTTCTTTCCTATTCCTTATTCCACCACCACCACCGCACCGGTCCCGTTCACGTGGATGGCGGCCGTGTCCAGGACGAACATCCATCCATCCTACACGCGCATACGAAGGCTTTTGTTATGAAAATACTTCGCAGTCTATATTCAGGGAAAGTTTCTCCTTTCCCTTTTTCCCTGGCCACTGTTTAGGAGTACCATTGCGGAGGTAAATTAAATACCTAACCTTCGGTCGGCTCTAGATCCCTGAGTTGGCCATAAATCACTCGAATTATAGGCTTCGTCGAGGACTTAAACAACTTTGGCCTTAGCCAAAAGGTTATAGCCGGTGTGCGATGAGTGTGTATCGGGTAAAAGCTGACGTAAGGTTAATGTCCGTCCATCACTAAATAGCCAGTGTCGCAATATAGCCCAGTAGAATACAGTAACCCGGATACTTTTTGCTGATTTCTGTAGAAAATTTGCATGAGCCAAGGATAAAAGGGTGGAATATGGATTCCCAGGTGTTTGAGACCGCATGCATAAATATAGGTAGAACAGCATCCTTCGTCTGGGGCTGAGATGAAAGACAACACTTCAACTTGTACAACCGCATGACTGTACGACTGATGCAAACACTGAGGTGTGCCGACACTACATGGACTGCAAAAGCGTACAAATGTTAAATTGCAAATAGATGAAACGGAAATAAAACCAAAGGAACCAGGCTGCATAGAGAACAGGAAAAAAAAAAAAAAACTACAACGACGGATATTACATATTCCTTTTTTGTGGTTGTGTTTGCTGATGGTACACAAATAAAATTCAATTGAAGGCCAGGTGAAACCCAACAGCTGTACGAATATCATAACTTTTGGAATTTGGCCTATTTCGATTAGTCCTTAATATTTCCACTTCTTTAGATTTTTCCTTACAAATAAATATCATCTCAACCCCCATACCACCATTCACGGCCGACCAGACATCCCAGATCTATTTTGTAAACATATTTTCTTCGTTTGGCAAGGATCAAGGGAATTTATATGTTTTAGTAGCCGTGCCTAAAGCTATGTCACATTGATAGGGATTATACATAGAAGGATGAAAAAGGGTCTACTTAATATCATCTTATAGGCATAGGTATGATAGAGGCAGGAGTGGAGATATATTATAAGAAATATCCTAACTCAGCATGAATATTTGGCATGATAAATATTTATTGTTGGGTCAACATGTGTTCGAGGGAATTTGATCAGGAAGAGATGGAAATTTTTAACAACCGGAAATCCTACGGGAATTTTGAGTGTTGTCGTCATTTTTCTATCCTATCAACATAAAATTCAAAGGCAAAGTGTCATTTTGAATTGGGACTATGATGGGTTGAGTGATGTACTTATCCATTTGATGATTGATTTATTTATTTAATTATATTTTTTTTTTTTTTTTTAATGTTAACTCTTCAAATTCCTTGCTTAACTTCATTACAAATAAATTTGTGTACAAATTTTGATATAACAAAGAAAAATGTATATAAAACAATTTAATAGATTGGTATTGTTATTAGTTTCTTAGTCTAATAATATTAAATTGGTCATCAGAAATGTAGTAGCTTTCAAGGTTTTGATTTTTATTTTGAGGACAAGTTTTGTGAATCCCCTTGGAGCCTAAATGAAAAGCCGAAATGAAATTTCTTCTTGAATGTCCATCACGCTGAATCTTGATGCACTGTTCCTGTAGAATTTCATGCGATAAAAACCCCCTTGTTCTCAGTCCATTGTGTCTGTTCTTACTTATTTGTGTTTTCCTTCTTACAAGTGTTATACAATTGTTTAAACCCATTTCCGGCGCGCGGCTAAGAGTTCCAGTTTACTTAGAAACTTAAAGTTTGTCTACCTACTGGATATTTTTTGTGTAACTTACTTACTTACTTTTACTTTAGATGGCGCTCACAGCCCAGGATGGACTACGGCCTCAACCAACAAGCCCCTCCAGCCAGCTCGGTCCCTAACTAGCTGCCTCCAGTTACGCACTCCAAGTTGGTTGAGGTCGTTTTCCACTTGTGTGCGCCACCTAAGGTGGGGTCTTCCTCTGCTGCGCAGACCGTCAGGTGTAGATTCGAAGACTCGTCGGGCTGGTGCGTTGGTGTCCATACGCTCCACGTGTCCCAGCCATCTTAGCCGCTGTATTTTAAGCTTTTTAACCAGATCGACGTCGCTGTAAAGCCCGTAAAGCTCGTTGTTGAATCTTCTCCTCCATACTCCATCGATACATACTGGACCGAAGATAACCCGAAGAATCTTCCTTTCAAAGCACCCAAGTAGATTCTCATCCGTTTTTGTCAGGGTCCATGCTTCTGCCCCATACAGCAGGACCGGGATGATAAGGGTCTTATATAAGGTCTCCTTGGTTCTTTGAGAGAGGGCTTTATTACTCAAATGCCTTCTTAGCCCGAAGAAACAGCGATTGGCAAGAGTAATTCTTCGTTTGATCTCTACGCTGATGTCATTTTGCGATGTTATAGTGGAGCCCAGGTAGACAAAGTCTTTGACAACTTCGAAGTTGTACCTATCCATCGTGACGTTTTGCCCGAGTCGACGATGTTGAGATTCCTTTCTCGATGATAGCATATACTTCGTCTTGTCCTCATTAACAGCCAAACCCATTTTCGCCGCCTCCGATTCAATACTTGCAAACGCACCAGTGACAGCTCGCTTCGTTCTTCCAATGATGTCAATATCATCTGCATAAGCAAGTAGTTGAACGGACTTTTGAAAAATTGTACCACTGTTGTTGACTTGCGAGTTGCGTACAATTGCTTCAAGTACGATGTTAAAGAGGTTGCATGATAACGCGTCGCCTTGCCTCAAACCTTTCTCGACATCAAAGGGTTCGGTGGTGTTCTTGCCGACTTTGACGGAGCAGCGAGATTTCTCCATCGTCATCCTGCACAAGCGGACGAGTTTGGCAGGGATGCCGAGATGCGCCATGGCCCTGTATAGCTCGTCTCTGTCTACGCTATCATATGCGACTTTAAAATCGATAAAGAGGTGGTGTGTATCGATTTGAAACTCCTGGGTTTTTTCCAAAATCTGTCGGAGTGTGAACATTTGATCGACGGTTGATTTGCCGGGCCTAAAACCACACTGATAGGGGCCGATCAGATCGTTGACAAACGGTTTTAAGCGATCACACAGTACAGATGACAGGATTTTGTATGCGACGTTGAGGAGACTTATACCTCTGTAGTTGGAACAGGTCAGAGCATCTCCTTTCTTGTGGATAGGGCACACTATACCGAGGTTCCATTCATCGGGCATACTTTCCTCCGACCAAATTTTGGAGATAAGCTGGTGTATACTCCCTACCAAGTCATCTCCCCCTGCTTTGAATAGCTCGGCTGGCAGGCCATCCGCACCAGCAGCCTTGTACGTTTTAAGCTTGGCTATCGCTAACCGCACTTCAT
Source organism: Epistrophella euchroma (assembly GCA_947049315.1). Taxonomy (NCBI): domain Eukaryota; kingdom Metazoa; phylum Arthropoda; class Insecta; order Diptera; family Syrphidae; genus Epistrophella; species Epistrophella euchroma. Next base: position 43,540,715 of record OX346248.1, read on the forward strand.
TTAGGTCGGGTGGACGGAAGTTTTGACCATCATCGTCCAGGTTGAATGGAGTGTTCTGTCTTACAGCGGAATTTTGGCCATCTTCGCCGTTTAGCAGTCTAGAAAAGTGTTGTTTCCAGATCCTCAGCACCGACTGTGTGTCTACCACCATATTCCCACTCTCGTCTCGGCAGGCTTCCGTTCTGGCCTTGTAACCCTGGGTAGTTTGCCTCACCCTTCGGTAGAACTTCCGAACATCACCCCTGCCGCTACAGTCCTCAATAGACTCGACCGCCCGCTTCGCATGCTCTCTCTTTTTCCTCCTGAGAAGTCGGCGTTCCTCCCTTCGTTTTTGCCCGTAGAGCTCCCGGGCTGCTCTCTCAGCAGCTCTGGTTCTAGCCTGCAGCATGGCTTGGTAGGATTCGTTCTTTGCTTCATGTGCCAGTCTGCATTCTTCATCGAACCAGGGGTTTCGTTGTGGTGGCCTAGTGAAACCCAGTACATCAGTAGCGGCACTTTTGATGGCATTTTGGCAGTGCTTCCACTGGTCCTCTACAGATGATGCTTGTGGCGGGCTTGTTGAGAGTTTAAGAGAGACGTGGTCTGCAAAAGTCCTGGCTATCTCTTGCGATTTTAGCTTCGCGACGTTAAATCGTTTTACAGCATTCGCTCGTCGTTGTGGCGTCATGGATATCCGCATACGTACTTGCGCCACCACTAGGTAGTGATCCGAGTCTATGTTGGCACCTCGGAACGTTCGGACATCCAGGATACTGGAAGCATGTCTGGCGTCTATCGCAACATGATCAATCTGGTTGACGGTTCGTTGATCCGGAGACCGCCAGGTCCCTTTGTGTATATTGAGGTGTGGGAATTGAGTGCTTGCTATGATGACATTTCGCCCCGCCGCGAAATCAATGAGCCTGAGTCCGTTACCGGAAGTGTTGTCGTGCAGGCTGTGTCCTCCGACTATCGAACCAAAGATGCCCTCCTTTCCGATCTTGGCGTTGAAGTCGCCAAGAATAATCTTGACGTCGTACTTGGGGCACCTATCATACGTATCCTCGAGGAGATCGTAGAATTCTTCTTTGGTTGTGTCATCCTTTTCTTCCGTTGGGGCATGGGCACAGATCAACGTGATGTTTTTGAACTTTGCTTTGATGCGGATTGTGACCAGGCGCTCGCTTACATTTCTGAAGCCCAAGACTTCTTGCCTAAGTCTTCCCCTTACCACAAAACCACAACCAAAGAGCCGCTGACCCTGCTCCTTGCAGCACTCGCCGAAGTAGATGTCACACGATTGCATCCTTCGTATGCCCTCTCCATCCCATCGCACTTCCTGGATGGCTGTTACATCAGCCTTTAGCCTATCCAGGTTCTCCACTAATTGTTCGGCTGCACGTGGCCTGTTTAAGGTCCGGACATTCCACGTGCAGATCCGAAATTCGTTGTCCTTGTTTCGTTTGCTGGGGTCGTCAACATTAAAATCATCCATATCCGAGGCTTGTTGTCGTTTCGGAACCGACATTTTTTCCGTGGTAGGGAAGTCACCCCGACGCACAACCCCCTAGCCTGGAGGACCAGATCCTTATTATAACTCCAAGGACGGGGAGCCGGATAAACCGCTCCTTATAGGCCTGAGCTACGAATACGTCGTAGTAGCCCATATAAGGTGTTCACTAAGTAGTTCAACCTGACTGGAACTGTAGACGCCACCGTTGATTCCATCTGGGGAATTCTTCCGCTGCCGCCTGGATAAAGGAGAAGTGCCTTAGTGGGAACACTCCTCCCCCCCTCTCTCATTTGCTGCCACCTAAACCGTCCACAGGGATTGGAACCCCATCTTCAGTTAAGGTACTAGGCACCCGACGTTCACCACGGGGAGGTCGAGAGTAGGAGTTGATAGACAGAGGTTATAGAGGACACATATCTACCCATTTGAACGTAACGTAATTTGTGTAACTAGAGGAACTATTTAAAAAATTGGAAAAGCTTATGGTTTCCCAGAAAATTCGTGTTGCGTTTTCGCACCCTTCGCCGAAAGGAGTATCAAAATTATTGAAAGAAAATTTTCTTCTTACATTAACTACATGAACTTTATATGAATACTTTTATGAAAAAATAAATATACCTAGATACACTTGGTAATGACAAGATTATTGAAAATTAATAAAATTTTCAAGAATAAAAAAAATTAACCTAAAAATATTTTTTTTTTTCAAAAAATTAATAAAAAATCAAAAAAAAAATTTTCAAAAAACTAACACTAAAATTACCTATGTATAACTCTGTATAAATTTTAGGTTTCTAAAGCTAACCCTTAAGAAGGTAAAAATCAAAAATTGTAAAAAAAATCATTTTTTCCAAATTGATTTTTTTTTCAAAAAATGAAAACAAAAATAAAAATCAAAAACTGCAAACAAAAATTGACCTTGGCAACTCATATAAATTGCGTCAACATTATTTCAGAATATAATTTGAACCTTTATTTACCTGTAGTTAACATTATTTTAAAAAAAATTTTAATTCTGATGAAATTTTTTAAATATTTCAAAAATGCTACGTCAAAATTTCATACTTTGAAAAAATCCAAAAACCGTTCGATTAGATAATAATTCAATTAACTCTCAAATTCATTACTTAGTTTATCTAAATTTATCATCAGTTAAGTTCCAGAAGCTCTTAGGTATGACGTTGCGTTTTCGCAACAGAATGCAATGGGTTAAAACCTTAAGCATAGGAGTTCCACAGGGTTCTACCCTGCGGCCTTTTCTTTTCTCTATGAAGTCCATTTTTTTTTCGATGCCCACTTAAGTTCAGTCTTTTCTGTTTGTATGATTGAATATTCAATTAAAGAATTTATCTGTGCCTACTCCAAAAGAACTAAACTATTCAAAAACAAAATATTTGTTGATTGGCAGGGACTTGATGGATGGAGTTTAGCTCAAAAATTCGTTATGTCCATAAAAAAATAATTTAGGAATAATTTTAATAGGACAACTTCATACCATTAATTCGAATATTTCTAAAGTCAATGAAACAAAGAAACTAACCTCATTAATGCACCGCAAAAAAAAAACTTCGTATTCTTCTAGCGAAAGAAACTCGTTTTACATATTTTAATTTTTTCTTACAGCATTGAACTATTTTTAAATAGCTATTGTGTATTAACAGAAGAGGATTTAATTTTATTTTGAAAATTAATACGCTTTATACTTTGCTTTATACTTACTTCGGGTCTTCACAAAAACACTCAAAATGAAATTTGTAGCTCCACATTTTATGCCTTTAAAGCCAACACTTTGTTTAAAAATAGTTACCAATAACCTTAAATCGGTTTTATTAAAAGTAACGGAACACATGAAAGCAACATAAAGAGAGCATGCGGTTTTTGTTGGGACATATGTACATTGATAACAAGTGTAGGCACAATTGTTAACCGGACTAAATAAAAATAAAATGGAACTCGAAAAAAAATTTACATTAAGAAAAGTCTCTAACGTAAACTGTTTTTTTGCTCTAACTCGTAAAGTCGGATCCAGGCGGATATGATTTTTTTGAATTTCACTAGAGGACATAATCAACTTCTAATTCGCAAATAAAGAAAGGTTGTGGTTTGTTTATCTCCTTTGAACTTGAAAAATTGGGTTCAAGAGAGATGGATTTTACAAAATTGAACGGTACAAATTTCCTTAACTTTTTTTTTGTTTTTGTGGTGCAGTAAAACAGAAAAATATGTAAACTAACTAGCTGTAATCAACTCGATTAAATCCCAAAAAGATTTTCTAAAAATTCGGATATTTAAAAAATGCACCATAAATTCGTATGAAACTAATTCTAAGTTTGAGTTTATTTTTCTCTTAACTTGAGCATGTTTAGAAAGAAAAAAATTCATATTTTGTACGCTGAAGCATTTGTCTACTGAATTTAAATTAAATTTACCTGATGTGATAACATAAAAAAAAATTGATTTTTGACCGCCAAATCGATGATTTCTGCCCACTGTGCGCCGCCCCTACTACGCTACGCCACTGCGAAAAAAAAACCGCCTAATAGATATGACAAATAACTCAAAAGTCCTAATTATAATATTATTATTATTATTTTTTTTTTTTTTTTTTTTTTTTTTTTTTGCCAAAACTAGACAACAAATTATTTAAATATTATTTTCTAAAAGTTGCATGGTTGTTAAAAAATATATAAATATCTATACAAAAACAAATAAAAAATAAATACATAAGTTAAATTTAAGTTAAGTAAAAAAAAATATATAATATAAAGAAGTTTAAGTTATAATAAATACAATGTCAAGAAGAGACTTCAGCCGTCATCTTTTGAAGAATTTTATTTTTAAAGCAATCTCTGCTTATGTTCATATTAAAGACGTCAAAATATTTGTTAAATGTTTTGGAGCAACGATTAAATGTTTCATTTAAGGCATAGTTAGTCCTTGAGTTTGTTTCGGTTAAAAATCTTGTATGTCTTAGAGTACGAGCATTTGGATTTACAGAAATTTTGGAACATAAAGAAAAAGAATCAATATTGCATTTAAAAAGGTCAAACGCAAATAGAGCCTCAGATAATTTCCTACGACAAACAAGACTACACATACTAAGGAGTTTTAGACGGCGACTATAACTGGGTAACAAAAACGTGTCAGAACTCCAACCTAGACCTCTTAATGCAAAAAACAGAAATTGCTTTTGCACGGATTCAAGTTTATTGACATCAACAGCATAAAACGGAGATCAAATAACACTGCAATACTCAAGCTGGGAACGAACCAAAGAACAGTAGATAGATTTGGTAATGTAAGGATCATTAAATTCCTTAGATCTGCGTTTAACAAAGCCCAGCATACACATACTTTTTGAGTGTACTTTGTCGATATGGTGCTTAAACGTTAGTTTTTTGTAAATAATAATACCTAAGTCTTTTATCACATCTTTTCGAGCTAATATATTTTCGTCAATAGTGTAGTCAAGAGTTATTGCACTTTTTTTTCTATAAAAAGAAATAATATTGCATTTTTCCACATTTAGCACCATTCCATTGGCTTTACACCAGTTTACAACACTGTTCAAACATTGTTGTAGTGTTATTCCGTCATGAATATTGTTAACATTTTGAAAAAGTTTGAGATCGTCGGCATATAAAAGATATCTACACCCTTTTAACATTAAGGTCAAATCGTTTATAAATAGCAGAAAAAAAGGGGACCAAGATGGCTTCCTAGGGGCACTCCTGAGGTAACTTGTATTTGCCGAGAAATAACATCACAAAATCTAACACACTGAGTTCCGTCTAACAGATATGATTCAATCCATTTTAATAATGTAGAATGTATGCCATACTTCTTTAATTTGAAGAGAAGAAGGCGATGGTCAACTTTGTCGAAAGCTTTACTGAAGTCGGTATAGATTGCATCAACCTGGTTTCCTTTTTCCATTTCCAAAAGAATATATGAAGTATAATCTGCAAGATTAGTAGTAGTTGATCTACCTTTAAAGAAACCATGTTGATGCTCACTAATAACCGACCTCAGTTCAGCACTCAACTTGTCAGTGACTATTTTTTCAAATAATTTGGGAATAGTCGACAAGATTGCTATACCTCTATAATTTTTTATGTTGGACCTATCACCATTCTTAAAAATTGGCGTTAAAAAAGAATTTCGCCACTTTTTTGGAAAATAGCCACAGGAAAGCGAGTGGTTGAAAAGTTCAAGTAATGGTTTGGCAATAGTATCGGCTGTTTTCTTGAGAAACAATGGTGGTATTATAGAATAAAATGTTTTAAAAACCTATTCTTAACTAAATCAAGTAAGAAAAATAAAACCACCCTTAACCATGCTGAAAATATCAACTAGGTATGCCTAATTCATGCAGGAAATTGCGTTTTGAAAAACCTCGCACAATCCCATAAACTTAATTTGACTATTATAAAAAAAAGATGACAGATATTTTATTACAAAAAAAATATTTAAAAAAAAAAGCTATTTCGTAACATTTCTTAATTCTTCAAGGGTTCGGTGTAATTTATAGCCCAGGTTGGTCTATGGCCCCTCCAGCCAGCTCGGTCCCTAGCTAGCTTCCACCAGTTGCGCACTTCAAGTTGGTTGAAATCGTTTCCCACTTGTGTGCGCCACCTGAGGTGGGGTCTTCCTCTGCTGAGCAGACAGAGCATCAGGAGTAGATTCGCAAACTCATCGGGCTGGTGCGGTTGGCCATACGCTCCACTTGTCCCAACCATTTCAGCTTTTTGACTAGGTCGACGTCGCTGTAAAGCCCGTAAAGCTTGTAAAACCTTCTCCTTCATACTCTATCGATACAGGCTGGACCAAGGATCACCTGAAGAATTTTCCTTTCAAAGCACCCAAGCAGATTCTCATCCGTTTTTGACAGCGTTCATGCTTCTGCCTCATATAGCAGGTCCGGGATGATTAGGGTCTTAGCCCAAAGAAACAGCGATTGATCTCTGCGCTGATGTCATTTTGCGATGTTATAGTGGAGCCCATGTCGACAAAGTCCTTGATGACTTCGAAGATGTATCTATCCATCGTGACGTTTCGCCCGAGTCGACGATGTTGAGATTCCTTTCTCGATGATAGCATATACTTCGTCTTGTCCTCATTAACAGCCAAACCCATTTTCGCCGCCTCCGATTCAATACTTTGCAAACGCACCAGTTACAGCTCGCTTCATTCTCCCAATACTGTCAATATTATCCGCATAAGCAAGTATCTGAACGGGCTTTTGAAAAATTGTACCTCTGTGCTCCATCAAATAGAGATGAAATTCATTCTAATGTGGTACACTGTGGCGTATACGCACTTTTTTTATTTTTATTTATTTTTTCAAAAAAATTAACTGTAATTTTTATTTTCGCACTTCAAGATGATTTACATCGAATTAAAAAGCTATTTTGAAGATATATTTTTCTTCATGTAAGCGCGGTACGGAATTCGAAGGTAAACACTAAATACCTAAAAAGTTCTCCTCGCAAGATTTAGCAGACTATCCATGTTCACAGCCGCTGATGCTGCAAGCAACTGTGATTATAATATTAATTCTATTCTCTCAAGAAATACGACAACTTCTCAATCAGCGGGGGGGACCACAATCTGAGTAGCTGCAACCTTAAGTACAAGCGGAGCATCCGAACAGTTGTGTTATTATTTTGCTGTGTTAATATTTTCTTTCATTAATATTTTATGTCACCGAAATGCGACGAAATTCTGGAGAGGGCAGGGGGGGGCGGCAGTATTGAAATATCCCATGGCGGCAAAAAACCTAAATACGCTACTGTCTATGACTTATGAGTAGGTGGTCCATCTCATTAGAATCAGTTCGACTATTGGCTACATTTTCTCTACACCGTTCGCATATATTTTTGAAACAGCTAGTATAATATTTTTAGAAGAAATTTTGTAACTAAATAAAAAAATCTATGTGGATAGCAGGCAAATAAATAAAAAATGGTTTAAAAAAAATCTTTCTGGAGAATATCCAATCTGCTTTTATGCTTAAAGAAAATCCACCCAGTCTTAAAGTGTCCTGGGGGGTAATTTTCAAAACGATAATCATCAAAACGATTATCGCTGACGTGATCGTCAATAATTTGCTTCACGTAATTCAAACACTATCTCCTCGTCTATCGTTTTTCCAGAGATTGTCAAACCATCATTGAAATGTCATAATAACAATTTGCGTTTTTAGAACGAAGTTCTTTAGTGGACGGTTTGTTTGTAGACACAAGAAATCGGCAGAAATTTACATTAGATGGTGGCGCAATGGAATAGGTACTTGCTTCTTAACCGAAAGGTTAGGCGTTCGATCCCTGCTGGCGACACGTTTTTTTTTTTAATTTTCATATAATTTGTATTTTTCTCAAATGTTTTTTGCCATTTTGCAAAATAAGTAAATTATTTCACTCATTTAACTATAGTCGCGTACAAACTTACATACAATCATGAAAACAAATGCGAAACGATACCTATTTAGGTATCGTCCAAAAGCCATCGTTTTGACGATAGCGTTTTGATGATAATCGACTTACGTGAAGCAAATATTTGATCGTCAAAACGTGATCGTCCAGACGATATGCATTTTTAGGGTTACGTGTAGTAGGACTATCGTCGAAACGTTATCGTCGGGTGATAATCGTTTTACGGAATGAGTCCCCTGGTTTATGTCCTGGTTTATGTCCAAACTAATTAGCAAATTAATTTAAGTAAATTTTATCCCACCCGCACTGATAATCTGATCATCACAGATATGATTTGTTGTTTTTGTTTGCTTTTGGATTCAATCAATCTAAACTTTATCTGTGCGGCTAGGGAAGGATACCATTTTATATATCAATATACCATGGCTATGTATATACATACTTAGACATTTCAATTGTTCCTCGTGAAATATATTTTAATACATTATTATTCCTATAGGAACCACAAACTTAACCAATTTATCATCCATTTGACTAATTAATGCTGCCAACACAATTGTGGTTGCAAATTAAAACTCATCATCTTTTGCCACAATTTATATTCTATCCAAAGAAATATGTATCTCTATTCTTCGATTAAAGAACAAATTGAGTTCAAATGAATATGTCAGCATTCATTATGAATATCTTCAATATATGTAACTGTATCTATAGATATTTTCTATTTATGAAGGAAAATTCAACAACAATCAGATAAGTGTTAGTAGAACAAAATAGTTCTCCACTTTCGATTAATTAAACAAAACCTATTGAGATTTTGTTTGTTTGTTGTTGTAGTTCTGAATGTGTTTTTGCACTTTACATATCCACACATGAGAGAGAATTGAAGCGAAGAAAAAAAAAATAACACAAAATGACAACATCAGCATCAACATAACCCTTAACAGCTTTTTAACTTCCACTCAAAAGCATCCAATTAATTAATCATATTCCTCTATATATCCAAAATGGGTGGCACTAGTACATACCAACATTTCATACAACCTACATATCCACATGCACTAGCACTACCTACTATTTTCTTCTCTGGCATCAATCAATTTCACAATTTTCACCGTCGCGTCGTCGACTTGTTACAATATGAAGGAGACGGGCTGGGTTTTATGGGGGCTGTTGGGTATAGCTTTGTGTGTTTTGTATACCTAGCAAGATCTCTAGGGATTCTCTATATGGCGCATTGTAATGTTTTTCTATTTTTTTTTTTTTTTTTGTATTCTTTTAATATTTTCTTTTTACTCTATATGTATGCATTTAGAGATCCATCCTGCCTTCAAAGTAACCTGGCTTTTAAAAGCTTTTAAGGAGTTAGCTCCTATTAATAGAGAAACTCCTTCATGCATGTAAGTAGTATACCTAGTGCTAAGGTTTTGTTGGGATTTTTAAGTCAGCAGCTACTTTGTCAACAAAGTCCTTTTTATGTGTACCTACCTCCTATTCGTATATATTTTAAACAAAAGAAAGGAAACAGGACTTTTATTTTTTTTTTATTTTTTATACCTACTTCCGCGATTTTACTAGCAATTCTCAGCTCACGTATAATAAATCCAATATCCTGTGCCTACAAATCTAGGACTACATCACACATTGATATAGAAGGACTAGGTAGGTATATGTTGTCACACATGAGATACGCCATTGTTTTGAATGTCAAAGATGACAAACACACAGCTTTGTATACGCATACATCTACATACCTACACAAAATAGATTGTTGTCATGCACTATGTCATATCCTTACACCCATCCACCTTTCGATGTGATAGAATAAAGTAGGCACTTCGTATTAATTATATGGCCCTGTTCACAAGGACACTTACCTCAAAACAACCTCTAACTTTACCTCCTCCACCCCCCGGCCCCAAAACACACGCCTTACTTCTATGGCATAAAGGTATGTGTATTTGTGTATGCTTAATGCTATACTAAAAGCTCATTTAACAACAACTAACATGCAACGTGACTTTGGTACAATTCCGTTAGATTTTTTCTTTTTTTTTTTTTTTGTTCTCCTTCAATCTTGCCCAGGAAAGCATTTTTCCACATACCAACCTGCATTAGTTGCACATTCAGTTATCCACATACCTAGGTACCTACACATCATAGTTTGTTCTTCTTCATTAAAAGAAATGGGAGAGGAGAATGTGGATCCTGATGGAACCCTCACCTACAAACAGGTTCGCACTGTATAGTAAATTTGAAGGGTTTTTTTACTGAGCGACATGTGTACTTACATCTTTTGAAACACACATCCTTCCTTGACGGTTAGGACGACGTCGACGAAGATGGTAAGGACGCCAACACACACGACGACGACTACGATGTCGAAATTCCTACACGGCAAACCGCTCAGTGTCCTTTTAGCCTCTCAAAAACTTTGTAACATTTGTGAAGTGAATGCATTCCGACATTTTACTACAAGAATGTAATAACAACAACAATAAGCGACAACGTCGACGACAATGGTTGATGGTGATGTGATGATGACGGTAACGGAGGCGACAGTGACGTTAGCTTGGCAGGAATAGCGCCATCTCGCTAATTACGTGTGCATTTTTAATAACTTCACCTGTCAGAGGTTGCGAGATGCTGATGGCATACACACTATCCCGCATACACTCACATAGGTACAAAATGTAGACAAAGTCACATGAAACCAATTTTCTTATGGCAGAAGTTGAAAAAAAAAAAAAAAAAAAACTTAACGAAAGTTTCATAGCTTACCTATTTGGAATATTAGTATGGTAAATTCAGAATGGGTGAGTATTTCCTACTGTAATTTTCTCCCCCATCACCAGACTCAAATTTATTTTTATTTCTTCTTCTTTTTCCAAGAAATAAAAAAAAGACTTTAATAGCTTAATATTTTTTTCGCATTTAAAAGTAATAACCGAGTTTTTAATTTTCCTGACACGCCCTTGATGTATCTACAAAATTTCCCATTGATGCGATGCAAACCTTTCACCGCAAAAAAAATAACACTTTTCTTTGCAACATGCATATCGCTGTTGTCGTGATGAGGGTACAAAGTTAAAAAAAAAAAATTGAATGTCGTTCACAGTGGGGCATATAAGTTTTAAATCAGGAGCTGAATCATCATTATCTTTATAGAGTAGATATTAAATCTTTAGGTAGGTATTCTATCCGAATGAAAAGACTGTGATTTTGAAATCCAAGACTTGCTTTATAGGGCAAGTACATATTGGTTTGGGGTAAAAAAAAAAGTTTCGGTGTTGTAATCAAAATTGACACTACGAAGATGAAGAATTCTAAAAAAAATGGGGTTTCACCACACCATACGTCGATCTATTTGTCTTTGCGTCCGCGGATCCGCTATTATTTACTCAACAAATTTTGCTTAAATATTTCTTTTTTCTGTAAAAAAACAATTTTTGTAAGTTTTTTGTAATTTTTTTTTTTGATTCGAATGGTACGAACCGGTTTTGATCGGCTGGCGCTCGGCCTGTGGTTGTAGTGGGAAAAGGGGAGTGGTCTCGTTGTGGCAATGAGAGAGTCTAGTTTTCAGTAGACACCATGGTTTGGCTAGGAGAGCATCGTGGGCTTGCTGTTAGGATTTTTTTGAAAATGGCAGTTCTGTTATCGCCACGCAGAGAGCCTTCCGACAGCACTTCAATATCCCTGTTGGTGGAAACGTCCCTGGCTGTAATGCAGTTAGATGCTGGGCTAGGAAATCGGAGAAAACTGGTTCAACAGCAACTCTTTCGTCAATTGGAAGACCCAGAACTGTAAAAACTCCTGAAAATTTCATATTGGAAATGCTATCGAACAGTCTCCCAGGCGCTCAGCCCGTAGACATGCAGTTGCTTTGGGCATGTCTAGCAGATCTTGAAGTATAATTTGAAATTGAGTGAAGAAACTAATCTGGGAGACATCTGGTGCCAACAGGACCGGGCTACATCCCACACTGCTAGGATTTCAATGGCGAGATTGAGGCAAGTGTTCCCCCAGCAGCGCCTCGTCTCTTTGAGGGGTAACGTGGAGTGACCTGCGCGCTCATCAGATTTGAGCATTTGTGATTTTTTTCATTGGGGGTACATAAAGGAAAAAATTTTTAAACTTCGTCCACATACTCTAGAAGAACTTAAAGACAGAATCAGAGAGGAAGTTACGGCAATGCCCATCGAAATGTGCAGAAGAGCGGTTGAAAACTTCAGAATTCCCCTTCAAGAGTTCATCGTGGCTGACGGCCGCCACCTACGTGATATCATCTTTAAAACTTAATATAAAAAACTAGATTCATTACTGAATTAAACAATATTAACATAATTTCTCTAAGTTGAATTGTTTTTGTTTTAAATCCCTTTAAAACCGGTTCATACCCCACCCTCTATATCAACTATTCCCAATGATGTTAAAGAGGGTTCACTGTTAATCGATCTACTGTTCAATCTTCTCGATACTCTGTGATTTACACTGTGGAAGAAATTCACTGGAAACTTTGTCACAACAAAAAATCAAATAAAAAAAGGATTCGATTCGACAAAGTTCTTAAATTTGTTCCAAGTATGCCTAATAGCTTTCCTCCTGTTTGTCAGCTTCAAAAAAAAAAAAAGAAATCGGTCCAAGTCGACTAGGCTTGCTGTTGCTGCTCTCAAGTACTGAAAACAAAAAAATGCTAACCAGAAATTTCTCATTTAAAAAGCAATTATTTCCGTTTGCTCAACGTTCCTCTGATTTGACAGAGGATGTTCGGTAAAAAGGAGATATGCAGCAAGCCGTTTTGCCCGTTTTATAACATGAAACGATAAAAAAAAATGATGTCATCGGTTTTTTTTGTTTTACCAGAAAAAGACAATAACAATGACGTTGATAATATTTCCATCAACCACATCACACAGGAAAGACGTGTGCTGGTATAGGGGTATTGGTAGGTGTATATGGAGTTGAGAGACCAAAACATACATAAAGTATAGATAGCATATAGCTACCTAGATGTGAATGCATAAGGAGTTAAACGAAGGACAATACCAATACCAGAAGACCATCATCATGTCCGCATTTTTATGCGTTTCTCTTTCCTAAAGTCATAGTCATATATGGACCGCATAATATATGTACATATAATACCATCTATAATATATGTATGTATGTACTTTTGTATGAACCACAGAGGACTTTCTTCTCCGTTATACCAGAATTGTCTACTATCTATGGCGGTAGGTATATGGCTTTGGGGAGGAAACTACTACTTAAACGTGGCAAGACATGTCCGGCTGTTATTAAACTCTCAGTATTCTGTTCCGGAATTTCCTGTTGGCAGTAAAACTATATATATACACCGCACGGATGTCGTCGTCCTTGTTGTGTGGAATATGGAATGTGATAGCGAAATTTCACTGGAGATTGCGTTAATTTCGTTTTTTTTTCTGCCATTGTTTTTGATTTTGTTTTTGAAAAAAAAAAATGACCACAGGGCATAAAATTTAAACGATCTCTTTCTGTTGCTCTATCTGTGTGTGCATGTGTGTGTATAGAAAAGGAGAGTGCAAATGATATAGACCCCGGAAGAATGTGCCTACATCTGGGAATGATTGCGACCATTGTTGCGATTGCTCTTATGAAGATCTCAAAAAAACATAGTTAAATGTGTAGTGTTATGGTGTTATAGGTCGCTAACTATCCAGGGAAGGATAATTCAAGGATTTATTGTCGAAAGGATTGACTGGCTGATTTTTTTTATATTTTGCTGAGAGTTTGAATGGTGATTTAAAAATAAGCAATGAATGTATGTATGAGTAGTACCCCGTGGCGTAATGGTTAGTGCGATGGACTGTCATGCCAGAGGTCTGGGTTCAATACCAGCCGCTTCCACCTTAAGTTTTTTTCCGGGCTACTGCCTCTTGCGAGGATCTGACGAATTCTCCAAGAGTATCTCTTGTCATAGAAAAGTGCCGCTCACCTTAGCTGTTCGGATTCGGCAATAAACTGTAGGTCGCCTCCATTCCTGCACACACGCACACAGGAATGGTTAAGAGGCCCTAATTCTTCATGAGCTGTTGTGCCAATGAGCATCTCCATCCAGATAGGTCCTTATATAGATTGGTTGAGTTAAAGCTAGCTCAATTCCTCAATTTGTAATTATATAGGGCGTAGCGTATGCAGGATTATGATTAGTGGGGGCAAACTCAAATTTTGTTATTCATTGCTTTAACAAGATATCGGTTGGTACAAAAAAGTCCTGACTTATTGCTAGATGGAAGGATTTAGTGCAAACCTACGCCTACAATTTTCAATCAATATTTTAAATCGTTCCATACACTTTTTAAAAATTCTTCAAAATTTATAAAAATTTGCGTTAATTGTTTTTAGTAACTTTGTAGATAATTTTTTTTTAAAGAAATTTGGCCGTACATAGATCTTTCCCTTGTCCACTTTTTGAGCGTTTTTTTTTTAATGACATTTTCAGACACAAAAAAGGATAAAAATATGTATAAGGAATGAGACAGAAAATTGCCCCTCCTGCCTAAACGGGGGAAAATACCGATCACCCTGTATAGTTGGCTCAGTTAACAAAAAATAATTTCTTGAACCCTCTTAAATCGTTTTGAACCTTTTAGCTAAAGTGCGACTAAAACAAAAAAAAAAAATATTAAACCCTCTCGGTGCAAAATTTTATTTCAATTTGTATCCCTTTTCGTTCACTTAAATGATTCTAAAGTGAATTCTCCCAACCGCAAAGAAAAAAAAAATAACTCCCTTAACTCTTCTGCTAACTTCCTTGTTGTCTTTTCGCTATAAATCACGTCGGCGAATTGCACCAAAATCTGCACGAGAGGAATTCCATCACTAACATGCAACATAAAGTGCCACTGTGCCATCACGCAGCAATCACAACTTCATCATAAAACTTTTTCATAAAACGACGATGACGACAAACTCATTTCCATCGCGATTCTGCATTTAGCTTTCTTTTTTTTTTTATGAAAACGCAGTAAAATTCCAATCTAAATTTAAACCTTACCTAATCCATTAGACGAGAATAACCGAGGAAGGATGCGATGCGACATTGGGGAAGAATAAAACAAAAACAAAAACAAAAAGATATTTTAATCCAGTGCGTGCATTTTATTTAGAACCACATTCGGAGAGTTAATTGAATTTTTGTTCCCTCCGCTCATCCTTTGTTTCCCCATTTATTCGAGGACAATAGACTATAGGATATAGAGACAGGGTTATCCTATCTAACCTTTCCAAACTAATCCCCCATAACTTGCACTAAAAAACCTACCACCCCTGTACCCTTGCTACCATCAAGAGAAAAAGGGTTATAAAAAGAGACAATGGAAATGACTCAACCATTAGAACAACCGCAAGTTGTTTATAATAATAATAATTAACAATTAAATGATTAAATGTTGGATTTTAATTGCTTCCACCCTTTTACCGGTTGTTCTGGTGGTTGGTTATAGTTTGTTGGTGAAGTGAGGACGATGGGGTTAGGATTGTATACCTAAATGGTGTGTGTTGTTGTTCTTGTGATGATGGTGGTAAACGTCTGGCACTCAAAAACACACAAAAATTTGTTTCGAGTTGCTTTTCTCGAAGTCCTTAAATAAGTGCGAGACAGAGAGCAAAAGCAAAAAAGAAAAAAAAAAAACACGAGAACATTTTACTGTTTTGGAAGTTTTAATTGTTCTCTCGGGAATTAAGCAAAACAAACCTACCAAAGCAGCAAGCAAGGATTTAGTAGGGAATGTTTTGTTGCTCTCTTTAAAACGACACGACACTCGATATCGTTTTGTCTGTTTGTTTTAACTTTGTAGCTATTTTGTATTTATTGGAGTATTTCTTATTCCGTGTCGGGATACAACAGTGGAGTGGATTTACATAATAAGAGGAAGTGAAAATATATTTTTGGAAAAAAAAAATTCAAACATCTCATAGAGAACAGAGCTTCATGACTGGGACCTATAATTTTCTGCCGAATACGAACAGTTATGGTGAACGGAAATTTTTTGTGACAGGATATACTCTAAGAGGGTTTGCTGATTCCTCGCAACAGGTAATGTAAGTAGTAGAGCCCCATATTGCATGTATACCCGTGTTACACGTGTACCCGTGTTACACGTGTAATTAAGTTATCCGCGTATGAAGATGTGTATTTATATTTACACGTGTAATTAATTGAAGATCGTTTTTATGCTTTTTTATCCAAAGATGATTTTTTTTTGGGGAAAAGGTAAGAATTTTATCTCGGATAGAATTTAAATGAAATTTTAATTGAATTCTCGCATGGCTTCAGTTTTAGTAAATCAGAAAATCGTTTTATGCTAAATTAACTTGTATTTACAAGTCAGTCGCTTAAATTTTTGCGCAAATACATTTTAGGTGAAATACTCCGATAGGTTTTAAAAAAGAATTTTAACTACACGTGTATTTTTATTAACACGTGTATTTAGAACCTACCTATTTTTTTTTTTACTACGCGTGTACACGTGACACGAATACACGTGTAACTAAATGCACGCTTAAAATCGAGAGAGGTAGGTACATAGCCGTTAAAATAACCATGTCGATTTTTTAATCCGCAAATCTACATCCGCAGTGAATCACAGTGTAGTACTCTCTTTTATCTTCATCGATTTTACGTAGAAAAGAAAAAAATGTACTACGAATCACTGCGGATGAAATGAATATTTTTTGTTTTTAGATAAAAAAAATGGGATTTGATCCCATATTTGATCAGACTTTCGTTTACACAAGCTGGTTTTTAATATTTAAGGCTTTTTTGAGGTTTAAGGCTTAACTACAGTAAAAACTTTTTGCAAAAAATTGCAAAAGTGAAGAACTAAAACATGCGGTAGAAATGCGTGTGTGCTAAAAAGCGTACAAAAATTGTGTTTCATATGTAATTTTAGATTGATTGCACTGACCAAACACAATTTTTTCGCACACTGGCACCTCTAAGAATGTTTTTGTTTATCACTTTTTGGTAAAATTTTTTGGAAAAAGTCTTAAATGTATTTAAGCCTCTATGATTTTATTTGTTGAATTCTATCTCTTGTTTTATAAGCAAATTTATGGTTTTTGATCTATTAATTTCGAAAAAACCCAATTAACGAAACTTTAGCGAAGCTTATAAGACGGAAAATTTTCGAAAAAAAATAAGATTTGCAGAAACGTAGGAAAAATTTTGTATATAGATCTTTAGTCTTAGGGCGAGCGCCCACTAGACAAATTAGTTGCCGGCAACACAGAAGCGAGGAACTTTTACCCTCGTTTATTTGCTAAATAGGAAAATGAAGCACCCGTTTGATAATCGTTATAATTCTTTATTAGACGCGTCTTAGCTTGATGATTAGTGGTTCAAGAAGGAAGATACATTTTTATTTAAATATAAAGTGGCTACTTCTGCTTCGAATCATTACAATCAATAACCTCTTTAACCTTTTGTAATTAGGAAGGTTTTTATTGTTTCCTATTGCCGCGGCGATTAATCGCGTTATTTTGGGAGAGCCTTTAACTCGGGATTTACTGAACAAATGCTGTTGATATTTTTTCCTTCTTATGTTGTATGCCGATTCGCATAATTTTTTAATTTGAAAAACTCTGTTCCTTGAGTTAACTGCGTGAATAAAATTATTCCAGAAATATTTCCATTGGATATTGAATCAAAATAAAGTAATTTTTTCTTTGGTTGAAATACATAATTTCGACAACCTCATAGAAGCTTCTGGTTTTTAATTTTAGAAAGCCCTTTAAAAAATTAAAATCTAAGCCACATTTTAAAACCACAAACCCATTACAAGGCTCCATTGCGAAAATATCACCACCCAAACGTGTACAGAAGGATCGAAATTAAAAAAAAAAAAAAAAAAAAAAAAAAAAAAGTTTTTTTTTTTTTTTTTTTTTTTTTTTTTTTTGTGTTCTGCCTACCTAAAGAGTTTCCCATATAGGGACTTCCGAACTTTGACAGTTGATAGCGGCCCTATTGTTGAAGCTACATCTGTCAAATTGGCTATCATTTATGCCGAAAACAGATGGTGCAGCTTTTTCCAATGCAGCGAAAATAAAATCGCTGCATAAGTAAAAAAGCTGCAAATCTGTTTTCGGCATTATTCAATCTGATTTGCGTTAAATTACCATGGACAGATATATCGTTCCACAACACGTACAAATGAGCAAAATTTTGTATCAAAATGGGTGTTCTGTTTGGGAAACATTCCGCATGCTTCGCCCATTTTATGGTCTGAATGAATGGGTACGTCAACAAACAAAGGGTTATAGGTCGATTATTTCCAACTTCTTTTCGTCCGTATTTTATGACATGGACACCAACGGCATGTGGTTTCAAAGGACGGTGCTACGTCCAACATAGCTTACGGCACATTGGAAATTCTGCTACCGCTATTCGTGGCCATGGTCATTTCACGTGGAGGTGATTTGAATTGGCAACCGAGATAGTACGATTTGACGCCGCTAGAGTTTTCATGTGGGGTTTTCTGAAGTCACAGATCTATGCGAATAAGCCACAAACCACAGCCTGATTTATGCGCCAGGGTCATGGAAAATTGGACATTTCTGATGCGCGCCACTCAGAGAAACCGCGTCGGACATTCGAACAATGTTATATTCCATACATAATGCCATAAACTATTAAAATAGGTTTTCTTTAACAGAAAAAATGTGAGAAACTGGTAAGAACTTAAAAAGAGGACAAATCATTTATTTTTTTCAAAAAGATACCGGACAAAGTTTTTTAAGATTTTAAGGATTTGTCCTCTTAAAAGAGGACGTCTGGTCATCCTAGTCATGTCTTCATTGTATTCTTATTTATTTAGTTAAAAGAATCTTTAATCAATTTTGACCCACCAAAGCCCCCACTGTCTCACAGAGTTGTTTCACACAAATTCTGTTGAATTCTCTGTTCTCGAATTGTTTTGTCTAAATTAAAACTCCCAAGTGGATCAGAGATAGGAAGAATTTCCTAAAATATTAGGAATTCTGTGATTTTCTCACAAAAAAAAAAAAAAACCTTTTACCAAGGCCTCGGGTTGACTTAGAATCCTTCTATTTCTGTTGGTGGTAGTTGTAAATTCCATATATGTACCTACTAGTTCGTAGTTTGTCCTCCATCTTCTCATTGAAGTCTCTGGTTGTTCTTTGTCGTTTTCTATATATAAAACATCAGTAAGTCCTCTTTATACCGAGTTCGAGAGTGTCTTTGCCACATGAACAATTGAAAAGTGAAAAGACTTGCTTTTGATGCTTGCTTGCGTTGTCAGCGGTAAAGGCAATGTGAATTGGAGATGGAGTTGGAGTTGGCATTGGCATTCAATGTCTTCCTTATTGCAAAAATGGAAATCATTTAATTTGTCGCACAAAACACAAAATGCTTCAGGACATATTCACATTAATTTTGTCTTAAGTAAAATTTAAATGACTTGAATTTGTTGTCGCTGTCGTTGCCTGCTGCCAATATATAACTTTCGAGATGCCTTTTCTTGCTTGTACATTTGTATATGTACGAGTATACCTACTCTCGATGATAATAATGAATGAATAGAAAACCTTGAGGCTGAATTCAACACTTAATTGTTGGAGGATATTTTATGTAGGTACATCGATAAGGACTCTTTAGATTGTAAATTCAAGATACAGTTGTATCATATTGAGAATAAAATAGAGAATTCAAACTGAAGGGTTTCTAAATATGTACTCAAGGACTTAAATAATAATATTCAAGTGGTAGAGTTTAATTGAAATGTCAAAAATGACAGTCAAAGTTTTTGAGGTGATGTCTTATTGCTTTAAATGGCTTAAGGAAGTCAATTGAATTGTTATAACTATAAAAGAGTTAGTAAACAATTTTACTGTTAATGTTTTTGATCGGACTTTAAATCAAGTATATCCTTTGCTAAACTAAAATTACAGCTATCAGAAGCTGGGAAAGGGTGGTTTTTTTTTGTATGTATCGTTTTACTGTATATTTTGTCTACATTAACATGCCAAGGACGACTGCATAAATGCTGATAAATGAGACACACGTTTGAAGGTGCAAATGAATTATTAAATTAAGAAGTGAATATCAGGCAAAGGCAGACAAATGGTAGAATCTTCGCCACATTGGGCTTAGTGGAGTAACGATAAATGGCTGACACGTGTGGTTCTATAATTAAATAGGGGAGAAGAGGGAGACTTGATTTCCCCCCCCCCCCCTAAATTTCCATATTCAAAGGAGTTAAAATAGCTTATTTGGCAGCATTTAGAAGTCTCTTTTAAATCATACAGGATGGGGCAAAAGGTATGAACCGGTTTTAAAAGGATGTGAAACAAAATCAATTCAACTTACAGAAATTATGTTTATATTGTTTAATACAGTACAGAATCTTGTTTTTTTACATTAAATTTAAAAGATGATATAACGTAGGTGGCGGTCTTCAGCCACAATGAACTCTTGAAGGGGAATTCTGAAGTTTTCAACCGCTCTTCTGCACATTTCGATGGGCATTGCCGTAACTTCCTCTCTGATTTTGTCCTTAAGTTATTCCAGGGTATGTGGACGAAGTTTAAAAACTTTTTCCTTTATGTACCCCTAAAGAAAAAAATCACAAATGCTCAAATCGGGTGAGCGCGCAGGCCACTCCACGTCACCCCTCAAATTGACGAGGCGCCTGTGTGAACACTTGCCTCAATCTCGCCATTGAAATCCTAGCAGTGTGGGATGTAGCCCCGTCCTGTTGGAACCAGATGTCTCCCAGATTAGTTTGCATCACTAAATTCTTCCAGCTCGGGTTCAAAAAATTCTTCCTATATCGTCACATAGAGCTCAGCGGTGACAGTGACGGTTCGCCCATTATCCTCGAAAAAGTAAGGACCAATAATCCCAAATTGTTGCTGTTGAACCAGTGTTTTCCAATGTCCTAGCCCAACGTCTAATTGCATTACCGCCAGGGACGTTTCCCCTAACAGGGATATTGAAGTGCTGTCGGAAGGCTCTCTTTTTTAATTAACAGATAACAGAACGGTCATTTTCAAAAAAAAAGTTCTAACAGCAAACCCACGATGCTTTCCCGTCCAAACCATGACTGCTACTGAAAACTAGACTCTCGTACTGCCACAACGAAACCCCTCCCCTTTTCCCACCACAACCACAGGCCGAGCGCCAACCGGTCAAATCATACCATTTGCCCCACCCTTTATATGAACATACTTTCAAAATATTTCTTTTTTCTATACTTGACCGTTCGCCCCAAAAGCAGACCGCAAGGGAAACTTGAAACATGAATACCTAATTAAAACCATCTTTTTTGAGAAGTTTTTTTTTTCTGAATTTTCAAATATAAGAAAGATATTCAAAAACTTGACTCCCTCCCTCACCCCTTCCCCCCAAAACATCTTCCACAAAAATCCAAAACGATTTACTTTAAGCCGAAGTGTCCTGCAAAAACTTTTTTTGTTAAACCCCCTTTAAAAAAATAAAAAACAAAAAAAAAAAAAAATAAATACAAAAACAAAATATGTCCAAAAATGTTGATGTTTTCCACACATCCACTCGAATATCGAAGGCCAAATTCTTCTTGAACGTTTGTCTTGAAAAACTTCTTAGTTGGGTAGGTAGGTACTAAGATTTGACAGAGCTACATTTGAACAAAAAATTAATTACTTTGCTGAAAAATAAATCTGCTATAAACAGAAGTAACAGTATATTCTTGGACATAAAATCATTAAAATATCTCGTTGAAAAGTCCTATCACGGGTCCTGTTACGATAACTTCGTTAAAAAATTCTTTTCCCTCCAAAAATGCCTGGAAGCCAATAATAAAATAAAAATTGTTTCTTTTTTTTTTTTTGATGTATAAAACGACACGACAACGATTTTTTATCGTGCGTTATAGCATCTCCTCTTCCAAAAAAAAAAAAAAAAATATTAGCAAAGCCCTTGTTTGTGTACAAACTGTCTGTCTATATGAGTCTTTTTAATGTCCGCCGGAAGTGTATTACCTGGAAACATGTTACGACACCTTACCTTGTGCTATCTGTCCTGGAATTTCAACCCACCACAGCACAATCCTGTGCAATCGCTCAAATGGAGTTACTATTACTTTTTTGCAGATTGTTTTTTTTTTTTTGTCATCTTTTGCTTCACTTCTCTGGTGCTTTTGCCTACTTCCTCTTGTTTCTTTTTTTTTTTGCTCTGCCCATGACTGAACGTGTTTCCTGTTTAAAATGTTTTACTCTGCGGTGGGGTGGATATTATTTTTTTTTTTTTAAGATACGTTTATATATAAATATTATTTTTTACCGCATTAAACCATGAAGCAAAAGTTTGGGAAACTGTGGAGACATTATTTCTTATTTTCTAGAATACCTACTTTTTTTTTTGTTGGTAGATGAGCAAGGAAAAGAGCACAGGTGACCTAAGAATGACTCTTTGATGAGAACGATGTCATGTAGGGTTGTTATGGAATTCTGTTTCTTTTTTTTATGTGAAAAATTTTGTTAAGAGTTGTGTTTTTTTTTACGTTTTTATATCTTTTTTTTTTTTTTTAATTTTAAATTCATATTTTAAGCTCTATAAGGAAAGTGAAAAAATTATGCGAACAAGAAATAAATTATTCACCCAGCGTTGTTTAAGTATGTGTTTTTTTTTTTCGCTGTCTGTGGAATTGAATTTAAAACATTTTTTTTTAATGTTAGACAAATTGAAAGAGTGGAGTTGGAGATTTGGAAATGTGTTGCGAATAAGAATACATATTATATTTAGGTACATTGAGAAGAGGCTAGAATTTGGGTGTTGAAAGCTTTTTTTTTATTGAATCATTTGTTGTTTGCTGATTTATTTCGCTAATCTGTTTTCTTTGAAATGATAATTTTTCAAATAATCAAATCCTCATAAATTTTTAAAATTAAAGTTGTTGCCAATTAATGTGTATATGTACAATTTGGTGACTTTTAGGTGGTATAATTACTAGTGTTGCCTTTCAATGTTATCCTTATTGTTGAAAATACAATACAACGATCAATCTTGCCATGAGAATAGAATGGTGGTAATACCACAGCAGCTTGTTTTTTTTTCTCTGTACAAATTCAATACGAAAATAAAACATAAAATTTGAAATTTTCAAGAAAAGCAAAAAATAAATTAAAGCTCTATTTTTTTTAATTAAATATCAAATAAAAAAATATTGAAATAATGCTTTTGTATGTAATTTTTTACAAGAATTTGATTTTTTGGTAGCACTAACGATATGCTAGTACGAAGATTTTTTTAATAATACAAATTCTATCACTAGTCAATTGATGAGTCCAAGAGAGATCGCCGGGATGAAACGCCAAATTTTCATGGACTAAAGGCCGTTAAAAGCTATTTTGAATCGATATGCTTGTACTCATCTATCTACTTAAGACATTTATACGCCGTGTTGTTTTTTTTTCAAAAAAAAAAACTTTATATGATCTTAACCGTTTTTAGCACAGTTTTAAATACTTAATACATTTTATAATAAATATGTTGCATTACAAAGTTTTTTTTTTTCAAATTTTATTGATAACTAATTTAATTTTTTTTTCTTTCTAGGTAAGTGCGATCTAAATTGATGTTCGTTTGCGTGAGTTTTTATCTAAATATATTAAGTAATAAGTACTTTCCATTTATTTAAGCAAAATGTTGTGTTACATAAAGTGATACAATTTTATTTTTAACTAAACATCTAAACTACAATTAGATCAAATTTCCATTGGAAATTGATATTAAAACAAAATAATAGCGGTGTTTTTTTTGGGATTTTATAAAAGGTGGCCCCTAATATTCATGCATGATACCTATCTTAGAGGATAATTCTTTGAATTATTTTAAGATAAAAATTGTATGGGCAAAAAATTCCATCCCCCAAACCCCTGAGAAGAGGAGAGACAATTTTTGAAAAATTTACTTAAAATAAAAAAAAAAAATAAATAAAAATTAACGAAAGTACCTAGACCTACATAAAATGATGTTAAATACATAATATGTAGCTTTTTAAAAAACAAATAATCCATTGATTTTCAAATCAATTTCTAGTTTTTGAGAAATTAAATTACAAAGTCAATTTTTTTGAATGAAATTGTGAATCAATTTGATTTTTTTTTTTTTCAAAATTTTGCGTTGTTAAGTGCCACTGTTGTTTTAAAAATTCAATGCTCTGTTTAATTTTTAGGCAAATAATGAAAACCAGGCGTAAAAATCTTTTTTTAGTTTTTGAGTAATTAAAAAAAAAAAAAAAAACGAAAGGAAAGGAAAGGAAAGGAAGATACAAATGCGACATCCGCATTATGATTCTACTCTTAATTTCATTGGCAGTAATTCTACTATGGATTTTATATTTCGAATTCGTGTAAAATCCTACTGTAGTTTGAAGAGCTTTCCTAAAAAATCACGTTTTCCAATTATGAATATTAAAATTTTAAAAGTCTTACGTACATAAGAGTATGGATAGACTTTTTGTATTAAAATTCTTTTACTTTTTTATTGATTTTTTTTTTTGAAAGCTAGTTTTACGGGGTTTCGAGTTTAAAATTTTTCACTAACTTTTATTGCTTTTACATCTAAATCTAAATATTCATATGTACATATTTTGACATCTAAATCAAATCAATAATTGAATTTTGAACAACAACAACAACTTAAAGGTGCTACCACCAATTGCTTACGAATTAATTTTGGGTATTTTAATTCGTTTTATTTTTGTTTGGCTAGAGATATAGCTAAAGGAGACTGATGATAGGGCTTGGCACCCCTTGAAATAGCTATATCTCTAGCCAAACAAAAATAAAACGAATTAAAATACCCAAAATTAATTCGTAAGCAATTGGTGGTAGCACCTTTAAGTTGTTGTTGTTGTTCAAAATTCAATCAAATCAATAATTGTTTTTGAAAAACTTAAAAATCGGAACGCCTATAGAACTAGTTTTTCAATAAAACTAGCTTTGAAGAAAGTCAATAAGTAATATAGGCGTTAGAGTTCAAAAAGTTTATTCTATCCGAAAACTATTTTGTGGGATTTAAGTATTTTTTTGTGCTAAATTAAGACCTTTTGCATACGAAGCGTCTGGTCATAGACTCAACACTTACAGATGATCCACGTACAAAATTATGGGTATTTTTAGCAGTTTTACGCGGGGGTTTCTAATTGTTCGTATTGATTGATGTGTAGTTAACAGATTGAAAAAAAAAAATTATAATAGTAAACACAAAACAAAATTTTCTAGTTAATAACACATAATTGGAAAATGTTGTCGTACATTTTGGTCGATGAATTTCGACTTTTATAAGGGTACGACAACATATAACTGAGCCTACTGTCGTACCTGGACGACACCCATTTACTAAATAGTTATGTATTACTTTTAATTTGTAATAATTTAGTCAATCCAAGAAAACTTGTGTCGGTAGGGATTTTGAGGAATTACGAACCAAGAAGAGTATAGTAACAAGATAGAGTAGGTAGGCAGAATAATAACAACGGGGCTCCTTACTGGACACAATGGCCAATAGATTGGGTGTATTTGCACCCGACTTCTGTAGGAGCTGTCAGAATGTCGAAACCTCCAAACAAACCGCCTCCGCTATTTTGGAAATAGGTTTGTTGGAGAACTGGACGGTCTAGAATGAGTCTCAATGGTAAACATATATTGATAGCATAGGCTGGTTTGCTAATGAACCAATTTGTGTCAATAATTGTTAAGTTAGCATCTCTGTTTATGGGTATCACAATGGACCATTAGGCCCCCGTGTATGCAGCAGCCTTTGGGCTGGGCTGGGCACGCCTCTCCTAACCTAACCTAACCTAACAAAACCTACTGAAAACTGCAAATTGAGAAAACACCTTAATAACAACAACATGCAGATTCTGCAACACTAGTGAGGAAACACCATCAATATAGTTTTCATGTTTGTTTTTTTCTTTCAAAACGCGGCTATTTATAATTACATAAAACAAGCACACATACGCCACAGTGAACGAACATATTTTCCAAATTTTTCGGACGTAAAAAGTGAAGTTTAAACTGCAAATTCCTGGGATTCGATTCTTTGATTTTAAGTATATGCAACATGTATATCTACAGGTTAAGGCGCGGTGAAAGCATTTATTTTAAATTGGAATGATGCCGTAAAGAATTAAATTCGCAATTTAATACCACGCTCGACTTCTTGATCGAAATCGGAAAAGGCTTTAGCTTGTATGGACTTTAGAGGGCGCCATATTTGATCGATTCGTTTTTAATATTAAATAAATTAAAATTTCCAATACTGTACAATACAGACAAAGTACAAAAAATATATCATTCAATTGTGCTGAGTTTCATTCCAATTCAACAAAAAAAAAAAAGCGTCTGCTTCGCTTTGCCTTGTATTAATTCTTATACTGAATATTTTAAGTTATCTTCTTATTTTATTAATATAACTAACGTTCTAAATCACAAAAAAAACGATATAACGCAGTTACTGAATTCGAACCAATAATAAAAAAAAAAAAAAATAGTACGTATGCCACAGTGTGTTTTTTTACAAATCGATTTTTTGTGTTCTTTTTTTACTTTTCTTTATAAGTTTTGAAGAATTTCTGAAGAAACTATATGGAATGGTGTCTTAGACGTTTATAAAAATAAATTTGATAGCACAACAGCTCATGAAGAACTAGGGCCTAGTGACTTACAACTTTGCGTGTCTGCAGGAATGGAGGGGACCTACAGTTTATTGCCGAATCCGAACGGCTAACGAGCGGCACTTTTCTGTGACAGGAGATACTCTTGGAGGATTTGTCAATTCCTCGCAAGAGGCAGTAGCCGTTTTTTCTTTTAAATAAATAGGTGGCGAGGCTTGGGATCGAACCTTAGACCTCCGGCATGACAGTCCATCGCACTAACCATCACGCCACGGCTACTACGTCTTAGACGTTTAAGGTCACGAATTTTTTTGTTTTTATCTTGTTTGTTCAATAAACTCGAAAAATGTCAGCTTTCCTCTTTTTACATAAAATAAAAATTAAAATTTAATTAAATTTCATTTCATTAACCTTATAATCTCAATCCAATAACACAGATTGCAATTATAATAATATGTATTATTGTTATTTTCAATACCAACCGCCAATTCATGATTGCCCTAAAAACCTAACTTAAAAATGATAATTAAAGAAAATATTAAAATGCACAATAAATTAAAAAAAAATTAAAAAAAAAAAAAAATATCTCATATGCATAAAATAATTCAAAATAACAACAAAACAAAAAAGAAAAAAAAGAAAAACACTTACCCCAAATACTAAAATCGTCCATGAAGAATAATTTGAAATAATAGTTTGTATAGTTTTTCATAAATATCTCCTATAAAAGCTTTAAATTGTTTTCATTTTTGTTTCACATTTCAATTCAAATTCAAACTTACTCACTTGCCCAGAATGAAATCTCCGCATCCGTTGTTGCAAAACAAAAAAAATAAAAAAAAAGAGTAAATAAAATTTAATTTGTTTATACCTATCAAATCCTTTGATGGCGAAAAGGATTTTATTTTATGGTCGTTTTGTTGGATCCTTGAATCGTTTCTTTTTTTTTTTTTTTTTTGCTTGCATCTCTAGCATTGCTCATGCCACACACGATGACACGTATAATATATAAATTCCTCAAAAATTGGGAATATGATTGTCCATTTTTATCCTTTTCTTTGCCATTAACACCATCACCACAGAATGCTGGAAGGAAGCATAGCAACATGAATACTTTTAAGGACGAAAATCTTGCCCCATACAAAGTTTGATAATATGTACTCGTATAGTAGATATATAACAACCGCTAGCTGATTTAAAGGATAAAACGTTTATTTTTCTGGAACATGACATTTATTGCACTGCCATGACTTTTTGAAATAAAATAAGAAAATAGACCAAGAGCGAGCGTTATGATGCTGCTTGCTTGCTGAACTGCTACTTGAATCTGGATGGCAATGATATCTCTGTGCGAGGGATATAAAATGGAAAATCTCCTCGAATCGACAATGCTCTTAACAGTTAATTGGAAACAATGGCCACTTGAAATTTATATATATATATATAAAGAAAGAGAGGTCCTTCCACCGCCACAGAATACTCCATCTTATCCATTTTTATATCTCGCCGTAGTCGTCGGTCGTCCTTTCAAAAAAAAAAAAAAAAAAAAAAAAAAACCTCGTTTCGCATTACAATCACATACAAAGTGTGGATTAGTAACAGTGATGGTTCATTCCCTCCTCAAATCCTTCTCCGTACCTACTGTGTTGGCGCCTTTTTTTTTATTTTTCGTGAGGCAAGAGCAGACATCAGCAGCAAACAATTTCATCGTACAAAACTATTAAACCGAAGGATAAAGAACGGTAAAATGGTTCACAAAATGAAATTTCCTCCAAAAAATTACCCAACAGCTTTTTAGCAAGGAACAGGCATAAGAATAAGTTTTTCAACAATTTCATTTCATTTTTCGTCGAGGAGTTGTCCCCGCCTCCAGCAATTCCTAGTTCGCGTTGCGTTAGAAAAGAAGGTAGTATAGCTGCAAAATCTTACACTTTCGATAAGGACACTTTTGGAATTTTACTATTATTACTTCTCTCTGTGGTTCCACTCACTGTTAATATTATGTGTGTGTGTGTTAGTGTATTTGTTGGAAGATATCCTTGAGCTACTGCAGCAATTGCACAAGCAAACAAGTACCATAGAGAGCATTGTACTTACTGGTTACAAGTGCACAGAGAAGGAAAACTTCTTTCGAAAACGGTGATGGGACGGTATATACCTTCCATTTTTTTTTCTTTTCTTTAATATTCATTCGTTGGAAGGACAATATCATCGCTGGCAATCTTGCTTCAAGTCCCACCAAACCCCAATCTGCTAACCAACAAAACATGAAGGGCACTTGAAAAGTTTTGCTGAAAAATGCAGTTTTCAAGCTACAACCATCAGCTACACAACGACGAAGATGATGACGACGACGACGGACGGACGCAAGGAAGTCCTTATATTAAGAGAAGAGAAAGAGAGAGAGAGAAGAGTACCTTCCAGTAGAAAAAATCAATTGAACACGTTCTGGGTTGGCACTTGAGAGCAAGAACAGCACAGATCCTTCAGTCGCCAAACACTGTTTGATGTATTTTTATAATAATGTATATGTAGGTACTTACCTACCTATATAAATATTGTTGGTTACCGTATCGACTTATTATCTACGACACGTGTACTACTTATTGAGAGGCTTTTTCTTAAGAAGATTGTGCTTGTTAATAATACTGATTCTTTTTCTAACTTCTTGATGATTGAGGATGATTGATCAGCAGCGTTCTTAATTTCATTTTCCATCATCATCATAAAAAATGGCAACTTAACAATGGTTGAGCTTTTCATCAGAAGTGGAGAGACGTGTCGTTTGTTGTTGGTATTTATATTGTTTTTCTGTAGTGGTTTTGTTTTCATAGTTGTAAAGCTTTTTTTTTTGACATTCATTGGATCAAAAGGTTTTGGGGATTGAAAATTGAGGAATATAAATTTGCTGTAGGCTTATGTGGATTTAGTCTTTGCAAGTTATTAAATTTATAGAAATCACACCAAAAACATAAATGGTAAAAAAGTTTTCCCATGTATACAAAGAACCTTTATGTAACAAGTCAGGCATGAAAAGTAATAAGATCTAAAAGTACGCCAAGTTCTAAGTTTATGAAAGTTTAATATCAAATATTTTAAGTAGAGTAATATCGAACCAACTCTAAGTTATAGAAATTTCTTATTTAATGATTACTAACTAAAATTTGGTAAGTTTACTGCTCAAGTTTTCAAAACCTTTTGAATTGTGATGAATTGTGAGTAATCAAATGGGAAAAAGAAAAAAAAAACTTGCCAAGTAAACTTAAAAAATTTTAGTCAGTAATCATTAAAAAAGAAATTTCTCTCATAATTTGGAGTTGTTTTTTATACATGGAGAACTTGGCTCTTTTTTTTACTCCTTTTTGCAAAGTATTTTTTTTAACACAAAATCTTAAAATTTCAATTTTTGTATACACCTGAACCCTACCAAATTCCATCCTTGTACAACAAACACAAAAGCTTCATATAATTGATACTAATTATGAGACAGTGGGCGGATGCCACGCCCCTTGAATGATTAACCCCAAGTTTTTAATTTTTCCTTAGCATGCATTGCAAGCCCTACCGTTCTACAAAATTTTGTTATTCAACAATCAGAAGTTCTCCATATAATTGATAACAGTTTTTTAGTGGGCGGATACCACACCCCCTATATAGAAAACCTCAAATTTACGATTTTTTCCTTTGTAAGAATTACAAGCACTACCGCACTTCCGAATTTCATCATTCTGCAACAAGCAAAAGTTTTTTTTTATAATTGGTAACCATTTTAAGAAAGTAGGTGAAATCCACGCCCCCTAAATAAAAAATCTCAAATTTTCACTTTTTTTCTTTGCATGCACCTATTGCTATACCAAATTTCAGAATTCTAAAACAATCAAAAGTTCTAGATATAATTGATAACTTTTTTGAGAAAAGTGGGTGAATGCCACGCCTTCTAAATGATAAATTTCAAATTTGAATTTTTTTATCAGAAGTGCTCCATATAATTGATAGCAATTTTGGGAAAGTGGGCGGATACCACGCCCTCTATGTGGAAAATCCAAAATTTTCAATTCGTTCCTTTGTATACACCACAAGGTCTGTTCGAAATTACAAGATTATACGGTGTCGGGAAGTGCTCCATAATTTTAATGATCTGTCAGTCAGTGAATTAGTGAGTCAGTCAGTTACGGTTTTCGCGATTTTTGACATCCTACATCTTAGGAACCACTAATGGTAAGGAGTTAAAATTTGGCAAGGAGCCTGTGCTCGCCTAGCTTAGCAAATACGGCGAGTCTGAAATTTCTGATATTATAGGCTCCGAAGTTAGAGGGGGGTCGAAAATCGCTTGAGCTTGTTCGTGTAAAAAGGGTAGTGCCGAGAACTTGGCTGGGCAATACCGTGCCCTTTGATTTTAATTTATTTAATTCATGCACATATACCATTCTAGTTCTTTTTTGAAATACAAATAACTTGTTTTAATTTTTTTTAAAGAATTTTCCATTTAAGGGTTATAAAACACATCTATACCTAAGAAAAAATTCCCAACAAAAATTTATTGTTTATGGTAAAGGTCTATTAAAAAAAAAAAAATATATTGTAATTCTGGACATTGTTTTGGGATATATTTTCCTTAAGTCTAATAAATTGTTACCCTAATATTTTGTCCTAAGACAATCCCATTTTTAGTGTTTGCAGTCTTAAATAAATCATCGCTTATTTTATATTCGGGTCAATTATTAAAAAACATTAATATTTTACACCCGAAATTGGACCCTTGCCAAAAGGACATATTCTAATAAAATATAAATTCCAATAATAACCAATTTTCAAAAAAAGGTCTCCTTATTCAATACATCTGTTGGTTTTTAAATGAATGGAAATGACACTTAGACATTACGGGGCTAAAAAAAAAGCTTATGAATCAAATAAATAAGACAAAAAAAAGGTGAAAGGAATGACAAGTTCATTGAAAAAAAAAAAAAAAAAAAAAATTTGCTTTTAAGTTGAAATATGTATGTAAGTCGTAGCCTAGTAGCCATAGTATGAGAGTAAGTGATGCCTATAGGACTATCATGCCGGAGGTAGGTATAGGTTTTATTTCCAGCCTCGGCACTCTAAAAATAATAAAACAAAATAAAACGGTGACAAATACTCCGAGGAACAACTCATGTCATACATAAGTGAATCTCACCCTAGCCTTTCGGGTTCGACAAAAAACTGTTGGTCGCTTCCATTCCTTATTGCAATTTTAAGACATGTGACCCTGAGTAAATTTTTATTTGCATACAATATTTGGCAATAAGCATACCTTCATTTTTTTTTTTGAAAAACTGAAATTTCAGAGGGAAAAGCAGGAAACCAGTATTTTTTAAAATTTTTACCAATTTTTTTTTAAATTATGGTATATTACAGTACAATGATAAATATCGATTCACAAAATAAAAACGTCCAATATTTTGTCAGCAGGCTTGGAAAGCATGCTTTAAATACAATGATGGTTTGTGGCGCAGATCGGTCTTTATATGCTGTAAACGTATGCTGGCCAGATAGCATGCAATGCAGTTAAATAAATAAATTTGATGACACAACAGCTCATGAAGAACTAGAGCCACGGCAGATCCAGAAAAACAGAGAATCACTACGGATCCAGTATTGCAAATGC
Organism: Epistrophella euchroma; assembly: GCA_947049315.1. NCBI lineage: Eukaryota > Metazoa > Arthropoda > Insecta > Diptera > Syrphidae > Epistrophella > Epistrophella euchroma. The sequence continues at coordinate 43,572,953 of OX346248.1, forward strand.
CATAATTTACATGGTAATTTATAGAATTTATAGAAATATTTAATTATTCTGGAGTACCACAGGGAAGTGACGTTGGGCCTCTGTTGTTTTTATTTGTTTTAATGATCTTTTCGCTGTTATTTAATTTCCCAAATAATTTAATGTTCGCGAATGATATGAAGATAGTTAAATCAAAAAAGTCAGTTTCTGATTGTTCTCTTTTATAAAAATAATAATTTTAAGAAATAATGACGATAATTTGAATGCGTGGTTGATGCTTAAATAGTTTATGCTTAAATACCGACAAACGACCTGTCTTTTTCAAGGTTAATACTAAAGGTTACTGTCTACGATTATAAACTACAAGACTGTTTACTTTAATGTTCACTTTGATTTATGTTATATTGAGAGATAACGCTATATGTTTTGATTTCCATGGGAAAACTATTTCGAGATCCCTAAACATAGATTCTTACATTGGAAGCTTTAGTTAGTCCAATTCCTAAATATTGTTGCGTGCGTTGGCGTCGTTTGTCATCAACTATTGCTTATCTTTTCGATCTTGATTTTTGGAAAAGATAAAAGTGATGTAGAAATGATAGCTTGATTTTTTAGCCGGATGACGTATGTTTCACTCTGCTAAAATGCTTGACTTCAATTGATTTTGCAGAGAACTTTAAATGGAAGCTTAAATTTTGCTCAATATGCGTAGGAACTATGCTTAAACTAGAAAAGTCAGAAATAGTCCAAAATTTAAACACCTACAGTATTCCCCGATTAATTGAACCTCGGTTAATTGATCGAAAAAATTGCGTTACAAAAATTTCCCGTATAAATAGAACAGCTTTTTATTTTAGTTAATTGAACCCCGCTTAGTTGAATTACTCGCTTAATTGATCTTAAAAAAAATGCAGCTAAAACATGTAATTTTTGCAGTTAATTCAACGGCACCAAGCAACAAATATTATTGTGCAGAGAACATATACACTCCGACCTAGTGGTCCAAATTTTGTTACAAATAAATTTACCAAAACAAGTTTTTTTTTTTTAAGAAAATTGTATCTTTTAATAGGCTGACTGCAATGGTGCATTCAAACGGTTTTAAAGCGGGGTTCCCATTATTGAACCACCTGGATAATTGACCGAAATATTTGATGAAATAGTCAGTGCACTTAAGCGGGAAATACTGTATTTGATTTATTCGTAATGCAAGAAATGCATTACGATAAAACCACTTTATAAGATACGTAGCTAAATATCTCGTAAGCGATAAATAAACTAGACCTATTTCTCAATCTTTTAAAAAATGTTGTTACCTTTTAAAAATTTTTGTTTAATGCAGAAGTAATAGCAAATGAATTTAATTGAAATTAACTTATTTTGCTCTAATAGAGAACATACACTTTTTAAGCTTAGCAGTCGACCTAAATATTATATAACGTATTGTCAAATCTAATTTTGAACTTTTAACATAATCATATGTATGTTAAATTTTCTATCGAAAATAAAATATGATTTTATCTATTTTCCAAAGTCATTGAAATAAATCCCTCGGGATTAATTAAGGATATTTTTTTGAAGCCTACTTCATGATGCTCCTGTTATTATTATTATTTTTCTCCCATAATCCTTATCAAGAAACTGAAATTTTAATAAGTTAAATTTTTATTCGTTACACAAAAAAAACAATACAACTAATTATTTTTTTATTAAATTCATTTTAGTATTGAGTAGCAACCACTTTATCAGAAGTCCTCTCAGAAAATGAAAAAAAAAATTAATTGGTATTCGCTTGGTTGTTTCATCACACACATGCATCAAACCCCAAAAAACGTTACAACGCGACGAGTGACGTGCAATGAACATCAGTCACACAAAATTTCAACTTAAAATCATATCAAATATATATTAAATTTCCATCAATTTTTCATTGAGCTACAAAAAATATTACCAACCAATTCAATGTTTTCATATAAAAATTTATATATTTTTTAGTATACCTATGCTATCCATAATTCGTTACTCATATCATAACCAAATAAAAAAAGAAACTTTTATGAAACTCAAATAAAATTAAAAGAAAAACTAGACACCAATAATGTCAATTGAAATGAAAAAATAAATATTTATCATTTTTTTTTCAATTCATTATCAAAACATTGAAATTTTAAATGCTACCATTTTTTATATTTTTATTCTCTCATTCTCAAAAACTTTTCATGGGTAAGGAGCCGGGATCATCAACATTATTTTGATGATGATGGTCCTTTCATCTAGGTTTTCATCAACAAAAAAGTTTAATTTGAAGCGTGAAAGTGCTTCCAAGCTTTAGCATTAGTTTGGTTCTTTGGATTATCAACAGAATTACGTCATATTTCATATAGCTTCGTTATCATGTTCTATGATATTATAAACATTAACATCAAAATCGGCATCAGCATCAGCATCACTTTTTTTTTTGTCTCTCTCTGCCTCTCTTTCTCTCTTTTTGTTTTTATTCTGTCTACCCATTCAATATTTCCTCGATTAAAATTTCAAATTTGGGACAACTCACTCGTTTATATATAAAATTTAAATTCCAATTGTGTTTTGATTAATTCTCTGTTCGGAGGGGTAGGAATGAGGGGTACATTTCAGGAGTACCTTCTATAACACAAAAGGGTTCTCCACTTACCATTCGTGTGTGCTCAATTCAGTATAGTAGATATGTGTCCAAATTGGCTCAACCCAATGTGCCAGCAACAGAGATATCCCATATTGGCAAAATAGAAAATGGACAGAAAATTCATTTCAATTGAAGTGGTGATGCGTATAGATAGGGATGGGAATGGGATAGAATAGCATGAAGGTGCACAAATTCTAAAAAAAAAAAAAAAATTATAAAAAAAATACTCGTATAAGCTGCAACGACATACAGAGAGGGAGTTTTATCCCACGGATTTTGATAGGGATTAAGCCAACAGTGGTCACTCACCGGAATTGAGTCGAACCTTCTTTCCATCACACTCCCGCCATCTATCAACAAACAAACGAACCAACGAACAAACAAATAGACAACTGCACTATACCTTCCCTCATGGAATAGACTCTGGGAAATTTTTGATTGCAATCTCAAAACTAAACAAAAGTTTGCTATTATCCCGAAAATTCCTGCTGATGCTGAACTGTTTGGGGAAAGTTTTTTCTTTTTTTTTTTTTTTTTGTTATGGATTTTTATTAAATCATAAAGTTGTTCCATTTAATTCATATTTTTGCCTCAAATATGCGCATTGCGGAGGAAATTGATATTTTTTTTTTTTCGAATGTAGAGGGGTAGAAAAATAATTTGGATTTCGTCATTTAATTGCGCCCGACGACCAACACCCCGCGCCGCGTCTAGTCATCGTTCGTCCTTAGGAATTCAATTAAAACTGTATGTTGTGTATGTATGAGTATCTCAGGATTTACTCGTTTAATGAAGGTATCAAATTTATTGGTTGAATTAATTATGTACTAAGAAAAAGCCAACCAAATAATAAGTAAGTCTTAATTAATAATTTAGTTATGTATACATTTGAAAAGGTTTCCAAGAAGAGTTTTCGGGAAATGTTAGAACGAAACGATTGCGGGGTAGGTATTATAATTAAGTTTTGAGGTTGAGTTCATCTGATTAGATTTTTCTTTTCTTTTTTGTAATCGAGAGGGAAAATTATTTTGAAATTGAAACTTTGAAACTTGTGTTGCCACGCAGTGAAACAAAATGTAAGTATCGAAGAAAATAATTTCACAAATTTTGTAATTATTTACATTTGAGGTTGATTACAATTCGCATCACTGAGCTTTATGTTTTTTTTTTTTTTTTTTTAAATACAAAGTAAGATAAGATCTCCTTATACGAATTTTAAAATATCAGACGCAGTTAAGAAATCAAGCTCTAAAGTCATGAAAAAGGAATAAAGAATGAAGAAGAATATTTTATCCAAAACAAGCGTACAGACAAGTATCAGGCTGATGAGGCCCAATTGTCTATTGGCCCATTTTTTTTTTTTTTTTTTTTGAAAAAATACTGTTGGAAACGTCATTTTGGTCAATGATGAGGCTTCAAACATGGTTACCAATTTTTCGTGGGCTGAAATAAATTACGACCTGAATGAATGAACTTTGGTTTCTTCAGCAGCAATATACGATAAGCAATTGATAAGCCGGTTAAAAGTCTTTGAGAAACCGGTTGAAAGCCGTTTATAAGTCGGCTAAAATTCGATGATAAGCCGGTACCTCGACAAGTATACGATTATATACATTTCAAAGTTGGATGAATGATTTAGTCCTGGTCCTGATGGCTTACCTTCCTTTATGTTAAAAAAATGTGCAATATATATGTCATATCCGTTGTTTTTTGCTCTTCAATCATTCATTAAATACTTCTGTATTTCCGGCTCTATAGAAAAATTCGTTCCTTATTTCAACTCACAAGAAAGGGAATACAAATCTAGTCTCTAAATATAGACCTATAGCTAAACTATCTGTCATCCCTAAATTGTTTGAATCTATAGTTTGTAATGTTTTGTCTTTTCATTGTAACTCTTTTCTCTGTGATAATCAGCAAGGATTTGTTAGAAAGAAATCTACGGTAGCAAATTTGTTGCAGTTTACGACATATTGCATTTATGCGTTTGAAAGAAATCAACAAGTGGATTGTATTTTTACTGATTTTGGTAAAGCCTTTGACAAATTAAGTCATCAAAAACTTCCAAGCTAATTAAGAAAAATTGCCCTTAACGATTGTTTTGTTTCGTGAATGTCTTTCATATCTTAAAAATAGGTTGTAGAGTATAGTTTTTAAAGGTGAACGTTCTAAATGCTTTGTAGTACATTCTGGTGTACCACAGGGTAGCCATCTTGGTCCGTTATTGTTTGTTTTATTTATTAACGATCTTTGATCTATTCTTTTAAACTCTATGTCTCTTATTTATGCTAATGACGTGAAAATCTTTCGGAAAATTAACTCAACAGAAGACTGTGAACTTTTACAAGACGATCTGCAAAGGTTTGGGGAGTGGTGCAACACTAATAGTCGTATTTTTTAAAGACTGAAGAGTGTAAAACAATGTGTTTTACACAAAAGAATAAAGTGCTTGACTATGTTGAGCTCATCACATTTGTGTAATTTGTCCAGCTTTACTGATCTTGGAATCGTGTTAGACTCAAAACTAAAATTTCGTAAGCACTTCGGTTTTATAAAAAGATTTGCTCCCGAATTTCATGTCCTTAAAATACTTTATGTCTCATTTGTAAGATCAATTTTGGAATACGGATGTGTTGTATGGGCCCAACTATACGGTTCATATTAATAGAATTGAGTGCGTTCAAAGAATATTTATGAGATTTTGTCTACGTTTTTTCTCCTGGTCGGACAGAATTATTTTTTTAAGCCATATGGAGTACTTACAATTTTCTTTTATTGTAGGAATAATTAATGGGTCGATTTTATCCCTTTCAGTCCTTTCTCGGTTGAGTTTTAATATAAATCAGTACAACTATAGAACACAATTGCCACTTAAAAAAAATTTCAGTAGATCTAACTTCGGCGCGAATAGTCCATTAAATATGTTGATTGATATTTTTTTTTAATAATAACAACTATCTTATTAATTGCATTAACGACAATGTTAAATCAAATATCTTAACAAATAGATTTTTTTTTTACAATACCACAATAATAATGTAATTACATCGATTTAAGTTCGTATATAAAATGAAATTTTAACTTGTAACTATCGTTGGCATTTAACGTATTGAATAAATAAAAATAAAATAAAACTCAGCCTCAGCCTGAGCACAAATAAGCTTCATTTAAATTTCTTTTAAATAGGTAAGTTTTTCATACAGTCCATGTGTCTACCAGCTGGACTTTCGACATGGTCCTTCGAGCTGGATGAAATCAGTGTACCATGGTTCTATATGGATTAAACTAAACACTTCTTATGATTATCTTAACATATTACTCCATAGAATGCTGCTTTATCCTTGGAGCTATAACATCTAAAGAATTCAAATTTCTGGTCTTAATTTCTCTTCCTGGCTTATTGGTTGAGGACGTAGTCCACCCTGAACTGTGAGCGCCATCTTAAAAAAAATTCTCTTCATATCTATCCCAGAAACCTGATAAGCGCTTTACTTTTCGTCTTAATCTGGCTTTGGATTTTAACCCAGTGTGTGTTTGGTTAAAATTGACTAAATGTGTTAGATTTAACGATAATGCCTTGCATTTTTTTGCTATGAATAGATACCAGCGTTGCCGTTTAGCCACTAAAGTAGCCAAATGGTCACTATTTTACGTCCGGGACCCGTGGCCACCACTTTTTTGAAAATTACCCGATTGGCCACTTTTTTCAAAATTAGAATTAGACAAATTAGATTTTCGTTAGAAAAGGTATACAAAATGTTATTTTTCATAAAAATGATTCATTTGCACAGAATGTCTTATACTGAGAACTGTCGTGTTTCCTCGAAAAATACACCCATCTTTACCATTTTAGCAGAAGAAAGGAACAACACAAACACTATCTCTGGCATTACTATTCTGGAACAAAAAAATAAAATGATCATTAGGCTTAATATCACGATTTGTGTTTCGATGATGTCAAATTTGAAAATTGGTTTCCAAAAAAATATATAAACAATGAACTTATTACATTTTAGGTACCTACAATGTACCTGCAAGACAGGCTTTTTATTCATCTTTAGTTGTTTATTTATTTATTTTCACAAATGCGATTTTTTTTTATTGTTATGTTTGTAAAGTCAATTATAATCTTAGTTTTTCAAATTTTTTTTTATTATTGTTAGAATATAATTATTTTTTTTTTTTTACATTTTGAATAATAATTATAAATCTCTTAAGTATTTTCTATTCTATCTATTGTGGATTTGTTCTATATGGGACACTTTTTTTGCCTTGGGACCCTTTTTGGGACACCTTTCAAATTTTTTCAGCGGCAACACTGATAGGTACTGCTGCGCTGCATTTATGCTTTCAATGAAAAAGAATGTTTACCCTTACTTATCTTTCCAGATATTCTCTTTAAAAATAAAATGTTTATTATAGATCTTTAAAATTCTTTTAATTTTAGTTTACCTGTTTCCTCCTCCTCCGCAAATAGAAAATTCTTTTTTAAACTCTGCTAAACTCCTTCTACATCAAAATCCCATTGTAATTATAATTTCATTCTTCATCAGTTACCTATATATAAACTAAGAGACCTTAAGAAAATATTCATTTCTACTCTTAAAGAAACATAACATAATCGAATTTAAAAGAGAGAAAATTTTCTAAATTTTCTAAAATCTGATTTAAATTCAGATTTCCTTTGGTTCCTTAAATTATGTGTGTTTAGGAAACCTTTACTGTTGTATGTGTGGTATAGTGGAGTATTATAGGCAGGAAAGATATAGATGCAAAGCAAAATTGAATTTACTTTATTATGATTCGAAAACAAGCAAGTTATTTGGACCAAACTTTCTGTGCGATCCTGTTGAAATAGTAGAACACATCCTCCTTTCTGTTGTTGGACATTAACATGTGCACCAGCTGCAACCTCCGGAAATATCATTAACCAACCAGTTGCGTGCTCGTCTTCCTGCCACTATAGCCACTACATGTCCTTTGTAAATGGTTACAAACAGAAGTGATGTAGCTTAAGTTTTTTTTTTTTTTTGGTGTGTCTTGCGTTCTGCCTTCCATACTAATCACCCATCAGAGTTGGGAGAGCAACTTCCATGTCTATATATGTTCCGTTTAAGGATGCTGAGGAGCAGCAAAACTTCAGTCAGTCGTGCGCAAAAAAAAAAATCCAAAAAATTATTCCAAAAAATTGCAAACAAACTGGTTGTAATTTAAGGTCCATTGTGTTGGACACAGGAACAGGACCCTTACCCTGGGTAATTTAATCCAGTTCTGAACGAACACCGAATGTACGAACGAAACCCAGCCGAAATAACGAGAAAGCAAAACACATAAAAAAAGAGTTAAGACACAGACGAAACAAAATTGAATCAGAATCACAAACTGCCCTCTGTCGGAAAAGACGACAAGAATGAAAACGACTACGACGATGGCGATGACGACGACTCCATGGCCAGGCCAGCCAGCACGTGAGGACGGAAGGGGCTGTGTAAAAATATTTTCACTTCACTGTCAGAGAGAAAAGAAACACTTCGAGGTCGAAGTGAGGAAGGCAGTCGGCGAAGAAATTGGGCTAGGACTAGGACTTTAGGGTGCTAGGAGTTGGCTGGTACTCAACCTGAAAATTGTGCTTGGAGTTTTATGATCCCATTTTTTTTTTCATCCTAACCTACCTTCATTCCTTTATTTTTTTTCGTTTATGTTCGTCCTTTATTTATTTTTTTTTTTTGTCAGAAGGAAACAAATTATGGAGGCAATAGAGCAGCAGTTTTTCGTTCTTTATTTATTTATTTTTATATTTGTGCTGAAAACGCGAGAATTAATGCAATTAGCTTCTTAGGTTTCTCCCTTTTGCATTTTGTAAGTTGTTATCCTTTGGGGCCAAAGGCAAGCAACAGCAGCAGAAGGGATAGAACACCATTCTTGCGACAAGAGTTATATCTTTGGGTTTTGGTAATTTTGGTTGGTTGATGGTGGTATTGTATTATCCACCCAGATGCTATGTGTTTTTTTTTTTTTTTTTTTTTTTTTTTTTTTTTGTTCAACTCGTTTAAGGACATTGGGTATGACAAGTTGTGATTGAATCAGAGATGAATTGTAATGAAAATGGTTTTTGGCATTTTGGGGTTTTCTTTGATCAAATTGCTTGGAAAGCATTTTTTTTATTATTTGATTTGGCTTTTTCTTTTCGGTTCTATTACACTTTAGGGCTATGATGAAATTGGGATTTAATTTAGGTATCAAGGGAAATAGACGGAGTGTTATTTTTTGAATTATACTGTGTTATTGTTATCATTTTTGTTAAGGAAGGTGGTTGGCAACACAAACTGAATTGAAGAAAAGTAATTATTTTGCAAGGCAAACATATCTTCTCGTCTATTTATCTATGAGTGCTTGAGAGATTTTTGAACTTCAATTTTAGTTCTTTGAGAAAGCTTTCAACTAAAGATCAAAGTAAATATACATATGTAGATATCTGATTTGTTTGATCGTCTCAAAATTATAACTTGTCACAGACCTTGATTTGCATAATTTATTAATTTTAGTTTACTTTCAAAAGGATTGTCTACTCTCTATTCTGCTATTGGAGGAAAAGTTCTATCTCCGCACTTCCCTATGGCAATAACGAATTTTGTTTCCAGGTTAGTCACTAGCAAAACGTCAAAATTTAATACATGATGGAAATCCATGTTTAAGCTGTACCTACAATAAACAAATCAATTGGCATTTTAATGCAAGTGTTGCCTGTTGTGCTTTTTCTTACGTTATGTTAAGTATTTAAATATACCTACTCTCATATTAGCGATGTTTCTTCACGTCTTAAGAGAATAATTGGATTGAAAAATTTGACATCCTGGGGGGGGAGAGGGGGATAAATGATGCCTTGTTGATTGTTTCTTCAATTCCTTAAAAAAATAACTGGAATGCATATTTTAGCTTCAGTTTTCAGATTTTATCATTTTAAAACGAAAGCAGATAGCTATTTATTTCATTTATGTTGGCATTTTTGAGTTTTGAATTAAATATTTTTACTAGGGCTGGCAACGAGACGAGACCAGGCGAGACTTTTGTTAGTCTCGTCTCGGTCTCGTCAAAATCGAAAAATTTCAGTCTCGTCTCGGTCTCGGTCTTGATCTCATCCTTAGCCTAGGTTTCTTTCGTGTTTTTTGGTGGTAAAAAGATGTGAGATAAGACGCCTGTTTAGATTGAAAAGATAGAGTACGATATCTCGGCAGTTTGCTGGTAAGAAAAATGCGGGTTGTGGAGTCTTGTCTGAAGTACGAAGAAAATGTATAAAACAGAGTCGTGAGTCTGTTTAATAAGTGGATACAAAATTTTTCGCTCACCCTTCCAATTGATCTGAGAAAAAATACTGCACCGCACAGAACAGAAAAATTTTTTTCATAGGATCTTTTTACCGATTTGTTGCGAATGTAATAAAAAAAATTGAAGGTTAGAAAAAGAAAAGCTGTAATGCTAAATGTGATGTAGTAAAAATTAAATAAAATAGAAATCGTTCAAACCTTAAGGCTAGGCGTATATTGAGACGCGACCGGCGAGTGTAACGTGAATTTTTGTAAACAATATAAGTAAATCAATTGAACGGCGCATATTGATGAAGCGACGCGACATGACCTGATGCTCGTTTTAAAAAAAACGCGTGACACAGTGATTGAAACACATTTTTCCTTGCGAGACTTTGCACGTGCACGTTTTTTATTTATTTTCCGTCAAAAAAAAATACAAACTGTCGGTTAAAATTTCAAAATAAACAATAGTTTGCTAATTACGAAAACAATTTTAGTTTTTTGTGAGTTTATTTTTTATTTTTGAATTAAAGATGACAGAAAAAAATTTGAATTTTCCATTTATATGTTCTTGTTGGTACTTCAATTTCAATATAAATAATGTTTTCAATAAAATATTGACACGAGACTTGTGATTCAATATGCGGATAACGACATGCAACGTTTCTATTAATCAGGTTATGTTGTACGCGACAGGTCAAATCACACGTGCCTGTCGCGTCTCAATTTGCGCCTAGCTTAAATAGATAAATGTACTTTAAGTACTGAAATAGTTACTACGGCAATACTCCACTTTGAATATATTGAGAGTTCACTTCGCGTTTTTTTTCATTTGACATCAACTTTGATGGAAATTGTAGCAGATTCAAGGAAAGAATGGCGATTTGTTTAACCAGAAGGTTAAATTGTTTATATTGGTAGGATTCTGTTTAAACTCTATATTTTAACCTTACATCTTATTAATAGTCGACATTAGCGATTAATCATTAGTAAGGCCCATTGTCTTTTTTTTGTTAAACAAATCCTTCTGGGATTGCAAAAAAAAACTATGCAACTTTTAACCTTATCCTTAACTCTACTTCAACTACTTGTAAACAATCATTGTAGACACCATTCTAACAAATATTTTGTTCACAATTGATTCCACGTTACATCAAAGCTAGTTATAAAACATTTATTTTGTTAACAAAAAAAAAGAAAAACAACCTAACCCACAATTCAATTTAACAAAATTTCATCAGAGCAGAGCACACGAGTACGACACAATAAATAAATTTCCTGCTGAAAACGACAAAGAGCACTCGTGATGACAGAGAATCTCTTTTTTTTTTGTTTTCTGTTTTCGTTCAAGCCTTGGAGGAGCACTAAGTTCTACGTGAACCAAAATATCATTCTGTTAAAAAAAAAAAAAATTGTGAAAAGGGTAGCTAGCTTAGCTAGATAATGCAACACAGCTAACCCCACAACCAACCACTATCTTTGATAGATGACGAACCATGTAACCCATCAGTCTATGTTGGATAACGAGAGAAAAAAACCGTGCCAGACCTATAAACACACGATGCAAAAACGAAAGGATGTGCAAGTGCATTGTAATGTTGTGTAACATTGTTGCAGGACTGCGATGACTAGGTATACGCGGATGAAATAATTCACAATAATAAAATACATAGACAAAAACGCCACCCCCTCTCGCCCTCACATGTCGCAAGCGATTTCTATATCAATAGCGCCCTCTGCTTCGCACTGCGAATGATGCAATTCCTGTTGATATCCTCATATGAGAGGATGTGCCGCGTTCCTGAGGGGGACTGTGTCTGATGTGAGTGTTATACGCTATATGAGGAGCAGAGGGATTGATGAGCGTATAACAAAATGTTATCTGCTGTATTTATGTTATAAATACAGCATTGTGGCGTGAAGGCGACCTATTAACATATTTGATTTTAACGTAATTTAAGGTAAAGACTTCAAATTTTATTTAATTACCAACGTCCGTACTGCTATCAGTACCTTACATCTCATCATTCCATGCAAATAAAACCTCTAGCACTCTACATCCAAACCATATTCTCCAACCACATACACACACCGATACCACACATCATACAAGCAATTCCACGAACTTGACGGCATCCACTAATAATAATTACTTTCATCACCTTTATAGTTCACAGTATGTTGTAGCTGAAAATACAAGAAGAGGATGTATGAAACTTAATTACAACAAGCTTATCGACTAATAATTTTCTTGTTTTCGAATTAGAAGAGTAGAGAATAAGTTTCCATTCCAACTAATTTAAGTTCTATTTTCCATTTTATTTATCACGTTCCTTTTCTTGGTGCATTTTGGTATCAGTAAAACAGGACCTAAAAATAACCGCCGCGCCGATTTTATTAATCGCGGCGTGTTGTGACCTGTAGTGAATTGTGGCCTGGAGTAATTAATTTCCTCAATACTCTTATTTCTTTCTGTCGACTGTCGAGTAAGCAGCATGCTCATTTGTTTTTCCCTGGAATTTGATTCCTACCGTTACACCCCTCTTGATTTTGAATAACTAGCAGGGCTGGGATCAGATTCCTACCATTATCGCCCGGTTCACTTCTAAATTTAAGTGAATTTCGTGGGCTAAAAATTAAACTCCTGTAGCTCATATCAAAACCGTTTTCTTTTCAAATTAAAATTTTTAAATAAATCTAATAAATTGATCCATGGCTAAGGATTTTTAATTCAACGATTTCGGGGGATCAACACTGTAGGTTCAACTATTAGCACATACTTTGAACCTTGAACTATCGTTGGACACACTTAGGTATTTCGCCGAAATCAGCGAGTTAAAATATTAAACTATTACAACTGGCCCTTAGTGCCAGTTGTACAATCCTGGTTTAAATTTTGATCCGTGGTTTAGGAATTTTAACTCGCCGATATCGGCGGGTTAACTGAGGTTCAACGATGGTTCAAGGTTCTAATATGCACTAAAAGCCAATTACATGCCTGAACCATCGTTGAACCGCAGTTAATCCGCCGAAATTGGTGAGTTGAAATTCCTGAAGCACGGATCAAATATTTGTACAACTGGCCCTTAGACTTTTTTGCTTCTTAACTCGAGTTTTAAACACTTTCTTCGGGATTACCCTGGGGCCGAATTCTTGCATCAGCGATTGGGCTATACTTCACTGAAATATTTTACATTGGAATTACTGCTTCATTTAAAATACATTGTTAACAGTAGTGCCAATTGAAATAATTTAGTGACCTAAAGAGCTCACTGATGCGATAATTTGGTCCCAAGACTACGACAAGCATACCAGCCTCGAGAAAAAGCATCAGAATGTTAAAAAGTAAAAATTAAAAAAAATGAACAGATTTTCAAACGTGGTTAAACTTTAACAAGTTGATTGCCTATTAATTTTGTTATATTGAAATCGTGCTAAATATGTATCAGTTAATCTGCCGAAATTCGTCGAAATAAATCTTGATCTGTGAATATTTAATATTTTTAAACAACTGGTTTTTAGTAGATCAGGGCCTAATCTTATCGAAATATTAACCTCGATCTATCTAGCAGTTCCTTGTTAATAACTTCCTTTCGACCTCTTTAAGGCCCAGTTTTTCAGTATTCAGTTTAACCCGAGTTATTTAAATCTGGACATAAATTTTATATAAAGTTAATTTAAAAAGCTTTTTTTCAATAAAAAAAATCATGTTGGTCGAACTTAAAAAAACTCAGGGAATAAAATATATAAAGCATCTGTTGTAGAAATCCGGAGATAACTCACAAAATTTGGCGAGTTTTACTATTTTCTCGCACTGAAAAACTGGGCCTAAATGTCAATGGACGCGATGAGTTACTTATAAATCATCTAGGAATTAACAAGTGACCACAAATATGTAACGGTAATGGTAAGCATAAATAAACACTACAAACATTTTTTAATTTTTACAAAAAAAAAAAAAAGAAGACTATTACCTAAAATGCTTTTATTTTTAATTAAACTTTAGAACTAGCAGGCCCGTGCTCTAACTTTATGATTGTGAAACACTAGTATTTTACTAGTATATTATTTTTATAATTAAATAACTGACATTTCAAACAATTTATCACATTTCTTTTATATTTTAATTTTTGTTTTGATAAACTGTTGAAAATTTTGAAAACAAAAGTAGCCTATGCCCATTCTCATGTTCCAAGCCCTGGCTCTATCAATTCTCATTACAATCAATTAAGTATATTTTCGGAGATTAAGAGGAACAAACAGACAGACAAACAAACTTTCACATTTATAATATTAATAGGATGCTGTGAAAAAAAAAGGAAACAGGGATATTTTTGAATTTCAAATTCCATAACATGTTATTTCACTGTCATCATCGCTTTTTCACATAGGGTTGACATATTCATTTAAATTTTAAATTAAATCGATGCGTATGGTAAACATTCAAAAAAAAAACAAAGAAAACTATCAAAAGATGGTTTGGCTTAACTAACCACCTAACCATAAAGAGCTCACAAAGCTAAATGAATATCTACTTGTACTGCTATTAAAAAAAAAAAAACGTTGGTGTACATACTTACTTTGAGAATGACAAATTTGTAATGCAATCTTTTTTTTTATGGCTCTATATCTACTTAAACTAGGATGTCCCATGGTTCTAACCGAATTCCTTAGGGTAAAAAAATATGCGCTTCTGCATCTGCTACATTGGCAGAAAATAAAAATATATTTTTAAGTGCAACGAAAAGAAGATTAGTTTACTATATAGTACAGCATTATACTCAATCCGCTCTTAAGAAAGATTAACCGAGCTAAGTCACTATGGAAGGGAGGGGAGAGGGTGGATACGAAGAAAAAAAGAAGGAGTAGGGTATCTAAATAGCAAAGCAATGGTTAAGAAAGAGTTTAAAGTAATGCGTCTGTTTTTTTTTTTTTTTCTATTTCAACATTACCCTCGTAAATATTGTTTATGATTTTTCTGCTCTTAATCTTGGTTTTATCAAAAAGGTTTCTTAATTCCCATTATAAAAAGGGGTTCTTATCTTTAAGCATATTATACTAGTTACATAGGAATGGCAGTTATGCTCAGTAAATTTAATTTATTATCTACTTTTATGCTGCAATAGTTGACATTAAAAATAAAATGCTCTTTTTCTTCATAATTTCGGACTAAGATACAAGTAAAGTGCTTTGCACATGAACTGCGACCTGCGATATGCGAATTAAATCTTTTATTTTTTGTTTTCACTTTGTGACGAAGTGAATTAAATGAAACAATCAACAAATATAGATAACACAGCGTAAAAATAGTTTAAATTAGAAAATGTAGTATTTTTTCATATTATTTACGCGACCAACAGCTTATCTTCTGCGAATTGTCAAACGTCAATTCGCAATCCACAACATCAGCAAGGACGCATTCCACAAAATAGCGAATTTAACCTCAAACTTTCATTTTTCTTGCTTATGTTTGATGACAATTCGCAATTGTCAGCCACCATTAATGTGAATTAAATGTCAAAATAAGCGACAATTCGCAATTCGCAGTTCGCTGGTCGTGTCTAAGGCTTCACAAGGTTCTAAATTAGAACGCTTATCATCATGGCAATAAGAAATCAGATTTTTCTTCCATCTCCCTTTCTTTTGAGCCCTTATACCTATTAACGAACAATCTTAAGTAGACTAAATAGTTTTGACATTAACGGCAGTAAAAAATCTAGGTGTAGTTAAAATCGAATAATTCTATTAAACCTTTGTTCAAAAAATCCACGTTAAAATTTTCCATACCTTCAAAAGAACCTCTTAAAACAAAAATACCAATTTTTACTTGAAAATCTGTCGGAAATGCGATGAATTTTCCCCTAAACAAATTTGCTTATGTGTATAGCCTTAAATCTCCTTCAAATCTCCATAATGGACCAACTACAATCTTATATTCGGTAATGACTTCTTAGGTCGTCCTTAAATCACCATTTAGGCTTTTGGTTTTAATTAAATTTGTTCATCCTTAACTTTAATTGGAAAAAAAAATCAAGTAGTAGGTTAGGTATACCTCGAGGTCATTTTGTTTTTTTTTCTTAATAAATTTGTTATGACAAGCTTTCTTTTTTTTTTCTCTAATCCCATATTTTCCCCAACAAATTATTTTGACTGAGTATCTACCATCAAAAAAGTACCCGTCTCTCAACTAACTTTGCATGACAAGAGACTGTTTATGTGATGTCTCATGTTCATTAATTGGAATAAATTTTCAATGAGTGAAATGAGGAGGGAAATGACTTAAAATTTCATCTCGCAAATGCAATTACTTTGTGATTTCATGAATCCCCAAAGTACATTATCTACATTCTCACCTTTTTTTCTTTTTTTTTTTACAGGGTGTTTTGGGTTTAAACAAATAAATAAAAAAAAAAACTTTGAGGAAGGATGATTTTGGGGTATAAGTATAGGTATTCTGGAATAGAAAATTAATGTCAATGTAAGGGTTTTTCTCTTCAATGTTTACATAACGATTAAGGGGATTTGAGGAAAGTCCTATTTTGTTGTATTGCATAGTTTCATACCTTCATAATATTTTTGTATGCAAAGCTGTTATGTGGTTTCTTATAGATATTTATCTAAATCCCACTTTACAAAGAGCTAAAAGGTATGCTAGGAAATGAACAAAAATTAAACAATTTTCACCTTAAATGCTCGTAATGAAGTATAACTTTAAAAACTACGGGTTTTTAAACTGGGGATATATATATAAACTATTTACCTAAATTTGGAAATTAATTTTAAAGGGTCTTAAGCCCGCTTGTTTGCTCTACAGAAAATTCTGTGAGTAAAGTCCTTCCTAGCTTGTTTTTTCAATGCACCTGGGGCGACATAGACTTAAAAGAGTATTTTTTCTCGCAGAATTTGTCAATAAATTACTCTCAAAAAGAAAAGTTCAAGGTTAAAGAATATAACAGTGTGTAAATTGAAAGTCAAAATTTTTACTTTTTTTTTTTCGTACATACATAAATTATATATTCAATAATTTTTTTTTCTTTTGAGAAAATAAATATATTATATCACTTGAAAGGCAACGAAGAAGAGAAAATGCTCGTTTGTTTGCCATCAAGACGAACTTACAGGCGGGTATATATTTTTATAAGACCCCCCTCTCCCCCTCCCTTCATTTGTTTGATCTATAACTCCCCTGACATTAAAATCATCCTCTCAAAACTTTGTTCATATAAAAATGCAAACAATTCTCTTTTAGATAATGGCTCTGCATATTTGTTGATCCTGAAGAGAATAACTTTGCTCGTCTCGACCCGAGCCAGAATGGTAAAGCAGGGAAGGAGTAATAGAGGAGCAGTTAAGAAGTAGTAGAAAATATAGGGAGAGAGAGAGAGTGAAGTTCAAAGTTCAATGATGGAAACATTCTTAGTATTTCACAGGAAATTGTGTGCCTGTTCTTCAAAATGATGATATATAAAGTTTCCAGTTTTTCTTCAAATAGTTACACATTTGGCTGAATGTAAAGTACCTAGTTTCATAGTTTGCTTTCTATGAGCGTCATTTATGGGAATTTTATTCCATCACACAAAAAGCATGGATACAAATTTTCTTCAATTTTTCTTAGATTTGTATTTTATTTATTTTTATATTATTACTTTTTTTTTTGTCTACTTACATAATAAATTATGGAAAAATTTATATTTATATTTGTATGCGGTAGTGCTAGCGCATAATGTATACATAATATAATAGATATATGATAAAAACGAAAAAAGTCTTCACAGAAATTGTTCAATAGTATTTTTTTCCTAGCATATGATACAGTGCTGTCGAAAGAGCTTCTAAAGTTACATTTTCTGTAGCACTTTCGCTTGTGATACTTTATCAAGCCATAGACAATAATGTGGAAGAGAAGCGGAGTCCGCTCGCCCGAGAAGAGTAATGAGATCTAAAAGTACGCCAAGTTCTAATAAATTTTATCATTCTACAATAATCAGAAGTAGGTTTTCATTATAATTAATTCGAAAAAATCGAATGGTTTCCATTCCTCTCTTTTTACCCTTTGTATGCGTAATAAGCCCACCAAATTTCAAGGCTCTACAATGTAGATTAACTGCCTGAACAGAATAGAATGACGAAACTGGAGCCGCAGACGGAACTGGAAGAGCTGTCAAAAAGTGTCGTACGTTATTTTTTTTACCTGCCCACAATGCAGCTGTACAGCTTTGAATGTATTTTGAAGAAAAACAATAGAATATTCTAGTGTACAAGCTCAGAATTCACATATTTTCTTTCCAATAATCTTCCTCTTAATAAATAATTTTTTTTCGCGATAAATAACCACAATATTTTTTTCCGACCCAAAAAGTTGTTTTTTTTCTTCATACAAATTGAAACGTCAAAAGTGTCGTACGTGAAAAGTTAAAAGTATGCGGCTACGTTCCGTTGTGTTCACAACATTGAATTTGAATGTATTCAATATTTTGACAGCTATTCCAGTTCCGTCTCCGTCATCATTCTGTTTAGCCAGTTTAAAAGTCTTCCTATCGATCGTCGGCGTCGGTTCAGAAGAAAAACAACACAACTCAAAAATTGAAATTTTTGGGCTAACATTGCAATTTCGTGTAGAAAAGAAAAACTATCCGGTTGAAAAAACAAGATTCTATTAATATATTTGAAATTTATAGTGTAGAGCTATTGTGTGTCATTCATGGAAATTCAATTTTGTATTTAATTTTCTGTGAAAAGTTACGGACTTACTACAATTTATTTTAGTCCATGGAAATGTTACATTAACCTTGCATTTTATACAGGACAAATTTTTTTTTGATGGATCTGTAGAAGGGAGCTTTTAACGCCCCCTTTTCCAAAATGGCGGCCGAATGGGGGGCTTTCAACCCCGAAAACTCGTTTTTACACTCACACTGATTCCACAGATGCATAAAAAAAATTTGTCCTTTACAAAATGCATGGTGGTTCGGTCAAAATTTTGTAACATTTCAATGGACTATTGCCATTTAGCTAAATTTTGTAGCTAAAACATGACGAAGACATTTATAAAATTTGAAGATGCTGCTTACCAATTTTATTTTTCTACTCCTTTACTAGTACTATACTACTTCTTTCCTTCTTCACACTTTACTAAATTTGTCTTAATTTTAATTATATTTTTAATAGTATCATACTTAGGGCCACTTGCACAAAACGTACGAATAAATTCATAAAGCTGACGATAACTATCCAATTCTAAATAAATAAATAAAAACTACTCGTTTTTTAACAGCACGAACGGAAAATAAATAACAAGCGAATAAGAAAATTTTCTCAGAATCACTAACACAACAAACACAAAACACATTGAAATGAAAAATAAACAAACTCTTACGCTTAAACTTGTTTTCTCGTGAGAAATTCTAAAATTTGGCGTGAGAGCTATTCGGATTTCAGAGTTTAAATATTTATCCAGAGATTGAGGAGAAGATAACTTTTTAAACTTAGGGGCCAGTTATAGCGATCAGGAAAACTCATCAGGAAAAATTTTCTTTTTGATAATTTAATGTTTTATCATGCGATTTGAAATATACAAATGATACAAATCGATGATAAATCATTTAAAATATTTATTTCATTAACAAAATTTTCTTTGGAGCAAATATTTATTCTATAAAATTCATTTTCTGATGGAAACTCGTTTTCTGTACGAAATTTTCATCAGGAAAATGAATAAGTACTTGTTTTAGACAAAGTATTTCTTACAAATTAAATTTTTTTAATGAAAAAAATATTTCAATTGGTTTATCATCGATTCGTATCCTTTTTAAATTTCAAATCTTATAATAAAACATTGAACTATACAAAATAAATTTTTTTTCTGATCCATTTTCCTGATCGCTATAACTGGCGCCTTAGAGAAAAAAAAATATTTTGCTACAACATTTAGATATCCTTAATTATTTATGAATCAGGAATTACTGCTGTCAAAAAAACTTCTCTGCAAGTGGCCCTTAATCTACTTAATTTCAGTTGCCAGGTCAACCAGTGACTTTTCCCGTAAAAAAAACTAAGCAAACTTAGCTTTGTTAACATTTTTATAAATGTTAAACTTTCGTATTTAGTCAATACGAGTATGTATGATACTAAATAGGTAAAACAGACATTTGGTGATTTTTAGTTTAAGAAAAAAAAAAACTGATTTAAACTTGGAAAATCCCCTTTTTAACCTTATATTGCATCAAAAATGCTTAAACATAATACTAAGGCCCAATTTTTGCAGTGGTGAATTAAACCAGAGTTAGTTAACTCTTAATATAAATTTATCTAAAGTTAAATTTATCTATAGTTTTACGAAAAAGATTCATAGGTACATACCTACTTAAAAAACACGGAAGATAAAACATCAATAGCATAGTTGTTCATCAGTGAATCCAGAGTTTCATCAAATTTGATGAATTAACTCGGGTTTAACTTTATTCTGGCACTGAAAAGTCGACTTAAATTTTGTAAATTAAAAACTTTAAAAATTAAATTAAAGTCAACTGACTTAAACAGGAAATTTTATTTTGAAAAAAACATTTTGAAGTTATTTGATAGTCTAACAGTGCATTTCTTTAAGAATTTTGATAATTTAAATTTGCAATCTGACATCCCTGGATTAACCTATTCATAACATAAAATTTAAAAATTCACAGTTGATGGTGGTTGAAAATTTCGCATAATAAATTCTCATAAATCAAATGTAATATAACAAATTGACTTTGTTGTCTGGTTGTGATTTTTGCCATCGAAAATTTAAAATCAAAAAAAAAAATCCTTTTTTTTTTTTCTTGAACGAAACAAAAAGAGAAAAAAAAACACTTTTTTGAAAAGATTATTATTTTTCCTGTAGCAGAGTAGAGAGCCGAAGAGCCACATCATGTCCTTGGATCACCCAATTCCCTCCGGGTAGACCACATAATACGGAAAAGACTGTGATGTACGTTCATTTTTTTTTTCGTTTTTTTCTTCTGCTGGTTATATGCGGTTGCATTAAAAAAAGGACACACGACACATATCACATTGGAAAAAAAACAAATCTCAGCCCAAAATAAAAAAGAAAACACAAAAAAAAAATAATATCCAAGAATCATATGTCGCTGCATCCTCGTATGTCCTGGATACAAATCTACATTTGTACTAACTTTATACTATGCACTGACTGTGGTTTTAGGGCTCTTTTTACGTTTTCATCCTTCCTCTATATTTTATTATTTTTTTTTTCTAAATGAAAAGATTGCCTGGGATGGTAAACGGCAATGGCGTTGTCGTTTATTACGGCACTATAATACTACCAGGACATGGGCGATGTAAGAAGAAGAAGAAGTGTTACAAGGACATATGGACTTAAATTGAAATCAAATCTTACTATAAGTAGGCACACACAGATTCACATTATTTATTCGAAGGATTTTCGTCCTTTTATCGTAAAAATAAGATGTTCAACGATGGAAAGGCTTAAATGACTATAAGAGAATATGTACATATGTATGTATATCGATCTTAAATAGGCAATATTGGAATTGATATTTGAGGAAAATCTTAAAGACACCATTTTGAAAATCGTTCTGCTATGCTTCTTCTGTTCTATCTATGGTGTGGTGTGCTCCTTTCAATTGGGCTTAGTATGTTACATGAAAAGTTTTACAAGAGACGATAAGTTCACTTAATGAGAAAAATACTTGAAAGGATGTTATATGTATGTAGCTTTTTGTATGAATTCTTCTTTTATGTGTGCAAATGCAATGATGTGGATTAAAAGTGACGATGCAAATATTGGCAAAGTGCTTTGTAAGTTGAAGAATGCCACAATTTGTTTTCGTTTAACGATCGATGTGACATAAAAAGTAGTATTTAATTTGTTCTTTTAGCAAGTATTTACTTGAAGCAGCATATACATATTTACGTTACGTAAAAGCTGCTATTTTTCACAGGGAACCCAAAAAACTGGAATAAACCATTAACTTTAACCTTCAATAACTTTAGAAGGAGTGTACTAATTAGATAAGATAACGTCTCAATCATATTCGTACGATAATCGTTTGTAAAGTTATAAAATAAAGAAGCAAACAAATGAAAACTTCCCACAATACAATTTGTGTGGTTAAAAAAAATTAGCGATGAGCGACCTCTAAATATTAATCTAAATGGCTGAAATTTAACACAGGCTTATTATTTCAGTAAATTCTAACCCCCCGTATCAATAAACGAAAAACAAAATACTAACACATCTGAAGTGCATCAACTTAGCAGGTCACTTTTTCCGTCAACTTTCTCAAAAGTATAGATAAACGGTCCGGAAGCGGATATTTATTGAGAACTACTTAATTGCTAACTAACTACGCAAAAAAACAAGCAATTAATATTATTTTGCGTAACTAATTAGCAATTAAGTAGCAACTAATTACTTTATACTTTTTAATCTGTGACTTTTTGATCGGTGACAGCGAGCGGATAACTTTAACTCGCGAAATTTGGCGTTTAAGGGATGGATAACTTCATAATCCACACATACTTACATTTCATAATAACCGGTTCAACCACAAGTATATTTTTCATCAATCAGTGCATGCGTGTGACAAATGTATAAGAATACTTCCACGATTTCATGAAGTGTTGCCATACTTTCAATGGTACAGACTGGAACTATTATACTTTGAAACTTTTCACTTTTACTTTGCAAATTTCGTTTCACCAAACGCAAATTTGCAACGGGAAAAGTCTTTTTACTTTGAAAATTTTGTGAGACACTATGCACTTTTACTTTGCAGGAAATTGTTTTTTGCAAAGTGAAAAGTGTTTGGTGAAATAGGCCCAGGTGTGAAGCCAGTTTGCTAGGGCTGCAAAACATTTTATTTTATCTTCTTGAGCTAAAATGGCATTAGGTTAGAATTTTCATTTCTAAACTTCATAAATTTAAAAAAAAGCTGTGATTATATTGAAACATTATTTTCGTGAGTCCCTTCAAAAGGTTATTGATACAAAAAAAAACTTGTCAAGTTGACAACATTTTTTTCCATCCATCAAAATTTCCTTTGGTTAACTTTTATCAAAATTATACGCCATCGATATAAAGTGGTTTATTTTGTGAAATATTTCATTTCCCCCGTCAAAAACCTAAACAAAAATGTTGGAAACTTTGTTGTTCTGGTTTGTACCTAAACCTTTCTTACATCGATCACCCATTATTCTCGCCTTAGACAGCTTAAGGGAAAAAAAACTTTCTCGAGAAGTCATTAAATAAAGTATACTTAGATACTCTGGTTTAAGTCAATCTTTATTTAATACTTTATTGAATGTATATCAATTTTGTATCCAAGTCCTTAACGACACCTCTAATCACCACCAAGTAGAAACTACTTAAAATAATAACGAGCCTATAAATAGAGTTTGCCATATAAAAAGTTTTACCCTTTTCCCCGAAATATTCTTTCCAAGAAATATGTTGCCAATATAGAAGTTTCTTAGTGTCAAAACCTTAATTACCCAAAAATACCACACCTATCACCATCTAGGAGTATTTGGAACACCAAAAATAGAACAAAAAAACACAAACAGAGTTACAATTCATCATCAGCACCCTCAGAATTCCTCACGTAGGTATATAAATCTTACCCTCTGATATAACCTGGCACAGTTACTTAAATATATGTCTCCCTCTCTAATGTCTCTAACCAGCTTGAGTTTTATTTTTCTAAGCTCCATTTGCTCAATTTTTTGTCGCCATAATATCAGCACTTATTTGTGTGTGGGTTACGGCAGCACCACCATCAGACTTGTGTGTCATTCCAAAGAGGCGGAGGACTTGTAATGATGGCATAAGCTTCCGCAAAATACTCTGATCATCATATTAAATGCCACCACCATCATCATATCTGCCGCCAGCACCTCGGTAAAGTTGGTATATAAAATATCAACAACAACAACAACGAAAAAAAAAATTAAAAACATTTTAACGGCTGGATAACGAAAAATGACGAATGAGCTAAAACAACCCCTAGTCACCGCTAGAGACTCCACATTTCCCACAAATCTTATACTACCCATCGCCATTATCATCTAAAAGCGGTTGACAGTAATGTGCTTATTTTTCTGACACAAGCTTAAATTTATGAGATTTTAAGGGTAAATATTACTCATTCCCTTCTCAAACAAAAAAAAAAAAAAAAACCGAAATGGGAAAAAATTTAACAAAATATTTATAAAACATGTTTAAATTATCTCATTTGGATTATTATTTCGTTTCTCTTTATATCTTTCATCGGCATCATAATATACCCTTCAAAAGGACGACGACGTAAGGCCTTGTGTGTGTTAGAAATACTCATGTCGTATATTATCTCAACTCCCCTCTTCCGAGTTTTCGTCTAAACCCTCAGGGCCAGGGGGTATATATTAAGTTTAGCAAATTCGAAAATTGGTATGCGATGATTATTGAATTATGCAAATCACAAAATGATTATCATTATAATCGACATTAATCCTTCTGAAAATATACACTAATACACACAAGTGGATGGCGTAGCGTGCGGTGCGTCGCACCGAAAATTGAAGTATTTTTTTTGCTAAACCCTATACACAGGAAAGGTACCATAGAAAAAAACCTATTTTTGTATACAAAATACATTACATATTTATGTGGGCACGGTACCTAGGTGTGACACAATTTAAAAGCTTTTGTTGTTTTATTTATTTTGTTGCTTAGATACCAACGACAATAACAAAATTAACAAGTTTTTTTTTGTGTACATATTTGAAATTTATTGGGCTATGTCTTGATGCTCAGACAAATTCCTAATTAATACTTAAATTGCGTACGTAACGACCTTGTAGGTACCTTTTCTTACTTAAGGATATGGAATCCTCTTAAAAATATTCAAAATAGATACCCAAAGGGGTCTTATAATCTTGCTCTTATAAAGTTTGGCTTAAAAACAAGAATTGCCAATTTTTGTTTAAACAGAAAATAAAAACAAATCCAAAATTAATATAAAATAAATTAATTTAATTTTTAGTGGACTCTATTCTTTTCGTTAGTATTCTCGACAGTCAGTAAAAAAATATATTTAAACAAATTTTAGGTAATGTTCAGAACACGAAAAATAAGTCGAAAATATGAAACAGAAGGCTGATCTCTTCGCATGTACAAATAAAAATAAAAGACATTCCCAGAAAAAAAAAAAAAAAACATACAAATAATTTACATAAATAAATAAAATTGATGGCACAACAGCTCATGAAGAACTAGGGCCTAGTGACTTACAACTCTCAACCATTCCTGTGTGCGTGTCTGCAGGAATGGAGGGGACCTACAGTTTATTGCCGAATCCGAACGGCTAACGAGCGGCACTTTTCTGTGATAGGAGATACTCTTGGAGGATTTGTCAATTCCTCGCAAGAGGCAGTAGCCGTTTTTTCTTTTAAATAAATAGGTGGCGAGGCTGGGGATCGAACCTTAGACCTCCCGCAAGACAGTCCATCGTACTAACCATAACGCCACGGCTACTACACAAATAATTTACAGTTTGTTGAACAAGAGAACGAAGGTTAAATACCTATTTTGTTACGTTCAGCTTGTGTCTTGTGTTACATAAGTTAAAAACACCAAAATACCATTTGTATTAACTCCAATTAAAAATTAAACTCAACTTTTTCTATTAATCCGGCTCGAAGGACCATAATATATTAAAAATGTTAATTGTTAATTTTATATTTATTTCTTCAACTGCGACGACGTTTCGAATGTGCTTACGTTCATTACAATTGATTATTGGATATTAAAACAAAATATAAAAATACTTACAATTGAGAAGATTATAAAAATATGTATTCTTGAAAAATAATATTTGTTACCTGGTTACCTCCAATTATTCTATTAATTCTTTGATTTTAAGTTGTCTTGGAAAAGACTTTTATTTTTCTGTAAAAAAGGTAACAAAAACAGAAATAACAAAGTATTACCTTCAATTAAAAATATAAAAAAAACAAGTGTTGGAAAAATTATACAAAAAAAAAAAACTATTGTTTCCTTTGGTACTTTTGATACTCGAATAATTTTTTAAACAATTAGATACTGACAAAGGGGATGTAAAATAAAAAAAAAAATATTCGAAAATTCCGAAACGTTGTCCTTCGGGCAATAATAAAGGTCCATCAAGCTGGGTCCACCACAACAGAATTTCAAAAATATTCATAACTTTGAAGGAATTAGGGGCTAATTTAGTACCTAATTCCAGAATAATTAGATTTTTGAATTTCCGTTGTGGTGGACCAAGCTTGAGGGCATGCTGAGATCATCAAATTAGTTTTTGCCTTCTAAATGGTGAAAGGAATTCGGGACTCCTTCGGGATTTGAGTACTGAATCAGCCCTAAAGTAGCCCCTAATTCGTGCATCATTAGATTTTTGAAATACTGTATTGGGAGGTTGTGGTGAACCCAGCTTTACGGTGTGATGACGTCATCAAATTAGTTTTTGCCTTCTAAAAGTTAAAGGGAATTTTAGGGGTCTTTCGAGATTGGAGTACTAAATTAGCCCCAAATTCCTGCATAGTTAGATTTTTTTTCCGTTGCGATGGACCCATCAGATTGAAGAATCTCAATAATAATAGTATACCTACATACATATATGAAATTGCATTTGACATTGTGACCTTCAAAACGAAAGTCGTTAGAAAACACGTTGTGTCATACAGCAGCGACTGCGATCTCACATTAATTTTGAAAGGGAGGTTGTCTTAAATGTAAGAGACAGGTTTCAGAGATTAAGAAAATGCCAGCTAATGGTAAGGGAAAGTATTATTATCCCTTAATGCGATTTTAAATTTTATAAAGGAGAACAAAATACAAATGATATTTTTTTTATATGTATATTGAATCTTAATTCTGAGGTAGTGACATTTCGTTCACTCCTAGATTACTTGCTACCGAATTACCCAAGGGTATGTTCTTTAAAGATTTATCCCTACAGAAAAAAAAAATTATATAATTTTTCTAAAAAGGATTTAATGACAATTTTAAATCTGTGAAACAATTCTTATTACGAGAAATTCTTCTGATGTGAATCACATCTGATGTTTAGAGTGAAAGACGATTAAAATTAAATATGTATATGTAAAAGTAAAGCGCTATTCCTTGTGCATTTTTTCGCTTTTCTAATTTTTCTTTAATATAATTTCAAGCTCAAATTAATAAATATTTAGACTGACTAACAAATTAAATTTCAAAATATCGAGTCAGCTAATTTTTTTTTTTGAACTAGACTCTTACTTACCCTAAGAGATAAAAAGGAAAAATCTACCAACCAAGCAACGTATAAAAATGCCCAAGGAAATAATTTTAATGGCATGTGTAACAATATGGTTTAAGATATTTTCTAAGTTAATTAATTTTTATGTATGCATTTATGTATTTCTCGACAGCTATTAATGAAATTGTTATGTATGTGTATAATTATAAAAATTAAATTTTTTCAACTTACGTTAATATTTTTTTTTTTGTTTCTCGTTTTAGGTGAGTGTTCCAAAAGATTGTGTTATAGCTCAAAGAAATTCTGTGAGTATATAAGAACGTTTTCAAATGATATATTTTTAATTGTGTTTAATTTACTTCAAATGTGGACAAATTTTACAAAATCCAAAAAAAAAAAAAAAACAACAAAAATATCTGACCTAAAAACTGTAAAACTAAATATTAGTAAAATATTGATTTTTCTTCAAAAGAAAACATAATACATTTTTAAGTTGCATAAAGAAGTGATTTTTTTTTTTCATTAAAAAATACATAAAGCTTTAAGTTATTTTAAAGTAATCGACAAAATGAAAATTTTACGGCAGATAAATTGGATACATTTTTTTCCTCGGCATCAAAAGCTTTTAGACCTATAATTGGTATTTCACAGTTGTTAAAGTATTCTATGGCGACATTTGACCTTGGTTTCTCATTGTAACACAAAAAACAAAAAAACCAAGTGATTTGTTTCCCGCTCAATTTTTAATTTTCCCCTAACAATAACGGGCTATTTATTTATTTTACTTTCGGGCATTATTGTCTTTTTTTTATTACCAATCACCATCATAGACTTCGAAGAACTACCAAGAAATACTACTTAATACCGTCAGATTTGAAACAAAATTATTGTTTGAATACAATTTTTTTTTTAATTTTTCGAAAACTAATCACAAAAAAAAAAATTGAGTAAAAGATTTTTAGATTTGAAAAAAAAGTATAGCATGATTTTGCAAGTGTTGCCGTTGTTTTTTAATGACATTTTTTTTTTCAATTCAAGTCGATTTTTTTTTTAGAAAATTACCCCTTCCGCCAAAACAAGGGGAAATGGACCCTCCTCCTATAAGATTTTTTTCTTGTCTCGACCCAATATACACGCTCTAGCCTTTTTTACCACCTTATGCAAAACACCCAGTAGGTACAAGTTGGTATAGGTTAGGTTACCTTTAAGTGAAAATTTTGTTTTCGAAATTTTTTTTATTAATGACACCTCCCATAGAATCAATGTTTTAATTTTCTATTTTCTTAAAAAACGGTTCATCCGTTTTCAATCAATTTAAATTTTATTTTTGAAAATTTAATACGTAAGTATATTTTGAAAAATGACTTGGTCGGTTTTTATTAAACTTTAAATTAGTTGTTTTAAACATTATCTAGCATAACAAAAATTATTCTTTAAGGTAAAATTAAAGATACCATCAATACAATTGTTTAAAAATCGATCAGAAAAATCTCATTTGTTTCGCAAACGACTCTTACGATGTTGATTATTTTTTTTTCTTTGAGCTAATATTAGTACGATCAACCAACAAATAGGGTACGATAGTTTCCAGCCAAGTTCTCGGCACTAACCCTTTTTACAGGAACAAACTCAAGCGATTTTTGACCCTTTCTAACTTCTCACTGATTCACTGACTGACTGATTGACAGATTATCAAAATTATGGAGCACTTCCCGACAACGTAGAATCTTGTAATTTCGCACAACGGTATGCCTTGTGGTATAACGAAAAAAAAGAACATTTTGGGTTTTCCTTATAGGGGGCGTGGTATCCACCCACTTCCCCAAAATTGCTATTAATTATATGGAGAACTCCTAAGTGTTGTAGAATGATAAAATTTGGTAGAGCGGTAGGCCTTTTTTTTTTTTTTTTTTTTTTTTTCTTTAAGTTCAGAGCTGAGCCCGAACTGTCAAGCAAAAATGTTGTGTTTCTTTTTGATTTCAGAGTACGTTCAGAGCGTTCTCCATGAATTCAGAATAAAATAACTGAGCAAACAGAGTAAAAAACTGAGCGCAGCTAACTTTATACAGTTTCCATTTCATTTGACAGATATGACAATTGAGTGTTCGAGTGTCTTTGATAATTAAATCGGAGTGCTCTAAACATAACTCTATTCAGAGTTTACTCTGTTCGCTCAGTGTTCTGAACTAACTCTGAGCTAAAAAATAAAAACGCCTAATGAGTGCAAAGGAAAAAAAAAATTAAAATTTGCGATTTATCATTCAGGGGGCGTGTCACCCACCCACTTTTCTCAAAATAGTTAGCAATTAAATAGACCACTCTTAATTGTTGTAGAATGATGAAATTCGGTAGAGCTATAGGGCGTTCTACGTGTACAAAGCAAACAGTCGTAAATTTGAGGTTTTTCATATAGGGGGCGTGGTATCCACCCACTTTCTGAAAATGGTTATCAATTATTAAAAAAAAAAAAAACACTTCTGCTTGTTGTATAATGATGAAAATCTGAAGTGCGGTAGGGCTTGCAATGCTTACATAGGAAAAAAATCGAAAATTTAAGATTTTCCATGTAAGGGACAGTTTCCAAAGTTTTGTAATAAATTTATTTTAAAAGTTTGTTGATGGTGCTTATAACAATTTCTTGACACGCAATCTATTTATTCGAAGTTAATTTTATCCGATTATTGGGTCCGAAAAGTTGGATGTTCTGGTCTGGTGGCTGTTTTAGTTGGTAAATATATTCGATATTTAAAACTGCGGATCTAAAAGTTTGAAGGTTATCAGAATGAAATGTTGCTGAAAAGAGATACTCCAAAAATAAAGACCACTAAAATACGCTTGCATGTAGTTGGCCCCCCGACTTTCAAGTTGGGCAAAACTGTTAATGGCAATCGTTTGTACATCGTTTGTACACGTTTGTACAACTTTTAGAATAATTTGTACACGCACCGTTTTTTTTTTACAGGCAATTTAAATAAACGGACGGAAGTTGGCCCCAAACAAAATTTTTTTTAATGTTTTGAAAAATTTTGAAATGCAATTCGATAGATAATCGTTTGTACACGTTTGTACAAAAAATATTTTCGTTTGTACACGTCCCAAATTTTTTTTACAAAAAATTTTTTTTTAAAAAATGTGTCTCGAAATTTTGAAAAGTATGCAATCGTTTGTACATTTTTTATGATGATTTTTCATGGTATTAATTTTTTGAATTTATTTTTTTTTTCTATTTTTAATTAATTATTCAAAATTTTGGGACATGTAGTTGGCCCCATTTCAATTTTTTTTTTACAATTCGAAAAATCTGAAAATGCAATTCCATGGATAATCGTTTGTACACGTTTGTACAAAAAATATTTTCGTTTGTACACGTCCCAATTTTTTTTTACAAAAATTTTTTTTTCGAAAAACGTGTCTCGGAATTTTGAAAAATGTGCAATCGTTTGTACATTTTTTATAATGATTTTTCATGGTATTAGTTTTTTGAATTTAATTTTCTTTCTATTTTTAATTAATTATTCAAAATTTTGGGACATGTAGTTGGCCCCATTTCGATTTTTTTTTTACAATTCGAAAAATCTGAAAATGCAGTTCGATGGATAATCGTTTGTACACGTTTGTACAAAAAATATTTTCATTTGTACACTTCCCAATTGGATTTTACACACAAAATTTTTTTAAAAAACTTCTGTACAATTTTCGAAAAATATGCAATCGTTTGTACATTTTTTATGATAATTTTTCATGCTGTTAATATTTTTAATTTGATCAACTTTCTATTTTTAATTAATTATTCAAAATTTTGGCGCATGTAGTTGGCCCCATTTTGATTTTTTTTTTACAATTCGTAAAATCTGAAAATGCAATTCGATGGATAATCGTTTGTACACGTTTGTACAAAAAATATTTTCGTTTGTACACTTCCCAATTGGATTGTACACACACATTTTTTAAAAAAAAACTTCTGTACAAATTTCGAAAAATATGCAATCGTTTGTACACATTTTATGATAATTTTGCATGGTATTAATATTTTAAAATTGATTAAGTTTCTATTTTTATTTAATTATTCAAAATTTTTGTGCATGCAGTTACTCTAAACTTAATAAAATGTTTAGGTAGGTAGGTATGTAGGTACGTAAACTAATATCTATGTTACCTATAAACTTTTTTTTTCAAACTTTTTTGTAGTAGGTATCTACATACCTACCTACCTACCAAATTATTATATATTTCTACCTAGTGGTACCTACTTTAGATACCTACAAAAATGACGAATAAATATATCCATTTCACTGGAGCTTACATACCTAGCTCTTCTTTTGGTACCTACTCACGTATATTTTGTAGGTACATAGGTACCTACATAAACTATTAAGTTAAGTGAAACAACGGAAAATGGCATTAAATCCATAACTATACTAATTTGAATTTTGCCGTCGGCAAAACGCTTTTTATGTGTTTATATTTCATTTATGTACCTACATACCTTCCTACCTCCCTACCTACTGAAAAGTAGGTAGTTAACATTCCCTCGCATTAGTTTCTGCAGCAAAAAAAAAAGAAAACTTAACAAAAATAAAATAATGCAGTTTACATTTTCAGTAATATTTGTCCTTAATTAAAAAAGCCCAACATTTTTGAGTAACAAATCTATTTATTTCCTTAAAAATTTTACAGAAAAAGGAAAGAAAAAAATTTTGGCTTGTTGCCTAGTAAAATTGTAAATTTTAATTTTTTTAGTAGGTAGGTAGGTACCCAAATCGTGAACTTACACTATCAAAAACTACTTACAGGGGTCCCAAATTCATAATCGTGTAGGTATTTTTCTGTTGCATTGAGATGGTATGTACCTAACCTATAGTAAAAGTGCAAGATTGTTGCAATACTGACTTAAATATACTTACAGTGACTTCTTTAACTATAGGATAGCTATACATACCTACCTACATTATAAACATAAAACATTAGTTAATACCTACCTCTTAACATATACCTATGCTCAATTAATTTTTAAAAATTTTGGAAAAAATACCTATACATATTTGGGGGACCTAACTTTTTTTTTCGGGCAATTACAAGTGTTGAACTTGGCTTCTTTCAAAGGTGTTGTACCTCAAACATACTTATGAGCATGTACCTATATACCTACATATACAGGGTGTCCCAAAACTCAACGTCAAGCGGGTACCGGGTGATAGGGCAGGTTGTGCCCGTTATTTGAAAAGTATGAAAAAATAATCCATCTCGCTTGGTTTAGTAGTTATAGCCATATTAAGAAAAAATATGAAAATCGATACCCTAGCTCAGATTTTTAGATACAGTGGTTACAAATTTTAAAATTTAGCTAAGTTTTTCTTTTTTGCGTAATCCTTAATAACTATGCTATTGATCGCAATCACAAATCCAAGAATTAATATTGTCAGTTTCGTAAGAAAAATAAAGTTTGACTGAGTCATTGTTCAAAAAGATTTTGTGAGCTAACTTTGACACTTCATATTTTTAAAAAAATGTACCACACTACCCTCGGCAAGTTATTTAAAAAAATGGCCCGTTACATCAAGATTTCAAAATGGTATAACACTTGGTTTTTATTTACTCGTAAAAAATACGGTTGCTTTTTTATTTGCAAAAGAACCTCAGTTCACTTCATATCACTTTTAAGTAAATAATGCTTTTTTGTGCTCAAAAATCGGTTTTACCGGGGTGTATGTAAAATAAATAGAGGCACTTGAATAAAACACTGTTTGCAGTAAATTAGAGTGAGACAATCAACGATCTGTAGGCTGCGTTCCTGCTTTTACTAGCAACTTCTTGTAATTGTGCGCGATTGTGTTACCCTGGACTCGATTAGTGTTGTGAAAATTATGTTAGTTATTATTTGGTAATTCGTAATAAAAGCCTTTCGAGAATATCGTATTAGTACATGGTTCAAGAATATGAAAACATCCATATAAGTCCATTGAAAGTAACAGTAACCTGGCATTTTATATCCCTTTAATTATAATTTAAAAGAAAAACGGCTACTGCCTCTTGCGAGGAATTGACAAATCCTCCAAGAGTATCTCCTGTCACAGAAAAGTGCCGCTCGTTAGCCGTTCGGATTCGGCAATAAACTGTAGGTCCCCTCCATTCCTGCAGACACGCACACAGGAATGGTTGAGAGTTGTAAGTCACTAGGCCCTAGTTCTTCATGAGCTGTTGTGCCATCAAATTTATTTATTTATTTTTTTAATTATAATTTTCTTAAAACTTTCGTCTGTTTTAAATTTTAATTTGTTCTCAATTTTACGATAAAAAGTGCCTTACCATTTATTGTACAGAATTCAATTTCATACACAAATGTGCAAAATTATTTTTGTAAGACGCATGGTTCTCAAGATATAGCGAAAAACTTTTAACACCCCATTTTCCAAAATGGCGCCCAAAAGAGGGAGGGGCTTTAAGCCCCGAAAATTTCATTTTACACTAACACTTATACCTCCCATAAAGCAAAAACATTTAGTCCTGAACAAAATGCCAGGCTAATGTAACATTTCAATGAGCTAGTATGAATGTTCTTATATTCTTGAGCTTCGACAAATATGCTATTCGTGAAAGGTTTTTAGTATCTACGTATTATTAGATAATAACTAACATAATTTTCACAACACTAATCGAGTCCAGGGTAACACAAAGGCGCACAATTTCGAGAAATTGCTAGTAAAAGAAGGAACTAGCCCACAGAACGTAGATCGTAGCGTACCGTGTGTAATGTCGATCTGTCTCACTCTAATATACTGCAAAACAGTGTCTTATTCAAGTGCCTCTATTTATTTTACATACACCCCGGTAAAACCGATTTTTGAGCACAAAAAAGCATTATTTACTTAAAAGTGATATGAAGTGAACTGAGGTTCTTTTGCAAATAAAAAAGCAACCGTATTTTTTACGAGTAAATAAAAACCAAGTGTTATACCATTTTGAAATCTTGATGTAACGGGCCATTTTTTTAAATAACTTGCCGAGGGTAGTGTGGTACATTTTTTTAAAAATATGAAGTGTCAAAGTTAGCTCACAAAATCTTTTTGAACAATGACTCAGTCAAACTTTATTTTTCTTACGAAACTGACAATATTAATTCTTGGATTTGTGATTGCGATCAATAGCATAGTTATTAAGGATTACGCAAAAAAGAAAAACTTAGCTAAATTTTAAAATTTGTAACCACTGTATCTAAAAATCTGAGCTAGGGTATCGATTTTCATATTTTTTCTTAATATGGCTATAACTACTAAACCAAGCGAGATGGATTATTTTTTCATACTTTTCAAATAACGGGCACAACCTGCCCTATCACCCGGTACCCGCTTGACGTTGAGTTTTGGGACACCCTGTATATGTAGGTATATAGGTACATGCTCATAAGTATGTTTGAGGTACAACACCTTTGAAAGAAGCCAAGTTCAACACTTGTAATTGCCCGAAAAAAAAAGTTAGGTCCCCCAAATATGTATAGGTATTTTTTCCAAAATTTTTAAAAATTAATTGAGCATAGGTATATGTTAAGAGGTAGGTATTAACTAATGTTTTATGTTTATAATGTAGGTAGGTATGTATAGCTATCCTATAGTTAAAGAAGTCACTGTAAGTATATTTAAGTCAGTATTGCAACAATCTTGCACTTTTACTATAGGTTAGGTACATACCATCTCAATGCAACAGAAAAATACCTACACGATTATGAATTTGGGACCCCTGTAAGTAGTTTTTGATAGTGTAAGTTCACGATTTGGGTACCTACCTACCTACTAAAAAAATTAAAATTTACAATTTTACTAGGCAACAAGCCAAAATTTTTTTCTTTCCTTTTTCTGTAAAATTTTTAAGGAAATAAATAGATTTGTTACTCAAAAATGTTGGGCTTTTTTAATTAAGGACAAATATTACTGAAAATGTAAACTGCATTATTTTATTTTTGTTAAGTTTTCTTTTTTTTTTGCTGCAGAAACTAATGCGAGGGAATGTTAACTACCTACTTTTCAGTAGGTAGGGAGGTAGGAAGGTATGTAGGTACATAAATGAAATATAAACACATAAAAAGCGTTTTGCCGACGGCAAAATTCAAATTAGTATAGTTATGGATTTAATGCCATTTTCCGTTGTTTCACTTAACTTAATAGTTTATGTAGGTACCTATGTACCTACAAAATATACGTGAGTAGGTACCAAAAGAAGAGCTAGGTATGTAAGCTCCAGTGAAATGGATATATTTATTCGTCATTTTTGTAGGTATCTAAAGTAGGTACCACTAGGTAGAAATATATAATAATTTGGTAGGTAGGTAGGTATGTAGATACCTACTACAAAAAAGTTTGAAAAAAAAAGTTTATAGGTAACATAGATATTAGTTTACGTACCTACATACCTACCTACCTAAACATTTTATTAAGTTTAGAGTAACTGCATGCACAAAAATTTTGAATAATTAAATAAAAATAGAAACTTAATCAATTTTAAAATATTAATACCATGCAAAATTATCATAAAATGTGTACAAACGATTGCATATTTTTCGAAATTTGTACAGAAGTTTTTTTTTAAAAAATGTGTGTGTACAATCCAATTGGGAAGTGTACAAACGAAAATATTTTTTGTACAAACGTGTACAAACGATTATCCATCGAATTGCATTTTCAGATTTTACGAATTGTAAAAAAAAAATCAAAATGGGGCCAACTACATGCGCCAAAATTTTGAATAATTAATTAAAAATAGAAAGTTGATCAAATTAAAAATATTAACAGCATGAAAAATTATCATAAAAAATGTGCAAACGATTGCATATTTTTCGAAAATTGTACAGAAGTTTTTTAAAAAAATTTTGTGTGTAAAATCCAATTGGGAAGTGTACAAATGAAAATATTTTTTGTACAAACGTGTACAAACGATTATCCATCGAACTGCATTTTCAGATTTTTCGAATTGTAAAAAAAAAATCAAAATGGGGCCAACTACATGTCCCAAAATTTTGAATAATTAATTAAAAATAGAAAGAAAATTAAATTCAAAAAACTAATACCATGAAAAATCATTATAAAAAATGTACAAACGATTGCACATTTTTCAAAATTCCGAGACACGTTTTTCGAAAAAAAAATTTTTGTAAAAAAAAATTGGGACGTGTACAAACGAAAATATTTTTTGTACAAACGTGTACAAACGATTATCCATGGAATTGCATTTTCAGATTTTTCGAATTGTAAAAAAAAAATTGAAATGGGGCCAACTACATGTCCCAAAATTTTGAATAATTAATTAAAAATAGAAAAAAAAATAAATTCAAAAAATTAATACCATGAAAAATCATCATAAAAAATGTACAAACGATTGCATACTTTTCAAAATTTCGAGACACATTTTTTAAAAAAAAATTTTTTGTAAAAAAAATTTGGGACGTGTACAAACGAAAATATTTTTTGTACAAACGTGTACAAACGATTATCTATCGAATTGCATTTCAAAATTTTTCAAAACATTAAAAAAAATTTTTTTTGGGGCCAACTTCCGTCCGTTTATTTAAATTGCCTGTAAAAAAAAAACGGTGCGTGTACAAATTATTCTAAAAGTTGTACAAACGTGTACAAACGATGTACAAACGATTGCCATTAACAGTTTTGCCCAACTTGAAAGTCGGGGGGCCAACTACATGCAAGCCTAAAATACCTTAGTCCTTTTCGGCTTTTTTCGGCAGTCAATTTTTGAAAAATTTCCTACATAAATAAATCAAGCACAAGACCTCCAAATATAGCTCTTGTTTTCTTTTGATGTGTTTACTTACCCATTGATAGAAGAAGGGTCTGGAAAATCCTATATAAAGGGTTTTTTTCAACAGGGACGCTACAAAAGTAGATCGGCAGGGACAGCAAACGACGCCATATTTCTTGCCGCTCTTTTGACATTTCTCTTCAGTAAGGTTTGCCATTTCATGATGGAAAGATATACGAGCCAACAACGAGTCGAAATTATTAAAATTTACAACCGAAATTCGGAGTCAGTGGCCTCAACGTTAAGAGCGCTACGTCCAATTTATGGTCGTCATAATCGTCCTAGCAGATCAACAATAAAAAATTTGAATCCACAGGCACATTACAAAATGTTCCTGCGCCAGTGAGACAAAGAAGTGCCCGTAGTGTCGAGTATATTGCTGCCGCTGAGGCTTCAGTTGCAGAAAGCCCAAATGTGTCTCTCACACGTCGGTCGTTCTCAAGCGTTGGGCATCTCTGTGACGTCGTTGTGGCGAATGATTCTATGATAACCGAATATTTTTGGCCCCAATTGGATGATATGGACTTGGAGGACATGTGGTTCCAACAGGACGGCGCCACAAGCCACACAGCGAATGTCACAATCAATTTATTGGAAACCAAGTTAGTTTGGAGAACGTGTTATCTCACGAAATGGTCCAGTCGCTTGGCCGCCTCGGTCGTGCGATTTGACGCCGTTAGACTATTTCCTGTGGGGCTACGTCAAGTCTATGGTCTATGCCAACAAGCCAGCGACGATTGATCAACTTCGTACGAATATCGAACGTAAAATTGCAGCAGTATCGGCCGATTTATGCTTGAAAACCGTCGAAAATTGGGTTCAGCGTCTGGACTTCTGCAACCGTGCCCGTGGTGGCACGTGCCCGTGGTTATGATGCCATAACTTGTAAATATCTCTGAATTCATAAAATTGAATTTAAAAAAGACTTGGCTTTATGAAATTCCAAGCATATCCTTTTAATCATCGAATCGAATTGCTGGAATAATTTATCGATTCTGATTGCATGTAAGGATGCAATAAGCACAAAGTCACTAAAGGCACAGAAGGATAAGCAAAAAAAAAAAATCACGACACGATAGAAAATAAGCTAAATCCATTTGAACAGACAGACATCGTGAATCGAAGTTGCAAAAGAGAGCTTAGAGTGACAGGTACGGTTAGTAACAATCCACCATTACCAAAACCAGCTCCACATCCATGTAGCTTTGGTATGAAAATTCTATTATTTGTGCATAGGTACAACGGCAAAGTTAAATGAAATGGAACAAAATTGAAAAGACAGGAAAATTTCAGAAGAAAATAAAGAACAGGACTTTGGAGCTTCTATCGCAAGCAATGTATATTACGAACAACACCAACAACAACAACATCATGACAAAAAAAAAAAAACGGTAAAAATCACGGAAGGGAGGAAATGCGCCATGTAATAATTTTGTTTATAATCAGAACGATTGAAATAAATTACACAATGGAAATCAATACACTGCTTTTATAGTCAATTGAAGCGGAGAAAACCCTCTCCCATCATGCTACATTGCCATAGTCATTGTAACGCTCGGCTCCTGATGCGAGC
Organism: Epistrophella euchroma; assembly: GCA_947049315.1. Taxonomy (NCBI): domain Eukaryota; kingdom Metazoa; phylum Arthropoda; class Insecta; order Diptera; family Syrphidae; genus Epistrophella; species Epistrophella euchroma. Next base: position 43,611,551 of record OX346248.1, read on the forward strand.
TAGCAGGAAGACGCAGTGATACTTTCATAAAGTATGCATTAATGGCGTGCCCTGCCCCAATGAAGCCAATTCAATGGTTTTTTTTTTTTTATTGATTCGTTTTTTTTTTTTGACAAACTTTGATATTTACTCGACGATAGTACTTTAAGCTTTTGTTGGTTCTCATCGATTGAGATTTTATGACGGCAATGATGCTGATGGAATTTTGATTTGAACCAATTGAAAGCAATCGAATGGGCTTTGTGCCATCGCGCGCCGTGTGGATTTTGGAAGACTGTCGCCACTGTCAGAGGGAGCAATTGACATCAATTAGTTGCAGATTTAAAGTAAAGAGAAAATGTTTTTTTTTTAAGTATTTTTGCTTAGTTTTTTATGCGCATTTGCTTTTAACTGCATTGTTTAACAAAAGTTTAAGACACAAAAATTTATGTATCTATTTATATACCTACCTACATTATATGCAAATAGACTTGCTCAATTGATGAAAAGTTTTGCATTCGTAATGTTTTCATTGATTGTTTTGACAATTTGGGGTTTTCTTAATCTATTAAAAAATTGTGCTCTTGATTGAAAAAAATAATAATAATAATAATAATATTGCAACAATCAATAGGCTGTAGAATAGTTTTATTTTATACAAGGTGTTAGCATAAGATGCTAGGGCGTGTAGGTTGTATCGAAACAAGAAAAAAATCATATGGGAGGAGGAGTCTATTTCGCCCCGTTTAAGTGTGAGGGGCAATGGTTAATAAATCGACTTGTAATTGAAAAAAAAAAACAACGGCAACACTTGAAATGTCATGCTTTACCATTTTTTAAACTAATTTTGTTCAAAATTTTTTGTTATTTTAGTATTATTTTTGTTTTTAATATTAAATTTTTTAGTCTAACACTAAAAATCAGATGCTTGAATGTTTTTTTTTTTTTTTTAATATTTGGCAAAATTGAAAACAACAAAAACTACTTAAGTACGCACTTAGTGGAAATAGAATCCTTAAAATAGGAAATAGGAGCATTAAAATAACATATTGGAGTCGAATTTAACAAAAACTTTCTTTTGTTATTTTCCATATTTTCAAAAACTGGAAGACATTTATGTTTAAACAGAATTTTTTATTCATTTACAGAATTTGTGAATATACAGGGTGTCCAATAATGTTTGGACTATATTTTAATTTCTCAAAAACATCTGGTTTTCAGTATTTCACTAAGAATTGATAAGAGCATTAAATATTAAAAAAAGAAAAACCAGGGGCACTTTATTATTACGCAAAAATTAGAAAAAAAAAATCAACTTGAAAAAAAAAATCAACTTGAAAAAAAAATCCCAATATTTTTTTTTTCAAAAATTTTGAATTTAAAATTTAATTTAATTTCTTAAAAACTATTTACTTTAACAACTCGATTTAGATTGTTGTGATTTTAGACTTTCTCATAAACTCCTTAAACGTTAAAGTTTCAAAAAATAATGTACAAAAAAACACTTTTATTTAAAATAATACTTACCTACCAAGATGGACTACGGCCTATTTAAAGTAGTACACACAACTTTTTTTTAAATTAAAATCGTTAGAACTTTTTCGAAAAAATTAAGTTTTTCCTTTATGGAGCTTGCCTCTAGTCAGTACCGTAGCACTCCAGTATACACTCCTCGTCAACTGAATACGCACAAACATTTTTTAATATACTTTATCCATTTTTTCCAAACAGTGATGGTTATTATGCCATCTGTTGATGCTAACTATTCCCTTAATATGTTAAGCAGATAATTCCGAAAGAATTATCCAAAAACAACCGTGAGTTTTTCTTCAACCACTTGCAAAGTGTTTTATATGCAAAGTAGGAGTTTTTTTTTTAGTCAACTGAATAGGTACAACGCCATTTTCTTCGTTGTTTATAAGTTTTTTGGAGTGCTTGACAGTTTAAATTAACGATTTTAGTGTTTTCAGTAAAATTTAATTCTTGATTTTAAATTTTAAGAGAAATGAGAGATCTACGTGTCTTAACAGTGTTGAAAAAGCTAAAATCGATTTACTTAGAGACCAAGGCCTAACTGGACGTGCAATAGCTGATAAAGTTGGCCGAAGTTTTAATGTAGTTTATTCTTACTTGAAAAATAAAGATGCATACGGCAAAAACATGAAGGGAGGTAAGAAAACAGCAAAAACAGCAGCTGAGAGACGAAGAATTTTAAGATGTGCATCAAATTCTTCTGATTCTGTGGCAAAAATAAAACAAAAAGTCGGCGTAAACGCAAGTTGCTCAACAGTATTAAGAGTAATCAACAACTCAAGCCATCTTAAACGAATGAAACTTAAGAAAAAACCACCACTTGACGAGAGACGGAAAATGTTGCGATTAGATTTTTCAAGACTTCACATGAGTTGGAAAAAAGAATGGTATCACGTGGTTTTTTCAGATGAAAAAAAGTTTAATTTCGATGGCCCTGATGGGTTCAACTTCTATTTTCACGACTTAAGAAAAGAAAAAAGATTTTTAAAGCGCCATCATAGTCGTGAAGGAGGTGTCATGATATGGGGAGCAGTCAGTTATTATGGAACAGTTGAGCTCGAGGTTGTAACATCAAGAATGACAGCAGCTGGGTATAAAGTAATTTTGGAAAGAAATTTTCCTAAATTTTCTAACATCTTTGGACCCATAAACTGGACCTACCAACATGATAATGCGCCTATTCACTCAGCGCGCATAATAAAAACATGGATAGAGGAGCAACAAGTGCAGTTGCTTCAATGGCCGCCGTACTCACCTGATCTAAACATCATAGAAAATGTCTGGGGATGGTTAGTACGCAAAGTTTATGAGGGTGGTCGTCAGTTCGAAGACAAAGAAACCTTAATTTCTGCAATCAAATTAGCGTGGAGCGAAATTTCGTTAAATTACATTAAAAAGCTATACGATTCCATGCCGGATCGAATTTACGAAGTAATTAAAAATAAAGGTGGAAGTACCCACTACTAAACTTAAACAAAAACTTGTTTCATTCCATTCCAATACCAATTTTAATTTTTGTACCTATTCAGTTGACTCAAAAAAAACTTCTACTTTGTATAAGTTACACTTTGGAAGTGGTTGAAGGAAAAACTCACGGTTGTTTTTGGATAAAACTTTGAAATTCTGTTATTTATATGTTACGAAAATTTTTACCATCAACAGATGGCATAATAACCATCACTGTTTGGAAAAAATGGATAAAATATATTCAAAAATGTTTGTGCGTATTCAGTTGACGAGGAGTGTATATGTATAAAATAAAATAGTTCAGATTTTCTTCTGTAATTTTTTTTTTTTTGGATAACTATCCATGTTTAGATAAAAACATTGGCGCAAAATTTTAAACATCCTATTGTTAGGGTATTAACATAATACTAATTAACAATTGATGACTTATGTAAATCGACTTAAAAGACTTAGTTTGTAAGTCTTTTGACTTTCAAAATGAATTTAACTTTAAATTTACATGTACAATATTCTGACTTATTAGGACAATTAATTTACAGTTAATTGACTGCATTACTTTTTGACTGGTTGCAGTCTTTAAGTCACTTAAAAGTCAGTAAGTCACATAAAAGTCATTTGAGAGCAGTTTTTTAACTCAAGTCAATTTATTTCTTTTTACTGCCTTAAGCGTTTTGAAAAAAAAAACTATTTATATATTTTTGTGTTGTGTAATTGTTAAAATTATTTCATCACGGGCCAGTTGACTTAACTTAAAAGACTGCAGTCAAATGACTTACTGACTTTTAAGTGACTTACTGACTTTTAAGTGACTTAAAGACTGCAACCAGTCAAAAAGTACTGCAGTCAATTGACTTCCCTAAATAACTTATAAGTCAGAATATTGGACATGACTGTTAACTCTAGTTTCAAAGTCACAGTCAAAAATCAAAGTTTTGACTTTGTTCAAATATTTAAGTCAATTAACTCTGACTTAACTGACTGCAATCTTTACAACTCTGCTACTTAACAATTTTCTAACTAAAATGTTCTTTTTCCTCAACTAAATCCAGTTTAACACGCCTAAAAAAGTGACAAATCAAACCATTTTCACATTTGTAACTGTCAAAGTGACATTTAGAGTTAGTATGATACTAAAAAGATAAAACAGCCATTTGGATATTTTAACTTTAGTAAAATGTTAAAAAGATAATACGATTCTAGCTCATTTAAACTCGTTGGCAAATCCTCTTTTAAACCTAGCATCATACTAAAAAAGCTTTAACATCATACTAAATCGTCTAAAATTTTGCGCCATTTTTTTTTTAGAATCAAAAACACAAAACACATTGAAAACAATAAAAAAAAATAAACAGTTTTTAAGGATTTGACTTGTTTCACGTAAGAAATTGTAAGATTTTACATGAGAGCTATTCTGAGTTTAAATATTTATGTAGAGGACGAAGAGTAAGTTAACTTTAAAAAAAAAAAAAAATGTTTTTCTACAACGTGACTTGATTCAAATCAGTCAGATAGCACTCAATCATTAATTTATTAATCATAAGTAACTGCTGTGAAAAAACGTTCATGCAAGTGGCCCTAAATAAAATAAAAAAATTAAAAATATATAAATTATCGGTTTGAAATTTCTACCAGGGAGAACTTGATGCTACTTTTTATCATAATTAAAATCAACATTTAAACGAAATATAGCAATTTTTGAAATTATATCCCTACACATATGGTATCGACATAATATTGTTTGATTGACTAAGTTTTTGTCAAAAAGTTTTATATCAATCAAAATGACACATGAGTATTCATTCCTACAGATGTTGTTACAAAAGTTCAAATTGTCAAAATTATTCCAAACATAAAAACTAATAATAAAACTCATATATCAGCTCATTCCACTATTGCATGAGTGTGTCCTGTATTCACTTGTGTTTTGTATAAAACATGTCCTTTAGACTAAAGAGAACAAAAAAAAAAAATAATGCAATGTTTCGAATGATAAGTCCTTAAAAAAGTCAATTTTTTTTCATATTTTTGTTGTATGTAATACTAGAGTAAAATGTGTAACAAAATGACGTTACAAATTGTAAAACTTTTGTTATTACGCAAAAAACATATATTATATGAAATTCTATACACACAAACAAACAAAATGGGATGAATGGACGGGAGAAGACTTGGCTATCGTCATCATGCTTGGCCGTGCAGTGGTTTTAAACTATAGCTCTATAACTACATAGTTGGAGGAAATAATATAAGAAAACTTAAAACTTGCATCAAACTTTTAAATTAATTTTCCTGCAAGTTGTAAGAGTGAAATGATAGTTTCCCTATTTGTATTTTCTAGATGAAGCTCGAAGGAAGGGTTTCAAAAGGGTTTTGAGCTTGTAAACAATCGCTTTTTTTTTATCAACGACTCTCTAACATGTCCTTGTCCATTCTGTTGCACTTGCGGCTAAGAGTCAGCACTTCTTCTATTAGGGATTTGAAGAACACAAGACTAGAAAACAAAAAAACTTTCTCTATTTTTTACACCGCCTGACCCTAGCCCTTGTCAGCACCTGTGGGATGTGGTGGGTATTGTCGTTTTGCAAAGTTTTGCATCAATTAATGTTCAGTCCTTCGCTCTTCTCGCTCAAAAACAAAAGCTTGCGAAGCTATTGAGAGAGTGGATAAAAAGTGCTACACCACCGGAATGTCGTTCATCGTCGTCATCCCGGCATCAGAAAAAACAACAGAAAGAGAAGTAATTCTCAGTCGTAAAGAAAGGGTCGGGTTCAGGTTCGGATCGGATTCAAAAGGATATACTGTGTAACCATCAGTGTTGTCCAAAACACATTGAGAAAGGGTGTTTGCCCTTGTTCGTCCTTGCAATAATGTTATGTTGGCTGATGCTGCATCCAGCATCAACGTAATCATCGTAGTCCTTGTCGTCCGTTCGTCCACCCGGTTGGGACCGTCGTCCTTGTTGTGCTCTGCTAGTCGAATTAATCATTTAACATAGCAGATCCAGAGTGCTTAGCCCATAGTTTTACAGGGATTTTGATATGGAAATCCTTTATTGTTATGAAGGGCTCGCCTTCTCTGCTTTTTGGTTCAACACAATGTATAAATATTATTTTTATGTTTGTCGCGTTGAGCCCTTGCCCGAACACACCCCCCAAAGTGGGTTTATCGTCCACTCGAGTGCATCTGCCTGTAGCATATTTGAAGGACTTCATAGCGAACTCAACCTTGCTCGAAGCTGTACCGTCGTCGTCGGTCGTCATTGTCGTAGCCGCCAACAACCCATCGGGATTCTTGTGTGCAAAATGTTGTATGATATTCATGAGGGTATATTCATTGAGCCTGGGGCTTGAGCAGGAACAGGAGATGATGGAATCGAAGCAATGCAGCGCAGCGAAATGGTGTCATTAATATTTGTACTACTTGTGCGGGTGTGTGCATGTAGACGACACTCACTTTTTTACATTGTGCTGTGCTCCTGACAAATGACAGTTAAATTAATATCCTTTCCTGCATATAATTTTATTCGGCATAATAAATTGGTTGTGACGATGATATGACGGCTTGCACAATGGCACCATTCAGGCCGAAGATGAAGGACCTCTCTGCCGCGCGATAAAATTATAGTCGCAGTATAGAGCGAGATTTTAAATATTTATGCGATTCTTTCTCTAAAAGTATAGAGAATAGCAAAATGGAGACATCTTCTTCTATACACATCATTATCCAGCATCTCTCGTGTCTACGACTATCGAGCTTCGAGCATATATGACTTCATATATGCTCATCAATGCAAATTAAGGATATTTCAAGCATAAGGATTGAAGGATGAAGGTATGGTGTATAAAGGAGTATGTTTCTGACAAACATACATACATATATGCACTGCACATACATAACTAGACGCAATTCATGTCATGTGTCATAGTTATGCAAACTCATTGCAGATAATAAAGTGTGCTATAATTTAATCCGATTAGGAATTCAGAGTTGATGATGCTTGCAGGACGATATAGATGTCATTAGTTAACTGGATTATGCATAGTTTAGATTGCAAATGTCATGTGTCGCTTCGCACGTTGAAATAAAATGCATGAATTTGTCGCAGATAGGTAATATACCGACCTAGTTATAGGTAGGTACACACTTACTTTATTAGCGGATGATTTTAGTTGGATCACAAAATTTACGATATTAAGGCCTAGTTTTTCAGTATTGAGTTTAAACCCGAGTTAGTTATACACTATGGACATAAATGTATTTAAAGTGAACTCAAGAAAAGAGTCTTTCGGTAGATAATTCATGAGAATCGACCTAAATCCAGAGTTAAACCACCAAATTTGTTGAATTAACTTGGGTTTAACCTTATCTCGTACTGAAAGCCTGAGGCCTCATCACGTAACGATTGGACTATATTGTTTCCACTATTGCCATCTCTATAAATAATAAATACAAAGTTTGTTCAGTAAAGAAATAATAAGAACAGAACAACAACTAAATTTTACATTTCTCAAAAATCTCTGTTCTATGCTGTTCTCAGTTGTTCTACCTCAAAAGCAAGTACTTTCAGAAAATCCTACTCTAAACTGTTCCAAGCTGACTCACTGAACAGCAAGTCAGAACAGTTTACAAAAGAAAATTTCTCACTGAACAGCAAAATTTTGTTCTTTTTTGTTCTAAACTGTTTCAAACTGTTCGGAACAGCCTCATTGAACAATCCTAAAGATAGCTATCTTCAAAACTATATCGTTCGGTCGTTTTGGTTATACGTGATGTGGCCCCTGGGCCTAACAAATCATCACCTTCATATGGTTTCAATTTTATTTTACTTAAACTAGCAGTGGCGCGGCTTCCATATAACTCAATTCCTATCGAGTTACCTTTTAAAATTCTACCTTTCAACAATGTTTATCAAATAACGAGTAACATGAATCGTAATGAACAAACATACATTTAGTTTATTCCAAAAGCAAATTAACCCGAAATATGTCGATTTATAAAATTTCTCGCTGAACAGAACAAATTTGTTTGTTTCCTTTTGTTTCTACACTTTTTTTCCGTAGTAGCCCGTGGCACAATGGTTAGTGCGTTGGTATTTCATGATAGGGGTCTGGGGTTCAATACCAGCCGCTTCCACCTTAAGTTTTAAGAGCTGCTACCTCTTTCGAGGAAGTGACAAATCCTCCAAAAGTATCCGCTCACCTAGCCGTTCGGATTCGGAAATAAACTGTAGGTCCCCTCCATTCCTGCAGGCACGCAAACAAAAATGGTTGAGAGTTGTAAGTCGCGAGGCCCTGGTTCTTCATGAGCCGTTTGTGCCAACAAATTTATTTTATTTAATTTTGTTTGAATCCTCTCTGTAGTGTGTCTTTTCAATATACGCTTTCTTATGCAAAATACTAAAACTATTGAGCATGGGGAGAGCTGGTAGAGGTAGATTTCTGTTTGAGAAATTTAGTTTATTATGCTTTAAGCTCATTGTAAATTTAAATATTAAAGACTTTAAAGTCGTGGAAAGCAGTTCTGCAATACACGATTAATTTTTCTTCGAATAACCATTTTAAATCATCCACGCCACGCCACGCCACGAAAATTTTATTAAAGAGCTTTAAAATTCGAAAACTTGTAAGAAGTATCATAAATCTTGGTACATAATACCTTAACATCAGGGTGTTTAAAATTTTGCGCCTATTAGTTTTAAAAATAATTTCAGTAATTGTATAAGTTTTCAAATGATTGTTCAAAGGAATTGTAGTGACCTGCTGGCGGAGGTCTCATGTCAGAGTGCAGTTGTGTAGTGACTTGTTGTTGGCATATTAGTAGAGAAGCCTTATCGGAATATATATCTAGTAATTATTAGATATGCTTTGTCTCCTGTATGTATATGGTAGAAGAGTTTGATTCATTCATTCAGTCGTAGAACAGACGCCGAAGTGGACGGACGTACGAACGGACCGGATGTTTGATATGTGAACTCACAGGTCATTACAGGAATTAATAGCTAATTAGTCCTCAGATCAGCGGAGAAGAGGTTTTAAAGGCCAACAGCATACACAAATAATTGGTGTTTAGAGTTTCTGTATTTAAAGATGGGGACATTGCACTGAGAATATTATTTCTTTGTAATAATGGAAAAATAAATGCTAAGTCGCTGTTTAACAACAACATGAAGAAAAGTGGACCCAATATTGATCCCTGAGGCACACCAGTACGAGAAGAGAGAAGTCGGATAGCTTAGAGTTCGCAAAAACTGCCTGAGTTTTATAACGACTAAGGTGTTGTTCAATGAGGGACAATGCTGAGTGCAGTGAAAAAAAAATAAATAGAAAACATTGCAAAACAAAATTTAAATTAAGCTTCAACCTGAGACTTCATTTTTTTGAAAGCTACAATCAGCTGACTTATTCAACAAGAATTTTTTACCTAAACAACCGGAAACAATTGAAGCGTTGCTGATGAGGAGGGGGTCAGTTACATTGCAAATTTTACCAATTTAAAGGCTAAATGGGAACTTTTATTCCTATCCTATGTCATTGGTGGCCTTCTACGATCACTGGTTTCAGTTGAGCTTGACAAAAATAAAGTATAAAGTAAGTAAATGCAACACAAAAGACACTGGTATCTAAAAATATTCAAATACCACTTAACCCCTCCTTCATCTGATCGCTTAAATTAATTATCTGAAAATTTCATACAAATCGGTTAAGTGGTTAAGTTTTTATTAAATTTTTCCCGCTCTCTCTTACAAAGTGCACTTGAAGATTTGACAGGATGATCATTGATGATTTTCTTCAAGAGACCGTGTTTTATGGCGGAGCAGTAGTCAGTTCGAATCCAGCTTATTTAACTTATTTTTAGGGGTACTGCTTGCTGTAAGGAAGTGAAAAATCCAGCATGAGTGTATCTCTTGTCTATGTATATTGATTAACTTTTTCGTAATCTAAATTATAAGTTGAACTTACATTCATGAACATAATCGGCGATTTAGGCCTAAACTATGAATTTCTGCTAATAGATGAAAATAAAAATTAATATTGTGTCGTCTGGGGATGGCTTTTTGCCAAGGGCTACTAACTTTCACTCTTTATCATTCCTGTCTGTGATCTTCTGTTAGATAAATCCAAAGTTAAGATGAGAGAAACGTTATCAAGACAAAAGGATTTTTCACTTGAGCCCATAAGAAAGTAATCTATCAAATAAAGTTTTATGATCCAAAGCAATTTTGTCTTAAAATTCAATAAACAGACATTCCCTATACAGATAAAGCCCCTCAGCGCATACATATAAATACCTCTTTTCAGAAACTTTCTTTCGAAATTCTGTCAATCAATTATAAAGTATAGCATTAAATCTGTTAAAATTTCAAATCTTTTTACTGCAGATTCAGATCATAAAACAAATCCTTCTTTCACTCTACTAACGCCCTCCGCCCCCACTTCTCCCACTGTATAGCTTGTTTTTATTATAGCATCAGGTAGGTTAGGTTTATAAAAAAGTTTCTCTATCCCACTCCCTTAGCAATTTATTTCAATAAAATCTTTGTTGCAAAGAAAATCAATTCAAAACGATCACAAGAGCAATGTCGAACAATAGCCTCGAGGGATAGGAACAAAAGGTCCTGAATTGTCTTTTCTTGTATATGTATACGTACAAAATTATTGTTTAGAAATATCTCGTCCCATAACTAATCAAAGTTATTGTCCTCTAGGGCATTTTCTATTTATATAACTGGAATTAGAGAGAGAGTGGAGAAATGTTTTTTTTTTTAAATATCGTCGAATACTTGGGTCATCTCACCCTTTTCTATAAAATAAATTTATAGAATTCTACAAGCCTGTTATATGAAAAAGCTAGTAATTCATGAAATAACATCCATTGCCATATTACAAATTCCAGAGCTTAGTGCCAAGAAAGATAACCACTTCTGGACATCCGTGCCATATCTTGTCCTGCTTCCATATACCTACCACGACACGATACATACCTACATATTAATATAGAGAACCAAAACCAACACAGTTTAGTCCCACATGACTGTAAAATTTAATTATAATTATTATTATTGTTTTTCTAGGCTCTTAAGCTCTTTCTCTCTATCTCTCTCTCTCTCTCGTTTCTCTTCCTCTCCCAACCATTTATTTCTCACGCTGGGAATTCAAGAGATATGTAGGTTCTAGGATAGAGTTCGAATACCTCCCTCAACATTTCGGGCAGAAATAACCTGGAACCGATGTATCATCCTATTGTCCCGGTAATTAAAACTACACCAAATTCTTGTACTTGCTTCTTGGCATACAAAAGCTTGTAATTGGGGGGTCTTTAGAGGGCTTATCCCTTTCCTGTTACGTATTAGGTCTTACCAAGTGCATTATTCTATTGAGCCACCGACCAACGACGACGACGACGTAATGAAATTAAACGTGAGCCTCGTCGACTTGACTATATAAAGGCGTGTTATGGCTTAAGTAAACCTCTTTAGGCCTTTTGGATATTGTAACTGTGTTGTGCATTGTATCCATTACCTCGAAACGTGAAACTAGGTATGGCTGAAGGAGTTTATTGGCATCGATATATTAATCCGATATGTGTGGTGTGGAAAGGAGCCCCCCGTCTCCTCTTGATGCCCTTCCTTTTTGGAGAACAATCCCTATTCTAACCAAGCTAATGAATTAAGCATCTATGTAAACGCAATAACAATTCAGTTGAATAATTAATGCGCCTTTTGTATCTGAAGTAGACCGGCATGTGACCAATTAGAATAGTCTCCCTATAGAATGTGTTCCTCAATTTGCCACCCCATTTGGCATTGTTTTATCTAGGTATATGTTTGTTTGGAGGATGATGGTGGAGGTAACGCATGTCGGGAAGCCCTTTCTAATTAAGCCTGTTTTGCTAAACTAATACGGATCCTCTCTTGAAGTAATTATACAATAAATTGAATTATATTTGTGCAAAGTGCAATATTAAACTGAACATACATACACTTTTGCTACTGGGTAGTAACATTTAATCAACAAAAAACAAAAATCAGCACATAATTACAGTAGAACCCGAATGTGTTGGACCGAACAAAAATATGGAAGACTGGATTGGATGAAATTTCTTTTGTGGTTAAAAATATTGTAGCTACATTTAAAAGAAAAAAACTGTTACAAAAAGTCAAAGTCTTAAAAAATTGATTTTTTTTTAAATTTTTTGAAAAAAATGTTTTAAACATTTTTCTATTGCAATAAAGTTTGAAATATTTAAAAGCTCGAGATTGCAAAACTTAAACAAAATCTATCGAGTAATTAAAAAGTTATGTGTGACGAGACTAGAGAAATACCAATTTATAACAGTTAGGTATATCAGTTATTGATCATTCAAAGTTGGTGTGCAGAAAATTCGCTTGGTGGGACTTGAAAAAAAGCTTAAATAATCGAGGTACAAATACCCTCCGGTGGAGGACCCTAGCCAAGCGCAGATAAAAAACTGTTATAAATTGGCTGGCATTTCTTAATGCCGCATTTACACGAGTGACAAATTTCTACAATTTCTTTAATTATTTTGCCATTAATGACCAAATTGTGTTAATAGTCCAAAACCTGCCATTATTTTTGTCATTAAAATAATGACCAAGTAGAAATGACGTTTAATTTTACCATTATACTGATATTGTGTAAATGAATGCAGATATCATTTTGCCAATAGAGAATGATCATGCTCAGATCATCAGAGCGCCATTATTTGACTTCGTGTAAATGAATGACATTAAGGCATTGCTCTTATCCATTATTTTATCACTTTTATAAAAGAAATAATGTCACTTGTCACTCGTATAAATGTAACATAAGTCTTTTTCTATCACCATGTCATTTTTATCGGGGTTTTACTGTTTGAAATTCTAATATATAAAAATCTCGTGTCACGATGTTTGTGGTCGTACTCCTACGAAACGGCTGAACCGATTTTTATGAAATTTATTTTGTATATTTCATCAATCATACCATACAATTACGTGATTAGAGTGACCATATATAGAAAATGAATTTCTAATTTTTTGACAATTTTTTTTTTTTAATTTTTGTTAAGACTTGAAATGAAAAAATATTTACAACCCCAAATTTTCCCACAATTTTTTTTATCGTGATTTTCATATTTTTGTATGAACAATATCCAAATAAAACGTCATCATTCGTTTTTTATACAGAACAAAATTATTTATGTTGTTGAATGACAGATGTACATACATATATTTGTTAGGTGTGAGAATAGGTCGTAAATTATATTTTTTATACCGCTAGGTAATTAGGGTTACCATATACATAAGGAAATTTTTTTTTTGTATTTTTGTAGATTTGAAATATTAAAATACCTATGACCCCGAATTTTCACCCCACTACCACCACCTCACATTTTTCAATCGTGTTTTTATATTTTAATTTATTTTTTTTTTACTTTATGATCAAAAATATACCTATTAATTTTTAAACTTCACATTAAACTTTTAAGAGATCAAACAATGAATATATCAGTTAAGTTAACGAAATACGTTGAAGTGAGAAAATTAATGGTTGGTATTTATTTATTTTTATCGGCGGTTATCGTCTACAACGCTCCATCCCTTTTTCTGTCATTCCATCCCACATATCCGTTTGATAATCAATAAAGAACCGTCACGTACTCGGGCTCAGGAAGACCATTTACTCACGGCATAACCCAAAACGCGTTCAAACCTTCACGTATTTGCTCGACATCCACGTGGAATCAATCCTCAACGGCGAATAAGTTGTTTCCACTGTCGTTGTACTTGAGGTCACCGGCCCGGTACAGCTACATTCGAAATAAGGCCCGAAAAATTCCTACAACAGAACTGCGGCACACAACAACAGTACTACACTTTCAGTTTCAAATTTAATATTTCACGTTCTATTTATTCTTACGTTCCATTTCTTTGAGACATCCGCCTGGGTGCCCAAACGACCCGACGATATAAGCTATGAAATGCTTGATTGCACCTATATTTCTAAAGTTCTCCGTACCGATACAGTGATGAGACATTTTTCTTCTCAATAGAACATAAGAATCACGAACTTTTTCACCTTTTTTTTATCGAGTTACAATGCGCACCTTCATTGCCGGCAGCATAAACGTCAAACACACTTTTGTTCAAATCGTTTCATTCGTTCTATTTTATTGATCGGATTCGATCAATTTTATCGATCGTTAAACATTCAAACACATTTATAATAAATTCGTTGTTTTTTATTTATGTAACAACTAAAATATTCACTAGAAATAATTTATATGGCAGAAACACGTTTGCCGGGTCAGCTAGTTGATAAATAAAAATAATAAAACTTTGTTTTTTAATTTTATTTTAATAAATAGATAATTTTCACGATTTGTAATTCAAATATAAAATAGTTATTAGCGAAGCGTTTCGGAGTGTAACCCTATCATAGGGCGAATTACTCAATTTCCACTGTCTCCACAACTTGGAGACACAACCACAAATGCATTTTACTCTTTTATCGATTGCTCTAGATTCATTCTGATTTAAATTTTATTGACATAGTCTTCAAAACGATTCAATAGTTCATCACTCTTCTTCGCATCCTCAACGAAGAAGAACAACTTTACTCCACACACAACAACAAACACAGTGTTAAATGCTAATTGCTGTCAAATTTGTTGAAATGGAATTCGATAGTCTCACAGACAATCTAGTTTAACTGTGTTGTTATTTGCCATCAAGGACAAAACGATATACCCAAACATTTTGACATGGAATTGTGAGAGTTATCGACTTCATCGTCCTCGTGCGTCGTGAGATGGAGCTTTTAAAAGAAGGTTTCAAATTGGTTTTTACTTTTTATGTAAGTAGGTATAGATATTTTGTAGTGATGTTTTTTGACCAAATTAAGCACCCATTTTAGTCACGAAACGTTGTTGTTTAAATATATTTTAGAGTTTTATGTTCGAGGGTATATATTGCGTGTCTTGGTGGTCTATAAAGGTTTTTGTTTCGTTAAGCATTGTTTTAATGAAACCATATTTCAACAATTCAATTACGATTATTGGATAAGATAAGAAAAGATAGCGAACCAAATAGAATATACAATAGTATCTTTTTAGTTGACTCTTGTGTAAATTAAGGACGAAGGGCTGGCTATGAAGTGATATAAAAATTCACGACTTGATCGCATCAGCTATAGGAACCTTACCTACTTGTTCTTGTAACTTTAGTGGCCCATAATTGTTTAGGGACAGTTAGGATTTTTGTAGTAATCTTAACTTCATATTTACGCAGAACACGTTTTGGAAATCGAAGATTTTTTTAAATCAGTTTATAAGATACACGAGTATATTAAAAAAAAAAAAAAAAAAAAAGATTGAGAAATCCATGTCTGCATACTTTGTATTCTGCACTAAAGAAAAATCATTCAGTAATTAATAACAGATCAACTACAATTGCATTAAATCAGTATGTAGTTGAATTTGGAATTGAAAAATTTCAATTAATAATTACATGTAATTAAAAAATTTAATTGAATTCAATTTAATTGAAAAATACACATATGTACATATTTAATTACTTTTTGAGTAATTAATTGATTATATAGTTTGTATTTAATTACAGAAGATATTAATTACATTAAAAAAATAAAAATTAATAGTGCATAAGTGTTCGATCTAAGATAAGTAGGTATGATGGATAGACTGACTCAAATGAAAAACGGATTCAATTCAACGAACGCTTAAATGTTTATTTCACAAATTTCAGATAATTAATAATAATTTTAAAAACAGGAAAATCAAATATATAGAAAAATTTTCAACATAAATAAATCATAAAAATAGAGATCCTTTTTTTTATAAACAATAAAGTGAAGTATAAGTTAACTTAATTTTCATAAACCTAAATCTTTTCTTGCCGATTTATGAAATGGAATGTCTTCAACAATAAGAGAATCACAACACGCACAAAAATATTTCCTAAATTATTGTCACTTGCCTTGTAGACACCCTTTACTATATACAGGGTGATTCGCATAAGGTGTGACAAAAAACTAGAGCGTGTAGGTTGAGTTAAGACAAGAAAAAATCGTATGGCAGGGGGGGTCTATTTCCTCCTGTTGAGGCGGGAGGGGCAATTTTCTAAAAAAAAATGACTTAAAATAGAAAAAAAAGTAATACAAAAAAAAAACGCAATAATTACACTGTCTTTGCAAAAGCTTGAAGTTATTTCTTTTATTTTGTTTTTCATTAAAATTATTTCAAAGAAAAGTTTTTGAAATATTAATTTTCAAACTCAAAATTTTGAATAAAATTGTGTTCAAACTATTTTGTTTTTTTTTTTTTTTTTTTCAAAATTTCACGTTTGTGTTCAATGCTCTTATTAATTTTAAGTCGAACACTAAAAATCGGATGCCTGAATGTCTTTTAGTTTTATGAGAAAATTGAAATACTTTACTTTAATTGAAATACAAAAACCATTCTCTTTAATGAAAATAAAATTGAAGTAATTTTTTCAGTAGGTAGTTAATTTATCTATCTTGGTATGGATTGCTATGAAATATCAGGAATTGATTTTACCGCTAAAATAATAATGGCGAAAGTCTGCAATATACATACATGTTCCACATTCCATCCCGCACAACAAGAAAGCGCGATGCTCGCATTTCATACACACAAATGTCAGTTCTGTCGAATTATTAAATATTCGTGCAAGGTAAGATAAATTTTTTGAGTGAAAATTAAAAATTCCCGCGAATTTTTGTACGCCCAAAACTGTTCCTTTTTTGTGAATTAGTAATTTAGGGTCTTAAAATTTATAAGAAATTGTGCGAATGTTTAGTAGGTAGGTAGGTATACTAAACCTACATTACAAAATTGTAATTTTTTTTAAGAGAGCTTCAATTTGAAGAATTCCTAAACGAAAATGTGACACATTAAATTTAAATTCTCTTGTCCGGATTTTTTATTTTCACACACCAAAAAAAAGTTGATTTTCCGTCGGACAATTTTGTTCCCACTAAAAGGTAGTACAAAAAAAATTTGGGCAAATTTTAAAATAATTTTTTTTTTAAATATTAAGAACTTCGATGGCACTGACAAAATACAGTGCTGCAACGTATATGTATGAACTGTATGTTGTTTACATAAAAAAAACTGTATCAAACATACATATACATTTGTTTTATTTAAAAAAAAATTATTTTAAACATTTTTGAAGTGGATACTGTTTAAACTTCTCAAAAGCATCAGATTAAAATAAAAGATTTTCGTGAATAAGTCGATTAAAATGCAATTTTATAAAAAAAAACCTTAAAACATTACTTCCGCATTAAAAATTTTTTCCCCGAAACCTGGGACCTACGCAGTTTTTTTTTTAAACGATTTCAAAGACGAAGATTTGTGAAAAAATTGTTAGTCATTTTCAAGAAAAATTGAAAAAAAAAAAAAACACAATACAGTATTGTCTCGCTAATCCCAACCACCTTTGATCCGAATATCGCGGTAATCCTAACCTTTTTTTCATTATGTTCTTTTTAATCCTACCCTACCCTACCCAATTTCTGAACGTTGTAATCCGAATTCCAACTTATGAAGACACTTGTTTTTAGAGCTTAGTTTTTACAGTAATTTTGTTTATATTAGGTACTCCTTTATGATACAAACTTTCAGAACTGACTTCGCTATCAAAACAGTACATATCTACATAGATTGAAATATCTGTACATGATTTTTTTTTGTAATTTTTTTAGTTTTTATAAAAGTAAATATGTAGGTATAAACCTATTTATGTTGCAATTTTTGGATTTAATAAGCACTAAATACGGATTTTTAGTGAAAAAAAAACGCTTTTCTTTTCCCGTCCTGTACTTAATCCGAATAATTTGATAATCCCCTTGCAATAATTAATTCGGATTAGAGGGGCAATACTGTATTTACCTTTAATCCGCTATAGGGAATCCAATAAAAATGCCCTATACTTAATTTGAAGTAAATTGGCCTCGGCCCTCCCATTTAGGTTGTAGCTCAAATCAAAGTGTACGCTCAGATCGACAAGTTACCGATGTTTTATGACCAAACCCACCGTTTCGGAATTTTCGATGATCGTAGTGTCAATTTTGATAACGAAATCAAAGCAAGTAGAAATAATCTAGACCATCAAAAATAAAGATAATTCATTTTCCGATTTCCTTGCTAAAAGGTTCTTCAAATTTTTGTTAAGTTTTCTATTTCTTTTCATCAAAAAAAAAATATTCATTTTATTCCACTTCGATTTAATAAAAACCACAGCGAGAATCTGACTTTGCTTCAATATCTGAATTATCTACTTTTCAGAAACCTACTTTGTCCTCTTAGTTTAACTTTGCCCTAGATAAATTCAAAACATTTAACTTACGTTAGAATATCTATATTTTGATTCGCCGCCGTTAATTAAATCCCATAGTTAACTACGTTTATAGCTTATAGCGCAATAATTGCCTATTTTCTTTAACTTTACACCCAAAAAAATAAATGGTACATATAACTAAAAATTTTGTCTATACTGCGAAAACAATCGTTCATTTGCTCCACGAATAGTTCTCGTACATTTTATAAGCATGCCTTTGTAAATTGCACGAATAGTATTTTGAAAGTAAAAGACAAATGTTTTTTGTATATCTTGCAAAACTTTCGTATCCCTAAAAAACACAACACAAATAATTGTTTACAAAATACGAAATGATATTGTAGAATGAACGATCTAGCTGTAGTGATTTCACGAATACGTTTGTACAATTTACAAAACATTTGTGATTTAAGATTCTATAAATTTGTAGAATAGAAGATCCCGTTCGTATAAACAACAAATTTATTTGTATTTTCATTAAATTGAATTCGTAGTTTATAGGAATGAATCGTGTATTCTACAAATGTATAAGATCTTAAATAACAAATGTTTTATAAATTCAACAAATGTTTTTGCTAATAATTTAATTTATAATCGTTCATTCTACGAGTTTTCAGGATTGTAAATTCTGAATGTTTCGTATATTATATCGTTTATAAAATAAATTATACTTTTTTTGGTTGAAATAAGAAAATCTTTGCAGGATGTATTTGCAAGTTTTAACATTGCACATAATGCATAAATGTTAGCTTTCATCAGAAGAATTAAACCACACAAATAAAATAAAAAACTGGCTAATTTTTACACCTTTGTTTATTTTAAAATTAAGTATAAAAAAAAGTTTCATAATATACATACACCTCCCTTTGGAGAGCAAAAGGAACATGAACCTAATATCCTAATATGATGTTAATATTTATGTTTATGTGGTATCAGGAGACTCCTTCGGTTCTTGCTGTTCAACTATAAAAAAAGAATGATTGTTTTTCAAAATGTTTAAAAGAAAAAAGGAAAGTTTACTTACGTTTTATTTCATATACTGGTCAATGAAATGAATGGGGGTAGGTACGCTTCGTTCATTCCAGCTCCTTATTCTGCCTCAGTTGGCAGACATTGACTCTGTTATTTTTTTTTAATCCATTCTGGATTCTTGATTGCGGCAAAAGGAATTGTAAAAGTAAATCGCATCTATTCCCATTAAAATAAAGAGAAAACAAAAATGCTTCGGAATCAATAACAATTTGTTAAATGTAGGTATAAAAGTAGGAACTTACCGTCTGAAAAATGATCCTTGGTCCTAAATATTTTACAAGCAATTCTTTTTCATCAGGATTACTGGCTTTTTTTAAACGATTCGGAAAAATGTTATCCATGCCCAATAGAAAAATTAACCATACCTAGGTACCATCCACGATTTCGTTTTTCTCACACTCAATCTAAAAATATCGTGTAATTAATAAGCAATGATGTATCTACGTACATCAATTTAGCGAAACAACTTTGGAAAACAAAAAAACGCAACTAAGGACGTTCCGAATAAATGACTAGACGCCAGCTGCAGCTGTGGCTTCTGCAAAATATTTCGTTGTATGCATCAAATAAAATGGAAATCGTTTGTTAATTTTACGAATGCTAAAGAATATGACTAATATTAGAAAAAAAAAAATCGTAAAAAATACAAATGCATGCGTGAAAATACAAAACGTTTGTATATATTGTACGAAACATTACGACTGTCTCCGTGAATTTACAAAATATTTGTACATTTACGAAATCCTTTGTAGAGACGGAAAAGAAACGTTTAGCTGCAGCTATGGGTAATAGGAAATATTTTTGTTGTACTGTAGAAGACCTTCATATATTTTACGAATAGTAGAAACATAGTTTTATTACAAAACATTTTGTGCCAAATACAACTGTATTACGTATTACGTATAACATATTTTGTATGATTTACGAAATGCTTTAGGTTTTTAACGATTGTTTAAGTAAACTTACAAAATGTTTGTAGTTTTTCAAAATCATTCGTTAAAATATTCGTGAATTGAATATGCGTATTACTGCTTCACCTAAAAAAAAATATTTTGAGTAGAGTTTACAAATTTTTCGTGCATATCAATAAACATTTGTTTGAAAAAGTGTTACAAATCTGGTTTCATAAATTTTACAAATTTTTCGTAATTCCGAATTTTTCGACTTCCATAATGGCTACGAAAAATTTGTTTATTTTACAAACTTTTGTACTTTGAACGAAAAATCATTATACGAATATATTTTGTAGTGAATTTACGAAATATTTTTTTGAGTGTATTATTTCTAAATACATTTTCCTTTACTAATTTAGTAGCTTTTGAGCAAACAAAAAAAAAAAAAAAAAATTAAAAATGTCAACTAAATTTTTATTGTTATGCAATTAAAAGTTTGTTCCGTCTCTCCTTCTTCGAATTTTCCATCAGCTCCAACTTTCCAATAATAAGAAAGGACACGCTCTACAAGCGAAAGTGCAAAAGGGAATAGAAAAATAAAAAAAAAAACTAATGACATCCTCATTAATATCGAATATGGACGCGCAAGCACACCATCTCTCCAAACACACCAAACGGAAATTCCCATTAGCCAAAGTTCGTCGTCGTCTTAATACAGAAGCTGTTCGACTCACACCCCATCATGCTCATATTTATGGCGACCAAAAGGTCCTACTTAAACCAGTCATCCCCCCCGAACCAAACACCACACTCCCTTACCTAAGGAAAAAGAAATTAGTTACAACTCTTCAAATTGGAAACTTAATTTAGTCTCCCGTTTGACGCTGTCGCTGCTGCAACCATCATCTCCATCCCTTCAAAACCAACCCACCTCAGTCTCCTTGTTTTATATGAATAAAAAGGGGGCACAATATTCACGACTAAAGAATAACAAGGAATTGAGAATGGGTATAAAAGACGTTTTGAAGTAAAAACAAAAAAAAAGGACAAGCTAAAGACTTTTAAACGCTTCAAAATGCAAATTCATCTCACAGCAAAACGAGCTTCTTTAGCTCGCACGCCGCCGTGCCGCGAACACAACCAAAGTAACTAACACGAACAAAAAAACTTTTTTCCAAAGTATCTCACTCTTATACCTAAATAGAAGATATTTCATATTTTACATCAAGATAACATAAGACCCCCCCCCCCTCCCCCAACTGTTCCGACGCTTTTACATTTTCACCCTGTCATTATGTGGCAGTTATACTTTTTGAAGGGATACCAAAAATAGTAGGTAGGTACCCACTTTAAGTCAAGTGTAGATACCCTTCGTCGCACTGATAGTGTTCTTAATGCAATTAAGACGGTTGAAATTGTTTTTAGACACCAAAAACCTCGTTGAGTAATAGAATTTTCCCAGCACAGTCCAGCCCATTTTTGTCGACAACATCGGCGCTGGGTTTGAAGTCGAAGGGAACAGGTCCTTTTTCTTCATCTTCTTCTGTTCTATAATAATAAAAGGAAAATGATTCCTCAAAATGGCACGTGAACACATGTTCACAGTTTAACCCCGGAAAATTCATTTATTCTAATTACTGTGCCATTAGATGGGGCGTTTTACGATTCTGATTGAAATTGAATGAAAATGGCAAAAATGTGACAGGGCATAGAGACAGTTTTTAAAATTTAAAGTTAGCTACGGCGGCGGCGGCGGAAAGACATTTTCATGATTTGTTTTTTTTTTAGGAAGGGATTTTTGTGCATCCCCCAAGGTTGTGTTATTAAAATCCAAGCATCGAACCAGTGTAAATTAAGTAATAATAATATAATAGCGCAAGAAATGATAATTTCAATTGGGAAGTATTTTAAATAAATGCTGGTGTGCCCCAGGGCTCTGTTCTGTTTCCGACACTGTTTCTCAAATTTCTTTTTATATTCGGTTGAAGGTTGTGGAACTTCAATGGCAACGTATGATAAGATTATTAAATTCAGATCTCGAGAGCTTAATCCAGAAATTGAAAAAGAATTAAATGGTTCAAAAACTCAATGTTATTTAAAGGAAAACTGTCCTTGAGATGTATGTATGTGTATTACTAATCATGATTAATCACCTAACGTGGAATGATCAAATCTTTGGTGTTGCCAAGAACACTACAAAGTTATTAGGCTTCGTTCGCCGAGGCAAGAAATTTGTCGCCCCGTCTTATCTGACTCTAATATGTATAAGGCGTACATTCGTACAAATTTTGAGTATTAGTCACATACATATTTGGACAGGTGTGTGCTCCTTAAACTCTCCTGAGTCTTTTGGACAGAATTCAGAAAAGAGATTTAAAAAAAAACATTAACGGAAACATCCAGGTCCCGATGGTTTACCTGTCGTATTTTTTAAGAAATGTCTCTAAGACATTTAATGCATTAGAGAAAGAAAAAGAAGTCGACCCACGTCATAACGACAGATTTTAGCAAATCGTTTGACAAAATCTGTCACCAAACTATTTACCTTAAACTTAATGCCCTTGGATTTCCACCCACTTTCATCTCATGGTTGAAATCGTACTTAGAACAACACCAATATAGGGTTATCTTCAGGTTCTCAATTTCAGATCCCATCAACGCCACTTCAGGCGTTCCTCAAGGCAGTCACTTGGGCCCTCTTATCTTTGTCCTAACAATTAACGATGTTGAAAATATAATTAAAGACTCATATATGTCTATTTACGCGGATGACACAAGTATGAAAATAATTAAGGTCATTTCTACATCCAATGACCTAATTTTACTCCAAAACGACCTTAACTTATTCCAAACATGGTATGATAAGAATTTCTTGGAACTAAACGTTGCTAAATGCCAATCTATCACTTTCTCCCGCAAACTGTTATACTTTTCTAACGAACCCATTCCCATAGTCTCTTCCATTTGAGACCTTGGAATTATTTGTGACAGTGAACTTAACTTCCGCTCTCACTTCGATCAAATAATTAATAAGGCCAATTCCTCCCTCGGCTTTATAAAACGATAATCTATAGAATTCTCGAACCCCTACGCCACCAAGTCCCTTTACATTACCTTCGGTAAGCCCATCCTTGAATACGTTAGCCAAGTTTGGTTGCCATATCAGAACACTCACTCCAGAAGAATTAAGGCGTGATGCAACGTAGATTTCTTCGGTTCGCCCTCCGCGGCCTTCCGTGGGCCGATAATACTGTCCTGCCCCCCTAGGGAGATCAATTAAAATTGATCAATTTGCAAAGTCTTAAAAAACGTCGAGAAGTCGCTGATATAATCTTTGTGCACCAACTCTTAATGGGGACAATTGACTCACCTATTCTTTTGGAAATTATCTCGATCCATACAAATCCGCGAAACTTCAGATCTGCCCGATTCACCACCGCACAAACTACGGCTTTTTCCAGCCGATATGTCCAGAATGTTGCGTTTGGAAAATACATCACTGCACACCCTTGACTTTCATATCAGTATTTCCTCTCTCAGAAACGATCTCCATAACTGTTAATAAGAACGCAGCTCATGCTACCCCCCTCCCCCCCCTTTTAGGCGGGTGGATACAAAACATCGACTCAAAATATCTAAAATTTTAATTAACGCACAGACCGAATAGACGGACGGTATGGTTTCATTTTTTTACACAAAATAATAGAGCAAGTAAAAATTGTTGGCCTGACAGTTCTTGAAAAACCAAAGCCTAGTGATTTACAAGTCTTAACCACTGTTTTGTGCGTGGTGGTGTTAGTTTGCAAAAATAGATGCATTAACTTAGCAGGTCACTTTTTCCGTTGCAGATTAAAAAGTATATAGTAATTAGTTGCTTCTTAATTGCTAATTAGTTTATCAAAAAAAAAAAATTTATTGCTCTGATGTTTTGCAAGAAAATGGGTGTCCTGCTAATTTGACGTCAACTTAGCAGGTCGACTTTCCCAAAAATAGAGATAAACGGTCCGGGAGTGGATATATATTGAGAACTACTTAATTGCTAATTAGTTACGCAAAAAAAATTAATTTCTCTGTTGGTTTGCGATAAAATGGGTGTCCTTATGTGATGACGTCATCCCTATATGTATATTCGAAAATAAAAAAAAGTGATTCAAATTTTGTTTGCGTAACTAATTAGGAATACCCTTCAGGGTATCACAAGGCATCTACTAGATCTAAGTGTGATAGGAAAAAGATCCTCTATCAGTCCAATAACCTGCAGTCGAATCTTTATAAATTCAAGTCAGTCGAGGGACGTACATATATAGGATCCTGACATATAAAAAATGAAACCTTCTTTGTCATGATAGAATAACTGATTGACTTTCACGTCCGTCCTCCATAGCTGATATACAATATTGTATTGATCGACGAGACGGCGGGCGGCGAGACGTTCAGAGAAAACGACTATTTCATATGAATTTTTTAATAATTCAAAGGAATGTTACTTTCCCAAAAGCAGAATTTAATAAAATCCAAGCACACAACCAGCGCAAATCAAATAGAACTACCTAAAGCAACAAATGGTCAATTTGATTCTTCGAGAATTGTATACCTACATTACATATATACCTAAATAATATTTTGAACCGAAAGTCTTTTGAAAAGCATACTAAATGTAATATAAAAAACAAAAAATTATTGTGTGAATCACGCAGAAAAAAAAAACAAGAGCAGAGATATCGAAAATGATGCCAAAAGTGTACTTGAATATCCGTAAAAATGTCACGTCTCGTGATATTAGACTTTAAACGATAAAAATTGTCTTTGGTCCCCCATCCGAACCCAATTCGTTCGTTCGTTTGTTACGATATATGGCTTTCTTTTCTAACACCATTTATCAGACAACACGGCAAAGAATCCTTAGGACCGGAAACACTAATAACAAAAGAAGAAAAAGGACTCCTTCCATCTAAGCACACACACACAACTCAAAAAAGGACTCCGCGAAGGCACGTAAAAGTCTTAAATGTCGATTTGTATGCAAACACTGTTCGTGGTAGCAAATATATCACAACGGTATCACCTCTCTCTAGAGGGTGCGCGGCGCGACATCTACGAGTATTCTAACATAGGTACATCCTGTGGGCGGAAAATGCAAAAAAAAAGATGCGACACATTTTAGGATACGGTATGGGTTCAATACTGCTGAGCGCAATAAAGGTAACAGTACTTTTTTTTCTTGGCCATTTTACTTATAGAAAAATGTATAATATGTCGGTATATATTATTTTCTAGGACACTAATGATGGCAAAATGATGGTCTTCATATGTTTTCCTGTTTTCCACTCGTTGTTGTTCGTTCGGTTCATCTTGCCTTTATTTCCCTGGCATTTATTTTTTGTCCTTGGATGAAACGAAAAAGAATGTGTTGTTGTATCGTAAATTTGGTGTAAGGTTAGAAAGTCCCCTTTTTGCTTTTGAGATGCACTTGAAATAGGTTAGATATGTAGGAAGATACATTGAAGTGGTGAAACTAATTGGAATGGTTGCTGCCACAATAAAACTAATTGCTTGATAGAGTGTAACAGAAATTCAAGAGTAAATTAAAGAAGTTCATAGGAAGGGTTTTTGGAGAATGGGTAGACATCTAGTCATTGAGTAGATATTTATTTTTAAGAGAAGTTCATTATTAGAGACTAATTGGCAGTTTAACAAACTGAACGACATTGATTGCAATTGTGTTCGAATTTCGAAAATAATTCACTTAGTTGAAAAATAGGTGGATCCACTAATTTGGGTTTTAATTCCAGTTGATTAGTTTTTTTCATCATTTTTGTTATTTGCGATGGTTTAATCGTTTTAAACTTGGTCTAGTTTAAAACTTTAAATGCAGAAAGACAAAGTTTTGAAAGACAAAAGTTCTAAATAAATTTTCGAAAAGGCAAAGTATCGAAAGACAGTCTTTCGAAACACAAAAGGTTTGAAATTTTAAATTTTTGAAAAAAAAAAAATGTGTCTAAAAATGCCGCGAACGATTTCTTTTCGTTTGAATTAGAACAAAGTAAAGATGCGCAAAATCAGATAAAAATATTGAGCACTAAAGACTTTACGCCATAACACAATTTTTATTATTTTTCCGTTTAATGAAGTCATATGCTAATAAACTTACAAAAACTCCAGAAGCTGAGAAATCGTTTTGGGGGCCTTTCCCTTCATGAAAAATTCCAGTAGCAATTATTTACGAAGGGGGTACTTATGTACATATACCCCACTAAAATGATAGTAACGACTCATCAGTTTGATAGAGTGTAACAGAAATTCCATTTCGGATTATTGGTCTGCATTTTTTATGATCCTGTGTCAAAATCTTAGCTTCTTGCCTATTTGTCGGTTCATCAGCCTATGAAATTTCGAACCTTTTGTTTTTCGAACTTTTGTCTTTCGAACTTTTGTCTTTCGGGGCTTTGTCTTTTCGAAAATGTATTTTTCGAACTTTAGTCCTTCGAATCTTTGCCTTTCGAGACTTTGTTTTTCAAAACCTTGACAATTTAATACAAGATATAAGAATTTTAAGCGAAATATATGAGCTCTTTTTTTTTGATTTTGTTTTCAGTTTGCTTTATACAAAATTTCCAACGAAGCCCATATGGTTCACTTGAAAAGCTAATATCTTAGGTTTTATTGATCGGTTGGTCAAGGTTGAGGTCTTGAGGCTTAGGAAAAATGACAGAGCACTATTTTGTGTTTTTAATGTATAAATATAAGTTGTTATACTCCTGATAAAATAATTGGAAAACCGCCATTTTTAGCTCCCCATATCTACCACAAGTTTAAAAAAAAAACTTCCAGATTGTTGTATTTGTAAGTAATCATGACAAACTCACGTACACGTACTTACATTTTGGTTATTTTTTACCTGCCTAAATTTAACGTCACTTCTTTGAGACTATCAAAGTTTTTTTCTCTAACACATTACGAAATTTCGACATATCAATATTTAAAAGCTCCGAAATTTTGAGTTTGTGACAACGTTTTTGGAAGCAATATGGTACCATCTTACTCGAAATTAATGTTTCCTTATGTTTATACTGTTTTTAATGAAAAAACGCATATAAATTGAAAATGAAAATCAAAAACCGCCAAAAATTAATGAAAAAAATGTGTATTATTCAAAAATTCACTTAGCCAAAAATTGAGGTAAAATCGAAAATTTGTGGAAATACGGATCAATTTATTTTGTATCAGCTTTTTTTTAAAGTAATAAAATTTATTTCCAGAAAACATAACCCTGATTTATTGTAATTTTTTTCTCCAACGTTTATTTTTCACATTCTTGCTTCAAAAACAACGTTCATATTTCGAGGTGTAGATTTTTCACATTTTTGGTATACATACATTATATGCATGACTTTTTTATATTAAAAGAATCTATAGATTACAAAAACAACCAACTCTCTATAATTTTTCTTTTAGAAAATTGATTCTAGACTTTTATCTTTGTTTACCCTTATTTACCCTATTCAAATTTCGATTTTTAAAAAACCACGTATTTCAATTTTTTTTAAATAAAATGTTCTTTTTTATGGTTTCTTGTTTATGTCCTTAAGACATACCATCTGAGCTCTGTCAGATAATATTGTAAAAGCCCGAAAAATTACTTTTAAAGCGTGGCAACCCTATTCCTTAACCACTTTACACTAGGCAATCCTTGCGCAAAATGTTTGCCTAGACACTTCTACTACTAGCTTTGATTATTTATATTTTTTTTTGTCAAAAAATGAAATTTTATGTTGTAAACTTCAAAATTTTTATTTTGCATGAAAATTCTTTGGAAAAGCAGGAATGAGCGAAATTTTATTTTATTAAATATTTATTGTCAGTATTTTGAAAAGCAGAATTTTGAAAAACAGTATTTTGTGAAACTGAATCGAAAAAAAAACCGAATTTTGAAAAGCAGAATTTTTGCAAGGCAAAGCAGAATTATGAAAAGCAGAGGCTGAGTTCCAAAATGTATAGAAAATGTTTTGATGCGGAAGTAATGCCTACATTTTTCATACGCATCAGCAACGCAAACTTGATGCTTTGTAGAAATATTACGTTGCATAAATCTGATGTTTCGTAATGCAAAAAAAAAAAATAATTAATCGAATCAGCTAAAATAATTTTGGATGCACAGTTTGCGCAATAAATGCGCATCTGATGAATTTTGGAACTCAGCCAGAATTTCTGAAGCAGAATTGTGGCCCGCTCTCTCGATGCTCTTATCAATTTCTAATCAATTACTTAAGATCGGATGCCTAAAAATGTCGTTTAGTTTTTGAAAAAGTCGAAAATAATAAAAGCATGTTTTCATTAAATTAGACTTCTATATCCTTTATTTTGTTGCTCCAAAGATCCAACTTCAACTAAATAAATTGTTAAGTAAATTTCGTTGTTTTAAATTTTGTCAAAAACTAAAAGACATTCAGACACTCGGTTTTAAGTAATTGACTTGAAATAATTAGGAGGAGGTACTCCATAATCTCAGTGTCAATTTTAATTACAATCTCGATTTTTTTTTTACACAAAACCAATATGAACCTACTTGCCCTATAATAGAGCTATTGAAAATCTAAAAACTTTTTCTGTCATGAACAGCTCCATAATTCCATAATTTAAAGGCGAGTACCTACCTAATTCCATCACCCTGGTTTTAAGTTTAAATCCAAAATTGTCCAGTCATTTACTCATGAGACTCACCGTTATTGAGAATAGATAGTCTATATAATCAATTTACCGAATCAAAAATCTTCTTAATAAATTATGCATTTTTAATCAGAAATTTAACTTCAACTTAAGTACTTTCAATAAGCCATACCAATTCGAGAAATTCTCTTCTTTATTGGTTTCATTCAATATTATTATTTTTTTTTTTCTAAAAACTATGTAGGTAGCACGACAGTTATTGTTTTTTTGGAAAACTCATCATGACGTATTTTGAAATATTTGTTCCTATATTATATTTTGTATTCTTGAAGAAATTCATTACATAAGAGCACCTCATGTCGATATCGTATCGTGCACTTGTCATTTCAATATTTTAAGCCCCATTCCACCACACCACTGCCATGAACCCTTTGCACGTGAGTTTGTCTTGTGTTGTGTCAGTTTCCTTTCATTTGATGGCATCAAAACCAAAACGAACCGAAGCAAAGCGATTTATTCGCTTATGGTTAACATACACGACACATTGCTATAGCAACGCCTCCTGGTTCGTATATACAAACATATATGTATAACCCCAATTCAATCGAATTGTTAATAATTTATTATCAACGTTTTCATTTCCATTTTACCTGGAATATCACTGCACCCTCATACCTACCGCTCTTTAACAGACAAAAAAAAAAAAACACCCACAGACACCCAACGCAGTGAACAACTGGAACGGGCAGGAAGGAGCTGTGAGCATATATATGTATGTACATGTATAAGTAGGCACACAGAAGTTTAACTATTTTATTGAACAATCTCAGTGGAATTGTCAAGGATACACATAGCTTCCGAGGACGAATGCCATAACATGTCATGGCACATGGCAGGGCACTGGCACAAGTCTGTCAGTCAGTTAGTCACTTATTCGACATTTATAGCTTCTCTTCTTGTAGAAACACAAAACTCCTATCCTTTATGCTCGTTACTTAATGGATCGATTGTTGTGTTATATCACTCACCAGAGGGCGGTAGAATTGGATATTTGTATGTATTATGAATTAACAAGTATAAAAAGCATGAGATAGTGGGGGGAGGGGGGGGGGTGATTGTGCCATTCAACCACGCATGCTACATTATAAAAGCATCTTAAATGTCATTTATATACCTAAATACATACATAATTTAATAGCATTATTCGTTTATTCACAAGGTTTATATAAAAAAACTGATATCCTTATGATTTTTCGGGAAAGCCTTAGATCAGTAAAGAGCTGAGGGCAATAGGGTTAATCGAAATCCTATTTATACGCTTAGTTCCTACTAAAACATATTTCACAACATCGTAGGAATAAAGTGATTTGTATATATTTATTAACCAAGCTGACCATTCCCCCTTTTTTTTTTTTGTGGAAAAGAACTATCCCTAATAATTTTGTTTTGTTCTTTCTCTTTTGAATTTTAACGTAGATTTTGGCATACGCCATTTTAAATTTTTTTTTGGTTTAAAGGAACATCAAGACTCAAATCTGTCACTAAGTTTAGCTTTCAGCTCTGTACACAATTCCCAAATCATCTGCAAAAGCCCTTGCTTCTCCAACAAGTGGTTGCTCAGAAACAGATAGGTCCAAGAACCGATCCCTGAGGAACTCCTAGATAGATAGTCTTGGAGTTTGACCTTTTTTTCCCTGTTTTTCAGATAAGATACAACCCTTTCGTTTATGAAATCCACGGAAGTCAGCATAATATAATTTTTAAAATTGTATAACTCTGTTTCACGAAATTCTGCAAATAATAAAAAAAAAAAAAGTTTAAAAGAATTTTGACCCATACAACCCTCGTAACGTAGGTATAATACTCAGTGTTTATAAAAAAAAAACTCCGTTTCATTATTTTGACTGAAAAGGTAAATTTTAACAGCTTGTGCATGCATATTAGGGTGTCCGTTATTTCCCAAACTAACTTTTTGTTTGGATCAGACACTTCCTGTATAAAAAGTTTATGTCCTACAGTAAATGTATGGTTAAAAAAAAAAACAAACTTGGCCGAGATTATTAACCTGTGTCTCTAAAGCCATAGTGGTCCCATACAAAGGACCTCGGGCATTTTGGGCCCATTTTTCAACATTGATCAACAGTGATAAAACTTATGTCATATATAAAAGCTAATGGAGAGTACTTTATTTTATTATATGGCGGCTTAGTTGAGATCGAGCGCGAAAATGGTGTTTTTACGCATTTTATAAAAAAAAAGTACTTAAAATGATGAATTTTTTAATAAATTACGTTGGAACAAAACTATATGATATTATTTGATATTAGAATGCGAATAAGAAGCATTCTTTTAATATCAAATAATATTTAAAATGGAAAAAAATTATAAAAAAAAATGACAACACTTACTAAAATTTTTTTTTTTTACTATATTTGAAATCGACTTATTTTTTTTTTTTAGTTTTCGAAAAAATTGCTTCCAACTTAAAAATGTTGAAAAACAAAACATGGAATATTGATTTTTTTTACAGTTTTTAAAATTAAAATTGTGCATGACTCAACAGACCCCCCCCCACAGTACGCCCTTGCACTTTCCATTCTTATAAATGGTCACTCCTATGGAAAAAAGTGTCATAATATTTTCCATTTAAAAATATTTAGGCCTATAATTCGAGCATACATTATTTTATCAAGAGTTAAACGCAAAAAAACCGTATTTTTTTAACTTTTGATCACTCTTTTAGACAGTAGTCAAAAGTAAAAATCAGTTAATGTTTTTTTGGAAAAGGTAAAATAATCCACAAATTTTATAGAACAAAAAATAGATCTAATTTACCGTTTAAGAATTTCAGATATAGGTAAAAAAAAACCTATATTTTTGACACTTTGCTTTTTCTAAGGAGCAATATCTTTGTAACTGGTAACATAACATTTTTTGGTAGAAACCTTATTTTCTATAAATACATTATTTATAAAAAAAAACTGTAACTTAAACATTTAAGAGTTAAAAGCAAAAAAACAGTATTTTTGATTTTTGACCAATTTTTTAAAAATATGATAACTTTTTAAACCTTAAATGGTAGGAATAAAAATTTATTTATTTCTCGAAGAGTCTAACATAATGAATATAATTTCTTAATCACACCATTTAAAATAAAATTTATAAACCGACATTTTCGTTATTTTACTTTTTTTTTATTTGGCCTTAACTTCTAAAAGGTAAGTCGGAAGAAGAAAAATGTTATCTTCTATTATGTAGAAAATCTCATGGCCTAAAAGCTTTTCATGAAATGATTTTCTCTAGTTTTACCGTTATAAAGTTATATGCGAAAAAAAACTAGTATTTTCGACACATAAACCCTAATAACATTTTATGCAATTCAGATTCGACAATGGACTTTTCAGACAGTATTTGCCCTATTTGTTTTGTACATTTTTCCTCAGTTATTCTTGTTTTTAAATCCATTTTTTGTATTCATTTCTATTTTTCAATAAAACAAAAACTTATAACTTATGAATTAAAAATTTCCCCTGTGTCTATTTTTTGTCCGGGCCAACAATAGGTGATAATTTAAATTGAAATTTTTACCCTCAGTAATTTACCCATGTCAGTTTAAATAAAAATCGACTTGTCCTTTCTTTCACCTCAAAAAATACACAAGTATGTATAAGGTCACCATAATTATAGAGGAAACCTTGGCTGTCATTTTGTTTGCAAAAATTGTTCGACTGATTGCGTTTATCCCTATACATACATTCATACATACATAACTGCTCAAATGAAGAAGGATGAATCCAAAATTTGCTGTACAGTTTGACGGATGGAAGAGGGGATGGGGGGGTGGTTGAGTTGATATATGTGGATTCGGGAGTAGGAGTCAAGAGAGAATATTAAATTGAGTTTACGCACGGCAAGAAACTTAATTACAACTGTATATTTCGTTCAGTTATATATTCGTGTGTGTATATTATATCTATCTATCCCACGAAAGCCTTTAACCAACCCCAAGCACCAATCAAAACCCTTATCAATATAATATCGATGAATAAAATGAAAAAAAAAATCAAACGAAACCAAATATGTATACAGTGTGACAAGGCTGGGGGTATTAATAAAAGTCGATAAGATTGCACAATATGTGAGATAGATAGGCCAAACTTATGGATAGGGAGGAGTTGCGGGTTGTTCGTCGGTTAAGTATTCGATAAACCCAAATTACTTTTGTAGGAGGATATGTTACTTTTCAAATTTGTTCGTTCTCTTCCTGCGAAAGGTGCTACACGGAGTTTTTTTTTTTTTTTTTTTTTTTTTTAATGTGACGGCAACAACGGTGGCACACTCCTCAGGCATACATCGTCTGCTAGAAAAAAAGACGAAAAACCAACCTCTATTTCATGTGCCAAAACACCTGAAACACACAACACCGAGGATAGGATAGGAAATAAATTTTCCACCACTTCAGGCGATAGACTCTTTTACTAAAATATTGCCCCTGTTTCCTACTCTATCGAAATATGGGAGGTGTAAAAGTTATCCTTGGTTTGACTTTGAAAAAAAAAAAAAAAAAAATATATGTATCTTACAATTTTTAAATGTTAAGTGATTTTTGTTACTTCAATTTGAGTCTTCAAACGAAATGGGGAGAGGAGTTATAATATGTATATGGTGAGACTGCGGGTGCAAAAATGATGGAAATTGGTATTTTGCTACCATTTGACGCTTAAGGGTAGATTTTGACACAAGGATGAGAGTCAAAATGTCAACTAAATTGAATCTGATGATGAGTGCTAGCGAAAATTGATGTCATCGACGATTTGCTCTGCCGAGAACGACGACGACGATGATAGTGACGATGACGATGACGATAAATGGTGCCGAGAGAAGGGATGTGGAAATAAATGTTAACAACAAAATGGCTCTTAATGAAAATATTTTGCCTCGTTCTTTATGTGAACTCTATTTTTTTTGCTCTTTTTTTTTTGTTGGTTTTTTGAATCACTTTTCAAAACCATTAAGAGACTTTGATGAAATGATGGAGCACAAGTACCATCAGTATTATGATGGAGTAGATGTGACATTATATTGGTAGCTCCATTAAGTGGGGAAATTTTTTTTTTGTTTTGCCAAAGTGTTTTGGTATATATTTATATGAACTTTAAGACGATTTAAAATTACTTAAAGTTTGAAAATAAAGTAGAATGATGTTTTTAAAATTTTTTAAATCAACACAATTGAGTCAGAGTTTAAATGATGTCGACGATGATGTTGTCATAGAAATCCTGTAGACAAGCAGAAAAAGACTTAAGAGAGATTTCTTGGAAGTTCATAAACCATTACTCATTTTTATAAGCTTTTTGAAATAAAAGAAGTTTGGGTTGGACGTTCTATGTTAGGTAAGCGTTAAGGTAGTTATAAACTTTTAAAAAGACTTAAGGTTGTTTTAACCCTCCTTTACGCCATTTGGGTAACTTTTTTTTTTTTTTTTTTTTTTCGCCTTGAGACAAAATTCAATTTTCTATTATTTTTGTATGTTTTAATGATCACTGAAATTTCACAGAATTTTCTGCGATTTTTTTCTGGAAATAGTCAATAAATCTGACATGGGGTTTATTTGGATCTGAAATTCTAACAAAAGTCATATTTTTTTCTAATAATCAGGTAGTTTATTTCAATAAGAACATAGGTTAGGTTAGGTTTGAAGAGGTTATAATACGGCAAGCCGCATTATCTCACTCGGATCTCAAAGTGCTCCCCACGATATAAGTAGGGTAGGTGTAAGGACGGGTAAGGAGAAAGTTAGTGGAGCTTGTGGGGTAAGGTATGGGGGGCCTCCCTAAAACATTTTGAATTTTGGACGAATTTCAGAATGTTCTTTATAGTGGCAAGCGAGAGGTCGCCCAATTCGTCTAAAAAGTATTTTTCGAGGGCAGTCTTTCTGGTTCTTGCTAGACTGGGGCATTCACAAAGATAGTGATACATATAAGCCCTCCTCCGCCTCTTCTGCTCATGTGGGTTCCCATGGGGATGTGACCCAATGTGTGATTCTGCTCTGCTTGTCTTCTGCTCTTGGACAAAGGCTACATCTGCCTCTTTTACAAGGAAGCCACTCGGGGAGGGGACTGTTCGTAAGACCGGCTGAACTTTTCCCATAATGCGGAGAGCATCCAAAGCAGTTTTTCCTCATTTTTTTGGGATGTAGGTTGTAAACGGTCATTCAGTTCCGACTTCATTAGCTCCTCCGCCAGTTCGATAAGCTTATCGTTTTTGACCTAGTTCTGATATCGAAACCTAGATCCGAAATGTTTCGTCTACAATCCTAGCTTTAGTAATTTCGTCACATGTGTATAGTTGGGTTGATTGAGGTCTCAAGCACCTCGCAATATACAGTAAAAGCTCCCTTAGCCGGACAGCGAGACGGTCGCAACACTTTTGTCCGTCTTAGGGAGTTGTCCATCCAAGGAGAAAAAATAAAAAAATATTTTTACATATAAGGAAATGTATATTATATAGTGGCATCATGAAAAATGTTTGCACCCACAGGCCATGAAATTCATTCAAACTAAAAATGAACATGAAGATACAAGAAACAAGACAAAAACAAACTACAGCTGCAGAAATAAAATCCGTTATGCATTTGATCACAAACAGTGATTTAGTAACATCGCATCTACTGAAGCTGTAAACCAGATGGAACGTTTTAAATGCAAAAAAAAAATATGTAAAAGTATTTCTGAAAATAAGGTTTTAAATTTACATACTAACAAAAAGTTTTTGTCCGCCTAAGGGAACTAAATTAAACAAATCATGGCTAATGTTCTTGTCCGCGTCCGGGTAAGGGATTTTCCGCGATCATAAAATGTATTGAATTAGGATCCAAAATCTACGGTCGTGAGAATTTTTCCACCTAGGAGATTGTCCGCTTAAGGGAGCTGTCCGCCATAGAAGCTTTAACTGTACCACATTTACGATGTTTCATCAATTTCTCCGCTAAGCTAAAGAACTTATAGTTATTTAGCCCTTTAATTTTAAATTTACTGCTCAAATGCTCACTTTCATCCGCACAACCAAAAAGTAGATAAAGGTATGCTAATTTTTAAGTTTTTCTACAAAAAAATCTTACTTAATCTCTTTTTCATAGTTTGACCTCTTTTTCTTATTACCTTTCCGCACATAAAATATTCACAGAGATACACAGTCTAAGGTTCAGCAGTTCATATAACTTAGAACATCCAATTTTATAGATGAAAATTGTTTCTATACTTTTTGTACCTTGTCTCTCATTCTGAAAATATGGGCTACATTTTACACAAGGTAAAATCTTAAGGACTATTTAAACCAGATAATCTCCAATTTTTCCATTCATAACGAGACCTTTACTCTTATTAAGAGAACAATAATTAAAAAAAAAAAAATAAATGAAAATCCTCTTTAGTGTCATAAACATTGAAACTAACTGGATAATTGTCCAGTATACCATCATAATCACCGTTCCACAATTACTACCTTTTTAAAGACTATATCCACCCATTTTTGAATGAGAACGATAAACGCACTTAATGAAATACCCATAATCAAGACCAACGCCAAAGTGGAAATAGATAGATAAAGGCCATCAGACATCCCCTGGAGGTAGTACAATAACTTTAAATGTAGCAATTTTCATTCAACAATAAAAACTGACAAACTCCAGCAGTTTAATGTACATTTTTTTTTTGTCTGATTACTTTTTTCCGTTTCTTTTATTATTCTTGGATAAATATTTTATTATGGTAACACGGTGATTTTGCATGCACCATTTAACATGCACGGATCCATAGAGGAGGTCATGGAAATGAAAATCTTTCTTTTTGCAATCGGTCACATAGCTTTTGTTTCTAGAAACCAAAATTTAGACAACTTTTTGACGTTTAAAAGAAAATTAAATATCAGGAAGCAAAATTGTTGCATTTGGATTTGCTGAAGGTTAATAAATTCAAAAAAATCCCGAGTTTGCTCTTCTTGGGGTTGAGTTTTGCTCATATTGTTTGAGTCTCATTCAAAATTAGTGAGTTTTACCAAAATTCAGATGACTTCGAACTGCTAAACTTGTGCCTTAGTGTAGATTTTTTGATCAACTACGCTTTCAAATTAATTTCATTTTGGTTTCTGAACCATGTAATAAATTTAATTTTTCTAGAACTGCTCTAAAACTTTTGAATAACTATCTTTCTAACAGGCTTCAAAAAATTAAAACAGATCAAGGTACTTCAAGTCCTTTATTGCCCACTGTGGGGTTCCGCAAGGATCTGTTCTAGGTCCACTGCTTTTTTCGGTTTTTATAAACGATCTTCCAGATGTGGTTCTTAGTTGCTTCATACAAATGCATGCAAACGATGTTTTACTGCATATTTTTCGCGAATTGAGTTTGATGGAAGATTGTTTGGCTCGGATCAATAAAGATTTACTCAATATCCAAAACTGGGCAGACTCAAATAAACTCAAACTTAATCCGTTGAAAACACTAAGTATGGGGAAAGAGATAAAAATAGTTTTTTTTTATAGTCCCCTTTCACACAGGGCAACTGAGTTGCCGGCAACAATTAGTTCATTGGCGAGAAGGGCAGGAAGAAAAAGGGGGAAATGAAATCTCCCCGGTCAACAAATTCAGGAGATTTTTTTGACGTTTCTCTTCACACTACGTTTGTGTGCGTTCAACCAAGGTAGTTTAAAAGGAAAATAAAGAAAATCTCCGGGTTTTTGTTGCTTGCGTGTGAAAGGTACAAGAGATTGTTAAGGAGATTTAAAGAAAACGTCAAAAAAATCACCAGCAACTAGTATCTTCGTGTGAAAGGGGACATACACAAAGATACTAACTAGCTCAGATACACCCATACAGACAATACATGCATTTTCATTCCTTTTTTTGTAAAAGAAACTTTGTTTTGTCGAAATATTTTGATTATTTATAAATTAAATATAATAAAGCTAAAATATAATAAAGCTAACATTTCAGAAGTGTGATACGGACTCATCCGTGTTGGGTGAAGAAAAAAAAAACTAAAGATGAGAAAAAAAAAAACTAAAGATGAGAAAAAAAAAAACAATAAAAACGAGGATGGTCCTACAAAAGAATTTTCCAAACATTTTAGAAAAACTGCGAAATTGGTGACGAGTTAATGTCGAAATTATGTATTACACTTTTCTTAAAAGAAAGTAGTATGCTACCCGGGAGTATGAAATATAAACATTTTTAAGAGGCCACCGCCCATTATTGTTGCCCTGTTTTTGAAGTAAATATTTAACGTATTATAAAAATTTTAACTGGGTATCCAAGAATGGCATTTTTCTTTTAAATCATATTAACTGCTTTTTTTAATTTTTTAATTTTTTTTCATTAATCATTAGAAATTAATCATCTAAATTAATTTCGGAAAATTACACAAAACTGCTCAGCAGATTCAAAGTTACATCAAAACTGAAGTAGAAAAAACATTTTCTATTTATATTGTTTCAAAGGTAGTAATAAGATCTTTGATTCATATTAAAAAGAATTTAATATTTATGTGAACTTTTTGAATAATCATATGTTTTGAAAATGATTGAAGTTTCTCATTTTCGACTGCGTTTTTTTACCTCTAGTTGAGATAAAAATACAACGTTACTTTCGAATTATGGTATTTATGTTTTCTTTAGTTTTTCGTGTAAGGAGATGGGTATTTTTTTGGATTTGGATGATGTAAGAAATATTTTTCTCTTGATTTTTCCCTGCTGATTGTCTTAAAAAACAAATCAGTTTAAGTCCTTTCCGTAAATACAATATACTTAGTTCAAATCCAAATCCTACTATTTCCAATGAAATAGTAACAGTCCAGACACCCCCGACTAAATTTCCACATACGCGCCTGACGTGACGCTTTGAAAACTCAACTGAAATATTTATGAATTTTTTTTTTGTTTCAAAGCATTAAATGGAAATAAATTTTGTAGCATTGAAAAGGAAGGATGGAAAAGTCTCTGCCAGGCGCGGGAGACGATGTAAGTTGATTCGCAGGTAGAAAGTGACAACAGACAAGGATATGGCAGTGGCCGGAAATCACAGGCATTCAAGCTCGGAAATGAGAAAGATATTAAGGATTTGTATTGGGGCTGTGTTTTTCTTGTTTTATTTCTTTTTTGTATTCTTTTTCTATCTTCCTGACGATAGACATAGAATGCATAATGGCTGATCAAATGTGAATTGTTTGTTTTTCCAAAGAAAGAAATTAGATCTTCTAACTGTAACTGTAACTGTATAATGTAATGCCTAAGGGTAGTGTAAAAGGCACAGTAGGTGTTCTAGTCTGTCTGTGCGTTAACTTTGCGCCAGGATTTGTTTTTGTTCTGATTCCCCATTTACACTTAAATAGAATTATTGCCAATTTGAAGTTAATTTCCTTTTTTGTTATTTCTTGTTTTTACTTTATTTTTTCACACTTCTGAGCCAGTTGTGATATTTTTGTTTTAATTTCCGGTTTTATATTTCTTCTGCGAATATTTTTTGTATGTTTGTATTTTTTTATATGATTATATTGATTTTTTCTTTGTATTTTAAGCAATAAATAGATTATTAATGTGATTTACTAACATGCTATATTTTTTATTTCTTTTCCTTGCAGGTAAGCATACACAATTACTTTGGGGAGAATAAATAAAATTGCAAAAGTAAATATGATTCTTTTCGTATATGTATTATGGATGGTGAGTTATAACAGAGGTTGTAAACATATTAACTGTAAAATATTTTGACGTTTTGATGGCTTCTAAAATTTCAAGAATTTGTTGTTTGATCTAATTCAACAGAACCTCTTAAGTATTTACTGAGTTAATTATTTTAAAATCAAAAGAACCAATTTTCGTATTAAATTTGATTTGATAGTTCTCTTTTTAAGTCATAAGGTTTCGAATTTTAAGAAAGATGGCTTTGATGTCGGTTGCATACAAAAGAACAATTTTTTAAAAATCCCAACAATTTAGAATTTACTTTGTTTCAAAACAAGTCAATGTTAGTCATCCTGTATACATTTGGAAGGAAATACTTTTCAAACATCTTTCAAGTATCAAACTGTCAAATTTATCAAAGCATAGTTTCGATGTCGATGGATTTTAAAAAAAAAATCTCTAATGGCCAATTTTATAAAGCCTTTTTAACTATTTAATACGGTTTTAAATCTTGAAATGAAGTTTCTTCTTCTTCTTCCTCTTTATTCGGCGGTGTTATGATCTCTTTGTCGAGGGGATCATAACTTTCCCACGTATCTGCTTCACACTTATAGTGATCCGCCTGTGGGGTTCGCCGGGTTGGCCTCAGAAAGCTGCGGCAAGCCTCCCGGTTTTGTATTGTTAAATTTCTGAGACCAACAGAATGCTGGTGTTTTTGCATTTGCTTTTACCAGGGGTTTTTAGGCCTGCCTTACTTCTCTGCTCGCGGTCTTATCGAAACGTTGTATGATATTGCTTTTTGGACGGGGTTTTCAGGGTCTCTCCTTTGAACATGGCAATACCAACTGAATCGGTCGTGTTCTATTTTTTGAGAGATGGTATTTTTAACATGTAGGCTTCCTCGGATCTTCGTACTTCTAATGACTTGAAATGACGTTTGTTTCATTAATAAAAATTTTAAAGTCTGTTAAATAATTGTGAAAGCGAACATAAAAACTCTTCGAAAACAGGCAACTATAGGCTTTCTAAGTGAATTTTGTAATTAATATTATCGAGAAGAGAACGAAAAGTATAAAACTTAATGCGTTAAATCTTTCAGTCCTACAATCGACTGAAAAATTAGTTGAAGAAAAAGTGAAATGCGTTCAAAACGAGAATTACTATCGAAAAATGGGGATTAAGTGAATATTGACATCGTTCAATATTATTATCGTGTGAAAAATGAAATGAAAGAACATTTTTTGAATGAATAATTGATAAGCAACTATCGGTATCGAATAATTTGCCTCTAAGCAAATGGTCTATAGTTTATATAGATTTTTCTAACCTAAGCCGCTAAAGACCAACCTATCAACTCTTTCTTCAAAGTATTCACAATCGCAAACATCGCCCGCTTAAAAGGGCATAGTTTGAATGTTTCAACACAGTGACATAGTAATTTCCAAATCATCAAAAAAGACAGTGCCTAAATGGCTACCTTGCGGTACTTCAGAACTGAAGTTGTAATTTAATTCCTTCCTCTTGGAAATTAAGATGGAGTTAGATCTATCGCATATAAATAAGAAGGCCACATTCTTATAACAAAATCTATGCAAACCTTCTTAATTTTAATAGCAAAACTGGATGTTCAGTCTTACTAAGCCAGCGGCAGCGGCTTCATTGGCAATGTATGAGGCAGTAAAAAATGCTTCGTTTATTGCTATTGCTTTGAATATTGCAAATGGAAACAATTTGGCAATTGCAAATGACAATGTTGCCCAAAAGATGAAAGCCGCAATTATTGCTTTTTATCAACGAGGTTATAATGATGGAAGATAAAATAAAATGATTTTTCCACGATTTTGAATGATTTCTCCTTTATTTCGAAACATAAATTGAAAACATTAATATTATTGTCATAGTCTCAAATATTACCAGTGCAGCCGCAGCATTATTCACAATATTCAATAAAAACTTTTATAAATTTAACATAGTGAGGCAATTTTTTAAGCCTAATCTTCACCAGAATGCTTCTCATAAGGACTTTGCAACATAAGCAATCTTTTTTCCAAGTTTAACCAACAATGAAAAAAGGCTTTTTATTAGGCCCATCACCCACTGGGCAACTTTTTGTTGCTCGCCTCAGCAACTTTTTGTTGCTCCCAATCCAATTGCATTAGTTTATATGGGAGAGCGCCCACCGCTAGGCAACTTTTTGTTGCTCGGAGTTGCTCGCGGAACTTTTTCCCGGCAACTTTTTGTTGCTTACCCTCGCTCACAGGGCAACGTTTTGTTGCCGGCATCCTTATTTGTCAAAAGTATGGTGTCAAAATGGCGTTCCCGCTTGTCATTGTGGATGCCAAAATGGCGTGCATTTCCTTTTCACCCTATGTCATTTTGGCCAATTTCTGGAAATGGAATATGCTTTCCTTTTTTTTCAACAAAGAGGTAAAAAATTATGGCTTGGCCGTTTCCCATGCTAAACTTCTATGTGAAACGACCAAGCCATAATTTTTGACCACGATTTAGGGTTTGTAGAGTTAGGGCTTGGAGACTTAGGCCTAATAGAGTTAAGGGCTTGGCTCTTCATGAGATCTCATAACTTTTTCATAGTGAAAGCGTTATGACCTTGTGAGTCTTGGCGACCTATTTTACATGAAATGTTTTTGGTGGGATTATATTATTTAAAAAGATCACGAAAAAGTAGATATCTATGTAGATTTCATGTTCTCACAATAATTTTGTCTGAATCATTTGCTTAGGTCTATGATTAAATTGAATGCGTGAACTGACGAACTAGGTAATGTTCAGATGTATTTTTCAAAAATGTTCCTCAGATGCGGGAGTCGCAGATGTCTTATTGGAATTCCAATAAACACTTTTATTCAATCTCATTTTTCATTGTCCTTGTGCGACATCTGATCTGAGGAACTCACGAACAACATTCATGACATTTACCACCATGCGGGTCGACCAAGGTTATGTTGTAGGTACAAGAAAACTGTTAGGACAAATGTCTCAAATAAATATATAAAAATAAAACATTTCGAACCTTTACCGATGTTGCTGAAAATTTATAAGTTTTAGCGGTAATTTCTATAGCATAATTCACATTTCGGTATTTGATGATTTTTATATAAAATAAATAAATACCAATTACCAATTAATTTTGCGATGGTAATCTCAAATTCGTCTCAAACCAAAATTTAAACGTAAATGACGTCAACGCGAACTCCATTCTGCCGCAAAGCCTATATAAGTTGTCGTATTCAACCTCAATCCATAACAAAAAAAAAATAATAATAATAATTTAGAAAAATGCTGATGCTCCAAATGCAATTGATAAACAAACAGCACATTTAGACCTGTGACGTCAGTGGTCAACGGTAGCATAGTACGTAGGGTACACAGCTCCGAAGACTGAGCAAATCTGATGCGCGGGTTCAAATACCGCATGATGTGTAGAAAGTTTTTCAAATAAAATTGGATTAAAGCTCAGCACCACTATAAAGGAGACTGATGATAGGGCTTGGCACCCCTTGAAATAGCTATATCTCTAGCCAAACAAAAATAAAACGAATTAAAATACCCAAAATTAATTCGTAAGCAATTGGTGGTAGCACCTTTAAGTTGTTGTTGTTGTTCAAAATTCAATGAAATTGACGGAATAAAGAATGGTCAAGTCTAATAAACTGACATTCTAGTATAAATAATACAATACAAATAATAATAATAATTTATCAATTTTCTCAACCAATTTAATTCCCTTATCATATCCCTTGATCATATTTTATTCATATTTTATTCAATTTCCTTAATGTGTATTAATATTATCCTCTTTTTCAACTAAAGAGACTTCTCGCTCAATTGTTCCTTCCCATTGTTTTTTCCAACCAAGCAAAACCTCAAAATTTTTTAAAAGAAATATCTTCCCATCATTGCATTATGTGCGCGGAAAAAAAAATTAATTCTCAAAGAAAACCTAACTCCGCATAATCACTTCAACATCCACCAACGACAAAATAAAAAAAAAAAACAGTTCCTTCCTGCTGACTCAAAGGAAGAGGAAATATAGATAAAAGCTTGGGGAATATCTTTAAATTGTCCCTAAAATTGGGCGTGAAATGACAACAAAATATGTATAAGTCTATAAATAAAGATGAATAGTGAGGTGACAAAAAAATTATATCAAAATAAATTTAACTTTTTTTGTTGAAATGATTTACTCCAAGAGGTGGCTATACCTAACCTACATTAAGGTTACATTACTGAAATTTATTATTGAAACTTCTATTTAATTACAGCATTTTGATGAAATTTTTAATAGTTTTTTGTTTTTAAAGTTTTTGATTTTCAAAGAAATAAAAGTAGCTTTAGTTAAGTTTGCTGCCAACATTTTTTTTTTCACATTCCCAAATTTGCAAATTTTACGAATGAATTTTTTTCCCCATAATTATGATTTTGAAAAAAATTAAACTTGTTCTGTTTTGTACTCAGCAATACAGAATAAAAAAAAAATCGAATACCTATTTGCAGCTCCCTTGAAAATGGCGGCGATATTTTCACGCTGCGTAAAATTTATTTTCTGCAGTAAAAGCTAGATTTTTTCGTTTCAAGTCACCACAAACTAAGCTTTAAAAAGCAAAACTTTTACTTTTAATAAAATCATAATTTTGAAAAAAAAAAAAAAGAACTCATCCGTAAAATTTTAGAATTTCAAAACAATCATGTTCATTATGGAACCCGCAATAAATGATCCGCAGTGATTCGCAGTACATTATTCTTTTCTTTTCGCTTTAAATTGGTAAAAAGAAAAGAGAGCACTACACTGCCAATTTCTGCGGATTTAGTATTGCAGATTCGGAATAAATATTTACTGCAAATAGCAGCAGAAGTTGAGCACAATACAATACAGCAAATCTTTTTTTTTTTTGAAAATAGGAAATGGCG
Organism: Epistrophella euchroma; assembly: GCA_947049315.1. Lineage (NCBI taxonomy): Eukaryota > Metazoa > Arthropoda > Insecta > Diptera > Syrphidae > Epistrophella > Epistrophella euchroma. The sequence continues at coordinate 43,656,110 of OX346248.1, forward strand.
GTCTAACTTTACGCTTCGCAAAATTACATTTTGGCTGCAAAAGCTGCAAATAAACGAATTTTGTTTTTATCATTTTAAGACTTTGCAGCACAAACTGAGCACAAAACAGCACAAGTTTAATTTTTTTGAAAATTGTAATTTCGGAAAAATTGCAAATTTGCGAATCTGAAAAAAAAAATGTACGTCACCAGCCAGGCACGTAACCAGAGGAGGGGCTGAAGCCCCTCCCGAAATGATTTTAATATAAGGAAACCTTTATTCCTCATAGGCCCATTTGCTGAAACTTGAATATTTAAGATTAGTATAAGAGCTTATGTGACAGTTTACGCCGAGGAAAAAGTAACATAAGTGTTTAAGTTCAACATAAAATATTTAATTTTCGTTTCAACAAATGGGCCTTAATGACATAAGACAAAATTCCCAAGATGCTCTCAGAAATGATTTTTTTCTCCGCATTACAACTTAACTTATTTTAAATTGAATTTTGTAAAAACAAACAACACGTTATAATCTACTGAGGGATTTTTTAAAACTAGAAAAAGATGCTGTAATTTTCCCTAAGCTTAAAGTCTTTAATATTCACTATCAGATTAATAGAACCCAAGATATTTGCATAACATTTTCATCATATTTATCTGATGGTGAATATTAAAGACTTTAAGCTCAGAGAAAATGACAGACCATCTTTCTCTGTAAATCTGGGTCTGCGATTTCAAAATCTGATGTGAAAAAAATATAAACATGTAAGAAGGTAATAATTTGTTACATACTTATTAACGTTCATTAATTTTTTTTAAATTTGGAAATTGAAAAAAAAAAGTAATACGTTTTATATTTTTTTATGAGGAGCCTTTATAATACAAATTAAATGGCCTTGTTAAATAAAATAATTGATTCAAAATTGCTTTAAATGGTCTTTCGTCCAGAAAATTCAGGATGAAACACCAAGTTGTGAGTAAAGCTATGAAACAAGCCCCCTCCGGAGCAAAATGCTGGCTACGGGCCTGTCACCAGCCACACAAGTTGAGCACAATGCAGCACAATTTTTTTTTTGAAAACCCGCGCGCATGCTGTTATGCGTCTAAATTGTGCTATCATTCGCCCCAAAATTTAAAATATAACCTCGAAAATTTCCAAGTTTTGACGACGTAATTTTTTTTTATTATTAAATTAAATATTAAAATAAAACTTGAACATTTCCAAGTTTTGACGACGTAATTTTTTTATGAACTAAGAAAATACATAGAATTTTGCAAATGTAAAATTTATTTTACATTTGTAAATGTAAATTGTATTTTCTAAATTCAGAAAAAAATTACGTCGTCAAAACTTGGAAATGTTCGAGGTTTTTTTTAATAATAAATAATAATAATAATTAAAAAAAAATAATATTTATTTCGTAAATTTAACAAAAATGTGTTTTTTTAAAAAGTTTATCGGTTCGGAAAAAGGCAGCGCTCAAGCGGGGAAAAAATCGGTCAGTTCTTTGAATAGTTCTTTACATAGTTCCTATTTGATTTAAGCTTGACAAATAAAATTGTGCAATATTTTTAACACGTCATTGTTTATTTATAAAATTTAAATATATGGTATAAATTTGTAAGAATAGACGAACCTGAAAAGTCAAAAAAAAATCTTTATGCTACACAATTCTATTCACAGCTTTTTGACAATTTTTTTTTTTTTTTGTGTTTTGTCCTGCTATAGAGTGTATTGTCTGCTGGAATTTTTTTTTTTCTACAACACTTCTGGAAACGACTCTATCAGTTAACGCTTAACTTTTTAGTCTATAGCTGCGCATAAGAACGACAGCGACAGCAAAATAGCACTATAGGAACAGCAAGAACTAAGAAAAGAATTTTGTCGTGTGTTCAGTTGTGATGTGCAAAAAAAATGGAAATTTAGATACAAGCTTGAGAGACAGAAGCAAACAAAAAACTCTATACAACTAAAAATGAACGAGTTGTTTTAAACTTTATTTCATATACATTCCAAGACCACCCACTAGCAGCATACACAATACCACCGTAACCTCTTTAAGGACCCCATTTTTATTTTTATTTATTTTTTATTTTTTTGTATTTCTTATCCGCCATTCAATAGCAATGAGGACAAAATACGTATACTAATACAAAAAAGTATAGGAAAAGCGGAAAAATGAGAGAAAAAAAAATAGCAAAATCCTGTACAAAAAATAAAAAAAAAAAAAAACATCTAAAGAAAGGAATAAAAATGTCCTTGCGCCTTTTGTTGTGTATAAGTGCCGTCGTCGACTTCGTCGTCGTCTTCTTCACATCATAATCATTATCGTCATCATCAAAAACATGTACAAGCTCGCATAATACAAAGAGCTTATAAGTTGTGTGTACTGTGTGTATAGTGTGTGTCATATTTGTCCTTAAAAAATAATGCGAAATAAAAATAATATACATCCTCCGCGGCCATCCTCGTCTATTCGCCGAATCAACTATACCTACCTCCCACTTTCATAATATATAATACACAATGGAATAAAGGACCTTATGCTCATACATATAATAGTAGAAGAACCAACAACAGAAGCACAAAAAAAAACAAACAGGACGAGAGGCAGAAAATATAAAAATGAATACATATTCAGGCAAGCGAGAAATGTATCTGTTGACACGAAATGACAAGTGTATACGTTGAGTAGGGGGGTGAGGGGGATTTCGAAGGGGGTGGGTTGGTTTGAAGCAGATGTATGGGAGAGTTTGTAAATCCTATCCAATCCCCCCCAGAGACCCATTTTGATGTCATATCCACTCGGGGTACTTAAAGAGAAAAGGATTCACAGTTTAGCGAACTGTTTAAACAAAAATTTTCTTTCTTCCTCTGTCCATATACCTACCTACTACCTACCTATTCACAATCTACTAAAGGTACAATCAGAGTTAGATAGGTGTACGAGTCGAGTATTATCCATACCTACATGTATTACAACTTCACAACAACAAAAACAGAACGACAAACAAATATCCTTTTTGTTGTACTCGTATAATAGGTAGTTTGTTCAATTTTATTCAAAAACTAGTATTTGTGTTTGAGGTTGCTGGTGCAATTTAAGTATTTACTCGAAAGAGCATTCGCATTATAAAATGATGAAAAGAAGAGTATGAGAAGTGATTTTTCCACATGAAAGAAGTTTATTTGGTTTCTTAAAAAATAAACTTCACATCCAACCAACCATTACCATTACGACGTTTACAATCATAACCCGCAACATATACTCATAAAAACCATCCCCAATTTCCCCTCTATACTCTTCGTTCTTCCAGCAAAAAGATTGAATGAAAATGGTTTTGGAAATTGTTAGCAAATTGTTGTAAATGCTTACGATGTAAGGGATAAAATTGTGCAGAAAATATTCCTTTGAGAAGGTGTTCCGGAATGCGTGGTTGAAAAGGTATACAATACAACATTATGGGTATATATAGAAAATGGACGACGTAGGGTTTTAATAGTTTGCTTTGGAAGAATTCATATGGTCTTTTTTGTGCCAGTTCAAATCACAAAGTAAAACGATTTACCAATTTGTGTTAGAAAAGGGAGCTTTAGAACACCGCTTCAGCAGCCACAAATAAATATTTTATTTCAATGCGTGATTATAAAATTTAGAGCTTCTTCTAGTTTGAGAGGGTTTTTAGGTATATATGTATGTACGTGAAATGACACCAAACGGTTTACCAGGACGCATTTAACCGAAGCCCAGAGAAACGATAATCACGGTGTATAGGCAGAACAATCATGAGAAACAAAAATGTAGTCAAAAAAATTTTGCCAGACAAAATCCAAAAATATAATATTTTAAGCATTTCTAATTTTATACCAGTGTTGATAGACCGAGAGCTGGTGAACGAGTTTTATACCGCTCCAAACTTTGTGAGCATGGTATTTGTACCAGTGCAAACTACATGCCATCAACCTTTCCAGCGACATAGCGGCCCTAAGATCACCATAATGCCCTTTGAAAATGAAAAAAAAAAAGGAGCGAATTTAAAGTTTTTTATACCGCTCCAAATTTTGTGAGCATAATGCTTAGATGTATCCAAGCTAAATTCCATCGGTCTGGCAGCGATACTGCGGCCCTAAATAAAAAAATTAATTTGGTGGCACAACGGCTCATGAAGAACCAGGGCCTAGTGGCTTACAACTCTCAACCATTCCTGTGTGCGTGTCTGCAGGAATGGAGGGGACCTATAGTTTACTGCCGAATCCGAACGGCTAAGATGAGCGGCACATTTCTATGACAAGAGATACTCTTGGAGGATTTGTCACTTCCTCGCAAGAGGCAGTAGCCCTAACATCTGCATAATGCAACCAAATGTTGTTCGCATACATTTTTTTTTAAAAAATTCCCTTTAACTAATCTGATTTTTTTTTTTGAAAAAGTATCTGTCGAAAATTGGAAAATACGACCGAAAAAGTCGGAAATCCTTAAAACCCCTTGAAATTACATACTTTCTGAATTGTTTTCCAATTTGCAGCAACTTCCAATTGCAGCTTCCAAGGCCAAGGTTAATAATTCACAAATTATTGCTGTATTTTCGCTTTAAGTCGACGAAACTATTTTATTAACAGCCGTCGAGTTTAAAAAAATTCTTCGAATTAATTTTGTTTTTGTATTTATGATCAGCGTTAAATTATACCGGAAATATGTCGTAGTCTTATTTTCTTTAAAACAACGATAAAACAGTGTGGTACACTCAGGCGTATACGCAATGTTTTTTTTTTTTTTTTTTTTTTTTTTTCTTGTACTAAATTCTCCATTTTTGTCAATTGAAATAATATTTTTCAAAAGTACATCACGGTTCCTTAAAAGGTCGTTTGAATTTGAATTTTTTGTGTTATTTGTTTTTATCTTTTTAACGGGTCAATAAAGGCAGGTAACTGAAATTTTCATATATTATAGAAATAATGTATCAAAAGTTTAATTACAAAAATTGTGTTTCTAAGGTACCGTTGGGCAGAGATAACAGCAATTTCAGAACCCTTTTCTCATGTCTCATCAATAAATGTATGGTTTACTTTGGTTTTGTCGATAAAACAACGGTTTTTTTTAAACCTCGTTTGCTATTTTACGTGCTGCACAACGCACAATCCTCACAAATCTTAGGTTTACCCGTTTGTATAAGGTACCTGTCCTCTCGAAAATAGTTGCTCTCGGGTGTCAATTAATTTGTTTATCGTGATTCGTGACGACCGGCGGCGTGCGAGTTTTCACTTGTAGAGTTCCTTAGAGTACTCTCATAACCTTGTCCGCTTTATACCTATATTTTTGCTACTAATTGGAAGTTGGAAATAGTGAAAGTGACATGTATTCTCGCAAGCGCAAAGGTTGTAGACATTTTCATTTGGCAATGCTATTGAAGAAATAAAAAAAAAATTAAAAATGACCACGAGTAGATAGTTTCGGATTCATTTACTTTGAAGATCCGACAGATAGAACTTCAGTTGTTATGGAGTTCTCTTCTGCTACATCTTTCGTGTAAAAAAAAAAATTTTCTGATCAGGGCTGTCGAGGTACTGCAATTGCAGTATTTGTACTGCTTTTGGAAACTCCGTACTGCCGTACTGCTACCAAAGTACTGCTTTTTCTCAAATCAACATTAAAGCATACAAAATCATTCCTATCACCGATTTGAAAATATTTCTTTTCCTACAATATTAAAAGAAAAACAAATATATTACTTTCTTACGGTCATATTATTGATTTTCTTCAAAGCTAGTTTTACTGAAAAACTAGTTTTATAGGTGTTTCGAGTTTCAAGTTTTTCAAAAACAATTATTGATTTGATTTAAATGTCAAGATGTGTATGAATATTTTGATTAAAATGTCAAAGTAATAAAAACTTGTGAAAAACTTAAAACTCGAAACCGCTATAGAACTAGTTTTTCCATAAAACTAGCTTCCAAAAAAGTTAAGAATACTGCCGTTATTGGTTTTTGAAAAGCTTTATTTCTGTAAAAATGGTCACATCAAATATAAGTTTTGAGATACATATTTGCCAATTTCAAAAAATAAAAAAAACGGCGTGGAAAAAAAAATCATTTTTATTATTGAATAAGGCCTAAACGGTTGGGCTGTACAGAGCATTTTTATGGTATTCCCTAGAGGGAAAATTTGAAATTTGTTATTAACTCATCTAGAACAGGTATCTGTTATACAAATATCATGGTTTTATTGAATTTTTTCTAAAACGGCTCTTAAGATTTTGATTAAACTTCGTACCTGTACTGTAGTGACCAAAGTATAGTTGTAAGAAAACTGCATTTCAGATTTTTGCAAAAAAATTCGCATTTACGAAGAAGAGTTCTGATGTTTTTTGACAAAAATGCCTTTTATTCGAGTTGCTCACGTATAGCTTTTCATTAATAGCTTGACAATTTTTGTTATAGTTTTGCAACCTGAGGCTTCTGAATAGTTAAAGCAATATTGCTTTCAAACATTTTGAAAATTATTTTATTTTTTTAACAAAAACATATTGACTTGTTTAATATTTTTTAAAAATATCATAACATTATATTGAATACGCATAGCTCCTTCATTATAGTTTTATCTACAAAAGCAAGTTTGTGCGATCCTGTCGTGCATATCGACCCCTTTCCGCCAAATTATCATAATTATTTTATTTTTTTCCTGTGGATCAAAATCAATCGGAAGTTTTGTCATCTGTTAATAACAGTATTGTTAATTATGTTCAGTGCTGAAATTTGGCTTAGTTGGTTTTGTTACAGAAAAAATGTCGCTTACGATACTTTTTATTTTTGTCGCTTACGATAATTTGGCGTAAAGGACTCGATATTTTTACTTGCGATATACATATAGGTACTAAAGGGCAAGTTTTGGACTCGTGCAAAAATCGAGATAACAATCAAACTGACTGAAAAAGTGAATCCCGAAATTCCGTCTGTCTGTCTGTCTGTCCTCGACCTAAACCAATGAAGCGAATTTCTTCAAACTTGAAGCATGAGATTTTTGGGTGATTCCCTAGTGGAAATATCGAGATTTTTTTAGCTCAAAAAATACATTTATATTTTTTCAAGAATTAAGATGGTGTTCTTCATTCTTAGATTAAAAGATTTCAAGTACTCTTTTATCAATTTAAAGAACGTGTTTCATGCTTTTTTTTTTCTCCATATTGAAATTTGCATTCTTCAATTTTTTAAATGGATAAATACATACATAATTAATTATATACCTATATTTGTAGACATTACACTCAATCTTTGAAAAGATTAAAATCTTTGAAATGACAATTTAAGTGATGAGATGATGTAAAACTAATTCGTCTACGGCTGTCATTCGTAAGATCTAAATTTGTTTCAATCTATATACACCAAATCAAATGCAAATGATATAGCAATTAGCAAACAACAATATTAAGCTCCTTAAACTGAAACCTGCTCATGAATTCATATCGATGTCTACTACCAACTCATAATACACACACAAACACATTAATATCAATCACAAATTCACTCAAAGAAACTATAAAACTATAGCATTCATTTGTTATTGGGTGTTGTATAGATAAACCTTTACCACCGTGAAGGATACATTTCGACAAATTCCTTAAAATGCCTGTCGTCTATACAATATATTTTAGGAGCGGGCGTAATAAAATAGCTCTTCATAAACACCAAATCCCCAATTTCAATTGAAATCTTATTTAGAATCCTGATACGGCAATGGCATATGCTCCAAAAACGATTTAATTCATCATCTCTCTAACAACTGCAGCACTTAAAATCGAGAGTTCGAGGATCAGTCAGAAGGGAACTATTAAAGGTATAATGTTTCGAGAGCATTATCTCTCGCTCCCAATATCATCAACCATACGAGTACGACTATAACTCTATTTACAGCTAGATACACAAAACTAAAAACGTTTTCCTCGAAATTTCCATTTGAAATCCCTATTGCGGTATCAGGATGTTATGGAAAATTAAGATTCGGTATAGGGAATAGACTCTAGCACCTATTCCAGAGGTGGCAAACCCATTTCTATTGGCGCACATAATTCGTAGAGATAGGTTAAAATTTGTAGTGTCTCGCAAGCTGTTTAGTATTAAAAACCGGAAATATTAGATTTTTTGAATACCCAGGAACGTGATTCGAATAAGTAAGAAAATTCGTGAATATTGAAATGAATAGGTATTTGAATTCCCTCAATTTTTTTTCTCATAAGCGGACACCTCTCATAACCGGAAATTTTTGTTCGTAAATACCTACCATCCGCGTCCGTCAGTGCCCGGTTATGAGAGAGTTTACTGTATACCTAAGTACTGAGCAGCATAATATTTTCGAACACTGGTACGCATCTTATAGGTTTGCCAGCACTGACATAAACTAATCGTGTCTGTTCCTAACTGTACTGGGATATTTTCCTTGGGTAATTTGCTTATTTTGCTAAATGCAAGGATGCGCAACTTTCATACTATATCCGGACCTATCATATATGTGAGCCTCATGGATTAAGTGATAGCTGCAGTGATAAAACCCCAAAAGGCTTGGGCCTTGAGTAAAGGTTGAGGTAAAGAGCATTAAATGAACAGACATCGTCCTTAAGGTAAGGTATATGTACATTTAATGTGAAATCCATTTAAACTACACATCACGACAACCATGTAAGGAAAGGATGATGATGATGATGAAACAAAACTTTTCCAATTGCTGCCTGTCCCTCATTTATGTAAATCTCAAAAATCCTCTTCGAATCCCATTCCCCACAGCTCTACGCGACAGTTATGTTAGAACGTATTCGTAAAGATGCACCTGGTACATCTGCTCGCATCATCTCCGAAATGTTGACGAAGAGTGGTGGGTTAGAGGGGAGACTCGGATTAAGATATAACATTACATGTAGTTGCACTTAAATGTTTCGAGGACTATATCCAAAGTGCAACAACTGTCTGAACTTTAGAAATCCTTTTGGCAACCAACATCAACCACTTTTCTTTAACTTTTTGGCAAAAATTCTATCTTGCTATGATGGGCAGAGTTGTTATTGTATCGTGCGGTACTTTTCCAGGTATCTGTCTGTATACCAACTTGGTTTGGTAACTAACTGGGAGTAAATTTACGATAAAATACAGCAATAGAAACAGAAGCAATCAATTTATAAATGTCAGTCAAAATGTGGTTTTGCAAAAGTGTAATTAATCGATTTTCATTTTCCGTGTTTCCTGATCCCAAGCCGGGCGCCATTTCCAGTGGGATGTTTGGTTGTCTCAATCGCAATGATGCTGTTGGTGGGAATGATGGTTTAGCAAACAGAAATCAAGTGGCATGTGTGTGTATGTTTTGTCTTTCGCTTCAAACAGTTAATGCCACTTTTTTGACACATCACCCTCACGAGAACACGGATGCCACCCGTTTCACTTACTGATGATGGCTGACATTTAACTAAGGGACACATATTTGAATATCCTTATAGTATAGCGCAGCATCACCGAAGGCGACTGACAGCAACAACAACACGATGACTATGTGGGGGGAGGGGTAAGGGTGTTTTAATGGATTTCAGAAACAAGAATGTGTCCGACGATGTTGTCAACTTTATTGACGTTTCACTTGTTCAAATCGAACGCCCGCCCTCTAAGCTCGGGGGCTTTGAATTCTCTCGGTCTCAATGGAAATCTTCATCATCATCATTCCCGTTGTTTCACAGTGAAGTGACTTTCATATTCCCCATATCCCGAGTCCGCCATACTGCTTCTTTTGGTGTGGTTCTCTCCCTCAAAGTCCCTTCCATCCAAATTTTTACATTTTGGCACAAAAATCAGAAAAGGGTACTAACTTGGGAGTGCTTGAGGCTTGCATATCATGTTACTTGTTTTTGTTTTTGTTGATTTTGAGAGCAGTTGGGGGATTATGATTTTTTTGTCTGTTTTTGTGCCTGCAAAGGATTTGAAAGTAAATTCCATTATTTTGTGTATATGTATCTATGAGTGAGTCTTGTGGTTTTTGTAGGCTCAAAAGGTCCTTCATTATCATAGATCAACCGCCGCCGCTATCCCCAATCTCCCACCCATTCCTGTTCTGACCCTTTTTTTTCTTTCGTGGATCATTAGGGATACCAGCAATATTCAGTTGCCTTCTGTTTTTGAGTGCGGTTATATATTCAAAGGATTTTTACGAAAGAATAAAGAGCTGTAGTGGCTTCATAAAGTACGTTATGGCATGTTCTGTCGCAATAATAGAAGAAAGTTGGATGTAGTGGGTGTATGGTATGCTATATTGCTATGCATATACAACATTTTTACGAAACACAAAAACAAAACTGTATTAATGGCTGCCATTAATGTATACAAACGAAATTTTTTCATCTCTTCTTTATTTGAGTGATTGAGAGACTTATGGATTAAATCGAGGACACAGATGTCTTCAACGGTTGTTGGCTCTTGAGATTGATATGCGTGCTTATGCATTGTACTGAATATGTTTTTTTTTTTTTTGTCGGTATTGAGAGTCCTGAATTTTCGGCTTAGATGTCTTTATTGGACTAAATTACAAACATTTTTTTTTTCTCTAGTCTTTCACTATATAAAATTGTAGTTTTTTTTTTCTGAATATAAATCTTTTGTTTTACATGCGAGAAGTCATGTTTTGTCTATGGTTTTTGTTTTGGTTTTATATATCTAGTTTGATCCTTGAAATGACTTCTAATTTTCCGGTATGTTCGTTTTTGTAGGTACTTATTTTTGCCTTTCCGTGCTGTTAAAATATGCAATAGACCCTGATTAATAATGATTTCTTGTCAGCATGTGTAATGTTTTGTTCCTAGAATTTTAGGCAAAGCATATTACAGAAAGAGTATAGAAGATATTTTATTTTTTCTCATAAAAGAAAAACTCTCAATCCCCGCGAAGAAAACTAGAGTTCCCTATTGCACGGTTACACGTGCACCCGTGTTACACGTGTTAAACGTGTAATTAAATTATTCGCTTATGGACACGTGCATTTATATTTACACGTGTATTTAAAAAAATACACGTGTAATTACTTGAAAATCGTTTTTATGATGTTTTATCCAAAGATTATTTTGTTTTGGTAAAAGTAAAAATTTAATTTTAAATACAATTAAATCGACATTGCAATCAATTCTCGCACGGCTTTAGTTTAAAAAAATATCACAAAATCGTCTTATGCTAAATTAACTTGTTTTAACTTGTATTTAATGAAAAATTATAGACCGGTCTCAAAACTTTCGACAGTTCCGAAACTATTTGAAAAGTTAGGTTTCAATTATTCCAAGGCAACATGGATCCTGTAGTGGTCGCTCCACTGTAACTAATTTTTGTCTTTTCACAAATTTGTGTGTATCTTCTTTGAAAAAAAGAATGCAGGTCGATGTTTTATATACGGATTTCATGAAAGCTTTCGATGGAGTTCGGCACGGACTACTTATAACAAAGTTTGACAGAATGGGCTTTAAACTTGGATTCCTGAAATGGTTGGAGTCATATTTGTCGAATCGAAAACAAATTGTTAAAATCGAAGACGCTCAATCTTTTTGTATTGAAGTCTTGTCAGGCCTGCCTCAGGGTAGTCATTTGGGGCCTCTCCTTTTCAATCTATTCGTCAATGACATTCAGATTGAATGACAGATTGCTTACAATTTGTCTAATGTTCGGAGAAGATTTGAAACTGTATTTTCCAATATCTTCAATTGAAGATTGTGTTAGGTTCCAAAGTGTCATAGACGCATTTTTTCAGTATGGTGTAAATATAATCACCTTGAGCTGAATATCTCAAGGTGTAAGATATTTAGAGCTTTCCGTTCAAGACCTAAGGTGTCTTTTAGTTATAGTCTCGGTAATGAAACCTTTTCAATGGTAAGTGAAATAAAAGACCTTGTTGGTGTTATATTTGACACAAAGCTGTCTTTTTCAGAACATGTCAATTTTATAATATCCAAAGCAAATTCGTTGCTTGGTATTTTAAAGCGTAACACGGTTGCATTCAAAGATAGTTATACTCTGAGAACGATCTACACATCTCTGATAATGCCCATTTTAAAATATTGCATCGTTGTTTGGTCGCCTTTTTATCAAAACTCCTCTGACAGAATTGAAAACGTTCAAAGAAGATTCACGCGTTTTACTTTGAGGAATTTAGGGTGGTCGGAAGGTTTGCCCAGCTACAGTTCTAGATGCGCATTAATAGATTTAAAATCTTTAAAAAGCCGTAGAGAAGAAGTAGAGACGTTCTCTTTTTGATTCCTAGTCACAGGACGAACTATGGACAAAATTAACCTTGACTCGTTCTTTATTACTTTTAACTTGGTTCACCATGAAGTCGACCTTCAAATATGTACCTATGTTTAAGAATATTGTTTTAAATTTTTTTTAATGTTATGTAAAAAATTGTTATTATTAAATAAATAAATAAATACAAGTTCGTCGCTTATATTTTTTGAGAAAATAATTTTTTTTAAGAAATACATGACACCTCGATCAGTTTTAAAAAAGAATTATAATTACACGTGTATTTTTTATTTAAACGTGTGTTTAGAACATACACGTCTACACGTGTACATTTTCATTACTACACGTGTAACTAAATACACGCTTGAAATCGAGAGCTCTAAGGAAAGGCAATGTAAAATATGAATATGCTTTATTTTTGGAAGATATACAAGTCCATCCCTTGACAAGATTTTTAAGTCTTCCTTTTCTAAGGAGTACCTAAAAATCAGTGATAATAAAATCTAGTTTTTCAGTGCTGAGCTAATTCTAAGTTACACTAGAATTATCTTATCTGGAATATTTATTTAGGAAGGGACTAATTTTTAAATTATCGTTTTTTTTTTTTTTATATGCTCAATAGGACCATAATAATAGGACTAATGTAAGTAGTCGATGTCCACTTTATGATAGATGAAATTTTTCTGCTATTTATGGGTAAGTTGATCGGTAAACATTAAATTTGTAGAGAGTTTTTATAGACTTGTTGAATTTCTAAGCCCCAAATCTCCATTAGTATCACTTCTAGCGAAAATATGAACAAACCTTTTCTGTAGCAAATTTAATTTACTTTCATTTTGTGTTGTACACTTTTCTTAAACGCTTGGTTTTCGAAATATTTACGAAACAGTACAAAAGGGGACCGCTAAAGCTCGCGGGCCTGGGCTGGGGACTTTTAGTATGTTGTACCTGGGGGTCACCCCTACCACTTAAAAAGATAATGCAGACTACATGATTTGTTCAACTTATTTTTTATTCGTTACAACATTGACCGTTTCAATGTACTAATTACTCTACAGAAAAAATTTTCTAAAAAAAGTATTAGCTTTCATAATTTTCAATTTTCTCTTAAACTAAAAGACTTATAGCCATCTAGTTTTGAGCGTTCACCTAAGGATTAAAAACAGTGTCAAATACTAAACGAAAATCTAGTACTTTATAACAAAAAATTTTGAAAAAAATTATCATAAGTTAACTTTTCATTTTTTTTTTTTAATTTTTGATTTAAAGTCAATTTTTTTTCAAAAACTTTTAACTAAAATTACTTGCTTTAGCAGTGAAATAATAAAATATGTTTTTGAATTTTCAAAAAGCTATAGTACAACTTTGTAGATGTTTCTGTTGTTTTTAAATGATTTTATTTATGCACTTTGATCCAATTTTTTCAGAAAATGGTCCCTCCCGTATAAGTGGGGGCAACTAGACCCCCCCCCTCCCTCCTTAGCAAGTCTTTTCTTAATATATCTCTTTAAACTATTTCACAAAGTATTGGTCAATAACTTGGAAATACGTTGCATACTTCTTACCTTTGAAGATACAATGTTTTTCATATCACAAAAAACACTGTATCAAATAAATTAAATAAGGATATTTTAACTCTCGCCACCTTTACCCCCTCCCCCCCCTCCTGTTTTAAGCTCGCGGGCCTGGCCTGGGCTGGGGACTTTTAGTATGTTGTACCTGGGGGTCACCCCTACCACTTAAAAAAATAATCCAGACTACACGATTTATTTCATTTATTTTTCCGTCGTTGACTGGACTATGGCACTTAATTAAGAAAAGTTTAAAAAAAAAATCAATTAAGAAAAAAAGTTCAATTTTTTTCTTTAAAAATTTTGTCTTTGAAATTTAATTTCATTTTTGATTTAAAGAACTTAATTTAAAAAATTAATAAAAGAATGGAATATTTGCATTCAGATAAGTTAAAGCACATCATGTGCTTTTGGTTATTTTAAATATTTTTTCCATTTTAAGTCAAGTTTCCATAAATTGCACCTTCTTATAATGCTCCCAGAAATCATCCCCTAAAATATCATGCGCAAATTAGGGGACATCCTGTAGGTATAATTAAAAAAAAATTAATGTAAATATCTTTTTTAATAAATAAAATTCAACCATTCCATTTCATTTCATATTGATTAAGTTCTCATGAATTTGCTTTCTTCAATTTGATTGTAATTGACAATTAATATGAACTCAATTCAAGCCCTCGATATATTATTATAGCAGGACATTAAGCTGGTAAGCTTTATTGTGTTTGCGTATATAGTTACGTTTTAATGTTAACGTAAAGAAAAACATTGCTATTCCAATTAACAAACAACAAATGTATCGAAAAACATTCCATTCCAAGTAATCAATTCTTACAAATAATTGCCTTAACAATGTATTAACTACCCTTTGTGGAAGTTAATAATATACATACCTGCCTATACATTTATCCATATTATATTTCTCATCGACTCTGAAGCTTAATTGTACAGTTAATTAAGTTCAATCACCCTTGATACGCACCAAATGATTAACTAGTGAGTTTATTTGATTTGACCCTTGGAGAATTGCTTTTTGATAATCAATCCTATATGCCCACTCATCAAATAACAATTTAAATGTTCAAAAAGGTAATAATACTGCAACTTATTTAGCAAATTAGATGGATCATACCAAGTGTGTAACATATTGCAAAGAAGAGTGCTGTTTTAGGTGTGATTACACTTCCAAGATTGAATAATTAACAATATGTGACAGATATTGTCCGATATTAACTCCTGATTCATAAAAAGTAATAAAAATCTTTAACTTAAATTCTGATTATTTGTATGTCAAATAAGAAATCAGAACCTTACTAAGACATGACATTGCTAAACAGGCCCGAAATAATAATTATAAAATCTAAAAAAAATATATCTCCATGGTATAACAGTTTAAAAAAAAAAAAATACAAAATTACGTCTCTCTTCGAATACCTTAACATAGGACCACAAATTAATGATTTTTGTTGTTTTTTTATTTTTATAATTTTCTTGAATAACTGTTCTAATAATCAGATACTAAAATTTAACACTTGTTATTGCATTTTTTTTATTATAATTTTTTTAAATTCGTTTTTCAATACAAAAATTACAAAATATTTATTTTTACAAAAGTTTGGCCATCTGTAAAAAAATAAAAATCTATATGAATATCTGTTCTTAACTTTTTAACGTAATTGGCCACAGATGTTCACATAGATTTTTATTTTTTTACAGAAGGCCAAACTTTTGTAAAAATAAATATTTTGTAATTTTTGTATTGAAAAACGAATTTTAAAAAATTATAATAAAAAAAAAAATGCAACAACAAGTGTTAAATTTTAGTATCTGTTTATTAGAACAGTTATTCAAGAAAATTATAAAAATAAAAAAAAACAACAAAAATCATTCATTGGTAGTGCTAGTGTTAAGGTGTTCGAGGAGAGATGTAATTTTTTAATTTTTTTTGAAAAACTGTTATACCATGGAGACTACATGGTAAATATTTTTTTGTATGCTATTTTCTGAAAGGTCTTAAGGCCTGCTATGTCAGGTTGTAAGGTTATCTATTATTTATATAAAAAGTGAAATCTTAATTTTGGTGGTGTGAACACCAATTTGAAATATCGAAAGTTTTCAACTAAAATCACAGATTTCGCTTGGGTAGGAACATAGGTATGTTCTTTTTACTTCGAAAAACTGCGAAATTTTATTTTTGTATAAGACATCTTTGACAGAACTTGACTAAAATTCCTAGAAATAAGCAGTTTTGGACGAAAAGGGCTGAATTTCCCCCCATTCGTGAACGAGTGGGCTGTGAATGTGATGAGCAACGAAATGCCACATTTTGCTTTAACCTCATACAAAGTTAGCTATACGAATCATCACGTATTAATTAAAGGATCTCCCATTCGGCACGACCGACGTAGCTGGCTATTGAAATTAATGTTCGATGTCGAATGTTATATTTGTTCCGAGTTACCGAAAATTAAATAAAATCTCTTAAAAACTTCTCCAATTTTATAATAATTTATCTAACAGAGAGTATAAAACATGCGAATTTTATTATGAATTCGGTAAAGAATTTTTCGTTGCGATTTCGCACCGATTGCTTTGTGTTTGTTTCGGAGAACCTTTAAATGTGTGGCACTTAAGAAAATTCTGTGAAGTTATTGAAGTTAATATTTAAGTTCTTGTGTTTATTTTGGCACATGTTCATAATTTGAGAGACCAAGATTTTTTACAATTGACTTTTGACCAAATTGGCTGAATAAACAACAACGAAATCCAAAAGTACATACATTACGATCGATGCACTCACGAAGCTTTTGAGTACAAAGAGGGTAGACGTATTAATATTTGCTAGCACAGGGTCATATCATAATATAAGTTCAAAATATGCCGACTGAATTAAGTATGGAGTATGTACAAAAAATTTCTGGCGTACATAATGTATGACCTACTTCCTTTCTAATATAAAACACTTCTTAAGCACTTCATTGTGTTCTTTTGCCCCAACGCTACCAGGGTAAGTTGTAAGTTCAGAGTTGACGTAGGTAAAAAGATCATTGTAAACTTTTAGCCTTTGATCATCATTGTGGCCTGTCTCCCTTCTTGTATCGTTGACTACTTTTGTATTTCGTGCATTTTTCACTGAGTAAATTTTTAGATTTGCATATGCATTAGGGTGATTCATTTCCGCAATTTTTTTTTTCTCGGTGCTCCAGCTAAATTTTAATCTACATATAGAAACAAAAATGTTCACTAAGATTGAGCTCTTAATTCCAATTTTAAGTGCTTACAATTTTAATGTGAAGTTTTCCCATATAAAATGCACGTAAAAAACATTTTTTTTTTTTCAAATTTCTAATGCTCAGACATCTTTTATCATATTGGGAATCGGTTTGATGGAAATTTGCATTTTATATGGGAAACTTCATATTAAAATTGTCAGTACTTAAAATTGGAATTAAGAGCTCAATCTTGGTGAGAATTTTTTTTTCTATATGTAGATTAAAATTAAGCTTGAGCACCGAGAAAAAATTTTTTTTTTGCGGAAATGAATCACCCTAATATGCACAGATATTATGCACTCGTGCATGTGTCTTCCGAACATTTTTTACTTGTACTAGCAGACTTGTGCTTACGTTGCCACGAATACTTATTTATTATAAACAGACACAGACAATTTTTTATCAATTAAACCATAGCCTCACCTAGTTTTATTACTTTGTTAGACAAAACGTAAAAGCTGGGACAACCCGACAGAGATAGAATTTTTATGTAAACATTTATAAGTAAGTACACGGAGGGAAAATGTATGGACTCATTACAAAGACTTTAAAAGTAAAAAGTATGCACTGAAGATTGCATGGGGATAACCATGAAATCTGTATTTACTAGGTAAAGCTTACGTGTACTAAATACATTTCAATTAATGTACCGTCAAAAGTCTATACTAAATGTATCACATGTCATGTATTGAACACACCAAATATATACTCCCTATACATATCTATGGATCAGCTATAGTCAAATATGTAATGCGACTTTCTATGAGTCTATATTGACTTGTATTGGACAAAGACGATATGTAATGACTAAATAAACATTTAAAGCAGCATAAAGCCCATAGCTTGCTCATCCATAGCGGATGAGTAAGACTGAGTTCCAAAATGCATCATATGTGCATTTACTGCGCAAACTGCGCATCCAAATTTTTTTAGCTGCTTTGTGTTTTAAAATAAAAAATTTATACAAAGTAATATTTCTACAAAGCATCAATTTTGAGTTGCTGATGCATATAAAAAATGTATTGCTACCGCATTACAAACATTTTTTTTTTTACATTTCGGAACTCAGCCTAACTGCTTCGAAATGTTTATTTAGTCATTACATATCGTATCTATCCAATAAACGTCGATATACAAACTCATCGCACGTTGCTTTTGCCTAGCACAAAACTTGTTGTGATGAATACAAATTTTCATGTGAATGGCTAGCAGTTTTTAAATATTTGTGTAGTCATTACATATTGAACTGTAGTCAATACATAATCATGAACTCAACGGAGATAACTGACATATATCTTTGTAATGGGTCCACATAATTATTTATTGGGCACAGCATTTGCTAATAAAAGAATGTTTTCAGTAAACATTTCAACATGTAACGAGTACAAAAGTTATGCGTGCAGAAATCTATGCGGATTGGATTTGGAAACATAAATACAAGTATTACAAAAACAAATAAAGATCCAGGTCTGCCTTTGGATTTGGATTTCAAAATCCATTTTCTGAACACTTTCCTAGCAATATTTTAATTTTATAGGTTGGTACCACTGCTGAGATTTACAAAAAAATCTCAATAAAATTAAAAATTCTCGAAATCAAACACATGCCGCCATCATTCCAATTTTTTTTTTTATCAGTTTTTTCTTCATTTAATAGAGCCGACGCGTCGCGAGGCACGGAAAAAATACATAAAAACTATTAACTTAATGGAAATTAAACTAAAAAATAAAACTGTTCCATTTTTAAGCATTCGCTCTTCCTTAGATACCAAATATTATTTTAAACAAGATTTGTGAAAATTTTTCTTCTGTCAATTTTATTGTGCAAATAAAGCAGCCAACTGTGAGAAATAAATAAATTTGTGATCCAGTTTGTTTTATTATCATGATCTGATCTGGATCAGATCTGGGAGAAAATAAAATGCAGCTATTATCTTCTTGAGAATTCAAATATTTGTTCTAAAAGTTTTGGCTAAAAGTCAATTTTTTCCTTTTTTTTCAATTTTGCAACGTTTCGAGAATGTTTATCACTTTCTTTAAAATTTATTTAAAAAATTTTTTTAAAAATTATAAAAGTAGGTACATTTACATGTACAGACAAAGAAGTCAATACTTACCTACCTCTTATTCAATTAATTTCTCAGAATATTGTTTAATTTCATGCCATTTCTGATGAATGGATTAAAAACATTAAATGTCCAATTCACACTTTTCTCACATCCGCATAAGCCTTTGTATAATTAATTCGCAAGCAAACATCATGTTCCTGTACCTCCAGTGATGGCAACTTCCAAAATTTGTATGTCCACTCCACACTTTCAATTAATATAAATGAAGACATACCTATAACTGTTTGTAGATATATTAAATAAATACACATTTATATGAGTGTTATATATAAATAAATATTTATTCATTCATCATTGGGACAACCAAGTAGAGTAAAGTTCATCAGTTCATCATCATTATCACTATCATCATCATTATCATCATCGTATTGTCGTTGTCTGGTGCTTGTCCTGGCTTATATAGATGTAGGTACCTTCAACATTTATGTATAACGCCCGGCCCTACCATATCGGCATCACATCGAGAGGGTAAGCGAATTCATCTCATTTCAATTGGAAATCCAAATGTTTTCATACAATTTTCAAACAGACTCTGCAAATATTCCTCTCATTCAATTATTTGCGCCCCCCCCCCAAAAAGTATAGGAATGCTAACCAAGGATATATAAATATCTATAGATACATATAGAAAAGGACGATGAGGACGAAAATCCCTTTAAAACGAAGAAGCAGCTATACTATACACATTTAGATCAGGAATTATATATATATTTTTTTTTGTTTCTGTTCCTGCTTCCTGGCAAAGTGGTAAAAAAAATTTAAAAAAAAAAAAAAATACTTTAACAAGAAAATGAGAGTAAATTCGAAATGCAAACGAGTTCCAATCAACTGCAACGATACGATGAGTTCGAAAAGGCGGAAGGCGTAGAAGTAGGTTGCTTTATATCCTCAAGGACCTCTATCAACTGAATATTTAATTAAATTTAATAATTTCTCCGAGTTGGTAGGAAGGGAAGGAGGTAGGTTATAGTAGTTTGGTTGATGTTGGTGGCGGCGCGCGGCGGCGGTATTGGCGATGTTGGCGGCAAGCAACGACATAACGTCTGGTCGTCTGTCGGATATGGTTCTCTCTTTCAATATGCAGAAAAGTAAACCATCATGAATTTGAATTACCCAATGGATTGGCCTGGATATAGTATGTCGTTCGTCGACACAAGTCTATGTCCTTTTTTTTTTTTTTCAGTTAATATAACATCCCTTTCAAATTAAATTCATGTCTCTCATCTCTAAGGCTTCACTTGGGAGCATTCACTTTTCTTTTTTTTTTTTTTTTTTTCTTTCTGTTCGTTTGGTCAGTTATCATTTCGTACGTATAAAAAGCATATTCAATTCGTGTGGAAAGCGAAATATGTGTCCAGAGAATCCATGGTCAGGTCATCCTGGCAAATAACTGAGTAAACAAGAGGCGAAGCCCAAAAAGTGCCACTATCCAATTGAATGATGGATATGTGGGGAGGGGGGGTTTATTGCAACGAGTGGCTCTAGCTATAGTTCTTTGTTCTTTGAAGCTATAAAAGATATAAAAACCTTAAAAGAGCTAAAAATAAAATAAAGCCTGTGATATAGGATATCGAATGACACTCTGATGGTGGGGTTTGGTTAGTCCACTTCTTCTCCAATTATATACGGGATGAGATATATCGGGTACATGAGGGGAGGGTGGAAAGGGAAGTGTAGTGGTGGCCTCCTACAAGACCAATGTACATACATACATATTGAAAAGTAAACCCCGGTTGCATGCATGGCTAGTGCACTCGAGTCGCGTCATTATGTAGCGTCCACATGGATGCATTCAATTCCACTAAAGAAAGGGTCGGTAGGTATAGCTACTTAGGATATGAAGTGAAATCGAGACGTTCCATTATTTCCAGCATTTGGCCAAATATACTGAGGGAAAAAGGGTGATGGAAAAAAGAGCACATGATTGCCATCATATTCAAAAAAAAAAAAAAAAAAAACAACAACCAGAGTGCTGTTTTCATTGCCAACAGGCAGCCATATATGTTTTTCCACAAGAAAACACAGCAAAACAGAAACAAAAAATAAGATCCTTTTGCATTAAATCGACACGAGCGAGTAGTTTTTGACTGAGCTCCTTTTCCTTCCTTTCTATTTGTCCAACACCCTCAAATTCTCCCACAATCGACACTTAAATTGCTTCCATAGGGAGCTAGCTCAGCTGCTCTCAGTTCTTAAAAACTTTTCATATAACAAAAAAAAATCTTTGGTTGGACGATGTTTACTCTTTTTTACTTGATCGATCTGGGGACGACTACGACTCTGTGGTCTGTCGGTCTGTCTATCTGTCTGTCTATAAGGATGGCATTGCGGGATTTCTTTAAGCTTTCATTCATCGATGGAGAAGCAAAGAAAAACATCAAAATCGATTGTCAATTTTAATATCTTGTCGCACAGAGTAACCATCTATCGACGAATGTCTATTGTTCGGACTCCTAAGAGAGTTGTTGGCTACTACATAAAGACGATGTGATGTCCTTTTTTTTTTTTTTTTTGTGTTTTTACTTTTATGTCATTGGGTTGGTTTTTCTTTTTCTTTTATTTTTTTTTTTATTTTTGAAATGGTTATATCAAGTTTCTTAGTTAAGGCACCCTCTGAGGGGCAATCATCCTTCATATCTTTGGTATCAAATTTCCGAATGAACACACTCAACACTGGTAAATGTTTGGTCTGATAATCGGGTACCTACTCTGACGTTGTTCGGGTTGTTCTTATCCCATTTTTTTTATTTCTTAACTGTTTCATTTTTTTTTTTACCAACTTAAGTACTATAGGTATGGTGTCTGGTTATATTGGTGTGTCGAATATTGTAGGGCTTCGATGGATAATGGCCGAGAATAATTGATAAGAAGCGCCTCAATCAATCTCGTTTTTCAATTCTTTTTCATTATTACTCTTTTTTTTTGTCAACAAAACGAAATTATATTTTTTAGCGAATGAAAATATTTTACAAAATAAAAAAATGTGGGGTCTTACTGGAAGGTCTTTTTTGATGAGAGGGCTCAGTTGACTTCGGCTCTCACTTCAATCGGTTGTTATATTATATTACGGGGTAATTTTTAAGGACGAAATACAAACTGCTTGTTCTAATTTAAATACCTATTTATTTATTAGTGATTAAAGAAAATGGTTAGTGGAAATTCTGCAAAGAAGTTATTAAAAATTGAAATTTATTAAAATAAAATTATCAAATAAAATTATGTGAATGAAGAAAATAGTGAAAAATATTTGACATATTGAAAAATAATTAAATTTTTTTAAAAATTGTCTAAAAGACGTTTAATCAGTTATCTAAGCCCTTGGCGGGAAAATATAATAAGATTTTGTGGTAAATGGTTTGAATTCTTCTTAGTCCCTGACGTATATAATGTACAACATACGTAAATTTAAATTACCTTTATTATACTTTTAATTAAAGGCCACTTTACACGATTATAGAAGTCATGTGACTTCTCAAATGACCTGTCAAAAAAATCAAATCAAATCGTCTGAACGCACTCATAGAACTCATACAGCTTCTCAAAAGAAAAAAGCATATATGACTTTTTTGACATTGGGACTGCATCTAATTCCATTTGAGAAGTCATATGCTACAATTTTTGTGTTTCTAGTAGATTGTATTCTATTCAGTGTTGAAAACAATGCAATTTTGTATTTTTTGTGCTTAATATCTTAATTTCTTTGTTAAAATAAAAAGTGGAAAGTGAAAATATGAAGCTAGTTAACAGAAAAACAAAATAGAAAGTCATAGTCACGTGTAAACATACTAAATTAAAAACGGTATGATTTCACAAAAAATGACAATTCTTTTGAGAAATCATAAAGAAATTATAGTGACGGGTCATATGACTTCTATTATCGTGTAAAGTGGCCTTTAAACCTACTACTTATTTTTTGCTTAACTAAATTAGTTCTTTAAAAATTCGCTTTTGTTGATTCTCATCTTCATGCAATAGCTTTTGGTAGTATAAAAACCAAGTTTGACACTTGAAAAACCATTAAAAATAGGAAATTCATAATTAAATTTTGGTCTAAAGTCACAATAAAATTGGGAATTTCCTATTTTTAATGACAGTTTTAAATTTAATGAAAATTGAATAAATTGGATCTTATTGTAATAGAAACCTGGCTATGTTAACTAGTTTCCTTGAGACCGATTAGAATTTAAAAGAACAAGAAAAACACTTAAAGCCAATTTCATAAAGCCCTTTTAAGTATTTCACAGGCTTTTAAATCTTAATATGACATTTTTTTCCGTGCGTTATTTAAAAATTAACAAGTTTGTTAAATCTTTGTGAAACCGAACATAAGGTAACACAAAAAAAAAAAAAAAAAAAAAAAAACGAAAAAGTTTAGATTTTCAGATATTCCGAAAGTTGTTGGGCTTTTAGTGACCGGCATTGTTACTCTTACTCTTGAATTCGACTTTTTGAATAGGCTGAGCTTGAGAGTGTGATTCTATATTTTTCGATTTGGGACATAATTTAAAGCATTGCTGAGTTACGGTCTTCCTTTACTGCGTCTTCCTTATAGGTGTTGGGTTTAAAGACTCTTCGGGTAGGAGCATTGTTGCTGCATTCGCTGTAAATGAACCAGCACCTACATAATAATTAATATATTTTTTTGCTAGGTCTGTGACGGTGTACCTACCGCTCGTACTGTTCGTTCTTGTATTTTCTTCCCACTTCCCATTAATGCAGAATGGGGATCAAACATCATTGGAACAGTTTTTCCCTCAAAACAAGCTGAAACTTTCTTATCCGCCTTTGAAAGGGTCCATGCCTTCGTACCTTATATTGGGACCGGAAAAATAGGCTTTGTCTTATACAGGGACAGCTACACTTTAATTGCTTAAAAGAAGACAGGTAGCTTTTCACTGAGGGACCTGCTATTACAACATAATTACACGTAGACGAATCAAAACCGTTAAACGAAACTTTTATTTCCCATGTCTTTAAAGTCGTTAACAAATTTTTAAATAAGAAAAAACCTTATCGATATCAAAAATAAATCCAGTTAATCCAGCATACAGTCCATCCAGCTCTAACTGCCTCAATTTTCTAAAGTGATCGGATAAACCAAGAGGCTCCAGTTCTTTGTCTTTTCACACTTGCAGTTTTTCTCAACGTAATCACTTAGCTATGTAAGAAAATGGGTTACGGTCTGGCTAGCGTTTTCAGGAAGTGCGTTGTGTTTATGTTGCGATCACAGAACATCCGTTCAAAAATGTAAGCGATGTGGCGATGAAGCTGTCTGACGTTCCCTTCTCTTCACCCTCGGCGGTATGAAAATTAAGATTTCAATTTTATTTCTCTCTCAACGGAATGGCAGCGATGGTCTTTCCTTACCTTATCCTTTCATCTGCGCCTTCTCAATTTCCCTATGTTTGACTGGATCAAAGGTGTTACACGACCCGTTCCGTTCCCTTGGTCAGCGTGGCTGGAGGGCCTTAATCAAAAATAGCCCTGGATTAATTAGCCTTATCTGCCTTAAGGATATTTGTGCAGACGGACAACCCTTCTTCGTTACTCGTGGCAGTACAACTGAAAAGTTCATGGTTTTGTCGCTGATAGAAAAAAACAGAGATAAAAAAGTACTACCGAGAGTAAACCTTTCCATCAAACTTCAAAGCTGCGTGGTCCTTCCAAAACACTAGGGCTCTTGGGGATATAACAAAAAATATGAGGTTTAAAAAAATTAACCCGAGAAACCTTAACGCCAAAATATTTGAAAATACGAAAATTGTAGTTGTTTTGACGGTTTTTCCTTTGCATTTATAGCTTTCTTGAAGGCAAGTAAACATTTGTGCATCCATCAATTTCTGGCTTAATCACTTATCTTTAAAGCAAATCGGGCTCTTGTGCGTTAAAAAAAATCAAATCAAATCGTAATACTATCTGCTTACATTAATAGAACTCTTTTTAACTTTTTTCTCAGAACAGGTACCTATTACGTCTACCGTTAGGACCCACTAAAGCAAATACCATCTAACTTGAATCATATTGAGGGTTTTTGCATTTATAGAAGGTTTCTAGTTGTCAGTTGCGCGTATATCAATCCTATAGGTATTCATTATTGATTTCGATGTTCAAAAATGATCCTTTTGTTTGTTAAGGGAACACAAACTTCTCTAACTAAAAAAAAAAAACACACTTTTCACCATTTTTACACCAAATACCCTACAAAAAAAAATAGCAGAACGGTGCAGTCTGATGCAGTAGTCAACATCATATCCTTGTCACTGAGGCGCGGCGCTATCAACAACATTTTTCTTTATTTTTATGTCTTTTCATCATACATACAAACATAGAAGCATTATACAACCAACAACCATATCTATATAAATATCTGCAAACCTTTTTTTCTGTCCGGATATGTTTAGCACTCGCGATTGTGCATTCAACCGTCAAAGGATACCTTTTTGCCGGATGCGGAGACACAAATAATAATATTTTTTTTTTTTGTGTTGTTGTTTTGGTTACGACGATTACGATTGTAGCTCCCTCTATAGTATGCATAGAACCCACACGGAATCCAATCATCATTCTAGAAAAATATAAAAACAAAATTACGGCCCACAAAAAAAAAGGGATAATAATGCCAAATAAAAAAGGATAGCTTTGAGGATTGCACAAAAACCTCAGTAAAAGAAGAAACATATTTTCTATCCCTCTCCCAAAAGGAAAAATAAAAAATAGAAAACCACCAAAGGCGTTTGTTCAACTATATAACAGCGACATGAAGTGAATTTTCCATAGGGGTTACAATATATATAGACTGCTTAAGGCGGTACATTTTTGGGGGGCGAAAAATTTTGCATCGTAGTTTTATCGCCATTCTGTCTATACCCTGGGGCGTTAGTCGAATATATGTATATTCTTACAATTTTAAATGTAAGCTTCGCATTGTTCGTTTTACTTTTGGACAAAGTGAATAAATGAAACAATCAACAAATTTGAAAAATTATGAAAATTAGTTTAAATTAGAAAATTTAGTACTTTAATATTATTTATGCGACCAATAACTTATCTTAAGCGAATTGTTAAACGTCAATTCGCAATCCACAATATCAGCAGGACGCATTCCACAAACTAGCGAATAGAAAATTCGCTCGAATTTAACCTCAAACTTTCATTTTTCTTGCTTATGTTTGATGACAATTCGCAATTGTCAGCGACCACTCATGTGCATGAAATGTCAAAATACGCGAACATTCACAATTTGCAGTTCGCTGGTCGTGTCTCATGTGAAAAGCATTTAAGAATTTGCACTTCTTCTTGCATTTCTTCTCCTATTGGCCGCGTTCAACAGCACATTTGACAGTTATGAACTGTCATTTTTAGAGCTTCTGATTGGCCAGCAGTCATAAAAATTCAGTTGACGTCGATTGACATTTAGTTACGTTTCTTACGTTTTTTTCTGAATTTTCAGATGAAAAATTCTATTTGAAAATTCAGATGACAGCTAAAAGCAACAAAAAAACAGTTCTTGATCCAGTTTTTTTGTTTGGTGTGTGGTCTGATTGTCTGGGTCTCGTATCGCTTTTCGGATTTTGATTTTAAAGTGCAAAAAATAATAAAAACAGAATAAATAATTTCAGACTTTTTTGTGCGTTCAGTGTTACGTTTTTCAGAACTGAATTTTTAGATCTGTCAAAAACGTGGTGATGAACGTGGCCATTGAAAGAAGCATAGATTTAGTTGTAGTGATAGAACTTTTATGAACGAAGAATCAAAACTAAAGCTGGTCGTACACGATAGAGCCAATTAGCTCGGTGCCAATTGGACTCGTGAATTTATAACGTGTTTTAAATCCAAATGGCTCGGCCGAACATAATAATTACACGATGCAATTTGGCTCGATCGTGTATGGCCAGGATAAAAGTATTGAAAAAATTTTATTTCTTAAAGGCCTTCCACACTATCCCACTGAGTATTAACACACATGTCAAAAAAGTGGGAAGTAAATCCGGTATAATAGTGTGGAAACAAAATATAAAATTTCATCCCACACAACTTGACAGCCCATCTCACACAATTTGACATGTGTTAATACATACATATTCTTGAGATTGGTTCTAAAACCTTCACACATTCTATCCCACTTGGAGGTTTGAGGTTATGGTGAATTGATTTGTTTGGGTGCAAGAGGATGCAAAGCAAAATATGAAAATCGTTTAAGGGGAGTGGCTAACAAAATCGCAAAAGATTTAGGTATTCGAAGTTTCTTTCCACGCTTAAGGTAGAACTATAATTGTTGGAACACAGCGTACGCAGCCGTACGAAACCACACGAATACAAGTAATTCAATAGACGCGCCCATAATTGAGTTTTGTTTCGTTTCGTTCAATGTTCGTTCATTTTTGCTTTCGGAGGGGAAGAGCGCTTCTTGAGCGCACCGCACGGAAGAAAATTGACAGCTATTTGACGGTGTTCACATTGGATTGAAATTACAGACTTTTTTTCACATATCTGTGTTTTTTCTCACTCACACTTTGTCAGTGGGAGTGAGATGTAAATAGAGAAAGAAGTCTGAAACTTCAGTCCAATGTGAACAACGCCATTCAACCGCAAAGTTGTGTTTCATACTTTGTGTTATTAGTTTATTGTAAAATAATCCTATTTTCATTTATATTATTTAATATTACCTCGTCAAAAAGGAAAGATGTGCGACACCAAGGACGAAGACTACGAATTTATTGGAACTTTGATATTTTTGGTGCGAGAAAACAAAATTTTGTATGACAAAAAAAACCCATTTTATTTCAATCGCCTAAAAAAAGAAAAAGTTTGGGAAAGCATTTCAATACAAACAAACAAAACACGTAAGAAAATTATTGAAATATTTATGTTAAAAATATTGAGTTTAAAGATTCTTTTATTAAGCAATTGAATGTAAAGCTAAATGGACAGCGCTGCGCGATAAATTCGTTAGAGAGGTAAAAAAAAAGGAAAAACCATCCGGCAGTGGAGCTGTTGATGAGGACTATGAATGGGAATTTTTCAGTGAGATGCTCTTCATAAAGGACTGCACAAAACCACGGGAGTAAGATTTTTATTTTTGCTTCTTTTTCTTATTAAGTAAAGTGTTCTTTTGTTTTTTTCAGGACGCGGTGTAATGCAACAAGTTTTCATTCTTCACTGACCATCGATGAAAATCCTTCGGCATTAGTTGAAGAAACTCCAACCGCATCGGAACCAAAAAAGAAAAAAAAGTCATTGGAAGAACTGTGTGAAATGTTTGGAGGCACAATCTCCAAGTTGCAGGAGAGGATTGTAGGGGCGCAACAAACAAACAGCGATACTGACGGCGATGAGATGTTCCTAAAGACTTCTCTCGCTATGATGCAGGATTTACCGCCTTCGGCCAAAGATGACATCAAAGCGACGGTTTTCAACAAAATCCTGGAAACGCGGAAAAGATTCAGAGGAGAATGTAAGTAGAATTCACAAGATTGATAAATCGTAATAAAAATCGGGTTTTTTTATTTTGATTATTTTTAGTTTCACAAATACATATCTAAATGACGTATTTTGTATGGAACAAAAGATTTAAAACCTTTAAAATAGTTAATCGGGCATTTAGATTGTTAAAAATTATTAGCCCTGTTCCTTTACTTTGAAATTCTGTGCATTTGTGTGAATTTTAGTCCAATGTTCTGTCAAAGTTCATATAAAAAAATTAAAGGGCAGTAAAATGCACAGAAAATCACAGAGTTTCAAAGTAAAGGAACAGACGTATTCTGTAATGTATCTATGAAAGTTTTTCAGTCGTGCAAATTAAATATAATTAATGATCAATAACAAACTGCGATGGTTTATGCATGATTACAACAATCGTTCATAGATATGATGATGGTAAAGTATAATCATGTTCAAAACTTCGCTGAAAAAGAAAATTAGGATCTATCTTTTGATTTGAAGCACACTTATGTACCTACATACTTACAAAACTTATTTTAATACAAAATTTATATAATAATTTATTAACATTTAATTATAATTTTAACAGGAACTCGAACATCAATCATGAACTTCAAATCGTAATCGATGGCCCCTCGCTGTTTTACAATATAGACTAGAGCCGACAGTAATTTTTAGGTGTGAATGTTAGCAAAATTCAATGATGCAATAAGATAAGTCCTTACTTTCTATTCGCAATTATGCAAGTCTTGCAAGCTGTGTGGTTGGGGCGTTGCTGCATTAAAAATGTATCTTTATCTAAAGGCCCAGATAAAAGGTATAGCACTTAAAAAAAAATTATTTTATAAAAGAGTTGAGTACCATAATGAATGTGTGGGTCCAAGAACTCTCAGGTGGACCTTCTGTATGCAAGACGCACTTAAAAATTCATTTTATATGCCTCTAGGTGAGCAGTATGATGAGGATGCATTACTTCTGTTGATCATAAGATAATTGTGGAGGGTCACACAAGCCAAAACAATTTTTTCAGCATTCTCGGGGATCATATGCAAAGTAGTTAATAATATCTGCCAACGAGAAACAAGAATCCCGAAACTGTTTTCAATTGTTCGGCGATCTCTTGATAGCCTTTTATTGAAATTTTCCTTGGATCCTCATATTCATGTCTATGGTATTCAGCGCTTTTCTAGTACTATACCTTTTATCTGGGCTTTCAGAAAAAAAATGCATTTTCAATGTAGCATTATCTGCGAACGCCCCAACCACGGCTTGCAAGACTTGCATATTTTCAAATAAAAAGTGAAGACCTATCTTATGGCATCATTGAATTTTTGCTATCATTCACACCCAAAAATTGCTGTGAGGTCTCGGTCTAATACTGTTTATACCACCTACAATTTTTTCATTCTATCAAACAATTTTGAATTTGAAATGTTGAATCACAATGTATAATAAGTTCAAGTTCTTGTCATAAAATTATTTTTTTTTTCTTTTTACCTAATATTTAATATTAATTCTTTTGTAAAACGTGTAATATTTTGCAATAAAATGTTTTTTGCTTTAAAAAAGGATATTATTTTTTATTTAACAGGAACTGAAAATATTGATGTAAGACAAAATTTAAAACAACTTTTTGTTGTGAGATGGCCCATTGTAAAAAAAAACCCAAGCAAGAAGCAACAAAATAAAGCTCGAAACATCATTTTCTTTTTTAAGATTTTATTTAAATCTTGTGTTTTTAAAATACAAGCAAAGAACCTATGATAAAAAATACTGATTAATTAACAAAGAACTTAAAGTATTTTTTTGTTACTATATGATTTTAGAAAAAAATTCAAGTTTTTTAAATACTAAATGATACAATAATGAGTTCTTTTTAAAAAGTGAGTAGTTAAGGAATGAATTAATATCTGTAGTTACAAACTTCAACAAATTATATGTCCTTAAACCTATAGAACTAGTAATTGAATTTTGTTTATAAGGTAATGTTTGCATTTCTATGTTCATCAAAATTAACTTAAGAGTTAATTTTGTTTTTAAACTGTGTTTTTAAGAAACTTTGTTTCAAAAATCTTGTCCTTTCAGTTTTTTCTTTAAATAAAGATAAAGATAAATAAAGAACTTCAACAAAACAAATCATATGGGTCTCTTGTGTTTATATAATTAAACAAAGTTTCTTAAAAACACAGTTTTAAAACAAAATTAACTCAAAGTGAATTTTGCTTTAAATATTCACAAAGTATGTTTCTCATTGTTTTTGATGATATTCCACCATATTGATGAAAGTTTGTTGCCGGTGCTAATGATGAAATTGTGTTTTGTACTTCACTGCGCCACAGCCCATCATGATGCTGGCCGTTGGAATCCTCCCAATCTACAAAATTGTTTGGGCAGTATGATGAGGATGCATTACTTCTGTTGATCATAAGATAATTGTGGAGGGTCACACAAGCCAAAACAATTTTTTCAGCATTCTCGGGGATCATATGCAAAGTAGTTAATAATATCCGCCAACGAGAAACAAGAATCCCGAAACTGTTTTCAATTGTTCGGCGAGCTCTTGATAGCCTTTTATTGAAATTTTCCTTCTCAGGCGGTAAAAGTATTCCCGGATAAGGGCGCATGAGATTAGGTCCCAAAGGAAAAGCGGCATCGCCAACAAAATAGTTTGGAATTCTTGTTGGTGAATTCGGCAAGTTAGTGGGAGGTGGAATCGGGAGGTCATTCGCTAGAAGCCTCTTCCCAAAACTGCTTGCTTTAACAATTCCTGTAAGATAAGTATATGAAAAGAATCCTAAAATTATTTCTTCTAGTAAGTAATTGGTTTTTACCTCCATCACTTTGGCTACCATATGCCCCCACATCCACGTAGGTGAACTGATACTTTGCGTCACACACAGCAAGGAGAACGATGCTAAAATGTTTTTTATAATTAAAAAATTCACTTCCGCTATTAGGTGGACAGCGAATGGCAATATGTTTGCCGTCTATTGCTCCTAGACAATTCGGCATATTCCACAAGTTCCAAAAATCGGAACATATCTGTATATATTCATCTTTGTTGGGCTCTGATAGGTAAATTGGCATAAGAGCCATCCAGATTATCTCAGCGGTTTCCATTATAATGGACCTTACCGTTTCTTTTCCCAATTTAAAAGACCATGCCAGAGATTGTATTGATGTACCTTGTGATAAAAACCTTGAAAAAAACGATCAAAAAACAATTAAATCACATAATAAAATTAGAATTTATTTGTATATCAGAAATACATATTCGAAGAATGTTTTGGATGATTCATACGATAAAGTAGCAAGCCTTGTGGTTCGTAACTTGGTGCAGTTTTTCATTGAATCGGAATTACATGAACATGATGAACATGCATTGGTTAGAGACTGGGAGTATATGACCGATTTACAAAAAGTGCAGCTGCACTGCTCATGAATTATGTTAGAGTAAGATGTTTTCACAAGTAGGTACTGATTAAATAAATATTGTTCGTAAATTCGATATTTCGAAAATTAAATGACAAAACAACATTTTTATGTGAACTCTCAAGTTT
The DNA here is from genome assembly GCA_947049315.1 of Epistrophella euchroma. Taxonomy (NCBI): domain Eukaryota; kingdom Metazoa; phylum Arthropoda; class Insecta; order Diptera; family Syrphidae; genus Epistrophella; species Epistrophella euchroma. The sequence continues at coordinate 43,688,313 of OX346248.1, forward strand.
GCTTGGTCAACTTTTTTTTTCCAGGAATTGAGAAAAACTAAAGTTGATCAACTCTAGAAAATCGAAAGTTAAGAACGTCAACTGTGCGTGAATTCAATCAAGTTAAGAATAAAAATCCTCAAGTTATGTTCATGTTTGACTGAATAAAATCGGCCCTCCTACTAATGTAACTTTTTAAAATATTCAATTCAATTCGCCTAAAATCAAAATTGAATAATGCATCAATGCATTTATTAGAATCGGTTATTATTCTTATTATTATATATTCATATTCAGTGTATTCTGTTATTATGTTTTGTTTGCTTGTTTTTAGCTGAACTTGTCGCTGCAAATCCACACATTCTCAGCAAAATAAACAAAAAACCTTGGAATATTAAATTAAAATTCCTTTTTCGTGATTTTGCAAACTAAAAATTGAATAAAATGTGCAAGTGTTTCAGTGAAAGGGTAGTTTGCTGATAAGTAAATAAAACCAAAATTTCTTGATTGATAATGAAGGCATCTATTCCGATGTAAATTGTAGTGCGTCACTACAATTGATAGGTATGGGGCAGCAGATGCAGTAGCATTTTTGTATTTAACTGGGTATGTTTCTGTTAAACTGGAACGGAGTATCTGAAACCATCACTGCGTGGCCTTTTCATTCTTTCTATATCTGGGGGATGGCTTCAGCCCCACCCAATAATTTGGTTCAAAAACCTACTCTCAATCTCTATGGTTCTAGACTAGAGTAATGTTAATAAAACCATCGACATTTACACTCACTTCCCCCATTAAGGGGATACTTCCTGTCTTGTGTGAAGCAGATTCTTTAGATTCTATGAAATCATCACTATCAGTTTGTGTACTACAAGCTTTAAAAGAATTTGTTTTTCGGGTCACGAGTCGAATAAAAACTGGAGCACGCCCTAAATCATACGTCATAGCCAATTCAACACCAAAATCGCTCAACACCCAGAAGCCAGAACTACAACTGCTAATCTTCATGTACCTGTGTCACATTTCTTACAAAAATAAACTTGAAGCAGATCCCAATTGACCTAGATGTGTTTATGGGAGTAATTAAACTGGAAGACAAGATGGAGAGGAAACAATGTAGTTGCTCATGTGTCCTGTAAAAGACGCCACAAGTAAGCAATACAATATTTCTTAAAGCAACTTTGTTGTGCGTAAATATACTTTTTCTCCCTTTTTGTTTGTCTGGCTATACTTACCACATATTCTAATGTTCATTTCACACAAATTCTATGTAAATAGAAATTTTTTCAAGATGCAGAATTTTACCAAAACCAACTTAATATACAGACCTATGTCTTATTATTTATTAAACTTTTTATTAAACTTATAAACTTACAACAAAATCACGGCCAAACGACACTCTGGGCTGATGGGCTCCCTTATCGAAGTTTTTATCATCAGTGGTTTCAACAAAGTGAGTAGCACATCATAATGCTCAGGACTCATCCTTGTGTATATGAAAAACTGTCCAACGTCATTTTCCTTGATTTTTAGGAACGTGACATTAAAAAAACCATTTTTTTTCCTGTCCCGATTAATAAAACGAACAGCACAGGAACGCCGTCTTTTTGTTTTCATATCGCTTAATTTTTTTAATTTAATAAGTTCTTTCATAACTAGATTAATTAAGTTTAAATTTTCCAAAAAAATCTGATCCATTTTCCAACTCAAAACTCGTAAATTTACAAAATTAAATTTCAATAAAAATTCACGAACAACCAAACACTTTAAATAACGGGGGATTTTTTTTGTTGTCTTCCACTTCCACAAACAGCCATCAATTCATTATGGTTAACGTGTGCATTTGACGTTTCGGAAGGAAATTTTTCGTTCGGTTATGACACTAGTTTCCGACAGCGTCCGTCTATTATAGTTCGACCTTTAATGTATAGGCTGCGTTTAACCAATACGGAAATTTACGTCTGTCAACTTCAGTAGTGATGATGGCTGTCACTCTGAAACTGAGAGATGAAAATTACAAAAGCAAAAATAGTAGTGATGGAATTTTTTAACTTCAAAGAAGTTTGTGCTCAATTTTTAAGTATAGATAATTTTAATTACAATAATCTTGCTGTTTATAGTACATGTTATAATAAATATCACATACAATTGATAAGCGTTTTTCTTTTTTCACTCAGAGTAATACATATACTGCAGCTGTCAGAAAAAATGTGTTTCTTTTTTCAATAATAGCTAGCTTGAAGCGTGCTCCCTGAACTCAGAATAAATTAACGGAGGTTGCGTTCCGCACCTAGTTTCAAGTAGTTTCAGACCGCCAGATTTAGTCATATTTAGTCCGAAGGTCGTTGCGTAAGTGAAAAATTGTGCTGTTTCTTGCTAAAGAGAGCGCTATCGAGAGAGTAAAAAATTTCCCCACCCTACTAGATTTGGTCCGAGGAATTTCTTCTGGCTATTTCGTACTAGTTGGCAAATGTCAGGATGACTTATGTCAGATGACAAAAAAAAAAAAAACATGTTGAATAAGGGTTGCCCAAGTATTAATTTTATTGTTATTTTAGTTTTGATACATGGGCATATTTTTCATTAATGTAATAATTCTTGTAAAATATGTGTAACTCAGCAAAACTATTTCGGAAGAAAAAAAATATAGAATTATCATTTGGTTTTTCTTATATATCGTAGCGTTTTTTGGAGAAGACACACTTGGGCTTCATAATGATTAAATGTACAGCTAAAGATCTTTTATTGAAGATTTGAATAAAAGAACAACAACTTGAGTGAGCTACCACCAAGTTTTATAGGCTGGAGTTATAGCTATTTCACGGTCGCCAGGCCGATCATCAGACTCCTTTAGTGGTGCTTAGTCTATTTATTTTGCCCCACTGAGGCTCGAACCTAGACCAAAGATCTTTTAGTTTTTATATTTTTTTATATTAATATAAGCAGGTACGTTTGTTTTTTGCTAAAATTTATTTTTTTTTTGGCTTGTGATTCTTCACAATGTTGATAAATTTTCATGGTTGATCTACGGCAACTCTATTCGAGTATATATTTTTGACGTTTAAAAATTGGTAAAAATTGGTACAAAATAGTGCACAAACCGTTCCCGACATTTTGACAGTTTTCTTTCTCTGTGAGAGCATTTCATCCCCACTCCTAAAAATTTGACATTTAGCCAGATTTAGTCCGCAAAATCTCGAGAACGGAACTATAATTTTCTTGTGATTTGACAGATTACCAACTAAATAGGTACCCATGACAATTCAGTCCTCAAAGTGGTCCTTCATAATTAAATCGGAGGGCTCCGAGTATGATACGCAGCTCAGGGGTTACTATTGTCGAATTCCTTTTAACAAAAAATTCGCTTTTTTTTTTTCTTAACAGAATCGATTTTTTTTTCTTTCAATACAAGGAATTTGTTCTTCGAAACAAATTGAATTTTTTGTTAAAAGGAATTCGAAATATGTTCGCTCAGGCTCTGTTCAAAACAAATGTCAGTCTCCACAAAGTACTGATTTTGACGTTTGTGAATAATCGAGAGAGGGGTAAATTGCTGTTTGGTGAAAAGCTTTATGGGGCTTTTCGAAAAACAATACAAAGTTACTACATATACATTCAGAAATCACTATTTTATATTCGTTATTAGCACCTTTAATGATTTTGCTGTTCCTTTATTAAAGATTTAACTGTGATTTGTTTTTTAAAATGAAACTTTCCACCAAGTTTCAATTGCGAATATATTCTGAAAGGTAACTTTAAAAAATTATTACGATTTGTTTCGTACTTTTTTTTAATAAACTGTTACTGAACGCGCCTAAAATTGTGACAGTTCTTACAAATCATATGAACTAGTACATACTAAAAAATGTTGTTTATGTCGTGAGAGCGAAAGATTTTGAGAAAAAAAAACATGCAAATGTGATCATACCTACCTCTGTTTGTTTAATTCCCAAAACTGTCAATTTCTACCAATTTATATATATGGGCTGAAATTCTGTCAAAGTTCATGTAAAAAAAATTAAATTGAATAAAATTTGTATAAATTGACAGTTTTTGGAAGTAAACGAACAAAATTAATATCCAGTTCTGTGTCATAATTTACTTTCTTCCACACAACCGCCGCGGTGTAATGTACTGGGCTTGTTTGCGCAAGCTTTTCTCAAAATCTATTTTATAATTTAATAAGCTACAATTTTTGCTCTGACACTTCATCGAAAAAGATTAATTGTTTTCGAGCAATTTACAATAAACTAAACGCATTCATCCAAATTCATTATTCTTCTAAGCAATGCATAGCAAAAAGCAAACAAAACTTTTCCCCAGAAATTCAGCTTCGTCGGAAAGTGAACGTCTAATTTTGTGTTAAGTGTAAATGGGAATTTTTAAGCCGGTTTTTAGGCGCTGAAAATTCTTAAATCCGTCCCTGAGAGACAGCACATAATCCATATCTTCAATATAGTGAATTTTTTAATTTTTTTTTTGACACAATACGTGTGTGTGAGCTTGTGTGTCCTCTTTGTCAGAATTGAAGTGTATGTGGGTTGAAGAAGAAGAAAAAAAAAGGATTACAAATAGAGACAGCTGTCCTTCCGTTTCGTATCAATAACGTTTCAAAAATATTTTAATGATCGTCGATAGAGAAAACAGGTGATGTCACATTTATACAATAAAATTCCTTGGAAACGCCTTTGTTCGGCGGGCGGGCGGCTTATTCTTTATTCTGACTTTCTTTATTGTTAGTACTTTTTTTTTGTTTTTTTCTATATTTTGAAGGACTCTCTCGGCAACAACAAGGAGTTTTTATCACGCGCTTATGCACGTTTTTTTTTCCTATTTTGCCATTCATTTCCGTCAGTGTAACGTGCTCTTTTGTATATCTACGTTGTGTTCTCTGTTCGTCACGTTGTCTTGTCACATGCAAAGTTCGAGGGATATGGGGAGGTCGTTGCTGATGTGGGAGTGCGCTGGCTGGGCTGCCTGGTTGTGACATTTTAGCTGAACTCAATCTATGGAAAAATATTTGCTGGATCCTTTCTATTGTAGATTGTAAAGTTGTGGAAATCTTTCCCTCTGTTCAGATGCAATATTTGTATTGTTTGTGAAACATGTAGTCATAGTTTTAAAAATGCCTGCAACCAACCGATATAGACTATAGTAGAGCTCTCTGTCAGTGTTTTGCACGGAATTTTCGGTTAAATATCCTCTAATCTGGATTATCCTTTTGGCCAACTTTGTGTTTTGGCTCTCTTATGATGGCTGATATAATATACTTACCTATGCCTTTATATATTTTGTGTTTAACTTTTAGTGCGGATATGAGTGTGTATGTCTGTGTCTATAAGTTCGTTGTACGAATACTAAGTTTGTTCTCTGGCATTTATCCTGCCCATATGCAGTTCCAAAGGATGCAACATACAAGCATCTAGGTACCTATACTGGGATTCAGAGTGGTTTTATCCATCAGAAGCAAAAGTTTTACACTTTTTAATTAAGCTTGTACCTACTATGGACACTGTAGGTATATCAACACAGACTATATGATGACAAAATGTGTGTTTTTGGTTTATTAATAATTTATTTAAGTTTAAGTGTGTTTATCATATTAAAAAAAAAAAATAAAAATAAAAATGCAATATTTTTTTCTTGCTTTGACTCACTCAACCTGGGTGTGATGTTTTAGCATTCGGTATCCATCACAACCTCCTTGAGTGAGCGATAGCAGGACAAAATTTCATCTATAAAATTGCAAAAAAAAAAAAAAATGTGAATACTTGTAAATTTTTAAATCTCTTCGGTTCTGTTTGTGTGGTGTGAATAGGTACATATGTTTGCCTGTCTGTAGGATCAATTTTCTCACAAGAGTAGCGTGTGTGCGCGTGCAGCTATACGTTAAATATGAAATTATAAATAAATTTCTTAAAGGATAATACAAATTGAATTCATTTCTTATATTAATAAATTTTATCCGACTCCCTGTGTACGAAATGAATCTAATTGAAAGTGCTAAACAGCTGTTATTGTATTGGTTACAAAGATGAAGTTTGCTGTGTATACAGTTATAATAGGTATATAATAACCTTGGAGACGGGATACCTATGTATATACTTAAAACTTAATGGTTCATTTAGTGTGATAAAAAGGGAATAATATATGAGTTTCAAATTGCGTGGAAGTCAAATTTAATTGTCAAAGAAGTAAATCGATTATATGTATCGATTAAAAGGTTAATTGTTGTGTATAAGTAAAATAGAAGGATCCTGTATTTATTTAGGCTTATCACAATCATTGTAATAACATGGGCATAAAATCGCATAATCCAAAATTCATTCTGGGCTTTAATTAAATAAGCACTTAGGCGTTATAGAGTTAGCTACACACACAAGCTGCACTCCATAAAGCCAGTGCCGTATCGAAGAAATATTAAATTAAAAATAGGTATTTTAAAATTTACAAAAAGCGTTGTGGAATATAATTTTAGTTTTTGCGCAAATTCAGACACACAAAAATGTAATTTTGCAGTGCGGCAGCTCCTTATAAACATTAGTAACCATACGACTGAAATAGTGCAATAACTGGAAAAGGGGCCACTTCGGGCATAGTACCATTATAAGCTTTATTGACAAAGACATTCAAACAGACTATACAATACCAAGCATTAATTTCAACCCAGTGGCCCTAACGGATATACCCACAAGGGACTTCTGGACGGAAAACCGGGTCATAAACTCGGTTTTTACAGACGGTTCCAAGACAGATGAGGGAATAGGGTCAGGCATCTTCTCAGATAATCCACCTTTAAACAGATCAATAAAGCTTCCAAGTTTCTGCAGTGTCTTTCAAGCGAAAGTACTGGCAGTCTATGAAGCCGCAAGAAGTCTTGCGACGTGCGAACTCGCAAGCAGAAACATCGACTTCTCTATCGACAGTCAGGCAGCGATCAAAGCTTTTTCCTCTGTTACCAAAAGGTCTAAACTGGTGAAGCGTTGTCGTAACGAGCTTAACAAGGTAAAGCAAATAGAGTCACCCTTCGATGGGTCCTAGGACACCGTGACATATGTGGGAATGAAAAAGCGGATGAACTGACCAAGAAAGGGTCATATCCTGACCCGAGCCAAACTGACTCCTCAGTGTTTATGCCACTAGAAAAGAAAAAAAAGCAGAATCCACCAGAGTTTCCTCAAACCCGCAAACGACAGATTGTCAGCACTTGATACCTGTCGGGTCTCGAGGAATCTATGGCGGGATCTTTCTAAGAAAAAAAAAAAAAAAAACAGACTACCTTCTCGAGCTTGGTTGAAATCCAAACAGGTCACAACTCAATGGGAACCCACATGAAAGAATGACTTATGCAGAGAGTGCCATGATGAAGAGGCGGAGGGGGGCTCCTATCACTTCCATTGTGAATACCCCAGTCTAGCAAGAACCAGAATGACAGCCCTCGGAGAGTACTTTTTCGACGAATTGGGCTACATCTCGTTTTTGCCACTAAAAATAAATAAATAAATAAATTTGGTGGAACAAACGGCTCACGAAGAACCTTGTGACTTACAACTCTCAACCATTCCTGTGTGCGTGTCTGCAGGAATGGAGGGGACCTACAGTTCATTGGCGAATCCGAACGGCTAAGGTGAGCGGCACTTTTCTATGCAAAGAAATACTCTTGGAGGACTTGTCACTTTCTCGCAAGAGGTAGTAGGTAGCTCCGAAAAAAAAAAACTTAAGGTGGAATTGGCTGGTATTGAACCCCAGACCTCTGGCATGACAGTCCGACGCACTAACCATTACGCCACGAGCTACTGCCACTAAAGAACATTCTGAAATTCGTCCAGAATTCAAAATGGTTCAGGGAGGCCCCCATACCTAACCCCAAGCCCTACCTTTATCCTGGGGAGCGCAATGGATCCATTGAGATCCAAGTGGGATAATGCGGCTTGCCATATTATCACCCCTCAAAACCTAACCTAACCTAACAATTTCGATTTCATGTTATCAGCAGTAATGGAAGGGGCAAGAGAAGCATCTACAGTTGGAGGATTTTCTCGAAATAGGCAACGCGCTTTAACAAAAAAAAAAAACAAAAAAAAAACATTTCTGGTTAAGTGACAGAGGCAACCTGACCTTCCGCTTTACAGTTTTATGCCACGAGCTAAGTAAGTTATACTTCCCGCGAATTCAGACGGTTTGCCTTAATTTTATGAATTTATTACCAAATTTAATATTGTTTTGACGGCACTGGCACAATGGATTATGTAGAAAGCTATTGTTTGTGTACATCACGCTTTACGTAAGTCCAAAATTAAACATGAAAGATTTATATTTCGTACTTTTTTTCCCATGTTTTGCTTGTAAATTCCATGTTGAATCGATCAAACTTGGATTTTAGTACTATTTCGGGAATAATTTTCAATAGTACCAATCTACTTACATGACATATTTTGAGTTAAACTCTTTTATGGAAATAGCTTCATATAAAAAAATAAAACACAATAAATATTGAAAGTTTACAATTTCTTTTATATATATTTTTCTATCTACCTACTTTCATAAATTTAAAAAAAGAGAATTTAAAACTTCATATGCTTTAAAATATAAAAACGAAATAAAACGCAATTTATTAAATAATAAAAACCAAAAAGTTAAATTCTTATTATTTCTTTAAAAAGAAAAAATAATTTATACTTTTTTTTTAACAATGAACACTTTTTTCTTTTATATTATCGTGCAAAACTCATAAAACCATAAATACATATTCTGCACTGTGATGGGAAGGTCTTGGTTTATATCTTAAGTCGTAAATATTTTATAACATCCAACAGAACCAAAGTACCTAAGTGCATATGTGTCATAAAATTCTTGAAAATAAACCTAAGAATATTTTCCCTTGATGTTAAGAAAGAGGAACTGCATTCAATTGGCAAACTATACACATACACACAGACTTGCATTTTTATGCACCACCTTCCACAAGCATGCTTTTGAAATATGTGTAATTTATTTTCAAAAATGTAGGTTAACCACTTAAAATGCTTAAAGTCAACCATAAGTCTCCCTTTAATATGTATACGATAATTGGAAGATAACTTTTACTTTAAAATAAAAAGTGTTGACTCGTGAATTTTGTATGCATTTAGAATTTATTATAGGTACCTACGAGTATGTGAAAAAATTATTAATGGGTTATTAAAAAATAATAAATTGTTTTGCATTATTAAATGGTTTATGATTTTCTATAAGAAATCTTTCATTTTCAAGAAGTCTGTTGTAAATTGTACGAGTACGTTAGGTAGCAATGTACATATGTTGAAATTTGTATTTTTTTATTAAGCTATATTTATAATATACACATTTTTTACATACAGTTATGTGATCATTGTTACATAAAAAGGACTAATATTAAATAATAATTAAATAATAAAGGCTTTAGGGCAGCAAATCAATGTTGAGAGTTAGGTGCAATAATATTTGGAAATACAAAATAGACAAATTATTATCACGACAAGCAAGAATAAGAACAAAAAAAAACGTAACGGAAACAAATTATTCTTTCACTATAAAATTTAACTTTTAATTCACAGATTTCGCCGGATTAACTGAAGTTAAGCGATGGTTCAGGTGTGAACTTAGCTATTATCACATACTTGAACCTTGAACCATCGTTGAACTTCAGCTAATCCGCCGAAATCAGCGAATTAAATTTCTTAAACGACCAGGTTAAATATTGAACCACGTTTGTACAACTGACCCTTAGTACAAATCGTCGGTTCGGAAGAAAAAAAGACAATTCAAAAAATCTCATTTTTCAAATGAGAAAACTAAATGAAAATAGCTCATATCAATAAGTTCTAATATTGTACTAGAGTCCAGTATTATTTTTCCAATTGATAGTTTTTCTTTTATCCACAAAAATGCAATGTAAGCTCAAAAAATTCAGTTGTGTCGTTTTTCTTCCGATCGGATGACGATATTTATGTAATATTTATATGTATTTACTACAAGAATACAATTTAAGATATGAAGTTTTTGAAAACTGGTACGAAATTGAGCTATTTCCTGTTTATTTTTATTAAATCTAGCATTGCGTAAGACCATACAAACTTCGAAGTCATCCTAAACCATTCAGGAAAAGCTATTATACGTAAAACTCTATTAAACACGAAAATTATTTTCTAGACTAATTTTTGTTTGGTCGCTAAAAATCTATTTATAACTTGTCCCCAACATTCTTCCCTTTAACACCCATCCACTGTAAAGTCATCGACTCCCCAGGAGTAAATGCTGTTGCGGTAGTCAAAATTACTCTTCTTGCTACACACACCTATTTAACTGTAAGAATCATCTAATTTATGGGAGTATAATTCACTCTCACCTTATCCACGATTAATAATACCTGAAGATCAGATTACAACTCCTTATCCACGATTATTCTCCTTATTCAAACTTAAAAGTCATCTTCCGGGAATAAAATCTGCCGCCGTGAGTCGAACTTACTCTTTCCTTATCTACAATGACTCTCCTTCGTATCCATACCTACAGAACTGAAAAAGCCATCGACTCCCCGGGAGTCAAACTAACTCCACAATGATTCTCCTTCGTATCCATACCTAAAGAACTGAAAAAAGTCATCGACTCACCAAGAGTAAAATGCTGCGGATTCCACGTTATGATTCATCAATGAATTTGAAAATTGTTAAATCTAGATCGATTAAGTTTTGAATAAGCACCCTATACATAATATGTAGATCGAGTGCAATTTTAAAAGTGAAAAAATTTCGTTGTAGTGTCCTTGAAGTATGTGTAGTATTAATTGCATTCGGCTATCACGGCAAATATCTGGATTAAAATTCAACCTATTCCACCTTAATGATTTTTTTTTTAATATACCACCACCACCAAATATAACTTCTGTTCTATTTGAGTCGTTTGGGTTCACCAGAAAACTCTGGATCTTCTAGATCCGTTCGGACATCCGTTTAGAGAAAAAATATTATTTTTAGATTAGATATGATTGGGGGAAATACACAATTATTGTTTTTCAATGACAATGTTAACACATCAGAATTGAGTAGAAGCAATTAGCACTGTTTCATTCGAATTCAGAATGAAGGAATTCCTAAGTCAAACCAATGGAACAAGATTATACGCAAACCAGTAATGGTTGAGAGTGTAATTGACTAGGCTTTAGTTCTCTGTACAAGCTGTCGTGTATCATCAATTTATTTTTATTTGTCGACTCGAATACCCCAAAAGACAGCTGCTTAAAAAATTGTGTGGGCGTATATGAATTCAGGATATCAAACATTTTGGACAATTTGGGTGATTTATTTGGTTTTCTATATTTATAGCTGAAATACCAAATTTCACGACACTTAACTCCTCTATAAATAATATAGACTAAGAGCCCACAGCAATTTTTGGGTGTGAAGTATAGCAAAAATTCAATGATGCAATAATATAGGTCTTTACTCTTTATTTGCAAATATGCAAGTCTTGTAAGCTGTACTTGGGGCGTTGCTGCAATAAAAATACATTTCTTTCTGAAAGCCCAGATAAAAGGTATACCATTAAAAAAAAAACTATATATATTAAAAGAGCTGCATACCATAGACATGAATATGGGGGTCCAAGACCTCTAAGGTGGGCCTTCTGTATGCAAAACGCACTATAAAAATGAATTTTTAAGTACGTCTTGAATACAGAAGGCCACACCTAAGAAGTCTTGGACCCTCATTTTCATGTCTATGGTATTCAGCTTTTTATTAAATATAATTTTTTTAAGTGCTATATCTTTTATCTGGGCTTTCAGAAAAAAAAAATGCATTTTCAATGCAGCATTATTTATAAACGCCCCAAGTACAGCTTGCAAGACTTGCATATTTGCAAATAAAAAGTAAAGACTTATATTATTGCATCATTGAATTTTTGCTATACTTCACACCCAAAAATTGCTGTGGGCTCTCGGTCTAATAGCCTACCTTACAGTTTACGTGCAAAAAAAAAAAATAAAATTCTATGCGAAAATTCTCGCATGCCAAAATTATTAAGGCGGTAAATGTATATATTTTAGAAAAAACATATTGTAACCACCTCACCACCACACCAACAAATTTTAGTTTATTTTATTAGGGACAAAGATTACAGGTGAAATACAAGTGGAAGATTATAGATATTTTTGTATAATCTTTTGAATAGAGGCAAAATAGTGTTGGTCAAAGAACACTTCCTTGTGGAATCCCACATTGGTAAGTTTTTTTTTTTTTTTTTTTAAGAAACCACCAACTGTCCTACACGATAGTAAAAATTCTAATGAAATGTGATGTAATTTTCAACAAAACAAGTCATAAAATCTTAAAAAATTCACAAAAAAAAAAAAACCTATACCCTTATTCATAAGATATTATACCTTATACCTACAATACATATGTACATCAGCTGCCATACCTTATGCAGTCAAACACGTAGTCAGTTTTGCTTCGATATCTTCTTTTATGCCATGAACAACCATGACAACTTTACATACATAAGCACTATGGCTTTTTAGTTATTAACTGAATTTATCAATTTTTAAAATTTAAACCTTTTAATCCCTCCAAGGATACCTATTTAAAGACTATTTTCACAGCCTGATTCAATAAATTTAAATAGGTAGAATTTTTGATCCTTTTTAAACTATTTGAATATTAAAACTAAAACCAAAAGCTTCCATTAAAACAAGTTTTTTTTTCTTAGATCTTTTTATTTTTGTCAAAACACATTCAAAATAAAAGATACTTAAAAGTTGTATACTGTTTTTTTCATCAATTTATTTAACCCTCAACAAAATAACAGATGTCTATAAACATTCTCATTTTATATTATAACCTCCACAAAAGAACCCTTTCTCAACCTGTTTTTTTTTTTTTCTTTCTAAAGTTTGTCCGATTTTCAACAAGAAGTATTGATTTCAAATTCATTCTATCCAAGAGAATATTAAATTTCATCTTTACGAACATTTTCGACACATTAAAAAGTTTTTCAGGTTAATGACGCGACACGATGATTAAAGATTAAAAGTTGTAATTTAAGACTTTAGCATACTTTTACTTTAATATACTGTATAAGGATATATCCGTTAAGACCCTATTATATAAAGAATTCTCTGGTTGACTGGTTGGTTAAGCCAATAAATTCCTCCTGCTAATTAAGCTCATTATATTTTTTTTACTCTATAAACATTATATCCCTTAATGCAAAAAGAACTGTTTTAAAATGCTCTGTCTAAAGAGACTTACATCAATACATACGGCTACGTATGTATGTCCATCTCCTCCATATGTATGTCCATCGTATGTAACTATATATTCCAAACATGAATTTTGATAAACTTCTCAAATGCTCGACATAAATCCCATGAGAGAGAGAGAGAGAGAGAGAAAAAGAGGCAAGACCATTTTCAAGTCACAGATTAAAAGACCTATCCTTTAAAGCATATAATATGTATGTATTATACAGGTACAACTTTTTTCTCTACTCTGGCATTCGACACTTTTTTGTTTAACCGACAAAAACTATCCCCCAAGAATGCTTATGGCATTTTCTCTAAAACTCAAAACTAATCCTAATCTTTAGGAACTTTTATTTAGAAAGCAAAGCACTTAAAAAAGGATCACCACTGGGGACCATAACTATAAGGTGAGTAATATAAAAAGGCAGACAGAAATAAAGTACACAATTATGTCGTACGAAGTTGATTTTATGGCCTTTATCGAAAGTTAAGTTTAGATTATAACCTTTTCCAATGAAACTGAAAGTATAGATTCCAGTTTCAAAGATGTTGTCTTTTAAGAAATCACAAAATCGATTATTTGTTGTGGGATAAAGTTAGGTGATATGGCACACTTTCAATATCTTCAACTCGTGGCAACTAGCGCTAGGCCTTTCGGTTGGAACCTAATCGGTATCCATCCATGTCATCCAGTTTAGAGATCAAGAAATTTTTTTATCGTCGATCTCTTGACATTTATGGCAAATTACTTTTTGTTTGCATAAAAGTTTAAAAGTGCAAATTTTGAGTGTTTTTGTGACGGGAACGTGGTCGTGAAAATCATATTTTATAAAAAATCAAAAAATTATAAATACCCGACCTTTTGTTTCGTGTTGGAATAAGAGAATTATGAACCGATTACTAATGGCCAATTCGATTGGTAACTGAATGACAGATCTTGTTCTAAAAATAAGAGAATGCATCCGTATTTAATTTAGAATAGAAATCAGAAGCGTTCACCCGTTAATAAATTTTGTTCCAGATTACCTATCGAGAAGGCCATTGGTGCGTTCTTTTTCTTACAAGAGTTAGCTATTGTTAACAATAAAAAAAGGAAAACACAAATAAGATAAATAATATTAAAATTTTATTTTATGCAATAATAATGAAGATATAAATATTTTCAATGTGAAGTTAAGTTTAATTAATTTTTGTTTGACAGATCAACAACTTCTAACAATGGGCACGTTCAAAAGACATAGGTGAGTAGTAAGCTAGGCGAGTTTCTAGTTTCTGATTGGTCAGTTGTCAAAAATATGCATAATCTAGGCAAATTGTCTTGGAAAATAGCTGGAAAGCTAGGTGAGAAATATCTCCTTACATTCCTAGTCAAGTGCATTTGTGTCAGAATATCAGGTGATTATAATTAGGTTATTAAACAGCAAGCTGAAATTTATTCTTCCGTGACTTGTTTTTTTTCACGTTTATCTTAACAATTTGACATAAATAAATAAAGATTCAATTTAAAAAATGTATCAGAAGTAAGAAAAGTTTAGAAATAACATTACAAAATTCCTAACTAATTTCTGTCTTGTGTGAAGTGATTTTCGGATAAAAATATTATTAAAAGTAGTTTCTTTCTATCAACGGAAGGTAAAGGTTTGAAGTAACATCTCTAGTCATCAACTAGTTTCCTAAGTCAAATTTGCTTTCAACGAACGTATAGCTGACTACATATTAAGTTCCCTATGTCTTCTGAACGTACCCAATTTATCGTTCCTATAAATGGAAGTGTAACAGTGTAACTTCAACATTTTTTTGTATTAGAAAAAGAACGCACCACATAACTTCAAAAAATAACCCAGTTTATATATCTGAGATCTAAGAGGGCTCCGTAATGTCATAATTTCATAATTTCTCACGATAATTTCTCACTTTTGTCGTACAACGTTTCGAGTTAAAAAACAGGCATATTATTTTCTGTCAAATAAAAAAAGTAATAGAATTTATAGAGTGTTTTTGACTTTACGATAAAAAAAATTTTGTTTATATTTAATGCTCCTGTCTTTCTAAGTGAAGGAGGAAAATTACTGGGCGCTGTGACTGGCCAAATGTTATATCTTTCAACTCAATTTACAGATTGCAAACTGTCACTGTAATTTTTGCAATCTAATCGTCATTATATACACACTATTGATGAACGCATAATTTCGCGTAATGGATCTATCAATTGTCCTGGGAAAACTTGTGATTTGAGTGACGCCTCTTAGGCCCTGAAGTTAACGTCTGTCAGTTGTTTAATCGGGGTTCAAAAATTGATCCGTGGTTCAGGAAATTTAATTCACCGGTATCTAAAAATAAAATAAATTTTGTGCCACAAACGGCTCATGAAGAACCAGGGCCTAGCGACTTACAACTCTCAACAATTTCTGTGTGCGTGTCTGCAGGAATGAAGGGGACCTACAGTTTATTGCCGAATCCGAACGGATAAGGTGAGTGGCACTTTTCTATGACAGGAGATACTCTTGGATGATTTGTCACTACCTCGCAAGAGGTAGCAGCTAGGAAGAAACCTTAAGGTGGAAGCGGCTGGTATTGAACCCCAGACCTCTGGCATGACAGTCCGACGCACTAACCATTACGCCACGGGCTACTACGCTACGGGTATCGGCGGACTTATTAAGGTTTAACGATGGTTGAAGCATGTAATTGACTATTATTAGGTTATAAAGTACATACTTACTTGAAACTTGTACGATGGTTGACCCTGATTTAATCTTCCGAAATCGGTGAGTTAAAATTGCTGAACCACGCCATTAAGATCCCGAATAAATTCTGGATTAATTAAATCAGTATTTCTGTCAAAATTCTATGAAAAAAGCGATTTCCTTATTGGCGCCATCTAAATTTCGATAGCAAAATTTCAATTTCTATGTGTCGTTATCGTCACACTTCGATTTTGATAGATTTTTGACCACTGAAAGTTAAAGTTAATCCTTACACTGAAAAACTGCTTGTGGGTTCATTTTAGTTTGCAGGATTAACTAACTCCTGTTTAACTCAGAGTTAGCTCCAAAACTAAAAAACGTTACCAAAATTATTTTCTTTGGCGAAACGTTAAGTCTTTAATCTACGCTGAAAGGCTAACAACAATTAACGCATTGGAGGGCAATATTATTTGCGTTATTGAGGTTACAAATGCTTGAAAAGGCGGTAGAAAATTTTGTCTCTCAGATGACATTCATCAGGCCGGCAGTGTTGCCCCCAATTGTATTTAAAAACTAATTGCACAATGGATTCTCTCGGTTGAGCACTAATAAATTACGTATTATTTAATTAAATTTCATATAATTTAATCAAAATCAATGTAAATACTCACTGGCTTAAAAGAACAGTCTGTATACAAAGAAAACTTCACCCTAGAAGACTTCTATCTCATTTTTCGACCGGTTATTTTTCAATTTTTTACAAATCTATAGCTTACCCTTATATTACCTCCCTACATTATTATACCTCGAGCAGAAAAAAAAAACTTAGGTCCCAGACCTAAAGGGCACACAAGATGATAAACTTTTCTATTTTGGGTTTTTGAAAAACTTTTACCTTTGCTGTTTGATTTTTTGTGCCCCCACCCATCCCTCTCTGGGACCTTCTTTCTTGTGTCTAAGCATGGCTAGAGAGGCGGCAAAGGAAGTGAAGACAAGGATGTGAATCTTTTAACTCATATTCTAATTTGTAAAATGTGCGAAGTATAGAATTGTGCTATTATTTTGTTGTTGCTGTTGTATGCGATGCGAACCGAGTCCTCTTTTCTTTCCACTTTGAGAGAGATGTTTGAGTGTATCTTATAGTTACACAACAAAGTTTTCCCTGCGTCACACTGATGTGTATACCTTCTCTTACTATACTTGTCTATCTCAACCGCCCCCCCCCTCTTCGAGACAACCTTTAACCTGATGTCTTATGTTAATTTGAAAACTAATCTTAAGTTAGTTATTGGAATTGAATTTCGCCTGGATTAAGTTCAACTGATTTCATTATCGACCTTGTTGTGTGACACTTTGTCGTCAGTGTTGACGTCGCCGGTCCCCCCCTACCCCCTCTTCGATCATTCTATACGCCAGGTTGACGAACGTGTAACTACCCTTACGTGCGAGGTCTTTTTATATGTAAATCAAAGCACAAGGACACCTTTTGTTTTATTTAGCTTTTGTTATAAGGTCCTTTACAATTTAAAGGAAGGTGATGGGTTTTTTTTCGACGGAATGGGGAGGGGGTGGGGTGGTTTACTGCGGTTGCTTGGCATTATCCTTTTGCTTTAGTTTTCTCGTTCGTTTTATGTCCTTGTTGGTCGATGATTCGAATATCTTTGGCTTTTATTCTGCGGTAACTAGGGTCAGAGTTTAGTTGTAGATACATAATACACATCTAAGCAAGAACCGTTTGAGGTTCATTTGTGTGCTGTGTTAGCTGGGGTTAATGGTAAAATCTAAAACCCGTTTGCTAACCACCCGCAAATGAGGGGACACATTTTCACATATAAACAAAGGCTTGGTCGGTTTCTATACTATATGAAGGTTTCCCCATTCGGATTGGCTTGCTTACGAGGAGTGCCATAATGAATTTTCAACAAGTTGTACACACATAGATCTGTGTTTTGTGTTTGTTATATGACGGCAGTTGGGTGCTGCCAACACGACGGGATGACGGCTTGATGCTTGGAGCCCATCCCGTGGGTGTACTTACGCCTGGTAAACGGTGACAGAGGCAGAGAGGCAGTAGTGAATTATATACATAGGTGTGGCTGAAGGGTTTTAGTCGTTCGTTGGGGCGAAATGCTTTCCAGGTTTTTGAGTCATTAATGCTCAGTGGTGCGATTGTGATCATTAATAGATTGAAAAGTTTTCTCAGGCTTTTTTATCGAACTCCTTTATTTTAATAATGTTTAGCAAGGGAAAGCACTCGTCCTTAAAAGGAGCAAATACATAATCCTATATCTACACCTACATAGTTTGTATAATGATTTGCACAGTTCAGCTCCCTTTATGCGGCGAAGTTAATCGAAATCGTTCAAAACGTCGTCGTGACGTTGTTAAAAATTAATTAAAAAATCCCTTTAAGCCTAAAGGACTTGAAGTTTTTGTTTTTTATCGTTTTAACATTTTGTTTTGCTTGTCGACTGACTGCCCTGAATTAATGAGTTGACCTTTACTTATATAAACACACAAACACTAACACAAACTAGAGCTGCTTCTATTCTTGATTTTCAGTATTTTTTTTTGTTTAGTGAGAAATAAAGGATAGGGTCTTGATTTTAATATTCTCATTCATACGTAATTGATTCGTAGCATTTTGAGTTTTACATGAATGAATGTTTGTATATTTGTATGATAAAGATTATGTGTATAGACATTTCACTCATATTGGATAAATGTTTTAGTTTAACTTAAGGATACTTAGGCTCCTTTTTGAAGTATTAATGAAACAATCGTGTTTTTAACAATTTATGCAAACTCAAATGGAAGAAGATTTTTTGATCCTTTTTTTAGAACAAGTGGATTCTATAAGTAGGTAGTTGCCAGCTGCTGAATAATAAGTGTATTGATTTTGAAAAGGATTGTTAAAAAAAAATGAGAACATTTTGTTAGATGTTTTATGTCAGTTGGCAATGGCATTGAAAGTATAGAGAAAAGTTTTGGATCTCTTGGTACCTGTGTATATTGTTAAAACGGGATATAAGGTTGGGCTTGAATAACTTCAACCGAATAATTTAAAAAGGGTCCCATTTAGCTAAGTTGATGTAAATGAGTGCCAATTCAGTGTATACCTAGTTAAATCTAAATAAGCAGTGTTTTCTTAGGTAATAGGTACATAAGTCTATAATCTATAAGTGGCTTTGGCTTGCACATGAGACACGACCAGCGAACTACAAATTGCAAATGGTTGCGTATTTTGACATTTCATTCACATAAGTGGTCGCTGACAACTGCGAATTGTTATAAAAAATAATAAGCCCGTAAAATGAGAGATTGAAGTTAAATTCGACCTAATTTTCGATTACCCAGTTAATGGAATGCATCCCTCTGTTGTGGATTGCGAATTGACGTTTGAAATTTTGCAGAATATAATTTGTTGGTCGCGTAGAAAAGAATAAAAAAAAAAAATAAAATTTAAACTAATTTTACTTATAAAGTTTTGTTGATTGATTCATTATTTATTCACTTCGTCAAAAAATTGAAACAAAAGTAAATAAGTAGATATTAGCTGCAGAAATGGCTTTAAAAGATTTATTCTCAGGTCACAGCTCATGTTCAAAGCACTTTACTGTAGGCTGCGCCTGAACGATAAGATAGGATTATATACTTACGAGAAGAACAGTTTTGCAAACACGGTAGTAGAGTGGAGTATTAATTTTAACAATGGAAAAAGCATACAATATTGAACATCTCCTACTATTATTTTTGAAGGCTCTTGAAACGTCAGAAACCTGGTCTCTCTCTCTCTTTCTCTCTCTTTCTCTTTCTATCTCTCTTTCTCTTTATTTCTCTCTCTTTCTCGCTCTCTTTCTCTCTCGCTCTCTCTCTCTCTGGCTCTCTCTCTCTCTCTCGCTCTCTCTGATCTATAGAGGTTAAAAAAAAAAAAACTAGAAAAGGAAATTCATTTCGATTTGGCGAATTTTAACTGTGGGAAAAAGCTAACAAATTCAAGAAGACCATTTTGTAAAAGTGTTGCCAAAGTTTGGGAATAAAAGAAATTATAATAAGAAGTTTTAGTGGACTGTATTGAATAAAATTCAATTAAAAGTTTTTTTGTGACCTTTCAGTCCAATACGGTTCGCCCAGGCACGACAGGACAGTTAGGCTCATCAGTTAATACGGTCGTAGCCTTCTAAGACTTAAACAATTTAAGTTAATCCTGGAAGTTTTTTTTCCGCTGCAGCCGGTAGCCTGGCAATGTTTATATACGAAGATTTCATTTATTTTCGGGCTAAACAAACAACAGTTAACTCAAAATTAAAAAAACTAGCCCTGTTTACTTGTTTAGACAATCTTTAAAGGGATTTCAAAAAATTACCTTTTCGCAGTATGACCTAACTGAAAGATAAAGTAAGTTCTCAGCAATTTTCAGCTATGTGAACAGGATTCCGTAGAAAAAATTCTCAGTTTTTCTGTCAAAATACTGAGGAATTTTTTTTTTTTTAGATTGGCTTGCTCACTGTTTTTCCTAAAAATGCCTATTTTCAGAAAAGTTCTTTCAATTAAGTGTCAGAAATATTGAATAAACCTTACGTCACATGATTAAGTAACCCATTCGACACCTTTTGGTCAAAACCAACTAATTTCCTTCCATTCCAAAACTCTCATCAACAACTTGTTTTGAAATTACAAACATTTGCCTAAAGATTACATTAACAGTTTCTATAATTAAAAGACCCTGATTCGAGTTCTTTGCTCCTTCAAGTCTGATGACACAACACTAACGAGTATAACGATACCATTCCCATCACCAGGATTGCCTGGCCGGTAGCGGGCTCCGACTCCCACTCGTTCTGTTTTTCATATGCCCGCTCGGCTCTCCATCCAATTCATTTAGGTTTTGTTGGTGCATTCACTTCCCTGTATTTATTCTTCTATTTAGCTAGATGTCCTTTTTTGCAGGCTATCCGTTGACAATGGTAATTACAGAACATTTCCCAATGACTCTCGTTTTGTTTGTTTGTTGTGTCGGCCCTGGTCTGATATGTCTGTCGGTCTTCTTCTCCCTTTCGAAAATTAACTAGAAAGCAATCGAATCAAATCCCCAACTCGAATGCAGACGACACGTTGCAGTGTCCTTCAATTCGTTTAAATACCTCCTACTAGTTTTTTTTTTGTTCCTGATGTATACCATTTTTCTATAAAGGACATGAAGTAGTTGCACGTTCAATATTGAGAGTTCAAAGGACTCACTGCATACATATACGTTTAGATTATAAAACGGGGCATCCGCATCTAATTGGGTGTCAATACAATACAAACACAAACCGACAAACAAAAAATAAGATTTTATAAGCAAAAAAAAAAGCACAAAAATGAATTCATTTAAACAAAAATGGCACATCATCTGATATCCGGTACGTGATTCGGATCCTATTTCTAATTGTATTTGCACTTTAACGAGTTGTTGTTTGCCAGGATTTTAATTTCATAAATTTTTTTTTTTTTTTTTTTCAGTTTGGTCAATCAAACCATGTCGACAATGACTGCAGGAGAAGTGAGACGTGTCCTGACTAATGCTCTGGGAGTTTGGCAAAATAATTCAAAGTTGACATTCAGAGAGGTGAATAGTAACCAGGCTGATATCCAAGTGCTTTTTGCCAGGTGAGTTTTTTTTTTTTATAAAATTGAGTAAAAGTGAATTTCCACACGTTTGAATGCAATACAAATATGTATACAAATATGACTTAAAAGAATTTTCCGCTACATGTTAAAAATGAGTCGCAAACACGATATTTGGAAATAATCAAATAAAATATACATATTTGAAATTGATGCCATGAAATAAAGTCCAAAGTCAAATTATGGCCTTTATTACAGTTTTAAGAATGTAATAAAGTCCAATTATTTAGTTTTTTTTGCACTCTGAACTTGCAGTTCGTGCAATAAAAAAAAAAACTAAGAAAAATTTTACCTTTTCTGAGATTTGCAAATATCAGTGACATAATGTGGAGTTTATGTGATAATAAAGAGATACAAAGACACTGGTTATTTTAACTTTATATTAAAAAATGTCAAAAAGATATTCGGTATACGATGCTAAACTTTAGAGCCAACCCCACTGAGGAAAACCGAAAAAAGTTCAAACAAACCAGTAAGACCTGCAACGCCCATATTCGACGGACCAAATTTTTACATGACCAAAAAATACCCTTGGTAGATTGCCCTTGTGGCACCTTCCGAACATGGATTACATGTCTTATGTGCTAGAACGTGAATTAACGATATGGGAAATACGCGTAGGGATTCCCTTTTTCAAACCCTTTCGAAAGAGATATCAATGACGTCAGTGGCACTTATGTATCCGAAGAAATTGAGCTCAAATTAATTTGAGTACTCCTAATTTAGCTGCAATTTACCACAAACGCGATAACTCATCACCTGAAACTATGAGGCGATAGCTATAAAACAATTCCTCTATAATCTTTGCGCAATCTTTATCTATCGATTGGTATACATATGTATGTATGATGTCTGTAGTGCAAACAGTCACTTAGCAGTAGGGCGCGAGCAGTACATGTTTTCGTGACGGTCCTCTTTTCGCTACATTACACCCAACCGTCCGAGAAAGACATGTAATCCATGTCAAAAAAAAAAAAATAATAATTATGTATTTAAAAACAATTGAAGCGTCGTGTCTCTAGTGTCATTACTTACAAAGTTAGCTTCAGAGAGGCGTTTGTTTTGATGTTTTTTTAACATTGAAAATGTTTATAGGATCGTTTTGACAGAGTTGTGGTGTTACCAAAATGATTAAATGAAATAAATTCAATAAATCAGAAATGAACTCCAGCGTATAGGGCATCACAACGAAATTTTTGGTTGGTGTTACTAAAACATTACTATAGAATGATAAAAATAAACAAACGAACACAAGCGATGAATTACAGCAGGCGTAGGTATATGGGGAAAAAACGAAGAAAGAAAAGTATTGTTCGTCGTCAACAGGCAAGCTTCAGTGGAGAATGGTCATGAATGAAGAATATTCAAAAAGAGAAAAAAAACATCAACAAGTAAAAGTATTCAGAAGAAGACAAATGAACAGACAAGGCAACCAACAAAAGTGTATAATAGGTGTATGTATGTTGTATATGTGTATATGCATCTACATATAGTTATGGAGGTAGCTGGTAGGTATGTTGTGATTTTGTGAAAATGAAAATGATAGGTATTTATTTTTATTCCATAGAGAATACAATGCGGTCTTATAAGAAAGGCCAGAGTTGCAGTTGATTTTGCAAGCAGGGGTAGAGCTTGCTTGAAATCGATGTACCTATGTAATATGTAGGACAACCAAATATATGCCAGAGCATATTTTTTTCTAGGAACACTATTAAGACGAGACTAGGTTAGCAATCCGTTTTATAAGAAATACCTACTGTCTTTTAAGCGCCATGTTTCGTCGAAAATGCATATTATTTGTGTATTTACGTTTAACGTGCATATTTTGCCGTATTTTTGTATATCTTTCATTAAAATCATTATTTGTTCGGTGTCTTCTAATGTTTATTCAATAAATAATAAAGGTCTATAGGGTAGGAATTATAATTATTAAAACCTAACATCAGGTTATATCGAAGTTAGGTTTTTTTTTTAGAAAATTAACCTTTTTTTTAGGTTTGTTAAATCGACTCGAACGATATTATTCAATTTTGTAATCTAGTGCTTCTAAATATTTTAAGGCAGTGTGTTGAATTAAAATTTCTATTAAATTTCATCCGAAATCAAATTTTAAAGTTTCTACAGATTCACCTCACTTGTGTCAAAAATTAAATTAATCTTCGGATAAAATTTAACGCATTTCAACCCAATTCCCATTACAAGGCTTAAACAACAGGTATAGATAGCTTTTGAAAATTTAGAAAATATTAACCCAAAATTTAAAAAATCATGTGTTCTCAGTAATTCTCACTTTTTAACATTTCTTTCGTTGAAAGGTACCAATATGTTTGTTAGCCACGAGAGCAAGCTTGTGAGACTCACTCGTGTAAATTTTATTTTTTTTTTATTTTTAGTATAATTAATGTCTTAAATAAGCCATGAATTTAAACGTTTCACCATTATAAAAAAAAATGCATGTACCTATTTCAAATACGTTTTAATGGCTTTTAGCCCAAGCAACGTTATGTTCAACAATCTCACTTGTACACTACTTACATAATTTTTTTTTCGTTTTTAGATTTATTTAACGTCTATAAAGCTAGCATATACACATTAGCATAATCAATTAAACCATAACTAGAATTTTGTGCTCTTTTTGTGCTATTTATGTGTGGAAGTCTCGATTTTTGTGCTAGCATAGTTTTTGTTTTATGTAAATCGATGCTACCTTAATATTAAGCTAGCAAAACTTCTAAACTGCTCAACATAATCAATTGAAATAAAAACTGTATAAGTCTGTGCTATTATTGTGTGGCAGTCCCGATTTTTGTAGCAAAACTACTAAACCGCCCAGCATAAAAACTAAAATTATATAAAAAAAATAGCACAAAAAGAGCACAAAATTCTAGTTATGGTTTCAATTGATTATGCTAATGTGTACATATACTTATGCTAGCTTTATTGACGTTTAGATTTATGTCGTTCTTTTTAGTGCAGTTTTTAAAAATACATTACATAGGTACATTCCTACATAGAATATATTCTAATAAGCAATATTGAGCATATAATTACTTACTTATAATTCATATAATTACTTGTTAAGGGCATATAATTGATTTTTAAGGGCAAATTATAAGCGCTTAAAACTGTTTTGAGGGCATATTTTTGTTTATCCTAATAGTTTTATGAGTTTTGATATCAGATTTAAAAAAAGAAACGATTTTTTTGGTTGAATAGAAAAGTATGATGGGGTTAGTTAAAGAAAATTAACAAGATTTATATTTTGCCAAATGGAAAGTGACATTAAATACTAGAAACTTCAGAACCTATAATGGTGTCTGAAACAGCTTATTACGTTTTAATTCATTTGTAAAGATTGTAAAGATTATTCATATGTTTTGTTTATCTAGCAAAATAAAGTCATTTTCAATGTCCCCATGGTTACTCAATGAGTGAAATCTGTAAATTTTTTTGGCACGAAGGGGTTAAGATTACTTAAAACCTTTATGAGCTGAGATCTCATTTAAAATTTTTTTTTAGCATGAAGGTGGTAAGTGCAAACTTACCTTTTAATTTTATACCCCAAGAGCACCGTTAGTTCTATGAAAAGCTATATCTGAGATTCTGGACAACAAAAAGAAGCCTAAAACCAAACATTAAAAAAGCCAACTGTCACTTAACTCCTTTTTCAGAAAAAAACAATAAACTCATTTTTGCATAAAAGTGTCAAGTGCAGATTTGTTTTTTAAACACACCTTTTTCATGAATTTAAATAAAATTTGTTGATATACAAAAAAATTTTACATTTTTGTCGTTTTTTATGTTCTTTTTATAAGTTTCTGTCACTTTCAGAAAAAAAAAGGTAAAAACGTAAAACTTTAAACGCTTATATCTCAAAACTTGAAAAATGTCACTTGACCCCTCCTAGACGCTTCAATTATTGTTTTCAATATTAAAGAAAAAATCCCCTAAAGAAGTCGTAAAAATCGACGAAACGTTGGGAAAGAAGATGAAATAAGTTTGTTTTATTTGCATCCTGAAAAAAAAAACAAAAATTGACCAAAAAAGCTACACAAGTTAATCAAATTTTCATTCATTTAAGGTCCTATAAAATTTTGACTAATTTTGGATCGCTGAAAACGAAAATAACATTCATTAAAATTTCACTCAAATTTGGGTGATATTATGTCTAAACTCAAATTAAATAGAATATGTTGTCACACATCACCCAATGTCGCCAGACAGGCGCCACGCAACTCAGTTGCTTTATTAGTATGTAAAGTCACAGGGCAGGCAGCAGCATGTTTACATTGATTTTCTTGGACAACAGTAGTTTTTTAAATAAATAAAAATATTAATGAATTTAAGTCCAAAGTCGTTTTGGACTATTGCACTCTTCTTTAAATTGTTATAAAGTCCAAAATTTACTTTTGAGCTTAATTGCATTGGGCTTTATTTTACTTTGGCACCTATTAAACCGTGTTCGTTCAGTAAAAATATTCACAAAATGTTTGTCTATGTGAAATTTGCTGAAATTTGGGCCTTATTTAGCTATAATGCAAATTTCAGCATTCATAAAAAAAATAGGCTGGTTTGACCCATACGGATAACTTCCCATTGGTTCTCTTGAAACTCTACACCCGATGTTATTTTTTTATAAAAAAAAATCACCAATTTAAATCTTCGAAAAACTTATCAGTCTGTTTACTCTAAATACATATATGCGACACGAAAAATTTCAACAATTTTTAGCAGTTTGTTTTGTAGTCTTTTTGGCTTAGAAAAAAACCGTCAATTGAATTTTTGTACAAACTCTACCAATTATCAACTATAACTTTGTGGGTTAAATAAAATTAACCCGAAGTTAATATCTTTGTAAGTTCTCAAGATATTCGATATTTTTTTACAATTTTAAATGTTTTTTTTTTGTAATTAAAAAGAAAAAAAACTGTGTGTTGATTTTTTTTATGTATTACCAATTTTTCACTACGTCATTATGCATAGAATGAAACCAGCACGAAGTCGATAGAATTATTTGTTTGTAGAGATATTCGCGAAACAAGCCAAACAATAACTTTTTTTTTTTAATTACTGTAATAAAAAAAAACCGCCATTGAATTTTTCTGAAAATCCTTTCTACACGTTATGGCCTTATTATCTGTAAAATAAAATTTATTTTAAGTCGATATCTCTATGCGTTCTCGAAGTATCGTCGGCGAAAAAAAGCTTCCGAACGTA
Organism: Epistrophella euchroma; assembly: GCA_947049315.1. Classification (NCBI taxonomy): domain Eukaryota; kingdom Metazoa; phylum Arthropoda; class Insecta; order Diptera; family Syrphidae; genus Epistrophella; species Epistrophella euchroma. The sequence goes on from OX346248.1 coordinate 43,715,127, forward strand.
CGAACGTACATGGTACACAGACATCTCTCTAAAAACAATGTAATTCGACTCCCGAGATCTCGAAACGTCGAGAAATGTCAAAATTTTCAATTTAACAAAACAGACCGATTACAATAACTTCCAATGGGAAGTTAATAAATTTGATGGCAAAACAGCTCATGAAGATCTAGGGCCTTGTGACTTACAAACTCTCAACCATTCGTGAGTGCATGTCTGCAGGAATGGAGGGGACCTACAATTTCTTGCCGAATCCAAACGGATAATGTGAGCGGGACTTTTCTATGATAAAACATACTCTTGGAGGTTTTGTCAATTCATCGCAAGAGGCCAGTAGCCGTTTTATTTTAAAAATTATTATGTGGCGAGGCTGTGTTTAACCTAGACCTCCGACATGACAGTCCATCTCCATCGCACTAACCATCACGCCACGGCTGCTACAAATTTCAGCATTCAACATTAATAAAAATACTGTTATACTGAAAGCTGACAAAAAGTCCAATTGTTTTCAATGCTTCCTTTCTTCCTTTACATTTACATAAAAAAAAAAACTAAAATACCATTATTTGTTAAATAAATTAAAGGACCTTGTCTGTCTACTCAAATACCATACCACTCATTAAACACACTTTATTATCCTCATTATTTTGATGGTTGATTATGTCCCAAGTTGATCGAGTAGATTTTTCAAATGGCACCACACATAACAGACACAACATTATTCCCCAAGTCAGTCATATTATTGCCGCATGAAATGAATGTGCTGTGCTGTGCGTTCTCATTTTATTTTATCAATCAAGGAATTTTTATGTTACAAAAGTTGATTTTATGGTTTTCTCTCATTTCATCTCATTTCAGGAAAAAACATGGTGACGGCTATGACTTTGATGGTCCTGGCATGGTTCTGGCACATGCATTCTATCCGGGTGAAGGTCGTGGCGGTGATGCACATTTCGACGAAGAGGAGAGTTGGCTTCTAAATGGGTCCCCAGAAGATGAGGGTGAGTTTTTTTTATATAGTATGTATTCAGTTTTAGTCATACATTTAAGACCATATGGAAAGCTATAAAGTTTAAAGCATGATTAGCATTCTTTAATGTCCTCGATATGATTTGGTGGGATGTCATTTATTGTGCAAACACGCGCTTAGTTTTTCTTTTGTGATAGGCAATAATGGTGGGGGAAATGAATGAACTTTCTCATTGATATAATCCTAAAGTAATTTATCAGAGGACTTTGGAACTCAAGGACTTTTTGTGTTCATCCATTAGTTGTAAGTGAGCTATGCTTTCACAGCTCGATTATCTATTTAGTCCTCAAAAGTACATTAAAAAAAAAAAGCGCAACTCTCGGGATCAATCCAGAATTTGAATCTATTTGGGCGTGGCAACATTTTGTGTCTATCAGAACTTACACTTTTCATAGTATCCAAACAAACCAGCTAGGATGGACGGAAAGATGAACGATTAAGTGTAATCAATCATTGATGAGGAGAATGTGACTGAAGCTACGAATAAAAATTAATTGATATTGATTGGTTTGACTCCTCCTTTCCATGAAAATACATACATACATATGTATCTCATCTCATGGACTGAATTTAGTTTTTAATCAAAAGTTAAATGTAGCAGTTGTGTTAATTTATCATCATGATGAAGCAAAGTAAAGTGCAATTTTTCAAGCACATCTGATAATAGAACGTAACGTGGGAATGGGAAGGCGAAGTTTTTTATGGTCATATAAAAAAATAGAAAAACGATGTTGAGGTTGAGCTATGAAAGATGAATTTCTTCGATTTTCAAAAAGCTATTTAGGTTTATTATGATGAATTTGTTTTACGATTAATAAAAACATTTTACATTTTTTTTTCTCGTTATATGTATTGGTATGTTTATATGTTTGTAGGTATGCGTCCTATAAGGAAATGTTGTGTAGAGATTGTTAACATAATTTGAGGTGGAGATGCTAGTCAAACATACCTATAAATAATTTTACGATGATTGAGAAGATGAAAATTTTGTCCTTCACCTTATCAGAACCTTTACATTTTAATCTAAAGTTTTACCGAAGTAAAGAAGTCTGGCTCTAAAATGTACGACGGGAAACTTCAGAACAGTTTTGATTTGACTTTAAAAAAATGTGTACATAAACAAATTAACGCACGACGAACATAATTGCTTTTAACATATTTTTGTTTGTATACAAGAATTTAAATGCTGTTAAATATGCGATGTCCCTTACTGCCTTACATATTTTAGATGAATTAAGATTATATTTATCAATGTATAATGACATAATTTGTCTACGAATTCGTTAGAAATAATGACGCAAAATTTTAAACATTTAAAACCTACTCTAAATCACTTTTAAAATGGGAGTCGACTCTAAAATCTATTTTTATAGCGAGAGCTGACTCTTTGGTTATTTTAAACTAAAAAATAAATTTGGTGGCACAACGAATCATGAAGAACCAGGGCCTAGTGACTTACAACTCTCAACCATTCCAGTGTGCGTGTCTGCAGGACTGGAGAGGAACTACAGTTTGTGACACTAAATTTTTTTCTAGGACCAAAAATACGGAATTTATAAGCGGAAATCAAAATAAGCGTTAAAATCAAGATGGCGGTAAAACGGCAGAATGTGCAACTCTGAAGAAAGCGGTTTTGTGCTCGTGAACTAATGCAATTTCGAATATCGAAGTCAAAAAGCGTCTCGGAATTATTTCCCAGTAAAAGTCTAAAGCGGGCCATACATACAACACAAGTGTGTGCACCGGTGTCATGACACCAGTGTGGCCTTCCGCCATACACGCAACACATTTAGTAACACCGACACAAAAAATCAAAAGATTTTGATTTTCTTGACACCGTGTTCGACACCGAAATCGGTGTAGACACTTGCCCATACACACACCACATTTGAGTACACCGACACCAGTGTCAACACAAGTGTTGTGTGTATGGGCCGCTTATGTGCCTCGTAGGTACTAAGTGCGCAGACGCACCTATGTATGCTGCACTATCCTACGTCCCCACTGAATAGAAGGGGTAGTTTTTTTCTATTGTAGAGACTTAAAAATAAAAACCTTCGGAAAACAAATTAGAAACTTATAAAATATACACTATTCGATTCTTTTTTTTGTTAATAATTACGAAAAATGCATCAAATTGTAAGAAATTATGTAATTAACAAACGCTTGTCACTTTTTTACGCTAAGATATACTGTAGCCAAGATATTCACCAAAAACTATAAAATTATGTTTGCGGGGGTACACCGATGCACTCATGTTCGTTAATGGATTGCTCGGCTCTCGTTTGTTGTATAGGGCTCAATTTTTTTTTGAATTGTAGAAAATGACAAGGGCTACAAAATAAGAAAAAAAAAGTTTACCTTTAGATGAGTTTTTTTTCTTAATAATTGTGAGAAAGTGCATTTTTAACAAAAAAAAATATTTAAATTAACTGTATCTTTTTTTTATTAATTTAAACAAATAAAATTTACAACAAAATGGTAGCTAATATTATTACCCACATTTGGGTGCTCCATTTTTTACTGTGCGACATACTGGAGCCGAGATATTTCAAAAAAAAAATGCCAAAAATTACGTTTTTACTAGAGCTGTGTAAATCGTTTATTTCAAATGATCGAATCGTTCAAGATCGATTACCAAAATGATCCGATCATTTAAATTAATCGATCATTTCCATTTAACTCAATTCAGTATTTCATACTGTTCCGATTCGATTTTTGATTTCGATTTCGATGAAATTCAATCTCTGAATCAAACGAATTCAATTATGTACCGATTTTGATCGAATCCAGTGAGAGAGTTCCTTAATCCTCAGTCCTCACCGATCTGATGACCTCTAGGTCAGTATAAGGGACCGAAATTAATAAAAATAAGTTTTTTGCAAATATCTCAGGAACAGTTTGTGCTAGAGAAAAATTTTATTCTACAATCTTGTAGCTGACGCAATTTCCCACAAAAATTAACCTTATTATTTTTTTCGTAGCATTAACCCTTAAAAAGTTACAGCAAATTGAAAAGTCAAGAAGTCTCATAAAAGGGGCCAAAATTCATGAAAATGTGCTGTAACTTTTAAACGGTTAATGCTACAAAAAAAATTATATATACCATTTTTGTGGGAAATCGCCTCAGCTAAAAGATTGTGGAATAAATTGATCGGATCAAAGAAATCGAATCGTTCATGATTGACACAGCCCTAGTTTTTACCAATATCTAAAAACAGTTGTCAAGTGGTGAAAATTTGGTTTTAAGCTTTTTTTATGTGTCCCTACCGATCTATGAAAAAAACAGACCATGCCTTTGCGCGCAAGGTCAAAAGATGCTTTTACTGGACTATTATGAATAAAATTTATCCTCTGGGTTTAGACCAAATTGGAAACATAATTCGTTGTTATTGGTATAAAGGTTTTTGCAATATCCTTATTTGTTTATTATTACTAAGGCCAAATTACATTAAGTTAAAGTTTCAAATTCTTAGCCTCTTAAACTGTGAAATTTAGAACATTTTACTTAATTAGCCAAACCATAAACGTTGTATCGAATGATTAATATCTGCCAACTAAAATAGATGAAAAACAATTGATTTTACTTATATTTATCTATGAATTACGTTTACACTTTTTATAAACTTTTAAACCCGCTATAATTTGATCTATCATTCATCGAACTTCCGTATTTAAAAAGGTATACAAAATCCCTTGCTATACATACATTCTATTTATATTTTATGATATTCGAAAAATCTGTAAATATCTACTAAATTCAGTTCAACAACCAAAATGTATGTATATGCAGTCAAGCTTAATTGAATTACCTACGTCCAGCGAGTGTCTGGTTAATTGAATTTTTGCAAAAGCTTATCTATCATTGGAATCGCAATCATCATATTCCAACGCAACGCAACGTTATAATTACTTTTTACATTGACCATATGGTGTGGTGAAGCCGCTCTTAGTTCTGTTTTATACCATTTTGCTCTGAGTACAGACTACAGAGGCAGTCGATACATTGGTCGTATACTGACAGAAAAACCAAGGCGTCTGTTAAACAAAAAATATTGAAAAAAAAACTTGGAAATACTTCACAAATAAAAAATCATACATATACACGAAACCGAAGACATGGCATGTATAAGCTATTAGTTACAATTTTGTTGTAACGAGTAAAAAACTAAACATAAAAAAAAAACTTCTGCAGTTTTGAAAAAAAAAAAAAAAAAACTTGCCTGTTGCGTAATATGCGTAATGGTTAGTCCCCTTTCACACGAAGATACTAGTTTCTGGAGATTTTTTGACGTTTTTTTTTAAATCTCCTTAACAATCTCTTGTACCTTTCACACGCAAGCAACAAAACCTGAAGAGATTTGCTTATTTTCCTTTAAAACTACCTTGGTTGAACGCACACAAACGTACTGTGAGGAGGAACGTCAAAAAAATCTCCTGAATTTGTTGACCGGGGAGATTTTGGTTACCCATCTTTCTTCCTGCCCTTCTCGCCCATGAACTGATTGTTGCTGGAAACTCAGTTGCCTTGTGTGAAAGGTGACTTAGTGCGTTGGACTATCTGGCATAATAGGTCTGGGTTCAATTCCCAGTATTTTGCATATGAAAACAAATTTGTTTTTCAGGGCTGCTGCCTCGTGCGAGGAAGTGACAAATCCTACATGAGTATCTCTTGCCATGAAAAAGTGCTTCTCTTTTTAGCCCTTGTAGGTCCCCTCCTTTCCTGCGTAACAGCACTCACACAGGAATATTCGAGAGTTGTAAAGCCGGAACAACATTTATCTCAAGTTGTGTGTTGTGGAGTCGTGTGTTGCCATTGCCATCACACCTATGCCTACAGACATATTTGTCTCGCGTGATGTGTGGGTGTTGTATTTGTGTCGAAATCTATTTTTTTACGATTGCGCCATGCCATGCTATGTTGCAGACATTTTTTTAGGGTGCAGGAAAGAGATAACAATTTTCTACAAAACAGAATAATTAAAAATCAAAAATATCAAATTGTAACACAGCACAGCACGCTTGATTCATGTGCACAGTCCACAACACACCACACGAGACATTCGTGGTTCTGACTTAAGTCACTGCGCCCTGGTTCTTCACGATCTTTTGCTCCACCAAGTTTATTTTTTGATTCATAATGATTCTTTTACTATGTTTCCAAAATTTGGATATAACTTTAGTGACCAGAACTTTTTAAAACCAATGAGAGAAATATACTATTTTTTTTTTTTTGCGACAGATCTCTTTTTACTAACACAACTTTATACATACACCAGTGCTAGTGCAATTGACAGCTATTAGTTTGACCACTAGCAGCTCGCCACGAAAAAAATCCAATTTCGGGCAGAAATCTGAATTTACCAAAAGAAAACCCCATTATGTTGAATAACAAATAAGGAACGCCAAAATGAAATGACAATTGGCTTTCTTTAAGGAGTTTTCATGTGGTATCACACAGGCCACTGGTTGGCCTATGTTGGTCGGTTACGACAGCCACTTCAACCTAACCTAACCTAAGGAGTTTTCCATTGGTTAAATCAGATTGTGTTGCCCATTGGAAGGCGAAAATTGTCAAAATCCCTGTTTTGAAAAATCTGGATCGACAAAAAAAATTGATTTTTTTACCATTGGAAAACATTAAAAAAAAAAAGGTCTACACTGCATGGGCATTATTTGTGAAATATTTGTTATTACAGGGAGACTGAAAAACCTTGAATTTCAAGCAGGACAAAATTTTTGTATGGATCTCTAGGAGGGATCAGTGTGAGTGTAAAAACAAGTTTTCGGGGTTGAACTCCCCCACTATTAGGCCACCATTTTGGAAAAGGGGGCGTAAAAAGTTCTTCGCGATATATTGAGAACCATACATCGCAGAAACAAAATTTTACCACATTTGTGTAGAGAATTAAATTCTCTACATTTTATGTTATCACACTTTTTATCGTAAAATTGAAAACAAAAAAGTTATAACCAAAAAAAGATGACCATTCTAAGAAATTTATCTTAAAGAGTTAAAGAGGATATAAAATAAATAAAAGAAGAAGATAATGATACTTTTCTTGGCAATGGTCATCTTTTTTTGATTATAACTTATTTGTTTTCATTTTTACGATAAAAAGTGTGATAACATAAATTGTAGAGAATTTAATTCTCGATGTGCGATGTATGGCTCTGAAGATATCGCGAAGAACTTTTTACGCCCCCCCCCCCCCCCCCTTTTCCAAAATGCCGGCCGAATGGGGGGCTTCCAACCCCGCAAACTCGTTTTTACACTAACACTGATCCCTCCTTTCAGATCAATCAAAAAAATTTGTCCTGTACAAAATGCAAGGTTCGGCCAAAATTTTGTAATATTTCAATGGACTATTATGGCAATTTAGCTTTTGAAATTTTGCAATTTAAATTTTTTTTGTGAGGCTTTGCGGGACAAATCTGTAAATGCGGGATATTTTGCTGGACAATCGATGATGCGGGACAGCCATGTGAAATAATAGGGCTCTTTTTTTTTTTAGAACCGTACATATAAGTATGTATATCAGTTTTTTGGGTTCACTTCTCGATGCCAATTAATTCAACAAAATGGTTAATTAACTTGGTTGTGTACCTACTTGCTTATGTTTTGATGATGGCGTAGATTAATTCGTTGCATTATGGCTGAAGGTGCGTGTATCTGTAGCGTAGCGCGTTTATGAAATTTTTGGTTCCTGTTTCCTGTGCTTTGTTTTGGGTTAGTCCAGTATTGACGCAACATAAAGCAGCACCGAAAAATACTGCACTAGCCAATAAAGTGTTATTGATTTTTATATGTTTGCGTATAGAACATGACCCTGTTCAAAGTTAACCTAATCGCCTGCCGCTGTTGAGGGTTTTGTATCTAGATTTCAAGCATAGACAAATTATTTGCCAGGAATATGCGTGGGGATTAACTTGATTAGAGAATTATAATTTTTGGATAAGTTTCTGTAGGTCTAGGTACCTCTATTATAATATTTGATGCAAATGTTGATGGGATGTAAACCTTTGAATAGATTCGTGTTTATAATATTAGATTAACGAACGACGGTATACGAGTAGATTTTCCTTAATCCTTTGTTCTGAAAATAGCTTTTGCCTCACATTTCTTTTTCTAGTAAAAGAACTAGCATTTAAAATTCCTTAACTAATGCTTTTTTTGTTTTCTTTTTCAGGAACAAACCTAATGGGTGTGGCAGTTCATGAATTTGGCCATTCGCTTGGCTTGGGTCATTCATCTGTGGAAAATGCAATTATGTATCCTTGGTATCATGGCTATCAAACCAACGGCGGTCTACCAGACGATGATCGATTAGCGATCCAGAACCTTTATGGATTTAGAGATAAACAATGGGGCCCATTCAATCCATCACATCACACAACAACTACGACTACTACAACAACAACAACAACAACTCGGAGGCCAATAGTATACTATCCAGATAAAAGACCAACCTATCCACACTATCCAAGAAAAAATCCTGATTACCGTCCACATTATCCACAATACAATCCAAACGACCCTCGATACTCGACAAATAATACTCCCTACAGCCCCAATGACCCCCGATACCCTTATTCGAAACCAACTGGACATTCCCCCCCACGAACACGACCAGTGAACGAAATACCCACTCGAACTCCTTCAACACGAACACCATCACCAAGAACTGAAAATCATCGTCCAAAAACTCGTCCTCACTATGCAGGATCTACACACACACCCCGACATAAACACCGACCAACTGTGCCCGATAGTTGTAAAACTTCTTATGATGCTATTTCTATGCTCCGAAGGGAGCTATTTATTTTTAAGGATCAAGTAATAAGAATAACATAATTATTAGTGCTTGAATTAGTTTTAAATAAAATTTTAATCTTTTTGTAGTATTTATGGCGAATTGGTGACAAAGGGCTGTATTCAGGATATCCAAACGAAATTCGAAGAATTTGGAGTAAAATTCCGGAAAACTTTTCAAAAATCGATGCAGTATATGAGAATGCACAGGGAAAGATTGTCTTTTTCATAGGTAAGTTATGAAAACCTTTTTAACAAAACCATCAAAAACTTATATATGTCATTTACTTTCAGGTCGTCTAGTTTATGCTTTTAGTTCCACGGAATTAGAATATGGTTATCCGAGGCCTTTAACTGATCTCGGCCTTCCAAGCTACGTTGATCGAATTGACGCAGCACTTATTTGGGGTCACAACAATCGAACATACCTCTATAGCGGCACCCTCTACTGGCGCTTCGACGAAGAGTTTGGCAAAGTAGAATTAGATTATCCACGTGACATGTCCATTTGGGATGGAATTGGCTATTACATTGACGCAGGTTTTCAATACACAAATGGAAAGACTTACTTCTTCAAAGGTCTTCAATATTGGGAATTCGATGACAATAGAATGCGTGTGGCTCACTATAGGCCAAAACTATCTGCTCACAAATGGATGAATTGTCCAAAAATTGAATCGAATGAAATCGATCAGAATCCATTTTTCAATTCACCATTGGTATCGGAAAGAACTGTTCCTGTTTCAAAAGCTTCCTCGTCGTGGCGAGTTTCGTGGAAATTTTCTATTTTAGGATTGATAAGTCTATTATTGATGTAAATTTAGTTAATCAAACAGCTTGTAGTTTTATAGTTTGTAGGTGCTTATTTAAATTGTTTCTATGAAGGCGTGGTTTGTTGTTGGGTTTCGTTAATTCTTACTCAAATATTAAAGCATTTTTGACTGGTCATCCTGAAGATAAAAGAACCCTTCTAAAAGTGGCATTCAATTTTCAACTTGTTACGGTTAGGGTGTGAATGCTTCAGGTTTTGAACTGTATTTCTGAGTTGCATTGGATGACCAGTCAAAAATGCATTTAGCTTAGGTACACTATATACCTAAACTTTATCTAACTCGCATTAAAACATTGGCCGCGTTCAATCAGATCTGGATTTTGCGGCAGATCTACCCCTCTTTTTACTAACACAACTATACACCAGTACAATTGACAGCTACCAGACACGAATACACACTAATACTATGACAAAAAAAAAATAAATCTGAAATCGTCAGGAAAAAAAAACGAATTTTAGGCAAAAATCTGAATTTACGAAAGGAAAACCCCATGAAATAAGAAAATTATTTCTGAAAATTCAGATGACAGTTGTTTGTGGTGGGGGAAGTGTAAAAAGAGCTGAAGTGCTCCACATAAAAGTTGAACTTTATAATTTGGGCTTATAAGTTCTTATAATTAAATTGTAATTATTGCTTATTTAAATAAAAGAACTTTCTGTTAATTGTTTAGTGACGCTTTGGATAACAGGAATGATTTGTATTCAAATAATTCTCCATCCATTCCACATAATTCATTGAAGTTAAAACAAATTTACTGCATAATAAAAAACAATTTTAATAAAATTTAGTGTTGCTAATCTTTTTACATAAAATTTCATCTAAAAAGCTCTTAAAAATTATCAATTTACGAATATATAAAGTTCTCTTCTATGCATATTCTATAAGTAAATACAGGAATTTGACACAATGGCTTTTGATTGAAATTTCAGATTTCCTATTGAACGCGGCCATTGAACTAATCTTACCGTTAAAATTGATCATATCGTTGTCGTTCTTTAAAAACTCCCTAAGTCCATTTCTTAAGAAACTGAAGAACCTTTCATAAACACGGCATAGTTAATTAAATACCAAAATTTAACTTTTGTAAAAAGTACACAACTCTTTTGCTACATTTATTCTAAATATAAAATTTATCAAACTCAAAAATTTTCAAGTTATTGTTAGTAAAATTCCATAACAAATGTCAATGTTGCAAAATTTAAAAAAATGGACTTAGGGAGTTTTCATAGAACGACGACGTATAATAATTAAGAAAACAAAATTAGTGCTTGCAATTAATATAAGGTGTTTTTGTTTTAAACAAAAAAACTTGAAGAAGTTTCGATCAAAATTAATTTTCAAATTGTAGGCGAGATGTGAATTTAAATCAAATAAGATTTTATTTTCAGAATTTACCGAGTCCTTGTATTAAAGTATCTACGACCCACTTTATTTTTAGTTCCTAAAAAATCCCTATTGATTATTTTTATTTTGATCTTTCTTTGCGGATGTGCCTTAATTTTTACAATTTCTTTTCACTAATTTTCATGAAATTCTTTAAAAAACAAAAAGAAAGCCTTTACCAAATTTGCCTCTATATAGCCATCTTTATTAGTGCCTTATAACATCAGAAAAAAAAAACTGCAGCTAGGAAATTACACCAAAGTTCGATTACCACTGCTTTGCGAAAAAAAAAAATTAAATAAAATTCACAAAATGCCTTTTGCTGTAAATGCATACAATTTTATTTATAAATATATTTTATTAAAACTCCATCACCGAAGACAACTTCCATTACCCGTCTACATTTAAGAATAGTTTTAAGATTATGAATGTAATATAAGATTTAGCCGTAACACAGCCATTTTGTTTTGTTAAGTTAATGTGATACTATGTTAATGCCGAAAAAAAATAAATGTATAAATTCATTAACGAGATATATTTACTCGAAACTAAATAAACGAAGAAGAAAAATCCATTGTAATTAAATTAATTTTTAATCAAATTGTTTAAGAACATAAAACTAAACATAATTTCACAATCAGTTCATTTTAAGAATGTAAGTAATTTTTTATTTTTATATTTAAACAAAAATTATAACTGTCTTAAATCACGAGATAAAAATAAGTGACTAGAAGAAAAAAACAGTTATGAAGTTTATAGCATTATTTAACATTATGAACAAATTGTAATTATTTAAAATTAATAAAACAATTCTAAACAAATATATTGTGTCTTGTTTAATTTATTTTAGAAACACTTGTTTAAGGAATTAATATTTTTTTTTTGTATCTTAGTGGAATCATTTATGATTAGGTTTGGTTGAAGTGGCTGCCAGCAGGAATACTGATAAACAGACCATTAGTTGGTTTATTGTAATACCAGGGGTGGAATTGCGTAAGGCGATAGTTGATTTTCACTGTTGTCAATTTTGATTATAAACTTTTCTTTGTTCTGTGTAGCAATCGCTAAAAATTTACGATTTTTCAAGAATCTGTAATATATACTAAGAGGTTATGTGTTGAAAATAATTTACTAATGATTATTCATAGAAAGTCTCGTAGGTACATTCGGTTAGGAAGTTCCATAACAACATTTATTTTTATTTAAGCTTAATACAAGCAAAACTTAAAAATTTGATGGCACAACAGCTCATGAAGAACTAGGGCCTAGTGACTTACAACTCTCAACCATTCCTGTGTGCGTGTCTGCAGGAATGGAGGGGACCTACAGTTTATTGCCGAATCCGAACGGCTAACGAGCGGCACTTTTCTGTGACAGGAGATACTCTTGGAGGATTTGTCAATTCCTCGCAAGAGGCAGTAGCCGTTTTTTCTTTTAAATAAATAGGTGGCGAGGCTGGGGATCGAACCTTAGACCTCCGGCATGACAGTCCATCGCACTAACCATCACGCCACGGCTACTACTAAAAAACTAAACATAGTATTTCTTAAAATCTACTTGATTAAAAGATGGTAGGGGGAGTAAAGTGTTAAGAAAGGATGGACCTAAGGATGGCTTGTTTTAGAAAGGGCGTACTTATGTTGAGGTTGAAGGTATTTAAGTTGATAGCTTTACGTTGCATTCGAGTCAAAGGTTCGTTTAGGCCGTAATCAGTGCGGTGGTAGGCGACAAGGAAGAAAGGAACAGATCTCAGATGACGAGGGTTCGGAGACAGAGAGATTTTTTGACGTAAATCAGGGCAATCTATTACGCCATTCAATAATTGGTGAACAAAGAGAATGTCAGCGATGTCTCGGCGCAATTCGAGGGTTTGTAGGTTTAAAAGTTTAAGTCGGTCAGCTTAAGAGGGAAGGTTATAAGGATCATCCCAGCCAAGACTCCGCAGAGCGAAGCGTACAAATCTGCGCTGGACGGCTTCAATTCGTTCAATGTGAACTTGATGATATGGTGACCAGACCTGGGAGGCATATTCAAGGAGTGGTCTTACAAAGGTCATATAAAGAGATTTTGTAACGTAGGGACAAGAGAATTCTTTTGACCAGCGTTTTATAAAGCCGAGAGCTGAGTTGGCTTTGCTTATGATGCTGTCGTAGTGGGAGCGAAAATTAAATTGAGTGTCACAAATGACTCCCAGATCACGAATAGAGGTTACGACAAGAACGGGCTCACCATTAATGGAGTATTGCCTTTGTGGTAGAGGAGGACGCTTACGAGAGAATGTTATGCCTTGACATTTCTTAATGTTAAGTTCAAGAAAGTTTTTCTGACACCAAATATAAAATTTATTTAAGTCTGATTGTAATAAAAGCATATCTTCAGGGGATGAAATTTGTTTCGAAATCCTCATATCGTCAGCATAGATTTCCAAATCAGAATTAAGTAAAATCAGTTCAACATCATTTATAGTCAGAACAAATAAAAGAGGCTTCCCTGAGGTACCTACTCCAGACAGTGCGTGAATAGGTTTGGAGACACTTGATCTGAAAAGTACACGATACTGACGATCAATTAAATAAGATTGAATCCAGGATACAAACAAACGAGGGAAACCAAGCTTTTTTAGTTAAAGAGAGAATGATTTTGTGGGATATTTTATCGAAGGCCTTACTAAAATCGGTTGCAATGACATCTACTTCTGTACCATTTTCTAGCGCATACAGTGTATTTGACACGAATTCAGTAAGGTTAGTGGTTGTTAATCGCCCTTTCAAAAACCCGTGTTGCTTGGGTGAAAAAATTGGTTTACAGAGAAGAAACAATGACTCATAAAGTATACTTTTGATATTTTAGTTTTTCTTCAATATTTAAATTTTAACGCCTTTTTTAGTATTCGGCGTTTGTTTATAGTACCGAATGTGGCCGCACAGTCCCAAGAGCGCTGCAATTTCTTGGAACATTATGACCAATCAACTATCGCCTTACGCGATTCCACCCCAGACTTTTTACGGAATCTATACTCACATCTCTATCTTTTAGATTCGGTATACTGATTTTGAGCTTCCTTTGTTTTTTGACATCAGAGATTGTTGTTAACAAACTTAGAATACAAACTAACTTTAAAGAATTTGCCAAAGCAGTTGTGGACTTATAATCTAATTATTGACCCACTTAATTCGGGACTTTTGGCCCATCAGTGTAATTTAAAAGTCCATATATTTAATTTTTGTGGACTTGTAATCCACCAAAGTGAGTCAAAAGTTTATTGTGGACAACTCTTCGCGCCAAGCAAGTGGGTGTAATTATTCTATTCTAATTTTATCTATATTATCGACTGCCCTAGTGAATGGCAAAATTTTCATGAATAGATGGTAAATTTAGAAAAAAGTCTTTCCGTCCGTCGGAGTGGAATTCTCCCCGATTTTCTACAAATCGGAGAATTTTGCTGATCGGAGAACTACCTCCCAGTAAAATATCTCCGAAATTGGAAATCGGAGAGAATTCCGCTCCGACGACGGTTACCTTGATAGGGCAGACTAGTCTGGCACTGGCCAGTTGCAAAAAATTGTCGTTTTATTTCTATGAGTCTTTTTCTACTTAGTCAATTTTATGAAAAATTTCCCCGCCCAATTAAACGGGGGGATATAGACTACCCCCTCCAAAGGATTTTTTTCTTCTTTTGACCCAACTTATTCGCTCTAGTATTTTTTATGCATCTTGTGCTAAGAACCATTTTTTTTTACTAAAAAAAAATTATACTACTTGTTGTTAAAATTTATTGTTGATTAATTTTGAATATCTGTTTTTTTTTTTTTTAACTGTTGGGTCTACACAGATGGTTCTAAGCTCAAATTGAAGAAAAATTAATTTATTTGTAATTGTAGAGCGAAGTTATAGTCGACTAATCCTTTGGGGTTAAAAAAGAAAAGAATGCTGCCTAGACTAGGGCTCGAACCCACACATCCAGGTTAGCAGTCAAGCACTACTTCCACTGCGCCGGGGCCACCCCCAAAACTGCTAATAACCGAAAAAAGCGCGAAAATTTACTGGACCATAAACAACTTAGTTTAAAAATAAAATAAAAGAAGAGATTTCTGGCTTTAACGAAAGATAGCATTTCGGCCGTTGTGTTTTAATTTTAATATTCTTTTTCTGTTTTAAGTAATATTTTTAGAAAATTGTTCCTCCCAAATTTTTTGATTTTCTCAAAAACTAAAAAAACACTTGAGATTCTGCTTTTCAGTGCTTAGCTAGAAATTGATAGGACCATCGAATATTAAAAACAAAAACGATATTTAATAACGTTAAATTTTGAACAAAATTAGTTTGAGTACAAGTTTTCATTATTTTTCCAAAATTTTGGGATAGAAAATTAATTTTTTCAAAAGCTGTATCAAATAATTTGAATTAAAAACATAATAAAAAAACTTTCCCAAAAACTAAAAGAATGCAAGTTGCATGCAAGTTTTTCATGAAAGTTGCATGCAAGTTTTTCATGCAAGTTTTTCGTGCAAGTTGCATGCAAGTTTTTCATGCAAGTTGCATGCAAGTTTTTCATGCAAGTTGCATGCAAGTTTTTCATGCAAGTTGCATGCAAGTTTTTCATTCAAGTTGCATGCAAGTTTTTCGTGCAAGTTGCATGCAAGTTTTTCATGCAAGTTGCATGCAAGTTTTTCATGCAAGTTGCATGCAAGTTTTTCATGCAAGTTGCATGCAAGTTTTTCATGCAAGTATTTCATGCAAGTTGCATGCAAGTTTTACATGCAAGTTTTTCATGCAAGTTTTTCATGCAAGTTGCATGCAAGTTTTTCATGCAAGTGTTTCATGCAAGTTGCATGCAAGTTTTTCATGCAAGTTGCATGCAAGTTTTACATGCAAGTTTTTCATGCAAGTTTTTCATGCAAGTTGCATGCAAGTTTTTCATGCAAGTTTTTCGTGCAAGTTGCATGCAAGTTTTTCATGCAAGTTGCATGCAAGTTTTTCATGCAAGTTTTTCATGCAAGTTGCATGCAAGTTTTTCATGCAGGTTGCATGCAAGTTTTTCATGCAAGTTGCATGCAAGTTTTTCATGCAAGTTGCATGCAAGTTTTTCATGCAAGTTGCATGCAAGTTTTTCATTCAAGTTGCATGCAAGTTTTTCGTGCAAGTTGCATGCAAGTTTTTCATGCAAGTTGCATGCAAGTTTTTCATGCAAGTTGCATGCAAGTTTTTCATGCAAGTTGCATGCAAGTTTTTCATGCAAGTATTTCATGCAAGTTGCATGCAAGTTTTACATGCAAGTTTTTCATGCAAGTTTTTCATGCAAGTTGCATGCAAGTTTTTCATGCAAGTTGCATGCAAGTTTTTCGTGCAAGTGGCATGCAAGTTTTTCATGCAAGTTGCATGCAAGTTTTTCATGCAGGTTGCATGCAAGTTTTTCATGCAAGTTTTTCGTGCAAGTTGCATGCAAGTTTTTCATGCAAGTTGCATGCAAGTTTTCCATGCAAGTTTTTCATGCAAGTTGCATGCAAGTTTTTCATGCAAGTTGCATGCAAGTTTTTCGTGCAAGTGGCATGCAAGTTTTTCATGCAAGTTGCATGCAAGTTTTTCATGCAGGTTGCATGCAAGTTTTTCATGCAAGTTTTTCGTGCAAGTTGCATGCAAGTTTTTCATGCAAGTTGCATGCAAGTTTTTCATGCAAGTTTTTTATGCAAGTTGCATGCAAGTTTTTCGTGCAAGTTGCATGCAAGTTTTTCATGCAAGTTGCATGCAAGTTTTTCATGCAAGTTGCATGCAAGTTTTTCATGCAAGTTGCATGCAAGTTTTTCATGCAAGTTGCATGCAAGTTTTTTATGCAAGTGTTTCATGCAAGTTGCATGCAAGTTTTTCATGCAAGTTTTTCATGCAAGTTTTTCATGCAAGTTGCATGCAAGTTTTTCATGCAAGTTGCATGCAAGTTTTCCATGCAAGTTTTTCATGCAAGTTGCATGCAAGTTTTTCATGCAAGTTGCATGCAAGTTTTTCGTGCAAGTGGCATGCAAGTTTTTCATGCAAGTTGCATGCAAGTTTTTCATGCAGGTTGCATGCAAGTTTTTCATGCAAGCTTTTCGTGCAAGTTGCATGCAAGTTTTTCATGCAAGTTGCATGCAAGTTTTTCATGCAAGTTTTTTATGCAAGTTGCATGCAAGTTTTTCGTGCAAGTTGCATGCAAGTTTTTCATGCAAGTTGCATGCAAGTTTTTCATGCAAGTTGCATGCAAGTTTTTCATGCAAGTTTTTCATGCAAGTTGCATGCAAGTTTTTCATGCAAGTTGCATGCAATTTTTTCATGCAAGTTTTTCATGCAAGTTACATGCAAGTTTTTCATTCAAGTTTTTCGTGCATGTTGCATGCAAGTTTTTCATGCAAGTTGCATGCAAGTTTTTCATGCAAGTTGCATGCAAGTTTTTCATGCAAGTTGCATGCAAGTTTTTCATGCAAGTTGCATGCAAGTTTTACATGCAAGTTTTTCATGCAAGTTGCATGCAAGTTTTTCATGCAAGTTGCATGCAAGTTTTACATGCAAGTTTTTCATGCAAGTTGCATGCAAGTTTTTCATGCAAGTTGCTTGCAATTTTTTCATGCAAGTTACATGCAAGTTTTTCGTGCAAGTTTCATGCAAGTTGCATGCAATTTTTTCATGCAAGTTACATGCAAGTTTTGCATGCAATTTTTTCATGCAAGTTTTTCATGCAAGTTTTTCATGCAAGTTTTTCGTGCAAGTTGCATGCAAGTTTTTCATGCAAGTTTTTCATTCAAGTTGCATGCAAGTTTTTCGTGCAAGTTCCATGCAAGTTTTTCATGCAAGTTGCATGCAAGTTTTTCATGCAGGTTGCATGCAAGTTTTTCATGCAAGTTGCATGCAAGTTTTTCATGCAGGTTGCATGCAAGTTTTTAATGCAAGTTGCATGCAAGTTTTTCATGCAAGTTGCATGCAAGTTTTTCATGCAAGTATTTCATGCAAGTTGCATGCAAGTTTTGCATGCAAGTTTTTCATGCAAGTTGCATGCAAGTTTTTCATGCAAGTTGCATGCAAGTTTTTCATGCAAGTGTTTCATGCAAGTTGCATGCAAGTTTTTCATGCAAGTTGCATGCAAGTTTTACATGCAAGTTTTTAATGCAAGTTTTTCATGCAAGTTTTTCATGCAAGTTGCATGCAAGTTTTTCATGCAAGTGGCATGCAAGTTTTCCATGCAAGTTTTTCATGCAAGTTGCATGCAAGTTTTTCATGCAAGTTGCATGCAAGTTGCATGCCAGTTTTTCGTGCAAGTGGCATGCAAGTTTTTCATGCAAGTTGCATGCAAGTTTTTCATGCAGGTTGCATGCAAGTTTTTCATGCAAGTTTTTCGTGCAAGTTGCATGCAAGTTTTTCATGCAAGTTGCATGCAAGTTTTTCATGCAAGTTTTTTATGCAAGTTGCATGCAAGTTTTTCGTGCAAGTTGCATGCAAGTTTTTCATGCAAGTTGCATGCAAGTTTTTCATGCAAGTTTTTCGTGCAAGTTGCATGCAAGTTTTTCGTGCAAGTTGCATGCAATTTTTTCATGCAAGTTTTTCATGCAAGTTACATGCAAGTTTTTCATTCAAGTTTTTCGTGCATGTTGCATGCAAGTTTTTCATGCAAGTTGCATGCAAGTTTTTCATGCAAGTTGCATGCAAGTTTTTCATGCAAGTTGCATGCAAGTTTTTCATGCAAGTTGCATGCAAGTCTTACATGCAAGTTTTTCATGCAAGTTGCATGCAAGTTTTTCATGCAAGTTGCATGCAAGTTTTACATGCAAGTTTTTCATGCAAGTTGCATGCAAGTTTTTCATGCAAGTTGCATGCAATTTTTTCATGCAAGTTACATGCAAGTTTTTCGTGCAAGTTGCATGCAGGTTGCATGCAATTTTTTCATGCATGTTTTTCATGCAAGTTACATGCAAGTTTTGCATGCAATTTTTTCATGCAAGTTTTTCATGCAAGTTACATGCAAGTTTTTCATGCAAGTTTTTTCGTGCAAGTTGCATGCAAGTTTTTCATGCAAGTTTTTCATGCAAGTTTTTCATGCAAGTTGCATGCAAGTTTTTCATGCAAGTTGCATGCAAGTTTTTCATGCAAGTTGCATGCAAGTTTTTCATGCAAGTTGCATGCAAGTTTTTCATGCAAGTTGCATGCAAGTTTTTCATGCAAGTTGCATGCAAGTTGCATGCAAGTTTTTCATGCAAGTTTTTCATGCAAGTTGCATGCAAGTTTTTCATGCAAGTTGCATGCAAGTTTTTCATGCAAGTTTTTTTCGTGCAAGTTGCATGCAAGTTTTTCATGCAAGTTGCATGCAATTTTTTCATGCAAGTTTTTCATGCAAGTTACATGCAAGTTTTTCATGCAAGTTTTTCGTGCAAGTTGCATGCAAGTTTTTCATGCAAGTTTTTCATGCAAGTTGCATGCAAGTTTTTCATGCAAGTTGCATGCAAGTTTTTCATGCAAGTTGCAAGCAAGTTTTTCATGCAAGTTGCATGCAAGTTTTTAATGCAAGTTGCATGCAAGTTTTTCATGCAAGTTGCATGCAAGTTTTTCATGCAAGTTGCATGCAAGTTTTTCATGCAAGTTGCATGCAAGTTTTTCATGCAAGTTGCATGCAAGTTTTTCATGCAAGTTGCAGCAAGTTTTTCATGCAAGTTGCATGCAAGTTTTTCATGCAAGTTGCATGCAAGTTTTTCATGCAAGTTGCATGCAAGTTGCATGCAAGTTTTTCATGCAAGTTTTTCATGCAAGTTGCATGCAAGTTTTTCATGCGAGTTTTTTTCGTGTAAGTTGCATGCAAGTTTTTCATGCAAGTTGCATGCAATTTTTTCATGCAAGTTTTTCATGCAAGTTACATGCAAATTTTTCATGCAAGTTTTTCGTGCAAGTTGCATGCAAGTTTTTCATGCAAGTTGCATGCAAGTTTTTCATGCAAGTTGCATGCAAGTTTTTCATGCAAGTTTTTCATGCAAGTTGCATGCAAGTTTTTCATGCAAGTTGCATGCAAGTTTTTCATGCAAGTTGCATGCAAGTTTTTTATGCAAGTTTTTCATGCAAGTTGCATGCAAGTTTTTCAAGCAAGTTGCATGCAATTTTTTCATGCAAGTTTTTCATGCAAGTTACATGCAAGTTTTTCATGCAAGTTTTTCGTGCAAGTTGCATGCAAGTTTTTCATGCAAGTTGCATGCAAGTTTTTCATGCAAGTTGCATGCAAGTTTTTCATGCAATTTGCATGCAAGTTTTTTTATTGGTATTCCGTAGCTAAAACCCCAGCGTTTTTCTCGCTCTTACATTCCACAATACGATCCGCCAAAAAAAACTGATATTGGAGCAGCAGTGACGACGAAGATGAAAAAAAGAAAGATTGGATACTGCAGAGGAGGTGGATTCCATCTAAAGCAATTCCTTTTCCATCCATAATTTTTCTCAGAACCTTTTAAAGTTTTTAGCGAGGTGTTCAATTAGGCGCCAGTTATAGCTATCATTGAAATTCATCATTGAAAATTTTAATGATTCATTTTTAGACGTTTAGGGTGCTAAATCTATGATTATTTTGATGTCAAAATAAAGCTTATGGCTTAATTAATAAATCCGGCCAAAAAAAAACTAAATTTGGCCCAACCTTTCTCATGAAATATCTTTTTATTTCAATGATCATTGATATAGTAGTGCAATCATTGAAATAATGAAAGTCAATTTGTGTTGAAGGTTGGGCCGAATTGAAAGTTTTTTTTTGGGCAGACAAATTTATTAAGGCATAGGCTTTATTTTGGCGTCAAAATATTTATAAATTTTACTTTCTAAACGTCTTGAAATTAATCATTAAAATTTTCAATGATGAATTTCAATGATAGCTATAACTGGCGCGTTAGGGGGCAGTTATAGCTATTATTGAAATTCATCATTGAAAATTTTTAATTTAGGGCACTTAAAAAGCAAAATCATTAATTATTTTGATGCCAATGTGAAGCTGAAGACTCAATTAATATTTATTGCGAAAAAAAATTCTTTTGGGTCCAACCTTCCATATAAATTGACTTTCTTTTTTTCAATGATTGCAATACCTTATCAATGATCATTGAAATAATAAAAGTCATTTCATGGGAAATGTTGGGCCGAAATGAAAAATTTTTGTGGCCAGATATATTAATAAAGTTAAAAGCTATATTTTGGCATCGAAATAATTATAGATTTTTCATCCTAAACATCTTAAAATGAATCATTAAAATCTTCAATGATGAGTTTCAATGATAGCTATAAGTGGCGCCTTAGGTGCCACTGTCGTTTGTTTTTTGGCGTTCAACGCCTTACACAATAAGGGTGATTGATTACAAAAGCTAATGATGTGCTGGGTTCCCCTGTTCGTCTGCGTTTGTGCGCCTGTGCTAGCACGCACTAACGCACTTAGACATTTACCGCCTATACGGGATGTCCCCTAATTCATGCAAAATATGTTGGGGTATGATTCCCGGGATCATTCTGAGGTGGAGGAGGCAATTTCTGAAAAATTGAATAAAAATGGAAAAAAATTAAAAATCAACGAAAGTAAATATACAATGATGTGCCATAGCTTTTTTGAAAGCTACTACTCCATTCTTTTATATGCTTTTTTTGCGTGAATAGTTTTCTATAAATCCAATTTCTAAGTAAAAATTGAAAAAAAAAAATTGATTTTGATTTCAAGATTTGTTCTTTAAAAATTTTGCGTAATCAAGTGCCAATATTTTTTGTTATATTCGGCCCTATCGAGTTAACCGTCGGATTATTGAATGCTCCTATTAATTCTCAAACCCGAAAAACAGATAAATCTTTCTTAGCTTTTAAATCTGATTTAAAAAAAGGTACTTTTTCCCCAAAATTGTTTGTTTTGGTAAACAGGGTGATTCGCTAACGGTGTGAGACAAGAAAAAATATCGTCTCATCTCGACAAAACAAACAATACACAAAAAAACGATAGTCATGACGTGGACCGATTATGATTTACGAAAATGGATGCATGAACATATTGATACATAAACCTAAGTCAGAAGTGTCAAAACTATAAAATACGACCGCCATAAGCAGTCGTAAAAGAAAATGAGTATCGAGTTACATAGTAGGGACCCAGATATTTTAAATTATCGATCGAATATACTTAGATTTAAAAAAAAACGACACTCGCAATAAGCGCAATCAAAATTAAACAAAAGCAGACAAGTTCCAACCGAATCAGACACTTTTAAATAGTCCCAAACAGCTCTTATTCACAATGGATCATGGACGGCATTTGTTTGAACGGGAGCGTACGTATCGTCAGGCGTAAGGTGCTATATATGTTAAGCGTTATGCGTAAACGTGCTACACATACTTTAGAGGCTAACCACGGCTCGCTACATTTCCATTTTAAATATACCTTTTCACAATATAGAAAATCCACAAAATTAAAGAACGCATAGAAATGTATAAATATATATTTAAATTTTATTGAATTCACATCAGCCATAGTTATGTTTAAACAATTTTTAATGTAACTTTAATTTATGTTAAATCGAACGCGATGTAATAATAATAAAAAAAATTAAATATTCAATCGAATATATACGTATGTTTTGTTAACTCATCTTGCTTTTTGCTTCTTTCTGAGTTTCTATGATACTGTTTCTTTTTTGTGTTTTATATTTAACCTTTTAAAAGAATTTTGAAATGGTTTTTTTTTTTTTTGTATTTTATATTAAAAGAATTTTAAAATGAAAAACTTAAAATACGCGACAGAAAATAACATAATGAAATCAAATAACACACTACATTTTGCTGCTTTAAGGTAGAGTATATCGCACATAGGGTACTTCTACATCATTACCATCCTCATCATTGCAACAGATTTCAAAGACAAGCGATCGTTCGTGCGACTCGATGCGTTTTTTCGAAACCCGCCGAACGACTTCGGTCATTGGCAAAGGCATGCGCTCAGCGCATTTAGCCTTTGGCATGAAGAAAGAATACAACATTGATACTCCTTGTGACAGCATAGTTATTTTGAGTTTTTCCTTGTGTTCGAAATAGTCCAGGAATTCTTGCAGAGTCATCTCACCCTTGACCTCGAATCGATCCCACAAGTTCCACTCTACGCCATAGTATGTGTTCTTTTCGGCTGGCAGAGGCTCAGAGAAGCCAAAGAATGGCAAGGCCAAGTTGATAAAACCATTCTTGAACTTGGTCAATGGCTTTTGACTATAAAAAACATTGAAAGTTAATATCGCTATTTTTAAGTAATAATATTAAATAAATACTTACCCATGCAATAATTTAATAACTTCCAGTACAACAAACCCAGATACCACAGATGTTGTTGTGGCAATGGCTGGGATAATTTTTCCAGCAATCAGCTTGGACTTGTGTCGATCGGCTGGTGGAATATTGTAGTTGGCGGCACGCAGATTCGACGATGCCACAATAAAGTCCATGTGCAAGTTGTTGTCGTCGTCCTTTTCAAATTCAAGAGGTGTGATTTTGAAGTTCAATTTGCCCAAAGATGTTAGCTCAGTGAGAATCTTGTTGACACGATCTTGATCAACTTCGTCACTGTCGAATTGATTGTTCGCAGCTGCATTTTCATTTACTTCAATTTTGACTCCGGAGCGCGGTTTAAATTCGGGAACCTTGCAAAAAAGATTACATTAAATATGAGGTTTAATTAAATCGTTTTATAATAATATACCTCCATACATACAATAATTAAAAATGTGTATGCTAAATTTATGCAAAAAGTAGGGCAGATATTAGGTTGTTTCAAATGAAACCAATTTTTTTCTTCTTCTTGAAACCATGACAAGTTGTTGCTTAAATCCCTAAAAAAAACATCCTCTGCAACTCGACGGCAAAAGTGAATAAAAAGTTAAACTTAACACAACCCGATTAAAAAATGGAATTTGCATTAAAGGCCCAATAAATTAAACACCCCTGTATATGTTGGCAAAGAACCAATCGAAACGTCGGGAAAGTTAATGGAATTAGTCTTTTAACTGCTCTTTAAAAAATTAAAAAAAAATACAACAAGATTATCTCCCTTTTTTCTTTTTTGTCAATTTTCTGTTACGAAAATTTGGTGGCAAACTTCATATTTAAATTGAACCACCTCAAAAAAAAATCAAAATTCACCCACAACTTTCCTGATAAAAACATATTTTGACTAGACTGCTAAAAATTACGTTTAAGTGTAAAAGTGGATGGCAATCTTTAACTGAGAGAGAGAGAGAAGAAATTTAAACCTATCCAATTTGTTTGTATGCATCTGGATATAAAATTTTGAATAACCACAACTTACATGGACTTTTGAAACAAGTTCTGCTATTGCTTGTCTATCACGAACTTGTGGAATTCCGTATACTTCTGCTCTTAGATTTGCTCCTGCATATATATAATCTAAATGCAAAGGTTCATTGACATCGAATGTTAGTGGTTCTGGACAACGTTTTGGACCGGACCAGAAGGGTTGGCCGCTTGAAGTTACTTGATCCGGAGGGAAGTTAAACAAAAGCTGCTTAATTTGATTGGAGTACTGCTCCTGCCAGTGCAGACGAGCCCATTTGACACAATCAGCAAAATCTTTTGGTTTGTCATCGATAAGTGCAACCTGAAAGAAAATAAATACAAAAAATATTAAATGTATTAAAATGATGTTTAACGTAAAATTTAAAACAAAAAGTATCAATCAAAAATATATGAACGTTTAAAGAAAAAATATATCCTTTAATGTAACTCTTGTTTTTCTTAAAAAAGGTCGTCTGTTTTTGATTCTAACATTTTTTTCAATTTTATGTAATTTAACGTTAAAAAATAAATAAAATTAATTAAATTTTAGGGAATCCTACACAAATGAGTTTTGTTTATAAGACTATTATGGTTTTCGAGATTTAGAGAATTGCCGGAAACTCGTTTTTACACCCTCACTGATCCCTCCTTCACATTAATCAAAATCAATAAATTGTATCTTTTACTAAATGCAAGGTTCGGGCAAAATTTCAATGGACTTAAATAATTATTCTTCAACATTACAAAACAATATACATACTACTTTTTAATATTATAAATGTGAAAATTTGTTTGTCTGGCTGTTTGTCACTCATTACTCAAAATCAAATCAAAATTAGCCAGTTCAGGTTTCTCAAGCTCACTGAGATCTCAGAGATCTCAGCAATCTCAGAAATCTGAACGTAATTCCTCAATGAGATTCCTCACTTTTGCTGTCAAAAAACTGAGCCTGATATTTTTTGGATTCGCTTGCTCAATTATTTTTTGTCGCAGTTGATTAATTAATAAAAAAGAAATGGAAATTGGTTTTGACTTCTAGTGGAGAAATTTTGTTCAGGTTTCTCCTTCTGCTCAGTGGAGCTGACGGAGCTTGCTCAGTGAGATCTTAGAAACGTGAACTGGCTAATTGTAATGAGAAGTGGAAGAGGAACTTGGAACATGAGGATGGGCAAAGGCTACTTTTTTTTTTCAAAATTTCGACGGATTTACAAAAAAATAACGAAAATACACAAAAAAAATGATTTAAATGAAAAAGGTTACCGCCAAGCAATAAGAAAGGTTATCTTAATCATAAAACAATTTACAGCGTCAACTTAAAATTTCACTTACCTTAACAGATTCCAAGATTTCCAATGGCTGAATGCCGGGTAACTTTACGATTCTCTCAATAAAACCAGGATCAGAAATGTATTGTGAAGCATTTTCGGCTGCCTGACGGAAAACCCCTTCAAATGTATCACGAGCCCATTGCAAAGTATGTTCGATGGCATTGGGGAAGTTCTTCAGTGTACAAATGGGTATGCTCTTCTCTGGGGGATCCTGTGATGAGCTATAGGATTCTGTTTGAAATGGCACAATCACTTGCACATTACCCATTGTGCCCAAAGTTCCAGAATCGACCAATGGTATGCGATTGAATACGCACTTACGGTCCATGTAAATGCGAGCATCGACATTATCCAGGGCATTGGCTACACCATCTAGCTTACCAAAGAACTCCTCAGAAAATACCTTCTCGGTCTCCACGCCTACACGTAATTCATACGCAGTCACTTTGACATCATTATTCATACGTTTAATAGCAGTTGCAGCGGTCAACGCTTTGGATTTCTGCACGTCCTTGGGACGGAACAGGAATTGTCTGTTTAAATTTGACTTTTCAATGAGATCCATATCGGTGATTACAATTTCACCCTTGCCCGAGCCCACGCCAACCATGGCGAAATTTTTGAGCAGCTCACAACCAATGGCACCAGCGCCGACAATAAAATATCTATAAAAACATATCACATTAAAAAATAATTCAGTCTCAAAACTAAAATCACACATACTTAACGTCTCCTAGTTTATCTTGGAAGTTCTTTCCGAAAATCGCAATCTGTGCATCATAACGAGATCCAATTGGTTGGACATCTGCTTCAGGAAGATCTTCCTCGGGAAGACATTCAATGGCATCGAAGTACAAGAACTGGAAAATTGGCGTAAATTTGCCGCTGCAAGCCTTGAGCACCTCCTGGGCTACTATGCCACCAAGTGCTGCATCAATGGGACAACAATTGCCAGCACAGGTCTTCGAAAAGATCTGCACCAATTTCTCATTGATATCAGGATTTACCGATTTGCACAGCTGCAGGAATTTCTGAGCATCGTCGTTGTTCCAAGGACGTGGGCAATTGCCAGTTTCTTCGATAAATTTCTGCAATGCTGCAAATGCCGTGTGCAATGTTTCAGGATGATCGAACTTAGCAAAGTCTGCAATGAGGAACTCGGGCTTTTTTTCTGCTTCAGCCAGAGGTTTGAAGTCAATAGTTTTTGGCATTTTGACTTGTGTTACGATTCCACCTCGAATATATTCACTATAACTACTGGTGTCGCCAATACTGAAAGTGTACGGTCCAAGAACATTGATTTTCAATGGCTGACATCCGTTCAACTCGGTCATTCCTTGAACTTCCGAAAAGGTTACGTAATCGCCATCATTGAGTCCATGACGTGTCTCATCTAGACATGTAACAACACCTTGTGCATCTTTGGTGATTCCAGCCACCATAGTTGAAAGTGGTTGTTGGCCATCTTGGTCGAAGATGGTAAAATTTTCACCGAAATCGCAGAATACCTTGGTGAAAAGGCCACGACTCTCGGCTATAATCAATGCAATTTTATTGTCATGGGCAAACTTTCCGATTCTCTGTTGCTCTTCCGCATTTGAGTTCGTTACGACAATGACACGAAACTGCTTCAGAAAATCATCAGTTAAATCACCTGTATATGCAGTGGTGCGCACATAATTATTTAACTCAGCCAACTGGCCACAAGAAGCCTCCGCACGGTTCTTTCCAACATCTTCCTCACTTAAATAGAACTGAGAAGACAAATCACGAATCTGAAACAACAAATAAAAGAAAAGCAATGGCATTAATTAGCTTCCCAGTCTTGTTTTTTTTGTTTTTTTGTTAAAAAATGACTAGATGTTGAGTCATATGCGAGTCAGTTATTAATTATTTTGGAAATTTTTTTACTTGTGGATTGATGTTTACATTAAAAACTGAAGCCAGATTTAAATCGGAAATAAAATGTCAATAACCTGTACTTATGTTGTTTAATGGTTGGGTTCATATGCAAAAACTTTTATTAAATTGGGCTGTGGCTGTGTTTAAACATTTTTGAATCAGACATTAGTATTGAGATTTATTTTTTTGTAAATCTATGTAGCCGTAGAAAACAGTTACAACAATAAATAGCTCAGCTATGAGTATAGTCTGCGGACCGTAAATTTTGGGTGTAGGCACAGTTAATGCGCACCGTACTTTTCGGATGCGTTTTGGAACAAATTAAAAATAAAATTAAATTTGGTGGCACAACTGTTCATCAAGAACTAGGGATTGTAGATTACAACCAGTTATAATTTATACAAAAAATTAGTTTTATTTTTAATTTGAACGATTTGATCACACAATACATTTTTACGAGACGATGGTCCATAGATTTGCTAAGATCTAATAGAAGACGCTGTCACCAAGTTTTTCGAAAATTCTATATTAATGGACCAGAATTGAATCCATATTCGCAATATACCTATGTACATATTTTGGTTTAAGGCCGAGTTATAAATGAATATAATTTTACAAGAATAAGACGTAATACATACAATTATGTCCATTATTAATTACACAAAAGACAAAATTCAGTTAAAATTTTTACGATCTCAACCAAGAAACTGAGGCTTACGAGCGTCCTTATAGACGTATAATCTTCCATTCATCCTATATGAAAATGTGATGATGTCACATGACCTTTATTTTGTCTGCGGGGACGGAATATTTTGTTAAGTTATTTGGTTTTGTTTGGTTGTAAAAGTTGAATAATGTGCTAAAAATCAAAAAAAGGCTCTCCTGTTGTGATAAGTCCTGTAATATACAGGGTGATTCACCTAAGGTGTGACAAAAAGCTAAAGCGTATATGTTGAGACAAGAAAAAAAAATCGAAAAGGAGGGGGTAATTGATACCTATTTTTGGTTAATAATTAATTACAAATTATGGAATCAATTACTCAAAAAGTAAACAAATCTATTTATTTTTCAATTACATTAAATTCAATTGCTTTGTTTTCAATTACCTACTTGTAATCACGGTATATATATTAAAGGTAATATCATTAGCATTTTCATTTTTGTTCTGTTCTGCGCATCTACAAAAATGGTGGACCCGGTGCCCATTTACATGTCAAATTTCGATATTTGTTGTTGTTTTTAATATTGCGGTGTGAAGTGAAGTTTGTGGGAGCACTCGAGCAACCATTTTTTAATTTCTGACAACCTGCGCAAGATATGATATTACTTTAGATTGGTGTACTGTGACTTGTAATTATAAATTGAAAATCTTGAATTTATGGAAAAATACAATTTTACTGATTATATGTATGTAAACGATCAATTACTAAATGTAATCATTACTTTCAAACTATGGGCAGGACTCAAGGAGATCCGAATTTATAAAAACGGATAACTTGGCTCTGCTTATGTAATTTACTTTGAAAACAATTTGTCAAGAGAAAGAGACGGCCAAATATGTTGGCTGAATAAGTAAGGCATTCAGATTTTGTTGCCTGAAGTGTTAAGAAATAGAAAGTTCCTTTGTGCCAACAAGTTTGCTTTCGTTAAAAAAAATTTTGGGATTTTAAGTTTCCTGGTTGAAAGTAGCCAAACCATAATGTTAATATAAAACGAAAGAAAAAGATATTAATGTGGGATCTGTTTGTTTAGTTCCAAAACAGCCAGATTTGGTCCAATTTTATTTTTTTATATAATGTTATGACAGAATTTTGGACTAAAATGGGCAGTTTTGGGCAGTAAACAAACAGAGGTGTGATCGGTCAATCTTACAAATAAAAAGTAGGTAAATCATCCAAATTATCATACCTGTTTCTTAAAATAAAATTAGTAGGGGTACAAACCTCAAATTCATCAAGTCGACGCCCTCGATTCAACGATTTATCGATATAGTTACATATGTTTAAAACGCCTTCAAAGTAGTAAGTTGTGTAGGTATGTACATAAGTTGTTTTTTTTTTTTTTAGTTTTCAGAATCGAGGACATACACTTTAAATAATCAAACTAAATTCTCATAGTGAGAATTGTGTATATTGAATTAATGCATTTATGTTTTGAATGACACCAAACTACTGCCGTCATAGTCCGCATTCTTGAACTTTAAGAATAGCACTTAAAAGCTATCACATAGGTACCACAGCCAATGCGTTTTTTTGGGTTTTGATTCTTCGAGTACCTAGGTATAAATATTTAAAACCTTCGCAATTTTCTATATTTAAAAATAAGAAAGGCTTCGCCCCTTTGCCCATAAAATATGTATTTAATGTAGGTATAAACAATACAATTCAACGATAAATGCAGAGATAAAAGTAAAAATTGTATCCTAGAGTAAAAAAAAAATCAATAAATCGCCAGCAAAACATAAACACTTGATTCGAGGGAATAAAGAACAGAACAATTTTGTTTTCAGGAAAGTTTAACTCCCCGCCAATGCATATTATTACATCCAACACACCTACAGAAATGCTCGCACACCATTAATTCTTATGCCAAATACCGGTGATTGAATAAAGAAAGAAAAAAAAATTGTGGTATTTTTAGAGCGCTCCACAAAACCAAGAGAACAAAAAAAGCAGTACATATACACCTAATATATTTTCGTTTCCATGAAAAATATTTTATTAATTATTTCAACTGCAACGAGGTAAAGTATATTTTTAGTTGCAAAATAACTGCAATTGAATGAATAAATGGCCATGGCCACCACCGACGCAACCGCTTCCATTGCGAATACAAGGTTCACCCAACACGAGTACGGGTTGAAGAAAAATATCGATTAATCGCGGCGAATTACTAATCTAACCTCACAACAGAACCCAACGACGACGATGATAAAAAAAAGTTTTTCTTTTTTTTACGTTCCCTTGTCCCCTTTTCAAATGAATCATCACATCAACGAAAAAAAAAAACTAGCAGATCTTTGGAGAACAATTGGTCAAAAGAAAAATGGACTAAAAAACAAATAAATTTAAAGAAACTTACCGTGCACGGGAGCTTATCGTGCAAGGTGATCGATTTCACACCACCGAGAATGACGTTCTTGGCAATTTCCAGGCCGAGGCCACCCAATCCCGAGACAAGAATATCCGAATTGGCCATTCGACGCATTGCATCGTGACCGAGAACATACAATTGGCGCGAGTAGAGTGCCTCATCGATGTCTCCTGCTCCTCCAGAGCTATTTCCACTGTTTGCCATTGCTGGTGTTTGTGCTCCTGTTCTGACTGCTAAAGATGTTGAAGATTCCTTTTCTTTGGTTGTTCTTGCTCCTTGGTCCGCCGACGAAGACGATGAAACGTTAGCTGCACAAGTACTGCCTTTGCTGCTGATGTTAATATTGTTGTTGCTGTTCGAGTTGGATTTGGAAGAACTGCTATTCGCGTTGGAGCTTGAAATGGCCGAAGACGAAGATGATTGTGCTGCTTTCGATGAAGAATTTAACGAAACAGAAGAGGATGACGATACTTCGCCAACAATGGTGCTGCTTACGGCTTCTGTTGAGTGTTGGGAGAGGGTGACGGAGGTGGAAGTTGATGTTGGAGTTACTTCAGACCCTTTATCAAGATTACTGCTGCTGCTAGGAGCTGCTGGTGTTGTGCTTTCCTCAGCGGCTACTGAGGCGGTGGCCTTTGCTTGCTCGTTAGCAAGCAGCTTCCGCTTTTTGGCGGCTGGGGGCTCAACGGATTTATCGATAAATTCAGTACTAGACATCGGGTAGCACCAGCAGCGGTTTTGAATCAATTTTGTTCTGGTTGGCTCGCTCCTACGTATGGGCCTAGGAATGTTCTTTAATAAAATTAAAAACTTCTTTGTTCCTCCTTCGATGATCACTCAAAAAAAAAAAACTAAAAAAATGCTTTCAAAGCGAATTTTCCTTCGAAACGGATATCAGATCAGTTTATTTTACAAAAAAAAAAGCGTCGAATACGAATAATTGCAAATTGTTGTGTAATTTACATGAAAATATGTGAATTATTTTTATTCTTTTAAGAGTAATGAGTTCGATTACGATGACACAAAACTTATACCACCCGTCGTCACTGTCGTCTCAGACTGACTGCGTATCTTTTGTCTGGCCAATTCCCAATTTCAATTTAATGATTGTTGTATGACTGCTATTCCAACGATAATTTATCATTAATAAATTCTTCGGTTTCTTATCACATTTATGCTTAATCAAAAGCAAAGCAAATTATTTATCCAAAAAGACGAGATATTTTTGCAAATGCGAAGGAACAACGAAGCACTCACTCGAGAAAAACTATAATTTCTCAACACACTACACTACACAGAAAAAAAATTTATCAGCGGCAACCACAAGGGTAGAAAAGAGACAGATGGACAGTTTTGTTGGAGGTAAAAATGTGCTGGTCGCTATTTTTGCACGCTGGTCGCCGGTGTAATTTCGCAAACTCAACGTATGAGTTTTATATTGCGATGTTGGTACAAATGTGACATGGTGACATCTGTGTTTTAAAGCAAGCAAAATAATTTTTTAAGACCATGTTTATATTGAGACTGACGGCGAGGGTGGTCGTGTTTTAAGGCACCTCACGATTTGAATTTGAAGTACTGGAATTTATTCGGTTTAGAACTTTTTTTTTTCTTAAAATGGTCAGATACAACGATTCAACATGAGTAATTATGAGTTTTATTATCTACGGATCTGGATCATTTTTTAACACGTAATACAAAAATAATTCGGGATCCTGCTCTCTATTTGGATCGATTTCAAATATACAAAAATTAATTCTTCAAGGTTCCCCAAACCAACTCGAATTTTCGGTGCGATGAACGAAAACAACAATAACAGCACGTGGCTGTCAAACAAAACAACACGTTGTTATTATTGTTTTCGGTCATCGCGACGAATATTCGCGTTGGTTTGGGAGAGCGTTTACTCTGGGGGATATATCCCTTTTATGGTAAGGTAGTGTTAATTGCAGTGTAAAAAAAAAGACAAGAAATAATTGAAAATCAACGAAACGTAATAAAAAAAAAGAGATGTTCATATTACATTGCTGTCAATATGATCCGTATCGTTTTATTTTTAAGGGATGATCATTTTTAAAAATACTGAAAATTCAGCTACATTACATTAGCAGTGTTTTTTTTGCAAGGTCGGAGGGAATTGAATTAAAAAACTATATCGGGGCTAAGTACAACAAGTATGGCAAAAAGTGATACACGAAAATATGTTTAGAGATGCGTGTGTGCGAAAAAATTGTGTGTGGTCTGTGAAATTAATCTGAATTGACATATCAAATACAATTTTCGTACGCTTTTTCGCACACAGGCATTGCTTGCGTTCGGGTGGTAGTGAGATAGGCTATCCACCTATCCCAAAAATTTTTAGATACCTTGAGTTGTTGTTGCATCAGCTGACATCAGAAGTTTTTCAACAAGGGATTACAACAACACAAACCTATCCGGATTGGTTTGGCTTGCCCCCCGAACGCGGCCATTAGCGCATGTTTTAGTTTTTTCGCTTTTGCACTTTTTGCGCAACTTTTTGAAAAAAGTTTTGAAAGTAGTCAAGGCTTTAAACAGGCTTAACTACATTAAACATTTTTAACAAAAAGTATAAAAGTGAAAAACTAAAACATACGCTCGAAATGCCTTTGTGTAAAAAAAATCTACGAAAATTGTATCTTTTTGCCATACTTTTTTGCAAAAAGTCTAGAATGTAGTTAAGCCTAAATACTCTAAACAACGGAGAGGGCAGAGGGCTTTTTCATTAGGTAATTTTAAGTTCTCACCAACCGACATGAAAGATTCGGTGCGAATCTATGAAGACCGAAGAATGTTCCAAGATTCGCGTCGAGTCAGTGTTGGCGCACTTTCATTAATCAGTAAATAAATTCTGAAAAGCCAAAAGTGTGCCTGTCTACATGCAGCTGCACATCAGTTTTAGCCATAAAGTCTTAAACCCCTGATTTTTCCCCGGTTATCTGAACTGTCCGGTCAAGAGAAAGCAAAAGAAAAATCATTATTTATTAATGCTTTGGTTTCTGGCTCTGTAAAAAAAATTCCCTACACAATATGTGGTGCATTTTGATGCCTCAGTTTTGAAAAAAGTTATGTTTTTTTTTGTTTATGTGGGATGGAATCCTGACTGCTGTTTGTCTTTTGGCTAGAAATAACTAAGGGCAGGTTGTACAAATATTTGAACCGTGGTTCAGAAATTTTAACTCACCAATTTCGGCAGATTAACTGTGGTTCAACAATGATTCGGACATGTAATTGGCTTTTAGTGCATATTAGAACCTTGAACCATCGCACACTGGGACCCGCTATACCAGAGCCGTGCCCAAAACTCAAAAATGGAAAACAGTACCGTTCGATGTTTTTGTTATTACTTTTGTTGATTACATATTCCGACATCTTTTGGTCCCATTTAAATTACTTTGAAGGTACTTACCACAGCCAAATACCTTCTCCGAAGTAGTGGATTTCGATGCCGGGAAGTGTTTTACAGTGCTTTTATCACTCATTTGAGGCTTTTTAGTTGTTGTGTTGTGCAACAAATACAAAAACCAAGTTATATGTTATATGGATCAAGGTAAAATGAATTTATTAAACATTTTTCGTAATCAAATTTATATCTCTAACGTGAAATATTTCATTTTGAGGAGAACAGTAAGTCAAAAAAATTAATTTCACTTTATTTCAAAATTGCGCAACGAACTTTTAAAACTGTTTATGCACATTTATGCACTAGTTATTCTTTTATAACAAACTGAAGTCAAAAGCAAAAGTGGGTTGCGCGAATTATTTTAATAATTTTATTTTCCGATATTGTTTAACAAGATTTTTCAAAAAAGCAATCAGTATAATATAAAATTAATGGTGTCGACGCAGAATTTGACCTCCTCAAGCATACCCAAAGTTCCCCGAAATCCCCGCGTTCGCTTTTTTTATGGTCGCTTTCAAAGACGGGGGCAAGGGATGGGAGAGGATGTTTTGAATCTGAAATATTTTTTTGATACAATCTTAGCATATGGCACATGATTTTGGAGTAGATTTAAACGCTGAATCCAATGAGACTAAAATCAAAATGATACGACGTCTTTGAACAAAGTTATAGTTACTTTTATCAAATGATGACTTTTTTTAAGCGCGACAGTATAAAAACAATCCTAAAAATTTTTTAGATTTAATGACCTGTTAATGAAACTTGAAATAAATGTTCATTTCAATCTTTAAAATGTTTTTATGACTTTTGGTTGAAATAGGCTTCGCCCAGGCACAATAGTTGCGCTCATCAGTTAGATGCTGCCGTACCCTTCTAGGACGCAATATTTTGTTCGATGATTATTGACAATGATAAAATCTACAGTACAAAAGTAGTGTAAGTTATATTATTCTATGAATATTTAGTTAAATTCAAAACATTGCGTCTTTAAAAGATACGAAAACAATTAACTTATGAGCCCAACTCGTGCCTGGGCAAAACGCATTTCAACTAAGGGTCATAC
Source organism: Epistrophella euchroma (assembly GCA_947049315.1). Lineage (NCBI taxonomy): Eukaryota > Metazoa > Arthropoda > Insecta > Diptera > Syrphidae > Epistrophella > Epistrophella euchroma. The sequence goes on from OX346248.1 coordinate 43,750,295, forward strand.
AATATAGTCCACGAATACGAAAACTATATAATTCTTTTATTGTTGGCGTTTTTCTTCTTATTTGTTTCATTTATCATAAAATAGAAAAAACGGCTACTGCCTCTTGCGAGGAATTGACAAATCCTTCAAGAGTATCTCCTGTCACAGAAAAGTGCCGCTCGTTTAGATTCGGCAATAAACTGTAGGTCCCCTCCATTCCTGCAGACACGCACACAGGAATGGTTGAGAGTTGTAAGTCACTAGGCCCTAGTTCTTCATGAGCTGTTGTGCCATCAAATTTATTTATTTTATTTTATCATAAAATAAGAATCAAGAATCAAAAATGTACACAAAAATAACTACGGTTCTATTTTGGGTCCAATATTTTACGAAAAACACAGTAATTTTCGCTGAGTGAAGAGATCAAAGAAGCTCGCAATACAGATTTTAAGTCATATAGAGAGTTTTGTTTCAAAGAAAAACGATAACCTCACCGACATGCTTAATGGAATGTTCATTTCATCTGACACGCCCATGAGCCTTATGCGGAATTTAACTACAACTGATAAAAAATGTTCGATAGTGAAGATATTTAGATGTTGGTAGACGAAATATAAATAAAAATATACCTTACTAGGGTATTGTTTCACTTTTATACATGACACATTAATTTCTTAGTTTTGGGTATGACTTTCCATATGTAGGGCCCACTGTGCATCGTTGAACCTCAGTTAACCCGCCGTAATCGGCGAATTAAAATTCCTGAACCACGGATCAAAATTTAAACCACGATTGTACAATTGGCACTAAGTCATAATCTTTATTTTGGCTTACAAAAATACACAAATTAAGCGTTCCAAACGGCTCAAAATTAAAGGCTTAACTATATTGGCCACTTTTTGCATAATTACAAAAGTAAAAATATTTTTTCCCGCTAACGCAGTTCTTTTGTGAAAAAGAATATACACATTTTATTTTTTAACCAAATTTAAGCTTTCCGCATCATTTTTATAAGTTTTCCGGTGATGAGACACACTATCCCAAAATGAGTTTGAAAATTTTCACTTTTGTACTTTTCCACTTTTTTGGCCAATGTAGTTTTCAGTTGAAATTTTGAATGATCATTTTTAATGAAAGCTATAACTGGCGCCTTAAAAAAAATTTTTCTATGGACTCGTATTGAAACAGAAATAATATATAAATTTTACTGAAAACCCATTTTCTGCTTCCTTCAGATTCTTTTGTAGATAAAAAAAAAAACTTAAATAAAATGATTTGTCCGTTTTGAAAGTTTTTATTAGCTATATAAAATAAGTGTCTCCGGGTAAAAGTGAGCGTCTAGTTATTTGTAGGAAACCCAATTTGTATCAATAAATCGAAAAAACGTTGGTTCCGTAAAATTTGTTCGTTTAATTGTCCGCTTTTCGGAGCAGTCCGCAAATTGAGCTTTCACTACATAGCAGTAGTTGTTGTTGTTGATTAGACATGTAAATTGTTTTGCACAGACACCGTTTTTTTCTTGTCCAATTCCCTCTGAGGGATTAGAAATCACACCTACTTGCTTCATCAAAAAAATACAAAACACATTACTTTAATTTAATAATAATTTTTATATTTTATTAGAACAGTTTTATTAATCAAAATTTGCTTATGCATATACATAATGTTAATTAAAAAAATATTCTTTTCCAAATGAAAGTGTTCTTTTATCGTAAAGCTAAACCAACATACTGAAAAAAAGTAGGTATATTGAGTTCGGAACTATTAAAATCTGCCACTGGCTGGGTGCGAAACGAAATTTAGCTGAGGTCTCCCAAGTGGACAAAAAATTAAAAAAAAATATTATATATGTACGTCACAGGTTTTTTAGTACTTGGTTTATGGCCCATTATTATTTTCACACAGTTTTCGGTAATATTGACATACGTATCTAAAATATGACATCGCTTGAGAAAAAACATTTGATCTGTTTCTTACAAATTTTCCCAAATAGCAGAAAAAAACGTACATAGGTACTTTATGCTTGGATCAATAAAAGATATTTTTTTTGGGAATTCAATTGTGTTGGAAAGGATTTTTGCGATTTTCGCTTCGCACCAGCTACATTTACTTTGCTTAACTGTTATACTTACTCTGGCATGTATCCAGTTTGATTTTGCCGCTTTTTGTCTTCATACATCCGAAAATTGTCTGCCATGTTCAGAATATTCTTTCCAATTCTCTTCTTATCAATTGCTCTCTGATCTTCTTCAGAAATTCTATCTTTATTTTCTGAAATTCGTCCAACAAGTTCATGATTCTGCAAAACATATCAATACCGAGGACTAATTCTAAAAAAATAAAAAATCTTTCTTTTACCATTGGAGATTCAGAATCACGGGGATTTGTCCAAATCTCTGTATCGCCTTCACTTCCAGAATTTGAAGATAGCGCTGGCCGAGCTGGAATTAACGGTGAACGAACACAGACTCTGAAAAAAATACATTAAAAAAAAAAAACAAATTTTTGAAGACCATTAAAGGTCAGCATCTTTTTTTATAATGAAAACATTTTGAAAATAATGTTGTATTCGTATTAGGTATATTGTATTGAACTGTTAACACTTAAATTGACATTATCTGTTTTGATTGTGCGTTTATCTGATCACTTTCTTTGGTTTCATTTTGAAAACCTACTTGTTAACATCCTCCAGCTTCTTGAGCAATCGTTCATTCTCCCTGCAAACAATTTCCTGATCACGCATTATTATTTCCCTTATTGTGCAAAGGTGAGAATTTTCCTGTCTTAGCGTTTCATTTTCCTGCATGTAAAGCTTCACCAAATCTGCCAAGTCAGATCCTTCCAATTCCGACAATCGTTCTAAGGGAACCTTCGGCAAATTTGGAATTGTTGCTACAGCCATATCTGCAGCTATTGGTGTCTCGTGATGAAGGTTAAGGGCTGTTTTCAAGTGTTCATTTTCAAGCTCTAGGGAATGGATATCACGCTTGAGAGTCAGGATAAGAGCCTCTCTAGGGTCCATCATAATGACGGGTTTAGTTCGGATTAATTTTGCTCGGGCAGCATATCGAAGAGTATTCAAAGTTTCTGCATAGTTGTATTGAGATGGTGAAACACAAGCTATCATCAGAGTAACACCATTTCCCGCCAGGCTATCAGCTAGAAGTTTTGTAAGCTGACTATCTCGGTAAGGGATGTGCCCGCTGCGCTTTCTCGTATCGCTAAGAGATGCGATACAGTAGCCTTAAGTATTAAATAAAATAATCAAACATTTATACATTTTAATAGATTTTAATAATTGTTTCAAAAATGCAACATCAGCTTTAGTCGTAGTACGGTTTTCTGATGCCAATCAGATTTAATTTTTCGTATTTTCTTCAAATCAAATCAAATTTCACAGAAAGTAGATTAATCCCAAAAATAAAAAAACAAATCTGATGGGTTAACTTAAAATTTAAATTGAATGAAAACATTTAGGGCCAGTTGTACAAATATTTGATCCGTGGTTCAGGAATTTTAACTCACCAATTTTGGCGGATTAACTGTGGTTCAACGATGGTTCAGGCATGTAATTGGCTTTTAGTGCATATTGGAACCTTGAACCATCGTTGAACCTGAGTTAACCCGCCGAAATCGGCGGGTTAAAATTCCTGAACCACGGATCAAAATTTAAACCACGATTCTACAATTGGCATTTAGCATGTTGTTAACTTGAGCTTAAAGTCTTAACTACATTCAAAACTACATTCAAGACTTTTTGCAAAATGTAGGGCAAAAAGTGAAAATGCGATGAACAAAAATATGCTTAGAGGTGCAAAAAAAATTGTGTTTTGTCTGTAGTATCAATTTGAAATGACATATCAACACACAATTTTCAGGCTAGCGCATGTTTTAGTTTTTCAATTTTGTACTTTTTGCAAAAAGTCTTGAATGTAGTTAAGAGCCCTTACTCTCAAATGATGTTTGTTGTAAATTAATCTCGTAATGTGTTTGTTCGTGAAAGGTGTATAAAAAGTGGTAGAAAAGGACCAATTTAAAAAATTCAAACATATAGTTTTCCAGTTTGTTTGGTTGTATTTCACAATTAAAATAAAATTAATTAAAAAATAGTGGGTTACATGACGTTAAATCGTATTCGTTCTTGCATCAGTGCGTACTAATCTCTGTTTGAAATTTTTGTTAATTTATACTTACCCAAAACCATAAGGCTTTTATTTATGTTATTGGCCTCCTCCAGAGTCTTGCCTTCACTTAGCGTTTTCTTTGTCAATTCACTTCCGGCCAAATCAACAAAATTTATCTTACCATGCTTTGAAATAAAAACATTTCCATCAGCTTGTTGTTCAGAAATAATATGAACCGTTAAAATAGTATGCGATCGTGATGAATGTTCGTTCATTTGATGACAGCCTGTTGCTCGATTTCGCATACCTGAAAAGAAAGAAATGACGAAATTATTCTAGTTTGTATGGTACCGATAAAACAGCATTCATTTAACGTAGGAACAATCTTTATTAAACCTGTAACCATGAGGCTAAATGAGAGAGTACTCGCTAGTGAGAAGAAATACTCACAATTTGTTTTTAATTAAACACTGATAGCCGTATATATTATCAACTTTTACATTTGTTTAAAAGTAAACCCCAATACATATATCGCTTATGTGGGCGAAATTAAAGGGAACAAACATTTAATCAGGCATTTGAAGGGTTCTTTTCAAAAAATGGCGTTTACATCATGCGTTTTTCTTTTTTAGTTCAGTTTGTTTTTGTTCATAGCAGAACACTGAGCGGAGCCTGAACGAGCGGAGTAAACCCTGTGCAGAGTGCGCTCAGAGCACCCCGATTAAATTATAAAACACACCTGAGCACTGAATTGTCATATCTGTCAAATTGCATGAAAACTGTATGAAGTTGGCTGCGCTCAGCTTTTTACTCCGTTTGCTCGGTAATTAATCCTGAGCTCATGAAGCACACTCTGAGCTAGCTCTGAACGAAAAAAGAAACACAAATTCCAAGCTCTGAGTGCTCTGAACTTTGAATAAGAAGTAAAGGAACTGGTGTATATCACATATACAGTGTACGTGAGTGAGGCCGCAAGAATTGAAAAAAAAAAACAAAGAAACTCAGAGCCGTCATTTAAATTATACTTCTCCTGTCAAAATTAGAAACTCTCCCCCAGGGTCGTATTAGTTTTTGTTGGTAATGCAAGGCGGTCACATCCGTTGAGCGCCCGTAGTGCAGTTATTTTTCAGCGATTTAAGTTAGTTTTATTTATACTCACTTTTAATTTTATCACAATTTAAAAAAAAAATCATGACTTTCATTCAATTATTTATTTAATCGGATAAATATAAACCAATTTTTTTAACAGGTTCATTAACAACTGCCGTGTTCCTGTAAAGGTGCATAAGTACTTCTGAGAAGATAAAAATCGTAATCTAGTTTTACCAGCTACACGTGTTCCTACTTTCCTGACCGAAAGGAAATATAACTAAAAATCATTTGGGCGCCCCAGCTTTTAGCCGTCTAACTTCACGCCGACCTAGTGTGAATGCATTTGTGTTTGTGTAACTCACACTAGGTTGAAAAAAGCCTCAGTTTTTCCACGATATACCCGTTCCTTTAATTTCTTCTTCTATGGCTCTGAATTCAACAACACAACATTTTTGTTTGACAGTTCGGGCTCAGCTTTTAACTAAAAAACAAAAACGCCTTTCCTGGCTGTTGTAGGGTTGTTTTTCAAAAAAAAAAAAAATGACAGCGATAGATTTCGCTAGAGTATGTGTGTATTTTTTTCACTTTTTTGCTTTTTTCAAAAAGTTTTTTAAAGTAATTTTGAGATGATCTGTATACATCAGCCAAATATAGTTAAGCTTATCTCAGTAAACGTCTTTTTAATGCTTTTAAGACCCTTTGCTAAAACGAAACTTAAATATTTATGTTTAACTTAAACTCTTATGTTCTACTTTTTCCTCAGCGTAAGCTGTCACATAATAGCTTTTAAGTTTAACTTAAATATTTAAGTTTCGATTAACAAATGGGCCTAATTCGAATAATAAAATATGATTCGCTGTAAGATTTATTCTGAATTAAAATAAAATAACACTTTATTAAATTAAGTGCGTAAACATTTCATCAAACGATCTAGGAAAACATTAATCTGATAAAAACACGCTAACCAATTGCTACTTCCTTAACTCGTGAATAGTACATCAAACCCTTATTCCATTAAACGCAAATGAATACAGCAATAATTCATAAACTCATTAAAAATACTTTTCAAATGACTTCCATTCGGTTGATACTGACAGTCGCAATGACCTTCGGCGTTTTAGTTTCTAAAAAAATCAATAAAATAAAAATATAGCTGCCATCGCTATAAAGAACTACATTATATTGTTATATACATAAGTACATATATATATACAAACAATTTTGCATTTTTTGTTAATAATACATATTTCCAAACAAATCGATTCATATGTTTACATGAACTTATAACTGATTGCAACATAAAACTTTACCTTCTTCGAGCACCGCTAACAAATCATCGAGTTCTTCACAGTCTACTGTAAAGAGGTTCTCCACAAAAAAGCCTCCGGACTTTTTCGACCAGCGTACTGCAAGTGGTTTGCGCGCTGATCCTGGGTTGAGTAAATCAATGACCTGTAATTAAAAAATATTGACCTCGAATTAGTAAACTAGGTAAGGATGGGTTAAGGGAGTATTCTGAATCCATTCAACATGGGTATACGGTATTCGGGGATATGAATGGAAATTCATTGCAAATGGAAGCAAATTACTTTTGAAAATTGTATAGTCGTTATTTTTGCGACACGAGCGATGCCTATACGCTATACTTATTGAAATGTACAAATTGCAGGGCCGTATTAGAATATTACAAGCCTTGACGAAAGAGATATAATGAAGGGTGGAATCTATGACTATAAGGTGATAGCTGATAGTTGACAATTAAATAATTACTGTTGCTTCATGTAAGGTGTTTACCAAGTTTTTTCATTGTGACACCGTTTTATTTGTCGTTTTCATTCTCCACATTTTGATATTATTTTCACATTGACTGACTTACGCCGATTGTATTAAAAGAAGCTACAAAAAAGTTAATGAAAATAAATAATTATGAGAAAGTTAAATTTAACGTTATTAAAGGTTAAACTTTTTATGTTTTGCATGACATTCAAGACTTCCCCTATCTCACAAAGTGACGAAAGTGATTTTTTCACATTCAACACAAAACCGCTTTTTAAAGATGTTTTACATTGTTAAAAGTTTATTTTCTTATTGTTTTGTAAGCTTCAGGATTTCAATTTTTGAATTTTATTATCGATTGAATTGTTTAAATAAAAGCTCAAGCTAAAATATTCATTTTCCTAAGATGCCAAAAAAAACAGTTACGCCAGTTCGTGAGATGCGAGGGACGAAGAGATGTAATGCTTTAACAAAGTGCGGGCTATAAAAGGCATAATATTCTTGTAAAAAAATACACTCCTTGCAATCATAATTTTCAAAAACATACACAGTTTTTACAAACATTTTCATTAAACATCAGCGAGATTTTAAGGTTTTATTGAAACTTATTAAATTTTACTCTTTTCCCCAAATAACATTTCTAATCTTTTTCACAACTGAATTACAGAAAATTTTTAAACTTTCTATGTGATGACAGATTCGAATACCAAAGTGCTGCCAAAGGATCAAATGTTTAGGGATTAAATTAGGTATATCAAAATTTAATTTTTTTTTAACACCAAATATAGGTAACAATTTCCTACTTTGACTCGATTGAAAATGAGTTCTCTGAATTTGGTTTTTGTATTGTTCCTATATATCGTTATTAAGCTTGCAATTAGTCTCTCTGTAATTTACCTCAATTTTATTGTTTTCACTAATACGGCCCTGATGTCTCCTACATTTGACCTACTATAATTGGTAATTGGAAAAGAACTTCCCGCTAAGTAAACAATGTGCAATTGAGTAGGTGTTTCATGCAGAAAATGAAGAATAATATTTATGTTCTTTTGAATGTTTGTTTTAAAAACAAGGCATGCACATTTTTAACGTTAATATTTTGCTCTGATGATGGGACTTTCATTATATAAATCCATGCAAAGTTGGAATGACAAATATCAAATAAAAAATCAATTGACTTATTTTAGTAATTATTGTCTCTATTTTTTTTTATATTATCTTAAAACCAAATAAATTACATGAGAAAAAATTAAATACATAAAAGATTATAAAATTGTTTAAATTATAATTGACACAAAACAAAAATGAACCAAAATGGAATAAAATTGGAAAAAAAGTACGCATACGCCCTGGTGTACTATTGTTTCACAACAAAGTCATGTTCTTGCCAAATTAAATTTTATAGACAAAACAATTGTCCGGTAAATTTATTCTAATGCGGAAATTTGCACTTAATCTTTTGCATGGTAATGTAATAAGTTTTTTTACATTTGGTCATCTTAAAAAAAATGTTAACATACAAAAATAAAATGCACGACTGGGTTGCACGACTTACTCCTGTAGTAAAAGTTTCTTTAAATTTTAAAGACTGAGTGTATTATAAAACACATAATTAATAATTATATGTTTAAGTATATGTATTCATCCATTTATTAAATTGAAGAATGGAAATTTGAATATGGAAATAAAACTTCAAGATAAATTAATTAAGTACTTAAAATGTTTTAATCTCAGAATGAATAACGCCAAATCAATTCTGGAAAAAAATGAGAATTTATGCAGAAAAACATTTTAAAAATCGTTGGAGCGGTTTTCTTAAGAAATAATTTTTTATATATAAAATTTCTTGAAATTTTTTAGAAAAAAAAACAACTAAAACCATAGTTTCCAAAAAATGATTTTTCAAAAAAAAATTTCAACTTTTTTTTTAAAATCCAAAAATATTTTTTTGAAAATATATGTATGCGGTATTATTCTAACTTGATAGGACCTCCTAAGTAAAATTGGCGTTTCGTCCCGGCGGCGGCGCTGCGATCTCACTTGGAGTCATCAGTTTACTTGTGACTTTGTGAGGGCCTTGTCAAGTGAGATCGTTAGGATGAAATGCACATTTTTGTGGACTAGAGGTCATTGAAAGATATTTTGAATCATTGAAAGTTTTAGTTTACATGCAGTTAGTATGTTAATCAAATTGCGTCCTCCACAGACCACAGCCCATTCTGTTAAAGCATTTCAGTGTCAGCTTATTCACAGTAGCATATATTGAGTAAATTTTCTGACAAATTGCGTGAACATTTGTCATGTTTTATGAGTTTACGTAAAAAATCATCTACATATTGTTAAATTTATTTATAGGGAAATAAAAGAAAACTTCTTATTTCATGTACCTCATTTTTATTTCTGCTTTAAGCCTTAACTACATTGGCCACTTTTTGCAAAATTACAAAAGTAAAAATATTTTTTTTCCCGCCAGCGCAGTTTTTTTGTGAAAAAGAATATACACAATTATTTTTAAACCAAAATTTAAGCTTTCTGCATCATTTTTATAAGTTTTCCAGTGAGAAAAACTATCCCAAAATGAGTTTAAAAATTTTCACTTTTGTAATTTTTCACTTTTTTGGCTTATGTAGTTAAGGCTTTAACCTCTCAATTTTTACCATCTGCTTTTCTTGGCATCTTTCATGAAACCATTCCACAGACTAGCCGACGTGGTGTCATTCAGCCTACATCCCACAGAGTGCATTCACTTAACAATATGAAGAACACCGATAGACTGCTGAATGCATTGCAATATTAATCATTTTTGTCAGCATCAGTCTTACTTATCAAATTCTCGGTTATCATGTCAACAATTTAAGTAGGTAGCCAGAGTGTCCTTCAGGATTGGCAATGTGTACCGTACTTTACTTCACCTGATATAGTTATACTTTTACATAACCTAATACCTATAATTATTTTTGATTTTCGAAATTCTCATTGACTTCTCACACTTAGGCCCATCACCCACTAGGCAACTTTTTGTTGCTAGCCCCAGCAACTTTTTGTTGCTCGCAATCCAATTACATTAGCTTATATGGGAGAGCGCCCACTAGGCAACTTTTAGTTGCGCAACTTTTTGTTGCTCGGAGTTGCTCGCGGAACTTTTTTCCCGGCAACTTTTTGTTGGTTACCGTCGCCCAGTAGGCAATTTCCGAGCAACTTCTAGCAACTTTTGGGAATTTTCCAAAATTTTTGCCAAATGAGGGCTTTTAACCCGAAAAACAAGTTTTATTTTCACACTGAACGACTTTTGTATCGTCACTGATCCAAAATACAAGGTCAATTTAACATTTCAATTAAAAATACTGAACCCAAAAGTTGCTCGGAAATTGCCTAGTGAGCGATGGCAAGCAACTCCAAATGGGCGATGGCCCTTATTGTATAATAATTTATATTTTGAAACAAAGACAAAAAAAAAATAACTTTTCAATGTGAGTTATTTCTCAATTCTCATTAAAATTACATAATTTTCTACTCACCTTTTCATTATAAATCTCTAAAAATGAAGCCTTCAATATAAATTGTGTTTCCTTGCGATTCTTAATCAAATGGAAGAGGTACAAAAACGATCGGAAGATGAGTCCATGGCGTCGATCCTTCGGATTGGGTTTCCCAGCAAACTGAACAAAATAAAATAAAAAAATTTCTTTATTCTAACCGAAATATGTAGGTTTTTTGATAAATTCAACTTACTAACTCTGGTGGTCCAGTCAAAGTATGCGTCTTACCCGAACCTGTTTGACCATAACAAAAAGCAGTACAACTAAATCCCTCAATTGCCATTTCAATAATCCTTTTAACTCCAGAATAGTCCAGAATATCTTCTTGCGTGGCTCCAGGCTCAAAGACCACATTATAAGTGTATACCTTAATATTTTCTCGATTGCGTGATGCCTTCGTACCTGAGCCTTGGCCTTCAATCTTAAAAAAAAAATGACTAGTTTCTAAAATTATCAATCGAATTGATAGAATCTACCATAACTTGTCCATTTCCGGGAAACTGTAAAACCATATCAGGACTTCCACGCTTCTCTTTTTCATTCAGGGGTCTCACACGTACCACTACATTTATATTGTCATCCGGAGTTGAGGGTTCGCTTCCTGTCGATTTGGATGCGACAATTTCCAAGGTATCCGCGCTTCCAATTCTGTAAATTGATATACAAATGTACATGTAAAATCGTACGAAATGAAGACTTACATTGATAAGAGGTGGTATGATATGGAAAAACATAAAAAAAAGAAGTCAATTCAAGGGTGATGCCGAAGGTCATGTTCAGGTTCACTAGGGATTTGTTGTTGCGTGACTACGAGAATTCAGTTTTTGATTGTTTTTGCATTTCTTTTGCTAAGGTTAATACCCTTTTTTTCTGTGCTGGAGCAAGGGTGATTTATTTTTGTTTATCAGATTTTCTAAATCAGACGAAGGCGTCACGTCGGGTCAGTGTTAGGTTGAGAATTTTTTTACCACAGAAAAGCTCTTTATGAATATTCATGTTGTTAGGTAAACTTATTAGACTTAGGTATTTGTTGATAAAAGAAACGCACTTTGTTCGAGTAGATATATGATGTATGAAAGCATGTCTAGATATTCAAATTAGTTTGATTCACTGGAAAACCCATTATTTTTTTCTTGAAATTGTTTTTTCTTTGAATTAATATTTTATTGCTTATTTCCATAAAATTTAAGTTAACAATTTTTGGTTGAATTATCAACCAATGTTTTGAATAAGGAAGTAATTAGGATATTTATATTACATGTACACGTACATTTACATTTATATACACTCTCGTAAAATAAGATAGATGGTTCAGTTCATTCATCAGACTCTTTTCGGGCTATAGTTATCCTTTTAAGCGGGTTTTTAAAGCACGCTATATGTATGTATAGTATTTATAGCTGAATTAAAGTAGGAACAAATGTTTGCATTATCTGAAAAACAAGTGTACTATGGTACAGTGCTGGGGGATCGTGGGAAAAATCCGTTTTTGTGGGAATTTTAACCTCTAAAGGGAAAAAGGGAAAACCGACCCATTTTGTGGGAATTCTTTAATTTTTGAAATTTTACCCGGAAAAGAGCAAATCAACAAAATTATAATCAATTAATTCGAAACAAGTAAAAATAATGTTCAAGAAATGTCAGAATGATTTCTTAGAAGATCTTATAACACCTGATAAATTACACAATAGGTACAAATCGCGATCGTGAATATAGTAGGTACTATCAACGACTAGATATATGTATATCTTTAGTGATTATTTCTACATTCATGTTCAGTTATATATCTTTAGTGTTTAGAAAAAACATGATATATCCAGAAATAAATTGCTTCTTCACTTCCACAGTTAACAAAGCATAAACGCTTGGACCGATTTGCTTCATGTTTGGTACTTGTATGCACTTAATAATATACAGGGTGTCATCTACTTCGTGTAATACATTTTAGGGGGATGATTTTTGGGTCATTCTATGGGGGAACACCCCTGAGGCTGGAGGGGGTATTTTCTGAAAAGTTAATTTATAATGGAAAAAATTATTTAAAATAAAAGGATGTTTTAAGGGCTAATATTTTCATTTATTTAGTAAATTTTTAAACCAAGTTGCTTTAAAAAGTTTTAAAAAAAAATTATTTTCATTTTTAAAATTTTCGTCTTTTTGTTTTTTAATTTCTTAAAAATTCAAATTAAACATTATTTATGTGCTTTGTTGGTTTTTATTTTTTTTTATATTTTTCATTTTCAGTCCACTTTTCAACTTTTTTTCTGTGGGAAATAAAAAGGGAAAAAAGAAAATATTTGTGGGAAAAAAGGAAAGGAAAGGAAAAAAAGGGAATTTACCGACTGCGTGGAGGGAGTTCCGTTTAAAATGCCCCCCAGCACTGCTATGGTATCTGATTAAATGAATATTGAAAAATTGGCACTTAAAAATTTATTTTTTAAATAGTTTTTTAAAGTCATGCGGGATCTTAGCACCTCATATATGGGATATTCGCAAAAAAGTATTTCATCTAAAATTTCAGTAATTGATCATAAAAGGTCAGCTATTTTCAGAAATTGGTCAGGCTTAGAAAATTTTTAATCCAGGGTCAAAGTTTTTCAAGGTCAACAGCGATTTTTGGCACCTCATTTATGGGATATTGGAAAAAAATATAGGTATGCCATCTGAAAGGTAACTCAGTACTCATAAAATGTCAACTAGTTTCAGAAATTGGTGAGCCTTAGATTTTTTTTAATGAATTTTAAAAGTTTTGTTCAAGGTCATTACAAGATCATATGAAATTTTAGCACCTCATTTATGGGATATTCGAAAATAATATATAGCATCTGAAAAGGTTACTTAATTCCCGCATGAAAGGTCAGATGGTTTCAGAAATTGGTCATGCCTCAGCCATGGGGATTTTTTTATGAATTTAATTTTTTTTTTTTTTTTCAAAGTCATAGGGATTTTTAGAATCTCATTTGTGGAACTAAAAAAAAATAATTATTCCATCTGAAAGTTTACTAAATCCTCAGAAAAAGTCAGCTAATCTTAGAAATCGGTCACACATAGATTTTTTTTATAATTAAAAAAATAAAATGCACGACTGGGTCGCACGAACTTGCTCTTGTAGTAAAAGTTTCTTCGAATTTGAAAGATTGAGTGTAATATAAAACACATAATTAATAATTATGTGTATATCCATTTAATAAATTGAAGACTGGAAATTTGAATATGGAAAAAAAAGATAAAATAAGTACTTAAAATTTTTTAATCTCAGAATGAAGAACGCCATCTCAATTCCTGAAAAAATGTGAATTTTTGCAGAAAAATTTCTTAAAATCGTTGAAGCAATTTTCTTAAAACAATAATTTTTGTCTTGATATTTTTTAGAAAAATTGGAATGCCATTTTTAGGAATATACCAATATACAGCTAAAATCATAATTTTAAAAATATTCATCAACCCGTTTTCAAAAAAATGATTTTTCAAAAAAATTTGAACTTTTTTTTAAAAAACCAAAAAATATTTTTTTGAAAATATTTGTATGCAGTATTATTCACACTAAGTAAAATTTTTTATCAAAATCTGTTAAGCGATTAACGAGAAAATCGATGATTAAAAAAACGGTTCTACGGCAGGTACCGTTAATAATGGTTTTTGGTAATTTTTTTCCATCAAAATATAGACCATGCCACTACTAGTACACACAAATAATTAAAAAAATCTTGCGCGAATCCATAACTTGCCCTATAGTACCTACATATATCGCAAGTAAAAATTCAAGGTAAAGGTCAATGAACTTTCTTTTTTTTTTTTGTTAAACTCATAACTAAAAATCTACAACTGACCAATTTCTGAAACTGCCTGACTTTGTAATGACCCTGAAAAAAACTTTTAAAAAAATATTTAAAAAAACCTATGCCTGACCAATTATTGAAATTACCTACCCTTTTATCACTATCCAGTGGCCCTTCAAATAGTATACTTTTTTTGCGAATATCCCATAAATGAGGTGCCGGATGACCTTGAAAAACTTTAACCCTGCATTAAAAATTTTCTATGCCTGACTAATTTCTGAAACTACCTGATCTTTTATGACCAATTACTGACCTTCTAGATTGTATACTTTTTTTGCGAATATGTATCCCATAAATAGGGTGCTAAGATCCCACACAGTCTTGTGTTAATACACAAAACTATTTCATGCTAGTGGTTTATTTTTCAAAATAAAGTGATTAAATCATTATTAATATTTTAAAAAAATTAATTAAACTTGTTGTAAGTTCTTAGTCATCTTCTTTTCGTCTCAAAATTCAGACCCCCCCCCCCCACACAAACAGAAGATTAAACCGATTAAATTATATATTTTTTTTTTAATTCTAGAAGCCTCAATAAATGTTTACAATATGGGATATCGAAATTTCCAAAAAAAAAAAATATTGTTTGATTATGATTTTTAAATATGAAATTATTACATAGGTATCCTTCTGTACTTCCTTCTTTACTTAAAGTGAATCGAAGAAAAACAAAGCAAAATGTCATCAGGCAACAAATTACATAGGAAAAATCCTTAACATTCATTTCATGTCAATATTCCAATGACGTGTGTCCTAATGTTTACCTTTTCTTTATTCAACACGCTATATAGTAAACTCAATTATCACTCCCCTACTAAAACATTTTCTACAAATAAATCTATCTATGTATGTGTATGTTTATGTGTTTTGTTTGTACAGCAATTCACTTCCGTTTATCTGGCTTCGAAGATCTTCGTTTCGGCCGGCGCTCGAGTGTACAAGTATTGACTAAAGTCGTAGTAAGACAACGCTTGCCCAAGTCATTTTAATGGTTTAACATTTATTTACTTAGAGTTTTATTAATGGATTCAAATTAATTGGAAATAATTTTAAGTTCGGTAATGTGTCGAATAAACTTAGCACAAGGAAGGTCTTTGTTATTACAAAAAGAATGAACGTTTTTTTTTTCGAGAAAATCGACTTTCGTCTTTAATCCGAATTGATATTATGTATGTACGTAATGTACTTACCTACAAACAAAAACAATATAAAAAGTATTAAAACATAACGACCTACTTTGGAGCTTTGTAGGCCAGTTATTGGCCTTAATACAATTTATTTCTCAATATTTGACAGTTTGTCAATAACAAAGCTATATAAAAAAATATAAGTAGGTACATTCCTTTAGGGTGTAGTGTATCTATGCAAGTAAGTAGTTTACTAAATTTATTATTTCAGTTATGTATTTCAATCTCATTTCGACCCCATAAACTAATCCAAATAAGCCTATCTAATATTATTTAAAGTCCATTTAATGATAACAGAAATAAAGTCTTTAAGAAAGACAAGAAAACTATAAAAATCGTTGATTTTAAATGTTTCCGTTCTCATTTAACAATTTACTGACCACAGTTTTAATGAATTTTTATCGATTTGAGATTATTACGATTTAAATAATCATTTTCAATTCAAATTTCTTCGTAGTTATTATAGTCTCCAAAAGTAATTTATTGCATTTTTATTGGATGTAACCAAATAATGATAACCAACATTTCGAAGGGACATTTTATTGAATTTGAATAAAAATACAGTCCCCTGAGTTTTATTTCGGTATAAAAATTCTAACAATTGTATGAAATTGACGGTGTTAATAACTTTAAGTGTGTTGTTTAATATTTAGTGCATTATTGTCGCGGGACAGCGATTGACAATAGTATAAATATAATTTATGTTATTGCTTATTGATGAATAAACATGAAGAGGGTGAATATTTATTTTTTCTGGTCTATTTGTATAAAGTGGAAGTCTATGTATGTCTAAAACCTCAAAAAGGTGCGTAATCTCATCCATTGTCAACTCAGCAGCAATGAGAAACGATATGAAATTATTAATCTAAATATTTAGATACATAACATACATATAATTTATGTATTACTAAAACTCTTTGAATACATACATATGTTGAATCTCCTTGGTTGAATAAAAGCAGTTCAAAAGAAAAAAAAACAGTCCCGGAAAACTTCAATTATCTATACAAAAATATAGCTTTCATTGTATCAAAGCCTTCTGTATTCTCAAATATGGGTGCCAAACGTTGCTTCAATTAGTTTTGATGGAATGAAAAACTTACGTATGTTCTCATTCAACAAAATTTCACTTTTTTCCATTGACACAATTTCAAAATCAGCAAAACACCGATTTTGAAATTTTCGCCTTCCAATGTTCCAATGGGGAAAAAATAATTTTTTTTTTTTTGCGAAAAATAAAAATCAATTTAGCAGATCTACACTCCTCTTTTAAATAACACCATTATACTATACAGCAGTGCAATTGACAGCTATTAGTTCGATCACGTGTGTACGAACATATGTACACTTACACTATATGATATCTGAATTTATCAAAGGAAACCCTCAAGCCTAGTACGAAAGGCTCAAGCCTAGTACGCTGCTGATGCGGAACGAAATTTTTAGTTGGTCCCTAACATGACAACGAAATGCTTACAAAAATCATAATGAAAAATTACTCCTTGAAAGTGTCACCATTTTGCAAAAACAAAAAAAAAACAAACACAAATGCATTAAAATCACAGAAAGCAATGTCGTGATGAAAGAAACAACAAATACAAACAAGAATAGAGACCAAATGTCACTTTTCCGCACACAATTAATGGTACAGGCAATTAATTATGTGCGAAAACAGAGGGGAGATCTCTCCAAGTAATCTGCTATATACAATTATCGATTTCCCTCATCGAACAGCGTACCGCAGAACGAAATTTTTCGTTTATGATTTCGTTGTGCAATTTTTGTATGGGATTTTTCGTTTCGCATCAGCAGCATACTAGGCTTCAGTGGGACAAACGTACATTATGTAGCGTAGGTAAGGTACATGCATTTTGTCGTACTATTTTACTAACAAAAATGCTTTAAACCATAATTCTCGTTTGCATATTACCTGCTATATGATAGCAGAGGTTTGCATATTACCGCTCGTTAGAATATACAAAATTTTAAGAGTATACTTTATGCCTCCAGTTTTCCGATTGCTTAGGTCCTAGAAAACATCGTTTCACATTCTATGTTTAATATCAAATTATATTTTGAAATCCACTCACTCAGCGGTCTGTCATCGCGATATGGGATGTATAAAAAACTTTTGGTGGAGTGACACCTTATGAAGAATCAGGACTATAGTAACTTACAACCGTTTTCTTGGCGACAAAATAGATCTTGTCAACTCTGGGTTTAAAGGTCCGATGATTTAAAATTCAACTCTTTGACCATATTACCTACAAAATGAGTAAACATAATTTTCACTAGATCTTTAAGATTGAAAATAAAGCCACCTAAATTAGATATCCTAGCACATCACGCACTATTAAGTAATGAGGGTCTTAAACCTTAGCATTTTTCTCCAGTATTTTTTGTCGTCATTAACAGTTTATTACCTACGTACAGATAATTGCAGGAACTTTGTAAACAAAAACTATCCGTCCATTAAGAGTAATGGCCACGGAAACTATACTTAGTTCTTTTTTTCCATAAGTAACGATGATCAAACATAAATATTATATACTTATATACATATGTATATGTAAATAATAGGTAAAATAATGTGCACAATATGTGTAATTGTAATGTAATGTACGTATGTATGTATGTACATGTGTACATATGTATACTATGATATGACAAGAAAATTGGTTAAAATATTACACGGAATTCTTGATATATTATGTAACCTACCTATACATATGTATCTACATAAGCAATTAAGTTGTAATTTGAATTGGGAAATATTGTGAAGCCAATTTCATTATTTGATTGATGTAGGTTAAAAAAATGGTTCTTTATTTGAAATTTTGTTTAATAACGTCAGGGTTTACTATCTAAATAGGTACCTACGTCTAGTGCCGGTTTCTAGTAGCGTTTTGCTATAGTAAAAGGATTAAGATGGCAAAAGTTAGTTTAGTGATAAACGAGGTAAAAAAAACATAATACTTTTGACACAGAATGCCATTGTGAAGAGCTGGAGAACCTGTACAGCATAACTGCTATCGGTTTGAGTGAAAATTTTTTCGCAAAGATGCATTCTTGGTTCCATTTTCGTTGAATCTTCACCTCCAGCACACGGGTCCCTATTATTATACATAAACACATTTTAGAAGTTTTTAGACATTTTTTACAGTTTTTATTCGCTGTAAAAGTGAAATAAAGCCTAATAGGGGTATTTAGATTTATTTTAATTTCACAATACGAAATAAGACCAATTTAAAAAAAATATAGTACGAAGATCAGTCATTTTCAATATGTCCATAGTTGAATCGTCTGGAACAAGAAGGGGTCAAGAGATATTTTTTGATTTTTGTTTTTTTTTTTATCGAAAAAAATGGTTAAGCGACAACTTAAATTTTGGTCTAATTCTCGTGTCTCTACTGCCATTACTTTACAAAGTTAGCTTAAGATAAAGGGCTTAAATACACGTTTGTTTTGATGTTTTTTTTTTGGCTAGAAGCGGTTGAGATCACTTAACACCTTTCTGAGCTGAGAACTCATTTTTAATAATTTTTTTTTTGCATGAAGATGGTAAGTGCAAACTTAACCTTTAACTTTATGCCCCAAGAGCACCGTTAGTTCTATGAAAAGGCCTTATCTGAGATTCCTGACAATAAAAAGAAGCCTAAAACCAAACATTAAAAAAGCCAACTGTCACTTAACCCCTTTTTCAGAAAAAACATTAAACTCATTTTTGCATAAAGGTGTCAAGTGCAGAGTTTTTTTTTACATACACCTCTCTCATGAATTTAAATAAAATTTGTTGATATAAAAAAAATTGTAAATTTTTTGTCTTTTTTATGTTTTTTTTATAAGTTTCTGACACTTTCAGTAAAAAAGGTATAAACGTAAAACTTTAAAAGCTTATAATTCAAAACTTCAAAAATGTCATTTCACCCCTTCTCATTCTAGAGTATTTTAGGGTGACCATCTACAGACAGTTTTTTCCTATTGTTTTGACGCAAAAGTTTTTTGTTTTTTTTTTAAGGTTTGAAATAAAAGAATAACTTTAACCCCAAATTTTTACTCTCCCACCACCACACCACAATATTAAATCGTAATTTTAGTATTTTTGTATGAACAATATCCAAATAAACTGTCACCATTAATTTTTTAAATAGAACCAAATTATTTATATTGTTGAATGACAGATGGCACTAGGTCTGCCTCATCGAACTTTCATCCACACAATCGTGAAATTATTATTATGGTTTCCTTTATTTCATTTCTTAACTTTATGAACAAAATATATTCCTTTTTTTACTTTACATTAAACTTTAAGGAGATCAAAAAAAGGAATACATATTTCAGTTAAATTAATTAATGAAATACATTAAAATGATAAAATTAATGGTTGGTGTTTTTTTTTTATTTTTATCACCGGACAACGTCTACAGCGCTCCATTCTTTTTTCTGTTATTCCATCCCTACATATCCATTTGATAATCAGCAAAGAATGGACAGTCATCATACTCGGGCTCGGAAAGACCATATTTTCCACGGTGCAATGCCAAACACGTTCAAGGCTTTACGTATTTGCTCGATATCCACGTGGAATCTATCCTCAACGGCGAATAAGTTGTGTCCACTGTCGTTGTACTTAAGGTCGGCACTGTCATTGCCGGTAGCATAAACGTCAAGCACACTTTCGTTCAAATCGTTTCATTCGATCGTTCTATTTAATCGATCATATTCGATCAATTTTATCGATCCTTGAACAATCAAACACATTTATTTGTTATTTTTTATTTAACAACCAAAATATTCACTAGAAATAATTTATATAGCAGAACAACGTTTGCCGGGTTAGCTAGTATTTAAATATATGTATGTTATTCAAAATAAAAGTAATTTGTTCTAAATTTCTTCAATTTTTTTTTCTAATCGAAATAAATATTTAAATACATCAAGAAAAAAATTACGTATACGCCATAGGGACCATTTAATTTTTATCCCTTAACAGCTGTAATTTCTAATTGAAAAAAATAGTGGTTATTTTCTCATAAGACAATTAAGGCACCTATTCGATTTAATTGAACAGTAATTGGAATACATTGGTTTCGCTGAGAGTTTAAAGAAATCAGAAATATGTAATATAAAAAGTTAATTTTTTATTTTTTACCAACATCGTAACGTAACACTGTAGTTTTATAAATTAACTGTAAAAATGTATCTGGTACGTTGAAACTCGATTTATTGCTTAAGTTTTTCATACATATTTACATTATGTATGTATATCTTAATTTTGTATCGATGATTCGTTTTTATTTGAATAAGAACTTTTAATGACGTTTTAATTATAAGCGGAATATTGTTATTTATTTTCTATTATATATTTTGAGCAAGGGTTGCTTAATGCTTAGTGTAAAGTGGTCAATGCTGCCACGCTTTAGAGGTAATTTGTTGGGTTTCTACAATTATCTGACACATGTCAGATGGTATGGCTGAGTTCCAAAATGCATCAGATGCGCATTTGCTGCAAAGTCAACAAATTTTTGGCTGCTTTGATTTAAAATGTTTTTTTTTTTTTTGAAAAACCATCGCCTTAGAAGCCATCAAAACATTTGTATTATTTATTTTGCATTCCGAAACGTCAACCCTATGCAAAGTAAAATTTTTACGAAGCATCAATTTTGCGTTACTGATGCGAATTAAAAATGTATGAAACTTTTTTTTTACTTTTGGAACTCAACCGTGTGTCTTAAGGTCATAAACAAAATACCATATAAATCATTCGAAAAATGATAGAGTTGGATATTTTTGTAATCAATAGAAACTAAATATAAAAAAGACATGCATATATTAATATATACAATATATACAAAAAATGTGAAAAATCTACAATTCGAGATATGGTGAAAAATACATGTTGGGGAAAAAATTACCATAAACCATAATTTTTGAATAATATACATTCTTTTCTTCAATTTGTGGCGGTTTTTTTTTATTTTCATTAAAAACTGTATCAGTGCAAGGACACATTAATTACGAGTACGGTAGTACTTTATTTTTTCCAAAAACGTAGGCAAAAAGCCAAAATTGCCGAACTTTTAATTATCGATATTTTGAAATTTCTTAGAGCGAATTTTTCAATCATCAGTTTAACAATCAGTTTAACACCTAACGAATAAACTTAATTTACTCTTAAACAATCAGATAATTTTTCAATCATGAACGAATAATTTACAGAATATTATAATTTCAACGTCAAATTTGTGTTTGTTTTTGTTTTTCATACATTTCAAAGAATTTAATTTTTATTTAACGTTTATTTTAAAGCAATATTGAGGATAAGTATTTTTTGACATTGAAAATATTTATTTCTAGGAATAATTTTATCTTGCCCTGAAGAAAGTAGATGGCTTTATTCTCAGGAATTAAATCTGACTATTAAAAATCTAATTTTTACTCTACCTGTAGATCAAGTACTAACCAACTGCCTAACACCCCGACTCCACAGGAGATAATTCATCTCAGAATGTTCATCTTGACATGAAATGTCTTGTGGAGTCGCGATATTTAATCGTATGATATAATGTCAGCGATCTATCTCTGATATTTTATCTTGACATGGATCTCTGACATAGAATTTGACAGATGGTTGGTTTTTTTTTGCTTTTTGTCTAGAAATGTCATTTTTGTCTCATTATTTTGTGTCTTTTCATGGGAGTGGTGTTCGCTATCTTTGCGGATGAATTTTTATTTCATTTTTGTGAAACCTAATTTCGTTTAATTTGCGTTCGTTTTAATTATTATTTTCGTGGTTTTTTAAAGTTTTATTTGTTTTTGATGCTCGTGAAAATTTAACAGAAATTATTATTTTATTACTATAGAGGAACCTGCTGAAAATTGAACTTCAATCGCTTTCCCCCCTTTAAAAATTTTAGCTCCGGTCCAAATTTAGGGTACTTTTTGAAAAATTATTAAGACATAATAATAAAGCTCTCTACCGAAATTCAGCTTTGTCGGAATTTTTTCGAAGTGAAAGTCTAATTTTCCTGGGCTAGAATACAACAACCGAAGAGGTCCACATTTATCCTCAAAAAATCAACCATCAAACTCCCATGCAGTCGAGGTACGAAATGAAATTTCATGACATGATTTGCCCAGCGAAGATATATGAAAATGTCTTGATATGGATATCAGATATTTAGTTGGAGAAAAATCTCATCTGGAGTCGGAGTGTAACTGACGATTGAAAGTTGACCCTTAATGTGTTAGCGAAAAAAACTTTGATAGTCTAAGAGACGTGACAACAAATTTGGGGAGGTAAAGTATAACCAAAATGTAAGTACGTTGGTTAATAGCTACAAGTGTAATGATATCTAAAAAAAAAATAATTTGGAAGTTTTTTTTTGAAGCTTGTGGTGGATATGGGGAGTCCTTATATGTTTAACAAATTGTTGGCTTATGAAAAGAGTATATGGAGAAAAAAGAAAGAACCCGAAAGAACAACAAAAAGCTTGTGTGTGGCTAGTAAAAATGCTAGTTCATTCAAATGCAGTTATCAAACAATAAAACCTAAAACTAGATCGACATGATCACGTGAACTTCGGTAGTACTGCGCGTAGTGCTTATGGTCTGTTGTTCGAGCCTCAGTGACGACAAAAAAGTTTTTCAAATAAAAATTTAACATACATAGACCTAGCACCACTTAAGGAGGATGTTCGGCCTGGCGACCGTGAAAATAGCTATAACTTACAGCCTATAAAAACTTGGTGGTAGCTCACTCAAGTTGTTGCTGTTTCGTTCAAACCTTCAAAAAAGTATTACATTTGTCAAGGTTAAGACAATCGATTACGTTTTATAAAGTAAAATAGAAAGTTAGATCACCTCAGTAACAATTAAATATGTTTATTTAAAATTTGGACGGCTGTTAAAGTTAGACAACTTTTATAAATTCTAGAAATAGTGTTTAATTTGCGTTTTTTTTTTGTTTTGAATCGAAAAATTATATTAATAGAACGAAAGTTGTTATTATCCGATTAACATTAAAAACAAGATCAAAGATAATAAATAAAGCGAGGCATCGAAATTATACAAATTCCGTGTGCAACGTACAAAATGATTGTCCATTTTTTACATTTTTAATTCCCAAAGAATTTTTTCAGGCTCACAGATCTACACGCTAAATTTGTGTTGTTAAGACAATTTTTTAACTGTGTGGGCCAGATTAATTTGATAGAACATTGAGTGTTTCCAGAAAAAACGAAGGATTTTTAAAAAGAAAAATATTTCGAACATGTTGGCCATTGACCTTATTCCAATAGGGGAACACTGATGCTACCAAAACAAATGGCTGACTGATTTTTATTTTTTTCAAGCAAAATTCCGAAGGCCACAATTTTCTCAAGTTACTTTGAAACTATTAAGTTATCGATGATAAAAAAAAACTATGAAAGCAAACATAAATTTTAAACGAAGAACCAAAAAATGATTGTTTCGAAGTATGTATGTATAGGTATATTTTTTGGAATTTAAAAAGTCGGTATTTTTTATTGAAAACCGTTGGAATTAGCTGTGGTCTGAAAATTCATGAACTGGCGGTGATGGCATTTAACTATCAAGGTAACTCTACTACAAAATTAGGTAAGTACCTCATCAAACTCTCGGAACCAAACCTGGATGCCTAACTAAACGCTGAAAAATACCTTTGAGCTAACATGAAATTAACAAATTCAATGGTAAATACAACAATTTACATCCATGTACATTTTTTTGTACATATTTGATTAAAAACGCACAAGATTAACCAATGTTTAGCCCCAAATAAATCATCATCATTAAATATAGATGATTTTACTAGGTTAAGAACTCAGGTAATAAGACACTTAAATTGTCCATAGTTAATTTTGCTTTAATATTTACACTTAATAAAATCAATAACACCCTTTGAGTCCTTCTATAGTAGTAAATACATAACTAGGTTGGTATATATGTAGGTACATTTTTGTTTGGTTAATCTTGATTTTACTGCTTTAATAAATTGGTAAAGACATCATCATCATCATTGATTAAAAGTAAAAGCAAGTCTGTAGTGTTGACAAATGATCGCTAATGACATATAATTGGCAATTACTTCTAAGCAGGCTAAAACACTAAGCTGGAAGTTCTTAACAACAACTTTAGGTACTCACAAAATACCAAAAAAAAACAAGACAAAATTAATTTAAGTTAATTGATAGTTAGAAATTAAGGGTTTAATATTAGTGTTCATCCATACCATAATAACTGCGCTTTTCTAAATTGGTCACATCAATTTTTTTTTTTTTTATAATTCACGCGCACTTAAGGGGTTTCGGTACCCTTAATTTGGGGATGGGATTTAAAAGAAGATGTCGGTGTACATTGGTCTTGAATTTCTGAATATCACAATGAGAGGGAAAGACAGAGCTTGGAAGAGCATATTCCACATTCGCGTAATACGGCTAAGGAAGGAATCCCTGTACTTTATTATATCTGTGGATATAATACTTCAGTTAGTGCGAAGCAACAATAGAAACACGAAAAAAAAGCTACATCCAATCAGAAACTTAAAAAAAATATTTAAAGGTTAGTGCGTTGGACTATCACGCCAGGAGGTCTGGGATTCGATTCCCAGCCTCTTCCACCTAAAAAAAAAAAAAAAAAATTTAAAGTTACGTTCTCGCAAAGTTGCTTCCTCTTGCGAGGACGCACATAGAAATAGTTGAGAGTTGTAAGTCGCTAGGCCCTAATTCTTCATGAGCTGTTGTGCCAATAAATGTATATAAAGTATATGTATGTACGTCAACGTATGCATTGATTTTTGTATCACTAGCTACTCCTCATGAGGTTTGTTCCTTTACTCTGAGACAGTTATTTTCTGTGCATTTTAGTACAATTCTATTTTTTTTTCTTCAAAGTCACTCTATGCATTGTTTTATGTGTTAAACAATTTTTTTACACCTTTTCAAGATGCTTAACAACTTTGCAGTTTAAACCAAAAGAACAAATAGGTATAAAGAACGTGTAGCACAGTCATTATTTTTTTTTCATTAATCCCTAACCTCTGCCCTTACGAATAAAATTCCTATGCCGCAAGTGAATATTAAGGGCTGCTGCCTTTTCCCACGCTCTATTTTAAGCATATTAGGTCAGGTACTTTTAAATTTTCTCACAAAGGAATTGATTGCATATTTTTTTAGATTATTTTATAATTAAATTTATTATTTTCTTGTGTGAATTGTATACGAACCTAAGTACATATAATATGTACTTAAAGATTAAAATATGTTCATTAGCCCAGTTCAATAAACTTTGTCCTTTAAACAAGAATGAAAGCATTTTCAAGAAATACAAGCATAAGCCGTTATAAATTCCATGGCCTTGACTTATCGAACCTCGCATTTAAATGATGGGTAATTATTATAAAGTGCACTCCGGGATTGAACACTGTATTATTATTTAAGTAGGTTCCATTACGTTTGACAGTTTTTTATCTGCATTCATAGATAAGATAAGTCACATTTCTAGTTTTAAACTTAAATAGCGATTTTGCGTGTTTAAATAAAACAATTAACCGTCTAAACGCCCAGCCCACTATAGCCGTTCGTTAGTGCAGAATTGTATGCAGGACTTACTCATTATCACGGGATCGTAAAAAGACAGGGGTATTCCGTGATCTGTCATTACTATTACTGCCCCCGGAATTCCTTTGTCGAATACCATTATTGAGACTTCTCGACCGTGGTACGTTATCCTTATGTTTTGGAGGTGTTTGTAAAGGTTTTCGATTACGTGAAGTATTTATTTTGTTTATAGAATGCGGTACACTTGATGCGCGGGTAACCATTTTCAGCTCATTTTAATTTTTTTGTTTCACTTTTCACTTCGTTATTACCGAACATAAAATATAAAGGAGTACTTACGAAAAAAAATTTACCGACAAAGGTCCTTTAACACGAAAGACTCTCATTTAACTAAATCGAAGTTCAAATGTGGCGCTCTTTTTTAGCAATGAGCTACGAACAACAGAACGACAACAACGACGCACGTCTATAATGTTTTGATGACCGTTAATCATGTTGAGCCCCAATACCAATATAGTCCATTCTTTTTGACGGTCACCTGTGTTTTACTCTACAAGAAAGGAAATTACTATTTATGCTAATGGATGCACTAACAAAAATGTTTTAATGGTTTTAAGAAACTATTTTTTTTAAAGGCCAAAGAAATTTTTAAAAATTTTTACGCCGTTCCTTGACCATATCGTTTTACTAAGCCCACAGTGTTAAAATTTCTTATCTTGATTCAGATTTTAGATCTAGTCCAGTCATGTTAGATATAAAAACAGCAAAATTCCGGATTGGTATACAGCTTTCTGATGGTGTTCAAGAAACTGTACAAATTACCTAAAATGGTTTTTCATGAATATCTCCCTAACGGTGATTTGTACAGAAAAAATATGATGACGGATTTGTAGCTCAGAAAATATCCTACAAAAAAGATTATGACACTTTTCTTCATAAATATAACGGTTTTCGAAATGATTCAATCGATAGAGTTAAGGTTTTCAGTTTTCTACACAAATGGGGAATGCACAAAAATTAACAGGGTTATTCGCATATTATGTGACACAAAGCTGAAGCATGTAGGTATGTTTATGTACGAAAAAAAATAATTGTTTTTATATATATGCACATAGATACTTGAAATACCTGTGCGGAATTTGTATTTAAGGATTTTGGTTTTGTGGTTTGTTAACACTGTAAGGAAAAGAAAAGTTTTTTACATTGATAAACAATATAATATTTGGAATTGTTAAAACAATAAAGAACAAATCGAAAAATGTGGTATAGAGTAGGTACCTATTTAATACTTAGATAAAATCCTGTAACTAAAGTTAATCTTACAAAAAAATTCTTTGAGTGTACCTCTATTATCCTTAATTTACATACACAATGCCACTTTAAGTATTCTCAGTTATATTTCAAATATCTACCGATATATACCTAAGTGACCAGTGTCCTGCAATTGATTCATGCGCACATCATCATTTAAGAAAGTACTTTTGTTTTTTTTTTTTATCCTCAGAGCCCAGACTTGGATATGAAAATTTTACATTATCCATTAGCTTTATGCTGTTTTGAATGAAAACTATTGACTTTTGCGGCGCTTGAATGCATTTTTTCTTTTATATTTTTACATTGTATTTTTATTTATTATTATTTTTTTTGTTTATTTATTTGATTGGTGATGCCTCGCGGTTGGTAGGGTTCTTATAGATTCTACGTATTATTTATGGAAGGGACTCTATGCATGCTAGTTTATAAATTATAACAGTTTTGCTTATAAAATTACTGTTTTTTTTCATTCATTCCAACGGCGTTAATGCCCACCCACTTTTATTGGTCACAAACTGTTAGCAACTGTTATAAATTGCCCTTTCTTTATTCTCATATTTATATGTACAAAATTGAAATTAATGATGTTTGTTAAAAAAAGGGCGAGACTATATAGTCTAAGAGCTGGCGACGGATTTTCTGCGTGAAAGGAAACCAAACGGTATTAATGTTACAACTAGTCCTAGGGAAGGTGATAACGAATACGAAAGTCTGTCTGCACGTAGTGGCCGCGTTTCCGCGAAAAAGTGCATCAAAAGTACAACTTTTCTGAAAATAGAAATAGTGAGGGAAACCACTTAAAATGCATCGCATCCCGACGCCACGGACTCGCTGATTACAAAAATGGTTTCGACAGACGTGTAGGTGGCCGCAAAACCCTCGACAGACGCCGCCGAAAATGTGTTTTTTTTGGCGTTTTTTACTTTTTGGGAAACTACTTAAAATTGGTGTCATTCGAAAGCTCTCGACTCCCTGAGTGCGAATATGCAAATGACAGACGCCTAGGTGGCCGCAAAACCCGCGACAGACGTCGCTAAAAATGCGTTTTTTTTGCGCTTTTTTACTTTTTGGGAAACCACTTAAAATTGGTGTCATTGGAAAGCGCGATAAAAATCGCGGATTTTTTCAGTGTACGACTATTTAATCGGCTTTTGCGGAAAACCACTTAAAATGTATCTTAATTGAAAGGTCCTGACCTCAATAAAGCTCAAATGTTTTTTTTTACAAACTATTCTTAAAAGGCCTTCCACACTATCCCTCTGAGTATTAACACATGTCAAAAAAGTGGGAAGTAAATCAGGTATAATAGTGTGGAAACAAAATATGAAATTTCATCCCACAGGACTTGACAGAGGTGCGTTCTTTTATGTTACTGTGGTTAACTATAGTTAATGTGTCAAAAATAAAAGTTGATGTGCCATAGTTAAGAAAGTTACTCTTGGTAACTTTTTCATTTAGGAACGACCAGAGTTAACAATAGTTAATCTGTCAAACGAAAGGGGTTGAAAAAAAAATTGAATTGTATTTGGAATGAATAACCAAGAAAAAATGTGATTGCATCAAATTTATTGCAAAAATAATTATTAGGAATTCAAAATAACATGTCTAATATTTCCAAATTAAATTTCTTTACACTCAGTTTGGTATAAATCGAACAGAAATAAGTGCAATTTTCTTCATTGCTTATGGCACAGAATTTTTTGATGAAAAATTAACCAAATATAAAGAAGAAAATGCCAAAAGAAAGAAAATGCATCAGAAAATAAAAGAAAACTATTCCAAAAATCAAATTCGACAAAAAAAAATCGATTGAATTGATAAAAACATATTTTAAATATTGAAAACAATTCCAAATCAAATGGGCAAAAAGTAAACAAAACATCCACCATTGCATTTCAGCTGTTTTTGACAGATCAACTATTTCAATTCATATCGAGGAGATGAGTTGGAAAAAGTTACAAAAAGTTACTTTTTGACACTTTTACTTTGGAATTTAGGAACGATTTTATGACGTCATAAAGTTACTCGAAGTAACTTTTCCGAATTAAAGGAACGACCGAAGTTAACTATAGTTAACTATAGTTAACCACAGTAACATAAAAGAACGCACCACAGCCCATCTCACACAATTTTACTTGTGTTAATACATACAAAATTTTAGGATTGGTTCTAAAACCATCACACATTCTTTCCCACTTGGGGGTTTGAGGTTATGGTGATTCGTTTGGATGCAAGTGTGAAAGCAAAATATGAAAATATTTTCTTTACACAAATATGGCAGTCGTAAGTAATTCTATCACACTTTTTTACTTTTTTTCTTGACATGTATTAATACTCGATAGGATAGTGTGGAAGGGCTATTATGCAGATGATATTGACATCATTGGAAGAACGATGCGAGCTGTTAACGGCGCGTTTGCCAGTATTGAATCGGAGGCGGCGAAAGGAATCTCAACATCGTCAACTCGGGCAAAACTTCACGATAGATTGGTACAACTTCGAAGTCGTCAAGGACTTTGCCTACCCCTGGGCTCCACTATAACATCGCAAAATGACATCAGTGCAGAGATCAAATGAAGAATTACTCTTGCCTTCTTGCCTCTTGAAATTTGAATTTTCTCGATGTTCTTCAAACTGTTAAAGTATTGTTTATTGTTAACCATATGCTGTGTAGCACCAGAATCCAAGATGAATTTTACTTTATTCAACAACTGTTTGCGCTGCATGTTCGACAACTGCACACACTGTTGAGTCTTTCTTTTTGAATGGTTTGTTTGCGCTCGCTGAGTCGTTCTTATCGTTTCGTTTGGATAAACACTTGTATTTGATGTATCCAGCTTTACCACATCCATAACAGATAAGTTGCTTCTTTTTTGACTTGACACTACATTGCACCAGGTTGATTCGATCTTGCCGATGCACCATTTCTTTTGTTGTATTCGCTCATCAACCGATTTTGAACAAATTCCAATTTAAGGTCGCTTTGATTCATGGTTTCCAAAGCAGTAACTACTTAATTGTCATAGCTTCCTGGCAGGGTAAGCAACAAATTGACAACAACATCAAGCTCTTCCATCTTTGCTCCGGTTGATTTTAGTTGCCGAATCTTGAATCGAATCGAAGAAAACGGCCAATAATGTATTCACTCTCAATATATTTGAAATGCATTGCCTTTCGAAAATACCGCACGACACGTGCCGAACATCTCTTTGTCTGTTGTCTTCTCTTTCACATATTCCAATTTCCACTTGTCCATCATGAATAGTCTGAACTAAAATTGAAATACTCATCCTTACGGCCAATTTCTTGACAAAGTTCTAACCCCTAAAACTCGGTTTATCGAAAAATTAGAACTTGATTGAGTTCTTACCTATTTCTTAACCGAGTTCTAACGCGTTAGAACTTCGATTTAGATCTCAGTTTGAGATAGAACTTCGATAAATTTGGACCAGTGATGGAAATCGACTTTTGCCAATAGTACTGAAAGCAGAAAAAAAATAGTACTGAAAATGAGCAAATAGTACCGAAATTTTTCCAATCGTGAATTCTACAGGAATTTAATATTTTATTGGACGTTATCATCGTTAGAGGAAGATGTGGTTTGAGTATTCAGCCATTGACCCCTTGCAACCATCTCAATTTGGAGATCAACAATACACCATCGCATGCTTTTTCATACTTATGTCGGAAAACAAGTTTATATTTTGTTAAAAATTCAAGAAAATCTGAAGTGTATCTTTGGTAAAAATTGGTCTAGCATTCTGCAAACGAGGTGCAACAGCGCAGCATGGGTCAGATACATTCCAAATCAAAAAATAAGTTTAATTTCTAATTAATATTTTTGACAACTTTATTTGAGGGCGATACAAAGTTCGCCAGGCTCGCCGCTAGTACATTTTAAATGTTTATGTCAACAAATTCTGAAAAATGTAACGTTTAATAAATAATTTGAGATACATCGGAATCATAGTAGGTATATTGTTGAATATTTTTGGAAAGATAATAGAATATTTGACCCATGTTTGAGGAATATTTGGTTTACTTATTTTTTCGAGGACAGAATTTTTCTTAAAACATATTTTTTCGGAAGAAAGTTTTTACAGTTTTTTTATATTATACCTACATATTTTTTTTTCATATTTGGAATTATTGACTGAAAATTAAAATTTCATTAAACGTTCACATGTTTTTAGGACAGGAATGGTCCCTGGGAAGGAAAAAAAAAATGCACGGAGGAAAGTTCTAACTTCCCTCTTTTTTAGTTCTTAAGAAATTAAAAACAAACTTTTTATTTTATGAAATAAAAGATAAAAACTTTTATAAATTACAAATATAAATATTTATTTATTTAAACTATGTCACAATTTTTGCTTTTTAATATTATTTTCGACGCGTTTCGGAAGTCAAAATTCCATTTGAACCATGGAACTTTTTATGATATAAAATCGAACCTGACGATGGAACTTTGACTTCCGAAACGCGTTAAAAATAATCAGCCCTATCGAGGTATCCGTTCGGAAGAAAATTTTCTCCGAATTGTTCGAAATCGGAGAATTTTCAATCGAGGTATCCGTTCCGATTGACACATCAAATCTTCCGAAAAAATTAAAAGCACTTGCCACTTCATCGCAGTGCAACACAATGCGTTAAGTAAAGAACATTTAGCAGCTGTGCGTTAAATTTCTTCCGATGGTTTCCGACAAGCAATAGTTGCGGAATAAAAATGGAAACTTTTCAAAATTGTTATTAAAAAATTATTTATAAATTATGTGTTGTCTTTAGTAAAGAAAACAATGACTAGAGCTAAGCAACAGCGAATGGTGGATATACTGCAATTTTATAGTACCCATTTCTACTTACGCTGCCTCTAAAAAAAAATTTTATATTCGAGTGGAACTTTTTGTCTTGTCCTTATGTTTAAGCCTTCGGCTTCCAAAACTAAAGCGACCCTACCTATTCATTTATTTGCAAACAAATCTATAAATTTTTTAACAATTTTCAGATAAAAGTTTTTCGCTTATGAAACAAAACTGCTGAAGCTGACCCAATGTCAAAATAACGCGATTGTATGCTTCATTTATGTTGTTCCGAAACGGATACCTCGAACGCTATCTAAGTTGCAATCGGATTTGACTTTCGTATCGGAATTTCTTCCGAACGGTCCGAACGGATACCTCAGGGCTGAATATTAAAAACAAAAGTTGTGATATAGTTTGAATAAATAAATATTTATATTTATAATTTCTAAAAGTATTTATCTTTTATTTCATATATAAACAACTTGTAGACACCTACAACGATTTTTATTTTAGTTGTTTGTTTTTTTTTGTTTTGTTTTGACGTAAAAAAAATTTTCATAATTACATAAAACCCTTTTTTCCGTTTTTTTTTTTACCACTTTCTATTTTTTTTTTAATTTTGACTTTGAAATTTAATTTCTTAAAAACATTCATTTAAACAACATGAAATATTAGATTTCACATTTGGTTTTTGAATATTTGTTTTGGATTTTCATACAAACTGACTCAGTTTGTTTAAAAAAGATTTAAAAAATTTATTATTTTCCTTAATTTTCTAGATATGAAAAAATATTTTTTTATTATGTATGCAAAACTGAGGCAAGTTCCTACCGCAGCAAACATCTACATTCGAAAGGTACCTACATTTTTGAATTTGAAATAGTACTGAAAATTAAAAAGTGGTACTTGCGTACTGGGAAAATTAAATAGTACAAAATTCAGTACAATAGTAAGCCCTTTTCCAACCATGATTTGGACCCTCGAATTCGGGGGCCTAGAGACTTAGAACTCGGTTTAACAACATTTTTATTTCTTCAAAAAACTTATTTGGTAATAAATTTTGATTCGGCTTTAAAAAAAAGGTAATTCAAATCAATTTGGGATAAATCTAGTTTTAGGTGCAAGCCTTCTCGCGTACGCTAAAAAATGCATGTAACCAGATAGCATGCTGGACAAAAACACAAATTTGTGTACTTACATATACAAAACTGGCACAGCAAAAATGAGAATGTGTTTTTAATTAATGAGCAAAATAAAATAAATATATTCACGAAAAAAGAATCCAGCAAAATGAAACTGACAAATATTTAAATATTTGTTGATAGACTGTAAACTGCTGTGCCAGTTTTGTTTGTATTGGTGTTGATGTTGTTATTTCGTTTTCAATTCTATGTTGTGTGATTTCGCGCGTATTGAATTTTGAATACTTGGTGTTTGCAAGTAGTAAATATTTTTATTAGTCCGATAGCTCGCAACGGATTTTTGACGTGAAATAAACCCAAAAAGATATGTGTGCATGTACATCAAAGTGCATCAAAAATAATAATACAAAAATAAGGTAACTGTTCCAATGTCCCGAATCATTGATTATGGATGTGGTTCTGACAAATTGTTTCGAAAAATTGCAATTACTTAAGATGAGGTTTGAGCATGCAATACCACATGTCTTTTGGCTTTCTTTCATGAAACAAAAATCTGGTGCGAGTTCAAAAATCAATCCAAACTAACAAAATGCACAATATAAAAAAATTTTATACCACGAGAATTAAAAACAACACCAACATATGCAACTAAATTGGATAAAAAAAAATTGACCATTTACTTAAAATGAAATAAAAGGATAACTTGAAAACAATATATCTACCTGCATAAATGCTATATACAAAAAACCACAAAGATTGTGTTTTTTGTGGCTTCTGTCCGGGGTTAAGATTACTCAAAATGTCTCTCAGATTCAAATACGCACTCTACAGTGTCAAGATGCGAACGATTGTCATTAATTTTCGAGGAAAATAGTGCTTTAGATGCATTTTTTGTCTTAACCAAAAACGGCATTAATGCATTTCTGTTTCTTTCCTCACCAGGAAAATATAGTAGTTAAAAGCTTGTAATATGTACATAGGTACACAAATTTGTGTTTTGTCCAGCACGCTATCTGGTTATATGGAATTTTCAGCGCACGCGAAAAGGCTTGCACCTAAAACTAAATTTATCCCAAATTGATTTGAATTACCTTTTCTTTCAAGTCGAATCAAAATTTATAACCAAATAAGTTTTTTGAAGAAATAAAAATGTTGTTAAACCGAGTTCTAAGTCTCTAGACCCCCGAATTCGAGGGTCCAAATTTATCGAAGTTCTATCTCAAACTGAGATCCAAATCGAAGTTCTAACGCGTTAGAACTCGGTGAAGAAATGAGTTAGAACTCAATCAAGTTCTAATTTTTGATAAACCGAGTTTTAAGGGTTAGAACTTTGTCAAGAAATTGGCCGTTATTAATGTATTGTCGTGGACCTTCTCGTCCAACTAAATACGAAAACGATATTGCCAATTGCTAAAATTCGTGCCATCAAACAATTTTGATAATCGTAGAGTTTAGCAGTCATTTTCTTATTCTCAAATTAATATTTACATACATACATATCTCGCAAAAGCAGTGAGAAATAATTGTTTCTAGAAATAAGTTCAATCAGTTTTATATCAAATTGATAATAATTCTATAATTTAATTTATTATAAAATAAGTATTTTATTCAATGAAGTTTTGTTGAAGACTAGTAACTAAAAAACCGATTTAAGTGTAGTTTTTGAGAAATTTAAAAAAAAGAAACGAAAGGTAAATACATACATAGTTTTTATATTGCTTGTTTTGTTATGTTTATGACGTAAAAAACTTACCATTCATAAATTAAAACACTGGTTTTTTCGGGAAGTATTTATTTTTTTTTCGTTTGAAATCAATTTTTTAGAAACTGAAAACTAATGCGTGGTTCGATTTAAATTACCCGAGTTCGATTTTTTTAACATTGAAAATGTTTATAGGATCGTTTTGACAGAGTTGTGGTGTTACTAAAATGATTAAATGAAATAAATTTAATAAATCAGAAATGAACTCCAGCGTATAGGGATCACAACGAAATTTTTGGTTGGTGTTACTAAAGAAATGACCCAAATGATTGAAATGAACACATGAACGTAGAATATGAAAAATGAACTCCAGCGTATAGGAGGACAACTATCAAATTTTTGGTTGGTGTTACTAAAACATTACTAGAATGATAAAAATAAACAAACGAACACAAGCGATGAATTACAGCAGGCGTCGGCAAAAGGTATACGGGGAAAAAACGAAGAAAGAAAACAGGCAAGCTTCAGTGGAGAATGGTCATGAAGTATATTCAAAAAGAGAAAAAAAACAACAACAAGGTATTCAGAAGAAGACAAATGAACAAACAAGGCAACCAACAAAAGTGGATAGGTATTCTGCCAGATTTTTGTATGTTGTAGGTATATAGTGTGTATGCATCTACATAGTTATGGAGGTAGGTAGGTTGTGATTTTGTGAAAATAAAAATGATAGGTATTTATTTTTTATTCCATACAGAATACAATCCGGTCTTATAAGAAAGGCCAGTGATGCAGTTGAGTGTGCAAGCAGGGGTAGAGATTGCTTGAAATCGATATTACCTATGTAATATGTAGGACAACCAAAAATATGCCAGAGCATGTTTTTTTCTATATGCTACCTTAATATATTAAGCTAGCAAAACTTCTAAACTGCTCAACATAATCAATTGAAATAAAAACTAGAACTTTGTGCTTTTTGTGTGCTATTATTGTGCGGCTGTCCCGATTTTTGTAGCAAAACTTCTAAACCGCCCAGCATAATCAATTGAAAGAAAAACTAAAATTTGGTGCTATTTTTGTGCTATTATTGTGTGGCAGTTCCGATTTTTGTGCTAGAATAGTTTTCTTTTATGTTTTGCTACAAAAAAACTATGCAAACACAAAAATCGGGACTTCCGCCCAAAATAGCACGAAAAGAGCACAAAATTTTAGTTTTTATTTCATCTGATTATGCTAAGCGGTTTAGAAGTTTTGCTAGCTTAATACTAAAGTACCATCTAGATTTACATAAAACAAAAACTATGATAGCACAAAATTCTAGTTATGGTTTCAATTGATTATGCTAATGTGTATTGTATATGCTAGCTTTATAGACGTTTAGATGTATGTCGTTCTTTTTAATCCAGTTTTTAAAAATACATTACATAGGTATACATACCTACATAGAATATATTTTTACAAGCAATAATGAGCATATTTTTAGGGCCCTAATCATTTTTTTTGAGCATATAATTACTTGTTAAGGGCATATATATGTAATTGATTTTTAAGGGCTTAATTATAAGCGCTTAAAACTGTTTTTAGGGCATATTTTTGTTTGCCCTAATAGGTATGTGAGTTTTGATATCAGATTAAAAAAAATAGAAAAGTACGATGGGGTTAGTTAAAGAAAATTAACAAGATTTATTTTTTGCCAAATGGAAAGTGACATTAAATGCCTACACCTAGAAACTTCAAAACTTATAATGGTGTTTGAAACAGCTTATTACGTTTTAATTTAGCCAGTTCAGGTTTCTCAAGCTTACTGATATCTCAGAGATCTCAGCAATCTCAGAGATCTGAGCAATCTCAGAAATCTGAACGTAATTCCTCAGTGAGATTCCTCACTTTTGCTGTCAAAAAACTGAGACTGATAGTTTTTGGATTCGCTTGCTCAATTATTTTTTGTCGCAGTTGATTAATTAATAAAAAAGAGATGGAAATTGA
Source organism: Epistrophella euchroma (assembly GCA_947049315.1). Lineage (NCBI taxonomy): Eukaryota > Metazoa > Arthropoda > Insecta > Diptera > Syrphidae > Epistrophella > Epistrophella euchroma. The sequence continues at coordinate 43,787,354 of OX346248.1, forward strand.
TTTTGACTTCTAGGGAAGAAATTTTGTTCAGGTTTCTCCTTCTGCTCAGTGGAGCTGACGGAGCTTGCTCAGTGATATATCAGTGAGATCTTAGAAACGTGAAATGGCTAATTAATTTGTAAAGATTGTAAAGATTAGTCATGTTTTTTGTTTATCTAGCAAAATAAAGTCATTTTCAATGTCCCCATGGTTACTCTATGAGTGAAATCTGTAAATTTTTAAGAATCCTAAACATGCTCTACAGTAGCTACAGGAAGTCCCGAAACTCAACGTCAAACGGGTACCGGGTGTATTTAAAAAAAAATGTATCTGTTCGTGCGTTTTTACTTTGTCTCCTTGACTTAACGAATATTTACATTGCCGAAATATTCGGCAAATGTTTTAGGATGATTGCTGCCGTTTAGTTGGCTGCAATACATCAGGACCATGGTGCATTTAGCACTATGCTTATGTGGAGCATTGTGCACCACAATGAAATTTTTGATAAAAATTAAAATATTTTGAAAAAAACATAACAAAATTATGAACTTCTTATTTTCAAATATAAAAAAATGTCCAAATAAGCGATTCATTAATTTTAAATAAAGAAACAATCGACTTCCAAGAAAATATTAAAAAAGTAAACTTACCTCGATTTTTTTTGTTTTTCACTAAAAATTGACAAATTAGTTTGCACACATGCGCCAAAAAGTACTGACACGACCAGACTTAGGTCTATCGCAGTTGCCTAATGTAACGGACACATATAAATGAGGTGTAAACCAATACAGTTGCTAGTTTGCTGCATATAGCTATGGTGCATTGTGCACAACTAGTGTATTTATGACCACCTTACCCTACATATAGTTTAACAAAGTCAAAGGCGCGAAAATGAAAACGCAGTTCACATAGCAGCGTTTAAGATAAAAATGAAACATAAAGTACTTCGAAATAATTAAGATAAGGTTGCAGGAGGCCGACAGCAATTTACAATTATTCGCCATAAATTTGTAATTAGCTCAAAATCAGGGGTCCTACTCTGTATTTCGTTCCGAAAGCCATTCCTATTCGAAAATGTTTTTCGTTTCGCTTTCAAATTGGTACCCTGTAACACTTTCGAAATGCAAATCCACTTACGGATTACTTTTTTCAAGCCTCGAATTATTTCATTTGAAAGAAATCAAAACGATTTTTTTTCTAAACAGAACCGATTTTTTTCTTTCAATACAAGGAATTGGTCCAGAAAATTCAATTTTTTTTCTTCTAAGTAAATCGATTTTTTTGTTAAAAGGAATTCGACATAAAATTCATTTGGTTAAATTGTTTTCATCAGTAAACTTTCCTAAAAAAAAATTAAATTTTAACACATTCCTTGCTCGTTCCGTCATCACATTTGTTGTAGAAACAAATTTTCCGTATTTCAATGCTTTTGACATTCGGAAACGTGTTACCAGGTACGAAAATTCCACTTTCGAAATTGTTAATCCGAAAGTAGTAGATTTCATTTCGCTTTAGAAATAGGGAGTACAAAATATTCGTTTTCAGGAAATTTCACTTTGGGAACGAAGTACAGAGTAGGGCCCCAGCTTTTGAGGACTTTTGAACACCATTCCTGATTGGTTTACATTGTTGTCGATTAATAATTAAAAATGCATGAATAGTATTTTTCTGTATTTTATTGTATTCTTCATTTTTGTGTTTTTTTTTTTTATTATTATTATTATTTGTTGTGTAGGGTATATCAGTATATATTTTTCGACATAATCGATTATAGAGAACAAGAACAATTTAACAATAATTAAACTGTTATTATAATTTACTTCTTGTATAACTATTAGGTTGTAATATTTTATTATATTTCACAGACATGTTTGAATTTAGTAAAAATTAAGAAAAAAAGTTGTTTTTTGTGTGAAAAATGTAAAATAAAAAATATTTAAGTCGGGTAACTATTTTTCGGTCTACTGAAATAACTAATAGAATCACATCCATATTTATACACCTATTTATATATGTATGTATGAATATCTTACACAACTAAACATAAAAACTAGTTAATTGAGATGTGTATTAAACATCTCAGCTAAATTAATTAAACGTCTACTTATACGTTATTAATATTATTAATATTTATAATGATCTATTTATGTATAAAGATAATTAATATTGTACATAGAATTTAGTTTATAAAGATTTTGATTACATATATACAAGAATAACAAAATTAGCTCGTTTGTTGTTTTTTTAATTTCCTGAAATCACAATAATTATTTATTAATTCAACTATATTTCTACTAAAGTATTCAATGATTTTTGTTTGTTTTGTTTTGTTTTTTTTTTTTTCATTTGTTTGCTTTCATTTTTACGATTATAAACCTCCAGATTATATTACATAATATTTTAAAGATTAATTTATAATTAATAAGCGTATTTCTTAAGTGTTTGTTTTTAAAAGATACATTTCTTTTTAATGTTACTGAATTTTGCTTAACACTGGATACATAATTTACAATTCGATCAAAATTTGTTTTGCTGACATTCGTAGTAAGAATTCTGTAAGAAAAATACAAAAAATCGTGATTTAATCAAAAGTGAATTGTATTAGTGATGATGCATATCAAATTTTGGGTAAGTAGAAAGAATAATTTTGCTAATTTATTTAATATTTTGTTTTTACTATACACAGGAGAGGCAGGACGGGTGTTTTAAAATTGTGTTTAAAATGAATGAGAATACAGGGTCCTCTGAGAGCTCATAACAGCCTTATCATTTTAAACATTTTTATATTCAAGTGAAGGTGATGATTATATAATATGTATCTATTAGACTGATTCAAAAAAATTTAAATGTCTCCGATTTTTAATGCCACTAGCTTTTTAGTTAGAGTTCAGTGAAATAATAAGCCTGGTGAAATTTCAGCTGTTTAGATTAATATTTAGAGGTCGCTCATAGCTAATTATTTTTCCATACAAATTGTATGGGAAGTTCGCGTTTGTTTGCTTCTTTTTTTTTATAACTTTAGAACGGGTTATCGTACAGAAACAATTGAGACATTTTCTTAAAGGAGAATAAATTTTCTTTAAAAATGTCCTAAACTAATTTTTTAATTTCAGTACTCCTTTCAAAATTATTGAAGATTAAACTGGTTGGCTGATAAGGTTTTCGAAGATTTTTAAATACTTTGTAAAATAATTGAACCAATATCCGATTAATCAATGGTAGCAGGGTTTTTAAAGTAAAGAGAAATCCATATGATTCAATCGAACGCTTCAAGGCACGACTAGTATATTGTGGTTTTAATCAGGAGTACGGGATTGATTATTTAGAAGCATTTAGTCCAGTCTTTCGATTTACATCACTGCGAGCAATTCTGGCAACTGTTGCTGAGAAGAGGATGTTTATGACGCAGTTTGATGTGAAAACAGCTTTTCTGAACGGCGATCTGGAAGAAGTTGTTTTCATGCAGCAACCAGCCGGGTTCAATGATAATAGATCATAATAGATAAGAGCCTATATGGTCTGAAGCAAGCTTCACGGTGTTGGAACCGGAAGTTTTAAACATTTAATGATCTTTTTGGGTTCAGAACTTGTGATTCGGATTCATGTGTTTTTGTAAGTCATCAAAACGGAATAACACTGATAATGGCAATACATGTGGACGATGGAATAGTGGCTGAAAACGATGAAGCGAATGTGAAATCCGTAATTGAACATCTAGAACAACAATTCGAAGTCAAACAAATGAAAGTGGGTTGTTTTCTGGAAGTCTCATGTATTTGACCATCGCTACAAGACCAGACATAAGTTATGCAATTGGGAATGCAAGCCGATATATGGAAAAACCAATGGTTGTTCACGAGAATGCTCTCAAGCGGATTTTAAAATATATCAAGGGAACAATCAGCTATGGAATGCGGTACAACACAAATGGGGATAAACGTTTATGTGGATTTAGTGATGCAGACTATGCTGGTGACATCGACACACAAAGATCAACCTTAGGTTTTATCTTTAAATACAATGACGGTATTATCAGTTAAAGCAGCACAAGGCAGAAGTGTCGGAGTCAGAATATGTAGCGGCATCTGAAGCAATGAAGGATTTAGTTTGGTTACAACGACTATTTGAAGAAATGATGCCAAATAAAATTAAAGACAAGACTACATTTTATATGGACAACTTAAGTGCTATTCGATTAATCAAGAATCCAGAATTTCATCGACGAAATAAAGGATGCTTTAATTTGGAAAGTGTATCAACAACAGACATGATTGCAGACATCTTAACAAAAGCAATACCGAGAGAACGTTTTCAATTTCTACGACTCTTAATCTTACATATAAAAAATTGATGTTAGGGAATTATTAACATATATAAAATGTAGACTAGAGCGAAGCATCTTTTGAAGGCTTCGTCTAGTTTTAAATAAATTAATTTAACTCACCTTAATTTAGATGCTTCACATTACGACAGTTGCGGATACAGTTCATTGGAGTATTTCGGTCGACATTCAGCGCAGAACCACTTCCCCTGTGGCGCAACCATTATCCCTACACATTCGAAGTGGAACCATTCGATTAAACAATTCTCTCCGTCGCAGGCAATCATTTCGCTAACTTCATCATAGGGACACCGACAATAGCAATAAACACTTTCTCCATCTCGTGGTTGTCTAGCGCCAGCTGGTGGTGCTATTGGATAGCGTATGTTATTACGCTTGAAATACTGAATGGTGGCGAAATCAGGATTGGGCAGCAATGCTGGAGGAATCTTTCGATTGATCATCGATGCTTCAGGTGGCGGAGGTGGTGGTGGTTCTATAATTACTGGTGCAGGAGCTGGATTCCATGCTGGAAATATTGATGCGGCTGGTACAGTATTTGTTGCCGGAAGGTCTATATCATCATCACTACTGTCAGTGTCATCCGATTCATCTCGACTTGAAGAATATGATTGATGAGTGGCAATCGGTGGCGGGGGAGGAGGCAAAGCAACTGCTACATCCGCTGGCTTATTTAATTTCGGAGGCCGTATTTTCAGCGTCGGTATAGGCGGCAATCGGTGTAGTTTCTTTTTCGAACTATTGGTTTTCTGATGCACACGCTTCTTTGTTTGTCCTTTTTGACCAGCAGGGGTTTTTGCAGTCCGGGGTTGTTTGTTCAGCAGTATACTTTTCGAAGGAGCTGGAAGGTCCTCCTTTCTCCAAGTTAACTGTGGAGGTGGCTGAGGTTTAAATGTTCTAGTCCCAATCACTAATGGTGTGCCTGGTATATTCTCATCGTCACTGGTGTAGCCATAGAATTTGTTCGGACGTCGCGCACGCTGTGACCGTTTGAGAGAACTGTCGGCATCTGAACAACTGCTTCCCTCGCTCATTCGAGTATGGAAGAACGGAACAGGCTTGACTGTGTGGTTTGGTATAATCGGTGTAGAGATCGGCTGCTGTGCCACAGGCGGCTCTGCCACTCCCGGTGACGCTATCAAATCGTATGGTGGAATCAAATCGACTTCAGGAACTTGCATTGTTGTTTGATGGCGAATTACTGGCTCATTGCTAAGAATCTCCACTTTATTGATGGACAAATTCAGTTTAATGGGTGGAACTGCCTGTGACTTACAAGTTGACTTACGATCTCGTTTCTTCTTCTTTAGTTTGACTTTTTTCTCTTTAACCATTTCCTCCGGAAGCGATGGTGTCGACGGCCGACTATTCTCCATAATATCAAAATTATGTGAGGGACTGAGGCGCATCTGTTCCTGCAACTGCAGACGTTTTTCTGCCAACATCTCTGATGCAAGTTTTTGAGGGTGTTCATCATAGAACTCCTCATCTGTTTCTGATTCAGCAGTCTCCAAGTCGGTCTCGATGAAAATTGGCTCCAATTTCTCCTTTACAACTACTGGAATTTCTGGCTCCTTTTCATCAACTCCATCAACGTCTACGTTTTCTGAAATACTGATTTTCTGAGAACATTCACTCTTTAAACGACTTCGATCGGCTTTCTCCTGCCTCTTCTTAGCTATTCGACGACGGCCTTCTGAAGTTGAACTATCACTATCGTCCGAGCTAGAACTACTACCCGATCCACTGCTACTACTAGAGCAACTACAGTTGGTCTTGCACGAGCAGCTCGAACGAGAACTTGAATCCGAACTTGAACTGCTCGAAGACGAATGACTGCCGGTAGATTTTCGTTTCTTCTTGGTAGGCGAAATTGACTCTTTGCGTTTCATAAGATCCTGAACACTATTTTCAGTGTCCGAATTGATGTCGGCTGGCTCCGACTCCACTGGTAACTCCGCACTGCGGTCTTCAGTAACAACTCGCGGCCGTATTTTATACATTGCACAATAATCATGATCCGATGAGGCCACATGAAGAATCGGCGTTGGATAATCACTATCTGTGAATGATTTAGCATCATCGTCATCATCTTTTTTGGCCTGTTGGCTAGCTTGAAACGATTTAAAATTCTCCCAAATGTCCATGATTTTTCCAGCATCTTTATCAGCGGCCTCGGAATTTTCTTCATCTTTTTCTTCTTCAGAAGGAGGTGAAAGCATAACATTTGGCACCAGTGACTCCTTTTCATCAGCCTTAGGTCTTTCAACATCCGATTCACCACTACTGTCGCTCTCCGAGAGATTCGGGGCAATCAAATTAAGATCCTCTAAACTTTCCTTATTGCGATTCTTTTTCTTTTTACGTTTTGTGCCAATATCTGGCGTTTCTTCTACTTTCTTGTCATCAGGCTTTTTCTCCTCTTCCTTGACATCAGCTGCTTCAACGAGTACAGGTTTTTCCTCTTGTGTGATAGGTTCTCCCTCCTTTACTTCCGCTTCTTGCTGATCTTTGTTAACGTCTTCATGTTCTACTTTCTCCTCTTCGACTTTCACCTCAGGCGGTGGAGCATGTATGATACTATGCTTAAGAAGTAGTTTTCTTGATACAAATTTCTCCTCACAATTATCCTCGGTGCAAGGATAACGGAAGTCACCCGTATGTTCTCGTTGATGAACTTTCAAATAAGTTGCTTTGGAGAAACACAAACTGCAAGAGTCACATGAAAACGATGAAGGAGGCACACAAAAATGGTACACATGACGCCAGCGTTTTTGTAGGCATCGCTTGCAAATGATACTCTCAGTTCCGTGTTTCCAAAAAAGATGCTTTGTAATGTCCATTTTATTGCGATATGCAATTCCACATCGATAACACAAATGATGAAGTTTATGCTTCCACACGTGACTTGACAGCCTAAAAAAAAAAAAAACAAAAAAACAATAGTTACAAAATCCCTTAATCTCTATACAAAATCAATAAAACATACTTAGCCTGCACGTGACAGTCTTCCAAACAGATGTCGCATGCGAAGTGCTTCTTCCTGAGATGCACCATCAATCGGAATGGTGAGGGTATTCCATCGACATCACACAAACAGCATCGAAATTTAATGTCAAATGTTGTTACCTTGTTCGGCGCCCCCGGACAAATGTGACACAAAATTTCACTGAAACTGAAAAAATTGGCTCGACACATAAAACATAGAATTGCTGTCTTAAGATGCATCTTTCTATTATGCAAATAGAGGTCTTTATGCATTCTCGTTGAGAACCTGCACTGAAAACACTCAAATATCCTTTCATTGCATACAGCTACGGTTGTATTCTCACTGGGAGGCAGAGTAGAGTAACTCTCCAAATTAAAATAATGCTCTTCTAAGTCTGGCAGAAAGCTCTTCAGCTTCGACACAATTGTCGATGGTAGCAGCTCTTCAGCTGTGATTGAATCGACAGTAGCAGCAAAACGATGCTGAGCCAGCAGATGGAGGACCAAACTATGACCACAAACTGCTATACGCCTTGCATGATTGCAATAGAGGCACAAAGAGTACACTGCCTTCACGCACAACCGTACAAATTCAATTATTTCGAATTTTTCAATCGGCCTGTCAAGTAGCAGATCGGTGATTAAAACATCATCGTTGGCTACTTCGATTCCATCAGCCGGTGGTACATGATCCTTTACCACTTCGATTTCCTCGTCCTCATCGTCCATCTCTGGTGTGGGTTCGCTTCGTTCCGTTGTCGTCGCAGTTTCATCACGATTTTTATTAGCTTCATTAATAGGACTGAAATCCATAACTTGCAACGGAGAAGAGCTTAGGGGTGTTTGCTTCGATTTTTCCTCTATATCCATTGTGGATTCCTCTTGATTTTGAATAGTTTCCACATCCAGTTCTGACGAACTATTCATTTTCTCTGTTTCAGGAGTTTGCTCTTTTGCATGTTCGCATTCTTTCTCCATGTTTTCGATGTTTTCACGTTCAGAGACGGCTTGTATGACAGTTGGACTATCTTCTGGTTGATACAAAGGTGATGGCCACACTGAATTAGGCGTTGGAGGTGGAGTAGGCGAATACATTCCACGCTCTGGAGTTGTTATACCTAAAGTTTCATTCATTACTATGGGACTGATATTGCAATTTTCGAATTCAGGAATGCTCTGGGTCAAAAGTGTGGCGGGTTTTTCAGATTCTTCAGGTTCTACAATAGAATCTTGCACTGGTTCCATTGTTACTACTTCTGCCTGATTTTGTTTCATTGAAGAAATTTCATCATTAACTGGTTCTTCCACTGACAAAACTTCAGCCTGGACTGGTTCTGTGTCATCAATTTCAGCCGATTGATTTTCAATCGAATTTTCAACGACAACGGGCGAAGTTCTCATCATCTTTTCTTTCGTCCTTCGTATTTCACTCTGAGTCTTTTCAATTGCTTTAAGTATTCTATCTAATTTGGAATTAAGTTCACCTCCATCTTCTTGGCCACTATCCTTTTCGTCCGCTGAACTAGAATTATTGTCCTCCGGATGATCTTCTGTTCTATTTTTTTCAACAGACATAGAAAACTCCGAATTTTGCAGCTCTTGCCGCCCTCCTTCGTACTTCGCCTCCACCTGATCTTGATCGTCATCCTCGTTACTATCTGTTGATGACATCTCCATATAAACAGCCTTTTGGAATTCTCTTGGAACACAGAGCTTTATTTTCGGAACAATAAGAGGCTTTGGTTCGGGTATCGCTTCAGGAACTCTGTCAGGCGGTAGTGTGGATTTTATTTCAGCAGTTTTCTGGATTGCCTCCTGTCGTTCTCTTTCATCTAAAGCCTTGAATGGATTCACAGCTGGCATATGATTGAAGTAGTTGTTTGTACTGCAAGTTTCATCAATCACCATGTTGGTACTATCATCGGAATGATAATTGATGTCTTCTAAAGGTTGTTTTATTCCTGAATGTCCAACACCACCTGTTGGGGCAGTCATTTCAGAATATCCATTTTGTTTAGAGAACTCAAAGGGAGTTGGCATAGTGTGCAGAGTAAGTGGTAAAGTTGGTAATACCATCTGGCTGTTGTTATTTAATTTACTATCAATTACTTGTCCAGGTGTCGAAACTGTCGCCATGGTTGTAGGCATTTTAGGATGTTTGTTATTTGTTTTCGCTGCTGTCACAGGTGGAGGCGGAGGCTCTATTGCTTTTATCTTTTTCTTTGTTTTCTGTCGTTTCTCGGGGTTAGCTTTGCAATTGCTCAAATGTCGTCCTTTTTGGCCACACAGTGAACACGGTTGTATGTACTCTGTACATACGTGATCTGAGAATCTTTCATGTTCTGAAAAAACATGCTGACATGTGCAACACATTAGAAAGCGTGAATTACCGTCAACTTTGGACACACTACGAAGTTTCTCCTCAGAATTAAAGTGATTCTGTTCGAGATCATGTTTGATTTCCAAATGCAGTGATAGCTTTTCAGCCGTGGGGAACAATCGAATACAGTAAAGACAAACATGACGATTGTGAATCTCGCGGATGTGTAGGAAAAGATTCCAGTTCTCATGATAGGTGCCGCAGGATGAACATAGGTAGAAACGTTTTTTAGGCGTCGCCGTAGTCGTCGTTGCCACCGAACTTGTGAGTTCAAGGGGTCCAGGCGTTTTGGATAAGACCACGGTCTTTTCTTTTTCATTAGCGAGTGATTCGGGTGTTGCTGAGCTAGTTAATGCTAGCTTTTTATGATTATCTACAAACAGGCAAGACTTGTGATGTTCCCGTAACTGAGAGAAGCTTTCGAATACAGCACTTCTGCAATTGAAACATTCAAAGTTTAACTTCGGAGGGGGTAAGCTTTTTCCAGTAGGTGTAATAAAAAGATCATATGAACTTGTTAAATGGTTTGATTCTTTAACAGCAGTGATTGCAGTGACTCGTGTATAAGGATCTGGTGATGATGACAACTGCTTTGAACGTGGAGAAGATACTTCTGCAACAAATGAAGTTGATGGTACACTATTGCTAGTGTAGGCAGGATATGGACCATAAGTTTGAGGTGATACAAACTTAGCAGGACCTGGTATTTCTTTAACTAATTCAGAATCTACTGTATTGCTCTGATATCCAGAAAATAATTCGTATGCAGGTGGTGGCCTTTCTTTAACATCAACTCTAGAAGGTTCTTGATTATTTAGTTGAATTTGTTCTGGCAACGTCAGGGGAGCAACATTTTCCTCAACAAATTTGATTGGAAATTGTGGATTTGTTGGTTTTGTTAAAAGAATTTGTTCTTCTTTGGGAACTTGCGTTGCTTCTATACTTTTTTCCCAAAAGTATCCCGCTAGTGGAAGACTTTCAACATTAATTAAGCCGCTTTGTTCCTCAGCTACCAAAGGAATTTCCTGCTTATGCTCATCTTTATCTGGACTCCTAACCTTAGTATCTAAGTGAATATGCTTATACTGAGGTGAGTCATTGTCACAGGAGCTTAGCTTTCGCTTCAACGATTTTGACTCAATCTTTTGAACGTCAGGCAGATTGTTTTCTTGTGAGCTCGTTGGAGGTTGTTCCTCAGCTAATGGATGATCTATTACTAAGTTAAATGATGATGCTGATGAAGTAGTTGACGAGCAAGAATCATCGTCGTTTAAAGACAATGAATGATTACCATTTAGTTTCAAAATTGGCGCTTGTATAAGCTTTAAGTCGTTTTCTACTTCGGCATCTTTTTCTTTATCAGCAGGTTCTGGATGTGTTGTGGGGAATTCATTGTTTGCTAGATTTTCGTCTTCATACTTTGTCTTTTGTGGTGTGTCATCTTCTTGTATGTCTGTTGTCGATTGATTTTTGTCTTCTTCAATTTGCGGTTCTAATATAGTAAGTGGTTTTTCAGTATCTTCTTCATCCGATGAATTGTTTTCTAAATGTCCAGAACGATTATTTTCTTTATTGGTGATTTTACCATTTTTGTCTGTGTCCATTGACGCAGTTATAGGCTCCACATCCATCATATTGTTTTGTGATTCTGACGTTTCCATAATATTAGATATTTAGCTGAAAATATATGTTTAATTAGTTTCTATATAATTATGTATAAATGTTCGTGAGAAAAATAAAATGAGTTTATTTATGGCGCGTTGTTTATGCATAGAAAATGGAATATTTAATTATTTTTTAATAATTTTTAGCGAAGTTCTAGATGACCTATATGTTATGGCATTTAACTCCAACATTTTTAACAGATCAATTTATACCTAAAGACCAAAAGCCCATATCAATTTTTGGGTGTGAATGATAGAAAAATGTCAATTATTTTCCGTCGTAGTGAATCAAATAAGACAAAAAGGAATAGAAAGTGTTTTTGGGGAATCTTGTTTATAAAACTCCTGCTCTTTCAAAGTTACGGAGTAAAATTATTGAGCGCCCTGAAATCTAAACTGACTGTATTTTTCAGCTATTTTGAATATAAAAAATAAATAAATAACAATGATTAATGCGTACATAAATTAATCCAGTAACTATAAACGTCAGACCTTGCGTTAGATCCGGTAGTTCTGATTTTTTGCTGATTTGCTTATGATATTGGCCTAATAAAAACCCCAAGTTTTCGAACTGGAGCGCCAAACGTTACATGTTCAAAATTCCAAAAAAAAAAAAACACGAAATGTTCGCGCTTTTTCCAGTTATTGACAATTTTAAGCATAAAGGACTAGTTTTTCGACTAGGTGAATTGTGTAGACCCAGCAGTTTATATACAGCTATTTAACATTTAGCTAATTGGCACAAGATTAAAAAAATACTAGAGTGTATAAGTAGTTTTGATTTTTTTTTTGCAGATTTCTCAAAAAAACTAAACAAACATCTGGTTTTTAGTGCTTAACTAAAAATTGATAAGAGCATTGGATATCGAAAAGAAAAACAGTACTTAGCAAAGTAAACTAAAGAAAAACAATTTCTTTTGCTAAATTTTGATCTTAAAATTATAAATAAAATAAATTTGGTGGCACAACGGCTCATGAAGAACCAGGTCCTAGTGACTTACAACTCTCAACCATTTCTGTGTGCGTGTCTGCAGGAATTGAGAGACCTACAGTTTATTGCCGATTTTGAACGGCTAAGGTGAGCGGCACTTTTCTATGACAAGAGATACCTACTCTTGGAGGATTTGCCACTTCCTCGCAAGATGCAGTAGCCAAGAAAAAACTTAAGAAGAAAGCGGCTGGTATTGAACCCAGACCTCTGGCATAACAGTCCAACGCACTAACCATTACGCCACGGGCTACTAAAAATAAATTTTTAAAAAACTGTTGATTAGAAGAAAATTCAAGAATGGAGTTCTGGCTTTAAGAAAAGTTATATGACACTGTTAGATGCTGTGCTTGGATTTAAAACTTTTTTTTTCTATTTTAAGCCAATGTTTTGGAAAATTGCATCTCTCGATTGAAGGGGGCAATGTAGACCACCTTCCTATATGATTTTTTTCTTCTTTTGACCCAACTTATACCAAATTTGTTAGATACTGCATATTTCTTATAGGTATTACTTGTTATAAATTTATTGTTGCTAAATTTTGAATTGGTGTATTTTGGAAACTGTTGGGTCTACACGGATGAATTTGGACTTAAAATAAAAAAAATTCAATTACCTAAGAGCAAAGTTACAGTTCAGAAACTAGTCCCTTAGGCTTAAAATCGCCAATAACTAAAAAAGGGCAAACATTTTGCGGTTTTTTGGAATTTTGACAAAGTTGCGGTTGGCACTTGATTTCAAAAACTTGGGTTTTTCAGTTTTTTTTTTTTTTTTTCTGAACTACCGGATCTTTACGCAAGGTCCCCCTCCTATGAGACGACAATTGTAATGGTCTAAATCGCCAAAACAAGAAAAATGATGCCTTCTGAGCCCTCTGAAATATAAACTGATTAATTATGATACGTCCTTAATTGACGAATAAAATCGGATTGGCTTAGTTAAAATTTTTATCAGATACAGCGACATTGTTTTGATGTTTGGTCTGCAACGAATTAGGTCAAAGTTCAGCAAATCATAAAACATAAAAATATTAATTAGTTGTATGTAGTAGTTCGTGGCGTTATGGTTAGTGCTATGAAATGCCAGAGATCTGTGATCAATTTTTATCTGTTCCACCTAAAAACAAAAATATTTTTCAGGGCCACTGCCTCTTTGGAGGTAGTGAAATATTCTCCTAGAGTAAAGTGCCCCTTTTCTTAGCCGTTTGAAATCGGCAAAAATTGCAGCACCAGTAAAAGAGCTTTAAAAAAGGTATGCTTTGACTTGTTTTACTTCTGGTTTCCAGATAAAATTTGAAACCATCTAATTTCAAATCAATGAGAAGCTCTTTTCAGTAAAGATAGCATTTAAAAATTATACCTACACTATTTACCTATGTATGTATGTTTTTTTTACTATGTACCTACCTATAAACACCTATTGTCTTATTCTATCAAGGCTTCATAAAATTAATGTAAATTTTTTTTTTTTTCAAAAAAAAATTTATTAAATTTGACTTGAACATTTAAATCAAATTACTTTGAACTGTTTCAAATTCAAATTAAATCCGAGTTGCTAAAAAATTATTCGTGTATTAAAATATTCAGACATGTAAATGACATAAAAATCTATCAGTGTACATAGCAAGTAAAGTGTGCAGAACTAGAGTAGAGCTGGGGTGAACTTAAACTGCTCGCCAAAAACGGAACACAAACCAAAAAAGAAGAACCTTTCAGTCGGCCAAAATTGTGAGATTAGTTAGTAAAGCAAATTGAACGACACAATTCTCCCATAAGTGTTTTCAGGATTTTCTGACCATGACATTAGTTATTGATAAAAATTGTATTATTGTTTTTCTTAAAACACAAAAGACAACGAGGAAAATATTTGCATACAATATTCGCTTGGTACCTATACAAATACTCAATTGAACGCAAGTAAAAAAGCTCATCAGCGATGCATAAGTTAAATTGTTTGTTCAGGTCAGATCTAGAAATGGGTCATACATATTAGTTTCTTAGAAGGTACCAAGTATTCACTCCAATCAAGATCTAATAAAAGTAGATACCCACATATAAATTAATCAGATAGTATCTACCTAACAAATATTTTTAAATTTGATTATAATTTTTCTTGGGATTAAAAAAACAACTTATTTGTGTAAAAAAAAACCAATAACTTTTGGATTCGCGAAAAGAAATGCAGAGAAACAGTATTTTGAAAATCTCTAGTAAAAGAAAAACACGTTTTTCGCCCGCCCGCCTTTTCTGTATGAAAACAACTTTTTTTTACCTAACCGAAGGCCATGCGGCCAAACAAAGACACAGAATTTGAACCCGACAATAACAACCGAAAAAAAATGAAAATGGCCTGCCATTATTTCTAACATTTACCTTTTTTCCTGATTAAATTGCTTCCTTTCTTTTTTCTTCGCTTGTGCCTCAGAGTTTAGTTTCAGTTGCTGGAACCAGAACCACCCTCTGCAATGAAGAATCTTCGACTGACGGTCGAGTGTCGGCGACTGAGAAGAACTCGCCGTCAATGTTGGCACAGACTTTATCCGAGTCTTTAATGGTGGTGGTGAAATATGAGCGAGATCCGTCCTGCTCGTGGTCGCCGCCGCAGAGTGGCCCAGCCAACGAAAAATGGCGTCATTGGGTGTTGCGCGACCAGCGGAGTCTGAAAATTACAATTTTTTCTATTTTCTTATTTTTACTTTTTCAACACTTAATTTGTCAAATAATTATGAAATTAGTATTTAGTTTACATCACTTTAGTAAGAATTCAATTAAATCCGTAAGTTTTTTCGAATTGAATATCAAAATTAATAAAATTCACTTTTTTTCCGATCACACATTTGGATTGGAGTTGGGAAAAAATATCTTAATTTTATCGTAGGTTTTATATTGGCGAAAATTTTGAACGTAAATTTACACATCAAACTTTATCAGTTAATAATTTAAAACGTAATTAAACAGTGTGTATGTATTAAATTTAAATTTTAATTGTATTTTCAGATAAAATTTCGCGATGGAATTGCTATTTTATTCAATTAAAATTGCGAGCACAAACAATTCGTGGAATTTTGGCGTTAGCCATTTTTCTTTCGTTCAGTGCAGGCTAGCCAACTGCGACAATACGATTGGTTAGTGTGACATGTTCATTTGTGATGCGATTGTTTTTTAACATGATGAATGAAAACACGAGGTTGAGGTTAGAGTTGAAGAAATAGCAAACAACTAATTAGAAGTTTTTGTAAATTGTACGTATTACATGAGAATTTTTGGTTTGATTTAATTAAATTCATAAAATTTATAAACGCGGCGGATTAAAAGAATTTCGGGTGACAAGTCAATTCTTTTGAGGGGGCATTGTTTTTTCATAAACTACTAATTGAACGAACATTTTGTGCTCTGGTTTTTGTCAAGGATAAGTTAGAGATGTGAATCATAGAAAAATCGTAGATCTGTTACTTTTTTAAGTCTAGTACGTCGAAGAAGTTTTATATTACGTTTTCACATTTATTTATTTTTTACATTGACCGATTATATATGGACTGCAAGCAGCCAAATCCCGATGGTTCTATGTAAAACTATACGACAACAGCGCTCTCGTGGCATGGCAGAAATACGGTGTAACTTTTGGCCGCGTTCAATAGAAAATCTGATATTTCAGAATCTAATGCCATAGTTACACGAGTGAAAATTGCCATTAGGTGTTTTAATATATGTATTACCATTATTTTTGTCATGAAAATAATGACGAGTTGCAGATAACATTTAATTGTACCATTTTACGGAAATCGTGTAATTGAATTTTTTAAAGAACACAAAACTAAATCTGAAAGTTCAGTCGAAAGTTATTGTGTGGTGTCAAACTGACCATTCACGATAGGAAACTTTAAATGAATCTGTCAACAGCCATCAGTTTGTGGGATCTGGCAGATGCGAAATTGCAAAACGAAGTTTATGCTCTATCTTCATATATAAAATTGTGATTTTTGTGTCGCACAATATACCGGCATAATTGCTTTCAAAAATAAGATAAACAATTTTTAGTTTCCACAAAGTGATGGCTTTGACGGTAGTGAAAAACTACATTCAGGACTTTTTGGACAAAAAAAACGAGAAAAAGTGATAAACAAAAATTAGCTTATTAATGCCTTTATGCAAAAAAATTAGTGTTTGATCTGTGAAACCAACTAGAAATGACATACCGCATGTTTTAGTTTTTGACTTTTGTGCTTTTTGTAAAAAGTTTTGAAAACAGATAAGCCTTCAGTATTACAATTTTATTAAAAAAAAAATTATCGTTTTTGCCGACATTAGCGCCAGAAATTGCAACTAGCGGAAAAAATGAAACCTTAATTTTGACATTGAGTACGTTAGATTTGTAGATGAAATTTTATGTAAAAAGATTAACAAAAGGTTTAATTGTTATTATGCAGTAAAGTTGTTTTAACTTCAATGAAAAATAGTTCCACAATAATCCGATGGAGAATTATGGGAATATTTTTGTAAGACAAATCATTCCTTTTATTCAAAGAGTCACTAACTATTTAACAAAAAGTTCTTTTAGTGTCATTTGCTGAAATGAAACTTAAATATTTATCTTCAACTTAAACGCTTATGTTCTACTTTTTCCTGAGCGTAAACTGTCACATAAGCTCTTATGTTGAACTTAAATACTTAAGTTTCATTTCAGCAAATGGGTCTTAGGCCCATTTGCTGAAACGAAACTTAAATATTTATGTTCAACTTAAACGCTTATGTTCTACTTTTTCCTCAGCTTAAACTGTCACATAAGCTCTTATGTTGAACTTAAATACTTAAGTTTCATTTCAGCAAATGGGTCTTAATCAAATAAGTTAAGTATTACATTTTTATTATAAAAACTTATAAGCACAAATCAACCACTAACACCGAAATAATAAAGTTCAACTTTGATGTGTAGCACTTCAGCTCTTTTTACACTTCCACCACGACAAACAACTGTTACCTGAATTTTCAGAATAAACGTAACTAAGAGTCATCTAACTTTTTATGACAGCTGGCCAATCACAAGCTCAAAGAATTCAGAAATCTGAAATTTCAGATGTAAATGTAATGTTTATTATTATTATTATTATAAGTTTATTAACAATAAATTCAATTATATTGCTAATAATTTTTTTTAAATATAAAGCTGGAGCTGCTGGGGCTTTCAGCTAGTGATAAAATTTATAAAAGTTTTGCTAAATTAAGTGCTGACATTAGTTTATATACATTGTTTACATTACTTAATGTGATTTCTGTTAAAAGATCGGATAATTTGTTGTGAACAAGAGTTTGACTTTTTAAATATATTTGATTGCATGACAAAAGATGACTCATGGTAAGTGTTTGGTTTTCGTCGCAGAAGTGGCAGAGCGGGGGCGATTCGTTGGTGATGAGGTGCTTGTGTGTAAGGTTGGTGTGACCCATTCGCAATCTTATATAAATTTGTATCTTATTATTTGTTACGTCCTTAGGGTAGTTGGCTTTTTCAGCGTTGGGGTTAAAATTGGAGTAGGTGTGGTGATAATTTAACCAGTTAGTTTTCCTCTTGTATTTCCATGTCTTAAGTAGATGGTTTCTTATGTCTCTTTTGTTGTAGGCATAGAATGTAGTAAGAGGTTCTTTTAGAGCAGATTTAGCTACAGCATCTGCAACTTCGTTGCCATTGATACCTTGGTGCCCTGGGATCCATGCAATTTTTAGTTTCCCATTTCTTGAGATGAGTTTATCGCGGATGGACTCGATAATTTCACTATTATTATTGACGTTGTTAATAGCTTTTACAGAGGAAAGACTGTCTGTAAATATGATAGCCTTTCTGTTTTCGGATTTTTCGATTGCACTGAGAATGGCAAAAGCTTCAGCCGTGAATATTGAGGTGAAAGGTGGAAGTATACCTTTGCAAATAGTTGTTGAGTTTTCTGCGATAACAGCAAATGATGTACCGTCTTGTGTTTTTGAGGCATCAGTAAACAATAAGTGCCTTCCTTGTTTCTTGTGGCTCTCTGCCATGTCAAAAAACATGGCTTTAAAAACATCTTTACTGGTTGATGTTATGGGATATTTGCTAAGGTTGGTGAGAATAGATTCTTCTGGTAAGTTCCAGGGCGGATAGGTGGTTGATTTTGGATTTTGAATGGCAATAGGTATGTCAAGTTCTTTTGCGGATGTTAAAGCGGAGTTTATAGTTGATTTAAGTCTTGGAATTTTCTTCCGTTTTAGAATTTTTTTGCCATCGTTGTGAATGGGTGACCTTCTGGAGCAGTTTATTTTTTGTATTGTACTCGTTGTAAGATATTCGATTCTTTCAATAAGTTATGGTAATCCGGCATCTGTCAAGAGGTTCCGAATTGGAGTTGTTCGAAAAGCCCTCATACCGCTCCTGATGGCTGCGTGATACGGTGTTGTGATTAGTTGGGTGGATGACTTCGAACATTTACCATAAATCGCTAAACCATAGTCGATCTTAGACAAAATAACAGATCTTATTACATTAATTATAGTATTTACGTTAGAATAACTGTTTTTTGAGGAAAGATATTTTATTAAATTAACCCTAGTAGTAAGGCTCTTTTTTAAATTTGTACAGTGTTTCTTAAATGTAAAATTAGAGTCAAAGATAATACCAAGTATTTTAGCAAAGTCAACATTAATTATATTAAAATTATCTAATTGTATTGAGATATTTTTACTACAGCTATAATTTTTACATATATGGAGAAGCTCACATTTTTGTATTGAAATTTTTGAACCTGAGTATTGCCCCCATTCTGAAAGGCTTTGAAGAATATTTGTGAAAGTTGAAGCGAGGAACGTTAAGTCTTTGCACTTAGAGTAAACTATCAAGTCGTCAGCATATAGTGTATGACCTACAGTGCTGTGACGATCAACTATAGAGCTAATTTCATTGAATGCAATTATAAAAAGGACGACTGATAAAGGCGATCCTTGTGGAATGCCATTTTTCAAGTTATGAGTAGACGAATAGGTACCATTCGCCTTAATTCGGAAATATCTATTGCTTAAGAATGACTTAATATAATTCAGCATTTTGGGACCAATTTTCCATTTGATTAGTTGCTTCATTATTACATGGATGCCGATTCTGTCAAAGGCTTTTTCAAAATCAATCAAAAGGACTGAGACGTGATTTTTTGTTGACAGGGTAGACGTGATGATTTCATCTAGGTGAAGAAGTGCGTCGATGGTTCCACGCTCTTTTTTAAAAGCCACTTGGCGGTAGTCAATAACATTATTTTTTTCAAGGAACCAAAACAATCGTCTGGAAATTATTTTTTCTAAGACTTTACCTGTACAGGGGAGGAGCGAAATAGGACGGTATCCTGAGATAACAGAAGGATCTTTATTCGACTTAGGGATCGGGACAATGCTAGCAACTTTCCATGCATGTGGGATTATGCCTTCGTTAAATATTTGATTGAACAGATCCAACAATCTTAGTTTAAAGATTGCAGAACTGTTTTTTAGCATGGCATAAGATATGCGGTCGAACCCGGGGGTTGTGCCTTTAACAAGGCGTAGACAGCTTTCTAATTCTGTCATATTTAAAGGACATTCAATTAGAGCAGCCGAAGGGTTGGTAGTGTAAGATGGGATTACTAAATTGTACTTCTCTCTTATGAAAGTAGGATGGAAATTTGAGTCATCGCCCGACAATTTCCATGTCTTTGCAAAAATTTCGACAATTTCTTGTGGACACGTGATTGTTTCCGTTTCAACTCTAATAACTTTGATTGAGTGAGGTACATAATTTCCAGTGAGGGCTTTTATGTCAGCCCATAGTTTCTTAGATGTGGAGTTTGGGCTGATGTTCGATGTGAACTTTTCAAAACTTAAAACTTTTTCTACTTTTACAGCTTTACGAAACTTTGCATTGGCTTTACGGTAGGTTACAAGATTATTATCGGTAGGATGTTTTTTAAAAAGTCTCCAGGCTTTTTGTTTTATTTGGCGGAGGTTGCCTAACTCCTTGCTCCACCAGGGAACAACTTTTTTGTGAATCTTGTTTGTTGATTGCGGAATAGATGCATTTGCTGCGGATCTTACGCACTTGTGTAGAAGGGCAGCTTCTTGATTATTGTTACGAGAATATTTCCTTTGTACAATTTCTTTTGAAAGATTTGATTGAAATAGTTCCCAATTTGCCCTATCCAATAGGAATCTTTTTTGCAATTTTATGGGTGATATATTTGTACCTAGAGAGATGGTCGTGGTGATTGGGAAATGATCACTTCCGTGTAGGTGATCGGAGACGGACCATGTGGAAATTGGAGTCAGAGATGGTGTGGTGAGGGTAAGGTCAACGTGTGTGAAAGTTTTGTGTGTCGAAAAATGTGTCGGGCGACCGTCATTTAAGATCGCAAGACCGGCATTAGTGATAAAGTTTTCGACTATTTTTCCACGACTATTACATGTGCTCGAACCCCAGGAAGGGCTCCATGAGTTAAAATCTCCGGTTAGGATGATCGGGGTATTGAAACCGTTGAGGACACAATCAAGATCATTGCGAGAGAATCGTTGCTCTGGTGGGATATAAATACAGATTATAGTGAGTTTTTTTATTAATTCTATTTGTACTGCTACTGCCGCTATATTTGAGTTAATTGGGATAAAATGATGCGGAATAGATTTGTGGACAAGAAGACCAACTCCCTGTTTGGATGATGTGTTTGAATCTAAGTTATAAAAACAAGATGAATATTGCTTTGGGCATATAGGTTGTAAATTATGTTTGATGTGAGTTTCTTGTATGGATATAACACAGGGTTTTAAGTCGTTAATAAGCAGTTGTAATTCATGGTAATTATTATAAAACCCTTTCAGATTCCATTGGAGAACCTTTAATGAAGGTTTTATGTATGAAGTAGATTTTTGAATATGGTTAATTGGGGTGTGCGGGTTGGACAAGGAGTCGGTTGGAGTGTGCCTTCGCCGCTGGTCGAAAATCGAACCATCCGAGTTCCGAGAGGAACCCGGAATGTTCGTTCCCCGATCAGCGGGGTTGGATGAGAAAAGATAATTATTTTTATTGATTGAGTTCATGATCATCAGAAACAGATGGTTTGATAAAATATAAGTTGTTTTTTATTAATGAATGAGTGTAAACTGATATTGGTGATTGTGTATTATTGTTGTTTTGATTAAGAGCGTCGCCAGGAATATTCGAGGTGACGTTGGAATAGTTAAAAGGGTAGGGGATGGAGTTATTTGCGGTGGAGGTTGTTGCATGGGGTGTGAGTGTGGCGGTTGCCACAGTGGGTATGGTTGTGGTGGTTGCCATAGAGGAAGCCGCTGGCGCTGTGGCGGTTGCCACATTGGATGTGGTTGTGGCGGTTGCCACATTGGATGTGATTGTGGCGGTTGCCACAGTGGATGTGGTTATGGCAGTTGCCACAGTGGATGTAGTTGCTATAGATGGTAAAGAAACATTGGAAGGTTTGTCCTTGGACGAAGAGTTAGGTGTTAGATTTGATTGATTTTGGATAACATTATTTATTTGGGATGACATGGTTGTTTTTTGAAGATGAGCATTGTTTGCTACTGCTGAGAAAGTTAGCGGTAAAAATGTTTGTGGGTTTTGTTCTTTGAAAATTTGCTTGACTTCGGCCATGCTGCATTTGTGAATAGTTTTTATTTTGAGCGTTTCTTTAGCTTGTTGGTATTTTTTACATAACTTATAGGAGGCCGGGTGATTTTCACTGCAGTTAGCACATAATGTACGTGTACAGTCATCGGGTTTGTGTGTCGGAAGGTTACAATTAACACATGACGCGTCACTTTTACATCTTTTGGCTGTGTGTCCTAAAAGTTGACAGTTCTGGCAACGCATAGGGTTAGGGAAGTATTCCCTGACTTGAACGTTATACCATCCGATGTTGAGAGTTGGAGGTGGTCGGAAAAGGTCAAAGGTGAATAAGACCAAGCCAGTAGCTTTTTGGGTTCCATTTTCGGTTTTCTTGAATTTAAAAACCTCTTTTACACCTTGTGACTTCATTTCTTCAAGTATTTCACTTTCGGGAACGTTGTTTAAATATGGGGCATGCACTGTGCCTTTTGAGGCGTTTAGTTGATTGTGTAGTGACACAGAGATTGGGCATAAATTGGAAAGTGATTTCTTGGATAAAAATAGGTCTGCAATTTTCTTTGACCTACAGAGCACGAGGATACTTCCGTCTCGGAGTTGGGTTATTTGGTCATAGTAGGAGCTTATTCCATCGATTGCTTTTTTGAGTAAGAATACGCTAAAGCTGTTGAGAGGTTTTTTTTCATCAGTAGATGAAATGACAATAAATTTAGGGTCGTCGGGTAGAGATTGTGTTGAAAACACATTCAAAGGTAAAGGGGAGAGATTATTATTTTTTTTTCTTTTTTTATTTTTTATGTAAGGAGGCGGATCTGTATCCAGATCTTCCAGTTCTCTAAACCGATTGCCCGAAGGCCCACGTGGCCCAGAGGCCATAGTACTTTGGTTTGATTGAACTTGTTATTGGTTTTAATTTGCACACACTTGAAAAGATAAGAGAGTGTACGGTTTGTTTAAGAAGTTTAAGGGTAACGGGATCACTCAAAGGAAAAATCAAACACTATCGGTAGAACGATGTAACCGGTGCGAGAGCTAGTCGGTGACTGTAAATGTAATGGATTGAACGCGGCCACTGAAAAAAAAATAAGAAGCAAAATACCAAAGATGTCGCACATTTCTATATATGAAATTTAAAAATGCCAGTTATTATTTATTGGTAAATACTATTTTTTTAATTTTTAAAAACAGATGTCGCAAGCTTCTATGTCAAAATTTTGAAGTTCATTTTTTTCCTGAAGTGTAGGGTTTGGAGCTAGCATCGCTATCTCTTATTTTGGCGACATTTTTTTGACAATTCTTGTATGGAACTGACGCAAAACATTCGGTGCGAATCTGTGACGACTGTAGAATGACCAAGATTCGCATCGCGGCAGTGTGAGCACCATAGAGTACTTACATATATTATCTAGAGAACCGACTTGTACCCCTCTTGCCTGAAACACCCGCAAATTTTATTTGAATTGAGTAAGAGAAAACTCTATTATTTTACGAATATGGTTAATTATTTAGGATCCATAACGTTATGGTTAATTTCACTGCAATATTCACGTCATAACTAAATTTGATTATTGGTAAGGCCCAATAACATGGGTATTTCATAGAATACTGTATTGTATGCTATGAAAATTGCTCATGGAGGCTTATTTAAGTATTCTATAAAAAAATTCTTGCCACCATATTGCTTTGCTCATAATAAGGCCAGGCGCGCACATGCAACTAAACAGTTTGGTTTCGATTTTGAGTAGAGATTCCGCGCACATAAACCGGCGCGCACTCCCATATAAGCCCATTTCCCATTGTGCTCAAAATCGAAACAAAACTGTTAAGTTGCGCCTGGCCTAATACAAATACTGCGTTTTCATTAGAGCTCAAATGAGGTAATTTGGCAAATTACAAAAAGTGTTCACATTTCAAATTCCCTAATTTTGTTTGACGGTCCAAATTGTCAATCGCTTGTTTTTGTTGTTTTTTTTACATTGATTCTGTCATTTTAAATGGGTTCCACTTTGAATGGATTCCATTTGGGTGTGTTCATTAAAGTGTTACGTAATTTCCTACCGAATTTCTTGCAAATTTAGTTGAAATTACCTCATTTGGAAATTTGAATTTGTATGGGAAATAAGATGATTTTTATTTTTGAATTTGGAAATTTTTAACGAAATTACCTCATTTGCTCTAATGAAAACGCAGAATAGTATTCTATGAAGAAGCAATTTTCAATTTGTTTTGTGTTTTTTCGAATGTAATTATTTAGTTGTAGGTACAAAAAGAAGTTTTGGTATTTTTCTTGTGGATTTAAACAAATTTAACAATAAATAAATTCTTTTAACTTCACAACTCTGCCCTATGAAATTAGAGACAAATGAAATAGTAAGCTATGAAAACGCCCAACTAATATTTTATGGTATACTATCGTTCTTTTTTTCTGTCAAAAATAAGGAAAAAAAACATTATAAAATCATAACAATGGGAACAAAGTATAAAATTTCATCTATACTCTGCTGGTCTTATTAATTAGATTTTTGGCTGTTTAAACTATGTCTAAGTATTTTGAAACAGTCGGAAATATGCTTTTTTAATAAAAAAAATATTGCATTTCTCTAGGTTTAGACAATAGATTACGTTGTCTAAAGCAAGATAAAAAGATAGATTAATTTAGCAAAAATTAGAAAGGTTTTTTAAAAACTTGGACGGCTGTCTAAAGTTAGACAATGTTTATTAATAAGACCATGCATGTCCACTAAAAATGTTCAGTCATGGGTGATCTACAAATGATAATCATCTTAAATCATATGAAAGGGTCAATGCTCATGAGTATACAAATTTTGAATTGAATAAAACTAAAATGACTTTGAATGCAAGAGTTCCAAAATAAGGTATGTAATACTGGGAAAAGATTTGATATCAATGATATCGACGGAATCAAGTCTCCCAGTTTGGCTAAATTTAGAAAAAAAAAAGCTATAATCTTCATAAAATTTGGGAATTGGGAACAGAAAAAAATAACTTGTGGAACTCACAACACAAAACAAACAGCCCAGACAGAATCAACGAAAACGCAAAATATATTGGACGAACTAACAAAAAACTAAAAACTGTCATGTGTATTTTAACTTATTTAGATCTGGAAATTTAGGGGGGAATCAAATGCTTTTCCCATACAGAATGTAACCCCGCAATCCTTATGAAAGTGCTTTATCCAAAAAACTATGGTGCCTGTCGCTGCTAGCATGGAGCACCCACCTAGCGAAATCGCTAGAGCCACTGAGTTACCAACAAAATGTTTTTGTTGTCTTCGTTCATCCCAACTACATCCCATCATGATCTGCTTTACCCTGAGGTCAAACGGGCAAATACTGGGAAGCAAGTTGCAATGCACAAGACAAGAGATACTCTTGGAAGTTTTAGCTTCAGTTATTGGTTCACTCTATATAGTTTCCGATATACATTAGCCGTGTTTTTTTGCAAGCTCGGAGAAAATTGGTCGAAAAAAACGATATCGGGAATTACCGACGCCATCACAAAAAAAAACATGGAGTTTCCATACAAACTATCGATAACATGTATGGAATTATGCCGGTAACACAGTTTGTCTCCGTGCCTAAGTTAAGCACCGAAAATTCTCCGTGCTTAGCTAAACCCGAATGGGCTTAGTTGTTGCATTTAACACGTAAACTATTGAGCACCGAGATCGTTTTTTTCACCCAATTCCCTTAGGGCTTGCAAAAAAACACTGCTATTATTACATTATTCCTAACAATTAACAAGATAACTAAATATTTTATTTGGTTTCTCTTATAAAATAAATACATACATAGGTTCCCTTAAACATGGGCAAAGTATTAGAAAATAATACACATTTTTTAAAAGTTTTTCCCAATAACACGGTCCAAATCGTTCCAACTACACGAGTAATCGATCTGAAGCAAGCCTTTTTTACTCAATCCAAATTTATTTCCATAAGTGTTGTTGTATAGTGATTCAGATCTGCGACTGAGAGTGCTTCCGTAAAAAGAACTCTCATATATCGATGGAGGGCTGGAGTAGAGTAATGCATTGTGGTTCTGTGCCAAGCACTCATAGCAATCTGGTACACTGCAAACTGACGCATACGCAGTCTCTCCATAAGGACTGCAGTAGTCATAAGGAGTTGAAGTATAATCGACTGTTGGTTCTGGTTTAGGTAGCGACATGCCCCGTCTTCGGGGAATAGCCCCAAATCCAGCAGAGTTATTCCGTCTAAGCGTGGCAACACTTTCTTCTCCGCAGCTGCTGTTCCTCTCTGAAGAGGGGGAAGAGCTGCCGAAATCTATAAAAAAAAATATTGTTTTGACCGATTTCAAAGGAAAGATGTTTTAAATTACTACTATAATTATTGTACATCCTCGGATCTCTATCAGGATAATCATCGTATTTAACTGTGTTGAAGAGTGCTTCTTCGTCCATCTTACTATAGCAGTCAGTACAATCAAAATCACCTGTTTTCTGCATGTAAAAATACTGTGTTGATACGGGCTCACCAGCTGGACTTGGAGACATTGAAGTATCATAAAAAGAATTGCTTTCAGGGGTTGGATCTATCTTCCTATATGAAAAAAAAAACAAAATAATTGTGAATTAAAATTTAAAACAATTTAAAAATGTGCGTATACATACTTGCGGACGTAGTCATAATTTTCTAAATCCCATGGATCAACATAGCACCTTTGCGATGGCAAAAGTGTTGTCCCGTAGATATCTTCAGTTGTATCAATAGAATAATAAGTGGAATCCGTGGTCTCCACTGGAAGTGGAAATTTTGGCCCTCGGCGCAATGTGCGTGCTGTTCTCTCGCGCATCTAAAATTAAATTAAATACACGAAATTAGATACCATCAGATACAAGATCATAAAAATATGATGGCTGTCGAAAGTAAAGTCTTAAGCAAAACATCAAAAACTCTATTAAAATAATTTATGGAACGTGCGGCGCATGTTGGTGCAACAGCATTTGCCTTGCATAGCTTTATCTAATGATAGTCTTTTGATATAGTATGGTAAACTTATTTCAAGACGTACGACCTATGACGGTGGTGGCTCAGGTGCACACACCAATCAGTTTAGCTAAAAGTGAAAATCATTCTTCGATGCAATCATTTGAGCATTAAGTTAACTGCCCCTTGCAATGTGGTTTTGCCTCTAATAGACTGGATGAATACAGGGGATTTTGACATACGAAATCAAATTGTTCATAGGTGAGTGGTTCTGGTTGGTAAAAGTTTGATGCTAGTGGAAGGTTTAAAAATACACAACATTGGGTTGTACAAAATTGCACAATTTACAGTATAAGGTTTACTATATAAAATAAGTAATAGAAATGTATGTATGTATGTATACATTACGGTGATCATTATAAAAGCTCCGATTCCAGATTTTTTTGTATCCACCCCCTATACTTGCTGAAAGATATATAAATTTATTCAAAATGCTTTTATCATTGTAAAACAGGGTGATTCAAATAAAATCTGACCAAGCTAGGGCCTTTGAGTACGTCCCGAAGATACAAGGGACTTTATAGTGCCTGTTTACATTGTATTTTTGATGAAGCATATTTTCGTTCATCAAAATGTTCCTGGTGTTTACATTATAGAGAAAAAATCCTTTCATTTCAATCTACCCATCCCTATCTCACATCCTTAACAACCATGTATCTCTCACTCATACAAAAAAAATTCTTCGTGCTCAATCCGAAAACATTTATTGAAACTGGCGCATCGGCGTAATTTGGGTGGAATTAACCCTTCTCTTTCTTACCCACATAAAATCTACCCATCTCACTGGATGCGCCGTTCGTCAAAAATACAATGTAAACAGGCACATATACAGTAACGACATTCGTTTAACGCAACTAATAGTCCTTTGAAATATTACAAAATTTGGACCGAACCTTGCATTTAGTGCGCTACAATTTTTTTATATGGATCTGTAGGAGGGATCAGTGTGAATGTAAAAACGAGTTTTCGGGGTTGAAAGTTCTCTAAACAAATTTGACAAAATTTTGTTTGTGAGACGCGTATGATTCTTAAGATATAGCGAAAAACTTTTTACATACCTTTTTCCACAAATTGTGGCCAAATATTGGGGGTCTTTTAACCCAGAAAACTCGTTTTTACACTCACAATGATCCCCCCAGATTATTAAAAAATGTACAAAATGCAAGGTTAAAATTTAAGGCTCTCCCAAACCAACGCGACACATTCGGCGCGACAGCGACACTTTCCGCAATCAAAATTTATTTACATGGCGATTAATGAGAGTCCCCACACTGCCGCGACACGATTATTCATCGCGCCAGTGAATAATCGCATCGCGGCAGTGTGGAGGCTCTCATTAATCGCCATGTAAATAAATTTTGATTGCGGAAAGTGTCGCTGTCTCGCCGAATGTGTCGCGTTGGTTTGGGAGAGCCTTTAAATGAACTGTAAGGAAATTAGTATTTTTGTATAGATTATTAATGCCAAACTATGTAGGAATTTTACGTTAAAAAAATTAATTTGATGGCACAACAGCTCATGAAGAACTATAGGTCCTAGTGAGGAGGAGACCTACAGTCGAATCCAAAACGGCTAAGGTGAACGACACTTTTCCGTGACAGAACATACTCTTGGACTTGGAGTATTTGTCATACTTCCTCGCAAGAGGCACTAGCCCTGAAAAACACTTTTGTGTTTAGGTGGCAGTGGCTGGGAATCGAACCCAGACCTTTGATGACGTTACAGTCCAACGCACTAACCCTTACGCCACGGGCTAGCAAGAAAGTATACTTTTAATAATTTTTTTTTATCTGAGAATCACACAAAGCACAACCCAGTAAGGAATTGTAATATAATTTTTAAAAATTTCCCCGTCATATTTAATAAACAACCCCTTCGTCGAATACTATACGTTTTTATTAGACAAAATGGGGTAATTTCGTTGAAAATTTCCAAATTCGATTCGAAATCATCTCAACCAAATTCGCACGAGATTCGGTAGAAAATAACCCATTTAATCCATTTAAAATGAGAGAATTGAATGTAACCGCCATATTATTCACTCGATACATCCAGACTTAAATTTAAATCAAGATGAATTTACATTGAATTTGTATGATTTACATCCGGATTTAAATTTTTAATCTAGATGTATTGAGTGAATAATATGGCGGTAATAAACAACAAAAAAAAAAGTGATTGACAGTCTGGACTGATTTGAAACGAAATTAGGAAATTTGTGATGTGAACAGTTTTTTCTGTAGTTTGCCAAATCACCCCATTTCAGCTCTAATGAAAACATTTGATCGGCCACCCTTTGTTTTTGATCTAAATAAATAAATAAATTTGATGGCACAACAGCTCATGAAGAACTAGGGCCTAGTGACTTACAACTCTCAATCATTCCTGTGTGCGTGTCTGCAGGAATGGAGGGGACCTACAGTTTATTGCCGAATCCGAACGGCTAACGAGCGGAACTTTTCTGTGACAGGAGATACTCTTGGAGGATTTGTCGTTTTTTCTTTTTAAATAAATAGGTGGCGAGGCTGGGGATCGAACCTTAGACCTCCGGCATGACAGTCCATCGCACTAACCATCACGCCACGGCTACTTTGTTTTTGATCGGCCACTCCTTTATTGACAACTAAAATTTTTCCGAGGTCATTCACCCCTGCCTCTTAAGCCATACTTTTTCCCATACAAAGGAGAATGCCCAAAAATGTATGATCATCGTCCTTTTTTTCTACATCGCCCTGACCATCTTCGTTTGTTGCGAAAACACTTTGTTCTTCAAAACAAAATCGTCTCGGGAATAACTTTTAAAGAAAATAATTCCATAGGGGTATTCACGATCTGGTGCAACAAGTCTAGTAAAATTGCAAAATTTTTTTTTTTTTTTTTAGTAGATCGTGAACGCACTTTGTCTATTTCGTTGCAACACTGCAGAACATGAACAACAGCTGACAGCAAGAATGACATTTGGCTTGCTATCAAATACACGTTCGCAAATTTTACACCGTTTTATTTTTTCTGTTGCAATAGGGTTGGAGGTATAGTAAAAGTGCAAGAGTGTTGTAAGATTGCTTTCAGTATATTTTGTTATTGGAGAATAAGAAAATGTTACACTTTTGCACTTTTACAACGATACTAGACCAGTTGCATCGGATCGTGAATACCCCTCATATTTTCTATCTTTAATTTATGCCCTTTATGTGTATGCCTTTATGTAAATGTTACCCATTTGAGAAAAGAAGCTAATGTTCCATGAGGCTCTATCAACGGGCTACCAAGAAGGACTTATGTCGAAATCAGCTAGGCCACTCTGCAGTTATTTAAGTTTGGATCCTGGGAGCTGCCTCTTAACAACCCAGTCCGATAAGTTAACCTCTAGGATTATTCGGAATATAAAGAATGATGAAAATGAATTCCATGATTCAATATGTCAAGCCATTGGTTGTATTGTGGTTATTTCTGTTGGGGTAGCAAAGCCTTGCCAACAAGTTTTTATTAATATTTTTCAACTTTTCATTGTTCAAGATTTTTTCTACAGAAACTTTCCAGGAACTTGACTAAACTTGGCAAAAAGTTAGCATTTTTCTAGGTGGGTAATATTGAATGTATTATTCATATATTCATATCGTATATGGAAATTATTAATCATGATGCTCAAATGTATCTTTAGTCCCCATGCTCCCCTAATGCATTTTCACTTTTCCGTAAGTATTTTCATCTGTACAAATATGGCAAAAAGATGATGTGAAATATTTGCAAAACAAACATATGCATGTATGAATGTAAAACAATACAAACATTAATCTTCAAGAATATCATTGCATGCAAACGAATAAAGACTTCTTCAAGCCATCAGCGCCCACACTGATCAACTGGTGATGCAGATTTACACGGCTCCATTCCTGATTATTAAGTTCAAGTGCATGTTTCTTATTATACTAACAGACAGATGCACGCACCATGTTTGGTACGAGGTGGCTCTTCGTCGTCATCGTCTTCGAGGTGAAAATCTTCCAAGCTCGAACATGGCCAAGCGGAAAAGAAGAACACCAACGCGAAGGCGCTTCAATGCGCCATATTGCTTAACGGTGTGAAGCAAATCCCATTAATTAAAAAGAATATATACATATGTGTAAAACGAGGAGAAAATTGTATTTAATGCACGGCAATAATTATTTTTTGGCTTTGAATGAAACAACAACAACAACAACTTGAGCGGGCTATTATTTGAATTAGATGGTTTCTCCTTAATTTACTCTCACACGAAGATGTAAAAGAAAGTTACACAACAATAAAATGCTAATGCTGTTAAATTTTCAGTGCAAGTTCAGTGCCATCCTTTTTGCAAACAAAACTTCAAGATTCAACACTTAGACTTCCTGTCCAGCCAGTCAGACACAATCCTTACGTAACTACATGATGCGAAGTTCCAGCCTCTCTTTTACGAGTATACATACTTGACAAACCACCAGAGTAATTGTTGGCGACTCCAGTAGATAGTGTTTATAATTTCCATAAAGCCTATTTCTAGCATCGCGTCTAGTCAAGCGACAGGTTTAACCTGACGAGATCTTTTGCCTTCCGTAGAGCGATGCTGTAATGTAGTCTTGAATGACGCGCTGCGCGGTACGTCCAAGTTTAATGCTTTTCCTCCAAGTAGTTGTCGGTTTGCATTTAATTCAGGTTTTTGATTGGTTTTTACGTCGAATTGAACAATTTACTTAAGTTTTCCAGTGCATCCAGTGCCAGTCCGGCAATGGTAGGGAATTAATCAGTGTTTACAACTGAGTGCAAACATTTGCAGAACGCACGCTCAATTTGGACTTAAAAGAGACGGTTGCCTCGGCGGTGGTGGTGTCTTTTACAAGTTTTTGACTATGTATGATAAAAGCAGTAAACCAGCAAAGAAAGAAACTGGAGGTCTCACAACTGGAGTGATCATTGTAAAGTTATCTGTGTGTCTGTTTATCATCTGATTTCTTACAAGCAACATGCATATAAATCTTCTGTTTGTCGTGAGATTTTTTGTTTCATGTAAAATTTATGACAATAACCCTGAACGGTGGATTAAAAGCAAGTGTCATACTTCGGTTAAGTTGCGGTCTTGAAGCAATCCAGAAACTGGTGTTTTGAGCTATCACAAGTAGGTTTACTTGAGGTGGAGTGTTTCGAAATATTGTTCACTTTTGTTGCGATGATGAATGATAGAGTGATGTGATGATGATGACCTTTATGGTTTTTGTTCGATTGCTTTAGGCTTAGGAAGAATAAAGTTTAAAGTAGGGCTTTGGATCATTATGGTACCTATAGAAATTTGATTATTTATTTTGGCTGGGTACCTATATTATTAATGTTTATAGTCATATAGCTTATTGAGTTTAAAGCCCATAGGAAAGTTCGGAGGTTTTCTTCATGTCAATTTACAGGATCCCTCTTGCAGGTGTGGATTTTGAATTTTGTTTAAGCTGAGGGTTTAGCATTTTAAGAGCTATAATAACCGACTTTTTAATATTTCCATTCACTTTTTTTTTTAGAAAATTGTTCTAAGTGCCAGATAAAAAATCAATCATTATGGTCCACACATGTACATATGTATTTATACTCGTACATAGATTTTTTCATTTTGTTCTTAAAACTATAATATAGATTTTACAATTCAAACCACTCATGTCATTCACGTCTATAACAAATCTGTTGCATTCTCAAGCATTTGATTTTTGCAATAAAAGTTATACAAATTGATTATTTTTTTAAACGATATTAATAAAGTTGAAATTAAAAGGGGAATAAGTAAGAATAATTGTTTACCTTATCGGAAGAATAAGCGTTTGTTTCACAATGCCTTATTAAAGTTTCAATTAAGCTAATCAAAACTTATTCTTCAATTAACAAACTCATTTATGTACGTATCACAATAGCTGAATAGATTTAAGTGGCAGTTAAAGTTATTAATAATTTACTGGACAACTGAAGTGCTGATTAATAAATTAAGCTGGCAAATAAAATAGTTACAGCTGTCAGTGCGACTCATACAACTAATACCCATAAATGTTTAATTTAAAAACCTGTTAAACAGTTAAAAGGGCTTTATGAAATTGGCAATAAATATAATAGTTTGAACTCATGAAAGATTTGTATGGAGGAGACGAGTATTTTGCGTTATGACCCATTACTGAGAGATTTACGACAAAAATTCCACCCACTTACACCATAAAAATGCACTTTCAGAATGCAAAAAACCACTCTATATTTTGTTTCTAACTGTTCAAAATTAATTCCAGCAACTTGCAGCGATAGCATGGGCCTAAAAGCTCTAAAGTAGTGTTGTTGCCAGCCCTCGACTAGGTCTAAAAAGTTTCATAAAGACATTTCAAAATTCACAATTTGAGAATAGATATATATGTACATAATGTGATGTATATTGATAATAGACGGTGTTCACATTGGACTCAGATTTACGATTTTTTTTTGGCATAAGTCATACACAACCGATTCACTCTGACGTTCAGCAGTTGTTAAAACAAAACACAAATTTTTACTTGCCGGAGAATTTAATTAGAATTTTTTCAATCATAAAATTAATATTTCACAAAATAAATAGTTTTCTAATTGAAAAAACTTGGATTCTGTAGTATTTCATAAATACTGAGAAAACAGATGTCACAAAAGAAAACGTCAAACAAAAATCCAAAAATGTTTAAAAAATTTTAAAAATCCTTCCTCACTTGTCCATCTCTTTCTCATCATAAAGTGTGAATGAGAAAAAGTACATATACGTCAAAAAAAATCCAAGGACTAAGTCAAATGTGAATACTGTCATATTCTTCGCTTGATTATTTTCAATCTAGTCACATTTATTGGAAAACTGAAATAACTAATGTCAAATTCCTCTCAACAAAAAAATTGATTTGTTTAGATGAAAAAAAAAAAAACGATTTTTATGGACAAATTCACTTTATTGATAAAAAAGAAAAATCAATTCTGTTTAGAAAAATAAAACATTTTTTTTTGAAAGGAATTCGACATAACAACTAGCTTATTGACACACATTTATGATTTTGATAATTGTAAAACGGGTTGGGGTCAGAATCCCGAAAACCGAAATCTCGAAAACCCAAAATCCCGAAAACCCGAAATCCCAAAATCCCGAACAACCCTGAACCCCGAAAACCCATTTCGTTGAAAACTCAATTTAATAAAAAAAAAAGTACGTATACGAGTGTACCACTGTTAAAAATAAATTGGTGGTAAAATAGCTCATGAAGAACCAGGGTCTAGCGACTTACAACTTTCAACCATTCCTGTGTTGGTCTTTGCAGGAATGGAAGCGACCTACGGATATTCATTGCCAAATCCGAACCAATTTTAAGAGAAAATAGAACTACGGCACATTAATGGCCTATCTTAGACTGGTCATATCCACATGTAAGATCTAAAAAGTTTGGTTCTCTTTTACATGAATCTAAACTGATCACAATTTTTGAAATAAGAAATTTGCAGAAAATCTTTTCAAATCAATATGCATTTGGTAAGCGGGCCACCCAAAATAATGTTTTTTAAGAAAACATTTTGGACTTTTAGCAAAGTTCATAAAAAAAAACTTCAAAATTATACCGCTAAACTCCAGAATTTGTTTGTGCAGCTAAGTTAGAACGATACTCTTGGTTGGGTACAACTGGCTGCATTTCAAAACATTTTAGTCCTAAGTACTGTCAAACTTTATATAAAAAAATAAAATTGGGCCAAATCTGGTTGTTTCGGGCAGTAAACGAACAGACCCATAGAGTTACGAAATCTCGGATTATAGAAATCTCAGAATAACAAAGTCAACAAAAGGATTTGTGAGTGATAGTGATTTGAAAAGTAATTTAATTTGAAGTGTCGAAATCAAAATATAATAATAAATTGATAATTACAACATTTTGGCAGCTGCAATCGGTTAAATGGTTGCATCAGCTATAGCCAGATTTATATTCTTCATAATTTCACAAGGTTTTCATAGTTAGCCTTCGAATGCTTTAAATAAGTAAAAATAATCAAACTTATACATTTTTTTAACGTGCCAAAATAGATACCTACATTATATTACAATACATAGTTCATTTGATATCCCCAGTAAAATTCATATATTCACATTAAATCACGTTCAGCAAAGCAAACATAAAAAAGTGAAATCGCCCACATTGAAATTAATTACAAAGTACAATAATTATAATTAATGGAAAAAACTCCTATTGTATGCACAATTTTTCTTGACAAATAACCAAACCTACCCACGCACTCTGATTAGGCAACAATATTGTCAAACTTTTGAGGTTTTGGTCGAACAACTGGTTCGTTACAAACTCCGAACAACGACCTTTAGATCCCCAGGGTTCATATATACATATATGTACTAACATAATTGAGTGTGAATAATTGAAATAATTATTATACAAATGGAAAACTGAAATAATTCAATATTATTTGGAAGGCTCACAGCTGTAGCGAACCAAGTCATAAAATGGTTAAATTCGAAGATATTTACAGGTTAAGCAAATACGCTGCCACTAAATACTAAACTAATATTTTTCTCGTATTGCAGGCAAATTGATAGTTTATTTTCTAAGTTTTCTTCTGATTTAAAAATAAATTGAACGAAATACGCAACATTTGATACCTACTAGTTTTAAAGGTTTTTTTTTTTGTATGACTTGGTTCGGTACAGCTGTGAAACCTCCATTTATCTATGCCGTGATGCATATAGACATTGAACATTTTGCTTGAATTTTATAAAATTTGCTTAGGTCTTGACTCTTGACTTAGGTTGAGGTGTGATAATTTCCTGTTAAATACACACTTTTACTTTCAAAATGAAGAATATTCGAAGTCATAACAGTATCAATTTTATATCAATGAATACAACCTACGATCGAGTATATATAAATTAAAAAAGTATAAATTAGATAATGATTCATTCATTCACTTGTTATCGCAGACAAGTTTCTCAGATTTGGTATGATCTTATGAATTTTATTAACATACATAGATTATGTAAAAGAGATGCTAAATACGGTGTTTTTAAACTTTTTAAATTTAGTATTTTTGCTCGTGATTGCTCTATTTACTGAAAAGATATTAATTATGCATATACGTTCGTTGCAAAAAAATAGATCGCAAGGTATATTACAGTAGATGACGGATATAAGAAAGTCTTATATAAAAAAAACGCGCTTATAAGACAGACATTCCAAAACACCATGCACATTCCCATAAAGATACATGTTAAATAAACCTCATATAAGAAAAACGTTTACAAGAAAACCACTGATATAAGAAACTTATTCTGATACAAAATCTCATTAAATACATAGAAAATTAAACTTTCATAAGAGATATTTTCCCGTGTAAGCTTCTAAATGATGCACCCACCCTTATTGAATTGCCAAAGAAGTGACAGATTGAATAACGGCGAGCAAGAAAAAAGCCCATACATTTGACATTTCTTATAGGCATTTTTATTTATATAAGAAATTTTCTTTCTTATATACAATTTTTTATATAAGAAAACACGGATATAAGAAAGGAATTCCTTGGATTTTTTGAGTTTCTTATAACCGTCATCTACTGTATTATATACTGAGGAGATATTTGTCAATGGAAACGTCAAGTTTTAAGGTAAGGATTGCATGAAACGAGGGAAGTGAACAAAATTACTTGAGTCAACAATTTGAGGAGGTTTGTTTGACATTATTTCCTCACAAACTTCAGGCACGTAGTCTACTTTTTTAACAACAGACGATAAAGGAAAACTAAAGGAAATCTCTTTATATTTTATTCTTTATCTAAAAATTAAATATAGTCCTAGGTGTATAGTGTAATAAGGAAGATCTATAAAAGATAACCCACCCATTAGAAACTATCTAAAATAACAGCAAATCAGTAAGACTTTGTCATGCTCTTTAGTTTCGAGGAAACCACTTAAGTATTTTGTTTAAAATTTATGCATTCCAAAAGTTATTCAATATCACCAAGCTGTATTAAATTTACATTGTAAACAAATTCAATGCGGCTGCCAAATATTCGAGGTCAACTGGATAAGCAACTTCTGAAGAAGTGAAGATGAGTATAATGATGATTGGTTTGGAATTTATTTAACTATTCTTCATTTGGGTCTATGTGCGAATTAATTATAATGAATGAAGAGATGATGTTAACATGAATAAAATTTAATATTTTGTTGATTATGTAATAAGATTTAACCTATTTCACTTGAGGAAATGAATAACACTCAATCAAAATTAAAAAGAAGTATTTTAGTACTAGCGTAATTATTTTTCAAGATCTGACAAGCTGCAAACATAAAAAGGTTTCATTTACCATCACTTCAGCCGGAGTAAAGTAAAACTTAACACTTTATAAGTTTCTAAAATTAAGTTTAAAAAATTTTGTTTTTTTTTTTTAATGTTTTAAAAAACTTCTTAAAGTTAATTTAATTTTTTTTCTTTCAAAATTTTGAGTTTGAAAACTATTTCAAAAAGGTCATGACATTGCAAGATTGCCGTTCAGAGTTAAAACTAATTTTTGGATCTTTGAACGAAACTCAAGTAGAATGTAGAAACCTTGATCCTACGTTGTTGTTGCATGTCGTGCTTAAAAATAACCCCAACCCAGACCCGTAGATAACAAAAATTAGCATTTGTTAACGATATAATATGTTAATTTTATCAGAAAATTAAAAAATATGCAAAAAAAACATATTAACTTTCACAATAAATCATATCTTAGAATATAAAGCCTTATAAAGAAACTTAAATTTTCGCTATAAGAATCCAAACCTAAACGTTTTCTATAATATAATTAACGAAACGACGCAAGATACCCACGACCAAGACCTTCATTTAAAGACCTCATGAAATTAAACGCCTTCACACTATGTTTTACACATTAAAGATTTATCTATAATTATCGCATTCTATTGTTCTTAATAATTATACCATTAATTGATCTTACAAAGAAGACTTAGAAAGCTATAAATAAAAAAAAATAACTTCGACTTCAGTTTAAAACTAAAGATCTTTTGTTTCCATGTATGTACGTATTTTCTCGCATTTGATTCTGAAATATTTAGCAAACAAAAACTGCCTTGAAAAGTAGATACATCTGGTACTTATCAAACCTTAAGAGTAATTTTTGCGATAACTGTAATTAGCTGAGGTTGAATTTATCACAAAACATTTTAACTCAACATTTGTGTCGCTACACTTCAAATATATATAATGTTCAAGATATTTAAATATATGTATATTTGTGAAGCGATATATACATATCGTGTATTTGAAAAATACGTACATGCAAATGCAATTTTTATTTATTATTATTATTTATATACTAGAATGTCAGTTTATTAGACTTGATAATTCTTTATACCGTCAATTTCATTGAATTTTTGAACAAGAACAACAACTCAAAGGCGCTACCACCAATTGTTTACGAATTAATTTTAGGTATTTTAATTCTAATAAATTTTAATTTTTTATTTTTTTTTATACATCGTCGGTTCGGAAGAAAAATGACACAACTATAATAATTTTTTTGTGAATAAAAGAAAATCTATAAATTTAAAAAATACCATATTTTTCTATAAAATATTTGTAACACAATGAATTATTACGTGGTCTTGATATTTTAAGAAATTAATTGAAATTCAAATTTTCATTCAATTTTCTGTTGCCTATTTTGAAAAATGACATTTGTTGAGTTGTGTCGGTTTTCTTCCGAACCGATGACATAATGTATCATGTATTTTATTATAATTTTATAATAAATTAGTTGTTTTTACTATTTAAATATAGTTAGTCAAGCAGTCAGTAGTTAGTAATTAATCTCAGATTTTCAGATGGCTATACATATGTAGGTATATTGATCTGCTCATATCAGAGGGATTTAAAATTATTCCTAGACTCTAGGAATAAATATTTTCATTGACAAAAAACACCTTTTGTTAATATTGCTTTGAAATAAACGTTAGGCAAGGCGCGTACTAAAGTGGTGACGAAGTGGAGTGGTAGTGGCTTTGGCTTGTCAATGAAGTGGTGGCGAAGTGGTATGAAAGTTGTTTACGGCGTATTACGGTGACAAACTACGTATGGTGCCACCGATTCATCAGTTACAATGTGAATTTACTTTGGTATTTTAAAATATTAGCCACGCTACTAAGTCAATAATCACAAGCCAAGCATCTACAGTAAAACAAAAACTCCACTCCGTCACCACTTGCTTGTCACTTAAAAATCAAACATGTTCGAGATAAGTGGCACCAGGCTGGCATCACACCACCTGCAAAATATCACGCCAACGCCACTTCACTGTGATGAGTGCATCTTCATTTGTTTACATAGGTTTTAGCAATACAACCTGCCACTTAGTCATCACGCCACTACCATTCCACTCGGTCGCCACTTTGGTGCGCGCCTTCCCTTAACTAAAAATTAAATTCTTTGAAATGTTCGATATTCGAAAATAAAAATACCAACAACAAATTCAAACGTATATATGTGGATGAAATTGATATTCATATTATACGGCATTTGTACAAGAAAATGATACAAAAATAATTCACTTTGTTTTATTTTTCTCGAATACCTACTTAAAAAAATTTAATTAAATTTGATGGCACAACAGCTCATGAAGAACTAGGGCCTAGTGACTTACAACTCTCAACCATTCCTGTGTGCGTGTCTGCAGGAATGGAGGGGATCTACAGTTTATTGCCGAATCCGAACGGCTAACGAGCGGCACTTTTCTGTGACAGGAGATATTCTTGGAGGATTTGTCAATTCCTCGCAAGAGGCAGTAGCCGTTTTTTCTTTTAAATAAATAGGTGGCGAGGCTGGGGATCGAACCTTAGACCTCCGGCATGACAGTCCATCGCACTAACCATCACGCCACGGCTACTACCGAATACCTACTTATTTTTATTTAAAATTCATCTTTGATTAAAACAGTTTTTAACGATTGGAGTTTGTTGATTTTTAAGAAATTCAAAAGGATAATTCTGCGAAATTAAAGGCGTGAAATTATAAGCGTACAATTATGTTATCAGCTTATCATATACATTTCGCACAAAAATTTTCTTTGGAAACAAAAGAATGCAGCGTCTTAAAATTCTAAAATATAAAATACCGAATTTCCATTCTTCCCTCTCAGCGCGATTAATTTTAACATAATCATTATTGGTGGCTATGCACTAGCAAAAACTATACCACCATAGTATTGTAATTATTATTTAATTAACCAAAATCTAAATGTAAAATAATAACGGAAAACATAGAATATTGCGGTATTTTTAAAGCCTCAAAACATTTTATTTTTTCACAATACGAGTATTCGTATCCGCATTATGCACTACTCGTTAAGAATTTAAAATTAGCAAAGAACAATATCTAAAGATGTAACACTCCCACAACACAACACGCCGCTTGACAAACGCAAACCATATAAGCGTCTTTTATTAACAATATGTTCACCTTATTTGTATCCAAATTGATGCCAAGCTGTATTTATCCAAAAATTGTGTCCTCGGGGAAGACCCAACACAATTAATTATCAGAAAAATAAATCAAAGAATATAAAATGAAAACACGAAATGTAAATGAAGTTTCGATAACGTAACGAACGACAAAAGGTTTGAAGCTCGACGGAGTCACCGCAATGAACGTCGCGACTTAACCAAGTCC
This sequence comes from Epistrophella euchroma, assembly GCA_947049315.1. Lineage (NCBI taxonomy): Eukaryota > Metazoa > Arthropoda > Insecta > Diptera > Syrphidae > Epistrophella > Epistrophella euchroma. The sequence continues at coordinate 43,828,054 of OX346248.1, forward strand.
ACGGTTGGAATCAAACTGAAATTGATTGGATTGGAAATGGAATGGAACCACAGGTGAGGCACGTATCTAAGCCAGAGTCGAGTAGGAGCAGCTGTTGCTGTTGCTGGCTTTGGCGAATAATAAAAGATAAACAAAAAGCTAGACCGGCCAAGTGGGAGTCTATGTCATAACGCAGCCTACGAAGAAAAAAACGCACTATATCAGTCAGCTTCAGCACCAGCACCAATTTACAGACAGCCAGCTGCACCATAAGTCTATATAGTCTGGGAGGTAGCGTCTGTTCAAACCTGTAGGTTTCGGATTCGGCAATAAACTGTAGGTCCCCCTCCATTCCTGCAGACACGCATACAGAAATAGTTGAGTTGTAAATCACTAGGCCCTAGTTCTTCATGAGCTGTTGTGCCATCAAATTTATCTTTTTTTATTACTTTCCATAATTTTACGGCCATATTATTCACTCAATATGTCTAGATTTAAACTTAAATCTGGATGTAAATCATACAAATTCAATGTAAATTCATCTGGATTTATGTTTAAATCTGGATGATATCGAGTGAATAATATGCCGGTTAAAATGAAAATTTGATTAGAATCGTTTTTTTTTTAACGAAAAGAATTGTATGTTCTCTATGTCTGTGTACATTGTACAAGGTTCTCCATTTTGTGGTTCCAATGATGGTAAATTTAAATAAAATTATGACTAAGATTTAGATCAAATATTTATGTATTATATTGTATAGATCTTACCATTATAAATGGTCTTTTTCAAAGCCCTACAAAAAGAAATCCGACTGCGACAAATCATACGATTTTGCTGGCTAGCTTTTGAAACGCGATGTTACTCGTTCAGGAATTTTAACATTTGGCTTTGGTAATAAGAATTAAAGGTGACAATTAAAACATTTTTGCTTTGAAAGAAGTATGGAACAATAGCAACACAAGATATCTACATAAGTGCAGAGGTCATACATAAAGTTACTTTTTGTGGTTGAAATGGATGTGGATTTTCACTTTGCTATCAAAATCACAATATTTGTAGTAAGTTCGCTCAATGCTAACACGTTCCGCTATTGTTACACGATCCATATTATAAAATTCAAATTAAAAATATTCAACTTCGGTTTGATGTACCTACTTGATTGAAATTGAAATACAGGACAGGCTTATAAATGCCTGATAGATTTTTAAATATTTAAGATAATTTATTGAAGTACAATATTAATATTACCTAGGTAAGTAAACTATAGATGAAAAATTTACTACTCAGAATGCAACTCTACCTCCCATACTATATAGTACTTTTGATGGACGGTTTAGCTTTTTGGTGTATAGGCCTAGCCTAACCATGTGAAGAAAATCAAATTGGTAGTAGATATATAGATTATTAAAACCAACAACTGCTACTGCTACAAAATTTGGTCGTTCAATACCGTTGTGAAGGTATTGTTGACAGAACGATGATGCTGGGCATAAAACTGACCTAACCAAACGGTTGGCGTTTAAATAAGTGAAAGTTTTATGAGTATGGTGTAATCCATGATGTGAATTGTGTTTGGGAGCAGTTGATGGAGTTATTCTCGGATGACCGCAATAAATTTTAATGCAAATACATTCTTATTTACCTACATTATGTATCTGATTGTGTCAGATGAGTAGTTCCATATCAAACGGGCGAAATAAATCTTTTGTACCTCTAGGTATGTTGTTTGTGATTTTCGGAACACTTAGCTTACAAATACCTACTTTTAACGACCTTCAACAAGGGTATAACGGTTTTATGTAATTGATAAATGAGACGATATATCTATATACCTATACATACATACATTTTGACGAATTTTTAAATAAGAAGTGGTGACGGATAATGATTGATGGATGACGATCAAATGACGAGGAAACGCTCCTAGGCTTCTTATATTATAATGTAAGTAGGTAATGTGTTCAATGTGGTCTTTTGCTCTACTAAGGTTGTATTAAGTTTAAAAAATAAAATAATAAAAATAAATAATAAATAAATAAATAAATAACAATGGTAAATGTACCTACATATATCCAAAAAGTTAGAGTTTCATAGTTAAGAAAGTTACTTTGGGTTACTTTCATTCATTTTTATAGAAACGCACAAAGTTAAAAATATGCTTAGGCCTTCTGCACACGAAGCGTCTCGTCATAGACGCGTACAACGAATGTTTGCGGCTTGTGTGTATCTCACGTTTGTTTTAATAGACAACTGTATACGAGGCGTAAACTGCATGCAGCACAGAAACTGCAAATCAACGGGCGTACAACAATGTCAGTCGCCAGGCGTATACAGCTAGAAGTAAAACTTCGGATACATACCAAAATTGTGAAATTGATTGAAAATATGTAGTGATTTATCAATGACGTGACGTTTCGTGTACAGAAGACTAGCCGTAGTTGAATCGTCGCTACATTACGAATCCTGTACGCGTCTATGTGCAGAAGGCCTTAATCTATGAAACGAAAGAAAATAATTTAAATAAGTATAACATTGTATTTATTGCAAAAAATGCTTACTAAAAACATATGTATAGGTATACAACTTCCACAAATTTCTTAATGAAAAATCAGCAAAATAAAAGAACGAAATGTTGAAAAAAAGATATATGTACGTACATATGTATGTACATATAATTCCAACAATCAAAATTGACAAAAAAAATCAATTAAATTAAAAATATTTAAAACTAATAAATACAAAAAATTCCAAATTAAAAGAACTATAAGTAAACAAACACAATGAAAACAATTTTAATTTCAGCTGTGTTTCACAGAGGTACATTTTAACTCACATGTCAAGGAGATGAGTTGGAACTAATTTCGAATTCCTTTTAATAAAAAAATCGATTTGTTTAGATGAAAAAATCATTTTTTCTGGACAAAGTCCTTGGTTTAAAAAAAAATCGATTGTTTAGAAAAAAATCGTATTTTTTTGGTAAAATGAATTCGACATAAAAGTTATTTTCTAACGATTTTATAACGTCATATTGTTACTCCAAGTAACGGTTTTTATTATTTTGAATTAAGGGAATTACGATGCCAGTTTACTATATGTTAGGCATAGCATTTTATTAGAGCTTGTTTTAATGGGCTAGCTATAAATAAAAACAAATGACATTTTTACACAGTGATTTCAGTGAAAACTGAATATGTAGATGAAGGCCAAGGTATAATATATAAATTGGTACTCTTTTAAAAACCACTCCTTTATTGATTCAATCATTTCACTGATCTACTTTTGATAATACTTTTCAATTATCAAGAAATAATATTGCATTTAATGAATACCTTACCCTACATATAAGTTATAACTTTTTCTTGCTGCGATTTGTCCAATTCGAACTGGCCGCACTCTAACACCAAACAGTTGATCGTTTTAAAGATGTAAAAATAGAATATTATTTTTTTTATAGGCCAAGAATTTAATCTCAAACCTGATGTCCCCTTACGCACATACAGCTGCCATATGTATGCCTCTGGCATCGATACCAATATAAGGTATTTCTTAAGGCAAATCACGTACATCGCTTGTCGAGTACGAACGACACCATTTAACCAATTTTGATGTATGAACCAAACAAACACCGCACTGCTGCTGCCACAACCGGTGTTCAAAAAGATAAGAGTTTTTTAGCGCACAAATAAAGTAAGCCTTCACAACTGCCCCCCTGGCTCTGTTGCTCGGCTCAAACAGTATGTACCCATACAATATAAAATTCAATTTTTAATTTGGAATAAACCATTGAAATATAAAATGGGCAGGTTATGGTCGTTAATTAGCACCAAAAGTTGGCAATATTGCAATTGGTCAATGCAGATTGCACAATAAGTAGATATTTTGATAAAAAAAAATAAAGTAGTATACCTACCTACATTTACCATAGACACCATGGCTATATTCAGCTTTAGAAAGGAAGTCCACGACATTAAACCGTTTGATTGCAAACGTGGGGGTAACTTTTAATTTTATAATGCAGCAGAATTAAAGATTCCATGTACCTAGGGATTTTGCAGAAGAAATTATTTGAAAAAAAAAAAACAATTACCGGTTGAAATTCAAATCGTAAACGCGTAGATAAAAATTAGTCTGTGGTGCGTTTTTTGTTCTAACTTAAGTTAAGAATAGGTACCTACCCACTTTTATGTAGGCACACTCTTTATTTCTCTGTATGAATTTAAACACTCTTTGTCCACTTCACTAATTCACTGGCTTATTTATCGGCACTTTTGTTTGTTGTCATTGTTTACCGAGGGATATTTTACTGCCGCTAGCTATACATTTTACAATAAAATACGCCGTATATTATGATAGATTTATATGTACCTACCTTATCTTTATTAAGAAAAGTAGAGCAAGACGGGTTCATGCCAAAAAACCGAATGTGTGAAAGAGAGGTGCAGTGGTGCACAGGTTTGTCTTCGCTAAAATCTTCATCTTCGTCCCCAATATAAACTTTTTATTTTGCATCCCATTTCTTGCAAAATTCGTATGAAGATAAATAAATGTAAATCCGTAAGTCCATCATAAAGGATTGATTTTGAAAGGGGAGGGTACTTTAAAAAAAAATTGTGTTGTTTTGACAACTCAAATAAAATAACCTTTTTGAAATTTTACCTATTTTTGATACAAAATTTAACAAACAAATTTAACAAAGATAATACATAAATAATGACCTTCAACATTATAAATTTTACTCGTCAAACAATATTTTATATTAAATTCAAATGCTGTTAGGAATTTTTTATATCACATCGCGTGTCTCCAAAAAAAAAAAAAAAAAAAAAAAAGTGCTTGACATTGTCTTACAAAGACAAGTATGGTTTGGCATAAATCCCGTACCTACTTGTTATCTGAATTAAGGTAAAAACTTTAAAGTCCCCTCTACCGTCTGATTGATCAAGGTTCGTTTGCCTCAAAGAGCTCTTTATTTACCACCTAATCGACATGCCCAATGGTCACCACATACGTTTTTGTAATTTTTACCCGCATTCGTTTGCTGGCTTAGTGGGTAAGGTACGTGTCTTTTATTAAAGCTTAAGAAAGTTAATTATTAACCTTCAGGTTATGCATATAACATGGAACAACGATTATGGTAAACCAAAACAGGGTACTGAAGAAGCCATCATCTGTCATCGTCGGTGATTATTTCCCTACATATGTACATAGGGCCTTACCAATAATCAAATTTAGTTATGACTTAAATATTGCAGTGAAATTAACCTTAACGTTATGGATCCTATATTATTAACCATACATTATATTCTCAATTTTTTGAAGTCAGTTGAATATATGGTTCATTATTTATAGTCCACGTAAATATTTAGGTAATACCATGCACGGTTTATTATTTAGAGCCCATTCAATTATGGTCCATTTTACTGAAATATTTAAGTTGTAACTAAATTTGATTATTGGTAGGGCCCATAGTATATGACAAGTATGTACATATATAACTTTCTACAATAAAGACGGACGCTACACGAAGCAAGAATTTGTCCTAGTAGCTGAGACAATTTTTCATTAAATGATTGATAGATTGAGTGCAAAAGCTGATGGTGTAATATAGTAAACTCATTAAACTTGTGGCGCCGTTTTTATAGGAAGAGAAGTCTATTAAATTGCCTCTTATTTATGACAAAGTATTCATGCATCTCATGGATTCATGTTATTGATCGAAATCGTTTGTTGGGAATGTTCCTAATGGTATCGTTTGGTTTTGGTTGTGTAACTCAAGGAACTGGTTCACATCCCAGGCGGGCAATGGGCATGCGTTTAATGACAGTTTTTGTTGTTGCCAGTTTGAGGCTATAGACCTATAGTGTTAGATTCATAATTCAGGTTGTCTTTGAAGCTGGAGAAGTTGCACGTGCATCGTGTATATCGAAGCCGCGCAATCACTTTACACACCAAACATATTTTTTGTACGTTACAAGAAACAGATATTGCAACAGGTTTAAGCATTTTAGGCTTGCAAGCATTCTGCTTTGTCTTGATTTTTTTTTTTAATTTTATATAAAATAAATGTTTAACAAAAAATCCTTCTGGCATGCGTGTTAAGAGAATGCGCCTTGTCAAAGCACTGGCCATAGCTTCTATTATTTGGATAATTTTCATTAGATCTTGTTAGAATTGTGTTAAGTATGTGTATTATGAGCAGAAATTCTAAGAGGTTTTGATTTGGTTTATATAATTACATAATAGTTTTTTAAGAGTACATATTGCATAAATATTTTAAAACGAATATTTTAAGGTAATTAACTAAACTAAAGGGAATAATTACGGGAACTACTTTTTCTTTGCAAACATGTTTTGAATTTATAACAAATGCAATGGTGTTCCAGTTCCTTTATGTATTCCCTTGAGCATATTGGGAAGATGGTGGGGGCTGAATTAAAACTTTGAAAAATCAAACATAAAAAATACACTCCCTGTTAAATTATACCGTGAAATTAATTCATTTTAATTCAATAACACGGCTGTTCTGATTTTCGTTCGAATACCAAAACGTCCCGTTTTAAAATTTTCGCAGTTCTGAATTCCGTATTGTTTGAGATTTCACGGATCGAGGGGTGTTCTACAAAACGAATGGATCTGCAATCCGCCAAAAATGTTACGTTTTCATTTCGGTCATCTTTTTGTTGGCGGATTGCAGATTCGGTTGATGATAAATGTAAGTTTTTATTGAATTTTGAACAACAACAACAACTTAAAGGTGCTACCACCAATTGCTTATGAATTAATTTTAGGTATTTTAATTCGTTTTATTTTTGTTTGGCTGGAGATATAATTGAAATTGACGGAATAAAGAATGGTCAAGTCTAATAAACTGACATTCTAGTATGAATAATACAATACAAATAATAGTAAGTTTTTTTTGTTTCTTACTAAAAAATCTTATATTTAATTATAATAAATAGGGGAAAGCATACAACACAACAACAATTCGGCTACCATGAGGTTTGCCCCAATGAAAAAACAAAAAATGGCCTCAAGAATTTATATTTTTTAGAGATATTTTTCATTTTCTGTTTGGGGTCATTTTTAATTGGGGCCAAATTTCATGTAGCCTTATTGATTTGCTTTTATGGAAAAGCATCCCGACCTATGGAGAGGAGGGGTTAAGACGACAACAGGCCAGAATATATTGATAGATTATGGGAAGAAATGACGAATGATTTAAATTGAATACGTTCGAAAGTCAGACCAATGATTTTCAATCCGTACGGATTCAATTTTCGTTTCCTTTTTACAATTCGGTCGGACATCAGAAGAGCCGTGTAAGAGTCAATTTTTCCATAATCAACATTAACTATAGGATTAATAAATAGGAACGAATTTGTGCGTTTGATCTGAAGAATAGGTAGGTTCATAAGTTTAATGATGATATTTTTGTGTTTTTCAACTAAACCTAAGTTTGTTTTACATGATATTAGATATACATACATAAGTAAATTTATTTGTTCCTTTTTATCTCTTATTAATTTATATTCTGAATTTTTAAATAAACTGTCATTTCTTTAAAGAAGTGTTAACTGCCGAAAAATACAAATGTTCGAAATGTATTTCTGTTAAAAAAAAGTAATTTTTTGCCCAATAGAAGGAAAAAAAAATATGTAGTAAAAAAAGCCGTCTTTTGATAAATCTGAATCAGAAAAAAAATTGATTTTTTACCAAAAGAAATAACTATACAATTCATGTAATCCGAAGCATATTATTTTGTCCTTAAAAATATCAGTGTTTTTTGACAAACTTTATAGTAGTGTAGTTAGATTATTCCAAAAAATAACATCAGCTGTAGCTTGGTTTTATATTTGGAATTTAGTGCTTATAAACAGCAGTAGTACAAATCAGAGAAATATTTTGAAAAATTATATTGATCTCTTTTTGAAGTACTCTTTTTCAATAGATTTGATGCATGTGCTTTATAAAAAAAATATTAACTGCCAGAAACATGTAACTGCGATGCTAAAACATTGTTTGTCCAATCAATAAAAAACAAAAATTTAATTTTCACATGCATTATTTTGCAATAATTCATTTATTTTGAACATTACACTTATACATACATATATTTCAGTTTGTTCATATTTTTCTTATATCATCATGATTTGCTTCACAACAATTGATACTTTAACTTTCAGTTGTGATGTTCGTAGTCTTGTCTATCTATATTTGTTTATTTAAAATAAAATATTCGTATTTACATAGAATCTTTTTAAACTTAATATGTATATAAGTAATATTATGTTTCTCGTAAAATATATATTTTGTATCCCGTAATTTAACAAAGGACAGAGTATTTATTTCTTATTTTGTTTTTTTTTTTTTTGTTTTTTTTAAATTAAGATATCTAAAATAATTTATTTATAGTCATGTTTCAAACTAAATTAAAATAATTAAAAAAAAAATAAAATAAAATTTTAAATATTTATCTCTAACTACATGTTTATTTTTCATGTTTTTTTTTTTAATTTTTTTGTTTATTAAAACTTAAAACTATACAAAAGCATACTGTTTTTATTTAAATAAGGTTTTCAATTTTCGAGTTCTTTGAATAATAAAACAACAAATACACTTAAGTTATTTAAGGAACTCGGTTAGAGCAAGCCTTAGCTATTTAACTGTAGGTATTTGTTTTTTTTTCTTTTCTTTGTTCGTTTAAGAGTACCTATTCCGTTTGGGGAAAATTAAATTGACATCGATAAGAGTTTAAGTTCGCTTATTATCTTTTTTTTTGTCGAGTTTTGTGACTTTTTCACAAAAATGAAAATACTTTTTCTTTTATAAACGGACACATTTAGGAGCTTATACTGGGCACATCGGAATGGTCAGTTAAATTATATATAAAATGGGATTGGTGATGTATTTATGAAGTAGATTCAAGGAGAACGGCGGCTGCCAATTCGACACTCCATCCAGTTTTTTGTAGAGCCTGCTCACACTGGGGACGATTGGCAAGGCCGAGTCTAGAAATTAAAAAAAAAATAGATAGCAATTTTTTTGAGCAAAAAATGAGAGTGGTTGCAATTTTTTAATATTTTATTTTGCAATAAAATTTTAAATAGATCATTTTAAGGAAGCAAACTCACCGTGAAAGTTGTTCGATTTTATAAAATCGAATGGCAATGTTTGGATCTCCACCTGCCGCACGCAATGCCGACCTTATATCAGATTCAGTGGCAGGCGGTCCAAGATCCTTTAAAATGGTACTTATCATTTGGTTTTCAAGAGCTTCAGTTGACTCGTAGATTGATGTTGCCGCAGCAGCAGCAGCTCCTCCACTCTCTTGTTGCATCTTCAACTTTTCCAATCTTCGTTGAATTTGCTGGGCAGATAGTTGTGGAGGCGCCAGGGGTGCTGGTCGAGTTGGCCTTAGGTATTCTTCCATTGAAACTTCATCGTATATCACAGGATTGATAGGTGTCAGCGTTCCATTAGAGTATATAGCAGCTCCACCATGCAACGAACCGCCACCGTTAAATGGCAACTGACCATAATATGTGGAGGGAGTGGGCGCTACGGAATCGTAAAAGTCTCTCGGTACAACTCCGTACACACTTGCAGGCACAGAGTTATATAAATTCGATGCCTTCTGGAGCACAGGACGAACAAAATTGTTATTATTTGGCTGCTGCAAATTCGCACCACTGCTTTTTTGCTGGTTAAACGTGTTCTGATAAAAGTCTACTGGAGGTTGGGAGTAGTATTCTCGACCAGCTACTTTTTCGTACCAGATTTGATTTACCACCGAAGCCGTACTAGGCTGTTGTTGCTGTTCAGAGTTGTTTTGTTTTTGTCTCAGCTCAACATCACTTCCGTACAAGCTATTTCGATTGTCTATGGTCACAGAGCCGTATCGCTCATTTTTGACCTTTGGAGACGCACCATTCGATGGAGGGGAAGAATTCATATTTTTCAATGGTGTCAGATTATTTTTATACATTGCTTCTTTGTTGGCATACATTTGTGATGAATTTCGCTCAAAATCCGTTTGGCTTCCAGGACATTTATAAATGTCTTTCTCTAGCTCAGCTATAAAGGACTTATCGAGCATTTTGTCAGATGTTCCAACGCTCTCTAGACTAAGATTATTTAGGCTGGCACCAAGAGATTCGTTGGAATTCGACGTAAACTGCATAACTGCACTTGCCGTCTCTGGTTGATGTAGATCTTGTGGGATGTTCTCCTTATTCTGAGTGAACATAAGACTTTTACGAGCCACAGGACTGCTGAAAACTGACGAGGAAGCAGCATGCTCTGCAGCATCATTATCATTATTAACATTTGTGTAAAGACCATCGTTGGTTGTGGTCTCGATGTCAGATGTATCAAAGGGATCTTTAGTCACCGATTGACTAAACTCTAAAGTATTTGAATACGTCGGAGGCATTTGATATGGTGGAGGTTCTAAACGTGCTGGTAGTTGAAACTGTGCTGCGGTTTGCTGTGATGGCAGCTGTTGTGGTTGCGATGTCTCTTCAGTTGGTACATCAATGGGTGCATCCAAAATACAGAATGAGCTATCAACTTTCAATGACGACGTACTCTGACCAGATTCTAAAGCTCCAAATTCTGGAGAAATATCAATCAATATTCCCTCCTTCTGCTGCGGTTGTGGTTGTTGACCATTGCTAGTCATATTGCTTAGTTTTGTTGGCATGGACGATCGTTGTTGTAAAAATTGACCAGTAGTTGCACCTCGTTCATTGACAAGTTTATTGTAAGCAAATTGTTTGAATGTGGAAGACTTGCGTTCTTTGAGTTGAATAGAGGCACTTTTGCGATTGCGGTTATCTAAACATTGAAATAAAAGCAAATTAGCAAATGTGAAATAATATTAGCCGTTTTTTTTAGTGCATTTTTATCGTCGCATAAAAAAATTCATGTTTAATACAAAAACAATTTGGTACAATTCCGTATTGTTATTGTATTTAAAATGGACAAAAAAGTCCATAAAAAAATAAGCGAAGATAAAAATGCACTAAATACATGATAGCCGTAATTTTGAAATTTTGTTTACCTCCTTCCCCATTTGCTTGAGCAGATGGTGGAGCACCTAATGCTGGTCCTCCCCAACAAATTCCAAAAGAAGATCCATGTCCTCCTCCGACTTGACGTAAACCATCGTTTGTGGACCGGATAAAATCGTTAGCTTTGTGCTTTTCTAATATATTCCTAAAACACAAATAGTCTTTTTTATTTAATTTCTTTGAATTCTTTTAGTACAGTTAGCAAACCCATTAATGGAAGAACATGATTAAAAATAAAACAATATGATAAAAGTACGTATCATAAACAAGCAAATGCCGACGCGAAAATGTCGAGAATAGAAGTTTGAGGTCCGACCATTTACTTTACGAATAGAAACTTAAAAACTATCAATTTTTGAAGAGCAAGGATGAAATTTGTTCAATTTTCATTTGTTTCTATGAATTTTCAGTGAAAATACAGTACAGCGCTGTTGTTTTCTCAGGTTTTGAGAGTAAAAAAAGGGAACATTTTCCTGATTTCTCCCACCTTTCTGAAATATTGGCCGCGTTCATCACCACACCTGACAGTTCTGAGCTGTCATATTTAGAGCTTCTGATTGGCCACGTTCAGGATTGTATCCAAAGCGATCTGGATAGCTTTTTTGTTGTTGTAATCCTTAGTAAAAATACAGCTGATTACAAAACAGCAGTTTGCAAAAATGAGATCTCAAGCTGTCCTAAAAACTCTGGTATACTCATCTATCCTATGAGAAATGTCAAGAGCAGCTGATTTTTGAAACCAAATATACCCTATCCTATCTTATTCGTTCAGAAACACATATGGATACTCGAGTATCCAAGATAGGCTATCATAGTGAATCCTAAACGTGGCCATTGGCCAGCAGTCATACAAATTGGCCGCGTTCAATCCAATACGTTTTACATCTGAAATTTCAGATTTCTGAATTTTTGGAGCTTCTGACTCATGTATTTTGTTTCAGTTTCGACCGACTTTATGCATGCGAGAAGTTACCGAACATGGGTCCTGAATATAAACGTAGTAAATGGGGTCGACATTTTTTTACTCAGCATAGTTTTCCCTACACGTTAGTGTAGAACTTATTTAGACTGTGTTGTAGAAAAGCCATTCACGTTTTTGATTCGACTTTTTAGAATCTTTGCATTTTCTCATCCTAATGTTAACGTTTAAACAACAACATCAATTGTAATTTATGAAAGAGTATAAAAAAGAAAGCGAAATGAATTTCATAGCTATTTATTGGATTATGGTGACCTTTCTTTTTAATATATTATTGTTTGTTAATGGGCTTAAGGTCAAATAAAACAAGTTATTTTTATGTTACGACGTTTCGTCCATGGCTATGGACATCATCAAGTTGAACAAAATTTCTATGTGTGCATTGATAAATATGAGTTACAAGATTCTTACAAACATTTCAAACAATAAAAAAAAAACTTACACTTGTTACAATTATATTGCACTTGAGTTAAAACAAAAGAAATTTTTGTAATCTAATTTACAGAAGCTAAGTTTAACAATACAAAGCATAACTGGCAAGTAACAAACTGAAAGATTATAAATCAACTGTTTTGGTTTAAGAAAGCTTTTTTACTTTCCCCCTTCCCTCTAGCAAATGTTTATACGGTGGGCTGATCTCTTCCATATTCGCTAACAAACAATAATAAATTTCTTATTATTATTTATTGTATTATTCTGACTAGAATGTCAGTTTATTAGATTTGACCATTCTTTATTCCGTCAATTTCATTGAAAATAAGGAACGGAGAAAAATGGAGGCAGGACAAGACAGCTGATGCTCCAAATGCATTTGATAAACAAACAGAACATCTCGACCTGTGACGTCTGTGGTTAAAAGTAGTGGAATACGTAGTGCATACGACTTCGAAGACTGAGAAAATCTGATTTGCGTGGTTTAAATCTCATGTGTGCATGTAGAAAGCACCACTTAAAGGAGACTGATGACAGGGCTTGGCACCCCTTGAAAAAGCTATATCTCCAGCCAAACAAAAATAAAACGAATTAATATACCTAAAATTAATTCGTAAACATTTGGAGGTAGCGCCTTTAAGTTGTTGTTCAAAAATTCAATATAAAAAATTTTGTAGCATTCAGCAGAAGAGCAAACGCCATATTTAGATGTTACAATTGGAAACAAAAGGATGTGGTATAGCCCAGCGTCACATTATGGCATCAAGTACATAATATATACTTGATGTCATAATGTAGAATCAGACTGCCAGCTGAATTTACTTTTTTTGAGGTGCTATTACTCAAAAACAAAAAATACACTTAACGTGCCACACACCTATAAAAACTCATATCAATTCTACGTCACAATTTGTGATCTTTGCTTGCAAATCGTGAGAACACCGCTTTGAGATAGTCCGAAAATACTCCCAAATCATTTAAGGATAATGGTGTGTTAATTCTAAAACCAAGAGAAATTCATTGAAAATAAAAACGACATCGGGAATTAGCGATGCCATCACAGAAAACATTTGACTTTTTCAGGCAAACCTATCGATATAAAAAGGTAATTCGCACTGAGAATAAATATAGTTTTCGCCGTACAGAGTTCATTGGAACTCATAATTAAAAATTTTAGATTTTAATTTTGAGACGAAAATTCTATGAGTTCCTCGTAGTGGGATTAGTTGTTGCATTCAATATGTCAGTTGTTTTGTCCTGAAATCATTTTTTTAGTCTTATTTCCTTTGGAAAAAAAGCTATTGTTTATGACGGATTTATGGATTGTCCCCCCCAATAGGTTCATTAAACTGACGATTTCCTTTCTCTATTAAGAAAGTTTTAGACTTCCCTTGTTTTAGGATTACAAGATGTTTGTAAGCTAATGTTAGTTTATTAGCGTAGACTTAACGCATCCTCAAAGAAAATGAATTAAAAGGAGTAAAACCAATTACGAGATCTTGGTGGCCAATTTATACGCCATGACGCGAAGTTTTGCTTTCATTAATATTTTCTTTAAATAAATACCAATTAAATGATATTTACAGGTCCCAAGAATCAAAATTCGACTTTTTGAATTCTACAAATTTTTTTTTTTAAATGCAAAGCCAAAAATGGACTTTATTGCTCAAAACCGAAAATTGGCTTATGTGTTTTTTTAAAGTTGTGGCACCTCTGCTTATATCAGAAATTGCGTATTGACAAGGCCCTCTCTAGTCAACTGATGAGTCCAAGTGAGATCGCCGGGACGAAACACCAATTTTTGTGGACTAAAGGCCTTTAAAAGCTATTTTAAATCAATAATTCAACAAGTCCAATTAAATAGTGTTAAGACCTCTACTTGGCTGATTTATTTCAGTAGTATATAGAATTTGTATTATTAAACAAGCAAAAATTCTCCGTTATCTTGGAAGATTTAGAAAATAAAACCAACTTGAATATTAAACTCACCTTGGGAATATTCCAACTTCAAAAGTCCTCTGATTCTGTCCTTTGATGAACTTCAATTCAGGACGACCATCGACTATTGCAATTAAATCGTTCGCTTCGATAGTTAACTTATTTGCTTCATGGAAAGGTTTTATCGCTTTTAATATTTGTGGTTCGGAACCATTAAGAAACTCTCTAAGAAAAAAAAAACACATGAAATTAAAAACTCTTCTCCAATTAACAATCAACTTACTTGATAGCAGCAAATGTAGGCCTTTCTGAAGGTGTTTTATCCCAACACTGCAACATTAATTCATAAACATCCGGTGGACAGGCTTCAGGATGATGTAATCGCTCGCCTTCTCGGTCAATTTTTCTCAAAATCTGAGAACCATTCAAACCCACCCAAGGATCTTCTCCAAAAGTATACATCTCCCATAGTGTAACACCAAACATCCAAGTATCAGATGCATGGCTGAATTGCCGATACCGCAACGACTCGGGTGCACACCATGGAAACGGGACCTTTTTGTGCTCTGACATCACATAGCAATCATCCTCCTGGGGCAATGCTCGCATCAGACCAAAGTCACCTATTTTAATTTTGTTCCCCACAGCCAGCAGCACATTCCGGCAAGCCAGGTCCCGATGTAGAAATCGTTTATGTTCCAGGTAGGCCATCCCAGTCGCTATTTGGACCGACCAAATCCAAATGTTTCTCAGGGGCGTATGTTTGCATTGCTTTCGCATTGTATCCAACAAAGAGCCTCTCTCCGCCAGTTCTGTGATCATCATCATCGGTTGCGAGAGAACAACCCCATGCAAGCGAACTAAATTTGCGTGATCTAGAGCGTGCATAGCTTGCACCTCACGAAAGAAGTCATCAATGATACCAGGTTGGGTGAGATTGTCTGATTTCAGAACTTTAACGGCCACCGGTAGTATGCGATTTGAAGGCGTCGTCCACTCTCCCTTGCGCACAACTCCGAAAGAACCATCGCCCAATTTAATGCCTAACGTTACATCCTTTTCATGAATCAAACACGTCAGTTGTGTCGATTGGTTATCTTTTGGGACATTCGGTTGCTTCTTACTGGGTTGTTTACCGCCGCCAATCAGTTTGGATAGGATGTTCTTCCGCCATTGATGTGCCTTTTTCTTTCGAACGGCTTCCATTAGTCGTCGAATGGCCGGTTTACCCAGTCCACAACGTTCCAGGTCAGTTGGTTGGACATAATCGAAATGTGCCAGACGCGTTACTTGCAAATCATCACGAATTCTCCCAAGGAATTGCTCCAGCTGCACCTCACGTAGAAGATCTTCCAACCATTCTGTTTCTGTATCAGCCATCGAGAGTGTGATGAAAGTTTGATATTAAAGTGCTTTTATGTCGTGCGTCGATGATCTGGAATGTAAAACAAAAAAATATACATTTATAACGTACGCAAACAAACATTTACAATATAGACACAGGCGAGTAATAATCAGGGTCAAGAGAGTGCATTGCGAACGCAATTTCCTGTTGCTCTTCTTATCTTAAAACATATGCTCTCAATGCAAGAAAATGTTTAATAAATTGTTAGATAATAGTGCTGCCACTGCAGCCAAGACGATAAAACATTATGAATGATGTAAAAGCATCTGAATAATGTAAAGCATTTATGTACATACATACAGTTAAATGATTTTTAAGATATTCATATGGACCAAACGTTCCAAGCAACTATAATTAATCAATTTAAAGTTTTTCGCAATGCTCATAAGTCTTGTCTACAAAAAAAATAAAAACAAACTGAACGTTGCAAGTTCAGATTAAATTATTATTTTTTTTTATTTTGAACAATCAACTGATATGATAACGGAAAAAAATATTAATTACTTTAATAAGATAATAGCTTTTGCTTTCGGAATAAAACAATAATCAGTGGGCTTCGATATATATATTTTTTGTTTTTAAACTGGGCTAATTAAGTGACCAATGAATGTAATATCGTCATTTAAATAGCATTCTCATATGGATTCAAGAAGGGTGCTTATTCGAAGGCATTTGAACCTGTTAGCCACGTTTGAGAGCAAAGTTTTACGCAGAATATTTCTCCAACGTGAGGAAAGCCGATTCGGAAGGCACTATAACCAAAAACAATACGCAATGTACCCCCAGCCAAATATAGTGACAAGTAAAGCTCAGTAGTTTTTTCTGAAAAAAATGAATAGAGAACACACGAACACTATAGACGAAAATAATATTTGTAGAAGTGAAACTGGTGTGCTTTCAGTTTTTTTCAAATTTTAGCGAAACTTTTATTGATTCTATTGCGAAACAGAATGTTTTCCAAATTAACGCAACTTAAATGAATTTGAGGTTAAAACCTTATTTGACTAGGCTATCTTTAATTTGACAACTTGAAATTAACAGCCTTACAGAGTCTATCAACTTTCAAATTCTTTATTTATCTTTACTTTGCCTCTGATTGGAATTAAGTATTTTACTGATTTAAAACTCATTTGTGATTAATCAACAGCCAAATATAGTGAACCACGAGTGCTTTAAATTTAAGTGGACGTCATTATTTCGATTATTGATATCGCGCAACCCAACAACGCTATACAACTTGCAATTGGTCGAAACAAATGAATCGTTTATTTGTGACAAGTTTGTTTTGATTAGATGAGTTTTTTTTTTCAATCAATTCGTTTAGATGTGATTCATATAATTATCTTAGTCCCATTTGTTGAAACGAAGTATAAAAATATTTGAGTTAAATATAAGCACTTATGTAACAGTTTACGCAGAGGAGCATAGTAACACATATTCCGAACCTTTTTTTTTTAAACAAAAGTCCAATAACTAATCCGGCAAAATTGAAAATCTTTAGGTTTGTTTGGTGAGCCCTGAAGTCATCCTGCGGTCGCCCTAAAGCATCACCCTGACAATCAAATCATTTGTTTATTGAGACCAGGACCCATGTTCTGTAACTTCTCGCATGCATAAAGTCGGTCGAGAAACGATGGAAACTGAAACAAAATACATGATTTTTTTTTTTCATTTTTCAGTGTTTCTCGACTGATTTTATCGATGTGAGAGTTACAGAACATGGATCGTGGGGTCGGCCATAACTCGCCCTGAAGTAGATCTAGATTTTTTGCTGGAGCGAGTTGAGGTAACGAATAAACTGCCATAGAGACATAAGCTGTGAAGCATTTATTTTATTAAAGATTCGTATTTTTTTTTATTTTTAAAAAGGGAATTAGATGAAATAGTACACCAATGAAATAAAAATAGTAGATGCGGGTCCTAACCACCGTGTCGGTAAGAACGAAGTTCCCATTATGTACATGCGTGCCTGGCGCCACCTGGGGGTATTGGTCTATCACAATATTGAACAAACAATATTATAACTATCATCAAAGCCGTGTGCAAAATTTCAGCGTGATATACCGATTATATTTTTAACAGACGAGTTTGTTTTAAAACGCAATTAGTTCTCGTTTACTTTTGATAAATACTTTAGAACGATTAGAAAATATGAAAATCACATAAAAAAGAGCTACTAGATTATTAATACACACATAATTTGGCTAATTGTGAGTTTCACGCGAACAACATTCCACCCGGAAATTTTTTTCGCTTATTGTGAGTTTCACCCGAAAAATATTGCATGTTAACATTCATTTCGGGCAGAACATAATGCCATTGACAGCTTAAATTTTTACCTATACATATTTAGTAGGTGAACGAGAGAGCAATAAGGCGGGAAACGTATGTTTCGTAAGGGCGAAACCCACACAAGCTTTTAAAATTCCAGGCGAAAAAAAATTTAAGGTAAAACATTATTCGGGTGAAACTCACAATAAGGCTGAATTTATTTATTTTTTTTTTATTAACGCCATAGATACAAGTTATTAATTTTCAAGATAGAAATTCTTTATCGCGATTTAGCCTAGCCTAGCCGGCTAGTAACCAGAAGGTCGCGAGTTCGAATCTCAAATATAGCGGGGAAAATGTTTTCATCTGTATCTTGCCCTGTTGAAAATGATATATGATTCAATGGGATTATTGATGTGCTTGTGACGAAACGATAATAATAAATGATTTGCAATACACATTGTGCATGTGACAGAATAAAAAAAAAATTTCACCAGCAGGATTCGAACACCGACCCTTTCGGTTATGAAGAAACAACTATACCATTGCGCCACGATGGGTCGAAAACGATCTGTCGTTTTCTGTGTAATTTAAACCAGAAAGAAGGCTGTTTTGATTTTACGTAGCAAATTTTATGGAGCAAACTAAAGAAATATTAAATTGTCTTGACTGGAATACACTGTACAACTATAGTAATGAAGCTTATAAGTATCGACTAATGATATTAAAAGAGTTCTCATGAACACCATTTTTCATGTACAATTTTTTTCTTAGAATGATCCGAGGAAACATTCCTCAAAATATCATGCATGAATTAGCGGGACACCCTGTATAAACAAAACTTTGACATTAACCTCAGACAATAAGTTTAATGCTTTTTACGAGTAAAAAAAAACTAAACAAATATGTACATTATGTATGTATGCATCAAACCGCAAAATATTTTGTACACCTTCAGCTTGTCGTGTGCGATAAATGGTTAGATTTTTTGCTCCCCAAATTAACGCTAACCAGATTTATTTATCAACTGTTTGCTTATTGATTCAAATAGAATTTGATTAGTGATTCTTATAAGTCACAAACACGAAACAAAAACAACAACAATAACACACCCAAACCAAACCGAACAAAATTGCAACTAACTCTGAAACTTGATTTTTATGAATAAGAAAAAGAATCGTTGTAATTTTTGTTTTCTTATGTGCTCATCAGCCCCTAACCCCTATTATATTCTACAAAATTCTGACTTCCGGTGAGGGGATTTTTTCCCTTTTCAAAACTGTGTTGCTTGCGTTGATGTTTATACTTTTGCTGAAATTCACACATTCATTGCAGGTTGCTCACATTCGTTTCTTCACCTTTCACACTATAACCAAGTACGTATGAAAATAATTATGAAATAAGAAAAAGTGGTTTGATTAAAAATAAGTTTGCCAGTTTTGTTGTTGGTTAATTTAAGCAACATGAATAAGCAATTCGAAGGATGCTTGGCGAGCTGTGTTGCAAAATGAATGAACGCAGGAAGTGCTGAAATGATTCATATATGTACATATGTATGTTGCTGTTCTTTTAATTCCCAAAACTGCAATTTTCTACAAGTTTGCATGATTTTATTTTTCTTATGTTAATAGAAATATGCAGGTTTGGGAAGTCACAGACGTAATCAGTTATATTCTGCTCAACATTCGCGTGAAAGCTTATATTCTGCTATCCGTCGGAAGGAAATAAAATTGTTCCAAAATTTGTATAAATTTTTAATTAAAATAGAATTTTAACGATTAGATTCTTCAAAACTAATTATCAGTTTAGATTTGCGCTCTAAAGACAGAAGATTAAAAAAATATTTAAGACAAATTGAATGAAACTTTCACGTGAATCGAAAGTTTCGATCGGATCGAATAGCAGAATAGTACTCAATATTTGTTAAAATTTTGTGTAAGGGTGCATTTATGATAGGGCTGTGATAAAGATTTATCAGATCTACTTAATTCGCTGATTAAATCATTTATCGCAGGTTCGACATTAACACACAATTTATAGAAATAGATTAATGTTACCTTGAGCTCACTTTATGTTAATGAAGTACATAAATGTCAAACAATAAAAACCTACACTGGATCCACATGATCACTTGACCTTCGTTAGCGCAGTGCGTAGTTCACTTGGCCCGGAGATGCTTGGTCTATGGTTCGAGCCCTAATGACGTCAAAAATGTTTTGAAATAAAATTGAACAAACATATAGACTAAGAGAGCCCACAGAAAATTTTGGGTGTGTAGTATAGAAAAAATTCAATGATGCAATAGGATAGGTCTTTACTTTCTATTCGCAAATATGCAAGTCTTGCAAGCTGTGGTTGGGGCGTTGCTGCAATAAAAATGCATTTCTTTCTGAAAGCCCAGATAAAAGACATAGCACTTACGAAATTATTTTTAATAAAAGAGCTGAATACCAAAGACATGAATTTGGGGGTCCAAGACCTCTTAGGTGGGCCTTGTGTATGCAAGACGCACTATAAAAATTAATTTTCAAGTGCGTCTTGCATACAGAATGTCTATGGTATTCAGCTCTTTTATTAAATATAATTTTTTAAAAGCTATATCTTTTATCTGGGCTTTCAGAAAAAATATGCATTTTTAATGCAGCATTATCTGCAAACGCCCCAACTACGGGTTGCAAGACTTGCATATTTGCAAATAAAAAGTAAAGACCCATCTTATTGCATCATTGAATTTTTGCTATACTTCACACCCAAAAATTGCTGTGGGCTCTCGGTCTAATAGACTAAGCACCACTTAAGAAGAATCATGATCGGCCTGGAGAACGTGAAATAGGTATAACTCTAGCCTATATAAACTTGGTGATAGCTCACTCAAGTTGTTGTTCTTTCATTCAAATTAGAAGTCTTCATGAATGTATTAATTGCATCTATTCAAATTATTGCACTACATATTTAAGCAATTGCACTCTTAATATGGAACTCACAAAAAGAAACAAAACGAGTAACAACATTCATTCTCTGATAACGGAACGAGTACAGTGCTTGTTTCTTTTAATTTTCGTGGGTACTCGTAGAAATTTAAATGAGTACTCATTCATTCAAACACATTTTATGAACACCCAAATTAAATGATGAGTATTCACTGAACTGCTGAGCGAAAGAAGTGCACACATTTCATTTTGTTCAAGAATCGAACAAAGAGACAAGAAAAACGAGCCTGCAACCTGCAACTGCTCTCAGAGAATATAAAAAAAGTTGGTTTAGTGCGAGATCACAGATCAACTTACGCTGTGCGCATGGTCAATATATTTTACGAGTACTTAAAAATGGGTACTCATAATAAATGAGTACTCATTCTCTTAAGGGTACAGCACTCTGTGTGCTTGTTAGTAAATGAGTATTCATCTCATACTGTTTTCAAACATGAGGTAATGCATTCATTCACATATCAAGCAGTGAATACAATGAGTTTGGCGCAGCAAAAGTTAATAAATGTCATAAAACTAGTTTCAAGACATTTATGCAAACCTCTAATTCAAACTTTTAATATTAATATGATGGTGCGAAAGCTTTGCAGCCTACACTGCGTGTGTGTTATCACACAAAACCCTTTCAATTAACAAATTAAATTTCCTTTAATATGTTAAAATATCTCGACCACTCTATAGCTCTGTACGTTCTTAATATTGAGAAAGAGTCTGATGTTTTTTCCAGTGGATAGTTTTTCTTTTTTACAATAAATTGCAATGTTGGCTCAAAAATTTTATTTGTTGAGTTGTCTCGTTTTTCAAATAAAGAATAAATTTAAAAAAAAAATGAAGAGCAAAATTGGTAGGTATCAACATTTTGAAAGTAGCTATGATATTTGTTCATAGGTACATATGTATGTACATACATTACGAATATTAAACGATATAATATATAAAAGAAGTGTTATTTTCTAATTTATATCAGCTTAGACGAAAATTCACAAAAAAAAAAAAGATACAATGTATTGAGCTTTAAAATAATTCTTTATCTTGATCGTTGAGTTGTATAAAAATTAATATTTGTCAAGGTTAATGTTATCAACTTGAATACATTTTCTATCCAGGCTAAGGAAATATAAAGATAAACATTCAGGCTTAACGATAAACTGTATAGTTTTTGCTGTGTATTATATTATTTATTTTGCTACAAATTCAATAGAGAAAATTAATATTGAACTATTTTTAAGAATGTATAAATAAATAAATAAATTTGATGGCACAATAGCTCATGAAGAACTAGGGCCTAGTGACTTACAACTCTCAACCATTCCTGTGTGAGTGTCTGCAGGAATGGAGGGGACTTACAGTTTATTGCCGAATCCGAACGGCTAACGAGCGGCACTTTTTTGTGACAGGAGATACTCTTGGAGGATTTGTCAATTTCTCGCAAGAGGCAGTAGCCGTTTTTTTCTTTTAATAAATAGGTGGCGAGGCTGGGGATTGAACCTTAGACCTCCGGCATGACAGTCCATCGCACTAACCATCACGCCACGGCTACTACTTTTTAAGAATGTATAGATTACAAAAAAAAACACGAATAATAATGTTGTTGTTTTTTTTGGAATGCTTAATTTTTGTGTTTTACTCTTATTTCATACATAATAGCATACCTAGATGATTGAACTGTAGAAAGTAGCATTTACATCAAGAAACTACTTTGAAATAAAGCTACTTTAGTTTCTTTCTATAGATCGTACCTATATGTAGATTGATTTGTACTTCCAAATTATATTAATTTTTTTCATTACTTGAATTTATATTCTATTCAAAGATAGTTCAAATAAATACTTAATTTTTCTATAAGATTATTATTCTTTATTGGCACAAAAGTTTTTCCATCTAAAGAAGAATACGTAGTTCAATATGGACTATCGACTTAAGTGAAATGATTTTAATAACAGATTTATGTGTTTACCGGAGAACTTTCTATCTCGAATGTCCAACAAGAAGTCTGTTTGGTATCGGGAATAAATATTCCAGGGGCTGTCATTGCATTGGGAGATTCACGATAGCAGACAAAATTGCGTGTGAATAAAATATTTCGTGGGAAACAAAATTCCCTGGGAGATTCTCGATAGGGCCCAATGTCATTCATGTACCAAAGCGGATGGCGATATACATATCTTCGGAACAAATATTATGTCTGTTCCTTTACTTTGAAACTCTGTGATTTTCTGTGCATTTTACTGCCATTTTATTTTTTTTTATATGAACTTTGACAGAACGTTGGACTGAAATTGACACAAATGCACAGAAAATCACAGAGTTTCAAAGGAAAGGAACAGGGCTATTAGTCAGCAGTGGATTCATGAGTGATTGAGGATGTACAGCTTAAAGCTCAGGGCTCTGATCATGTAAAACTAAAACGATCGGTCTATCAATATTTCTCTATCACATCCGTAAGCAAAGATGAGAGCAATTGGTAGAAATATGATCTTTGAATCTACCGTTTATTTTAGTTTTATGTGGTCCTTGGTTATACCTAACTACCTACTTGGTTTACAGAAATAAAATTTCACACTGGAGGAAAAATGTAACTCTGATCCATTGATTGAAATTAAATCTACATTACAACAAAAATTACTACAGTCAGTTTTATCATCACATTGAGAAAAATTCAACTGAGGAGAACATTTATACGCAGACAAATTAGGGTAGCATTAGAAGCTTTGCAGTTGCAAATTAATTTAAACGTCTAATTACCATTTTATTTTATCGAAAAAACCTAAACTAAACTAAAAAATACTCCCCCAAGAGATCGTAATGACAGATTATATACCTTCTACAATTAACTTGATTTAAGAGCAAAGTACCTACTTCGATTATTTTTTTGAAAATGACATGAAATCTGATATTCATGAGAATTTTATTAAAACCAATTTATATATAGTATAGGTGTGTTCCAGTGGGCCTTGCAATTACTTTGTAGAACTTTGCCAAAAGTAAGTTCAAAAAATTTTGGATGTTTTGGTATTTTATTTTAAAAACAATAATAATTTACTACGCGATTTCTATTAACTGATTAGTCTTTTTCTTCCGTAGATACATTTTGACCACAGAGTTTAAGTAGTTTACTTCACCTAAAGGAACAAACCTAATGAATAACCAAATCCGCTGAAGTCACTTGACTTTCAAAACCACTTTTCCCATTCATAAGCGACAATGTTAATTATTCGGTATTTTTTTCCCTTAGTCGAGGCAATCAAAATAAAGGTGTCACTGTGCTGGACAAAATAAAAGAAAACAACTGTTTGGTGTATTGGGATGGGCACTTCTAATAGGTAGGTATACCTATAATGTTCATTAACAACAACCTATTATCTAACCACAAGTTGGAGCCTGATAGATACGAGTGATATTGAAATTGATATGGGCGGCTATGACGAAAGCAGAAGCAGACATAATGTGGGAAGATAATACACAAACAAATGTTGATCTGAATAAAATTAACTCAGATTCGGGTTCATCAATCTTCAAACCCAAACAATTTAATGAGATTTGCATATGTGAACGGAGTTGTTGCTGTGAACGGAGTTGTTGATGGAATTTTTAACTCATAAAAACGCAAATATTTCTTTAATCACGTAAGAAACTCTGGGGATGCGCTCATGCAAGAAAAACACAAAACTCAAAGAAAAAAGAAATACGAACATGACCAAACTAAATGACGAGAATGTGTGCTTCTGCTGAAGCTGGCGCAGCAGCAGAGGCAGACGGGCCGTGCCGGGCCAGGCACATTGCAAAAAACTTTCTTCTCCCTAATTAGCAGCACCAGCAGCGGAGGAACACGGTGAAGTCAATCGAGTCTACTTGCAACTTGCAATTAATTCAGAGCAGAAGCAGCAATTCGCAGACTCTATAAAAAGATAGTCTGAGTCCGGGCCTGCCGCTGAGGGGGAGAGAATTGAAACACAAAAGCAATAACACTTTTGTTCACTCGTAGTCGTCGTTGTTTTTTGCTTTTTTTTTAATTCATTTTGCATGTGTAGTACCTTATTTGTGTACCTTTTGTGAAATCTGAGAAAAAACAGCAGGTGCAACTTCGCAGCAGCCTAAAAGCAAAAAAGATGAAATCATGAACAACAACAATGTGTGATCAAACAAAATATTAGCATCGGTTCATCACATCACCCTTTGTTTGGCGTTTATGAAATCTAAGTCAACAAAAATGATGAATCCCTTGGGAACACTACATGCTTGGAAGCCACGACATTTGGTCAAGAACCGAAGATTACTCAATTTCGAGGGCAAGTTTTTGAAACTAAAATGTAATTTTTACTCACACAGCCGTTTTTGTGGATGGATTATGAGAAGCGCTGGGGAAATTAGCTAGGTACTTCTTTTTATGTATTTTGTAGACGCAGTGACTCTGCTTCTGCTGCTTATGATTTTTTCACTGCGTCATTTTTATCATTGTTTTCCACTTGTTTTTAGCACTGAATTATTTATTTCAAAACTTTAATAACTTTTTTGGACAAGGTTACGCGTTGGATTCTAAGAAGTTGTGAGATTTGGAGGAAATAAAAATGCAAAAAAACAACAAATAGAGAAAAAATATTGGGAAGAACCTCAACCCCTCTCACTCATATACATGCACCAGGGATCATGAGACGAGCACGGACGACACCGAGACGGAAAAACCAGAAATGACACTTTTTTTTCGTATTTTACAACAAAAGTACACTGCACTGCACACCGAACGAACTGACTGAACTGGGTTTGCAGATGGCGAGAGCTTGGCAGATGCTGTCACTTTTGTTGTTGTTTAAAACAATGGCGAACGAAAAGCGGTTTCATGAAATGATGACAGATGTCGCTAGAGGCAGCAGAAAGATACTTAATGGGTTTACAAAAATCAGTATTAACAGGTTTGTTCAGAACTTAGGTCTGTTTTTGAATATGTGTAAAACTCGAACACAGCAAGTGAGAAAACATCGATTGGCAGTCCGAAAGAATTTAGAGCTAAGCCTTAACTACATAAGCCAAGCTAAGCCTTAACTACATAAGCCAAAAAAGTGAAAATTTTCAAACTCATTTTGGGATAGTTTTTCTCACAGGAAAACTTATAGAAATGATGCAGAAAGCTTAAATTTTGGTTTAAAAATAATGTGTATATTCTTTTTCACAAAACAACTTCGCTAGCTGGAAAAAAATATTTTTACTTTTGTAATTTTGCAAAAAGTGGCCAATGTAGTTAAGGATTTAAAGCTACATTCAAAACTTTTTGCAAAAACTACAAAAGTGAAAAACTAAAACATGGGCTAAAAAGCCTGCGAAAATAGTGTTTGATATGTCATCACATCGTCTCTCACATCGCGAAATTAGTCACATGAAACACGTTAATTAGAACAAAAACAATGTAAATCGGGATAAAACTCGTTTTCTCACATATGTCGAATTCTTTTTAACAAAAAAGTCGATTTGTTTAAAAGAAAAAAATCGATTTTCTGGACGAATTACTAGGCGTGTTTTTTTGCAAGCACGGAAGAATTTGGTCGAAAAAAACGACATCGGGGATAACCGACGCCATAATAGAAAAAACATGTTTCCATACAAACTATCGATAACATGTATGGAATTCATGGCGGTAACACAGTTTTACTCCGTGATTAAGTTAAGTACCGAAAATTTTCCGTGCTTAGCTAAGCCCGAATGGGCTTAGTTGTTGTTGTTTTTAACACGTATACTGTTCAGATCCGACATCGTTTTTTTCATCCAATTCCCTTTGGTCTCGCAAAAAGAAAAAAATCGATTCTGTTTAGAAAAGAAATCGAATTTTTTTCGTAAAAGGAATTCGAAATAAATTTTCTCTATTTGAAACGTTTCGGTATAAAATTCTTAGAAAGCCTGCGGAAATAGGTATGTGAGAAAAACTGTTTCTGTAAGGCAAAAATGTCGAGATAAATTCTCGATTTATCGGTAAAAATTACTCGACAAGGAAATTGATTGCGAGAAGTTCAAAACAATGGCTTACAGCCATATTATTCACTCGATACATCCAGATTTAAACTTAAATCCAGTTGAATTTACATTGAATTTGTATGATTTACATCCAGATTTTAGTTTTAATCTAGATGTATTGAGTGAATAATGGCCGTTAGAATGGAGAAACGGTAATTATTTTTAAATTGTTTTATTTCAAAATAAAAATTTTGGTAATTTTAACCTTTAGAAAAACCACAGGATTCAAAAAAACCAGGAAGAGAATCCGGTGGATTATTTGGACTTCGAAAGAGGTCAATTTAGGGGCATGAACGCCAATACGAAAAGCAAGGGCGACTGCGGTAGTAATAAAGCTACCGAACAATGGAAAATGGTAAATTTCATATTTTTATTTGTGTTTTAGAGAAAATGTTAAATCTTAAACCTCCAGAAATTGAATCGCATATGTATGCATGTGTTAATGTGTTAAATCCTTTTGTTTTCTTTAATTCAAAAACATTCATGCCGAATTCATTTTAACAAAACATTTGATTTGTTTTGAAGAAAAAATCGATTTTTTTTGGACAAATTCCTTGTATTGAAAGAAAAAAAATTCTTTTTAGAAAAAAATCTAAAAGAAATTCGATATCAGTTACATCATACATACCTAACATTTAACAATTGCATTACAAACGTGCATCAGAAGGAATTTCAACATCATTGTTTTTTTCATCGTTTTGCTGAAAAAATCCAAAATTGGAATTTAAAAATGGAATTTATGTCCTAAGGTTTTGGATATCAGTCACACAAGGATCTCTAAGGGCCAGTTGTACAAATATTTGATCTGTGGTTCAAGAATTTTAACTCATCAATTTCGGCGGATTATCGGCCAAACCGTTCTCATGAAATGTCTTTTATTTTTTAAATGATCATTGGTAAGGTAGTGCAATCATTGAAATAATTAAAATCGATTTATATGAAAGGTTGGGCTCAAATGAAAAAAATTGTTGGCAGTAAATATTAATATAATCGTAGCTTTATATTGGGATAATAATAAATACTAATTTTGCTTTTTAAATGCCTCAAAACTTAAATTACAAATTAAACGCTTATGTTCTACTTTTTCCTAAGCGAAAACTGCTACATAAGCTCTTATCGCTGAACTGAAATACTTAAATTTCGTTTCAGCAAATGGGCCTATAAGACTAACAACTACCTAGTTGACTAAAAATTAATAACAGCATTAAAAAATTTGAAATTTTATTATATTTTTTTTTTTTATAATTTGAAACTCAAATTTATTTTTTTTTAAACTTGTTAAAAAGACAAAACAAAAGAATAGGTTTTAATAGTTATAAGGGTATACGGTATGTCCTGCCTATTGTCATTTTTTTTATAAAACATTTATTATGGTAGGTATATATTCTTTCCAAAAAAAAAAAAAAAAAAATTAAAAGTTTAAAAACTTACGAACAAAAAATAAAACGAGATACAATTTAAAAAAAAGTAACGGATATTGCCACTAGAACCGTTTGCGCAAAACGAAATAATTTTCTCTGAAACTAAGTAAAATATTTTGATTAAACTTTGTACCTGTAATAATCAAAGTGATTGTAAGAAAACTGTGTTGGTTTCAGGTTTTTGCCATTTGGCATTACAGACTATAAAGGGTTGAAATTAATTGAGAATATTGCTGGACTTATTTTAAATATAATTTTGCAATTTAATCCTTCTTAATATTTCAAATAATATTGCGTTTAAAAATATTGAACTAATATTTAAAAAAATGTATTAAAAAACTTAATTTTTTAGTAGTACTTTTGATTTTTTTTAAATATTTTTTGTATAAAATGTAGCTAAATTTTTTCAACCACAAAAGCAAGTTCGTGCACTCAAGTCGTGAATATTTTATTTACCATCCTATAAAAAAAGCTGTTAATGTATGAAGGTACTTAATAGGTACACGAGAATAGAGAATAAAGATTTATTGAATTTTGTATATACAAAATTCGGAAACCTACACTCATAAAATCAATTAAGAATTTTACCATTCTTATCTTATTTGCAAGGTTGAATTTAAAAACTCAACGTTTATGTAAATAAAGGCATGTGTAGACTATGAGTCGCACACGCCCTCTTTTTTTGAAGAACTTTTAAATAAAACGTTTCGCATATAAAATTGTTCTTTATAAAAAGCCTAAATATTTTTAAGCACACTTAAAGTTATTTTTATAACCTTATGTTTCAATTCTTCCATCATCGCCACCATCTATCATCGGAATAAAAAATTATATATCTTTATTATTTTACAGTCTTCAAAATGATACAAAAAATCAAGTGTATCATTCGAATTAAGATATCGAGAGATAAACTTTGCTTTGTTTTTTGCCTTATCAGTGTTTTTACTGGCTCTAGAAGACAAGTATTGGTTTCGTGGAAGAAATAGTCTTCATTCTTAAAACCGTCCGTCGCGTCATTTTGTGCGTCTGAGCAAATTAGCGCCGACCTATTAGGGGCCAGTTATAGCTATCATTGAAAACCATTATTGAACATTTTAATTGTTAGTTTTGGGACATTTACGGCCATATTATTCACTCAATTAATCTAGATTAAAACTTAAATCTGGATGTAAATCGTACAAATTCAATGTAAATTCATCTGGATTTAAGTTTAAATCTGAATGTATCGAGTGAATAATATGGCGGTTAGAAAGTCAAATCGGTAAGGGCCAGTTGTACAAATATTTGGTCCGTGGTTCAGGAATTTTAAGTCACCAATTTCGGCGGATTAACTGTGGTTCAACGATGGTTCAGGCATGTAATTGGCTTTTAGTGCATATTGAAACCTTGAACCATCGTTGAACCTCAGTTAACCCGCCGAAATCGGCGAGTTAAAATTCCTGAACCTCGGATCAAAATTTAAACCACGATTGTACAACTGGCACTAAATATTTTGATGCCAAAATATAGGCCATGACTTGAATTATTAGTCTAGTAAAAAAAAAATTATTTGGCAAAGTAGTTCAATCATTGAAAAGTAATAAAAGTCATTTTAAGTGGAAGGTTTGGTCAAAATGAAATTTTTTTTTCGACTGGAATAATAATTCAAGTCATGGCCTATATTTTAACAATAAAAATTTTCAATGATCGTTTTTAGTGATAGCTATAACTGGCCCCTTACTCAAACTATCTAACCTTTTATGGGTTTTCATATGGTTTTCGATTGAACCAAAAAAAGTCGACTTTTATGGGGTTAAGTTGATCTCTTTCAGATTTCACCTTCGATTCAACCAAAAAAAAAATCAATTTTAGCGGTGTCTATTTTTTTTCGATTGATCTTTAAATCTCGATTTTATGGTAGATTTACACAGATTGCACACACACCAAAATAAAGGACTAAACGTCAGTTTGAATAGGTATTCAGTTTTGCACACGATTGAATTTATTTGCGATTCGTGTTAAAAAATAAAATAAAATCAAAATAAAAAATAAATTAAAATGGACTCGCGGGTAAATTAGTGTAATTATTAAAGTTTTTTCATCTTTATTACGGAAAAACGTGTTTTGCCTACATTCCAATCTCCACACAAATCACTCACACTGTTAAAAAAAAAAATCAATCCAGATTCGTTCGATTTACCATGATTGATCTGTGTTTTGACTCCCATTTCTGAAGTGGTTGAATAGAAAACTTTTACAAGTTAACAAATTTTTTTGCCAAAGAATATCTGGATTTGAATAAAAAAGATAATTTTAAATTTGGTCACCTTCTCAGCAATACATAATGATAAAGAAAATTTAAGGGCAATTTTTTTAAATCTAAATATTATAATGCCGAAAACAGATGTGCAGCGAAAATAAATTTACACAGGTTCTTATGAGAGCTGACATATTCCAGGCTCTGCATGCAGCCTTTGCTGCACGATATCTCTATTTCTAATTTCGCTGCATGGGAAAAGGCTTCACATGTGTTTTGGGCTTAAGACATTTTGAAATTACTATTACAATGGGAAGGATTTTGTGTGATAACACACTCGCAGTAAAGGGTGCAGGGCTTTCCCACCATTTTAATAATATTGAAGGTTTGAATAAAACACAACTACAAGAGTGAGCAGTTTCGGTTCATAAAAAATAGTCATGACAATGAATTGTCAAGTATTTTTCTACAATTGTCAGGAATTTTCTGACATATTTGCAGTGACAATTCATTTATGAAACAAAAAAAATATACAATTTACATATTTGTCGATACTTCACTGACAATTGTTACAGGAAAATAAGTTACGGTCAAGTGTTGACTATGAAAAGGCCGAAGTTGAGCTAGAATGTTAAAAAATATTTTTTCAAGTGAAAGTGATGCCGATTCTCAGTTTTGTTCTATTTTTCACCGTTTTTCAACGTGGGCACTGCATAAAGTTATGTAGACCAGCAGTTTGTAACAGCCCTAATTTTTTTTCATCATTCGAAATGTACTTTATCGGAGATCATAACTCTGAGTTTTCGCACTTGTGAAATTCACCTTTCGGCCGCCATCTTGGACTTCAGTTTTCATTTAATATCTCGGTTTCGGTTAGTCCTACAAAAAAACTTTTTCAAACAAAAATTATGTAGAATTTAATTTCCTATTTTTTATGTCAAGAACATTTTTTCCATATTGTGATTATTGAAAAAATTACAGGCCAACAAAGTGAAAAAATTCAAAATTGTCAAGTATTTTTAAAAATTTAGAACATGAACATTTACAAAAAATTTGTATGAAAAACTTGTAGAACTTTAAGTTCACTACAATTTTGCAATACAATTTTTTTTTGTTCTTCAATAAACAAAAAAGATATGAATATTTGTTTATTAAAAATCCACGCATTTTTACAACTCGCGAAAAGAAAACATTGCCAAAAGAAACTACGTTCTAAAACGGTGTTATTTAAGAAACAAATATTCATATCTTTTTTGTTTATTGCAGTAGGTACAAAAAAAATATGTATGGCAAAATTGTAGAGAATTTAAAGCTCTACAAGTTTGTGATACATATATATTTTTTTAATGTTCATGTTTTATGCGCTGAATTTTGAAAAATACTTGAAAACATTGAATTTTTTCACTTTGTTGGCCTGTAATATAGTTACAATATAGAAAAAATGTTCTTAACATAAAAAATAGGAAACTTAATTCTGCACACTTTTTGTCTTACAAAGCTTTTTGTAGGACTAACCGAAACCGAGATATTCAATGAAAACTAAAATCCAAGATAGCAGCCGAAAGGTGAATTTCAAATGTGCGAAAACTCAGGGTAGTGATCTCCGATGAAGTACCTTTCGAATGATGAAAACAAAATTGGGGTGTTACAAACTGCTGGGTCACCCATATACAATTTACATAAATGCACGACAAATGTGTCCAAATATGACAATGACAAAATTTTCATGACAAATTTGTCACCAATATGTTATGAAATACAAATTTGTCAGACAAGTGTGACAAATTTGTAGAATTGTTACCTGTCAATTTTTATGAAATACTGGGCCCTATTTCCCCTATCTATCCATCATTTAAATCTCACTCTTCTTAACCACTTATAGCTTTGATTAAAAAGAGCAAATTCATGCGATCCAGTTGTGAGTTTTATTTTTTAGTACAATTATTGCCGAAATGCAATAAGGTAAAAAAAATATGTACATATATCTTAGTATTGACAATCTGCGAGGTGAGTAGCCCAATAAAACAGTACAAAAAAAAAGTTTTCGTTATCCTACCCTGACATATTTTTTTGAGAGTTCTAGATATGGTACAAGAAGCCTACCGCTTTCATACTATTCCAGAGCCAAGTAAGTGGAAGACACCTTTTCAATCAGTTTTACAGTATTTTTTTAAAAGAAATTTTTGAAGACAACCCATTCTCGTAAGTGTAATTTGATTTGTTATAATTCGATTTATCGATAACTCGTTTTAAAATTTTTGGAGATTATGTAGATTAGTGTTAATATTCGTAAAAATGTTTTATAACTTGTTTTTTTTTTTTTTCGGGCGCATTAATGAATTGCAGATCCGATTTAAGTAATTCTTTCCGGATGGAAACTCTAAATCTTTGGTTGTCCGTATGACTTTTTAACACTGAAAACTTCTTTTCAGCAATAAAGAAAAACATAATAAACATTTGAATTCGAATATATTAATTTAAAATAACAGTTTCGTGAGTTATTATATTTTCTTGTTGCAAAAATCTGAGACATCTGAAAACAATGGGCTTTTAATATATATACCTGGCCTACATTATATACATATAATTTAATTTATTGTTTCTTCTTTAAAAAATTTGATTATATCTGTTCATCGTTAATTTTGTTTACGTTTTAAATATCGCAATGATCAAAGAAATAAGAATAATTATAAATGTAAAATTCGCAACATTTCTGATAACCAGCAGAATTACAACATCCGGTGGAAGAAGGTTACATTTTATAAAACATTTTTTTTTTTTTTGTAATTATTGTTGAAATGTTGTTTACAGATTAAGAACTTTGAAATAAATACATTTTCGATTTAGTGTAATCATGTTTATACTTTTTTATAAAAAAAAAACATAATTTATTGACGCTCATCACTCTGACTTCCTCATTAACTCTGAAATGTGTTTATTAAATTAAAACAACTGTTTTTTAAGTAGCTGTCAGGATATTGGTAGTAGATGTATTACTAAGAGCTGATATTCAGTC
Source organism: Epistrophella euchroma (assembly GCA_947049315.1). NCBI lineage: Eukaryota > Metazoa > Arthropoda > Insecta > Diptera > Syrphidae > Epistrophella > Epistrophella euchroma. The sequence goes on from OX346248.1 coordinate 43,861,794, forward strand.
TGTTTGGTACGTGAAATTTTTTGCAAATTTTCACATTTTTCTGGGAAAACCCATAGCTAACAAAAACCTAAGGGGCCAGTTATAGCGATCAGGAAAACGCATCAGGAAAATTTTTCTTTTTTATAATTTAATGTTTTATTATACGATTTGAAATATACAAATGGCACAAATCGATGATAAATTATTTGAAATATTTATTGCATTAACAAAATGTCCTTTTGAGGAAATATTTATTCTACAAAATGCATTTTCTGATGGAAACTCGTTTTCTGTACGAAATGTCCATCAGGAAAATAAATAAGTACTTCTTTTAGACAAAGTATTTCTTCCAAATTAAATTTTTTTAATGGAAAAAATATTTCAATTGGTTTATCATCGATTCGTATCCTTTTTATATTTTAAATCGTTTAATAAAACATTGATTTATACAAACGGAAATTTTTTCCTGATCCGTTTTCCTGATCGCTATAACTGGCCCCTAAGTGCGGGAAACTTGGTGAACATTTTACGTTACCAAACAGAGGTATTATGCCTGTTTGTTAACTAGAAACCTTGTACGACGTCGCAGAATTTGCTGTCAAAACCAATAGGAAAAAAAACCCAAGTTTGCGAAACTTGGTCAAAGTTGCAAAGAAACAAAAGTAACCAAACAGACCTACATATTTATATCACCAATTAAACATTTAGTGAATTATCAGTTCAAAGCAATAAGTAGGAACAAATGTTCACTTTATCTAAAGAATAAGTCAAGGTGAGGTTTAACAGACTATTTAAAAACTAGCCCTTAATCAAATAAACTATTTTTAACTTTTTATTGGAAGTTATTTTAATTTTATGAAGATTTTTAAAATACATATGGTTATATTAATAAACACTGTCTAACTTAAGACAGCCGTCCAAGTTTAAGAAAAAAAAACCTTTCTAATTTTTGCTTAACCGCCATATTATTCACTCGATATATCCAGATTTAAAATTAAATCCAGATGAATTTACATTGAATTTGTATTATTTACATCCAGATTTAAGTTTTAATCTAGATGTACTGAGTGAATAATATGGCGCTAAGTGATCTAACTTTTTATATTTCTTTAGACAACGTAATCGATTGTCTAAACCTTGACAACAGTAATATTTTTTTTATTAAATAAAGCATATTTTCGACTGTTTCGAAATACTTAGACATAGTTTAAACAGTCAAAAATTTAATTAATACGACCAATAGTCGTTAAATTACGGAAAAATCAACAAGGTCGTATTCGAAATATAGTTTAATAAAAAGTTATTTTATATATTTTGAAAATTTTTGCTGTTAATGCACTTATTTCTTCATTTTATTGAAATCCCCTAAACTGTCAAAAATAAAATAATGGTTAATTTTAATTTAATTCGAAGGGAGCATTAACCTGTTGCTAAAAACTGATTTTTTAAAAACAAAAATCGGTGAAATCTATTTTCAGAAAAATAAGATAAGGAGTGAGAAATGAAAAATTTCTTTTAATTTTGTTTAGATAAAAAAAAAAAATCAAAAATGTTGGAATTCTATATTACTGTTTTATACTACGTAAAAGAGTACATAATTGTGTCTTAATTTTAATAAAACTAGGAAAGCGAATATTGTAAAATACAATATTAAAAGTTAATATGGCCAATTTTTCCAAAAAAAAAAAATGTAATTTTCGTCATAAGAATTTTAAGCCAAATTCTGAAAAATGATGTAGTATACAACATTCTGAATATTACAGCGCAGCGGTTCGAAGTTTAATTTGAAACGATTTTCGAGAAAATTTAAGAAACAAAAATTAATGTCGCCGTTTAAGTGGCATACGCATTAAAAATATGTTGTAATTTTGTAAAATTTGCGTCGCATCGTTAAAAAAAAAAAAAACTTGGTGCGGCGCGGCAGCTCGTGCAAAAAACCAGGGCCAGGGACATACAACTCTCAACACTGCAGGAAAGGAGGGGACCTAATAGTTCACTGCCGAACCAGAACGGCTACGATGGGACAAGGAATACTCTTAGAGGATTTATTATTTCCTTGCAATAGTCAGTTCCTGTATAAAAACAAAAAAAATTCTGTTAAGGCGATAAAGGGAGGGATTTCACCGTGACAGTCCTACACAGACATACAAACCAATAATCCACGGGTTAATGCAGAGTTGTATTATTAGGATTTCTTAAAAGAAGCTTAGATCCGAGTTCTCAGCCACCAATCTCTTGCAAGGTTTCCGCCATCTTGATTTAATGAATTTGTACATTGAGTTTCTATTTTAAGATTTTTTTTTTAAGCATAAGAAAGTCATCTTAACAATCTAAATCTTGCTTCAATACCACATCACGATATCCAAATATACTTTAATTTTTTTACGTCCATTGCACCAAGGCTCTTTAACTGTCTACCTTACTGTATTAGACAAATACGAATTGATTCTATTTTTCTCAAAAAAAGTGAAATTTTGGCTTTTAGAATGAAACTATCAAGATGTAAATAATCTTTTAAACGTACTTACTTAAATTCTTATTATTCTCTTGTACAAAAAAAAAAAAAAAATGTTTATTAAAATATTGTCGTGGCCCCACTTCACTTTTAATTTTAAATTGTTATATATTTTAATTGTTAAAACTCGTATATATAGTTTTCCGACTGCTATCCACTCTAGTTCCTTGTGTTCTACATATTGCAGCTCTTTATTTATTTACTACATGCTATACTGTATGATTCCGTTGTATTAATGCAGCTTTAAGAAACAAAAATTGATAAAGAATAAAAATTGAATTGAATTGAAAATAAAAATTTAACGAAAATCGAGATAAGAATAAAATCAGCATGATTTTTGATAGTGGTAAAATTCATATTAATTTTTAGGAGGCAGTAGACAATAGTGTTTAAGGAGTTTTTAAATTAGATTTTTTTTTTTTGTTTTGTTTAACTTTAAAAACCATAAATTCTTCGAGATCGATTTTGAATAGTTTTTAATTATTTATTTTTTTTTAATACACTATCAGATCTTTGTCGAAGAGAGCTTAAATCAAGCTGCAACTGACGACCAAAAGATTTGCCAACACAATAATTTTTAAGACTGATCCAAAAAAAAGGGTAAGGCTGATTCCCTGTAGTAGCCCGTGGCGTAATGGTTGATGGGATGGACTGTCATACCAGAGGTCTGGGTTCAATACCAGCCGCTTCCACCTTAAGTTTTTTTCGCGGGCTACTGCCTCTTGCGAGGAAGTGACGAATCCTCCAAGAGTATCTACTGTCATAGAAAAGTGCCGCTCACCAGCCGTTCGAATTCGGCAATAAACTGTAGGTCCCCTACATTTCTGCAGACACGCACACAGGAATGCTTGGCAGTTGTGATGTGACACCAATGTATTTGTTTTTAAACTCGAAAAACAACTTAAAATATAAAATACATTTGTGTAGAACTTTTTCTGGTGAAAATTGTTGACAACTACTGTTTTTTTTTTTTCAATAAAATAAAAAATATTGGTGCAAAATTTTAGACGATTTAGTATGATGCTACGTTAAAAACGGGCTTTTCCAAATTTTAAACGAGTTAGCATCGTATTATCTTTTAACATTTTACTAAAGTTAAAATCCTCAAATGCCTATTTTATCTTTTTAGTATCATACTAAATCCAAGTGTCACTTTGGCAGCTACAATTGCAAAACGGGTTGAACTGTCACTGTTTTAGGCGTGTTCAGCTAGAAAAATAGGTTTAGTATGCTACTAGTTAGAAATGGTCTTATTAATAAACATTGTCTAACTTTAGACAGCCGTCCAAGTTTTTAAAAAACCTTTCTAATTTTTGCTAAAGTAATCTATCTTTTTATCTTGCTTTAGACAACGTAATCTATTGTCTAAACCTAGAGAAATGCAATATTTTTTTTTTATTAAAAAAGCATATTTCCGACTGTTTCAAAATACTTAGACATACATAGTTTAAACAGCCAAAAATCGAATTAATAAGACCAAAAATGTTTAAAACTAAGAATATTTTAGTAAAGAGTTTAAAAGTTAGAAAATTGTTAAGTAGTATCATGCTAATACCTTAACATCAGGCTGTTTAAAATTTTGCGCCATTGATATTATTCGCGTAAAACCAACCAAACTATATAGCGGCAACCCTGTAGACTGCAGAGGATTGTTGCTCGAAAACGGAGATTTAAGCTTCCTATATGTTAGGTATCCAAGCAAACACAAAAAAATGTATTTTTAACAATGGAATTTTAAAGAAAAATATATATACCAGACTATCCAGTTTCGAAGTAAAATACCTTGTTCATAGAAGCTTTACAATACAATTCTACGGAATTTTCAAACATACATACATATATAACCTTGCAAAGTTAAATGGTTTTAGTAGATATGTATAGGTACTGCAATTAGATTTTTTTTTTCTGGTTGTGTAAAATACAGAACGACGGATGACCTTGACGAGTTATACTTGCTCATCTGTTCAAATTCAAACTCAGTCAGGTAAGTTAAATGCAGCAAATCGTCTAGGTTTATTTATATTTGTATTTAAAATTGAGTAAAATAATAATAAAACAAAACCAAAGTAATAATGAAGTCACAAAAAAAGATAGCTGAGTACAAAATATTTAGATTGTTTTTGATGTTACCCTTTTTTTGTTGATGTAAATAAAATAATAAAATATGACGAAAAATACCTAAATCAAATAAATTATTAGAATGAAATTAATAATTATTAGAATTAACTCGATGTAGTTTTTTAAGTAATGAACATTTGAAAATAAGAAATTAAGAATCAAAATCATCGATCGATAATGCCATATTTTTTTTTGATGAATAAAGCATATTTCCGACTGTTTCGAACTATTTTAAAGTTGGCCATTCACGATAGAGCCAAATGGCTCGGTGCCAATTGGACTGGTGGATTTATAACCTGCTGAAAGTCCAAATGACACGGCCGAACCCATTCACATGATGCAATTTGGCTCGGCCGATCCATTTGGCACTATCGTGTATGGCCAGCTTAAGACATTGTCAAAAATCTAATAAATACGACTTTTTCTTTATAGTTAGCAGTGAATTAAAAAAAAAGTCAACTTAATACGTGTTTTTTGCGAATTTTTATCTTCGCTCAAAAAAAGTCCAGGGGCCTATTGCACCAACAACTTATCACTCAACACTTAGCAAATTATAATAAATCGTGGTACGATTTTGATGTGGCGGGATGAGACACTGTCCGCGGAAATAATTTTTAATGACCTTAAATAGGACACAAGATTCATATGCATTATGTGCGGGGAAATTCTGTCACCCAAGCTACAAAATCGAAAGACGATTTATAATAAATTGCATAGGCCCATTTGCTAAAACGAAACTTACAATATTTATGTTCAACTTAATCGCTTTATGTTCTACTTTTTCCTCAGCGTAAACTGTCATATAAGCTCTTATGTTGAACTAAAAAATTTAAGTTTCGTTTCAGCAAATGGGCCTTAGTGATTAGTGATAAGTTGTTGGTGCAATAGGGCCCAGGTCAAATACAAAAACGAGTTTTCGGGGTTGAACTTCCCCCATTTGGCCGCCATTTTAGAAAAGGGGGCCCAAAAAGGTCTTCGCGATATCTTGAGAACCATTCATCGGACAAACATTTTACTATATTTGTGTAGAGAATTAAATTTTCTACAATTTATGTTAACACACTTTTTATCGTAAAATCGAAAACAAAAAAGTTATAACCAAAAAAAGATGACAGTTTTAAGAAATTTTCTTAAAGTGGATATAAAATAAATAAAAGAAGAAGATAATGATACTTTTCTTGACAATGGTCATCTTTTTTTGATTATAACTTTTATGTTTTCAATTTTACGATAAAAAGTGTATTAACATAAATTGTAGAGAATTTAATTTTCTACACAAATGTGGTAAAATTTTATTTATGTGATGTATGGTTCTCAAGATATCGCGAAGACCTTTTGTTTGTAAAAACTAAAGGTTTTAGTGAATGTTTTGTATCAATCGACTTTATTAGAACTCTACAAAGCGCTCCACTCTTGACCAGTTGTCCAACTAATCATTCTATAAATAGTTGGACATGCTTTAGGAATGCTTTTCGTATTTATAAACGCATTTCAACTGTTGTCTTAATATATCCTCATATGTACCTTTAGTCTGTCAACCTTTGAATGTTTTAAGAAAATTTGAGTGATCTGGTATATTAAATGAATAATTCACCTTCCTAATTGACTGTTTAGAAAAGGCTTAGCAAACAAATTACCTCGACAATCGACAATTAAAAATGTTTACACATAAAAATAATGTTGCGGAGTTAGACACAAGTGTCTAAAGTTAGACATTGAAATGGGATTATGAATACAACAACTGAATAAATTTTGCAATTTTATGAGCCGCAGGTTACTGGATCAACAAATATATACCCTATTCTGTTGAAAAAAAAAATAATTAAAATCGAAATTGAAATTAAAATACTAATAACCTGTGTTATGTTTTCAGTGCGACTCATAATAAATAACCCACGAGTTATTTTCTGACGAGAGTAACTTATAATAGTCATTCTTCGACTCAACTGTATTGTTGTGTGAATCAGTTTCATTATTTGAATAACGTTGGCCGTTATTAGATGACATACCTTGGTTGGTGTTCTTGACATTAATATGGACAATAAAGGATATGTAGATGACGTTACAAAGTCTGGCCTAAAACTATCACCAACAACGGTAAGTTTGTCAATTTCTCTGTGAAAAAGACATTTTAAAATAAATAATTTATGGTTGATAAATTAGATTCAAACAGCAGTGGTAAATGTCACTGAATCACCCAACAATGCTGAACACGATGAAGGTGAACATGAAAAATGGGGAAATGATATTGAATTCCTGTTGTCGTGCATAGCTCTTTCGGTTGGACTGGGAAATGTTTGGAGGTTTCCATTTGTGGCATTGGAAAATGGCGGCGGAGCTTTTGTTATTCCTTATGTGATAGTTCTTATTTTGGTTGGCAGGCCGTTTTACTATATGGAAATGATAATGGGACAGTTTTCAAGCAGAAGTAATATCAGAATCTTTGACTTTGCACCAATTATGAGAGGTAAGATAAAATTAATACGAAACTAAAAGCAGATTTGTTTAAAACTTTGTTTTGATTTTTTTTTTTTTTTTGGGGTCTTAAGGCGTTGGATATGGAATGGTTTTTGTGACATCGATGACAACTACGTATTATGCAAGTCTAATGGCATTGACGTTCCGTTATCTAATATCATCGTTTGCTTCAGATTTACCATGGAGTAAATGTCGTGAAGAGTATGGTCCAACTTGTATTAACTCGGATTTAACTGGAAACTTAACTGGCAGTGGAGGAAAGAAGGTTACTTCGGCGCAGTTTTATTTTTCGTAAGTATTGTTAAAAAGAACATGTAATAATTCTATTTTTAGGTTTTATTCATTTAATAGAAATTCAAATTATAATCCTTAATCACAAAGTTATTAGTCATTCATTAATTACTTATGAAGGTTAAGTGATGTCATCTGTATTATTGTGTCTGTTCTTCGTGGGGCCCGCTATTTTTCTTACAATAAAATTCCTAAAGGCATCTCAGGTGCGCTTTTACTTTTCGGTTCGCATTCAGTGGTGACCCTATAATATAGGCTTATTTTAAAAAAATCATTCGTAGATAACAAATTTATGGCATTGTCGGCGCAACGTTTATTTCTATATACAGGTGCGGTTCTAGCGTCGTTAAGTCAGCATGGATGTTTTTTAATAGCAGCAGTATCAATATGTAGTCATTTACCCCTAACACACGCCACGAACTACTTCACCGAAGCATATTGTCGGTAAGGTTTTGGGTCGTGTGAAATGAAAATTGTGTCGACACAGCAGTGCGATCTCTGGCAGTCGAAGTAGTATAGTATGCCGATAAGCCAATATGGCGTGTGAAAAGGAGCGAACTAGTTCGTCGACACAGTTTTTTATGTTGTTATTCGGTTTTTGTTGTCAAATAGTGTTTTTGGTCCCGTTAATCTTAGATTCACTGAATAGTTTTTTGATAATTTCATTAAAAGTATCTTAAACACAAATAATAATGGAAAATGATCAAGAAAAATGTATTTGGACTCATAACGAAATAATTATTTTATTGGAAATAATTAAAGACAGCTGATTTTGGCATATACTTCTACATCGACGTATTGGCGTGTAAATGCCCATACAAAAACTAAATACTTTGTCGATGTGGTTGTTCGATGTGGCGTGTGTTAGGGGTAATTAGCATACATTTTATTTATTTAATAAGAATATTACAGAGACCCAAAAGCGGTTGAGAAAGCTAACGAGTAACGACGTTATTCTGGAGTTTTAAGAATGGAAGATGGGTCGAGTATTTTTCTAGGAAGCTATTACTTGTATTTTAGAATTATTTGAACCTCCATAGGTGTAGCTTTCAAGGATTTTGCCTTTGTTGTTTTTGGCAGAAAGATGGAATGATATCTAGAATCTATTGGAATTCTTGGTTATAGCAAGAATTTCTTATAATATCGGGTAATTCATTTGTTGAAAAAAAAAACACTGTTCCAAAGAGTGAAATTAACTGTTCACCAATTTTTTCTCACAGTAAAATCATGTTTTCACAGGTTATGTGGCAAGTAGCGTCGCACAGTGGTTTCTTTCTATGGACCAAGTGGAAAAAAGTCCATAAAAATTAAACGGATTGATCAATGTTATTAAAATTGACATGAGGTTTGAATGAGACAAGTTCTCAATATTGTACAAAAATGATCAATTTGACTTGAAAATTAAGTGCACTAACCAACATTATTTCAAAAAAAAAAAAAAAAACTACCTTTTTTACGTGCTATATACAGGGTATCCCCTTATCCGTGCAATATATTTTAGGGCATGATTCCTGGAATCATTCGAAGAAAAAAATTTTACGGGCAAAAAAAATCATAATTCATAATTAACACCCTTTTTTCGGGTTTTTTTTTGAGAAGAAGCATCTTTTGTTTTTAAATTTCTAAAAAACCAAGAAAGATCTTACATCTGGTTTTCAGTATTTGACTAAGAATTTCCCCAACACTTTTTTTCTTTCACAAAATTAATCGCTCTGACACTTTTCAATTAATTTAATCGCAACCAAAGCTCAAATATACAGCTGCAACAATCATTTTATTGAACTATTATTATGTAAACAACAAATTTAACCAAAATGGTTGTGAAATCAGCAACAGTAATACCAGAAGTCGATTTCAAGTGGTGTTCGAAAAACACATGTTGGTTACACTTAAAATCTTATTGCGGCGAAAGTGACCAAAAGTGATCTTTTGTTTTTATATGACAAATAGTAACTTTTATAGTATTGGCCTTAAAATACATAGTCTTAGAGCTAACAGTTAGCAACGTTTAGCATATTTTGTACAGGCCTTTAAATAGCAAGAATAAATTGTTCCAGAGGTAGCTCCGGATATGGGTCATATGTTTTAAATTTGTCGATCAATTTGGGAAACAGTTAATCTTATAATAGACCCAAATATGTCATTGATGTAGTTAACACATTTTCTTCAAACAAAAATGGGTTAACTTAACTTTATTGCGAATTTATTTATTTTATTCACATTTAACTCAAGAAACAGTTAAATGCACTCACACATTTTTTTTTAAAGCTTTCTGAAGATAAAAATTAATCGGCTTGGAAAATAATGCATACTGTGGCGTATACGTATTATTTATATAAATTAATTTTTCCCAAACGCTCAAACGTTTAAAATTAAGTCAAGGTGCGTTTTTTTTGTAATTCGGTTTTAGGGCGTTATGACATTTTTCGATTTGGGCGTTATGGTTTTAGGCGATAAGACCAAACGCCACTTTAATCAGACATTGTGAAACAAACCCTCAGTCTTCAAAATTTGAAGAAACTTTACTACAAGAGCAAGTTCCTGCGACCCAGTCGTGCATTTTATTTTTTTATGTTAATATTTTTTTTAAGACGACCAAATGTAAAAAACTTTTATTACATTACCCAGAAAAATATTAAGTGCAAATTTCCGCGTTAGAATAAATTTACCGGTCAATTGTTTTGTATATAACAATTAATTTGGCAATAACGTGACTTTGTTGTGAAGCAATTTATACTAGGGCGTATGCGTACTTTTTTGTAATATTATTTAATTTTGGTTTATTTTTGTTTTGTGTCAATTATAATTTAAACAATTGTAAAATCTTTTATGTATTTAATTTTTTCTCATGTCATTTATTTGGTTTTAAGATAATATAAAAAATAGAGAAAATAATCACTTAAATAAGTCAATTGATTTGTTATTTGATAAATTATTGTTATCAAAACAAAAAATCAATCAAAATTTAGCGGTAATTGATAAACTGCGATGTACGTGCAGACATGAATACAGACTTTATAAAACATAATAAAATGTTGTAGTGCCAAATTTAAAAACAATCGAATCAACGCAATAATCATAGTTTTAAGTGAAAATAAAATACTGCAAATTTTTTATTTTAATCTAGGTACAAATTAGCTTTTCCCAAATTTGTCATTCCAACTTTGCGTGGATTGATATAATGAAAGCCCCATCATCAGATCAAAATATTAACGTTAAAAATGTGCATGCCTTGTTTTTAAAACAAACATTCAAAATAACATACATATTATTCTTCCTTTTCTGCATGAAACACCTACTTAATTGCACATTGTTTACTTAGCAGGGAGTTCTTTTCCAATTACCAATTATTGTAGGTCAAATGTAGGAGACATCAGCGCCGTATTAGTGAAAACAATAAAATTGAGGTAAAGTACACAGAGACTGATTGCAAGCTTAATAACGATATACAGGGTGATCGGTATAAGATGCACCAAACTGCTGGAGCGAGTAGGTTGGGTTAAGGCAAGAAAAAAATCAAATCCTGCCGTTTAGGCAGGAGGGGTAATTTTCTAAAAAATTGACAAAACAGAACAAAAAATATTTAAAAACAACGGTTTAATTTAAAATGCCATGCTATACCTTTTTGGAAATCCAGAAATTGCTTCTTTGATTTTCATTTTAAATTAAGTTGTGTTAGTAAATAGTTTTTGAAAAATTAATTTCCAAACTCGAAATTTTGGAAAAAAAAAATTTCAAACTAATTTTTTTCAAAATTTTATGTAATTAAGTATAATTTTTGTTTTCAAAATTCAATGCTCTTATTAATTTTCAATAAAAAACACAAAACCGGATGCTAAAATGTCTTTTAGTTTTTTTTTTTTGAGAAATTTAAAATAATGAAATCTACTTTACTACATATTTTGTAGAAATAGGATCTTTTGAACAACCAAATATCGGATGGAAGTTGAATTTAAGGAAAACTTACTTTTGTTATTTTCAATTTTCTCAAAAAACTAGACTACATTTTGACATCTGGTTTTCAACGTTTTACTAAAAATTGATGGGAGTATTGAATATTTAAAATAAAAATACTACTAAATAACGTAAAATTTTGAACAAAATCAGTTTGAACACAATTTTTAAATTTTTGTTTTCAAAAATTTAAGTTTGAAAATTAAGTCTTAAAAAACTGTTCACTATAAAATCTTAATTTATAAACAAAATGGAAGCACACATTTTTGGCTTAACAAAAAAGTATAGGAAGTCATTATAGCCATTATCGATGTTTTTTAATAATTTTTTCTCTGTATTAAGTCAATTATTTTAGAAAATTGCTCCTCCTGTTATTTTCAATTTTATCAAAAATTAAAAGACATTTTAGCATCCGGTTTTCTGTTTTTGACTAAAAGCTAATAAGAGCATTCAATTTTGAAAACAAAATTTATACTTAATTACATAAAATTTTGAAAAAAATATTTTGAAACTTTTTTTTTAATTTTTTTTTTTTTTCAAAATTTCGAGTTTGGAAATTAATTTTTCAAAAACTTTCACTAACACAACTTAATTTAAAATAAAAATCAAAGAAGAGATTTCTGGCTTTCCAAAAAGGTATAGCATGTCATTTTGAATTGTATTTGTAATTCATAGCTAGCGCAGCAATACAAGTTCAATAAAACGCTATATATCAACTTTAATGTCCACTCTTTATTCTCTGGATGTGTCCATACCCTTTTTTGAGTGAAAAACAAACTACGTTACCGACATTAAAGGTTCAAGTCCACACTATTTGTCCACTTTTATATTCACTAATTTACTGGCTAATTTATCGGCACTTTTGGTTTTGTTATTGTTCACCAAGGGAAATTTTATTGCGCTAGCTATAAAATTGCCAATAAAACGCACCTTCAGTTATTGGGAAATTATGAAAACTGATATCAGTTCTATATGATATTTTTTTTTTATATTATTTTCTTCAAACTTCTGCTCTACATAATGGCTGAGTTCCAAAATGTAGAAAATGTTTTGATGCGGAAGTAATGCCTACATTTTTCATACGAATCATCAACGCAAATTTGATGCTTTGTAGAAATATTACATTGCATAAGTCTGACGTTTCGGAATGCAAAAAAAAAAAAATTTAAATCGATGCAGCTAGAAAATTTTTGGATGCGCAGTAAATGCGCACCTGATGAATTCTGGAACTCAGCCGTACTCATGTGATGATTTGTCTTTGATAAATCAAAAACATGGCTTCTATGAACTGTCATAATATAGCCTGTCAAATAAAATTTATGTGATTTCGGGAATTGATGACTTCGCATTTTAAAGGAAAAACTACGACTTATTTTAACCAAGACTTTTAAATACATGTACTAATTAATGAAATTCCTTATTCTTATCCTTTCACGCCCAATATTAATCCAGGTATTTTTAGGCGCATTGACATAAGGCTCAGGGACAAAAAGTGGGGGTTATGTCACACTAAATAAGAATTTCAAAATGAAAAATTTTGGGGCATTTCAGGACCAAAAAAGTTTTTTTTATTAAATATAATTACATTTCTAGTTTTAGAGAATTCGATAAAATCAAAACCCAGGATTTGGGGTAGGTACGAGGTTCGAGGTTAAGCACGTAAAAGTACAAATAGAATTTTTTGAATTTACTTGCACAAAAATTCATTCGAGTACTATCTCTTTAAAAACGAGAAAAATACTTATTTATAAGCAACGTTTTATTAACTCTATTTTCGTGAATAATAATTTGTGTTAAACCTCGATATGTGGAAATTGTAGAATTTAACGATGAAACTTAGAATTCTTTAGCAATATTGGTACAAGGTACAAGTCCGAAATGTTTTATTTGAAAAATTCATTATAGAATTTGAGTATTTTGAGCTTTTACATTGACACCGATTTTAAATTATAGGTACAAAATAGCTTCATGAAATTTGGCCCCATTGAACAATAGCCCCAAATAAAAAATTAATTTATATAAAAAGCAACAACAACAAAAAATTGATAATATTTTATGAGTTGGGGTTATTTTTCATTGTTTTGGGGCTTCTTTTCATTTTTTTTAATTTTTCGGTTTAATTTCAGTATGAAAAATGGCTTTTTTTTTTCGTTTAGTTGGGGTCCGGGTCATTATTCCGTTTTAAAAATGGGGTAATTTCTCCAATTTTGGGGATATTTATTATATTTTGTTTAGGGTAATTTTTCATTGGGGCCAAATTTCTTACATAATATGTATAATGGGGCTTGAGTGTACCAACTTTCCGAATTTTGGTTTCCTTACAATTAAATAGAAATTTAGACAGTAGATACAAGGAAAATTGTTGTACATAAGATTTCATTTAGCCGAATATTGAAATACAAAATTTTACTCATACAGAATTTTAAAATACGAAATTTTGTGTAACAAAAATTTTGAATTACAGTATTTTGAAATACAGTATTTTAATAACAGTATTTTGACCCCACTTTATGTCCCACTCAAGTGAGACATAAGCTCCAAAAATAAAAATGAGCTTTATATCTCTGGGCCTTATGTCCCTGCACCGTATTTTTAACCGTTTTTTGATAAGTGTTTGACTAATAATTTAAAACACAAAAATTTATATTTTGGTTTTTATATTTTAAACAGTGAAGTGATCCTCCGAGAAAAAACACAAATTGACGACGGAATTGGATATCCCAATTGGGATCTTGCGCTGTGTCTAGCATTTTCTTGGTTCGTTGTAGCTATCATAATGATAAAAGGTGTCCGAAGCTCAGGAAAAGCTTCATATTTCCTAGCAATATTTCCATACGTTATTCTTGCCATACTTCTAATAAAAGCTTTGACACTTCCGGGAGCCGGTACGGGTATCATGTATTTTTTAACACCACAATGGGATAAATTGCTGTCACCTCAAGTCTGGTATGCAGCAGTGACACAATGTTTCTTCTCTCTATCAATTTGTTTTGGAAGTATTATAATCTACTCATCATACAATAAGTTCTCTCACAATGTCAAAAGGTCAGTTGGCTATATGTATTTCACACAAAAATAATACAAACAAATATTGATTTTATTTAGAGATTCGGATATTGTCACCTCCTTGGATACCTTCACATCTCTTCTATCGGGGGTAGTTATATTTGGCATTCTTGGGAATTTATCATATGAAACTGGTAACAAAGATATATCAAAGATGGTACAAGGCGGCACGGGCCTAGCCTTCGTGTCATACCCAGATGCTATTTCAAAATTTTCCGTAGTACCACAGGTAAGATCAATTATTATTAAATTGTCTCATTTTTGTTTAAACCAAATGTTTTTTTTAAGCTCTTTTCAGTTCTGTTCTTTTTGATGCTATTTGTTCTAGGAATTGGAAGCGAAGTTGGTATGACGACATGCGTTATGACATGTCTCATGGACAGATTTCCAAATACTAAGCACTGGATTATAGTAACTGGACTTTCAATTGTTGGATTTGCCATTGGGCTTGTGTATGTCACACCCGGAGGACAGTTCATTTTGAATTTTGTTGATTACTACGGAGTAACATTTGTGGTATTAGTTGTGGCTATTTTTGAGACTGCAGCTTTCGGTTGGATTTATGGTGAGTTCATTATTGTAAAACCAAACAAAGGATTATCAAACTTATTTTTCATCAGGAGTTAAGAGATTCTGCAATGACATTCGGTTTATGTTAAACCATGAAACTGGTCTTTACTACAGGCTCTGTTGGGGTATTATAACTCCAGTTTTTATGATAACTATTTTGATATATACCTTTGTTGGATATGAACCTATCACATATAAGGACTATTCATACACAACAGGAATGTACAGTTAGTAAAATTTGTTTTTGTTTTCTTAAACTTTCTCCCAAAACCTTTTACAATATTTTTATTGTTTTAGTTTTTGGTTGGATCATATCAGCATTTGGAATACTTCAATTGGTAATATGGGGTGCTATTGGTTATTTCGAACAACCAGCAGGTAATCATAGATTACAAAGGGGATTACAGCCTGTGGAATATTGGGGTCCCTTAGAGAAAAAACTATTAATTCCATATCAAGCAATGATGGCAGATAATGAGAGAATTAGTTTTAAGAAAAAAGGTTATTGGACTAGATTTAAAGATAATATTATTTTCTAATTTTATTTAATTTAAATAATAGTGTTAAGCTTTTATTTAATACAAAATGTTATTAATTTTTATATTTATATATTTAAAAATACAAAAACACGATTAAATGAAAAAAAAAAAACTACAAGTGTTTTAATGGAATATTAATAATTTCCTAATTTGAAGGCCATAATGTTTGTCCTTTTAAACAGTAACTTAATGATGGAAAAACTTAAAACACCATATTTTTTCAGCAAATAAAAAGGGTAAGGAAAGGGTAGGAGTTGGTATATGGTATGTGATCAAAAGATTCTCTTAGTGGCTTTCTCTAGTTTTTTCTGCAAAAATTTTTTTTTTAGAAAGACCCGGTTATTGATTCTTCTTCACCCGGAAAGTGTCAGATGTCCATTATGGGCTACAGCGTTGGTGAAAATTTGATAGATACTACAAAGGATTCACGTTAGACGCATGTGAAGTTCTTGATTGTTTTATACTGCGTTTTCATTAGAGCAAATGAGATAATTTCGTTCAAAATTTCAAAATTTAATTCAAAATCATCTCATTTCCCATACAAATTCAAATTTCCAAATGAGGTAATTTCAACCAAATTTGCACGAAATTCGCTATGAAATTACGTAAAACTTTTATGAACACACCCAAATGGAATCCATTCAAAGTGGAATGCATTTAAAATGACAGAATTCAATGTAAAAAACAACAAAAACAAGCAATTGACAATCTGGACCGTCAAACAAAATTAGGAAATTTGTAATGTGAACACTTTTTTGTAATTTGCCAAATTACCTTATTTCAGCTCTAATGAAAACGCAGTATTAGACTATTTCATCTACCATAAGGTTTCGGAATATGATGTCACTGATGCATCATCAAGGGTTGACTGAGTTTGTTGCGCTGGGTAATCTCAAATCGTTTCAATAACAACCTGTCAGTTTTACTGTGTGAAGTAGAGCTCTTGATACCCGGAGAACCGGTATATTACCCGGGTACCCGTAATTCCCGGGTATTACCAGGGTACCCCGGGTACCCGAAACATTTACCGAGTACCCGAAAAATAACCGGTTATCAATAAGGTGTCGGGTACCCGGGTATTTATAATTATGTTCTCAATGAAACACCAACTCGTTTGAAATATAATAGCAAATTAAAACCATGACTTTTTCGGCATTTCACGTACATAATACATATGTTATTTTATCTTATTATTTATTTATTTCTTTAAACGAGCAATTCTTGTATATCCGGATGTGACTAAATACATATATAATTGGTTTCTCGGAAATGGCTCTAGCGATTTGGATGAAATTTTCGGAGTTTGTTCAATTAAGTGAGGAAAAAATTTCAAAATTTGTTTAATTAAAATCCTCCCACTGGCACGCCCAGTTTTCTACTTTCTGTTCCTCTCGAAATCTGCTCAATTTCCTCAATTTACCGAATCAATCGATTTGTTTGAAATTTTCCAAGCTATTTCTTTTGAGCAAGAAAAAAAATTAAAAAAATATTTTTATTGATCTCCGCCCATTGTCACACCCACTTTTATTAATGTTTGGTTTCTCGGAAATGGCTCTAAGGCCATTCATTCATTTGATTGAAATTTTCTGAATTTTTTTTTTTCAAAACAAAAAAAAATTAAAACAGAATTTTTACTAAAATCCACCCACTGCCACGCCTACTTTTTCTTATTTCTTGGTTTCTCGATAATGACTCCAATGATTTGGATACAATATTTAGAGTTTGTTCTTATGAATAATACAAAATTAAAAATTGGTTTAATTAAATTCCGCTCACTGCCACAGCCAGTATTCTTATCCTCCCTTCTTTCTCATAAACTGCTGTTACTCAATTTCTCAAAAACTACTTAATCGATTTAGATGAAATTTTCAGTTTTCTTTTTAGCAAGAAAAAAATTAATAGGAAGTTTTCTTAGTACAATACACCTACTTTTACTAATATTTCAGTTTGTCGGATGCAGATATAACGATTTTGATGAAGTTGTCAGTGAATGAATGAGAAAATATTATAAATTTGGTAAAATACGCCTACGGTCACACCAACTAGTATTATTTCTTGATTTCTCGATTACAGCTCTAACGATTTGGATGATATTTGCCGTGTTTGGTCCTATGAGTCGAAAAAACATCCGATTTTCTTATTTATATATTCAAAAAAAAAAAAAACTGCTCTACATTTTTCAGAAGTTTTTAAAGAAAGAAAAAATTTATAAAATGGATTTCGTAAAATCTTGCCATTTTTGTGTTGTGCTTTGGTTACTTGGTAACGGCTGTAACGATTTGAATAAAATTTTCAGGGTTTATTCCTATGACCAAGACAGAGCTAATAAATAAAGAAAAATATAAATATACCTACAAGAATTGATCGTTTAAAGTAATAAGATATTAAGATAAGAGAAGATAAGATGATGTGTCACAAAAGTGAATATAAACCATAAACTGGTGTTTTACTGACTTCACTGTATCCTTGTTTTTGTCAATGAGTGTGTTTAATTAGTTTTAAATCATTTTATCGTTCAATTTTAAGCCAACTCAAAATTTCAAACATAATGACCAACCAATAGCCGGTATTTTTTGGTACCCGGTAGGTACCTCGTATAACAGGGTACACGTATACCCATGTAATACCCGAAATGTACGGATACCCGGGTACCCGACTATCCGGGAAATACCAGTAGAAGTCGGGCACTCGGGTATCCGGGTACTTTGGGTATTTACCGGTCGAAATCAAGAGCACTAGTGTGAAGAGCAAAAACTTTAATTTCCAATGTGCAAACATCAAATAAAATAAAATAAAATAAAATAAAATAAAATAAAATAAAATAAAATAAAATAAAATAAAATAAAATAAAATAAAATAAAATAAAATAAAATAAAATAAAATAAAATAAAATAAAATAAAATAAAGTAAAATAAAATAAAATAAAATAAAATAAAATAAAATAAAATAAAATAAAATAAAATAAAATAAAATAAAATAAAATAAAATAAAATAAAATAAAATAAAATAAAATAAAATAAAATAAAATAAAATAAAATAAAATAAAATAAAATAAAATAAAATAAAATAAAATAAAATAAAATAAAATAAAATAAAATAAAATAAGATAAAATAAAATAAAATAAAATAAAATAAAATAAAATAAAATAAAATAAAATAAAATAAAATAAAATAAAATAAAATAAAATAAAATAAAATAAAATAAAATAAAATAAGGTCACCTCGACTAAGGGTATTGTTCGCTTTTATTTAGTGGAACTGACCATGACGCAGGACCAAGCGAATATTGGAAAGTTTAGGCCTCTGTCACAGGGAAATAACAAACCTATATTTTTATGCACGACTTGGTATTCTGTAACAAAGCATGTGACCGAGAGTTCAGTTTCAAGCTTAAAAAAGAAAAAAAAATGAAAATTTGGAATGAAAGTCTGCTATCACCAATTTTGAGTTAGCGTTACCAATACTTATTTCACAGGAACCAACCATTAATTCAAAACAACTACTCTTAGTTCATTTCATAGTATGCTTTGCAGCACGTATTATAGTAAAAAAAAAATTTTAAGATATCATTTTATGATAGTTTATCATACGAAATCGCATTTTGAAAAAGTACTATCCAAAATGTTAACACTTGAAATATCAAATAAAAACATTTTTTTACCTAATCCATTTTATGGTAATACATTCGGTAATCTCAAAGCATTTTCAAAGTTATAAACAGAAATAAAGAAAATGACTAAACCAATCATCATTTCTTATCAATTTTTACCTTCATTCTTTTCCTTAGTATCAATAATAATAAAATTTTAATTCAATCAATCATTGCTCAATTTATTGCTTAAATTAAGTAAACAGTTTATGGTAATCGAAAAATAATTATATTTCCTTAAATCCCGCAGTTATATAAACCAGAGTCAAGTATCAATTAAATAATTCTTTGTCAAATAAAATTGTTTCCGCTTCGCTTGTTTATAGAAGAAACAATAAATTTCAAAATTAAATTTAAATTATCAAGAAATGTTATCATTTAATGGATTTTGATTACAATTAATGCATAATAATTTAAGGGAGGTTTATCGTAAAACGTTTAATATTTTTTTTTTCTTAATGAGCAAATGTTGTTGTCTATGTTTTGAAAACTGAATAACAACTGATACAATCAATGCTCTGATAAATCTACTCCCGCAGATATCATGAGTAGGTTAGGTTAGGTAAGTGGGCTGACAGTTGATCTTGTTACCGTCACACTTAGATCAATGTAGATCCATTGTGATACCCTATTGGAAGAAATCTATACTAAAAACAGGACGTGACATATCCCCTTAGAGGGATAGATTTCGGCAAGCAGTTCCTTAAAGTTATCGGAGGTTACAGGAACTTTTCCTTGTAAGTGTCGTCAGTGCGTAGACACCGGGTTAAGGGAAGGTTGTGTCATCGTTGTCCTTTGAGGACGTGATCTTCCCCTTTACCCCCACTGGGTGGATCATTCCCCCCACCAGGCCCAGAGGAGCGTTTGGCTCCCCGCAACGCCTGGTGGGTGGGTTGATAGGTCAGTGGTTATGGTGATGCATCAGCTTGTTACGTCAGTCTGGAATAATCGAGAGGGCCGTCCCTACAACAAGAGTATTATACCAATCTTGTGAAGGGGCGACCATCGCAATTGCAACGACCGACGCACGCATTCACCGCAGGAGCGGCAAGTTTGGGCTCGCTGCCCAAACTCCTTTATCGCCTCCCCTACAGGAAATACGTGCGTCTTGCAGAGGTCATATGTTTGTTTTATTGTTGTGGGTCGGTTTGTTGAATTGTATTTAGGGACTCTCGAGCCATTTGGTAGCATTAATGAACTTTAAAAGATTCTTGCTAGGAATGTCAGAGAGTTCCTCTAAATCGTCAAAGAAGTGTTTCCCGAGGAGTCTGCTTCTCAGATGACATAGTGCAGGGCAGTGACACAGGTAATGAGGAGTATCTTCATGAACTTCCTCGTCACCACAGCCTCTGCATGGGTCATCCAGGCTGAGTTGCATCTTTTTCTTGTGGTAGCCCAATAGGTTGTGACCTGTTGTAATACTCACAAGCAGAGAAAGTGACTTTTTGTTTAGATTTATTATGTCTTTCGTTCTTTGTTTGTTAAATTCCGGCCATAACTTCCTAGTTATGATGCAAGTAACTAGTGAGCTCCATCTTCTGTTTGTTGAAGAAAGAACTTTGCACTCGATTTCTTGTTTGAGATTACAGGGTGTGGGATCTGGACCGTTGAATCTGTCTGAACTAGGTCAAGTGTTGAACCAATTCTTGCCAGTTCATCAGCACTCTCGTTGCCTGGCACACCACTGTGACCAGGAACCCAACAGAGCCTTACGTTGTGCTGTGTGCCAAAAACCCTGAGCTCTTCGCGACAGCGATTTACAAGCTTCGATTTGATTTCAATGGCAGAGATCGCTTTTATTGCTGCTTGGCTATCAATGAAGAAGGTGATATCAGCTTGTGGTATTGCCATCATTGAGACCTGTTTGGCAGCTTCCGCCACGGCCAAAACCTCAGCCTGGAAGACACTGCTGTAGTTAGGCAGTCTGAATGAGCTAGCTAGTCCAAGAGTTTCTGAAAAGAAACCTGCACCAACCCCAGCATCCATTTTGGAGCCATCGGTGTCATATCATGAGTAGGCTATGTATTCTTTTTCGAAGGTCTTTGATGCTCTAAATTCGAATCTGACTTCGGATCAAAAATATCACTTAAGATTTTAAATAGTAACTTTCATTTAATCTTAAATAATTATGCAAGTTCTAAAAAATGATAGCTCCCTAGACTAGACGGATAATAAAATGCATTTTTATTTTTTTCCTAGCTTTCGTTAAATTATAATTAGCTTTTATCTCAAAAGATTCAAGGGAAAAATTTAAAGATATTCGTTATAATTATAACCTATCTATGTATATTTACAAAATGACATGGTATGGTATCTATGAATTTGCATTGCTTGTGTATATGAGGTGTGTTTAGTATTTATTTTACTGATTGTAAAACATTTATACGTAGGTAAGTTTTGTAGCTAACAAAGATTATAAAATATCTTATCACTGAACATCTTAAATTTCATAAAGGAAATTTATTAATTAATTTTATGGAACTAAGTCCAAAACACTTCTGCACTCGCAAATCCATAAGCTTTCTAATAGCTTTTTTAAGACATCAATGTTAATCAGTCCTTAGTGTTGATTTGAATTCAGCTTGTACAGGTTAAACAAATCAAAGTGAGTTCTAACGTGAATAATTTTCTGTTTCGAATTTCGTACGTATTTTGTTTTTATTGAGTCAATGACTTGTAAGTTCTAGCATTTTTAATTTTATCAAAATTATTACAATTGTATAAGAAAAGTAGTACTATGAAGTTCTTGTGCTTAATTTAGAATTCTTCATTTTGTGATAATTTGTGTTTTGTGGAAACTAGTAAAAAACTACACCGAGTGTCGTTTTGTATGGTCAATATCAGGTGTGCGCCCTACACTTCTTTGGCCAATAGGAGACGTATTTCTGGTTAACAAATCTGTCTTGCTTCTGTTGTGTCCATTCGATGCTGCTCAAATTGTGCTCCTGTCATAACCATATACCTTACTGCCCGTGTGGGCAGTGTACTTATTTATGAAGCGTACTTATATATTAAGCTAATGTTAGCTTAGATTGGACGACTTGAAGAATATTGTTCTTCATCAATTTTATTACACTGGGTTAGTTTTCACTTATAAAATTTACTTCTTTCAAACCCAAAGTAGATTTCTATATTATAGAAAAATGCATACGTTCTAAACTCGTCTACTTCTTGGCGGCCTATCAAACCTTTGCCTTCTTGGTACCATCACGGATCTTCTTTATCCTGTTTCTGCGTTCCTTACGCTGTTTGCGGGTTTGTTTCTTTTGTTCGAAGAGACCATGACGGGCCAGACGATGCTTAGGTTCGAACTTCTTGGCGAAGTCCAAGGTATCGTAAATCAAACCGAATCCGGTGGAACGACCGCCGCCAAAGTTGGTTCTGAAACTGAAGACGAAGCACACATCTGGGGTAACTTTGTACATACTGGCGAGTTTCTCGCGGATGTCTTTCTTGTTGACGGACGCGAGTCCAGGGTGGAGAACATCGCAAACCATTTGTTTCCTGCAAAGCAGGCGGTTTGTCATGAATTTTCTGGTACGGATTGTGGCTGTTATTCTGCACATTTCGAAGTATCCGTTAAAATACTAAAAAAAAGTATCCTAAACACGTCTTTAGTGTCTTAAGTGCTAGCACAATTTTTAGAGAAAGGTTCACAGAATGTGTGTGTCCATTTGAGTGTTTTTAGTTACAGATTCACAAGTATACAATTACCAAGTTAATCTTTGGTACTATAAGAGATGGATGAGAACGATGCAAGCACAATTCTTCTTTGATAAGAGTCCTTAAAGTTGATAGAGTTTTCGCTGCCCAAAAATGTTGCCATATTTCAATACTTGAGAACTTGCTTACCGGTATCCAGAAAAACTCCGTATTTTTTTTTAATAAGGTCAAGCATCCGTCACAAATATCGGCTCTACCACTGCCAGAATGTACATGCGAAAATGGTTCTTGTACAGCCAAGTTATCCAGACCAATTCCTTCTGTACGATGAAGGCTGTGATGGCCATTTAACTCCACTGTTCGAATTTTGTTATCACGTTTAGTCTGGGAGAGTTGCCTGGTTATGGACTGGGCCCATAGAAACTTTTACTTCTTTTCCAGGCTGCCAAATATGTCGATCAGAAGCGAGTTAGTGGTGTTCTTCTTCTCGGAAACTGTTTCTAAAACTTTAATATAATATACAGTTCTCCTTGGTGGCAATCTGCACTAGCAAAGTCCGGTCTTTGTTACAGTTCCAGCGTCAATCAAGCATAGTCGTTTCACTTCTAGGAACTTTATCCGACACGAATGCTCCTCAACTTATAATTCTCTAACAAGATGGTCTATAGCGTGGTCGAACGTTAATCAGCCCTATCATAGAATCCATCGTAACAAATCTCCGAACGGATTTTTACGCTACGAATCACGAAAAATTGTGTTCACAGAATCCGAATGGAATCGAAAAAAGCATTGCCTCATTTAGCGTACTCACTCTCAATTTCGAAATCAGCTATGTTGTGTTGTGTTGTGTTAAATCATTCAGAGTTGTAATAAAAACAGTGATGGTATACATCAGTCCAAAAAATCCCAGGGAGATTTAAAAAGAATCCCTAATTTTTTCCCTACACTAACAAATGCTGAAGTGAACACGTTAAGAAAATAATTGAGATAATTGTTTTATATTTGTAAATTCAGTTTCTTTAATAAGTTATATAAAGTAATAACGTCATAAAAAATTATTGAAAATTTGTAATTCACACATTTATTAAAGAGTTTATGTATTAAGTTCTTTTTTATAAATATTGAGTATGACAATTTTATAGATAAAATAATATAATAACAATATATCCATCGTTAAAAGAAAATAAGAATAGTTAATAATGTAGTGAACAAAAGAATAAAGTTTTATTAGCGAAAATGGTTGGGTTTCCTATATCATCACTGTAAGGAGAGGAATTGTCGTTCACTCTTCATAAGGTGCACTGCTGTCACTACATCTACAAAAAATGTGTTTTTTTTTTTGTCAAGTGAAATTTTTTTGTGTTGATGATTTTAGATTGCATACAAATATGTTTAAAGAGCTGGAATTGGAGTTTTAGTAGAGCTGTGCCAATCGTTCATTTTCAAAGATCGAATCAATCAATGATTGATTGCTTCAAAGATTCGATCTTTTCAATTAATCATTATTTCAATCATTATGGTCAAAGATTAAATCGGTCAATATGTCAATCAGATTGATTCGGCCTTTGTGATTGTGGTCCGTAGCTTCCACTAGTGGATCCCAATTCCAATCGTTCAAATTAGACGATATAGGTACGTTTCGGTCGTTTTACAAGGCGAACACGATTATTTTGGCAGGTTTGATGAGCCAAAATGTTTGTACGTCAGATCGAAAAACGGAGTACCTACGCCAATCGATTTAGGAAGTGGATAATGGATATTACCGGATATGTCACAGCCGACGCTCTGGGACCACTGGAACACTATTATTTTGACAGGTCTCAAATGTGCCAAAAAAATTTTACGTCGGATCGAAAAACGGAGTACGCCAATCGATTTAGGAAGTGGATAATGGATATTACCGGATATATCACGGCCTACGCTCTGGGACCACTGGAACACTATTATTTTGACAGGATCGAAAAACGGAGTACGCCAATCGATTTAGGACGTGGATATTACATAGTGTCACGGCCGACGCTCTGCGACCACTGGAACACTATTATTTTAATAGGTTTCAAATGTGCCAACATTGGTGGATTTAGGACTGTGTCAATGTGTGAAATGAACGAAACATACATACGTGCGTCGTCAGTCATTTATTCAAAAACTGAAATGATTGATGTTGGAATTGATTGTTACGGTTTACTGTGATTGCAATCAATCGATAATTTTTTTATATTTAATTCTTGAAAAATACGTATTTTTCCATGCAAATAAGCAATTCCACTTTCGCTACGATAGTTAAAACTTGTCGTCCAGAAGAATAATTTTTTTCGTTTCATTCGGATTCTGTGATATCAAATTCCTCGAATTTCAAAATTCGTAGGAAGTTTTTCACTACGAACGTACTACGAATGGATTCTGTCTCTGTGATCGCTTTTTCTTCATTTGGAGAATATTTTCGATTACAATGGATTCTGTGATAGGGCCGAAAATTGCAGGAATTGTGCAGCAGTTCGAAATTCGAGTTATTGCTCGCTGATACTTATAATACGAACAAAGGCTTCCATTGCGAACTGGTTGATGATTTTAGGTCAGGCGCGCACATGCAACTAAACAGTTTGGTTTCGATTTTGAGCACAAAGGGCTTATATGATATTGCGGGCCGGTTTAAGTGCGCGGACTTCCGTATAATCCTATAGTACTCAAAATTGAAACCAAACTGTTTAGTTGCATGTGCGCGCCTAGCCTTACCCTCTGCAATTGGATAAGCCAGATGTGCTAACTATTTGGTATCTGCATTAGCGTTTCTTTTCTTTTCTAAATTATTTGCAGAGCTTTCACAAACCTTCTTCTATAATTTCTTGAAATGCTACAATGGGTCTTACATTTGAGTTTTTAAGCTTTACATCTATGACGACGCGGTGGCGATGGAGAATTTATGAAAACTGTCGTTGGTCTAAGCAGCAATTTGAATTTTAAATTCGTGTAGTATACTTCCCTGATGGCTCTGGCATTAAGAATTAGAAAGTCGAGAATAGGAAATTTCACCTCCTGCCTCTTGCGAGGAAGTGACAAATCCTCCTCTGACCTGGTATCAGTTTCCGTTGGTCGAATTTTCTTTTCAAATTAAACTTGGTGGCCTTACGACTCATTAGCCTGGTTCTACATGAGCTGTCACACGACCAAATTTAATTTGAGTAGGAAATTCGGCCAGTGGAAAGTAATGCTAAGTCACATTAGCCGCGTTTCAGTTTCTACGGATCTGGATCAGGATCATATTTTAACAACAATTCGGGATCCTGCACTCTATCTGGATCTTTTTCAAAGATCCAACCCTTAATTCTTACTGTGGCGGGTAGATGGCTTTTATGGTAAGGCAATGTTAATTGCAGTGTACAGAAAAGAGACAGGAAATAACTGAAAATAATTAAAACGTGTTATATTCAAGGGATGATCCTGATCCAGATCCGTAGATAATAAAACGCGGCTATTATTACATGAATATAATTACATCAAACATTTGAAACAAGAAAATTGTTTCTTTTGTCGTAGACTAGACATTGATTTTCTCAAGACAACACACTGACACCAACATGGATAACAAGGGCTATGTAAATGACGAGACCAACGCGAACTTTTCTCAAGATGCTGAAACTGGTTCTTATAAGGCAAGTTAAAAAAAAAAAAAAACAATCCCTTTATCTCAAATCCTTCATTATAAACAACATTTTAGTCTTCATCTTTAGATTTCGATGACAACTTAAGTAAGAATCAGGTAAAACGTGACCAATGGGGCAAGGACATCGAATTCCTTCTATCATGCATAGCTCTCTCTGTTGGACTGGGAAATGTTTGGCGTTTTCCATTTGTTGCACTCGAAAACGGTGGTGGAGCATTCTTGATACCGTATATTATAGTTTTATTCCTAGTTGGAAAGCCAATTTATTACATGGAAATGCTGTTGGGACAGTTTTCAAGCAGAGGCAGCGTTAAGTTGTATGATTTTGCACCAATTATGAGAGGCAAGTGAGAATGATTTTCGAAAAAATGTTTTTCAAATTGATTTTATCAAACTGACAGGAGTTGGATTTGGACAGGTTATATCGGTTGGAATTCTTGCCACATATTATGCCACATTAATGGCATTGACATGTCGTTATCTTGTTGCGTCTTTCTCGTCGGTACTTCCTTGGAGTTATTGCCGTGCAGAATGGGGAGATTCTTGTATTGATTCAAGATCCAAGGGCAATGTCACCGGTGGTGGTGAGGGGAAGAAATATCCTTCAGCTCAGTTCTACTTTACGTAAACGAAAATTTCCTTTAAATTTAAATAAAATTAATACTATTTAACTATTTTATAAAACAGCCAAGTGGTCTTGAAAGAGAAGGAACAAATCGACGACGGAATTGGAATGCCCAGTTGGGAACTGACAATTTGTTTATTTTTTACTTGGATAATGATTGCAGTTATAATTATCAAAGGCGTTCGAAGTTCAGGAAAGGCTTCATACTTTTTGGCCATTTTCCCATATGTTGTCATGTTCATTCTACTCATTCGAGCCATGACTCTTCCAGGAGCAAGCAAAGGAGTGATGTTCTTTATAACTCCACAATGGGATTTGCTGTGGACAGCTAAAGTTTGGTATGCTGCAGTCACACAGGTTTTCTTCTCTTTGGCCATTTGTTTTGGCAATATAGTTATTTATTCATCGTACAATAAATTCGATCATAATGTGTACAGGTAAGAACAAGAATTTGTCATATTTGAATTTAATCTTACAAAAATCTCAATAATAGAGACTCAAATGTTGTCACAAGTTTGGATACGTTCACTTCAATGTTGTCAGGAATTATTATATTCGGAATACTAGGAAATCTTGCACACGAAACACAGACTGATGATATTGCTAATGTTGTTAAAGGAGGAACAGGCCTAGCTTTTATTTCATATCCAGATGCAATTTCCAAATTTACTACTGTGCCGCAGGTAAGATACTTCGTTATTAGCCGCGTTTTATTATCTACGGATCTGTGCCTACGTTCTGTAACTCTCACATAGCAAAAATTCAGTCGAGAAACAGTGAAAAATGGAACAAAATTCATATAATTTGTTTCAGTTCCCATTGTTTCTCGACCAATTTTATCGATGTGAGAGCTACAGAACGTAGGCACTAGATCGGGATATGTTATACAAAAATTATTCCGAATTCTGCTCTTTATCTGTATCTATTTCAAAGGGATGACTTTGATCCATATGCGTGGATAATAAAACGCGGCTAATATATCACCCATTTAATGCCATACCGACATAGCTCAATTATTTAACGGAATAAAAAGACGAGTGTAGCCTCATACAATGTTCATGCAATTTGACAGGTATGAAAATAATTTAGTGCTCAGGCGTGTTTCCTTAATTAAAAGCAGAGATAATATCTCTTAGGCCAGTGCCACACGAGCGTCGAAATGGACGAACTTCCATTTGGAAGCGCGTCCACGTCCAGTATAAAACTCTCTTGATGTCACACGAACTTCTTTTTGGACGCGCGGACGGAATATTTTACTAAGTTAGTTCCTTTTCTTTGATTGATAAATCAAATTAATAGATGAAAATTCAAAAAATGGCCCCTACTGCCTTCCCTGCCCTATAAAATGTAAACCATTTTTGTAGAGGGGAGTTGGGGTAGTAACAATGTGGAATATTGTTTTCCAAAATTCTGAAAATTTTCATCAACTTTTGAATTTAGAACACTTTTTTGTTTATAAACTGATTAAATAACCTCCATTGCCTCTCTTGTTAGGTTTATGCCTAAAAATTACTGGCAGAATGAACCAAACACACTTTTTCTATGCAATTTTTCCGATTTCTTGACTAAATTAAAATTAAGATGGTAAGGCTTGTGGTGCACGTAGAATATCAAATGAAGTATCAAAATAATCGTTGTTTTTCTGACATTCAGAATAAGAAAACACCAAATTAAACCATGCTTATAATATTGCCGTTATCTCAGCTCAACGGTACTTTAGGAACTCAATTTTGTTTAATTTAATTTTGGATACATTATTTCTTTTATATGTGAAAATTTCAAAAATATCTATTGACCCACTAAAAATATAAAAATAAAAAACACAAAAAAAAGCCATCTAAAAATTATCTGTAAGCGCGTCCACTTGGACGCTCGTGTGACCATACTAATTTGCGACAGTACCCTTCATGCCGTTTTACAATCTGCGCGGCATGAGAGTCAAACAGTCGACAAAGTTGGACGCGCGGACGAAACAAATAAGTGGACGCTCGTGTGTCCATTCCTATAAGTTTTCTTGGTTCTCAGGACGTACTTCCAAATGGACGCGCAGAAAAAGACGCTTGTGTGGCATTAGCCTTAGAAAAAAAAAGTGACTGCAGAATGTAGAAATTTGTGGCAAACCCTTTTTTAATAGCATTTAACGTCTAAAGAAATAATATGCAAAAAAACCGATATTTCTGATATCAACCTTACTTGGAAAATTAATATCTCGTATATGATTGCTCGTAGGAAAAAATATAACATCATTTAATTTGTAGAAAAAGCAGATAGTGTGATTTGATCACCCTGGTACATTCGTAGTGCACACTCGGGAGCTATGTGTATGATGTTCTGCATATAGTTTTCACAGTAACAGAATGGTGTTTCAGCTTCTCCCCACGACTTATAGAGGGTTGCGTTGCGTTGGTACGTCAGGTTTTTGATACGAAACAAATCGTCATAAGAACTGGAAGTTCGTACTCAATAGTTCTTGGGCTAATTTAAGAGGTGGGCCTTAAATTTAAGGCGGGAAAAGGTACTACAAATCAGATTTGTGTTGAGATGATTTTTCTGATATTATGCACATTGAAGAATCTGTGTGAGCACTTTTGAGCCAGACCGGTGAGTAATATTCAGAAGCGAAAAAAACCAAAGCCAGGCGAGTGAAGCAAAGTGTCTTATCTTTGCAGGTGCTCCTTATGTTGTTGACGCTTACTTCTGGGTGATGCTATTTCGAATTTTTGATTTTGCTGCAAAATTTGTAAAAGGTTGTAAGATTGAATAGAAAAGGTCCTAACACTGTTCCCTATGGTAGGGCGTTGTTGAGTTTTCTTGGCTGGCTCTTTGCATTATCCAAGTCTTTATCAGTAACTTAAGATAACATAAATTAAATAAATTAATTTTGGTCGCACAACAGCTCATGTAGAATCAGGGCCTAGTGGCTTTTAACTCTCAACCATTCCTGCCTGCAGGAATAGAGGGGACCTGAAGTTTATTGCCGAATCCTCGCAATAGGCAGTAGCCCTGAAAAACATTTTTGTTAGGTGGCAGAGGCTGGAAATTGAACCAAGACCTCTGGCGTGACAGTCCAGCGCACTAGCCATTAAGCCACTACTAACGAACTAACCATTACGGGCACTTACAAACATTAAGAATGCTATTAAAAATGTTTGCTATTTTGATGCAAGGTACGATCGGAAGAAGTTTGTAAATGAGACCTGTAGATGTCGAATTAAACAAATGAAACTCAAAAGTTCTTTTTAGTATCTTTTATTTAAACTAAATTAATTATCTACACTTAATGATTCTAAATTTACTTTATTAATTTTAATGGCGGACGGCGGTGCGGACGACGACTGACTTCTAGAGTAGGTTGGTAGTGAATGAAGTTGGGCATATAATCGAACTGCCGGAAAGCAACCATTGTTCGTTAAGTTTATTATCTTTATTTATTCAGCGTTGCCAGGTTCACTACAGTACCCCCCTTCAAGTGCAACGACTGAAGGTTTCTATTCGAAATTTTACTCTTTTTTTATTTGGTACTTCGCGTTCGTTTGCGATGTGTGCTGGTTTTAACCGATCAATTCCAACATTAACGTTTTTTCCGCGCACGCAAATAATAAAACTTTTCCGAAGTCTTTTTATCACCTTAAACGGGCCTTCATATGGAGGTTTAAGACCAATGCGAACTGCATCTACGCGCCTGAAAACCCATTCGCAATCGTTTAAATGTTTTGGAAAATAGGTTGTAGAGTTAGGTAGCCGCGAAAGAGTCGGTCGGAAACGATTAATTTTTTCTCTTAAAATTTTAACTATCCCTTCCGGATCGATTCCTTTGTCCTCACTTTCTGAAGAACAAAACTCTGCAGGTAATTTAAGCGGCTGACCGTATACTAATTCAGCTGGAGAATACTCAATGTCCTGTTTAAAAGCACTACGGATTCCTAACAAGATTATAGGGAGATCATCACTCCATTTCTCTCCACTTTCTTTACACATTAAGGATGCTTTTAACTGTCTGTGAAACCTTTCTACCATACCGTTTGACTGGGGATGGTAGGCTGTGGTTCGGATGCGGTGAGTGCCTAATAATTGATTGAGTTGTCGAAACATTCTCGACTCGAACTGGCTTCCCTGATCTGTCGTAAGACGGAGTGGTACACCGAATCGACAAATGAATTCTTTAACAAACGTTGTAGCAATGGTAGAAGTGAGAGTGTCTTTCAGAGGATACGCCTCAGGCCACCTAGTGAAACGGTCGATTATCGTGAGAATGTGTGTATAGCCATTCGACGAAGGAAGTGGTCCGACTATGTCCATGTGGACATGCTCGAATCTTGCGTTTGGTGTAGGAATCTCCATTAGTTTACTTTTTGTATGCCGTTGTATTTTCGATTTTTGGCATTGAATGCAATTTTCTACCCAATTCTTAATATCTGAGTTCATTTTCGGCCAAAAGTATCTTTCCGTGACAAGCTTACGAGATGCTCTTACCCCTGGGTGAGCAAGGCTATGGAATGACTGAAAAACTTCCACCCTCAGTTCTTTGGGTATGAAAGGTCTAACCTCTTTTGTGGTTATATCGCACCAAATTAGTTCTTTTATGGTAGGAAATGCACATTGTTTCAGTTTGAATTTTGAATCTGATTTTCTTTCTAATAATTCTTTAAGTTCAGTATCGATGGTTTGCAAACGCACTAAAGTAGGTAAGTCGAAGAATTTATCTAAATTGTCCACTGTGCCTATGCGCGATAATGCGTCGGCTACGACATTATCTTTTCCTTTTATATGTTTAATGGAAGAAGTGAACTGTGAAATATAGTCTAAGTGTCTCGCTTGTCTAGGGCTACGTTCTGTTTTAGAATTCATTGCTTGAGTTAGGGGTTTATGGTCAGTGTAAACTGAGAACTCGTATCCCTCAAGGAAGTGTCTAAAATGCTTGATTGAAAGGTAAATGGCTAACAATTCCCTATCAAAAGCCGAATAACCAGTTTCCGATTTACTGAGTTTTTTTTGAATAAAAAGCTAGGGGTCTCCTACAGCAATGTTTGAGGCGTCTACTGTAAGTCTTTGCTGTGGATTTTCAGATGGGAAGTTTAAAAGCGTTGCCGTTGCTAATGCATTCTTTATCATGTTTAACTGATTTTCACATTTTTCTGGCCAAGAAAACTTTTTGGGCTTTGTTTTTACAAGTATATTGAGATGATCATAAAGAGGCGCAAGCATGTTCGCTAGATTCTTTACGAAACGATTATAATAATTAACCATTCCTATAAATCTTTGGAGCTGTTTAATCGAAGTTGGCGAAGGAAAATTTTTAATTGCCTCGACTCTTTCTTCCGCTGGTAAGATACCGTTTTTATTGATCTTATGACCTAAAAAGTCTAATTCAGGCACTCCGAAAACGCATTTATTGACTTGGATCTTAAGATCGAAATCAGATAATTTTTGAAAAACGAGGCATAAATGTTTTTCATGCTCTTCTATATTTTTGCTAGCTACTATGAGATCATCAATATAAATCCATGTAAAATTTTCCAGTCCCCTCAACACGAAATTCATTAACCGTTGGAATGTTTGAGCCGCATTTCGGAGGCCGTAAGGCATGCGCCGAAATTCAAACATACCAAAAGGTGTCGTAATAGCTGTTTTGTGAATATCTTCACAAGCTACTGGGATGTTGTGATATGCTCGGACAAGATCTATTTTGCTAAATACTGTGCATCCAAACATATTTCTTGCAAAATGCTGTATATGGGATATCGGATGCCTATCTGGTTGAGTTATCGCATTCAGTCTGCGAAAGTCCCCGCAAGGACGCCAATCGCCAGGTTCTTTTTTGGGCACCATATGTAATGGAGAGCAAGTAGGCGAGGAAGATGGCTGGCAAATGCCTAACTCAACCATGTGTTGAAACTTTTTCAACGCAGCTTTGTGTTTTGCACTATCCAACTGACGAGGGTTAGTGAACGGAAGTGGGCCTTTTGTTATAATATAATGTTTAATCTTGTGCTTCACTGGAAATGAATAATTGGGAGCGCTAACTAAAGTGGGAAATCCACTAAGCACTTGACCAAAACGACCATTGATTGAGAGAATGCGAGGAGAAGGAGTGTTAATATTAATTATTTCTCCGAACGTTGTTAGCTTCGTTGTGTTATCAATAAGCTTCTTTTGTTTTAAATCTACCAACAAATTAAATTTTCTTAAAAAATCTGCGCCTATAATTGGCTTGCTAACCGAGGCTAAAGTAAACTGAAATTTAAAAGATCGTCGTAAACCCAATTGTAATTCCAAAAGTTTGGTGCCGTAAGTTTTAATCGGCGTACCATTCGCTGCTGTTAAGCTAAAATCTGAAATTGAAATCGATTGAGGGAACAGCGTATGAGGTATAACCGATACATCTGCCCCAGTATCCACTAAAAATCGAAGTTTGGTTAGCGGACATAAAAGGAAAAGACGACTTGAGTTCATATCATACCGGTTACTAGTCGTCAAAGTCACCGGTTGGATTAGTTTTCCGATGAGTGTTTACTTTTAGTGTCGCTTTCATATGCGCACGGTTGTGTACATTTAAATGCCTTTTTCCCGAAGCGTTTGTGAAAGAAACAAATTTTTTTGTTTGAAAATTTTCCACGCGAATAGCTTCTTTGGAAACCGCTCCTATTCCTCGAAAAATTATTCCTATCTCTACTCCGGCCACGTAGTTCTAATTTTTTTACCATATTTTTAAGTCTTTCTATCTCACGTTTAGCCGTATCTAAATCAAAATCGGATTCCCTACTTCTGTCTGAATTCTCCCTACTGCTCACTGCATTAATCGATGCACCCTGTTTTGTGCATTCGAAAATTTTATCAGCCAATTCCAACCTTTTTGCTAATGGTTGGTCTTCAGTAATGGCCAGAGGAATCGACACAGCAGTGGGAAGTTTTCGCGTCCATAAGGATAGTATTAGACTATCATTTACTCCGCTAATTGTACCTGCTATCGATAGCATGTGGCGGTATAAGTCTGAAGGTTTCCTATCACCGAGATCCTCCGCGGCTAACAAACCCTCCAAACGTTTTTGTTCCGAAAGCGAATGTCGTTTAATTAAAGCATCACGTAAAGTTGCATATTTATCAGTCGCGGGTGGCGATGTTAAAATATCTAAAACGCTGTTGATAGTTTCAACTGGCAACGCGGAAACCGTATGAGCAAACTTGCTTTCATCTTTTCTTATTTTCTTCACCGAAAATTGTGCTTCAACAATTAAAAACCATGAACTAGGAGCTTTTTCCCAAAAAGGTGGTAATGTAATACTAAATGCCTCGCGGGGCTCTAATAAATCGTCAACTATCGAGGCTTGCTTGCCGGCATTCGAACCGACTGTATTTTCAGTTTTCTTATCTTGTTCTTCTTCCTTCTTCTTTATACCTTCGTCATCATCGCCCCCTTTATTACCGCCCCCCGTCATTATCACACAAGAAAAATTAAAAATATGATATCTATAATAATCTTGAATAACTAAAAAAAATGAGAAGCAATAAATTTATATTAAAAAAATGAACTAATTAAAGATGAATCTTAGATTTATTGTTACACTGTAGGTACCTACTTTTATGTAATATTAAAAATTATTCTTGAAATTCAATTTAGTTTATAATTCAAATTAGTATATTGTATTATGTAAATGTATGTTATTGAATGAAAAAGTTAAGAATGAGTTTTCTATTAATTTACTCAAAATGTTTAGGTAGGTACCTCTTTAAAATAATATCCGTTGTTGCTGTTACTGCTGTTGACTTGCTGCTGCTGCAGTTGTTGATTTTTCTTTTGTCTGTCCTTCTTTTGTTTTCTTATATGTTGTCTTCTATATAGATGTATTTGTGTTGTATTTTCCTTTTAGTGTGGTGTGTTCTTTTTCAAAACATCAAATCGATGACGACACGGTTTTGACAACGGTGGTGGTGACTGGAGGATGATGACGTATACACATATGCTCTCACACGTGTATAAATTATCGTTCGGTGTTCGACTTTCGAACTTTGATGACGACGATGGACGATATTGACCGGTGAAGAAGAATGAGGCAATGAAGCTGATGCCGACGTGGATAACGTGACGTGGATTACGTGACGTGGTTGCTCTTTCTAAGGAGAAATTGACGGTGGTTGAAGACTTTTGCGGCCACTAATTGTGGCTGGTGGTGGTTCGCACAAATTTTTGTCGTCTCCAATTGTACAAGTCGTCTCTGGTGGTGGCTCGTACAAATTTTTGTTGTCTCAGTGCACGTGTGTAGGCACTTTAGTCGCTGCCAAATTGTTGCAATTTGTGCAAATTAGGTACCAAATGATACGATGCGCAGTGATGTAGCTCGTCCAAATTTTCTGATGGATCTTGCTGCTCACAATTCCCTTAATGAACCAGATTTTATGATGTGGAGTCTGTAGCTCGTGGAAGTGGGCACGTAGACTACGCTATGGACTTCGCACTCTGTGCACCGCCGCCGCCGTCGGGGTCACCAATTGTAGATGTCGAATTAAACAAATGAAACTCAAAAGTTCTTTTTAGTATCTTTTATTTAAACTAAATTAATTATCTACACTTAATGATTCTAAATTTACTTTATTAATTTTAATGGCGGACGGCGGTGCGGACGACGACTGACTTCTAGAGTAGGTTGGTAGTGAATGAAGTTGGGCATATAATCGAACTGCCGGAAAGCAACCATTGTTCGTTAAGTTTATTATCTTTATTTATTCAGCGTTGCCAGGTTCACTACAGACCGATCCTGTGGTCTGTTTCGTACGTAGGTGTTCAGTTCGTGTTCCCTAAAGTCATCTCTGATGTCATTTCTATTATCTCAGGAGTAAACTTTCCTTATATCAATACAAACAAAGTCATCCGTTTCCCGAGTGAAAACTACTCTTACATGTCTTCATGACTTGGGAATATTATTTAGGAAGAACTGTCCTTTACAATCAAGGAACTGCTATAGCTTGTAGTCTCTGAGGCCATCTAGACCTGAAGAACTAAATGGAGTGAAATTATTAATAGTCCAGATAGCGGATGTAATAGTTCCTATGCGCTGTAAACTAGCTAAATACTAACTTAATAACTAGCTTAATACATGCTGAAAGTTCCTAACAGTTCCAATTGCTGTCTTCCCAACAAAAACAAAATGCGTCGTCATCAGAAGTTCTAAGCTTTTGGCTAGCTGATGAATAGTTGCTGACTACGAATCCACACTGTAACTTTCGTAAATATCATAGGCTAACAATTTAAGGGCCACTTGCACCGAAGCTTTTTTGATAGCAGTAAATGATTTATAAATAATTAAAGCTATCTGACTGATTTGAATCAAATCATGTTGTAACAAAATATTTTTTTTTCTATCTCAGTTTAAAAAGTTATCTTCTCCTCGTTCTCTGGATAAATATTTAAACTCTGAATAGTTCGCACGTCAAATTTTAAAATTTTTTTTTCAATGTGTTTTGTGTTTGTTGTGTTGGTGATTCTGAAAAAATATCCTTATCCCCTTGTTATTTATTTCCCTTCGTGCAATTTCAAAACGAGAAGTTTTTATTTATTTATTTAAACTGGGATAGTTATCCTCAGTTTTATACATTTATCCGTTTGTTCTGTGCAAGTGGCCCTAAGAATCTTCGAGTATCTAAAAAAATAACATAATTAGCTTTTGTTTAATATACATAGATATTTTACAAGTTTTATTCAATAAAATGTATGCAATTTTTTTAACAGCTCTTTTCAGTGCTTTTCTTCTTGATGCTTTTCGTTCTTGGTCTTGGCAGCAATGTTGGAATAGTATCATGCTTGCTAACAGTGGCACAAGATCAATTTCCAAAAACCAAACAATGGTCTATTGTTGCAATTATATCAGTTTGTGGTTTCTGCATTGGATTGGTCTACATAACCCCTGGAGGACAGTTTATCCTTAACTTGTTAGATTTTTATGGAGTTACTTTTATAATACTCTGTTTAGCTATTGTACAGTTGTTTTCTGTTGGTTGGATTTATGGTGAGACATTTTTTTGCTAAAAGATTTTTTCTCCTAATGATTAATTTTTTTTTTGGTTCAAGGTGTTAAGAGATTCTGTGCGGATATTGAATTTATGCTGCAACGCAAGACAAGCTTATATTATAGACTCTGCTGGGCTGTTATTACTCCAGCATTTATGACTGCCATTTTAATTTATACTTTGGTCAACTATGAACCAGTTAAATACAATGGATACACATTCACGATAGGCCTTCAAAGTAAGAAGAGATTATCTGTCTTTTTAATTCTTAAAATTATTTTCACACTCTTATTCTTCTTGTTCTCCTCTTAGCCTTTGGTTGGTGTGTATCGGCATTTGGAATTTCACAAGTATTATTTTGGGGAATCAGTGAATATCTTCAAACACCAAAAGGACCTTCTCGCTTTCTAAGATCATTTCAGCCTAAATCTGATTGGGGCCCAAGAGATAGAAGGTTATTGAAACTATACCAAAATAGTATAGTTGATCTAAAAAGAAACGAGACGCTCAAGACAAATTTTTTGTATCGTATTTGGGATAATATATTTGGATAGACTTGTAAATATTAGTTTTTTTTAAATTAAATTAATGCTCCATACATATTATGTAGTTCTTTAAAAATACTTTTATATTTGTTTTTAATATAAATCAATAGGTAAATGTGTGTTTATCATGCTTATGACAGAATCACGCTCTAAAATTGTGTAGCTCAGTTTCTGTTCAAAAAATAATTATTACTCTTCCACAGAAGATATGGTCGCAATTCGAGATTTGAATTAATCTCGAGTTATTTAAAGGGTTAACTTGAGTTTAGCTCCAAAACTACGATGACCTCGCACATAAAGACTGGGTTTAAAGCAGACAGTCGTACCTACATTTAAAATGCTCGTTTAAAAGAGCTAACAACATTCACTTAAATTTTTAAATAAAAATTGAGCTTTTTTTTAAAAT
Source organism: Epistrophella euchroma (assembly GCA_947049315.1). Taxonomy (NCBI): domain Eukaryota; kingdom Metazoa; phylum Arthropoda; class Insecta; order Diptera; family Syrphidae; genus Epistrophella; species Epistrophella euchroma. Next base: position 43,899,858 of record OX346248.1, read on the forward strand.
GAATACCAAGTTTTTCTATAATTTTAAATTTTCTTTAAGCGATTAAGAAAAGAAATCTTTAAATAAGAAAATTAACACTGTAAGAGGTCTGTGTCTGTTTAACAATGTCTGAGAAAAGTCTGATAGGTGCATTATTCGGCACATAGATTAAAGTCGAATAAAGGAAAACTCACTTTGGTTATTTTAACATTGAAAATGTTTATAGGATCGTTTTGACAGAGTTGTGGTGTTACTAAAATGATTAAATGAAATAAATTCAATAAATCAGAAATGAACTCCAGCGTATAGGAGGACAACTATCAAATTTTTGGTTGGTGTTACTAAAACATTACTAGAATGATAAAAATAAACAAACGAACACGAGCGATTAATTACAGCAGGCGTAGGCAATAGGTATACGGGGAAAAAACGAAGAAAAGTCGTCGTCAACAGACAAGCTTCAGTGGAGAACGGTCATGATTAAGAATATTCAAAAAGAGAACAAAAAAAACAAGTACAACGCAACCAAAAAAAGTGTATCTATAGGTATAGGTACTATGCCAAATTTTTGTATGTAGTATAGAGGTATATACATATGTAAATGCTATGCATCAACATAATTATGGAGGTAGGTATGTAGGTTGTGATTTTTTGAAATTGAAAATGATAGGTATTTATTTTTATTCGATACAGAATACTATTCGGTCCTATAAGAAAGGCCAGTGATGCAGTTGAGTGTTAAAGCCGGAATTAAGCTTGCTTGAAATCGATTTATGTAGGTATGTAATATGTAGGACAACCAAAAATATGCTACAGCATATTTTTTTTAGTAACACTATTAAGACGAGACTAGATTAGAAATCCGTTTTATAAGTAAATGCATATTTTTGTATATTTACGATTTACCTGCATATTTTGGCATGCCTACTTGTGTAGGTATACTTTTCATAAAAAAGACATAGTTTGTTCGTTATTAATTATTTATTGTATTATTCATACTAGAATGTCAGTTTATTAGACTTGACCATTCTTTATTGCGTCAATTTCATTGAATTTTTGAAAAACAAACAACAACAACTTGAAGGCGCTACCACCAATTGTTTAGGAATTAATTTTAGGTAGGTATTTTAATTTGTTTTATTTTTGTTTGGCTGGAGATATAGCTATTTCAGGGGGTAACAAATCCTATCATCAGTCTACTTTTAGTGATGCTGAGCTTTAATCCAATTTTATTGGGAAAAACTTTCTACATGCACACCATGAGGTCTGAACCCATTGCCCAGTCTTCGAAGTCGTATGCACTACGCAACGCATTCCACTACTTATGACCACTGAGATGTGCTGTTTGTTTATCAAATGCATTTGGAGCATCAGCATTTTTATAATTTGTTCAGTATCTTCTAATGTTTATTCAATAAATAATAAAGTTCTATAGGGAAGCATAACCAGAATTATAGCATAACCAAAAAATAAAAACCTAACTTCAGGTTATGTCGAAAAGATTCGCATTACGGAAATTTGGGTTGGTTTTTTTTTTTTTTTTTTTTTTTTTTGAGAAAATTAACCTTTTTTTGAGTTGGTTAAATTGACTCGAACGATTTTATTTCAATTTTGTAATCTAGTACTTCTAAATATTTAAGGCCGTGTGTGAATTGAATTAAAATTTCGATTAAATTTAATTCGAAATAAAATTTTAAAGTTTCTACGTACATTCACCCCACTATCGTCAAAAATTAATCTTCGGATAAAATTTAACGCAATTTTAACCCAATTCGCACACGGCCTAAACAATATGTATAGATAGCTTTTGAAAATTTAGAAAATATTGACCCAAAATAAAAAAAATCATGCTCCCAGTAATTCTGACTTTTTAACATTTATTTCGTTGAAAGGTACCAAAATTTTTGTTAGCCACGAGAGCAAACTTGTGGTGCTCACTCGTGTAAATTTTTTTTTTTTATTTTTGATGCAATTAATGTATTAAATAAATCCATGTAAATGAATTTAAACGATATTCACCATTTAAAAAAAACATGCATGTACTTGTACCTATTTCAAATAGGTTTCAACAATGGCTTTTAGCCAAAGCAAACTTTGTTCGACAATATTTCTTGTACACTACCTATTTTGTTTTGTTTTTAAACATACAAAGGTAAACAAACCTACTTAGAATATATGTTTGCAAGCAAAATTAAGCATACTAGTATCGTCCCGTGGCCGAAACTCGGCCAGCAAAAACTGAAACACTCTAGGAAGGAGAACAATTTTAAATTTGTTTTAAAATATTGAAGGAAAAAAACATATTTTTTTTTTAATATGTAGTGTTCGACAGTTAAAAAACAAAAATGACCCACAGCGTGTAAATGCGTGTCTCAAGTAGATTCTGCACATCTCCGCAATTATGGCTTTCCAACCATATAAAATTTTAACTTTAAAGATTTTTTCGGAACTTACCGCGTTAAATATAATATTTCTTATATTTACTGTGGTAAGTTCCGAAAAAATCTTTAAAGTTAAAATGATTAATGTCCGCAAAAAGAATAGTTTAAAGTTTTATACATATAAAATTTATCGAAATCGGTCAAATACTTTTTGAAAAAATTATACCACAAAATTTATTTAAGCAATATTTTTAGGGCATATAATCATTTTTTTTTTGAGCATAATATAATAATTTATTAAGGGCATATATGTATGTAATTGATTTTTAAGGGCATAATTATAAGCGCTTAAAACTGTTTTTTAGGGCATATTTGTGTTTGCCCTAATAGGTACATATATATGAGTTTTGATATCAGATCTTAAAAAAACGATTTTTTTGGTTGAACAGGAAAGTTGATGGGTTGTTTAAGAAAATTAACAAGATTTATTTTTTGCCAAATGGGAAGTGACATTAGATACATAATAACCTAGAAACTTCAGAACCTATAATGGTGTCTGAAACAGCTTATTACGTTTTAATTAATTTAAATTAAAAAGATTAGTCAGGTGTCATTTTCAATGTCCCCATGGTTACTCTATGAGTGAAATCTGTAAATTTTTAATTTTCTCAAAACTAGAAAACATTAAAGCATCAGGTTTTCAGTTTTTAAATAATATAGAAAACAAAAATACTAGGTATGTATAATAGATAAAATTTATTTGATTGAAAGTTAGTATCTAAGTACAATTTATTTGAAAAAAAAAGAAAACAAAATTGTTACTCAAGAAAATCTGGCAAAAGATAAAATAAAGTATAAAGTTGTCCAAATAAATTTGAATTAATGTTAATTTTTTTTTAATTTGTTTTGAACAGGTTTTTATTTTATTTATTTAATTATTTATATATTCGTTACCATTTTGTTATAATTTCATGTTTTTAAACGTGATACAAAATGCTTGAAATTCTTGTTCCACAATCAAGTCTAATAATTGGTTCACATTGTGAAGAGCTTAGCCGCTACTGATAATTGTTTGGGGTTTGAGAATTTCTTCTACAGGGTGATCCGCATACGGTGTGACAAAAAGCTAGAGCCTGTAGATTGAGTCTATACAAGAATAAAATCGTATGGGAAGGAGGTTCTTTATCCCCGGCTTAGGTGGTGAGTGGAGGGGGGGGGGAGCAATATTCTAAAGTAGAATAAAATCATTTTAAAACAACAGCAACGCTTACAATGTTGGCTATACTTTTTTTTCAGCCAGAAATCCGTTCTTTTATTTTTTTTAAATTCAAATTATTTCAGAAAATAGTTTTTAAACAAATAATTTTCAAACTCAAAACAAAAAAAAAAAAAAAATATTGAAAAATTCGTGTTCCGACTTATTTTGTTTAAAAATTGACACTACTGGATGCCTTAGTTTTTGGGAAAATTGAAAAAAAAAATTAATAGTAAGTTTTCCTTAAGTTCGACATCCGTTATTGTGTTGCTCCAAAGATCCTATTTTACTAACTAAATAGTAAAGTATATTTCGTTATTTTCAATTTTGTCAAAAACTGGAAGACAATGTCTACATTCGCTAAATCCTCCACTCATTTCCGAATTCCTTCACTGCGAATTAATTTACTGGCGTGATTTTGACTACAGGCTTGCAATACAATTTCATCAGCGAAGCTGTTGACCAAGAGTTGAAACTTGAAAGAGACCTAAATCATGCCCTTCATCAAATTTAGTCACTGACGGCATTTTTTGGTAAAAACTTGGTAATATGTTTTTTTTTTTTAAATCTAAAATATGTTATTTTATTTTGAAAGTTTTAATATGCATTTTATTTTTTTTACACTATTAAATTATTTTGGAAAAGAGCTTAAATCAAGCTGCGACTTGCGACCGATTTTTAACTTATTAGAAGCTTTTGTATACAAATTTTAATTTCAATCGATTAAACAGATTCAAAAATAATCAAAAAATTGTTCTACGAGAGTTACTAATAATAATGGTTTAATGTAAATATTCTGATTTTATTAAATGGTACTAATATGGATTATAAGACAGAATAATTTTAGCCAAAATCTATGGAGACGTTTTTTAAGAAAAATTAGATTTTTTTTAACGGTTTTTAAACATTTGTATATAAAAGGTACCGTTAATTTTGACTATAAAAAAAAGTTTTGTATAAAATATTTTAGATAATGTTAAAAAACCGCTTGGTGCCAAGTTTCATAAAAATCAACCAAATGGTTTTCGAAATATCTGGTTTTCAAAATTTTTTTCAAATCCAAAAAAAAAGTTTTTGGAAAATTTTGGTATAGTATACAAAACTATTAAAATTTTTTAGAGGATTCTCGATAAAAAAAATTATCACAATCAGTTTATTCCTTTTCTAGAAAAACGAAAATAAAAAAATGGTTCTATGGGAGGTACCATTTAAAACCATTTTTTGGAAATTTAATTTTAACCAGAAGGTAGCACATACCTGATAAAATTTATTGATATTTTTTTAGAAAAATCTGTCGAGCCATTTTCGAGAAAAATAAGATTTTCCAAAAATGCGAAAAAAAATTATATGGCAGGTACCGTTATTTTTGGTCTTAAAAATAAAAGGAAAAAAAACGTGTCGGGGTAATGTCCCGAAAACACTTAATACTAAGTTTAATTAAAATCGTCCCATGGGTTTAGGCTGTAGGCGAGTCCACAGACAGACAGACAGTCAGACGGACGGACAGAATTGCGAGACCCACTTTTTTCGTCTTCCCTATCATCGTAATGTCAAGTTTGATTGTTATCTCAAGTTTAATTTTTTTTACGAAGTAAAAATGGTTCTATTGGAGGTGTTATTTGAAACCATTTTTCAGAAATTTCAGTTTTAACCTTAAGGTAGCCTATATTATTATTTCTTGATTTAAATTTACTAGTATTGCCCTGTGTCGAAATTCAACACTTTCAACTTCGCAAACAATTTGTTTAAATATATTAAAGGAAAACAAAAATTTTTTTTAATTTAATTTTTTTTTAATATGCAGTGTTTGACAAAACAAAAACAAAAATGACTCACAGTGTAAATGCGTATCTCAAGTAATTTCTGCACATCTCCGCAATTGTGCCTTTCCAGCCATATAAAATTTATCCAAATCAGTCAAATACTTTTTAAGAAAATGGTACCACAAAATTTATTTAAGGCTATTCATATATAGAGCTTAAATATTTCCCTTTCTAGGATAGTGTTCAATTACTATATGCACAAGGCAAGATACCTATTTATTGTCTTTATCAGGGGCCCTTTTCGTTTTGAAATAACCTCCACCTTAGAGCTGACCCTGGAAGACGATTTTTTAATTTTTAACCCCCACTTAAATACCAATAGAGCAAGTTATTTTTATATATTTTTTTATTACAAAAATGTTGAAATATTCAAAATAAAAAAGCTAAGTTAACTTTGCACACAACACAACGTTACTCTTCTTGATGGTTGCTTCAAACAAAACAGACAAAATCTTCCTTAGTATTTCATTAAATTAAATCATAACAAAGACAATTTTGAGATCGTTAGCCATTTAAAAAGTATCAAAGCTCATGTTCTGATGGTGCAAAAATGTGAGTCAATTTTGAAAGCCTTCCGGGAAATCAAAATAAGAATTTTAGTGTTTTTGAAAATTGAAGTGTTGGTAGATATTTTTATGGATGAATTTAAAAAAAAAGTGGTGCCTCAGTGTCCGAATATGCCTCATTTAGTTTGATGCAAATAATATCTTTGAAGTGTTACACTAGTGAAAAAAATTAACGGCAAAAAATGATTTTCAGTTTTTTTTAGTGTTTTTTTGAAGAACTGCATCTCTGTCTTATAACGTGTTGTTGTGTTCTGTTTTTTTATTGTTAAGAAATTCTAGCAAATATTTTTTTAAGGTAGGTACCGTTTTTGTGCAATGATATAAATAAAAATCTAGTAATCCTTTAAAATAATATCATCGGAAAAGACTTAAAGCCCACTTAGCATAATATGATTTTCAAAAAATGAAATCGTAATAAAATTTTTTAATTTTGAACTTGACTCTTCTTTTGTTTAATATAATCGTTGGGGACTCCAGCCCAGCGGCTTTTATTGAACTTCGTACTTTATATTTGTACTAGTACTAGTAGAAGTACAGGTATTATAATATTAACTTTTTTTTAGCATTGAGTTTTTTTTTCTATTTTTAATTTAATTTTAATTTTTGGTAAAGTTGTGTTTGATTGTTATTCGAGTATATTTAAACAGCTGTTAATTTTGGCAAATGTTAAGCAAACATAATTTAGATAAAAAAAAATAATTTTTATTTGTTCATTAGAAATTCAGAAAAAGAGTCAAAATATTCACATAAATGTGAGTTTGAATATGAATAATTAATCTATATTATAAGATGTTAAAATATTGTAAATGTATTTGAACTATATAATGGTAAATAAAGCTTTTAATAATAATAATAATAATAGGCTTTGCTTTTATTATTTTTAAGCTTTACAAACATTTCACAGCAACAAAGTTAAATTTTACTATCTGAAAGATCGTAACTTTATAAAACAAAGTCACGACTTTAGATTGTTTTGTTTGTGCGCATGACCACCTAAAGGGGTGTCTTCCTATGCCTCAGGGTTGGATTCGAGAACATTTCGGGTTGTTTCCTTGCTGTTAATATACGCTCCCTGAAGTTAATCAGCTCCTACACTTGATATCGATACACATACCTACTGAAAACATCCGTTGAATATTCTTTACAAAGAAGTCAAGTAAGTTTTCATCCAATCTTTTGCTTTATATAAAAAAAATGCAGTTTATTAAGACTCGTGGAAATAATAGTAGTAGATTTTATTTTCCAAAAAAAATAAAAAAAAAAAACATATATAACACCCGCGCGATTTTTTGATTACTTTTAGAAATGGGAATAGTAGTAGCCGTGGCATGATGGTTAGTGTGTAAGATTGGCATGCCAGAAGTCTAGGCTCAATTCCCAGCCTCATAGACTTTATAATTAAAAAAAAAGCTACTACAGCTTGCGAAGAACTGAAAAAACCTCCAAGAGTATCTCTTGTCATAGAAAAGTGCCGCTCACATAGCCGTTCGGATTCGGCAATAAACTATAGGTCCACTCCATTCTAGATCTGCGCCAATCGTGATTGATTCGGTCTGTAATTGATTGCAATCACAGTAAACTGACACAATCAATCCCAACGTCAATTATTTCAGTTTTTGAATAAACGACCGACGCGACGCACGCATGTATGTTTCGTTCATTCATTCTCACTCACATTACACGAAGAAATAAAAAAAAAAAACCTAAAAGAAAAACAATGAGAGAGTTCCTCACCGATCCGATGACCGCTAGGTCAGTGTATGGGGTCAAAAGTCATAAAAATGAGTTTTTTGCAAATATATCAGAAACGGTTTGTGCTAGAGAAAAATTTTATTATAAAATCTTGTAGCTGAGGCAATTTCCCACAAAAGTGGTATAAAGAATTTTTTTTCGTAGCATTAACCGTTAAAAAGTTACAGCAAATCGAAAAGTCAAAAAATCTTTTAAAAGGAACCAAAGGCCATGAAAATGTGCTGTAACTTTTTAATGGTTAATGCTACGCAAAAAATTTTCTATACCATTTTTGTGGTAAATTGCCTTAGATACAAGATTTTGAAATACAATTTTAGCACAAACAGTTTCTGAGATATTTGCAAAAAACTCATTTTTATGACTTTTGACCCCTCTTATACTGGGTTTCTCATTATAATGTAGGTACATACAACATATATGTATATGTATTTGTGTTTCTTCTTATCTTATGATTTTTTTTTGTCTCTTTTCTGTCTAACTAAACATGGGTAGGGTATGGACAATTTTCAGTGTCTTCCTTGTAAAATGATTTGATTGAGAATGACTAGAAAGAACGAAACATTTATGGTTCATTTGAACGATTGAAATTGGAAGTAACGTATCACAATCACAAAGACCGAATCAATCTGATTGACATAATGAACGATTCAATATTTGATCATAATGATTGATTGAAAAGACCGAATCTTTGAAGCAATCAATTGTTGATTGAATTGATTCGATCTTTAAAAATTAACGATTGACACAGCTCTACTCCATTCCTGCAGACACGCACAAAGGAATGAGTTGTTTGTTAGTCACTAGGCCCTAGTTCTTCATGAGCTGTAGCTGTTGTGCCACCAAATTTATTTATTTATTTTTAGAAATGGCAATAAGACCCACACTTAAGCCCAAAACAGGTGTGCAGCTTTTTTCCCATGCAGCGAAATTAGAAATAGAGATATCGTGCAGAAAAGGCTGCATGCAGAGCCTGGAATATGTCAGCGCTCATAAGAACCTGTGTAAATTTATTTTCGCTGCATTGGAAAAGGCTGCACATCTGTTTTGGGCATTAGGCATATATTTTTAGTACGATTTGGTGGATTAACTGACAGAGGCTTTTGAAATTTTAATGTCCGAGTTTTTTCTTAGGTTGATTCGAGTTAACTATGAATAAATTGATGTGATGTTAACTACTCTGGTTTAACTCAAAACTGTAGAACTGGGCCTTAAAGTGGGTGTTTTAAAATAAAAAAAATCTTCCGAGTGACGTTTTTTATTTGGTCCAGGAAAAATAGACTTTTACAAGGAAAAAATTAGTTAGAGGCTGAAATTTGGCATGAGTATTGGGAATGGGAATCTCTATTAACTGAGAGAGTTCCTCACCGATAGGATGAATGCTAGGAAAGTTGAAAGGAGTCAAAGGTCATAAAAATGGGTTTTTGGGTGTATTGTATTGTAAAATCGTACTGAATAGATTTTACAATAAAAACAATTAATTTCGCTAAATAAATTGAAACAAAGAGGTATCTAATCTTAAAATTTGATGTTTAAATATTATAGATTTGCAGCCTTATTTATAATTTATTAGATTTTGCTAAATAGATGAATAGTAGCGCACTGCATAAGAATTTATTTTTTCTATGCAAATTTGCATAAATTTGTTTATAAAACACTTTCCTACTTATTATAGTTATACAATGCTGATGTCAAATAAAGGAACAAAAAAGCTGTTCATATAGAAAACAGAATTCACCAGCGCGTCGATTGTATTCGTTTTAATTTCTTTAAATATTATTCTAATTATATCTTTTTTTCTTGTCATTTTTTTGCTAAGTATTTCGAAACAACAAACATTAATTTTTATTGATTTAGTGCCAATTGTCAATACAGGTTCAACGATATGGTTCAAGGGAGGATTGCAAAAGCTTAAATAATTTCATAGCTTAAGCTTGGCTTTAATTCACATCGCGTAAAAAAATGTTTTATTGAAAGGAAAATTATTGGAAACAAAAAATGTGAATTCTGAGCTTGTACACAAGAATATTCTTTTGTTTTTCTTCAAAATACATTCAAAGCTGTACAGCTGCATTGTGGGCAGGTAAAAAAAATAACGTATGACACTTTATGACAGCTCTTCCAGTTCCGCCTGCGGCTCCAGTTCCAGCATTCTATTCTGTTCAGGCAGTAAGTCACGATGCAAAATTTGCCAAGTTGTGACCTGCGAAAGGCTTAGTTCTTGTGAGCGACGCGAAATCACTACCTCAGATTCTCCTGCACACTCTCACAGACAGCGCCAGCGGCGGCGATGTTTTCGGTAGATCGTGCGTTTCGTCGAAGGACGGATGTTCGTGTTGGTTTATCGTTTAATGAACCGGTGAATTCAAATTATTGCGAATAGTCCTACTGGTAGGAGGTTTATGGCAAATGGACGAAGCCCATTTTGATAAAACAATTTTATCATTGCACGTGTTGTTGAAATCTATATATCCATCCATCCATGGTGATTTGGCGAAACAGACTGACTAAATTACAGTCAATTTGACAAACGTATATAGCTTTAACAATACGTAGGAGTATGGCCGCTATAAACTGTCAAAGTTCCGACGCCTTTATTGGAAGACCGGTTAGAAAATGAAATAAGAGAGACCAAATGCATTTTTTTTTAATCTTGACTTTACCTATACGTCTTAAAAAAATTTTAAATTAAGCTTAAAATATGCCTGAAAAAAAAATGATAAACTAAAATTTAGATTTTTCAGCATTTTTTTCATCTGGTAAACGTAAATATTTTTTGCAATTTTTTTTCACCAACAGATTACGAAGCAAAATGGCGGACGAAAGCAAAGATTTATCCGATTTAATAAACGCCAAAGCATTCAGAGCACGACAAAAACATGCCTGCCTTCAAAAGAAAGACTACTCGCATGTATTCAGGACAAAGTCTTCTTTAGAAATTTTGAGACTTTCGGCTTTGGGAATAGGTACTGGTGTTATTTATGCAGCCGAAACAGCTTTTGTGTCACCTACTTTACTACAAATCGGCATTGGTTACACAACCATGACAATGATTTGGGGTCTTTCGCCGATCATAGGCTTACTTCTGGGACCGTTTTTTGGCTCGATCAGTGATCGATGTACGCTCAGTTTAGGTCGAAGAAGACCAATGATATTGTTGCTCTCTTCAGGAATGGTAGTTGGTTTAATTTGTCTAGCTTTCGGAAGAAATATTGGACGATTCTTTGGCGATGGCGGCTTCGAAGAAGATATTTCAGTAATGGAAGTCAACAATACAGTTTCTGCAACAATTACGACATTACCAACAGAAAAAAGGCCAAATTTGAAGGCAACCGTTATAATAACTATCTTAGGAGTCATGTTATTGGACTTTGCTGCCGAAACATGCCAAGGCCCGGCAAGAGCTTTCATGATTGATGTTTGCATTCCCGCAGATCATAATAGGGCTTTGAGCACTTTTAGCGTAATGAATGGTGTGGGAAGCACTTTGGCATATGTTATCGGTGGAATAGACTGGGGATTCACTGGATTAGGAGGAAATCTTAAAACTGTTTTTATGATCGATGGATTTTTATTAGTTGTGTGCTTTTGTATAACATTTTTTAGCTTCAGAGAAATTCCCTTACCTTTGGTGCAATCAGTGACAGAGGCTTCAACCAAAAACGAATTCTTTACAAACAACTACAACATCCAGAGCAACTTGTTCCTAGATGTAAGTTTCATCAAAGAATATAAAGTTACCAAGAAGGCGCATCTCATACAAATTTTTTACTGCACATTTTTAGATGGCGAGTTCTAATATCGTGTTCTGCTCCCAGAGCTTTTGCTTTTTTTATGGACTTTTCAAGGACAAAAAAGCAGACTGTTTCAATGTGTGTGGCATCTCATTTTAAAAGCGCTGAGGGAATTATTGAAAAGCCAAAGTGCGGGTTCCAACATTGGAACCCGGAATTTTAGTAGAAAATTGTATGAGTTGCGCCTTCTTGGTAACTTTATATTCTTTGGTTTCATATAGTTCAATGATATAAATTTATTTAGTTTTACCGATAATCCTTAGAACCAGTCCTCGAACGTTAACAGTGGAACAGATACGAACCATAGAGTTACTGATCCAGTACCGACAATTATTGATGATGTCAATGTAAAAGTCGAAACAGTGTCCTTGGCAAGGTACATGAAAAGTATTGTTGTCATGCCAAAGTCCCTCTGGATATTGTGTTTGACGAACCTGCTCAGTTGGATGGGACACATTTGTTACTGCCTGTACTTCACCGATTACGTAGGTGAAGCAGTGTTTAATGGTGATCCAACAGTGAGTTAACTAGAACAATTCTACAAAAAAACGATGCGAGTCCTTATTAAATCCAATTTAAGGCACCAATTTTATCGAAAGAATACAACTTATATGCGGAAGGAGTGCGTTTTGGAGGTTTTGGAATGGCCATTTACGCTTTGTCCTCTTCTATCTATTCATTCATTATTGATAAGCTGATGGTTTGGTTCAAGTAAGTTTTGACTGTTTTCTCTTTCAAACAAAATCGCTTTTCTTAAAATGCTTGCTCACACATTTTCAGACCAAATTATGTCTACATCTTTGGATTAATGGTGTTTGCATTTGGAATGTTCATTTTAGCTGCTTGGCCAAGTAAAATTGGAGTCTTATTTCTGAGTGTTACAGCAGGGATTGTCTATGGTACAATATACACGATCCCTTTCATTATTGTTGCCAAATATCATGCAAAGAGTTGTGTAAGTTTATGTATAAACTTTTAATTAAATTATTATTTATTTTATTTTTTAGTTTGAAATGCGCAACGGGGAAAATATTCCATTGAAAGTACCTCGAGGACTTGGTACCGATCTTGCTATTATCAGCAGCATGTTGTTTATAGCTCAACTTGCTATATCAATGAGCGTTGGTTTTTTAGTATCGTGGATGGGAACAACTAGTGCAATATTTTATGCATCTAGTGCATTGGGTGTATGTGCTGCTGTATCAGCAATATTTGTATTGTATATTTGAGTTTAATTCATACTTAAAAATAAAAAAAAAATATAAAATCGTATGATTTAAATGAAGTTCAATCTTTAAATTTATTAAACGTTGAACTTAACGCATTAGGTCAATAATTTTGGAATGCCCGTAAGTAAAATAATGTCTAGATATTTAACAAAATAATAAAAAACTAGAAGTCCCGGAAACAGGTTCAAAATTTCAATATTCTTAATTAAATAGAATTTTTTTTTAAGTAGAAAATATTTTTATGTAATAATTTTTTGAAAGAATAATAGTAAAAAATTTATTTCAATAAGTAAGGGTCAATTGTAACAACGTGGTTTAATATTTATCCCGCGGTTCAGCAATATTAACTCGCCGATTCCGGAAAATTAACAGAGGCTCAAAACAAACAATTGTTCAAGGCTCAATTATGTGATAATAGCCAACGAGGTTCAAAGATGGTTCAGGCATGTAGAACCATCGTTGAACCTCAGTTAATCCGCCAAAATCGGTGAATTAAAATTTCTGAACCACGGAGCAATATTTAAACCACGATTGCACGTACAATTGGAACTAAATGAATCAATTTTTGTAAAAGTTTTTGAATACTTTCTTTATACGTTGCTGAACAAAATTATAGGAAAAAGTTAAGTCTGAGAGAAAATAAAGTTTTTTACATAAAACCAAAATTTCGGAACATGTACCTACAATACATTTTTGTGGTTCGTGTATGAAATAAAATGAACGACTGGATCACTCGAACTTGCGAATAGTGTCGTTTAAGCCACCGAACAAAATTCAAAAGAGGGAATTTTAGGAAAAATTGAATAGGGGAAGTGGGGGTATGATCGCACATGGGCCCAAGACCGTTTTTGTACTATGTTGTATGAAAAAAAAATAGAAATGTCAACACTTATAATGAAAAACACGTGGCTTTGTGTATGATTGATCATGTCTTCTAGTATGAGGTAGTTCTGTTGAGACGTCGAGTAGCTACGGTATTTTTCGTGATTTTTCGAAAAAACGTTATCGTTCGGGTGAAATGTAAGTGTTGTGTTCTTACCAGTAAAATATTTTAACTTTTTATTTTTGTTTATTAGAAAGTGCATATTGAAAATTATTTATTGTGAAAGAAAGGGGACATAAAGAAAAAAGAAAATCATAAAAAATTCGTGAACTTCGGGTAAGATCTGAATGGGGCTAAACCGCACCATGGGCGGTCTTGCCCCTATGTTTTAATATGTGTTTAATTTACAACCAACAGGCCATTATCTGATGAAAAATCTTTGGTAGAAGACATAGAAGAGCCCACCAAACCATCCTCATTGCAAGAAGTTTTTGAAGCACCCAATTGGCACGTTCAATTTACCGCGGCGCCAAAGACGTCAATATGCTATGAAATTTCTAACTTATGAACACAATGTCAACACAGACTTCGTTGATGCTCTAATCTGCTCTAATCCAGCAACCTTTCACTTTATCTTCTCCAAAAGAGCTTGTTAAGTTACCTTTCTTCTCAGGGAAATGCAAAGGTGAGAAAAAACCGCAATATTGACAAGTTTGCCGTATAAATCTGAGCTGGAAGCTGCGGTGGCTGACAAAAAAAAAGCAAGTCAACGTAAAAGCCGGAAAAAGAGGTAAGTGACAGGCTCCAAAGGAATTTTGCTGAAAGTGAAGATGAGTACACTCTACACTAGTGTTCCATAATTGCAGTTGCATCTTCTGCTTGGAGCTTTTTTTGACAATGTTTCCTAAGAGTTTATTATCTTTTTTTGAGTAATTTATTTATTTATTATAATAACTTAGGTTCCTAGAAGAAATGTAAGCCCTTATTGAATAAAAACTTATTAAACTTATTAAAAGACGTTTTTTTAATGGTTTTCAAGGCAGTCAAACACTAAATGTGCTGTCTTGTCCCCACAACCCCTACTTAAATAAAACAGCAATAAAAAAACTATTATATTTAGTGTTAGAAAGAGGCTACAGTTGAAAACGAATCAGAAAAATCGTTAAGAAAACATTACAAGGAAATTGAATCGAATGCATATTCGATAATATTCTTGGATTTTATATTTTTTTTTGTTTTTACTTTGTTTATAATTTTAAATGTATTTTTTGTAAAAAAAAAATATCAAGTATTGTAAAGAGAACAAAATTAGACTTTCACAAAAAAAACGGAAAAATAATACTTAATTACGTGTTTTTGTGAAAAAATAATACCTACCAAAGTCAAAAAACAACCTTCAAAAATGCCAAAAAAATGGTTTCGATAATTGCGGGTAAACCGTAATCTGCATAGAAAAATTTGTGGAGTGGTTAAAAAGTGTACTACTTTTGTGCACATACAAATAAAAAAATTCAAGAACAGTTTGGAAAAATTAGAGCCAGTTAAGGAAACGAGACCAAAAATCAAACCGTTATAAGTCGAAAAGAAAACGAAGACAAGGAAATTACCCTGTGAGTTTTTCGACTTTTGGTTTTCGTCTTCATCTTCAGCTGTGGGATAACCTATATATCCGTTGAAATTTAAACACAAATATTCTCTACTTATTCATACTTAAGTTTGTTGGTTGTCAAGATTTCAAGAATTTTGAACAGATTTTTGTATAAGGGTTCCAATATAGCTCTCTCTTTATGTAAGTGCCACTCTTTACTAGCGATATACATAAATTCTTTGGGGAATTTTCGGGGCTGTGGGATCTTAGCACCTCCACTATTCTGAATTCCTTCAGATCTATACCAAGCAACACAGACTACACCATTCCTCAATTACAGTTCGATAAAAACTTCGAGGTTACCATACCCTCTCGATCGATCTGGGAGGACTCAACATTCCTAGAAGATGAATCAATTCATTTTTACACTGATGAAGGGGTTGGTGCAGACAGACCTAATTTAAGTCTCTCCTTTCGTCTTCCTAACCATTGTAGCGTATTCCAGGCGGAACTTTTGGCGATAAAAGAAGTCCTGTCTTGGCTAAGAGAAAATGTGAAATCAAACAATGATATCCGTATCTTCTCAGATAGCCAAGCTGAGCTCTGTCTCTACAAACTCTAGAACAGCCCTTAACTGCCGATCATCTCTTATGGAGATGGCACAGCAGTTCAATATTCACCTATGCTGGGTGCCGGACCATAGGGACATCACAGGTAACTGTATAGCTGACGAATTCGCCAGAAAAGGAACAACACTATCTATTTTGCCACACAGAGCAAATATAGGTATACCTATCGCTACATGCAAACTTATGCTGAAACAAGATGCTATTGCAAAAACAAACCTTAACTAAAACAATATCACCACCTGTGTGGCGACAAAACAAATCTGGCCACAACTAGATATGAAGCGCTCCGTAATAAGTGTCATAACTGGACACTGTCTAATAGGCAAACATGCGACGAAACTCGGGTTATACTCGAACGATTTCTGCAGAAGCTGTATGGACGAAGAAGAGGAAGAATCCGTTCCTCATCTTCTCTGTTTATGTCCTGCTCTCTCTCAAAGACGTAGGCTCCATCTAGGAGAATTCTACTATAATGATCCTAGCGATTTGGCAAACATATACATTAATCGTCTCGCACGCTTTGTAAGAAGCTCCAAATGGTTCAATGAGTAGGAAGAATTTCTACTTGATTCATGTGGTATTACAAGAATAAGAATTAAAACTTTTTTAATACTAAAAATCGAGTTAAAAGTTTTTAATTTTTTACTAAAAAAGTAGTAGATCACGAATGGATTGGGGATTTTTTCATTTTTGAGATTCTTTGATTCAGTTTGTAGTTCGGGATTCTTTTATTCGGAATTTTGGAATTCCGGGTTTGGTATAACGTTCCCGTTAGTATAACATCTTCACTTCTTATCGAAATTGAAGCAGTGAAATCAACTACTTTGGATATACGATTCATTTTTTTTTTCACAGACAAAATCGACTTCCAGTATGAAAAGAAAATCTTTATGGATTCAGCCAGAGAGTGAGAAGCCATGCGCATTCGGAAGAAAATTATAGGACCCTCACATTTCTGCAAATTAAAAAAAAAAACCGGAATGGTTGACAGCTGAAAATCTGTCCTATCTATTACTAACTTAAGCGACTTCAATTATTGGAATATTTAACCAGGATAATTACAATAAATGTCTCAAAATTGAACAACTTAGCAACAGTCAGTGTTTTTTTTTTTTGGGAAAGCTATACATAGTACAGTAGGATTTTACACGCATTAAAAATAAAACATCCACAGTAGGATTACTGCCGATAAAAGGAGAAGTAAAATCCTACTGTGGATGGGTTTGTGACGTTTGTTCGAGTATCGAATGGAATTTGGTGTTTTTGTTTTTAAATGTTGGTGCGATTGATAATTTCATTTGAATATCGATGAAACACCATAGAGTAGTTGTGCGTTGTTCATGATGTGTTTTTCCATTGGGAAATAAAATTAATCTTTTTCTGTTCGTCTTTGAACAGATCATGTTTTTTTAACCAACAAAATTATCGCCGAAGACGTCATCTACTACAGGAGACATAAACGACATCTAGGTCTCATTTCACACGAGTAAACTGAATTTCCAGTTACTTTCGGCCTGAGGGAGAAGGTCAGAAAGTATGAGGGGGAAACAAAATCTCGCCGTTCATCGGTTTCAGAAAACTTTTTTGACATTCTTCTTCACACTACGTACCTATGTATGTGTGCGTGGAACCACACACATCACTTTAAAAGGAAAATACAGAAAATCTTCTCCAATTTTGTTTATTCGTGTGAAACTTTCAAGAGATTTTTAAGGAAAAATAAAAGAACACCAAAAAAATCTTCAGAAACTTGTTTCTACGTGTGAACTTACCTTGACCATAATCTACGAACAAACCCCTTTCTCAAGAATTTATCACTGAAACCCTTTCAATTTGAGTTATTTGAGAAAGAATAACGTTTTCTGTGTTTTTTTGTCATAATCTTCTGAAAAATTGTCCATTTAATGTATCTATAATTTATTTTTGGTTAAAGTTATTTTTTGTTTGCTTTTTATTTGTAGCAAACTATCTTTTATTTGTGTTTTTTTTCTGACAGCTGTAACAAATGTGAAATAGGCTACTGCGGATGCGTTTTTTTTTTGGAAATTTCTCACTGTACAATATATAAAGTCCCAAAAAAACACGGCTAATGTTCATAGTCATTACGGTAAACAAAAATAAAAGAACAACTTATAGCTCCCGACATGACAACATACAAAAATATGCATTAAAAGATGAACAATAAGTTCATTTGTATTCTAATATTAATCTATTCCAATTAATTACAAATAAAAAACCTAAATACCCGATAAGAAAAGATCAATATTATAAATAATCAAGAAAAACTAATACAATCTTAGTTCGTTGAACCTAAATCTATCAATCCAAAACAGAAAATCTACTATGTCAATAGGTTCCGCAAAACTGATTACTGATTATATTTTATTACCTAAAACAGCGAAAGTGTTACAAAATAGAGCTTATTTTTCTTTTCTCGCGCACGACTTGATGTTCAAATTTCTCAAGCCCCGAATCAAACAGATATGTAGAGCTCGCGTGGTATGGTCGCGTGCCACTACCAAAATTCGTATGCAAATTGTTTGTATTTCACATTAGATACATATTTATATACAAGTTAACCACAACAGTAATGTATCTCAACTTCTCAAGCCTCGGCACGACCGCGACGCGCACAAAAACCGGTAACGTTTAAGCACATAGCGTCGTCGTCGTCGGTCGATTAAATATCTGTGGTTTGTGGCCACTGAAAACGATTTTGAGCTTTTTTACGGCAGTTTGTTGTCAACATACAGTCGAGTCGGTTCTAAGGTAAAGGTGTAGTTTTAAATTGGTTGTTCAATTAACTTGGCCCAAGTGAGTCAAAGATACAATGCTTCAGGAATGTTTAAAAATTTGTATATATTTTTAAGAAAAGAGACAAAAGTTTATTAAAGGTGTGACTAAATTGTGTTACTCATTTAAATACCAGTTAAATATTCTCTAAACTTTGAAAAAAAAAGAAAACTTTGAAAAAGACTTTTTATATTTAATCAACTTTTAAAGTGAATCAATTGATTTTAATTGTTTTGTATCAAAGGGAAGGTAAGTGATGATATCCGTTTGGTTCTTTTTATTAAAGCGGTGCGGTGCATCATATTCAAATTGATTGCAATTTACGCCTTGTGATTGTTTAAAAGTGAAAATTAAAAACAGTGCTTTGTTAACACTCCAAACAAAACGTGCCTTAATTTTTAGTTTGATACTCAGTGTCTTGTTGCTATTTGCCCTCGGTTTATCGTAAAACTCGGTAAACAAATAACGCTTATCCAGAGACGGTAAGCTTTGAAAACAATAAAATTTCAAAAAATGAATTAGGTTTTTATGCTTTTACTACGCAAGTAAACAATAAATGTCGTTAATGTTTTCTTCGTTTATTGCAACAGATGACACGACTTCGTCTAATATAGCAGGAGGTATCTTTTTCAAAAGCTTATATTATAGCACAAGCATAATTACCAAACAACCTTGATAGATTGTTACTTTTGTGGTTGCTGATTGTTGTGGTTTATCCAGCACCGGATTATATGTTTACCAAGTGCACTGATATTGTTATGAGAAATTTTAATTTCTTGGTGATTTTTTTTTTTTTTTAATCATTTGTTAGTAAAATTTTTGTGGTGAGAATATTAATTCTTCGGCTCCGTTCCAATCTGGGGACAGTCACTATTTAAAATAAAAAAAAAAACATAATAATGGCGTATTCATAGTCGTTTACTTAGCTCATGTTTTACTAAACAGAAGTTAATGATCTATTGGATCAATGAATATAATGTAGGCACTGTCTGTAAGGAAATTGTGTTCAGTAATCAAAATAGAAGTTTATTGAATTCTTCGTCTTAAAATATTGGAGATGACAAAAACCATAAAAATAAATGTCAGAAAATTCAATTTAAGCTACATTTATCTTCGCATCAGTTTAAAAATGGAGTTGAGTATGGCCCATATTATAAAAAACTATACATACAAACTAAGATCTGTTTGGCGTTTTTCCCTGTAATTTTGGTATTCAAAAATAAAGTGCCTTTTTTTTCTATCAAATTCTTCCACTATTTTACTAAGCTTGCACATGCGCTTTCCAAAGCATGCCTAACTTTAAGACAGCTGTTTACATCCAAAACCTTATTTATAAAAATTTCCCATCGATTGTCTAAGTCGGAAACAGCAATTGGCGCTCTTTAATCCTATTACAAAGTTGTAATGTTCAATGTACAAGATAAATCTTACATATTTTGAAATTAATGAAATCTTCTGAAACCCATTAAACAGCTAACTAAAATTTATTACCTCATTCGAAAATGAATAACTGTCACTGAATATATGAGTTCGTATGGAACAAAAGATGTCCAACTATTAAGACAATACCGACAGCTGTCCAAAATGTTTTTTAAAAATAAAATTAATACAACTAAGTATATTTTGTAAATAGTGCTGAAAAAGTATTGGAAAATTTTTACTTCGAATTTATTTATTGTTTATTTGTCACAAACAATTTTAAATGATGAGCTTTTCTTATTTAAAGTATAATTTAAAAAATATTTGCGGTGGATAATAACAAGAAAAACGAGCTTTGAATTCAAGCTAATATTTCATCTTAGTTAGTCCGGTACTGGTGGATAATTATTTTTTCATATTAACTGACAAGCACAATAATTATTGAGTAATAGACACTGTTGCCATTGGAATCATGCAATAATATTTGTTTCGGAAGTAACGTTGGATATACAACATATATTTAACTTAGAGCATAACACGCATACATATACAGTTCAAACTATTAAAAGTTATGAGATGAAGGTAGCCTTGAAATCAATAATTTGAACAGAACTTTTTTTAAATGGAATTTTTTATAGTTTTTTTTTTTTTTTATTCAAATGGAACAATTTTTTTTATTTTTTAATCATTAATTTGTTTTTCTTTTTTTATAAATATTATTTAAATTCTGTAATCAAAGCATAAAACAACAATAATTTTTATTTAAACATTTATGTACATAATTAACATACATAATGTGAATATTTTTAGAGGTGATTCACCAAAAAAAAAAAAAATTATAACGAATGCTTATTATCTTTACACTATCTGAAGAATGAAACAAACAAGAAACAAAAAATTTACCAGTTTATGGTTGCCGGAATTGAAAGTATCTTGTTTAGTAAATTTTTATAAGAATAACAATTTTTTAGAGGAATTCCTTATCTGACTCATATGTACCTTGTATTGTGTGTGTGTGTGTGTGTGTGTGTGTGTGTGTGTGTGTGTGTGTTAACATAAGTATAGTAGCGAGTGTGGAGCACATCCGGATTGTCATTTCAATGAAGAATGTTAATATGAAAAACCCATTGTTTAAATACTGAAATGTGGGATGTTTTAAATATATGCAAATATGCATATGTTTTTTTTTTTTGGAAGAGACTACATGCTTATTTTAAACAGTTTTGTTTATAAAAGTAGATACCGGTTATGCGGGCCCGCCTCAGGTGAATGGCCTTCTGCCACCGCGCCGGTGGGCATACTTCGGGCAACAAGAGCTTGGTTTCATGTAACCCATTTTTAATGGTCAAGATTTTGGAGAAATACTATAATTTATAATAGTTATAAATAACATATAAATAACAATTTGTAAGTTATTTTTTATTTAAAAAAAAAGAAAAAACGGCTACTGCCTCTTGCGAGGAATTGACAAATCCTCCAAGAGTATCTCCTGTCACAGAAAAGTGCCGCTCGTTAGCCGTTCGGATTCGGCAATAAACTGTAGGTCCCCTCCATTCCTGCAGACACGCACACAGGAATGGTTGAGAGTTGTAAGTCACTAGGCCCTAGTTCTTCATGAGCTGTTGTGCCATCAAATTTATTTATTTATAAGTTATTTATAAATATTATAAATTATAGAATTTCTCCAAAATCTTTTTTTTTTTTTTTTGAAATCTGCATGATTTTTAAGTAGCTACTGGAATTTCATTTTAATTAGAAACCAAATGAAATTCCCAAACACGACCATATGTATTGAACTTTCATTTTTGTTGTATTCGTTTTGAAAATGCATAAAAGTAGAACTATTAAATTTGTCGGATGCTGTGGGAAGCTTATGTCAAAACGGACCGAAAAGTAACCTTTTAAATTGTCAAGTGCCACATCCGATCACCATAAAACGTTGTGTCAAAACAAAATGGTAATTTCCCGCGTTAATTAAATGTGTTTTGAGAAAATAGAAATGCAAAAAAAAAAATAGTCAAAAACTCATTCGTAACAAATCACACAAAACTTAATTTTATTTGAATGTCATGACGCGTCAGATCACTTACGAAGGAGTGGTCGATGAGCGGCGCTCTTCGAATTCGAAAGCAAAAGTTCACGTAAAGTATCCAACCGCAATTATAATTGAATTGCTTTTAATCCCTCAGTTTAGTACGTCATATAAAATATTAAAAATGCAGAATAACGAACAGTAACCTAAATAATACACTTGTCAAAACAATTTGAGCTGTATCTCTGTAAAAAGTGGTCGTCTTGAGATGAAACAAAAAGCTTTCTGAAGCTTTATATTTTTTGTATTGAGAAATTTTAGCAATTGATTTTTTGAAGGTACAGTTATTGCGCAATCATAAGAAGCAGCACGAACTTAAAATTTTAATTATTTATTTTTTTTTTGAACACTGACATTTTCTTTGAAAAATTATTTTGAACCAATTTAATGATTTTTTCGATAACTTGTTTATTCAGCTTTAAGGTTGTCTTTTTTCGTCATTCTACAATTTTTTTTCAGAAGAATATATGGCTTTGAATGAAAAAACATTCTTTTGAATTTTGCTACCAATATCTTCGCAAGGAATGACGACACGGAAAATTAAAAAGTTGTTTTAAAAACTGGAATTGAAATTCTACAAGATTTTTTCAAAACTTTATAACGATTATTTTTTTTTTTTGGCTATTCATCGTTACATTCAGATAAGTTCAAAAAACGACTTTTTAAAGGCTTTTTGTAAATGTTTTACTGCTTTACAAATATTGACTGCAGGACTTAATTTGGTATGACATTTTAAAGAACTATAGACCACTAATATTTCTGTAAAATTTCAAGTTAATCCATTGAACCGTTTTCACGTACTGAATGATCAAAGTCGTAAAAGACAATTAAAGGAACAAATTAGGTGGTTCATAAACATTGTGAAATTGTCATCAAAATTTTAAATTGTCATTTGAAACTATACCCTTTAATTTTTCGTGTCGTCATTCCTTACGAAGATATTGGTAGCCAAATTCAAAAGTCTGTTTTTTCATTCAAAGCCGATATTCTTCTGAAAAAAAAATTTTAGAATGACGAAAAAAAGACGACCTTAAAGCTGAGTAAACAAGTTATCGAAACAAAACATTAAATTGGCTCAACAAATTTTTTCAAAGAAAATGTCAATGTTCAAAAAAAGAAGAAAAATTTTTGGGTCTTGCTGCTTCTTATGATTGCGCAATGACGGTACCTTAAAAAAAAATCATTTGCTAAAATGTTTCAATACAAAAAATATAAAGCTTCAGAAGGCTTTTTGTTTCATCTCAATACGACCACTTTTCACAGAGATACAGCTCTGCAAAAAACACACAAAAAAAAAGTGATTTTTTTTGTTCCCTTAATTGTTTTGACAAGTGTACAATAAAACAAATTAAGCGACTTAAGGGCATATTCTTCAAACGTGGTTAAAATATTGATTCGTGGCTCAGCAATCTTAACTCATTGATTTCGGCGGATAACATACTTGAAATTTGAACCATCCTTGAATCACAGTAAATCCATCAAAATCGTGCTGGTGCTGAGCTACGAATCAAATTGAATAAATAAAATAAATGAAATTTTTCGTATATGTATGACACAAAATTCATGCAAACGAAGTTAAACAAGAGGTTTGGCAGATTTAACAAAGTTTTCCTTAAATTTTTTTTTTACAATGTTCAGCTACTAAATATTCACCCAATAAAAAAAAAAATTCGTAAAATTCACGAAAAAAAATTACACCCACAGTATTTCGTAATGATTTTAGTTCTTAAGATGTAAATATTTTGGACATTGAAGATATTTTCCAAATATCTCTGCGCCGGCAAGCAACTGTCAAGTCATATTTTGCATTTTTATTAGTAAAATTATTTGTATTGTCCATGTCCACGTGCGTCGACCAAAGCTCTTATGGCTGCGCTGGCTTCCGCTTATGATAAACTAAACTCCGTCACTTGATTTAAGGTTCTCGATATCAGTTTATCATTTTGTATTTTTGTATTTTAATTTTACTAAGATCAGGGTATAATATATTTTTTTTGAAAATTATCTACGAAAAATAATTAATGGTGTTGTACGCAGATTAAATCACCACCTGTGATAATTTTTTTTTAATATATTATTTTCGAAATATGTAATCAATTCAACAAAAATTATACAAGGTGATTCACCTAAGGCGTGACAAATGGCTACAACCTAATTTAAGCATCGAATATTAAAAACAAAAATACTAAATAGTAACGTAAAATTTTGAAAAAAAAAACAAGTTTGAACACATATTTTTCATTATTTTTTCAAAATTTTGTGTTTAAAAATTAATTTTTGAAAAACAGTTCTTAAATAATTTGAACATAATAAAAGAACGGACTTCTGGCTCTGCCCCTCCCGCCTACACGGGGGAAAATAGACCCTCCTCCCACACGATGTTTTCTTGTCACGACTCAACCTACACGCTCAAGCTTTTTGTCACACCTTGAGTGAATCAACCTGTAAAAACAAATTTTAAATGAAAATACTTGACACATGCATAACGTAATGGTATATAATATTATTATTATTTATGGTTATCTAAATAAATAAATAAATAAATTTGATGGCACAACAGCTCATGAAGAACTAGGGCCTAGTGACTTACAACTCTCAACCATTCCTGTGTGCGTGTCTGCAGGAATGGAGGGGACCTACAGTTTATTGCCGAATCCGAACGGCTAACGAGCGGCACTTTTCTGTGACAGGAGATACTCTTGGAAGATTTGTCAATTCCTCGCAAGAGGCAGTAGCCGTTTTTTCTTTTAAATAAATAGAAAAAACGGCTACTGATACTGGTTATCTACATATTATATAAGTTGCCATAGAAATGACAACTGTTAGTCCAGTCAACAAAGGAAAAAATATGCCTTCGCCTGGAAATAAATCCAACAGTTTTGAAACATGGCACACGTATTAGGAGAGATGATAAAGAGTATAAAAGTCCTCATGAATCCGGTGCGAGTTCTAGCGGCAGGAAGGTGTAAAATGTCGTCTTTTTCGGTTTATCTCAGAAATTATTTGTTCTTTCAAAAAATAACCTGAGACAAAAAAATATCTTATAAAATTCTCTACAATAAAATTATTTGGCGCCTGAAATTGGTATTTTTTAAATTTCCTAAAAACAGCTACATTAAAGCCGGTAGCAAATTTTGCGAGTTGAGGTATCGTATAACCCAAATTCATATACTAACATGTATATTTAGGTAAAGGCATTATGATACGAAATTCAACTGTCTGGCAGGTTTTTTTTTTTTCAGCCAGGGATGGGGGTGGGGGTGGGGGTTCGAAAACGTCTACTATTTTTAATCAGTGCACATTCCTTTATTCTTTATATACAGAGTGATTCGCATAAGATTTCACAAAACACTAGAGCTTCTATAAAATTTGGGTCGAGAAAAAAAAGGGGAGGGGGGTCTATTCCCCCCGTTTACCCAGGAGGGCAATTTTTTTAAAAATTGACTAAAAACAAAAAAAAATATAAAAAAACAACGGTAACTCTTACATGCTATACCTTTTTGTAGAGCCCAAAATTTCTTTTAGATTGTTAGTAAATAAAGTTGTTTTAGTGGAAATATGATATTTGGAGCATCAAAATAAGGGATTGAAGTTGAATTTAAGAAAAACTTACTTTTATTATTTTCAATTTTCTAAAAAACTAGAAGAAATTTTGAAATCTGGTTTTAAGTATTTGGCTAAAAATTTATAGGAGCATTAATATTAAATACAAACATACAACTTAATTACGTAAATTTTTAAACAAAATCAGTTTTAACACATTTTTCTTTTCTTAAATTTTGAGTTTGAAAATTTACTTTTCAAAAAATCTTCACTAAAACAACAGGTACCAAATAACTTTATAAATATGACAGATATGAAAAATTTGGTCTTAATCTATTTTGTAGAGAATTTTCTAAGCTATTTTTTTTGTCTCATATTACATTTTGAAAGGACAAGCTGTTTCTAAGATAAACACAAGAAACCGAAAAAGACGACATGTTACCCTTTCCTGCCGCTAGAGCTCGCCTCGCATTTATGGGGACTTTTGTACACTTCATCTTTAGGCCTCTCTTAATAAGTGTGCCAAGTTTCCAGGTATAAAAATTTATTGACTGGACTATATATCTTGGTCGATTCATTTACTACTTCATACTAATAGGGACACAGTGAGCAGGGTTTGATTCCAACTTGCGTTTCACCAAAAACAACAACATTAACAAGAGACAGAACCTTTTCAACACACCGCTACAAACTGCGTTGCCAAAATCGCTCATAACATCTCTAAGCCATTTCGCGGTGAACACGCTCAATGACATTAGCAAAACTTTCAAACCATAATGAAAGCTTGTAGCCAGTTTGAACCGCACATTTGTCTTTCCTCTCCGAAAAATTCGGCATTTCGCCGGATGACTTAATCCCTTGTGCGCAGCCCAATCGGAATAAAATTTGAAAGAACTATGACAATGTTTGAGTCCTATCTGCCAATAGGTGAACTTACTTAATCTAATGAAAGTACCTTATCAATTTAATTTGTTCATGATTCTGCTTATCAATTTATTTATTTTTTATTTTTTTTTATTTCAAATAATTCTTATAATTCTATTCGAGTGCGGAAGACCTAGTTCAAGATTTTCATTTGTTGAAACAGACGCAGATGTTTACGTTACTAATCAGAGATTTAATTACACATCAGACACCTACCACCATTCAACTTCAGTGGCACAATTATATGTTCAGTGATTTTGCACTCTATCCGATTTAAAACAGACTTTAAAGTAAACAATAGATTAGATGGTAGACAGATACATTGTATATGATAAGTCTTATCTCATCTGTGTGGAAAATTCAACATTGTAATTTTATCATCATTTATCTTTTTGAAAAAAAAAAAAATTAATTTATTGTGGGTTTTTATTTACTTCAAGAAAAACTTGCCAGGCTAAGTAAGAGCCATGTTGAATCAAAATGGTCACGTGAACGAGGGATACTATGGAACACTTGGATCGACCACTTCTATTCCTGGAGCATACAAAAATGGCTCCACAACGGTTTCTACAATAAGCTTGAATAACAGTGAAGTAAGTTTTAATTTTTGTTGTAAGTTAAATTTTTTTTTTTATATCAATATTCATAGAAAGCTTTAAGTAATGACCATGAGCTATCACCGGATTCCGATGAAGAGACCAAATTAGGTCGTGACCAGTGGAGTAATGATCTTGAATTTCTGATGTCCTGCATAGCATTGTCAGTGGGCCTGGGCAATGTATGGCGATTTCCCTTCACTGCTCTAGAAAATGGCGGTGGAGCTTTCGTTATTCCCTACATTATTGTCCTATTCCTCGTAGGAAAACCGGTCTACTATATGGAAATGATTTTGGGACAATTTTCTAGTAGAGGAAGTGTGAATGTTTTTGACTTTTCACCGATAATGAGAGGTGTTGGTTATGGACAAGTTATCGCAACTGGGATAGTTACAACTTATTATGCAACATTGATGGCTATAACGCTGCGATATTTGGTGGCATCTTTCTCAACAGTTCTACCATGGAGCTACTGCCGTGAAGAATGGGGAAGTTCTTGCGTCGATTCAAAGGTAACTGGAAACGAAACGATATTGTTGGAAAATGTGACCAGA
This sequence comes from Epistrophella euchroma, assembly GCA_947049315.1. Lineage (NCBI taxonomy): Eukaryota > Metazoa > Arthropoda > Insecta > Diptera > Syrphidae > Epistrophella > Epistrophella euchroma. Next base: position 43,927,595 of record OX346248.1, read on the forward strand.
ATTCCATCGGCACAGTTTTATTTTACGTGAGTGTCTTTTTCAAAATTTTCCTGTTCTTAAAATTTCTTCTTAAACTTGGAAATCTATCTTAGAAATATAGTCCTTCGTGAGAAAGCATCGATTGATGATGGTATTGGCAATCCAAGTTGGGAATTGGCTTTGTGTCTACTAGCTGCTTGGATAATGGTAGCAGCTATTATGATTCAAGGTGTGAGGAGTTCGGGGAAAGCATCATACTTTTTGGCACTTTTTCCTTATGTTGTGATGTTGATTTTGCTCATTCGGGCATTAACTTTACCAGGAGCATTCGATGGAGTTCTTTATTTTATTAAGCCACAGTGGGATAGATTGTTGGATCCGAAGGTCTGGTATGCAGCTGTGACGCAAGTCTTCTTCTCTTTGGCGATTTGTTTTGGAAATATTATCATGTATGCATCGTACAATCGATTCGGACATAATGTGTATAGGTGAGTTATTATAACACATATTTTGTACAAGTGAGGTGAGGTTTCTATTTTGCTTCTAGTGGTCGGGTTTATAAATATTTAAGGCTTTTAAACTTTAAAATAACGTATTTTGTATGGAAGAAACGTCATTTTAAGATCTAAAAACCTGTTAAACTAGTTATAAGGGCTTTATGAAATCGACTACAAGAATTTTTATATCTTTCGCATTCATTAAGAATTTTGCTTAGAAATTAAGATATCTAATGGGTTTATCTAACAAAAATCAAATTAAGTTTGATCCAGATCTGTCGAAACAGAGTTTTGAAAATTTTCGCCTTCCTACAGCCAAAAAACTGATTTTTTCGATAAAAACTAATTTATGGCAGATCTGAATATCTTGACAGATTTACCGCTGTTTTTGCTAACACCACTAATATACCAGTACAATTGAGAGCTATCAGTTTGACGACACAAGCTCCACAGATACTATAATATATGAAAAAATCAATCTGAAATCGTAGTCTATTCGCCGCGAATAAAATCAAAACGAAAACTCCATAAGACCCCGTCATAGGACGACCTACCCTCATCATGGTATTAGATGAGAGGTATACAATTTATAGGTGGTGTGCAAACAAACATATCAGGAAGTTCAGATTTTTTATAATATTGGTCTAACGAAAAACCCAATTTTTCGAACTCGCCCAGAACGTAGTACGGTTAAAAATCCGTTTTTTTTTTTTCAGTTATGGGCGATTTTAAACCTAAAAGAATAATTTATCGACTGTAACTTTGCTTTAGGATATTAAAGTAATTAAATTTTCTTCAATTTGAGCCCATAACCATCTCTGAAAACACAGTACCTCTTAAAAATTTAGTAAAAATGAATTTATAACAAAGTCATGGCAAAAGTACGATAGCTTAGGCGCCAAGAAATTATAACGGTTTTTTGTATAAAAGTTCAATACAAGCATTTTTTTTACTATGAAAGAGGGGGGGGGGGTCTATCTCTCCCCCTTTGGGGATAGATAAATTAAAATTTAATTTATAATTAAGTGTTATACCTTTTTTTTAAAGCCAATACTATGTTCTATTAGATAGTTTTTAAATCAAGTGAAATCTATGCATAGTTTTTGAAAAAAACGGGTTTTATATTCAAAATTTGGGAAAAAAACATTAAAAAAATGTTTAAAGTGTTTTTTTTCAAAACTATAAAATTTTATATTAATTTTTTATCTGAAATTTGTTGCTCTAATTACTTCTTAATCAAAAGCGGAAAACTAGATAATTTTATGTCTTCTATTGAGAAAATTGAAAGTTACCAAAACTAGATACTTTTTTATTTTTTTGGTATTTATGTAAGCTTGCTTGCATAAATACAGTGCTAGCAGCCAGCATCACGGCGTATAAACAGTGAGTTATACGCCCCCCCCCCCCTGCTAGGCCCACTATAGGATTTGAGGTAGGTGCGAGGTTGGGTGTATGCAAACTTTCTTTTGCATTTAAAGAATCTGGATTTAAAGAAACTTTGAATTTATCCTATAAATCTGTTACCGTAAAAAGCCGAAAACATCTAATAGAACAGAGTATTGGCTTTAAAAAAAGTTATAACACTTAATTATAAGTATAACCGTTATTTTTGTATATATTTTTTTTTAATTTTTAGTACTTTTTTATGGAAATTGCCCCTCCCGTCCAAACGGGGGGAGATAGACCCCCCCTCCCATAGTAAAAAATGCTTGCATTGAACTTTTCTACAAAAAACCGTTATCATTTCTTGGCAGCTAAGTTATCGTACTCTCCCCCAAGTCATATAATATGCAGCGTAATTACAAAAATGGTGCTTGGTGCAAGACGCATAAAATAACTACAACATACAAGTTCAAAAATGTTTTTTTTTTTTTTTTAATATTGGGTGAGTCATTAAATACTCAGTATCACATCACATACACCATACAATTTGAGCAAAAACTAGTTCTATTCAGGTTTTTAGTTTTAAGTTTTTCATTAATTTTTATTACTTTGACATTTAAATCAAAATATTCGTACATATTTTGACATGTAAATCAAATCAGTATTCTTTTTTTGAAAAATTTAAAACTTGAAACCCACTAATTTTTTAGTAAAACAAGCTTTGAAGAAAGTCAATAATATGGCCGTTTAAAATTAATATTTTGCTTGAAATAAAAAATGAAAATCTTATGTTTGTATCTTGTTTTTTTTTCCACCATTCGTTAATCCCAAGTTATGAGGGTATAACCTTTTTGAATTTCCTCTGAAGTTTTATGGTTAAAAAAGCTTAAAAAAAACTAGGGAACAACATCTTCATTATGAATTTGCTAATTTCGTTTGACAGTCCAGGCTGTGGAATGCTTGTTTTTGTTGTTTTACACATTGAATTCTGTCATTTTAAATGCGATCCACTTTAAATGGATTCCATTTGAGTGTTTTCATAAAGTTTTAACGTAATTTCCTACCGAATTTCGTGCAAATTTGGTTGAAATTACCTCATTTGGAAATGTATGAGAAATAAGATGACTTCGAATAGAATTTGGAAATTTTCAGCGAAATTACCTCATTTGCTATAATGAAAACGTAGTATTAGTCTACTCTACGCTGTGGCCTGTTGTAATTTTTTTTTTTTTTATAAAACATTTATTATAAATTTAAAAGTTTAAAAACTCTCGAAAAAAAATTAAATATAACGAAATACAATTAAAAAAGTTGCGATCAACATTTTGATGTTTAAAAGTTTCCTAAAATAAAAAAAAAAACTACAACAAAATTACTTTAAATAATTTTTAAAATACATTTTATATATTAAAATTAATATAAAAAATAGAGATTATCGAGATGCCTCGCATCTTTAGAATGCTCTTTTGTTTCATCTTAATACGACCACTTTTCACAAAAATACAGCTCTTCCAAGAAAAAAAAAAAGTAAAATATTTGTCGTTTCTTCAATTTGTTGGACTACTGTCATTAATTATCTTACAGCTCTAATTTTTACTAAGCTCTATATCATTTTATTTCAGAGATGCTAACATTGTTACCACCTTGGACACTTTCACTTCATTACTTTCGGGTGTGATTATTTTTGGAATCCTCGGAAATCTTGCCTACGAAAGCAATACAACTGATATCAAGAGTGTGGTTAAAGGAGGCACAGGACTTGCCTTTGTATCTTATCCCGATGCAATTACAAAATTTAATTTCGTTCCTCAGGTAAGTTTCTTATGCGTCTTTATTCCTTTATTTAGCCTGATATTAAATACTGTGGTCCGCAAATCTTATAGTTTTTTTCAGTATTATTTTTCCTCATGCTGTTTGTCCTTGGAATTGGCAGTAATGTGGGAATGGCTTCGTGCATCATGACTGTAGTTAAAGACAAGTTTTCATCGACCAAGAACTGGGTGATTGTGATGATTATAGCCGTAGTTGGATTTACAATTGGACTGATCTACATTACGCCTGGCGGACAGTTTCTTTTGAACTTCATGGACTTTTATGGCGCCTCGTTTGTGGCATTGGTGTTGGCAATAGTGGAATTGATTGCTGTCGGTTGGATATATGGTTGGATTAAAACTAAATCGTTAAAAAGCGATCACGATCATTAGCCTTGATTTTCTCTATATTTCAGGAGTAAAGCGATTGTGTCAGGATATATACTTCATGCTCGGACTCAGGACAAGCATTTACTATCGAATCTGTTGGGCTGTTGTTACACCAGCAGTAATGGCTGCGATTCTGGTATACACATTTGTGGACTACAAACCCTTAGATTACAATGGCTACATCTACACTAATGGACTATATGGTATGATGGATTAATTCTTTGTCTATACTTTGCAGTTTTTATAACTCAGATTTAATTTAATCCATAGTTTTCGGTTGGTGTTTGTCAGCATTTGGAATACTTCAAGTAGTGTTTTGGGGTGCCTATGCAATAGCTCAGCAACCAAAGGGCCCAATTTTGGAAAAGATTGTGTCTGCCTTTAGACCACAATCGGACTGGGGTCCACTGGACAAAAGATTATTCCATTCTTATAAACTCAATCAAAACAATAATAGTACTAGGATGTTTAGGAGAAATGGATTTTGGTTTAAGATTTATGATAATATATTTGGATAGAAAAATATTAAAATTTAAGTTTAGATATATTTTAGCGAAAATTTTTTTTACACTTTGTTTAGAGCGAAAATACGGAGCAAAAATTAAAATAGAATACAAAATTTGAATTGAGTAATTTTGTCTTTCATAGGCCTTGTGTTTTGGGCGAAGTTTCTAAATATTTTTGTATATTTTCAGCTAAATTTTGGTTATTGGAGAGCTGGTAAAGGTAGGTAAGTAAATAAGAGACAAAATGCTGGATTGAATTTTGAGAAAGTTTCTGGGATCATCTATACTATATAGCATGTTTTCGTTTCGAGTAATTTTGCATCATTAACCTTTATTCCCAAAAACTCACAAGCTAAATAATGGTCATGACAGCTTTAATTATTAATTCATTTAAGTATGTCCCTGAAGTTAGCAGAACAAAGGTTTTATGATTGCATGATTAGATGATAATTAAGTGCTAATTAAATGCCAAAGAAAAAAATTAATGCTCTTACGGTTTTCAAAAAAAACAGTTGCCCAAAAGTACATTAAATATTAAATAAAGAATCTAAACTTTGATCCCCGAATTAAATACTAATTAAATGCTCTACAAACAAATGTACTTTTAGGCAACTGTTCTGCTAATTTCTTGTAAAGTTAGCAGAACATTAGTTTTTTTGAAAACCGTAGGAGCATTAATTTTTTTTCTTTGGCATTTAATTAGCACTTAATTAGCATCTATTTATGCAATCATAGAACCTTTGTTCTGCTGGCTTTGTTCTGCTAACTTCAGAGACACCATTTAAGTTAGAAAAGAGTAAGTGATGACATTTTAATTTCATGTGGGAAAAGTAGCATGCAAGAAAAGCATCATGCGATAAAACATAAAATCACTGGCGAGCGGTATCAAAGTAAAAAAGTATAATGCGATAAAAGACTCATGCGAGAGAAGTAGCATGCGAGAAAAGTATCATGCTAGAATAATGTCATGCGAGAACGGTAGGTATCATCATAAAAAGTATCATATGAGAAAACGATCATGTTATAAAACTGTGAAGTTAGAAAAGTATCATGCTAAAAAAGTATAATGTATTTTCGGATGGAAGATGATTACTGTTCATAATAATCTTCGACATACAGCGCATACCTGTTATTTTGAATGGTTTTCCTTGTATTGTTTCAATTTGTTTAAGCCTGGTTGCCAAAACGCGTTACTGGTACAGGTACACCATTTACATTCATAAAACTTAAATAGTGATATGCAAATCCTACTGGCGTGTCTAGATCCGGGTTAAAAAAAGAGTTTAAGCTTTTACATATAAAGGACATTGGACGGTTCCGTCTCTTTAGTTTGAAACTTTTTAACCTATATCATATAAAAGGATTCAATAAATGCTTATACTTTTTGTATGACATAAAGTCGTATCTCGTGATGGGAAAGTTTTTAGGCCCAATAACTTTTATAGTCCTTCAACTTTCTGTTTTCACCACGTATCTATAACAAATATTTTTGAAGACCTGGACAAAACTGTTGATTTTCCTCAATAAAACACAGTATTGGAATTTTTTGTATGATTTAAATTTCAGATATTTTTCTATAAATTTAGGAGGCTTAACTACATTCAAGATTTTTTGCAAAAAGTACAAAAGTGAAGAGTCTAAAACATGCGCTGTGGGTAAAAAATCCTACAAAAATTGTGTCTGATATTTCTTTTCAGATTGATTTCACAGAGCAAACACAATTTTGTCGCTTGCAGGCATCTCTTTTTTTTTTATCCGATTTTCACTTTTTGTCATACTTTTTGCAAAAAGTCTTGAATGTAGTTAAAGCAAAAAACAGGGTTCATAAAAAAATTTTTCAGTTGATCAATAGTTTTTTCCAAGTCTTGAGAAAATATCGTTTTGTAGATACGCTAGGCAATGTAGTTAAGGCTTGAATCAAATCAAAATAGTAATTTTTAAAACAGGATAGCTGAGTGATTTCTGCTGTACTCAGCTATACAGCAGAGAGCTTCACAGAACTTCAAAATTCTATTCGGCTTAAGTTTTATACAAATTTATTTTTTTAAGTAACAATTGATTGATTTTCTTAAAACTTTTCTTAACTCAAAATAAATTCTTAATTAGATATACTAGGTTTTGACTGTTCGGTGATAAAATATAATTATATGAACCTAAAGGTATGCAACTCTATGAAATATTATTAAATGATCCTTAAGGTATGCCACACATTGAAAATTTGGATTCATTGTTATCTGCATTACCGTTACACTTCTTCAATTAAATTAAAAAAAATGTATTTCGTAACTTGTATAGTAATGGATTATTGGACTATTCTGAAATGTTCGAACAGATTGCTTGTGATTAATTGTGTTAATAAAATTAATCAACTTTTTTTTCGATCCATAGAAAAAGAAACTCAAAAATACTAAAAGAAATACTTGTTTTTTTCTTTTTCATAAAACAAAAAGGATTCATATTTGGTATTCACATTGGACTCAATTCTAAGATGAAGTACGGAAACGTCAAAAAAGGGTGAATTAAGGGAATGTTAACACCGCCATATTATTTTTAAATGTCACCGCAAAGTCGAATTTTGGAGCTGGTTGTTGATCCCAAATCGTGGGAGGAATGCTTGGAAAATTTTTATTTTACAATAAAATGGCATATTCAAATAACAAAGTATAGCACTCGTTTAGACCCATTTGAGACGAAAATTGTGTAGGTAAGAATTTATAGTGCATACCAAAGTTTTTGGGCCATATACTATACTTTCCCTGCGCAAGATATAGACTTATTTCCATACCACAATAAATAGGACTAATTGAGACCTTTCATATAATTTAGAAGGGGTTCTGGATTAAAAATATAAATTTAGGTATTGCCAGAGAATCTGATATACAAAATCTGCTAAATGAAAATGTTTACCAATTCGGAGTATTGTAGTTCTTTTATTTCAAGAGGTTTTATTTCATATATTTTAAATATTTTTGCATATGTTCAAAATATTCTATAACGGCATCAATCGTTTTGATGAAGGCATTGCATGCTACACGAATGTGATCCTTTGTAATTCGTGACCATTCCCGAAAAAGTGCTGACTTCAATGTTTTCAATAAAAAATTTTTTTCACGCTGAAATACTGGCTGAACAGAATGGTGACGCAGACGGAAACGGAGACGGAGCCGGAATAGCTGTCAAAATATTGAATACACGCAAATTCAATGTTGCGAACACAACGGAACGTAGACGCATACGGAGACGCAGACGCAGACGGAAGAGTTCACCAACTTTTAACTTTTGACGTACGGCACTTTTGACGTTTCAATTTGTATGAAGAAAAAAAACAACTTTTTGGGTCGGAAAAAAATATTGTGGTTATTTGTATCGCGAAAAAAATTATTTATTAAAAGGAAAATTAGAGGAAACAAAAAATGTGAATTCTGAGCTTGTACACAATAATATTCTTTTGTTTTTCTTCAAAATACTTTCAAAGCTGTACAGCTCCATTGTGGACATGTAAAAAAAAATAACGTACGACACTTTTTGACAGCTCTTCCAGTTCCGTCTGCGTCTTTAGTTCCGTCATTCTATTCTGTTCAGCCAGATAATGTAAAAAAGTCCTGTGGATGCAAGTCCAGCGAGAATGGAGGCCACTGCTGCAAAGAAATCAACTGGAGATGGAGGTGCTTGTTGTAAGTCCGTAAGGTTTTGTAAATTAAAGTTAGACTTGTTTTGTCAGACAAGTTAATTATATCTTTAGACAAGGATATGCCTGCCAATAACATTCTTTTGAGTTCAGTTCCGTTTATTTCGATGTATGCTTGTCAGTATGGGTAGGTGTGACCCTCAGGCCCAACACCAACTTACTAAAAGCCCCCAGCCCATGGCCACGAGCTAAAGCTAGGATTTGGGGTTAAAAGCCCCCTTTTGAGTTTTACGCGAATATTTTGAAAACCAGGCTTATAAGCGGGAAAGTCTGCACTACAAAATTAAAATATAGGTAAATTAAATTTCGTACAAAAAATGTTTTATTCGTATTTTCGGTACGAGCTACACTAAGAGAGGTGAGGGGTAGAGGAATTTCAAGAAATCTAAAAATCCTTTAACTTACAAAATTAAGGGTTTATTGATCAATTTTACCCAGAAATACCCAAAAAAAGAAGGTATATTTATTCATAATTAATTCATTGATGAGTTAGCGGAGAGAGTAGAGTTTTAAAGCAGATGGTGAGGGTTAGAATTTCCTAATTTTATTTACTGGGTGTTTCAGAGTTACTGACCATTATATTTAAGGCGTTTTTCTTTTTTAGTTCAGAGCTGAGTCCGAATTATCAAACACAGATGTTGTTTCTTTTTTAATTCAGAGCGCTCAGCTCAGAGCTCGGAACTTGTGTTTCTTTTTTCGTTCAGAGCTAGCTCGGAGCGTGCTCCATGAGCTCAGAATTAAATAATCGAGCAAACGGAGTAAAAAGCTGAGCGCAGCCAACTTCATAATAGTTTTCTTGCAATTTGACAGATATGACAATTCAGTGCTCATGTGTGTTTCATAATTAAATCGGGGTGCTCTGAGCACACTCTTCACAAAACAAAGGAATTCACTTTAGTTAATACAATATTAAAGGTTTTTGAAAATCCATAACAGTGTTGCCAGATGAAAAGCAAAATTTCCCCCCAGAAAAATTTAAAAACCCCCAAATTACCACATTTTAACAAAAAAAAAACCCTAAGTTTTTTTTTTTCAACTTTTTCTTTCAATTTTGTATTCACAGCTCATACATGTACTACACATGTATGTACCTACAAGTACTTTGGTATTCAAATAGCATTTAATTATGAGCAGTAATTATTGGATATTCTTTGATAGTATATTCAATTTCAGAGGAAAATTAAGGTATTGAAATAATTTAACATTAAAATTAATCCCCCCAGATTTCCCCTAAACGATGAAAAAAACCCTAAATCTGGAGGGAAAACCCCCAAACTGGCAACCCTGATCCATAATGACTTATTTTTTTATATTTGTTGCTTTTTCGTTACTCAAAAATGTATGATCCGGGCAGTTAATTTTGTGCGAAAAAAGAGCGGAGACCTCTCCAATTAATCGGATAGAATTAAGAACATGAAAAGCGTTGTGTCATTTTTGTATGAGATTTTTCGATTCGCATTAGCCGCATAATAGGCTTTAGCCTATAACAGCAAATATTTACGACTTATCGGATCCGTTTGCATATAATTTCGTTCGAGATTGTGATGATATTAAAGATTACTATCAAATAAACTGTTCGATAAATTAGATAAACCTAGGTACACCACGCGTAGGTCTAGGCATGCATAATTCCAACATTTGTATTCCGATCTTGCTCGCATCACACACAAATTTAAGTACACACTTTTGATTAGAATGATAAAACACGCACGCGCATTGAATTATTTGGTTTTGATGGGACACTGACCTTTGTATCATAAAATAAAAAATAAATAAATAAATTTAGTGGCGTAATGGTTTGCCGAGAATTAGAACCTAGTGACATAGAATAATTAAAAATCCCCATGCGTCTGTCTCCTTGTCATCTGCAGGAATAGAAAAGACCTAAAAAATGCGAACGACCCAGGTAAAATGCGTTTTTCATGAAAAGAAATACTTTTTTCTCATATAGGTTGAATTGATCATTTATGATGGCTTAAATAATTCTTAAGTTTTGATTAAAACGCTATTACTCAAGCACCCTTATTTTGCCTTATTTTGATGTGGTGTCTTAAAACAAGCTTGTTTTATGATTAATCCCAAACTAGTGTTTATAATAAACATATATTATCTGCATTGTCACGATAGTTAATTCATTTAAACATAATATAAATCGGCAAGGCTTTGTGCTTTTAACTTTGATCGGCTAAGCATTCGACAGTATTTTCATTTCATCAAGTATTACAGCTTATAAAGAATCAGATGCGAAATATTCTTAATGTCTTGAAGGAAAAATATTTGTATTCACAATAATATTTGATGCTTATCTATTTGCGTTTGCGTGCACTTAAAATCGTGTTTTTCTTCAGATTAAAAGCAATTAAATTTTATGTTTGTTCATCGTATCTTAACTTGTACTCAACTATTCACGATTTATGACTAATTAAATGTCTAAATCTACTCTTTTCCTTATGTGATGATTGGTGACCGATTTATTAGCATTTAATCTCTTCAATTGTTTGCTCTGAAAATATTTTTAAATATTTTTCAAGAGAATGTGAATTTGTTGTTACTTTATTCCCTAAAAGAGTATAAGTACATACATAATATGTAAACAAAGAATTTAAATTTAAATTTGGTGGCACAAACAGCTCATGAAGAACCAGGGCCTAGCGACTTACAACTCTCAACCATTCCTGTGTGCGTGTCTGCAGGAATGGAGGGGACCTACAGTTTATTGCTGAATCCGAAGCGGCTGGTATTCCGTTCCGTTTAAGAAAATCAATAATTAATACATTTTTTTTAATTTAGGAAATCCAAAGACTGGATGGTACTTTTTAATTTGTGACTCAAATTGGTCATCAAGAAACTCTTTAAATGCGAAAGGTTTTTGTGTATCTCTTTTGTTTTTCTGGATAGTTTTAAGAATTGTGATTTTTCAAACATAAGGTCAAATCCATGGGATGGATACTAAAAAATTATAAATGGTTAGGTTGAGTCAAATAAAATTAAACTGGCGAAAAATGTTCCAAAAGAAGGAAGACATTGATCAATGTGACAGGGTTCAGTTATCACTTGCTAAAGTGTTGCATGTTCCTTGATATTTCAAGGTTTCTCAAAAACTGAAAAAGATTTTTACATTTGGTTTTCAGTATTTGACAAAGAATTGAAAAAGGCATTGAGTATTTGCATAAAAAGTGGAACATAATTACACAAAACTTTAAAAAAAAAATGGAAAAAAATTCACAATTAGATTAAGTACGTCTTCGAACGATCCCAGGAATTATCTAAAATATAAACCATGAATTAGGGAATTTGGCGTTTTAAAGTCTTAAATTAGCAATTGTCCCAATAGATTTCCTAGGTCCAGATATATTACCGCCTTGAATATAAAAAGAAACTGATACAGTGCTACTTCTGAAACAATTGGATATTTTAAATATACTTATTGAAAATAATTCAAAACAAAAATTGAAAATTGTAAAAATACTTAAAGTGTTGAGATGAAGAAGGGGGCAAGCGACAAAAAATGTAAAGATCTTTGGTTTTCAAGTGAGCTTGACAAAAAATAGTTTAAAGTAAATAAATTCAACACAGATAGACCGAGAGCTGGCGACGGATTTTCTGCGTGAAAGGAAACCAAACGGTATTAATGTTACAACTAGTCCTAGGGAAGGTGATAACGAATACGAAAGTCTGTCTGCACGTAGTGGCCGCGTTTCCGCGAAAAAGTGCATCAAAAGTACAACTTTTCTGAAAATAGAAATAGTGAGGGAAACCACTTAAAATGCATCGCATCCCGACGCCACGGACTCGCTGATTACAAAAATGGTTTCGACAGACGTGTAGGTGGCCGCAAAACCCTTGACAGACGCCGCCGAAAATGCGTTTTTTTTGGCGTTTTTTACTTTTTGGGAAACCACTTAAAATTGGTGTCATTCGAAAGATCTCGACTCCCTGAGTGCGAATATGCAAATGACAGACGGCCAGGTGGCCGCAAAACCCGCGACAGACGTCGCTGAAAATGCGTTTTTTTGGCGCTTTTTTACTTTTTGGGAAACCACTTAAAATTGGTGTCATTGGAAAGCTCTCGACTTCCCGAGTGCGAATATGCCCATGACAGACGTGTAGGTGGCCGCAAACTCGCGACAGACACGATTAAAATCGCGGCTTTTTTTATGAAATTCTAGATAACTCATGTTACACACCTAAATACATCGCAATCTGAGGCTCTTGACTGCCAAGAGTATAAATATGTGAAAACAACCAACTTTCAGCTTTATCCAACAGCTGGAAAGCGCGATAAAAATCGCTGATTTTTTCAGTGTACGACTATTTAATGGGCTTTTGCGGGAAACCACTTAAAATGTATCTTAATTGAAAGGTCCTGACCTCAACAAAATTAAAATTTAAACGACAGACGCGTAAGTGGTGATAAACGGATGGTAGCCGCTAAATAAGTCGCGGCCGTTATTTATTGTTTTTAAATTGGTTTTTAGTGGTTATCTCTTCAAAAGTTACTCAAGTTAAAGGTTTTAACTCCCTTAAGAAGAAAATGTAGGTGACAGACGTTTTGAGTTATATGGACATGTTGAAAACCGCCATGAAATTCGCGAATGTAATTATTATTTTATTGGTTGGATTTTGGCGGTAACCTCCCCAAAAGGATGTCTATTCAAAGGTTTTAACTCCCTGACCAAGAAAATTTTACTGACAGACGTTTTGAGTTACACGAAGCTGCCGAAAACCGCGATAAAAGTCGCGCATGTTGTTATTATTTTATCAATTGGATTTTTAGTGGTAACCTATTCATATGTATGCCAATTTAAAGGTTTTACCTCCCTCGCTTGAAAAATTTTACTCACAGACGTTTTGAGTTACACCAAACTATCTAAGTCCGCGAAATACATCGCGTTTGTTATTATTGTATTTTTTTAATTCAATTTTGATGGTCACTGATTGAAATGTACCTCAATTAAAAGGTACTTACTCCCTGAAATATAAAACGTAGTCACAGACGTTTTGAACTACACCAAACTGTTGAAAACGCCATCGCCAATGAAAAAAAATTAAGCTTATTATTTTATATGTTTGATTTTCCAGATAATTAGAAGCATAACTATGTATGAACATACATACAAATTTTAAATAATCACTCCTTTACATATTCAATACTAATTGCATTTGTTTGAGGTACATTTCAATCAGTGACCATCAAAATTGAATTAAAAAAATACAATAATAACAAACGCGATGTATTTCGCGGACTTAGATAGTTTGGTGTAACTCAAAACGTCTGTGAGTAAAATTTTTCAAGCGAGGGAGGTAAAACCTTTAAATTGGCATACATATGAATAGGTTACCACTAAAAATCCAATTGATAAAATAATAACAACATGCGCGACTTTTATCGCGGTTTTCGGCAGCTTCGTGTAACTCAAAACGTCTGTCAGTAAAATTTTCTTGGTCAGGGAGTTAAAACCTTTGAATAGACATCCTTTTGGGGAGGTTACCGCCAAAATCCAACCAATAAAATAATAATTACATTCGCGAATTTCATGGCGGTTTTCAACATGTCCATATAACTCAAAACGTCTGTCACCTACATTTTCTTCTTAAGGGAGTTAAAACCTTTAACTTGAGTAACTTTTGAAGAGATAACCACTAAAAACCAATTTAAAAACAATAAATAACGGCCGCGACTTATTTAGCGGCTACCATCCGTTTATCACCACTTACGCGTCTGTCGTTTAAATTTTAATTTTGTTGAGGTCAGGACCTTTCAATTAAGATACATTTTAAGTGGTTTCCCGCAAAAGCCCATTAAATAGTCGTACACTGAAAAAATCAGCGATTTTTATCGCGCTTTCCAGCTGTTGGATAAAGCTGAAAGTTGGTTGTTTTCACATATTTATACTCTTGGCAGTCAAGAGCCTCAGATTGCGATGTATTTAGGTGTGTAACATGAGTTATCTAGAATTTCATAAAAAAAGCCGCGATTTTAATCGTGTCTGTCGCGAGTTTGCGGCCACCTACACGTCTGTCATGGGCATATTCGCACTCGGGAAGTCGAGAGCTTTCCAATGACACCAATTTTAAGTGGTTTCCCAAAAAGTAAAAAAGCGCCAAAAAAACGCATTTTCAGCGACGTCTGTCGCGGGTTTTGCGGCCACCTGGCCGTCTGTCATTTGCATATTCGCACTCAGGGAGTCGAGATCTTTCGAATGACACCAATTTTAAGTGGTTTCCCAAAAAGTAAAAAACGCCAAAAAAAACGCATTTTCGGCGGCGTCTGTCAAGGGTTTTGCGGCCACCTACACGTCTGTCGAAACCATTTTTGTAATCAGCGAGTCCGTGGCGTCGGGATGCGATGCATTTTAAGTGGTTTCCCTCACTATTTCTATTTTCAGAAAAGTTGTACTTTTGATGCACTTTTTCGCGGAAACGCGGCCACTACGTGCAGACAGACTTTCGTATTCGTTATCACCTTCCCTAGGACTAGTTGTAACATTAATACCGTTTGGTTTCCTTTCACGCAGAAAATCCGTCGCCAGCTCTTAGACTAAGAAGTTCTATTAAAAAGACTTTGAACTCAAAGGCATTCTTCAAATGCCACTTAGCCCTTTCTTCAAATGCCACTTAACCCATTCTTCACCTGAACGGGCTCCAAATAGGCTCCATGACACAATTGCGAGTACCTTTTACGAATGGAAGGGGGGGGGGGCGATGTCAAAATGTGTGCCAAGTAAAGTGCATATAAGCGCATAAAAGTCAGCCAAGAACTAGGAGACCACCTTTCGCAAAGATTGAGCGCGATCAGCAGCACAGAACCCACCGCAATTGAAAATCATTGGTGTACATACCCAGCGCTGAAAACGTAATTGGTCGGTCACAGCGAAGAAATAGTGCTTGGATTTGACGAAGAAAATTGAAGAAGGATCGAAGAAAGAAAAAAATTGAAAGCTCGCATCGCAGCTACCCCCCGGCAGCAGGGATAAGTGAGCTAAGAGTCTACATATCGCATGAAGATTAGAGAATTTCACCGTAGAATTATATCAACGTATTGTCTGCAGAAGCGGAAGAGACTGCAAGAAGGTGGACAGAATCACCGGCTACAGAATTACAAAAATGCTTACAAGTGTCCACAGCTCTAAACAACACTTGGTAAAGGACACAAACCGATCTTTGCTAGTTTGAAATGAGTACTAGGCGGAATGAGCATTGGTGAACCCAATGTAAAATGAACAGTCTGAAGTAACGATTGCCCGAATTCACACAGCACACCCTAGTAGAGAAGAAATCATTACCACTATCAAAGCACTGAAGAAAAACAATAGGGTTGGACGGCATTTCCGCAGAGATTTTACGAGCAGTGTGCTTCACCCACTTATTTAGCAGGCCTGGGAAACAGAGTGAAAAAAGGAATAATTGCCAAGATCCCAAGATCCTTTGCTAAGGAGGGGCATCCCAGATAAATTAATTGCTATTATCAAGGCTGCATGAAGGTTGTCATAGGAGTTTAAAATTCAAAGTGGGATTAGGCATGTCAGTATACTGTCACCAATACTATTTTTTTTGGTGATAAGTGATGTACTGCATGTAGCTTAGTTGACCGGAAATGGAAGAATTCAGAGGATTGTGGAAACGTCTGGCCTACCCGGACGATTTATGTAACTACATATCTCGCATAGAAAAAAAGCTGAAACATTGGGGCGAAAAAGCAACACGCTAAAACCAAAAAGTATCAGCCTTGAAACTTTTTCATCTATCCAAGAGGATATTTCTGGATAACCGGTAAAGATGGTAGAGAATTTTCAATATCTAATATCTCAGGAGTACTTGTATTGTCACTATTGATTGCGGAACCAAACTAGCTATAAGCAGTCGAGTACAGAAAACAAAGAAACAACTCTAAAAAGTAATAGCCCGTGGCGTAATGGTTAGTTCGTTAGACTGTCATGCCAGATTCCCAGCAAATCCTCCAAGAGTATCTCTTGTCATAGAAAATTGCCACTTACCTTAGCCATTCGGATTCGGCAATAAACTGTAGCTCCCCTCCATTCCTACAGACACACACACAGGAATGGTTGAGATTTGTGCATCCGATGCAGCAATTGGAAAGTAACACCCACTGTCACAAGAAAGGTGAAAACGGTCATCAATAGATGTCTGGCCGAACCTTTCATGCGAGAACGGGTCTGGACTCAGGAACACATTATTTTACAAAGACGTAAGTTATAGTGGATTGGGCATCCATACGTTTCGAAAAGATAACAAGTGCATTGCGAGCGATGCAATGGAACCCGTTCACACAGACTGGCAGACTAGGGGTTCGACCTAAAAGTAGGTACTTGGCGAAGAAAGTTTGAGGAGGAATTATCAAAACTGGGGAAGATCTGAAGAGAGCTGATCCCATACCTAAGGGGAAACACATGAAATAGGTCCGATTACATTTGTAAGTAAATGTATTAAAGTTTGGAATGAAATTTAATTCTTCGATCAAAACAATAATTATAATAATTATAAGCTTTCTTCTTATGATCACTTACTTTGCTAAAAATTGAAGACTACGTTTTCTGTAATTTTGTACATCTAAATAATCAATTTCCAGTAATAATTTTCAATGATAGCTATCATGACCGCTTTATAGTAAAAATAACAATCTGTCCTTCAAAAATATTTTTTTCCAAACAGTTTTGAACTGATAAACCAGTCTTTGTCTTCATTAAAAGAGAATATATAACGAACCTTACCTTATTATACAATAATTTGTATTGATTTTTTCTTATCAATCAAATTATTATCGAGCAAAGTAAATTTCCCAAGTCCATCCAGATAAATTTGCGTTAGGTATCACAATGCAAACAAAAGAGATCGGCTATAATCAAAATCAGACTTTAAGCATTCAAATAGATGTAGAGTATCTACAAGGGGATAAGAATTTTCAACCTCTATATAAAGTAGCCAGCAATAAGCTTTTGAGACTTCAGTCTTAATATTTGTTTATACTCATTCGGACGGTACAAAAATCGGAGAGAAATTACGCTAAGGCAAATCGAAAGAACAAACAAAAAGAGCTATCAAAAAAAAAATATTAAAATCCAAAAAAAAAAAACTGCTGTGCGTAGCACTTATTGACTATCTTCTTCGTTCAACAAAGTGTATCTGTATCTATAAAATAAGCGATTAAATTTTTCGGATTTCATGTCTTTTTGCAAGACATTCAAATTTTTAAAATATCTCAAGCATATAATGTCGGAAGTTTAGCCAAAAAATTAAATACAAGTAATCCGCCAAAAATACACAAATCAATTACATTAGTTTTGAAACACACCCATAATCAGCATTTGAATTTAATTAGTTATGAATGATAGTGATTTTAGTGTGGTAATTTATAAATTAAATTTGAAATTGAAAAAAGTGCAAACTTATGGTTTATTCAAAAGACCAACGAAAAGAAAACAATTTTTAAAACGAAACCATTATATCAATACATAAGTGTGTGAAAATCGTATGTGATTGTGTTAGTTATAAACTAAATATTATTTTACCATTTCAAATTTCGAAGAAATCCAAGGCCTTATTGATTTATTATCGCCTAAAAGGATCACAAAACATACACACTTGTACTTTGAGCTTGCAGAAGGTTGGTTATAATCTTGATTTTGTTTACTTTAATGTTAAATTTTATATAAAGTCCAAGGTTTGAATGAAACAACAAAAACATAAGTGGGCTACCACTAACTTTTAAGGCTCGCGGTTATGGATAGTTCTTGGGCTGCCAGGATGAACATTAGTCTACTTAAGGATTAGTCTATTGATCGCATTTAGGAGGCGACTTGCACAGAAGTTTTTTTGACAGCAGTAACTCCTGATTTATAAATAATTAGAGCTATCTGACTTATATTTGAATCAAATCATGTTGTAGCCAAATATTTTTTCTCTATTTAAGTTCTCTAGATAAATATTTTAACTCTGAATAGCTCCCACGTCAAATTTTAGAATTTCTTACGAGAAAGCAAGTAAAAGCGTTAGAGTTTGTTTATTTTTCAACGTGTTTTGTGTTTGTTGTGTTGGTGATTCTGAAATAATATACTTATCCGGTTGTTATTTATTTGTCGTTCGTGCAATTAAAAACGAGAAGTTTTTATTTATTTATTTAAACTTAGTTTTATGTATTTATTCGTTCGTTTTGTGCAAGTGGCTCTTAGTCACATAAACTTTTTCTTAAAATTTTAGTGGCTTATGTTCGGTTTCACAAATATTTAATAGGCTTTTAAATTTTAAAATGGAGAAAAAAAAGTAATTTTAAGATTTAAAAGCCTGTTAAGTAGTGAAAAAGGCTTTATGAAATCGGCTTTTAGATTCTTGAAGATGTTATATAGAGTTTCACCTAATTCGTGCACTATATTTTGAGGGATAGTTCCTGGAATCATTCTTACTTCCTGAATAGAATGCTGGAACTGGAGCCGCAGACGGAACTAGAAGAGCTGTCAAAAAGTGTCGTACGTTATTTTTTTTACGTGCCCACAATGCAGCTTTACAGCTTTGAAAGTATTTTGAAGAAAAACAAAAGAATATTCTAGTGTACAAGCTCAGAATTCACATTTTTTGTTTCCAATAATTTTCCTTTTAATAAATAATTTTTTTCGCGATACAAATAACCACAATATTTTTTTCCCACCCAAAAAGTTGTTTTTTTTTTCTTCATACAAATTGAAACGTCAAAAGTGTCGTACGTGAAAAGTTATAAGTTGGTGCACTCTTGCGGCTACGTTCCGTTGTGTTCGCAACATTGAATTTGCGTGTATCCAATATTTTGACAGCTATTTCAGCTCCGGCTCCAGTTCCGTCTCCGTCACCATTCTGTTCAGCCAGTTAGACAAACATTTCATGGGTGAAAAATTCTATTCCCCATTTCCCCTGAGGGTAAGCTAATATTCCATTATTTTATTTTTAATTGCTTTATAGGAAAAGTATTGGTTTTGTGTAAAAAAATGTTTTGGGTTGTAACCAGAATTGACAGAATAATGATGGAGAAGTCCGATAAACTGGGTTTGGCCATACCGTCTGTGCGTGCGTCGCGTCTTCTGTGCGTCCCTGCGTCCCCTGTAAATTGAGCTAGACCCTTTACGGATGAGCCAATTTGCTTCAAATTAGGTACTGATGAGACGATTCTTTAGTGGGGGAAATTCGAATTTTCGATTTAGATCAACTACAACATACAAATACTTCTGTATATACAAATATTTCTTTTTTTTTTAAAGATTTTCTCAAAATCGGACCAAGCGATTTTAATTAAACTTAGTACCTGTAATAACCAAAATAGTTTTAAGAAAACTGCATT
The DNA here is from genome assembly GCA_947049315.1 of Epistrophella euchroma. Taxonomy (NCBI): domain Eukaryota; kingdom Metazoa; phylum Arthropoda; class Insecta; order Diptera; family Syrphidae; genus Epistrophella; species Epistrophella euchroma. Next base: position 43,947,175 of record OX346248.1, read on the forward strand.
TCAGATTTTTGCCAAAAAATCACATTGAGGAAATAGGATTTTGATGTTTTTTTTTTTGAAAAAATTGCCTTATTTTCGAGTTATTCACGTAAACACGTAAAAATTGGCAAAGAATAATTGAATCGGTGGCGGCGAGTGAAAGAAAATTCCGAAATATATAGCAACAGTATAGGTACATTCAAGAGTCGAATTCATACAAAACAAGGCTACTATAATCGATGATTGAGTGGAAGAACAATACATATCCGGTACTTATATTTTTTTCTTTCACTCAATCGGTGCAATCTTCTTACAAACATTTTTTACAAAAATATTATAGATTTTAAAAAACTTGTGACCTCGTTTATTTAGAAAGACACAAGCAAACTAGTTGACCACAAGTATTCATTACAAACAGTTAGAATATAGCAGTGAATCTCATGGTTATATTACAGTAACCGATTTCATTGGAGGCACATGGTTTTCAATTATCTAAGCCAAAAGTAAATTTGCAATTTCGAACCGACAGATCTTATCAAGAACCAGTTAATATAATGAAAAAAAAATTGCACACATTTAAGAGAATAATGCAATATTTGTATATATCTGGCGAAACCTTGAAGTTTCACAGCTATTACAATATCGCAAAAAACAACACAAACAAAAATGATGCTCCAGGATAATAAATGCATTAATTGTAATTTTAAATTAATTATTATTTATTCAGGAATTTTAACTCACCTATTTCTACGAATTAAGCCTTAAACAAAATCGGTGATTTAAAATTCCTGAACCACGGATTAGAGCCCTCGATTTCAAGTGTGTATTTAACTGCACGTGTATTCATGTACACCTGTAGAAAATTTACACGTGTAGGCGTGTAGTTTCTAAATATACGTGTAATTATAATTCTTTTTTTTTAAACCGATCGGGGTGTCATGCATTTCATCAACGTCTTTTTCTTTTGATATTTCTTTTCCGAATATAACCTTGTTTAAAATTCTCTCTTAAAAACCCTGGGGAACTAGATAATTTCAATTCCCTCACGTATTTTTAGACAAAAAAAGTTATTGTTATTTCAGATATTACAAGTCCACAAATTCATGGTGAATAGTTGCATTATAAGTCCAAAACTGCTTTCGCAAATTCTATAAAGTTACTTTTTATAAATATTCAAAAAGTTATTCTTTGTGAAAAATTCATATTTCGTTTCCATTTGTGTAAAATAATTTAAAATAAAATTGAATAATTTTTTTTTTTCAAAACCATTAAATATTTCAAAAGGATTTAATCAGAGCCTGAGTAAAATGGGAATCTGTTTACTATAAAAAAGCAGAAATAATAAACTATACAAATATTCTACTTCTGTTTTGATTGTCTTTTAATTTTTATCTTTCTTTCTTTACTATCAATTTCATACGGGTATGGGGCACAGCCCCCCTAAGCCCCTACGGTGCTACGGTGCTGAGCATACATATGTTTCATATATGTAGCTACGTTATAGTTGTTAACAAAAAAAGCAAGTTGTTGCGATCCAGTCAGGCGCTTTTGGTCAACACCTAATGCTATTTCTTTCACACAGAAAAACAGTACCTAAACTTGACTTATAAAAGTATGTGAATCTAACCAAATCAAGGAATTATTCAAAAACAAAACTTTTCCTAAAGAAAAAATCAAATAAAACGAAAAAGTCTGCTACGAAATTTAATATCTGGTGTCCGAACCCTGTTGCCGACACACGGGTGTTATTTGATTAACCAAAATGATAACAGTATCTTATATTCGTCACCGAAATGACAAAAATACAAATATTATTCGCATAAAGATAACGAATAGGCTGCTTTATTAACAGATTATCTTAATCTACAAATGTATATTTGCATCTTTAACATAGATAAGTGACAATAAACGATTAACAAGCCTGCTCAACCGGAACATGAGAAATTTCACACGATTTATAATGATGCTAAAGGGCCCTACACACGATCAATATTCATTGACAATAATTTTTGTGGATTTTTTTTGCCCATGAAAATTGATGAAAGATTGCGACCACACGTAAGCACGTAAAGCACCACTTTTGCCGATTTTATGAAGCGAAAGGGGAAAAAAATTGACAAGCCAAAAAAAAAGGGGAAAAATAAATGTTCTGATGTTCTTTCTAGGGATTAGACTTTTTTGGTCGTATTTGAAAACACTGTCTAACTTTAGACAGACGTCCAAGTTTTGAAAAAAAAAATGTTTCTTATTGTTGCTAACGCGACCTAACTTTTTATCTTAGTCTGGAAAATGTAAAACTTAAAAAATTTATTTATTTTTTAAATCAAATAAACCATATTTCCGAATGTTTCGAAATGCTTACACATTGTTTAAACGTTCAAAAATCTAATAAATACGACCATAAGGTTTTAATAATGCACGACCATGCAAGATGCAACACCTCACTTATAATGAATGTAAGTATCTGAATGCACTCATTCTTTTGGCTACGTAAGACATAATTGGAAACATGAAATTTCTTACAGTTTTTCAAAAATTTTAAATTTTGTATATACAAAAACTCAACTGTGGGAACTTGGCAAAAATTGCATGCTTCGAAACAGATATATTATCGGAGTTTTAGACACCTTGAAAATACTTTTAAAATTTTATGTCCATGCTAGCCAAGGGTGATTATGTCGTGTGCAAATTAAATCAAAATTCCGCAAATTTTTTTCCGAATATTAATTTTTTTTGAGGTGAATCAGTACGTACATAGACGCGTTAAAATTTAATCCAAATTTTAATCCGACACGGACTTCCTTTACCATTTTCTTTTTTTTTTTCGCATGAAATTACAACTATAAAAAAGAAAACAAATGCATTCAACCTTATTTTGAACAGTTCTAGTGAAAAGTAGAAAGCCGAAATAGATTTTTAGAAAAAGGTTTTAAACATTAAAATTTCGTGATAAAACAGAAATGTTTCAAAACAGGAAAAACTTGCTCTTAATTTTATGTCGTTCTTATAGCAGAAGAAACTAAGGAACAGAATGATTAAATTCATAAAATATTTGTTTTTTTTTTTTTTTTGATGTTCAATCCGTTATGTAATGTAATAGACACACTATTTTATAAGTTAGGTACACCTACATATGTACAAAATTGCTAGATAAGATAAATTCTAAAAAAAAAAAATATTTTAAATGTTTTTTTCAAAAAATTATACGTAATTTACAGTGGAAAAAAAAAATAGGAAAAAATAAAACATTTCTGTGTAAAAAAAAGGGGGGGAAATGTTTTGGGGATCTGGAAACTCTGCCTACGGGATCTATTTGTTTATTGTTTTAGTAGTTGAGGATACAAGATTAAAGTTATTGACAATAGATTCAATGGATTTGAAATCGTTCTTACAAAAATCATGCAAGTGGGGGCTCTATTTCCAATATTTTGTTCTAATAAAATAAAATAAAATAAAATAAAATAAAATAAAATAAAATAAAATAAAATAAAATAAAATAAAATAAAATAAAATAAAATAAAAAAATAAAATAAAAATATTTTAGAAAAAATTAGTTATTTTAGAGCGATCAAAGGTTCTGAAAAAGCTCGCTTTATTTAAAAATCTATATTTAATTTAATTTTAATTTAATTTTTGGTACTCGTGAATAATAGCTGTGTGTATAGTATATCTAATACGTGGTGGTAGCAAACTCTAGGGATTCTTGTTTTGTTCAACCTATTAGTTATTTTTAAATATGCACTTAATACACATCAATGTCTCCACCACAGCGCAAGATCTCCGGGGCACGTGCCCCGGTTTGCCTCCCCATAAATCCGGCGCTGCTCCACCGATATGACGGTATTTATTATTTAACCTGCATATTTGTATTATTGACCACCTCAAAACCTTGAACTTTTATCATTTCCCCTTAAAACACGTAGAAATTTGATAAAACTTATTGTGTGCAATGACTTAAACAAAAATATCTATTTAAGTTAATAAAAGTCAGTTTATGAATATTTTGTCTATATAAACATAAACAAACAGCACGCCCCACATACTCGAACATATTTTTTATACATATTTATGAATATTTATTAGAATTTTTGAAATATATAAGAACACATGTTAATGTAACATTTTGGCGCCAAAGAATGTAATTATAACATTAAAAAAGCATACGCGCTTACAACTTAAATGCTGAGCTAGGTACTTAACCTACACCTACATTAGCTATGAGCAAATGTCTGCCATCCAGTTGTGCGTTTTATTTTTTAATATTTATTTTTGTTGGTCTCCTTATATTATTAAAAAATTCATTGGAAAACATATCTACTGCAACCTGTACCGCAAGTTTATTACTCTGTATCTATGAATAAAGTCTGAAAAAAAAAATTGATCATTTTTAGACATCTGCTTTGCGAAAACATACGAGATATACTCATAACTCGTCGCTTCGTAAGAGGTTTATCTTTTCTATTAATAAAATTATAGTATACATATGTATATCAGTAGTCAGTACTATGTTTCTTTTTTGTCAATCTTTTTCAAGCAAAGTCTCAAAGGGGAAAATTTTCCAAATTTTTATAATGAAAGATTCTTCTACGAAAAAAAAAAAAAACTCTTTGTATAGGTAGGTATACGAGTACGAGTATATTTCTTCGCACTAGGCAAGTCTAAAAAAGCAAGAGTTCTTATTTCAGGTTAATGGATATTAATATTACCTTTTTCGGTTTCTATTAGCAGACACATCGTTTAAGGTATAAAACAAAAAATCGAAACAAATACCTACGCACATAAGATTTTTATCCCAAAAAAATGTACTAAATGTGTACTAACCTGAGGAAAAAAATTATTCTCCACCACTTATTTTTTTTCCCATAGAACAATGTTAGTGACAGTTCAAAAAAATTCAGAGTTTGCAGAATCACCAATTTTTTCTTTGTTAACATGAAACAACTGTAGGTGTAATTATATTTTTATATAAAAATAAAATAAATCAAAAATGGAATAGTTTAGTTTTTGTTTTATTTATAATCTGCATAAACAAGTAATTCGCCTAAGATTTGACAAAATGCTAGAGTGTGTAGGTTGGGTTAAAATAAGAAAAGATCTTAAAAGGGAGGTAACTGCTTCCAACATTTTAAATTAAAAAAACTGTAAAAAAATAACGCCATAGTACTCATATATATGTATGTGTACTTACAATTTACACTAGTCAAAAAAATTAAGGGAACAAGAATTTTTTCCGTTTTTTTTTTTAGTGTTTTTATGAAGAGCTGTATCTCTGTGTAAAGTGGACGTATTTGGGTGAAACAAAAAGCATTCTGAAGCCTAATGTTTTTTGTGTTGAAATATTTTAGCAAATAATTTTTTGAGGTACCGTTATATGCGCAATAGAAAATAACACGAGCCAAAATTTTTTTTTTTGATGAGTGTCATTTTCTTGGAATTTTTTTTTTAGCCAATTAAATTTATTGGTTCAATAATTAAAACCTTAATGAACAAATCGTATACATAACCAATAACGTTAAAAATAAAACGCATGACTGGATCGCACAAACTTGCTCTTGTAGTTAAAGTTTCTTTGAATTTTAAAGATTAAGGGTTTGTTTCACAATGTCTGATTAAAGTTCCAATTAAGCTACATGGAACTTATTCGTCACTTAAAAACCTCATTTACGTTTCACAATATCTGAATAGGTCTAAGTGGCACTTAAAGTTCTGAATATTTTACAGGCCAGTTGAAGTGCCGATTAAAAATTTAAACTGGCACATACAATTACATCAATAGTTTGAACTAGTGACGGATATTTTTAGGCGTTAACCCAATTACTTAGATACTTACTTCACGACAAAAATTCCACCCCTTAACACTGTAAAAATGCGATTTAAAAACACACTAAAGTATTTTATAACACTCTCATATGCACATATAAACACACATTTTTCAACTGGATTTTATCAACTTGCAGCTAGGGGCCTTAACATACCATAGTAATGTTGTTTGTTACCAGCTCTCGGTCCAAAACGTTGAGTTCTGACACTTCAAAATTCACAATTTACGAATAAATTAATAATTATTTGACTGATTATTTTCAATCAGTCAAATTTTTTGGAAAACTGGAATAACTGACAACTAGCTAAGTGGCACATAAATTTATGATTGTGAAACGCAAAGTTTTTTAATGAAAGGATTTAAGTTGTGGATATTTTATGTGTCGGATAGTTATAGGGAACTTTAATCAGACATTGTGAAACAAACCCTAAGTGTATTATAAGTAAATATTTTTTTTTTATGGGAGCCTTAAGTTTAAACTAGTATTATACATTATAGAGCTCAAATTGAAAAATTATTATAAAAATCAACATAATTTGAAATAAATTTAAGTCTTCTTAAATTGCTTTGAGAGTTAAAAAAAGTACTCCATCTGATTTCGTTAACTAATCTTAGTTTTGGAGAAAAAAAAATTTAAATCGTAGGAGCGGTTTTTGTTTTAAATTAATTTTTTTTGTATATAGGGGAACCCGTGGCATAACGGGCCCTTTAAGGATTATTGTTAATAAAAACTGCAAAAATGTAAAATGAATTTTGGAATAACTTTTATTAGAAAGAAAATTTATTAAGTAATAAGCAAAAGAAAAACAGTTTGAAAAAAAAAAAAAATGATTTACGGGGCCCATTCTGCCCAAACCGGTTTTTAAATATACATTTAAAAAAATAAGTTAAAAACTTCAACTTAATGGAAAAATGAATTTATGTAGGTATATAAACTTTTTTACTTAGCTTAGGATCAAATAAGGAGAATCCAATATTCAAGTGACCAGTTTCGGAGCTCAACCTTTATTCGAAATGGAAATACAAGGCGGGCCCATTATGCCCCGGGTGTCCGTTATGCCCCAGGTTCCCCTACAATTTTGTACAAATTTTTAAGAAAAAAAACTTGGTACACAATTTTTTAGTATTTATTATTGCTGAATTAAAAATTAAATTTCGAAAAAAATCTACCCGTTTTTGAAATATCGAATTTTTTTTTCAAAAATCCAAAATTTGTTTTTTGAAAATTTTGATATGCAGTATGATTTCAACTTTTAAGAAGCTATTGTATAAATTTTTTTATTTAAATCGGTTACACACATAAAGAGATAGTTAAAAATAAAGAAAATTGTTCTATGAGAGGTACTGTTAATAATGGCTAACTGTAAATTTTGTTTTAGGCAAAATCGTAGGAGTTGTTTTCGAGAAAATTTATATTTTCTGTAAGGGTTTTTTAACATTTATATAGAAGGTGCTGTTAATTTTGACTTCAAAATATTTTAGATAATGTTAAAAAAAACGCTTGGTACTAAGTTTCATAAAAATCAAATAAGTCGTTTCGGAATATTTGGTTTTTAAAAAATAAAATTGACACTTTTCTTAAAAATAAAAAAAAAAAATTTAAAAATTTTTGTATATGTACAATATTATTTAAATTTTTCAGAAGATTCTCCATAAAAAAAATTATCAAAATCAGTTTATTCCTTTTCGAGAAAAACGAAAATAAAAAAAAAATGTTTCTATGGGAGTTACCATTTAAAACCATTTTTTGGAAATTTAATTTTCACAAGAGATCGCATATACTTAATAAAATGTATTGATTTTTTTTTAGAAAAATCTGTGGAGCCATATTTAAAAAAAATATGTAGGATTTTCATAAATGTTAAAAAAAATTATATGGCATGCCATATGGTACCGTTATTTTTGGTCCTAAAAAATAAAATGAAAAAAACTTGCCGGGGAATGTCCCAAAAACATTTTATACCACGTTTAATTAAAATCGTTCCATGGGTTTAGGCTGTAGGCGAGTCCACAGACGGACGGAATTGCGAGACCCAGTTTTTTCTTCGTCTTCCCTATCATCGTAATGTCAAGTTTGATCAAAATCTCGAGTTCAATTTTTTTTACGAATCCAAAACTTGCCATATAGTATACTAGTACCTATATATCGCAAGTAAAAAATTATAAATCTGCATTATAATATATGTATTTAAAGTGTTGTCCTTTTTTTATCTGGCAGCCCTAGGCCACACTTATACTCAGACTGCTAAACTTGGTCTTAAAAACCGCAAATCTTCGATTAATATAGAGTAAAATTTATCAATTTAAATAGATTTTAAAACTCTTATTAATGACTCATTTACATTATTGTTATTATTTTATTTTTTTCTGTAATTTTTTATTATAATTCTGTTTCATGACAAACAATTGGGATGGAATGGAAGAGTTAATGACATTTTATCATTCGTGTAAATGTCCAGGCTTAAAATCCAAATTAATTTTTACTTGCTCTATAGTGCAAGCATTAGTTTCGTGTAATAATTTTCGCGTCCGTGGCCCGTGCGTCTATTGTCTAAACGGGTGGACCGATTTGTTTCAAACTTGGTCAAGGCATTTTCATGTGATTCCCTTAAAGGAAATTCAAATTCCAGATAAAGCTCATCTAGAACGGATGCCTTGCCTTACATTCTAGAAATTTCAATCCAAAAAATATTGTGTAGTCTCGGTCCGGGTCCGATCAAATATATCATTACGATGATAGGAAAGACAAAAAAAGTGGTTCTTTCATTTTTATGAGCCATTTTCTTGATTTTTACTTTTCTTAAAAATAATTCAATAGGTTTTGATAAATTAATCTTAGGTTGCCACAAAATATTCGTGACGAAAATGCAAAAGAAAGGTAACAAAATCTCGACTTGTACCTAAGTATTTGGTTATAATTCAAAACCTTTCAAGTTTTCGTAAATAATAACCTCCTATATATAATGATATTGAATAAATTGCATGAAAATCTAGATAAAATCCACTTTTTCCACTCCAAAACTCTTAGTTTATCATTTTTAAGGTATATTCGGTAAATAACACCGAGAGGTGTCCGCTTATGGGAGACTAAACTGTATGTGAATCCGCCCCCTCACGGGCCTTTTTTTTTTATTCGTTTCGTGACTTAACCCACATGCTTAAGCTTTTGAAGCAATTGTGCCAATCACACCGTAAAGGTAGGCATAGTAAATCAATGAGAGCTTCCATGCTTTATCAAAACATATTATGTTTTTGGTTTTGCTTAAAAAATAAAATGTACTTTAAATATACATAAATGCTTCTTAATAAACAGCATCTGCTCGTAATAAAATTGTTTTGGTATGAACTTGTTTATTAATAAATTTTCTTATAAGAATATAAGAAAATAGTAAAATGTCAGAGCAGTTTTAATAAATGAGTAAAATTGGTTGTACCCCTGATATAAAAAGTGGAAAAATGTTTATTTTTAAACACCCACCCTAACAAAATGTGCTCTGACATATTAAAACCCTGTCAGATTTTTTTTTGCATATTTCTACAAACCCTCGTTATCATATTTATGGATTTTAAAATTTTGTTTTCCACTCTGTGTCTATTACTGCGATATCATTTATACCAGAGAGCAAATAGATCAACATATTTCAAGTGATTTCAATATTAATTAATGGTTACCTACTCCTCATAAGATATTTATTATGTCAATAAAATTCGCGTCTCATTATTTACAATGGAATTTAAAAAAAAAATATTTTTTTTTGTTTCTCACACTCATTTGAGCATAACACAGTGGAGCAGCTTACAGCGATTTGCGGCCAAATTTTAAAAAAAATGAAGACTTTTGCGGGAAAAAATCGTAAAATATGCTAAAAAAAAAAGCAGGCACTCAATTTTTTGATTATGATTTTTAAGCTTTCAACAATTTTATTTTAAATTGAAAAAGAAGCATCCTTATCAGTTTTTCCCGCAGGCACCTAGCCAAAGGGGGGGCTTGAGGGGCTGAATCCCCGCCCGAAATGATTTTAATACAAGAAAATCCTTATTTAATCACATAGGACAAAATTCCGAAGATGTTTTCAGAAATATTTCTAAATCCGCATCGCAACTTAGCAATAACTTATTTTAAATTAAATTTCGTTTAAATAAACAACACGTTACAATCCAGCAACGTAATCTACTGAGGCTTTTTTTTTTTAATAGAAAACGATGCTCTGTAGTTTTCACTAAGCTTTAAGATTTTAATATTCACTATCAGATTAATAGAACCCAAGATATTAGCATTTTAAACGAACTTTATCAGAATTTTTTTGGAAACTTTTTTCGTTAATATTATCCGAAAAATGCCAATGAGGTTCGCTTAAGAAGCTTAGGTATATCTATGGTTCTATTTATTTGATGGAGAATATTAAATCCTTTTAGCTTAGGGAAAATGATAGACCGTCTAACGCTGTTAATCTGGCTCTGTGGATTCAAAAAATTTAGGTGTCTACTTCCTCTGTGAAAAAATTCATATAAACAAGTAAAAAGGTAATAATTTGTTTCATACATATTCACGTACATTAATTTTGAAAGAAATATTAGAAATTGAAAAAATTTAATGAATCTTATATATTTTAATAAGGAGCCTTTTATAATACAAATTCCGTATCATTATCCTCCACAGCAAAGTAGGAAAGGAAAAATATATTAACGACCGAATCCCACTAAAATATTTCCTACTGAAAAAATCTGCCGATTTTAAATAACCTTGTTAAATAATTGATTGAAAATTGATTTTAATGCTTTTTAGTCCACAAAAGTCAAGATGAAACAACAAGCTTTGGTTAGAGCTAAATTCTGGCTACGGGCCTGGTTTCCCGGTAAACTTTTGAAGTGAATTAGGAAAGTGCTTGAAGTAGGTATAAAGTAGGTAAGCAAAAGCGTATTTCGATTTTCTGTCCAATTAATTAAATATTCAACAAAAATCTATTAGTTTGGCCAGATTATTCTTTTTAACTAAAACGTATTTAAGTCATTACCTTTATTTTGCCATCGAATCAAAATCAATCATATGATTTTGCTTTTTAAACATCTTGAAATTTGATATTAAGGAATTAATGTTTAGTAAATCTATTTTTTTTTTTTCATTTGATTTAAATACATTTTGTGAATTTACCCCACTGTGGGTCGCTCGTCTCTCAATCATACAACAAAATAAAGATCAATTCTTAAGATTATAGTACACAACAAAGAAAAAAAAAAACTATTTCTCCAAGTAAAAACACACCCACAAACAATCTTTGAGGTTCTTTCAGCGTCAGCATGGTCAGTCTTATTCGTAGTGTTGTACAAAAAACATCGTTTTTATCGAAAATGTAATTTAAAATAATTTAGATAAAATTTTTCATTTTCTTTAAATTGTTTATTAAAAAAAAATAGTCAATTGTGATAGTTCGATTTTCGGGTTCTACCTAAATTACTGGATTTAAAAAACAACGACTTTAAAAAGAACGGTTAGCAGAAAAAAAAATAATTTTTTGTTTTGAAATTATAAAAAAATTCGCAAAGTTATCGCATAAATACAATAAAATAAATTATGACACACTTTGGATGTAATTCATTGTAGATAACCTCACATGGCCACCAAATGATATTTGAAAACATAAAGATTGATTGGGAGCAATTCCAACGAGATTCAGGCTGGGCGCATGTATTCATAAAGAAAATCAATTGAGAAGCTTCAAAACCGTTAACAAACCAATTGATTGTTTTATTCAAATGTGACCTTATTTTTTTTTTTTTATGAAATTCAGGAAGAGATTTCTTTTGTGATAATTTGTGTGGAAATTTACATTCAATTACTCGAGGTTACTTAAGGGAATCCTTTAGCAAAATAAACGAGTGAAATAAAAAATAATAATTTACTTGTTTTGTGAGTTGAACAAGTTGTTTAAATTTAAATTCAAAAATGACAATTTGTATGTTGTTGTTTAAAAGAAAATATAAATTGTGATTTTTTATTGTATTAAAACCAAACCATTGAAAGGGGCCATTGACATAAACGCGTGATTATTTTCTCTCACTTTTCTTTAATATTATTCCTTTTCATTCATTCAGAATTTTGTACGGCATTTAAATAAATGAGCTCCATCTATTATGTGTTGACTGAACTGAATTTCAGTGACTATTTTTTTATGCAACTACGTGTATAATGGATGTAAGGCTTTGATTTTACAACTTTTCAAAGGAACCTATGCATGTGTTCTATAAAGAGCGTTATAGTTCATTTCAAAATATAAAGAAACTCTGATGTGATACACAGTTCTGTATGAATATGAATCGCATTGATTCAATTAAATGCCATTTAATTTCTTTTGTCATTTAATTCAATTATAATGCCTATAGTATTTTTGTTTGTGTTCAATAAGCAATAGCTACTTGACAACTTTACTGAATTAAGATCTTCAGCAGCAAGAAGAGCATTGTGACTTTTACGTTGTATGAAGTGATTTTGTAACGAACAATGAACAATAATGCGTACAAAAGTGAAACTGAATTCTTGCCTATAGAAAAAACATAAGTTCTACATATATGATATAGGGCTTGGCACCCCTTGAAATAGCTATATCTCTAGCCAAACAAAAATAAAACGAATTAAATACCCAAAATTAATTCGTAAGCAATTGGTGGTAGCACCTTTAAGTTGTTGTTGTTGTTCAAAATTCAATGATAAGTTCTACATATATATTATCAAGAAAAAGTAATATCATTCAGTGTTTTATTTCATTGGGCCTTACCAATAATCAAATTTAGATATGACTTAAATATTTCAGTGAATTTAATTATAACGTTGTGGATCTCAAATAATAATTAACCATACATTATAGTAGTATTCTCAATTTTTTAGAGTCAATTCGATACATGGTTCATTATTTATAGTCCATGTAAATATTAAGGTAATAGCTTCTACGGTTTATTTTTTAGCGCCCATTCTATTACGTTCCATTTTACTGAAATATTTAAGTTGTTAAGGCTGATTTCCAATGGCGCGTTCGCGTTAGAGACGCTTACGTATACGTTTACAAGCTTTACGAACGCGTCGACCTGAAAATCAAAATGAACCAACATAACTGTGATTTCGAATTCGTTTCAACAAACAAAAAACAAAACAAAAGGAATTTGTCCAGAAAAAAAACGATTTTTTTCTTCTAAATAAATCGATTTTTTTGTTAAAAGGAATTCGAACATTAGTTTAACTGTCAAAACGCACGCTGAAGTTGATTTTTTTCAACTTTAACGTTGAGGTAGCTTATGTTACGTTAGTTTGTGTACATGCTAATAGGTGCCAAATCGTAACATAATACCCAACGCGTCATTGTAAACAATTTGCTTAAATTGCTATGTGTGAGCTTTCGCGTTGAAAGAAAAATCTGTCAAAGCGACGCCCAACGCGGCATTGAAAATCAGCCTTAACTAAATTTGATTTTGATTTACTGGCTGAACAGAATAGAATGACGGAACTGAAGCCGCAAACGGAACTGGAAGAACTGTCAAAAAGTGTCGTACGTTATTTTTGTTTACATGTCCACAATGGACCTGTAGAAAAACAAAAGAATATTCTTGTGTACAAGCTCAGAATTCACAGTTTTTGTTTCCAATAATTTTCCTTTTAATAAATAATTTTTTTCGCGATACAAATAACCACAATATTTTTTTTCCACCCAAAAAGTTGTTTTTTTTTCTTCATACAAATTGAAACGTCAAAAGTGTCGTACGTGAAAAGTTAAAAGTTGGTGAACTCTTCCGTCTGCGGCTGCAGTTCCGTATGCGTCTACGTTCCGTTGTGTTCGCAACATTGAATTTGCGTGTATTCAATATTTTGACAGCTATTCCAGCTCCGGCTCCGTCTCCGTCTGCATCACCATTCTGTTTAGCCAGTTAATTGATAGGGCCCATTAAATATGTGCCGATAAAAATGTCAAAAAAAAAATTTACTAATAAATTGTTTCTATGTACATACATATATATATCTTTAATGTGATATTAAAAATTATTATAATTTCTTATTATAATTATTATTACATACATAATGTAGGTATAGGTAGTTAGAATTAATGGCCCTAAGCAAACCTAGCTCAGTGACCCAAATAGCGTTTAGGCACGCCACGCCGGCCGCCAGCACAGTGACGCCAATTGACTTTTTTGGTTGCGAAAATCATAGCTCTTAAACGAATAAAGATATCGTGATAATTTTTTTTTCTACTTGAAGGAAATTTCCAGGGCTATAAAGTTTGTGAATTTTAAGAAAAAATATTTACAGGTTGTTTAAGAATCTTCTGCTGAAAAATTGCTCTATAGGTGAATTTGATCCCGATCAGCTAAATAATTACTTTGTGGGTTCAAACACTAGTGAAATTGACTTGGATTTTTATGAAAACCTAAATCGATCCCTTCTTTCGGGAAGGGAATTAGAAATAGTAGCAGTGAGTGAATTCGAAGTTATGGAATGTATAAACCAAATAAGACCCAAATCAACAGGAGAAGATGGTATACCTCTGCGATTTATAAAACTTGTTCTGCATTTCATTCTATCTCACCTTACTCACATTATAAATCACTGCATTACAACGTCAACTTTCCCTTATGCCTGGAAAATCGCAAGAGTTGGAAAAAAAAAATTTCTCCTGAAACTGCTGCTGATTTTAGGCCAGTCAGTATTTTACCATGCTTGTCAAAGGTCCTAGAGAAGCTTATATCGAAACAGGGTAATTCGCTACCTGTCTACAAATAGATTACTTTATGAACGGCAATCTGGTTTTAGAGCTAACCATAGCTGTTCGAAGATTAAAGATTTAAGGCAACATTTTGATGAGGGTTGTGTTTCATTTCTATGTTTGCTTGCCTTTGACAAGATCGATCATAAGATTCTCTGTTGGAAATTACAAAATCTGTTTAATTTTGGTAATAGTGCAGTTAGTCTCTTAAAGAGTTTCTTAAGTGGTAGGTTTCAAAGAGTTTCTTTTCTGCTTTTGAAGCATCTTCAGCTCTGTTACCAGTTAAACAGGGTGTTCCACAAGGATAAATTCTTGGCCCTATCTTATTTTGTATTTTTGTGAACGACTTGCCATCAGTTTGCAAATACTTCTCAATACATCTTTATGCAGATGATGTGCAGCTCTATTCGACTAGACTAGAGAATTTAGCAATAATCTAAATCAAGATCTTGAAAGAATTAGGTACTGGTCAAATTCTAATGGTCTACTCTTAAATCCAAGTAAGTCGCAAGTATTCCCTTTATCCTTATCCAAACTACCACCTCTCAGTAGCATACATGACATAATTCTATCAGGAAGTAAGCTCAACATTGTAACTACTGCGAAAAACCTCGGTTTTATAATCACCCCCAGCCTCTCACGATATGAGCATACTAATTTAGTTATAAGGAGAATATATGGATATCTTCGGAAGTTATGGATTACTGCGAGCTTTACTCCTACCGAGACGAGACGAAAATTAGTCATATCATTGGTTCTGCCATTAATAACCTATGCCGAAACAGTTTATTCTAATATAGATTCTCTAACGCAGCGTAAATTACAAGTATAGCATTTAATGATGCAGTAAGATATATTTATGGTTTACGGAGGTATGACCATGACTCAAATTTTACAAATGACTTGCATGGGACCTCCCTTAAACGCTATATCGATGCTAGAAACTGCATATTTTTACATAATATTATAAATAAGACTCCAATGTATTTATACGACAAACTTAATTTTCCGCGATCAGCTAGATCTTTCTGCCTCATTCTAGCTCGTTT
This sequence comes from Epistrophella euchroma, assembly GCA_947049315.1. Taxonomy (NCBI): domain Eukaryota; kingdom Metazoa; phylum Arthropoda; class Insecta; order Diptera; family Syrphidae; genus Epistrophella; species Epistrophella euchroma. The sequence continues at coordinate 43,962,774 of OX346248.1, forward strand.
TCGATACTTAAATTCTTCGCGCCTCTTCTTTATATATGCAATTAATTTATGGAACTCCTTGCCAATAAATATTAGAACAATCTCGAACATCAAACGCTTTAAAACTGCTATCCTTCTTCATTTCTCACACCTATTTTAAGCAAAACTTTTGTTTCTTTTTTTTTCCCTGTATACCTACTACAATTTCTCTAAACTACTTAAATTATCTTAGACTAAGAGCCCACAGCAATTTTTGGGTGTAAAGTATAGCAAAAATTCAATGATGCAATAAAATAGGTCTTTACTTTTCTATTCGCAAATATGCAAGTCTTGCAAGCTGTGCTTGGGGCGTTGCTGCAATAAAAATGCATTTCTTTCTGAAAGCCAAGATAAAAGGTATACCATTAAAAAAAAAAACTATATTTAATAAATGAGCTGAATGCCATAGACATGAATATGGGGGTCCAAGGCCTCTTAGGCGGGCCTCCTGTATGCAAGACGCACTATAAAAATGAATTTTCAAGTGCGTCTTGCATACAGAAGGCACACCTAAGAGGTCTTGGACCCCCATATTCATGTCTATGGTATTCAGATCTTTTATTAAATATAATTTTTTAAGTGCTATATCTTTTATCCTGGCTTTCAGAAAAAAATGCATTTTCAATGCAGCATTATTTGCAAACGCCCCAACTACGGCTTGCAAGACTTGTGTATTTGCAAATAAAAAGTAAAGGCCTATTTTATTGCATCATTGAATTTTTGCTATACTTTACACCCACAAAATTGCTGTGGGCTCTGGGTCTATCTAGTTTTTTATTTTATTTTATTTAAATTTTTACTATAAATTGAATTGAATTGAACACGACTTTCTCCCAATAAGAAATGTACTTAATATTTTACCTCAAAAAATGTCAATAGTAAATAACTGATAACTGGTGTCTTAAAGTCAAAAAAAGTTACGTTGATGCATAAAAGTAAAAAAAAAATTTTTATTTTGAATATTTCTGCATGTATATCAAAAGCCTTTTTTTATTATTTTGCTGCCCATTTGAGTTAAATATACTAATTTAGTGGTAAATTTTAGGTCAAGGTATAGAGAAAGTATGTTAAGTGCTATAAAATAATTAAATTTAAGAAAAATGCTTTACAAAGTGCTACAGAATTTCATGTTAAAAAAAAAAAAAACAATTTTAACAAAAAAGGTAAAAGTATAGTATTTTACTTTAAAATAAAACTGGCAGATGCTTCTTTTAATTCACATACAATTATCAGGAACTGATGCTTTTGTCATGAGTGTTATGGTCTTATAAGATGGGAAAAAATTTACGTTGTGTCTCATTAAGGAACTTCTTTTGTTAGTCCAAGATCCATAAACAAGGCTAAGGCGCTTGCACTTTCATACTTGATAGGATCTCTTTGAGGAGTGCGAATACTTTCTCTAATCCTTTTAAGTCTTAGTGGACTTGCTACTGACACTGCCTTGGTTTATCGGCCTTACGCTTCTCATGATCCTTATTATATTTTATTAATAAGGCAATTGAAAGATTTTCAGTGGTGATGTCTTCAGTAAGCATTGATCAAATTCTGTTTCTTGGTAAATGACGAGCACTCCGTTATAGATTTCCTTGGCCTTCGTCTAGAATTATTTGATGTACTTGGTAAATTATCCGTTTCATATGTGCTTTCAAAATCAATACAATGAACATTTGACAACCAAAAATCATTTTTCTTTAAAAATACGAGTTTCGTTCTATTGGCTGCATTCCACTTGGACTTATCGTTTTTATAAAATGATATCAACTATTTATAGCCGTGGCGTGATGGTTAGTGCGATGGACTGTCATGCCGGAGGTCTAAGGTTCGATCCCCAGCCTCGCCACCTATTTATTTAAAAAAGAAAAAACGGCTACTGCCTCTTGCGAGGAATGGACAAATCCTCCAAGAGTATCTCCTGTCAAAGAAAAGTGCCGCTCGTTAGCCGTTCGGATTCGGCAATAAACTGTAGGTCCCCTCCATTCCTGCAGACACGCACACAGGAATGGTTGAGAGTTGTAAGTCACTAGGCCCTAGTTCTTCATAAGCTGTTGTGCCATCAAATTTATTTATTAAGAGATCTTGAAAGCAGTCTTCATTGATGCTTCAAAGGTTATCACTTTTGACTCTAGATCTTCAACCGAGTCTCAGATTCAGTTTAATGCCCAATTTTAATAAAAATTTCTTTCAGTCAATTCTATTGGGAAGGGTTTCAATTTCGAAATTTATACTGATGCGATCCGAAAAAGAATTCACCAGCGACACTCTCCAATTCTCCATCGATAGATTAAAATTATTATTAAAAATTATTGTAACATCGAACACATCTTCCCACCCCTGATAATTTTCCGGAAACACGAAAGGAGAAGTAGTGCCTCTGTTACAAATAGTTATAGGTTGTTTTCAATAAAAAAAAAAAACAGAAAGTGACTCACCTCGTTCATTGGTGTCAAAACTACCCCAGTAGGGTATGCCGTGTATTAGCGTCCCACCCAATTAGGAGGCTTAACTTTTTTGATGTAGCTTCGGTTGTTAAACTGTGTTTCTCTTCTGGGGGTGTCTGTCGTCTGTCATGTGCTGAGTATGCAGATGCAAAAAGTAAGCCATCTCTTCCGTCTTCCTTCAAAACTAACCGGAGCGCTAAAATTTGGACACAAAAAAAGCTTTTAAGTGTTTTTACTATTACAGAAAGAAGTGTATATTTCTGGTATATCGAGTCGAGTAAATGAAGATTTTTATACTTCGATTTTAAAATTTAGGTTTGTGTTGATCTTTGATCATCTTTTTGAAAAATGCTTGTGTTCATATATTATTTAAAATCAAAAACATTTTGGAAAGGGCTGACAACTATATTTGTATTTTTACTTTCGATTGTTTGATAGCAAGCTATAAAATCATTAAATAAAAAAACTGAACTCGAAATTTTGATCAAAATTGATATGTACAGTGGAACTTCCATAACTCGAACTTGCATAAGTCGAATTTCTCTATAACTCAAAGTTTTATTGAGAACTTTGCGTTTTCAACTTTATTTTTTATCAATTTTGCCCTCCGTAATTCGAACTTCTGTAACTCAAAATTCTCTCTATTTCGAAGTTTTTAGACCGCATTTGGTGGCAAAAAGTCTATTTAACTTGAATTTTTTTTTCATTATTTTCAATTTTTTTTTAAAAAAGACATGAGGTGAAGCCTTCAAGAATACATTAACTAGGACAATGAAATTATTCTTTGTCATATGACGTCTGATGAAGAGATTTTGCTTTCGGTAGCTTTTGAAGTGGAAACTATGAGCGACGGTAAAAATTATCCAGATGAAGGCTTACTCATCAGGCAGTCGAGGCAAGCTTAAGTGTAGAAAAGCCTTTGAAATAGTTTCTTCAATCCAATTCATGAAACTAAAACATTTTACAAGTCAAAATGCATTAAAAAAATGCCAACGAATGATATGTATTTACTTTTTTAAACTTGTTTTGATTAAAATTTATTGTCCCTCTTTGAATATCTTTATAATTAAATAAAACAATAAATCTAAAAGTTTTGTTGTTATTTCTATAAATCGAAGTTTCTTTAGCTCGAATTTTTTTTCTTTCATTTTGAGAGTTCGACTTATGGAAGTTCCACTGTATTAGGAAAATAGAGACGAAGAAAAAAATGCGTCCGGCAATTCCGTTTTTGTTTATTCAGCTGCAGCCTAAACAAAAAAGTGGATTTGGTATACCGTATACCTTATGTTTTTTTTGACATTCTCCCAATATATTTTTTTAATTTTTTTTAAGATTAAACTTAACAAAAACCTAACATAATATTTTTTGTGGCCGTTAAGTTATATCTTATTTTTCGCAAAAACGTGCTCATCGATTTAAAAAAAAAGTCAGTTAGTTAAAATATTAGCTAGCTATTTTAGATAAAATGGTGATGCGCCAAAATTCCCATGGGATGATTTTTTTTATTTTCGCCTTTCTTGAAAACGGTTCAACTTATTTTGATCAAATTTTTTAAATAGTAGTTTTTGATTTTTTATAGTTTAGATCTAAAATCACATTTAGTGTATAAATGAGGTTTTTTGTTTTCACTTAGTGCTTTTAAATTTAAAATGCTTTTAAACGCCCTTATGAACTAATAGCTCATTTTTGCCTTAGAAAATTTTAAAAGCGCATTTTGATTGGCACTAAAACAAGTAGCAGTAGGCAAATATCTACAAATTCATAAAATCTGAATTTTTGCCGTCGTTTATTGCAAATACAAATTATGAATGATATACTGCCGTGTTGCCCAATCAACGAAGACTCAAAATCATAAAATAAATTAAATAAATCGTGTAGTCTGGATTATTTTTTTAAGTGGTAGGGGTGACCCCCAAGTACAACATACTAAAAGTCCTCAGCCCAGGCCCGCGAGCTTTGGGCAGGAGGGGGGGGGGGTAAAGGTCCCCTTTTGTACTATTTCGTAAATATTTCGAAAACCAAGCGTTTAAGAAAAGTGTACAACACAAAATGAAAGTAAGTTAAACAGTTAAAAAATCGAAACACATCCTTTTTTTATTAAAACTAGTTTTATAAATATTTTCAATCGTATAGCTGCAGCGTAATCTGACCAAGTGAGATAATCGTTGAAAACTATCCCTAAATTACGAGCTCGATACATGATTGACCTACTATTATAGGAGGAGAAGTAGAAGTATCTATTTTTTTTTCTTTCAAATGGATTTAGTAATAGATTATGCTTCAGTGCCCACTGCTAAATGATCTTTAAATCATCATTCATCATTTCAAATACCTCTGCAAGTCATACCAGTGATGCCAGAAAAGATTTTTAAAATACCACCATATTTGACAAAAAATCCCACCATGTTTTCTCTGCCTTAATTTTACCTAAATGTTTATTGTGAACAATTACTTAATTCTACATTTTTTGTCTCAACTGAGTAAAGGTTTATCTACTGAAAATGATTTTTCAGCGAAGAAAAAAAAAATACACTAAAAACAATGGCGAAAGTAAGGTATTAGCACGATATTACTGAACAATTTTCTAAATTTGAGGCTCTTTACTAAAACTTTATTAGTTTTAAAAAATTTTCAATTAGTATCATGCTACCTAATTTCCTAACAAACTCTAACTGAACACACCTAAAACAGTGACAGCTAACACCATTTTACATTTGTAATTGTGAAATTGACATTTCGAGGCATTTGGCGATTTTAACTTTAGTAAAATGTTAAAAATATAAAACGATTCTAATGCGTTTAAAATTTAGAAAATCCTGTTTTTAACCTAAAATCATACAAAAAATGCCAAAAAATCATATCAAATCAATTGTAATTTTGCGCCAATCTTTTTAAAATAAATCATAATTCACCTCTTAAAATAAATTAATTTCAAACATTCTTTGACTTCGTTGAGGATGTTAAATAAAATATTAATAAATAAGTTTATACCTTCGGTACATTTTCATTCACCGCGATTTGTCCATTACCGATCTGTAATTTGTTGTGGGAATGTGTAAATAAATAATATAAGAATATTACGAGAGGGAAAAATAGAGTATAGTAAAACATTCCACATTCGTGTAGTACGGTTAAAAAAGAATTTCTGTTCTTGAAATTTGGCTCTGGGTATGAGTTTAATCTATATAAAATGCAGAGAACAGCCATAAGAAAAGAAGAGCACAACGAAAAAAATCCCATCCATCTTTTATTTCTTAAAAAGTATCTCTCCTTGTTGACATATTCTCTGTGTACACATCAGATTACCAGGTTAAATAATTTTTTATCGAGGGTGCAGTTGAATTATGCTGTAAAAAAAAATAGTTGAAGGAAAATAAAGAGGTGGTGATTTTTTTAAGTTGTGGTTATGGTAAAAATAATATTTCCGCCCATAAAAAAATATTTCCAATATGAAATTTTTCCCTCCAATATTCCCACCAAGCTCGTAATTTCCCACCATTTTTGTGGGAAAAATCAGCAATCTGGGAACACTGAGTCATACACAGTTCACAGCTCGTCAAGAATAATTGAATTCCGTCATCAATAAACATATGAACTGTAAAATGTTTAGTAAGTTGAGATAGTTTGTTTACGTAAGGTGAAAATAGTATAGGTGCGAGAATAGAACCCCATGGACTACGAGAGAAGAAAATCTAAAACTGCACTGCAATTGCTTCTGTTAAGTGTTTTTTTTTTTCAAGTACTTTAGATAAAAACGGTACAATAGCAATTGGTATGTCTGCTCCCAGGATTGCTTTGAAACTTGTTAATTGGAATTCTTTTAGTTCTTTTTCACGAAAAGGGATAATGTTTGTGAAGAAAAGGAAGGAGCAGCTTTAGAAATTTGTTTCTGTCTGAACTTATCGCGCTAGACTTAATCGACATCAAAGCTTCCACAACGTCCCCATCCGTTATATGAGTAAAGTTAAAATTTATTAGAATTGTCTAAAGCTTCGATAGACTGATCAGTAAATAGTAGTTGGTGAACTTGATTAAGTATTGATTGCGAAGAAACACACACCAACTGTGAATTGAGTGTATTACAATGTATGTATGTATTTGTTGTTAGGTACACTCGATCGCTTTTTATACCTACGCCTAGTTTGCGCAACTTTTGGCAAAAGAAATGCCCGAGACTGTGCTTGGGAATACCAGACAATGTTATTTGCAGTGCCACTTTGCGTTTTTGTATCAGAACAAGCAAATCTCTGTTAAACTAAGTAAGTAACAGAAAAATTGACAAAAATTCCCCAATTTTATACATACAAAACAGCCAGCAGAGTTTAAAACACCCGCAGTACAATTTTAAATGTTCCGTGCGGGTGGCAATATGGCGCAGTGGATGTAGGATCGAGTCCACTCTTCCTATAGATATAGGCCCAGTTTCAACAGTATGCCATCTGTGGGACTTTATGCGAAGATTTTTCAAAATAAAATAAAATTTGGCGCCAAATATAATGTTAGGCGTTAGAGTTTTATTTAATTGGGGCTTCGATTCACTAAAAAATAAAGTCCCATAAATGAAAGAACACCCTAAAAATTTCAGAATTTTCGTTGTTGTTGTGTATAAATATATTTTTGGGACCTTAATTAAATTTTTTTTTTTCCGTGACTTATTTCTTACGGCATAATTTTGCGGAGCCATTTAACATAAATATAAAAATAAAAATGATAATATTCCATTTTGATAAGTTGTTACTTTTATGAAATGCAATGTGCAAATAAAAATAATTAAAAATTGTATTCTTATTTAAATTCATAAATTATTTTTAAAAATCTTTGTCGCAACTTAATGAATTATTTCGGCTTTGTGAAGTTTTTTTTTTCAAATGCATGCAAATAGAATGCTATTTATATTTTAAAAAATAATCTAAAATTGAACAGCCATAAATAAAATATGTATATTTGTCAAAGAAATATAGATTAGATCTTTTTCTATATTTATATAGAATTTGTTAAGTAGCTATACTTATACAAAAAGTTATAATTGTCGTTATCAAATAATCTTAAAATATTAATGCTAATAGGAATGATGATAATGATTAATAACCCCCAATAATAATAAATTAATTAAATTAAAAATTATAAGGAACTACTTGAGTGTGTATGTGTCAGTCATTTAAATTTGATAAAAAAGATATGTATTTGAATATAATCACTGCTCTTTTCCAGTATAACTATACATTTGTTTTTTTTTTTTAATTTCTGTTAGTAAATGTTAATTGTAAAATAAGGTTAGGGTGTCAGTTACAGCTTTCATTTAAAATTCATCATTGAGAATTTTTAATTTAAGATTTAGGGCAATTAAAAAGCAAAATCAGTAAATATTTTTATGCCAATGTGAAGCTGACGACTCAGTTATATTTATTGCGAAGAAAAAAAATTTAGTTTGGGTCAACCCTTCTACATAAATTGACTTTCATTTTTTCAATGATTGCACTACCTTATCAATGATCACTGAAATAATAAAAGTTATTTCATGGGAAAGGTTGAGCCGAAATGAAATTTATTTTTAGCCAGATATATTAATTAAGTTAAAAGCTATATTTTGGCATCGCAATTATCATAAATTTTGCATCCTAAAGGTCTAAAAATAAATCAATAAAATTTTCAATGTTGAGTTTCAATGATAGCTATAACTGGCCACTTAGATTTAAAGAAAAGCCCACATTGATAGGGGGACCTTTTTATTTGCAGTTTTATTTTTACTCGATTGTAACTATAAGAAAGTGCATTTTTTTAATTCGATCAACGGTGTGGTTAGTCAAACTTTTATTCGGGGTAATCACTATCCATTTTGGCTTTCAAATCAGGAGACTTTTATTCCTTGGTACCTAACTAAGTCCCCAGGGACTAAGTCCACCGAAGAGGTTAGTTCCCACTTTTTGAAAGTGGTTTTTATTCCCAAGCAAGGTGAGAACGAAGTCCACTTTCTAATGGGAATTTTATACACATTTAAAAATACGAATAGAGAACTTATTATAGTGAGGTATGTATGGGGGGGCATGCTGCCCCCTGAAAACCTCTCTGCTTGGCTCACTAAAGGATTTGGGGTAGGTGCGAGGTTGGGTATATGCAAAGTTGGATAAACTCAAAGTTTCTTTAAATCCAGATTCTACAAATGCAAACGAAACTTTGCATACACCAAACCTCGCACCTACCCCAAATCCTATAGTGGGCCAAGCAGGGGGTTGCAGGGGGGGAACAGCATGCCCCCCCCCCCATACATACATACTTTACTGTTTATGCGCCATAATGCTGTCCGCTAGCATTCTATTGTGGAAGCAACCTTTTTATATTTTTTGAAAGGAAAAGATTTTAGATTTGACGGGAACTAAAACCACCCATTTTTTTGAAATTTTTTTCCCACCACTTATGAAAGCGGTTTTTATTCCCGCCTATTGGGAACTAACACCTTCGTTGACCTTAGTTCCAGGGGACTTAGTTCACGGCACCGCCGAAAGAGTATCAAAATTATTGAAATACAATTTTCTTCTTACGTGGTGGAATAAATGAACTTTATTTGAATATTTTTATGAAAAAAATAATTAAATATACCTAGATATGCCTAACGCCTAGAAAAGATTATTGAAAATTTATAAAATTATCAAAAATAAAAATTGACCTAAAAAAATATTATTTTTTTTTTCAAAAAATAATAAAAATCACTAAAAAAATTCAAATATATTTTTTTTCCAAAAAGGAATACTTAAATGACCTTTGTATACTCTGTATACATTTGAAGTTTCTGAAGTTAACCCATGAAAATAAAAATCAAAAATTGTAAAAAAAAAAATCATTTTTTTCGAAACATTTATTTTTAAACATAAAAAAAAAAAATAAAAGAGCTCATTTTTCCCAAACTTTATTTTTTTCTAATAATGAAGACCAAAATTATCTATTTTTTGTTAAGTTTCTGAAAACAACTCCTAAAAAGATAAAAATCAAAAACTTAAAAAAAAAGTACTCATCCTTTTGGTGAATATGGATGCAATACAAAATTATGCTTCTTAAAAAAATTGGTATATTATAAACATAAACACACAATATTTTGAGAAAAAATCGTTCAATCTGATTTGAAAACGCGACGGAAGGAAATATTTTTTTAGGTTTAAGTGCTACTGGATTAGGCGAGCGTTGCGGAAACGTAACATTGTGGCTTTCATCTCATCTGTCAGACAGGCAATTCATATAAATTGCGCCAACATTATTTCAGAATATAATTTGAACCTTTATTTACCTGTAGTTAACATTATTTTGAAAAATCTTAATTCTGATGAAATTTTTAAATATTTCAAAAATGCTACCTAAAAATTTCGAAAATTTCATATTTTGAAGGCGCAAAATCAATTCGAAAAGAAAATATTTGAAAAAAATTCAAAAAAAGGTCGATTAGATAATTCAATAAACTCTCAAATTCATTATTAAGTTTATTAAATCTATCACCAACGCTAGCCGGAAATGGGTTTAACACTTAATTTGGAAACGAACAAAACATAGGGACAAAATTTTCGATGATGGTTAGTTTTGTTTTGTTTCCATACCAGATTAAGTTTATCTATCAAATAACTTACTCTCATAAATTTACCCAATTCATCAAAATCAACATGATTATGAATTGCAAAATTGAATATATTAGACACGAATCTTAAAAAGAAGGCGATTGTTTTTATCTTAATCAAGATAATTGGAAGTTAATTGCTTGAAACATGAAACAAAAAATTAAAAAAAAAAAAACAATTCAAATCAAAACAAACGTCAACTGCATAAAAAATCTACCGCTGAGATCTGATTCTGTCGGCGATTAATTTTATTACTAAATACTTTTGAACAACAAAAAAAATAAAAAAAAAAAAAAAAAAAAAAAACACGAACAACAATACTAATGATCGTTTTATTTACCAATCTAAGTAAATAATATGGTTTTCAAAGAAAAGTCAAACATACAGTCAGTCATTTGTTCAATTAACTATTTTATCTAACTCTGCTAATTAATTTACTGCGGCAATTTACAAAACTTCTTTTTGAATTAAATTTTCCACGCTTAAATGCTTTGAATGCTATATTAATAAGCTACAACACTGGTCAAGAAAAATATGAATTAAAATTTAATAATTATGGAACCTATAAAATTTAATGAAGCTTATATTAAAAACTACTGGGACTGTTAAGAACTTTTTGGAAAATAAATTTCATCCTTTCATCAAAGTATAAAAAAAAATATTATTTATTATTGGATTAATAAAATGTATGACTGAATCACACAAACTTGAACTTGTGTGGTTCAATTTGCTTTCTGCCTTATTTATAAACAAAAAATGGTTATTTCAGCTCTTGTGTTCAGGGTAACACTACACCATGCAATTAGAATTTTCAGTCCTCAAATGGAGCAGTAAGCAATGCCTTTAGTTTGAGTCCGAATAATTCTTATTCCATGGTGTAGTTACCGTGAAAACAAGGGCTGTTAGAGTCTTAAAGAAGATGCACGACTGCATCGCACGAACTGGCTCTTGTAGTCAAACTTTCTTCGAATTTTTAAAGATTGAACATAATATGTAAATTAATAAAAATTATTATGTATGCATTCATCTAAATAATAAATTGAAGAATATAAAAAAAATATTTTAATCTCAGAATAAAGAAAGTCATCTAGATTCTTGAAAAATATGATATTATGAATAAAAAAATTCAAAAATTGTTGGAGCGTTTTTCTGACAAAATATTTTTTTCCATACATTTTCTTGAAATTTAAAAAAAAAAACTCGTATGCCATTTTAAAGAATTTAATAATATTTAACTAAAACCATAATTTCAAAAAAAAAATTATCATTTGGTTTTCAAAGAATGAATTTTTCAACCAAAAAAAATTTTAACTTTTTTTTTAAATACAAGAAATATTTTTTGAAACTGCATAAGACTTAAAAGTACTTTCAGTGTGAAATTTCGATCAAAATCGGTTGATCTGTTAACGAGAAAGTCGAAAATCAATTGACCCTTTTCAAGAACAGCTAAAATAAAAAAAAAAGGTTCTAACATTTTTCGGAAAAAAATGCTCGGAGAAATATATTAAAAAACGACGGCAGCACTTAAAATAATGCGATATAGATTTTTATTAAAATATACTATTTTATTTTGTTTTTAAATTAAGGTTTTTGAATAAAAATTTTCAAACATAAAATTACGTAAAAAAAGAAAAAAAATGTTCAATTAATTATTACTATTTCAGCACTCAGAATAATCAGTTTTGAAAACAATTTTTTCCAATAATTCTTAATAAAAAAAACTGACGTTTGACTATTTTCACAGTAAAAAATACGTTTAGTCTCACATTTCCTCACTTTTCACATTTTCCTTTTTGAAGTGCATACAAATGTGTGTAATTTTATGATCTAAATTCAATTTATCAAATTTATATTATTTTCTATGCTTTTATTGCTGAGTTTTTATAAATTAAGAATAATAACATTGATTTTTCTTCTCTCTCATTCACAGATTATAAAACTTAAGACAAAATGGTTGGTGGAGCTAAGATAAAAAGCGGTCAAAACGCTGCCAATGATCCCATGATCAAATACATGCTAAAGGTACGCGAAGATCATGCCCGACAACAAAAGAAAGACTATTCGCATGTGTTCCGGAGTAAATCGCGCTTCGACCTTATACGACTTTCAGCCCTTGCAGTGGGAATAGAGTTTGCTTATGCAGCAGAAACAGCATTTGTATCACCGATCTTGCTGCAGATTGGTATCGATCATAAGCACATGACAATGGTGTGGGGGCTGTCACCGTTGTTGGGTTTCTTTTTGGCACCACTGTTGGGCTCGGTCAGTGATCGATGTCAGCTTAGTTTTGGTCGAAGAAGACCCATCATATCTCTGCTATCATTGGGGATCTTTCTCGGTTTACTACTCGTACCCTACGGAAGAGATATTGGCATCTTTCTCGGTGACGAACCGTTGCAAGCGGATAATCTCGCTGAATCATCTGGTGGGAGTTTTAAATTTGCAGCGATTTTTACGATCTTGGGAACAATATTACTCGATTTCGACGCTGATACATGTCAAACACCAGCAAGAGCGTATCTTTTAGATGCTTGCATACCAGAGGATCAACCGAGAGCTTTGAGTACGTTCACAATAATGGCTGGATTAGGAGGTACCGTTGGGTATGCGATTGGTGGGATTGATTGGGAGTCAACGAAGATTGGTAATTTCATGGGTGGAAATATACCTACAGTATTTATGATTGTGACAATCTGCTTTGTATTGTGCTACACTGTAACCATTACCAGCTTCAGAGAGATTCCATTAACCCTTATCGAAAAGGATGAATTGCTAAAGCCTTTGTCAGCTGGAGCTATTACAAAAGAGACTTCAAAGAACAACAATCAAATCTTTTATATACAAGAGGTGAGCTTTTTCATCCAGACATTGTTTCGCGGTATAAATTTAAATATTTATTACTCTATAGACAACGACTTTGGAACTTAAAATGGCTGAGGAAGATTTAGAGGCTGAAAGTAATGGAACTACAAATGGCAATGTTGTCAAACAGAATCGGTCCAATTCCGATCCAGAAATGAATGCTGTCGACGAAAGAATATCGTTGGGGCAGTACTTGAAGAGTATTGTTATCATGCCTAAGTCCATGAGAATTTTAAGTCTGACAAATCTCCTTTGCTGGATGGGACATGTTTGTTACTGCTTATATTTCACCGATTTCGTAGGTGAAGCTGTTTTTCATGGTGATCCAAGTGTAAGTTTTTATTTTTGTTTTGAAAACGGCCAGAATTTATAAGACTTTAACTTTAGGCCGATATAGGTTCAGAAAAATATAATTTATACGATGATGGAGTTCGTTTTGGATGTTGGGGAATGTCAATTTATGCTCTTTCATGTTCGGTTTACTCAATGACTGTTGAAAAGTTAATGGAATGGTTTGGGTAAGTGATAGGGCCGAGTTGAAAGTCTTGAAACCATTGCTTATGCATTTTATTCTATTTAGACTTAAAGCAGTTTATATTGGGGGTATTTTGTCGTATGCAATCGGAATGCTGGTTCTAGCGATTTGGCCAACAAAGTTGGGGGTTTTGCTACTTAGTACAACTGCTGGGGTTGTCTATGCCACACTGTTTACGATGCCCTACATTCTTATTGCTAAATATCACGCTACAGGATGTGTAAGTTATATTGAATCATATTAATTTTTACAAAATAATCAATTATTTTATTTTATATTATTTTATTTTATTTTATTTTATTTTATTTTATTTTATTTTATTTTATTTTATTTTATTTTATTTTATTTTATTTTATTTTATTTTATTTTATTTTATTTTATTTTATTTTATTTTATTTTATTTTATTTTATTTTATTTTATTTTATTTTATTTTATTTTATTTTATTTTATTTTATTTTATTTTATTTTATTTTATTTTATTTTATTTTATTTTATTTTATTTTATTTTATTTTATTTTATTTTATTTTATTTTAATTTATTTTATTTTATTCAATAACTAATTTGCATCGCTTGTTTTTCTTTTTTTTTAGTTTAAAATGCGCAGTGGTGAGAATGTACCTCTAAAACATACTCGAGGTCTTGGGACTGATATTGCAATTATCAGCAGTATGGTCTTTATAGCACAACTTATAATCTCGTTGAGTATAGGAACTTTAGTATCCTGGATGGCCACAACCAGCGCTGTATTATATGCGGCTAGTGTACTGAGTATAGGAGCTGCGATATCTGCCATGTTTGTTTTGTATATCTAAGCATAAATTAATTTAATTATAATTTGTAATCGTTTAGTACCCTAGAAAAATTGTGTGAGAATTGAATGTTTGACAAGGGCCTATGGTGCCTTGTTATTATAAATATTTTTTGTATTAAAATCAAAGAAAATTTTGTATTACTAGAAAAACAGATTAACTAGCCTTTTATAAAGTGTTCACAAAAAGTAAAACATGCAAATGTAAATAATAAAAAGTTTTTTTTAACAATAATTTTCCGTTTTTTTTGTAATAGAAAAGTTAAAAAATTCTGTACGCCATCAACGAAAATTGCTGTAGAGGCGTTCAGGTAAGAGAGCGTTAAGTTTTTGTTTTAGAAAAATATTATACGGCAAATACAAATTGAAATGAATAAACAATTATTTTATATACAACGGTTTGGCTAATGGGCTCAAAACAAAGTGCACGCTCTAAAAAGAACCTTCAAAGCATTCCTGTTTAAGATGAGGTGCGGCGCGCCGTGGAGTGGCACCAAGTGTTGGGGGAAAATTAGAAATAATAATTCATAAAGCGACTAATATTTTAGAGTACATAAGACAGTTTCCGTGAAAAATTTGTTTTTTAGATGTCAAAGGCAAAATACTCATATTTTTCAAAACTTTTCTAGACGTGATGTTTTTTAGTTTTTTTTTATTTCGTTTTTTTAATATTTTAATTTTTTTTAATAAGCGATTTCAGAATATGTAAATAAGGTTTGTGCTAAATTTTTTTTTTAATGTACGTTCTTAAGTACATTAAAAAAAATAAAATCGATCACGTTGAGTGTTCTAAAATCTCGATAAATTGGTGTATTTATTTTAAGCCTATCATTTCTCATCTCCGAGATTTGGGGATCTAAAGTTTTGTTCCAAATTTTACAGATATCATATTACAAAACCTTAAAGGTTAAAAATAAAAAAAAAAGTAAAAAACATAACGTCGCTGGTTTGAGCCATTCTACTTACAACATATTTTTCTTGTTCAAAAAAAAATTTTTTGTGGCGGGATCCTCTGCCAAAACTCTGCCAAAAAAATTCAACATTTTTTAATAGAAAAAAAAAAATAGTAAAAAACGAAATAAAAAAAAAACTAAAAAACATCACATCTAGAAAAACTTTAAAAGTTTTGAAAAATCATCACAATATAAATTATCTCAGATCCTCATCAAAAGGAATTTTTTGTTTTCAATACAGCGATCTTCAGCTTCATGAATTCGCAGAATCCGTTTTAAAACAAAACAAAATAAGTACATACTATATTATGTACATAGCGAGAACCTGTACGTTTTGCGTACATTATGTACATCGCAAGTTTTAAAGTTATAAAATATAAAACAACACTTTTTTCTATTTAAATGAATTTAAAAACCTCTTCTTAAATTATCCTTTTAAAATTTTATAATCGTCACGTTACATCCTGAGCGCGCTTATTTTCCTATAAGCATATGATATCGTCTTCTGCTCTAATTATAGCTAAATTGTCGCTTTCACCAGGGATTTGATGTTTTTTGAGAAAAAAACCTTAATTTTCACTTTATTCGTGTAGGTCAACTGATTTAATTATAATTTTGCAATATGGTGTTTCTGAGCATTATAATAAGGCACGAGTACGATAGCTCAGGCGCCAAAAATTGATAACGGTTTTTTTTATAAGGGCCAAAAACAAGCATTTTTTTTACTAAGGGAAAGGGGGGGGGTCTATCTCGATCCGTTAAGGAGGTAAGGGCAATTTCAGAAAACAAAATTACTTAAAATGAAAAAAAAGTATTAAAAAAACAACGGCAACTCCTTACAATAAAGTACTATACCGGTTTTGAAAGCCAGAAATTTTTTGTTTAGCCTAAAATTTAAATTAAATTATTTAAGTCAATAGTTTTTTAAAAATTCGCATGCAAACTCAAAATTTTGATAAAAAAAATTATTAAAAAAAATTTTAGACCAATTTTTTTTTAAAAATTGTGAAATGGTGCTGAATTGGCTTTTTGTGGTCAATGCGTATATCAATTTTAAATCGAACACAAACTGGAAATTACTAAAAATACTTTCTTATGAGATTTTTGTTTTTTTTTTGTTGTTGCTTACATATTATACAGTGTTATCACCCAACATTACCGCGTATAATCAGTGAGATATATAAGAGGGGGCATGCTGCTTCCCTGCAACCCTCCTGCTGATATTTTGTTAAACAATCAAAAATCAAACATAAAATTAATAGTTTTAATACTTTGAACATTTTAACATTTCTTCGTTAAAGTTAAACAACCAGTTCGTTTGATCTCCAGTCGTGCATATTTTTTTTTCTCAATCCTTCAAATTTGTCCAAAACCTGTGCCGAGATTTAGCTATTTCAGCGAGTGAAGTGAGATGACTCGCCTTACTCGCCGACTCATCTCACTTCATTCGCAAAAGTGATTTAGCTATATTAAAGTGAAATGAGTAATCTCGAATCTATTTTCGAACACATGAAATGTCATAACCAAAGACTATTTTTTAATTTGTTGTCTTTGGTTTTGTTTGTTTGAGGTTTAATTTTACCATTTTGTATTTTTATTTTAATTAAACTTTGTTAAAAAACTTAGGAAAATAAAATTTAATCAAAGTGTGACTTTAGTGTGAAGTTAGTGTGCCCTATCCACTCCTAAACATTCTTACAAAGTTTTGTAGTTTGTCCTCACGAAGTTAATGGAGTCGTCGCGTCGTTGCGATGCTGAATTATATTTTTCACTTGTATTAAAAAAATGTATAGCTACAATTAAAATGTAAATAAGAAATTAATAATATTCATCAAATATCATTTTTACATAAATGTATGTTTGTATAACAAAAAAAAAAACAAATCTATTATGTGCTGCATACCTACTCATTTTTATCGTGAATAGATATGTTAAAATTCCTTTGGAAAAGAACGCATACTTATGCAAAAGTTTAAATTTACCAACACATACACCAAGTCACCGCTGAAACATCCGGCAAGTAAACTGACGTTTCATTTCACTCGCCTACTCACTCACTTTTACTAGCTAAATCGATTTTCAATGAAAAGTGAGTCATCTCACTCACTCGCCGCGGTTTCGAATTAGCTAAATCTCGGCACAGGTCTCCGATTTTCAGTTCGGAAAGTTCGTTGAGGTAATTGAAAAATGCTTTTCCAAATGATTTTGATCTCGTTTAGGCCGAAGTGGGACATCTGCAGAGGAAATGAATGACTGTTTCCTTTTTCGAAAGTGAGTATTGTGAGGAATGCCCAGCATCGACGCATGTTCTCCGATTGGCCAATGTCCAGGAAAAGTTGCAACGTTCCTGGCTATGTCTCGCCTGGGTCTTCCTATCAAGTCAGTTGTTTGAGTTTTAATATAGGTGGGTCAAATCTTTCTAGTTTTCTTCTAAGTTTTGAGCAATGTTGAAAAATGGGCCCAAAATGTCTATGGTCTCTTAGTTACGACTTAAATATTGCAGTAAAATAGATCGTAATGGAATGGACTCTAAATAATAAACCGTGCATGCTATTACCTGAATATTTACGTGGACTGTAAATAATGAACCATTTATCGAATTGACTCCAAAAAAATGAGAATTTTATGTATGGTTAATTAATCCATTACTTTATGGTTAATTTAACTACAATATTTAAGTCATAACTGAAAGTAGTATGTTTTAGCCGGTTCTAACACAGTCGGTATTGCAGTGCTGCGGAGCTATTAAGTGGAGCTATACCTTATATGTAAAAACAATTTAAGTGGAGCTATACTTTGCATGTAAATTGAATTTTAAGCGGAGCTATACATTGCATGTAAAATCAATCTAAGCGGAGCTATAGAGAGTTGTCGATAGCGTAGTGCTGTGTCGGTACTAAAGTGGTTTGAAGCTATACTTAGCGTATAAGATCACCCATGATTCCAGCACAAGTGATGTTGCCGGTGGCGTAGTGCTGTGGAGCTATACTAAGCATATAAAATCATTATTGGTTCCAGCACAAGCTGTCGATACTAAAGTGGTTTGAAGCTATGCTTAGCATATAAGATCACCCAAGATTCCAGCACAAGTTGTCGGTGGAGTAGAGCTATACCTTACGTGTAAGATACAATTTAAGTGGAGCTATACCTGACATGTAAAAATCCAACTTAAGTGGAGCTATAGAGTCTCACGTTGTATTTAAGTGGAGCTATATCTCACATACAAAATGCAACTGAAGTGGAGCCATACCTTACATATAAAATGAAATTTAAGTGGAGCTATACTTCACATGTAAAATCCAACTTAATTGAGCTATAGAGTGACACGTTGTCGATAGTGTAGTGCTGTCGAGTTATACCTAACATGAAAAAAAAATAATACATGACTACATGTATTGACATGATTATAGTCTTTCATTGCTTGACTGAGAAGAGACTTTTTCTTATTCATGATCAAACATGAACATTTTTTGGATGAGAAAGTGTTAGTTACTTTTTGTATAGGTAGGTAATCCAATTTAAGTGGAGCTATACCTCACATACAAAATGCAACTTAAGTGAAGCTATACCTCACATGTAAAATCCAACTTAAGTGGAGCTATAGAGTGTCACTTTGTCGATAGTGTAGTGCTGTCAAGGTAAAAAAAAAAAAAATATATATATATGTGAATATATATATAGAATACATTACTCTTGGAAGAAGCACCCATGTTTAACATAAGAGAAGAAAAAAGTGTATGCTCTAGTAAAAAATAAAAATACCAAGTTTTTAATATGATTTAAATTTATATTTATTTTATTTCAATTTGTTAGGTTTTACAGACTGTTAATGTGAACAAATTATATTTATTTTATTTATTTTTAATTCTTAAACAAGCCTGTTGACTATTTGATCAAGTGGATTATATTCGATAATCCGATCATGAAGCATAAGGCAGTAAGCTGAAGTGTTTGCAGGAATATTTTTTGATGTTCTCATCTCCAATCGTATATCAATAGGCCCTGTTTTCAAAGTTTCATTTTGATGTCTGCAGTCTATAACAAAAATTGGAGCACGTGATTTAAAGAGATCCCAGGAAAGTAGAGGTTCAGTGTTGTTTTTATTGTAGTAAGTTTTTTGAAAATCCGTATACATTTTGTAAAATAAGCTATATCTGTTTCTTTCAAAAGAAATATTGAGGTCTTCATGAGGATATACATCTGAGTTTAGGTAAACTTTTAAGTCAGTAAGATCACAATGATCAAACATCGTAGGATCTGAAGATATTTTTTTATTTTTTTCAGTTTGTAGAGCGAAGACAATGTAGCGTGGTTTCTCTATTTGTGTTGTTGTCTTAACGTTCCAAATGTGATGGGTAGAGCTCAAAAGAGTGGGGTATTCATAAAGATCCCAGTTTCGGAAGGCAATTTTCATAAAACTATTTTTATTTATGGATTTATATAGATTCAATTTCATAGAATCTGATAATGTCACGTGTGGTACTTTCCACTGCACCTTATAAAGTTTTAATTGAACATTTTCATCAGATGAGGAGATTAGTGCGTTTTCATCAATTCTAGCACGCGTGATAATTAAATCATGTCGAGCATTTGGAATAATTTTCTTATAATCTTCGGCGAACCCCAACAGCTTATTCAATGGAATACAGTAATTAAAATGAAATGGTTTCAAATTAATAGCAGATTCAGGAGACCAGGATGCATTTAAAAGCATATCACTCTCATTTTTAGTTAAAGATAAATAGTTCTTGATCGTTGATGTAATTCCCACATTTCGATTGCAGTCAATTTCCTTTCCATTTAGTTCATAGCGTATTTCATCAAATAGAAAAGCCATTGCATTGTTTACAAGTTTTGTATTGACTATATCTTTTCCATCCGTTTTCGAAAGTGTTCCTTCAACATATAAAAAACTTTCTGAAGGAAGAACGTTAAGGTTTTGATGTTGGATACAAATCTGAATGATATCATTTCGTTCAAAATTGTTTTGATATGGTGAATAAGTATGATATTCATATTTAGAAATACTTTCACTGATCTCGGGGTCTTGGAAAATGTTCAACATATTTTTTATTCGTATTTGTTTAAATTTTTAGTTTTTTTGTTTTTGTTTTTAGTGCCTTAAGATGTGTCCCAACGATACCAAAAAGTCCAGATTACTCGTCGTAAGTAGATGTGCTACCACAGCTGAGTTCGAAGCTTGATTAAGGAGGTTATTATTTTCTACAGTGTTTTTATAAGGAATGGAGGAGATTATATTTTCATATACAATCATGATTCCGGCTGTAAATGTAGTCGCACCGTTATTTTTTCTCCTCGGAAATTTATATCTTTTCCGTCTTGATCAACGAACTTTAAACACAATGACGTTATCCGTTTGACGTTCACAGGTAGATAAATAACATTCCTTGGAACTTCTATGATTTTATAGCCAGGACTTACTTTAACAGCAAATTCATGTAAAATATGTGCCGATTGGTTATTAATGTATGTTCCATCTATTATATTACATTCAATACGAATGGCATTTACTCTATTTATATCAACGTAAAGATCGGATTCATATACTGAATTTGATTTTAGTAGTTTCTTACTAAACCCTAAAAGCGATCCGATAGAATTAGGTTTTGAAAAGTCAATGTCTTCCGAGCTGTATATTTCACATTTCAGGGTGTTGTTATTTGCCTTTATTTTAATTTCACTTTTTTTCATTGCACTTTTCTTTTTTTTGTTTATTTCATTAAGTTTTTTTTGTATTAAATTATTTATATCTTCTATTTCATATGACCCAATAGGAAACGAAATAACATCATCACCTACATGCAACAAGTTATTAAACTCATCTACATTTGGAATAGAGTTATAAGTTTGAAAGTCTATAAGTCCACAAACATAACTAGATTTCAATACAATTGGTGGAAAATAGTCAGCATTTAGAATCGATTCATTCCCACTCAAAGTTAGTGTTAACGACATCCTGATTAAAAGACAAATGAAACAGTTTTGAGTTGTTCACATAGTTTTTATTAATTTTGTTAAATTTAAGATTTAGAAAATATTATAACTTTGTTCTAATAAAAATCTTAAGCATAAATGACCACATATAAATGTATCAAAATCTTGCTCTTGAATATAATTATAATTTATTTTGCTACCAAGATAGTTTATTACTTCAGTTGGTGGTCTTAAGTTTCCAAAACTATCAAAATACTTTACAATATTATTTTTTCTATTTCTAATATATGCTACCCAATGAGTGCCATTACCAGATTCATTATCCAAATTTATTACACCACACTCTTTATCTTTAGATTTTTTGGGTAAAGAGTCTAGCATAAAAACTCCTCTAAAATGTTGTAAGTGTTTCTTTCCAAACCGCTGAATATCGAAATTGTTTAAGGGGTGGTTAGGTAGCAGATCAATCAGTTTTTTGAAATAGGACTGCTTAGAAACAGACCGAGTCCATTTTTGTATGGTTTCAAGTATAACCCCTTTCCTTGAATAGCAACTGGTTCCATAGCCTTATTATGTCGTTTGTTTTCTTCAAAAGTTCTTTTAGCAGCACGCACATCATTGAGAGCTTTTACAACACCAGCTGCTCCACCAGCTAAAGATCCAACAGCTGATAAACCAGCGAGAACAGGAGCTAGAAATGGAAGAAAACCACCACTCTTTGGAAGTGGGATTACTCTTGGCGTTTGAATGTGCTGTTTTTTCTTATTTTTAATAATATTTTTTGCAGCCTTTACAGCAATATTAGCCATAGTATTTGATCCACAAAAATTAACATTACTTTTAATGGCATTTCTAGCTTCACTTATTGCTTTTTTAAATATATTTGTTTTACAAGTTTTTTGTTTTTGTTTATTGGTTCTTATAGTTTTGTTTTTAGTCTCTTTATTACCCATACCAAATTTTGTTTTAGCTTTCATCATGTTGGTGACTAACAGACCGCTTAATTTTTCAGAGGTTGAAGAGTCGTTTGCTTTAAATCTTTTCCACGCTTGTTCAGTTAAAATTTTATCGGCAACGTGTCGATCTGAGACAGAACTACTCTTAGAATATGCAATATCATGCAAGCGACAAGCCTCATCCAGTTGATTAATTCCCTTATCTCCTCTACGTAATCGTTTTTTCAATTTAGTTCCGGGGCCACAGTAATTATATGAAGGAAGATGTAACTCAAATGGTAATTTATCTATTACTGTATTCAAAATACCTTTCCCTTCAATTGATTTTCTTTTATTATGCTCAATCATATTATGATTCGCACCTTCCTAGTTGAAGTTTGAAACGGGTATGAATGTTTGCCTATAAAAATAATATGTTTTATTGTCAAAAGTGTTAGTCAGCATTATGCGCTTCGTAAAGCAGGCAGAAGTTATTAAAGTAAAAAATTTTGATTCTAAAGTAAAAACTAAAAAAAAACATGGTTCATTATTTCCAAATAGTATTCGAGGAATTATCGTGGGACCATCAAATTGCGGGAAAACAAATGTAATGCTAAGCATTCTTCTTGACCCTAACGGATTAAAATTTGAAAATATTTATATTTATTCTAAATCCTTACACCAACCAAAATATCTCTATCTAAAAAAGTTAATTACATCCGTGAAAGGAATGAAATACAATGAATTCTCCAACAATTCAGAGATAATGCCCCCATCAGACGCTAAAAATAATTCAATATTTATATTCGATGATGTAGCATGCCAGAAACAAAATAATATAAGAGACTATTTTTGCATGGGACGACATAATGGAGTTGACAGTTTTTATTTATGCCAGTCCTATACTCATATACCTAAACATTTGATTAGAGATAACGCTAATTTTATTATTCTTTTCAAACAAGATGAATTGAATTTGAAGCATGTTTACAAAGATCATATAAACTCTGATATGACGTTCAATCAATTTAAAGAGTTGTGTTCTCATTGTTGGGCTGATAATTTTGGATTTCTGGTTATAGACAAGGAGAGTAGTATTGAAAAGGGTCGTTACAAAAACAGTTTTCATAAAATTGCAATACTATAAATATACCTATAAAATTTAAAAGCAATACATTACGAGAACAACACTGTTTGGGAAAACTAGTCCTTCATATAAACATTACAAAATACATACTTTTTCTTCAGTATTTACACATACACATTATCTACTTTTTTTTTTAATATGGAGGAAAGTGTGTTAAAAGAACTGATTAAAACAAAAAATGTGCTTAAAAATAAATATTTACAACTAAGAACTGGTAAAATGATGAGAGAAACTGATTTGGAAAATACTTTTAGACCTATTGTTGAACCGTTGAATAAATTGGTGGGAAATATTAAAAAAGAAGAATCCTCACAGAATGATGATGATATTAAAACACCTAAACGTCGCAAGTTACATTTCAAATCTTTTAATGAGAATGATGATGAAGAAGTTCATCGACGAACAGGATCACCATCACTAGAATTGGATAGTCCAGATAATACTTTTTTATTCAGTACACCGAAAAATTTTGCTACTCCTAATAAATCATCGCCTTTCGATCAACAAAAACTATTGTCAGAGTCAAATCGTGACACAGCTTATGGACCGTATTTTGATGTAAATACACAAACTACAAAAATAGGGAAATGTAGCTTTAAAATGAATGAAGAGAGTATCATCATTGACGAGGAAATATACACTCGAACTCCTGGTCTTATTGAATTGATGTTAAAGAAAAAACCTTGTAAGCACAAATATACTAAGGAAGACTTAGAACAATATTGGAAAATCCTACAAAAAACTAATGCACATAGGATAAATCATGATAGTTCTTCTCGAATCAAGAGTAACAGAGGTTTTAAATATACGCAAATAATAAAGGAACTTGTTGCCGGACTTAAAAATGAAAATGCAAAAATAGGAAAATCCTATTCTAATATAACTGAAATGAAATACACAAGCAAAAATATTGAATATGTCTACTGGAATGATCCGAATGAACTTGTTAACAGACTAAGGCTCCTAATAGCATCTAAAAATGCTGGTAACGATAACCATCAGAATGAAATCAATTCTATTATTGAAGAACTGAAGGAATCAAATATTATATATTAGTATTATACACAACAAAAATCCATACATATAAACAATGAACGTTGACAAGTTCGGTAGAAACTTCAAACCCGTTCAAAGAATCAAAGGTCTTGTAGGTCCTCCAGGAATAGGATTTAAACTTTTACCGTCTGGTGATTTTAATATGGATAATAAACGTTTAAACAATGTTGGTAGACCGGAGGAACCACACCAAGCTGCTTCTAAAGAATATGTTGATGATCAAATAAACCTTATTATAGAAATTCATGATCCTAAAAATTATATGGATGCAATTGT
Organism: Epistrophella euchroma; assembly: GCA_947049315.1. NCBI lineage: Eukaryota > Metazoa > Arthropoda > Insecta > Diptera > Syrphidae > Epistrophella > Epistrophella euchroma. The sequence continues at coordinate 43,987,360 of OX346248.1, forward strand.
CAAAAAGTACCTTAATGATCAGATCAAAAAGAAAATTATAGATTTAATAGAGCAGCGAAAAATATCCACCACCACCTTTTAAAAAAAATCAAAAATATTTTTTGTTACTGATACGAATATTCATTAGCTATAGGTATATTGCAATGTTGTATGTGTTATATTAATATTTTCCATTTCACATTAATACCTACTTCTTTCAAGAAAAGAAAAAATATATTTTTAGTAAGCATTCAACCGCCTCATCATCAGTACCTTAAAAAATGGACTCAGAAGTAATATTAAAAAACATTAGTGATTTTTTTAAAACAAATCACCAAGAAATATTAGCTGAACATCACGAAGAGTTCATTAATTGTATTTATTTACTTAAAAGATTTAAAAACTCCTTCTACGTGGAATCAATTTATGGTCATCATTTCTCTAATTGCTGCTGGTCACCCAACCAATGGGAACTAAGGCCTGATACTTGCGCCTGCTATATGTTAGAAAAACGTTTGGTTAGAGTTAAGAAATTAATGTTATTATATAAAAGATTGAAATTAAATAAAACAAAATAAAAAAATATAAAACACTTCTTTTTATTTTTCTTGAATTCACTCTTTACGAACATGAATAAGAGAAAGGTTGTTGATGAGTTACATAAGCCTGCACGTAGAAATTTTAAACGTCGCCAGGTTATCATTAAAGGCTACGATGATTTATGGCAAGCTGACCTGGTTGAAATGATACCATATAGTGATCAAAACAAAGGGTTTAATTATTTATTGACAGTTATTGACACGTTTTCTAAATTCGCATGGGTCATCCCGATGAAAAACAAAAAGGGCATTACTATCTCAAAAGGAATGGAGGAAATATTTACGTATTTTTCTAGGATTCCTAAAAATTTGCAAACGGACGATGGGAAAGAATTTTTCAATACAAGCTTCAAAAGTTTGATGATGAAATATAAAATAAATCATTACTCCACATTCAGTTCATTAAAAGCATCAATTATTGAAAGATTTAATAGAACATTCAAAGAAAAAATGTGGAAAGAGTTTAGTTTCAATGGAAGCTATAAGTGGATAAATATTTATAATCAATTACTTCATGATTACAATCACTCCTTCCACCGAACCATTCAATGTAAGCCTGCAGATGTCAACAAGAAAAATTCAAAATTATTATTACCACTTTTCAAAAATAATAAAAAAGAAGCAAGCAAACAAAAATTTAAAGTTGGTGATAAAGTAAGAATCAGCAAATACAAACATTTATTCGAAAAGGGCTACACCCCGAATTGGACTACTGAGGTTTTTAAAATAATAAAAGTCCAAGCTACAAAACCTATCACATATCTCCTTGAGGACTATCAAGGAAAACCTGTACGAGGTGGATTTTATGAGGCAGAACTGCTAAAAACTAAATGCGCAGATATATTTCTAGTAGAAAAAGTTCTACAAACAAGAGGGAACAATGTTTTTGTTAAGTGGTTGGGATTTCCAACAGAACATAACTCCTGGATCAATAAAAACGAGATTCTATAAAATAAAAAAGTAATGTAATAATAATAATAATAAACATGTACATACATATATATGCAATTTGTATAAATGAATTTTATTTTGTCTTTTTGTTTTTATCGTTGATGAAATTTAATTAAACCAAGATATGAATTAAAAAATTATTTAATTTTCGTGAATTTTAGCTCGTAGGTTGTTCCAAGTGCTCCTACAATCTCAAATGCATATCCTCCTCCACCAATTGCAGCCATACTGTTCGATGTAAGATCTGAATATCTTTTAGGCAAAAAGACCTTTAAAAGTACAATGATATTATTATTTGGTTAAAAAAAATAAAATAAAAATGTTTAACTTACCTTATGTTCCCCGAGATCTGCTACGATTCGATCGCCCCACCTGGTTTTAACTTTTTGCAGAGAATAAATGTTGTATGGGAATCTCATTTTCAACTCGGACAACTTCCTCGTGGGCTTAAAACCGCTGTTTTGATTTAGCGAATTTGCCTCCCTCACAGCAAAATCATCCAACGTAAAAATGGAATAGTTTGCTTCCTCGAAATGCATGTTTTATGCTAAATAATGAAGTGTTGTCTTTCTAAAATCTTGAGAGGAACTGTGATGTTCACCAACAAATATTTTCCTTTTTGTAGGAATATCTTGTCAGATTCGTATGTCTTTCAAAGCACATTAAAATTTATTTTGTTTTTTTGTTTCTTTTTTTCCCACACCTGATAGTATGGTTATAAAAAAGAGACCTTTTCTTATTCATGCTAAAACATGAACATTTTTTTTTCGGGTGAGAAGGATGTGAGTTATTTTTTCTACAGGTAGGTAATTTAAATTAGGAAAACGATAATAATAATAATAAGCGCAAAACCCAAACCCAAAACACAAAAACCCAAACCCAAAAACCCAAACCCAAACCCAAAACCCAAAACCCAAAACCCAAACCCAAAACCCGAAACCCAAAAACCCAAACCCAAAACCCAAAACCCAAACCCAAACCCAAAACCCAAACCCAAAACTCAAAACCCAAAACCCAAAATCCAAAATGTTCTAGTAAAAAACAAAAATGCAAATTTTTTTATATGATTTATGTTTATATTTATTTTATTTCATAGGTTTTACAAACTTCATAAAATATTTATTTGTAGTTAGATATATACATATATATACAGTCATTTGGAATTTACAATCTTTTAATGAGGGTTAATTGGAATATTTGTATGCCCCCATGCATATGTGGTCTTCGAATCATCACAAATAAATCTTTTTGTATCGCCACAACTTAATACTAACTTATTTATATTTTCAGTATATATTTTATGATATCTACTTCTAAATGTATACATTGTTCTATAAAGATCTTGCTTCTTTATCAAACAATTTCTATAATCTCTTAATTCTAAATTATTAGTTACATATTTTTTTATACCTTTAGCCTTTTTTGTAACCTCACCGGTATCTACTCTGTAGCAATATAGTTTTGCACGTAACCCAACGAAATCTAACATTATTCGCGAGTTATTCTCATCCTTAAAAAGACCTATTTCCTTGCCATTATTTAAGGGGAAGTTGTGGATATTGTTGGGAGGATACTCAGAAGTATCAAATCTAGATCTATTAGGATTTATTACATCATCATAGATGTCAGCATAAAAATCGTCTGTAAATATGGAATAGATGAATGAATCTGTATCCATATAGTTCAAACGAATTTTGTTGTTAAATTTTGGTTTCATATAGTCGTAGTGAAAGTCGTACATTAACCACTTTGATAGTTCAAGAACGACAAAGCCCAAGTAAATGGGTTTATCGAGTTTGATACTTCCTTTCTTCATTTCAATAGCACACATATTCGGTGAGAATATGTTACTGCTGTGAAAATTCGGGTGAGCAATAAGCTTTTTTGCTGAAAATTGGTTTCTTATAGCATTCCACTCAGAAACAATTTTCACATCTCTACGTTTTTCAACATTTTCCATTGTCTTACCATAAACGCTATTATTCATCAATTTAAAAAAGTCTTTTTCAAACTTATTTTTGGCTACTTTTCTATATTCGGTGTTAAGCAAAATATATTTCTGAAGCCAGTTCGATTGACCAAACTTCATGACTCGATATACTTTAGTCATTATTAATCCATTTAAAATACACTGCTGCAAGTTTCTTAAATGGATTGTGAATTTTTTTCTCGAATTCAGGTGGGCAATAAGTTTAGGAATATTACATCCCGAAGTAATTATATTTTCAGGACAGAACGGGAGATCATTATGCAAATTATGAATACTCGAGGGATAATCTAAGTCGACTTCTAATACATATCCAACATTATCACCTTTAATGTTGGAGACATACTCAGTTGTATATATCTCAGGATTATCCCACTGAAAATTACCATAGGGAAGGGGTTGTGACATAGCCCATCCATATAAATTATTAGCATCAAGATACATTAAGTATTCTGATGCTGCATTTGGATCGTAGCTAGACATATATTTATTGTTAGCAACGGCATCTCTGTGGCTGCACTGACACAACCCACCTCTAATTCCACTTTTAAAAAAGTTGTACATATCAACGTCCGTTAGTAACTCCAACTTTATTTTTGTTGTTTTTAGCATAGCATCCCATGATAAACCAGGAGCAGTAAAATAATGGCAAGGATCAAGTTCATATATAGAAATACAAACTGATCTGAAACTTTCAAAAATGTCAGCTAACAGGAGAACATCACTCTGTAGATATAGAATGGTGTAGTCTTTTAAAGTTTTACATTTAAAGTGATTCCATATCTTAAGAGCATGATTATAATCCCCATCTAAACATGCTTCATCTACCATCTTATTATGAAATTTATCTATGGATGGAAGTGAACATTCTTCAAATCGATCCCATGAATCTAAATGATCATAAGGGAATACGCCTTTCCTTATCATCAAATTAAATGATTCACTGTCTTGAAAAATACTTTTCATATTTTTCAAGTCATCAACCGATAAATTATTTGCTAAGGAAGCCAGGCTTGATTGAAGAAATCTATTTGAGTCTAAAAATCTTATTTCAAAAGACCTTTTTTCACCCAAATAAATTCTTTTAGATAGGGATATATAATTTTCCTTGTTCATCGGAATGATGCTAATGTCGCCTTGAAATTTTGCGAGACTATTTATAAACATGTGACAATCATAGCCCGAGAAACTATGAAAAAGAACCGGGAAAAATTTTGGAACACGAAAAACTATATTGCACTGCACATGTGCAGGTCCTCTATATATACCAGTGAGGTGACAATGGTCCCTTACTCTAAGTTCACTTTCTTTAAAATTTAATTTACACAGGATGATTTTCTTATTTGATACCTTTTTTGTGCGTCCGTCAGTGGAGTCATTGGCTTCGGCTTCTCCAGTACATCCTGATACAAGCTAGTTAAATCGGATGTGAGCATTTCAATAAATTTATCAGGTGATTTTTTTCCTAAAAGAAAGAATAATGAACATATGAATAAAATAAATGATTAATAATAAAGTAAATGTAGGTACTCACCAACAAAAGTTACTTGTTTATTAAGTGTATCATCGAAACTACACTTGATGAAGTAGGAGAAGGCACAAGGTATATGTTGCTGAACAGCTGTTGTTGATGGAAATTGTGGGTCCGGTGTTTGGTGGCTTATCGGAGCTAAAATGGATTCAAAGTCAGCGTACACTACTATTGGAACTTGCAGTTGCCTTCCATGATACTTGAACTCAATATTTGTCTTATCTCCCTTGGGCATGATTGTTATTAGTCTACAACATTCGCTTTTATGGTTTTCAAGTATAGTTTTACTAGCAAAACGTTGTAGACATCCGTTACAGAGATACATTTGGTGTTTTCTTCTCGAAATCTGACTGCTCATTAAGCGAGAAATGTTTTTAATATAAACGTAGTGTGTTCTACAATCAATATTTATACAATACAGCAAATTTATGTGATTATGTTGCTCCTCTTGTGTATGGTATAATGGACCAATGATTTGAACATCTTTCTTCGTGTCATTAATTTCATACCCAAACACATTCACACTTATTTCTGGGTTATTCGCTTCAAATATTTTTATATCTTTTAATGCCAAAGGAAAGTGCAAATTTTTAAAGCTGATGAGCTTACCACACACCTCAATTAACTCATCTGCTATATTATTAATTTTGTACGAACTAGTTCGCATAGGATTAGTTGTTATTTCTTTGTCTAGAGCAGATATGATGCTCCATTTAAAACAATATTCGTCATTGTTTTGAATATTGATGCATGCTTTCTTCTTTATTAATTGATGTGGTAGCTTGAAATAAGAAGATCCACTAATAGGTCTATATTTATTGATATTAAGCTCTATCCTCAAAAATGATAATAAAGCCCATCCACTATCTTTATCTTGGAATTCCTCCAATTTAATTTGTATTTCACTGTACATCATTTTTAGACTATTATCTAACTCATATTCTGACACTACAGTACGCATTTTGGCTTGCATGCTTTTAGTAGAAATAATTGCATTCTCAGGATCATCCGAATGTTTTATAAATTCCCCAAAAAGCTCGATATTGAATTTGAATGAATTCATTGTTTCAATTTCATGTTGTAGTAGCCCAATGATTATGGGATGTTTCTTATCGATTAGCATCTTAATGTCAAGAATACTTTCATCTGCATTTTTAATGGAGAAAGTCTTAATTCTTTTGTTAAAAGCGGATTCAATCAAGCTAACATTTTCTGCTATTAGAAATTTAGCCTTAGTCTTATGGGTATTTTTCCGTTGATGATGAGACCATTTAGTAACATCAACGTCTTCTTCACAAACAACACATCTCTTAAAACTTAGTTTCCGCTTTTTTATTTGGATCTCAGATGATGTTGAAGGCCTCGGAGAAAGATCCCTCTTCCTTGTCTCCACCGTACCTTCTCCACTCCACTCCGATGAGTTTACAGCAGCAGTTGATGTTGTACATCTTGGGGAACTCTGCATTCCTTCGCCATTCATTGTTCTTGATGCATTTGCAACCTCAGCTACACTAGTTGAATGGATAATTTGTATATGCCGAAGCAAAGTATCTTTTCGCGAAAAGTTACTTTCACAAATATGGCACTTAATTTCAATTTTTCGCGCACTATGGAGAGAACTATGTCTCACCAAATTCCTTTTATTGGTGAAAGATTTTGAACAAACTTCACACTTGAACATTTTATGAGAAATAATTTTTATTTTTTTAAATTTAGTATAAAGTTTTCTAGCTACAGTTAAAACTGAATGGAAGGTTTAAAGTGTGGGATCTCTTTTATATACACGCATAAGATGCTACTAAGGAATTACAAAAAATTAGAAAAACAAAAAATCAATGTATCCTGAAACCACTTTCTCTTGTTAAAAAAAAATACCTCCCCCATTATCATTCAAAGAACCGTTATTGTACGTTTTAAACCTACATATTTGTACGTGTAAGACCTCGTTGACAAAGTCGTTTTGTGTTTTGGTTTTATAAAAATAACTAACACTTTCTCATCCGAGAAATGTTCATGTTTGATCATGAATAAGAAAAAGTCTCTTCTCAGTCAACCAATGAAAGACTATAATCGATTTTCTATTTATAGAGAAAAGTAATATATTCTATATATATACACATATGTATATATATATATTTTTTTTTTCATGTTAGGTATACCTTGATAGTACTACACTATCGACAACGTGTCACTCTATAGCTCAATTAAGTTGGATTTTACATGTGAAGTATAGCTCCACTTAAATTTCATTTTATATGTAAGGTATGGCTCCACTTCAGTTGCATTTTGTATGTGAGATATAGCTCCACTTAAATACAACGTGAGACTCTATAGCTCCACTTAAGTTGGATTTTTACATGTCAGGTATAGCTCCACTTAAATTGTATCTTACACGTAAGGTATAGCTCTACTCCACCGACAACTTGTGCTGGAATCTTGGGTGATCTTATATGCTAAGCATAGCTTCAAACCACTTTAGTATCGACAGCTTGTGCTGGAACCAATAATGATTTTATATGCTTAGTATAGCTCCACAGCACTACGCCACCGGCAACATCACTTGTGCTGGAATCATGGGTGATCTTATACGCTAAGTATAGCTTCAAACCACTTTAGTACCGACACAGCACTACGCTATCGACAACTCTCTATAGCTCCGCTTAGATTGATTTTACATGCAATGTATAGCTCCGCTTAAAATTCAATTTACATGCAAAGTATAGCTCCACTTAAATTGTTTTTACATATAAGGTATAGCTCCACTTAATAGCTCCGCAGCACTGCAATACCGACTGTGTTAGAACCGGCTAAAACATACTACTACTGAATTTGAAAATTGGTAAGGCCCATTAACTTAATCAACACAATTCTTAATATTCCCCGGGAAAAAACTTCCCGAGAGACGTATTCTTTCAGGAGTAAAATACTCCGATTCCAAATTCCCTGGTTGAATTTTTTTTACCCTCGAGTTCTGAATGATCAAAACAGCCTTTTTTTAGTATTTGACATATAAATTAAATTATAGAAGAAAAATAATTTACTCCCGGGGAAATATTTCCGCATTTCATTTAGAATTGGGCTTATTAAATTAAATTTAAATTCTTTCACTGTTTAGATGTCAACAATCAAAATCCGTTACTTTTTCAAATTTGTAATTATAAACTAACCTATTTTAGTTAGCTATATTGTTTAATGTTTCCGTCGAACGAGTTTTTTTTTATCAAAGCTTCCGTTCATAGCGTTTTCCCTAAAACTATGCAACGATAATAAATGATCGTTAAATATTTTGCGCACAAACAAGCTTCATTAACGTTTAAAATATATTCCCATACGAAAAAAAAATCGAATATCAATTAAATTCCAATGAAACTGTCAAACAAATTAATAAGCTTTCGGTATTTATTGGTTTGCAAAAGCTACCCATTACCAGTATGGACTAACATAATCTACCTTACCGACAATTAATAGTACCGTGTGTCAGTCAGTATGTCTATCGCACATGGCAAAACAATCAGAAATCAGAATATTAACTCCGCTACACGATCAGTTTAAGCTCAGTTCGCTTCGCAATCTCGGTAATGTAAAACGTCGTCGTTCCAACCGTAACGTATGATGCAAAAACGGATTCAGAAATTAAAGTGCGCTATTTAAAATAAATAAAAGGTAGACCGTTGAAAGTGAACCACATTGTGTTGTTATCTTGTGTTTTATGTGAAGATCAGTTCGAATAAAAAAAAATAAAAGTTAATTTTCTCTTCACAATTTGTGTATGTGTTTGTGATTTTATTGTGCCAGCGGTTTTTTTTTACCAACTTCTAGGATCTTCTTTTCTGCAAAAGTAAGTAACGATGCAGAAACAAAGGCCAAACTTATTGGTTTCCCTTTCCTGTTCAGAGATATACGTACGATTTGTGTTCAAATATGAAGCCGTGTAGAGCTGCAATTAAATTACACCTTGGCCTAAAGAGCTTTAAAAAGAGGAATTTTTAGTTTGCTTGGTTCCGGTATCTATAAAACTACCAGTTGGCGTGAGCCTCAGCAGCTCACAGTAGGCCTTCAAGAACCATTGTAGCTGATGGTGTTGACGAATCGTGATGTTGGCCACTTACTTTTGTTTTTTTTTTTTGTTTTTGTATTCTTCTCACCTCGCCTGAGGGGCCAAACTTGAGCTTTGTTTAGGATTAGGTAACCGATCTTATAATACCATCGGCCTCAGCGACGGCACATACTGTCTTAGTCTAGCCATTTTCTTTTTGCATGTTCGGAAAATGAGGTGGCATGTGATTATAATGTAAGACTGTGGATGGGTTCATTACAAGAACCGGTGAAACCGAAAGTAGATGTTGTGCGGTTTGTAAAGAAGTAACACCGTTGCGGGCAACATTAATCTTGAAATTTCCACCAAAGACTCGACTCAAGCTCGAGACTATGGTGTGGTGGGCTTAAAGTAAAAGCCATTGGTTTGGTGTTGGTTGTGTGGTTTTGTGTCTTAATATGAGGAAAGAAAAAAACTGCAGGAAACCAGTTTTTGGCGGTTTAAACTGATTCCTACCGCTATTGTAGGTTTACAAGGAGTTTTTGGTTAATTTCTTCTTTTTTTTTTTTTTTTTTGGTAAAACATATTATCGGAGAGTGGCATCTTGTTAGCTGGTTTCGAGCCTTTTGCCAGGGTTTAAACGGTATTTTGCAAGAATTGGGTTAAACTCTGATTGCAAGCATAAATAAAAACAAAGAGAGTTACTGGGAAGTAACGGTTGTTTTAAAGTTGATTTTTTTTGTCGAAGTAAAGTCATTAATCTTGAATTCATTTTTGCTGTTCGGGTTTTGGTCTGAATGAAAAGAACATGATTATTTATTGTTGAAATGTTGTTTTTTTATTTTTTTATGATTTGCATTTTTGGAAGGGCAATGACTCTTTTGAAATCCACCATTTTGTTAAACAGAAAATTGATTAAAGAAAATTTCAAGAGACATATCCCATTTTTTATTTCGAAACGAAAGCATCTTCATTCAACTTTTATAAAACCGAATTTTGAAATCATTTTGTTATTTAAAGTGAGGTCTCCAAAATTCTTATGATGAAAAAAATTGTCTTTTTTCTAAGAACAAAATAATTATTTTATGTATATAAAAAAGAAGAAACAATATAAAAACTGAATCAGTTGTTAAGGCGATAGAACGAGACTATCGGAAATATAATATTGGCTTTATACGTGAGTGACCGTTTATGATTTCTGTCCAGTTAAGATTGAAAAACATTATCTTACTGGCAAGATATAACGATAGGTAGTGAAAATTATATCTATTAGATTATTAGCTTCCAATTGCAAGTTATTGTAATTAGTCCGATTTCTCGAATCGAAAATTTTGACATTTTTCCAAGTTTCGAAGTCTCTGGAATCCGAATCCATATAGTGATATGTCTGTTAAGTTTGGTGTACATACATACGTCCGTGAGGTTTTTTTTTAAAAACATCGAATCCAAATAAATTCTATTTCACAAGTAGGTTATAATGTCATAACGAGCAGAAAGAATATTCAAAAATATTCAACTTAAAAAAGTCGTTAAATAACTTAAGTCTTGAATATCTCGAGTACAAATAATGCTTTCGTTTTGAGCTCTTTTTCATTCTAAAGATAATGAAGTAAAGATAATTTACTAATATGTAGTTTTTTTTTATTCAAAAAAAAAAAAATCGGCTCGAAAAAAAAAACAAAAACAAAATGCAAGAAAATTGTATAATTGGTAGGTAATTGGTAGAAATTTTCGAAAATCTTGAATTATTGGCGATTTTATTATTTTATTGTTATTTTTTTTTTTGAAATGGCGACCCTTGGTAGTGTGAGTGTTAATTTGGGAGTTTGATGGTTTTATATTGGATTGGTATCAAAAAGGAGTATAATCGTTCAAAAATTAAACAAAAAACGATAAAAGAAATTGTTGGAAACTACAAACTTTAACGTGCTGAAATAATGGCTAGTGGGTTGAACTTAAACGCTGAAGGTCCAGGGGAAACCCTAGACTGTCATGCCAAACGGTCTGAGTTTTCGATTCCCAATCTCTTCCCCCAAAAAACAAAAATGTTTTTTAGGGCTACTGTCTCTAGCGTGAGAGTGACTGACAAATCCTCCAAAAAAGTAACCCTTGTCATGTCTTCTTCGCCGTTCGGATTCGGCAAAATATTGTAGGTTCTCTCCATTCCTGCTGTTGTTAGGTTGAGAGTTATTTATTTTTTTAAAAGCGTTTTTTGTTTGAAAACTATGTAATATTTAATTGATGAATTTTGTCGTTTCGCTTTCAAATCTTCTGATTGGTGTTGGTTCCAGTGGTATAGTTGGTGTTAATAAGCTCCGCATCAAGAATTTGTTGGAAACCCTTTTCCTTAACTGGGGCGAAACCTTAATTAAGAGTAAATCTAGGCGTACGGTAGTGCGCCCGCCAAGACGAGCGGTTAGCACTACCTATATATTTTCTCGAAACGTTTCGTCGTATATGAGATCTCATGAAGAGCCAAGCCCATAACTCTACAAGGCCTAACTTTACAAGACCTAACTCTACCAACCCTACATCGTGGTCAAAAAGTATGGCTTGGCCGTTTCATAAAACTTTAGCATGACAGACTTAATTTTACCGAAAATCTATAGAAGTGTCTGTGTTTCGGCTGCGAAACGGCCAAGCCATATTTTTTGACCACGACGTAGGGTTAGGTCTTGGCTCTTCATGAGATCTCATAACTTTTTCACAGCGAAAGCGTTATGTGCATGTGATTCTTGGCGACCTTTTTTTACATGAAATGTTTTTGGTGGGATATACATATTTTAATAGTTTAAAGAAAACCGTTGTCCTCCAAACTTCGAGAATGGAGTCCTGGCTTTAAGAATAGGATATACCTTATTCCAGATGTTGTGGTTGGAATTTAAATGGTTCTTTTTCTATTTCAAGTGTTTTTTTTTTTGGAAAATTGCCTCTCCCGATTAAAGGGGAGGGAAGTAGATCACCTCTCCCTTACGATTTTTTTTCTTTTGACCCAACATAAACGCTGTAGTATTTGTATGCATCTTTTGCCAAGCACCATACTTTTGTTGGTATACCTACTGCGTTTGAAATAATACCTGTTGTTATAAATTTTATTTTTGCTAAATTTTAAATTGCTGTATTTTAGAAACTGTTGGGTCTACCTACACGGATTCTAGGTATGAATTAAAGAAAAATAATCGTAGAGGTCCGTTTACATAGTACAATAGGGTTAAAATCACCAATAAATGAAAAAAGCGCGAAAATTTTGCGTTTTTTTTTTGGATTTTTGACCATGTTGCGTTCGGCGCTCGAGTTCGGAAACTTGGATTTTTCACTAGGCCAATATCATAAAAAAAAACAGACAAAAATCAGAACTACCGGATCTAGCGAAAGGACTGATGTATATAATAATGGTTTGTAATACTGCCATGTTAACAAACTGAACGTATCTAACATTTGTCGATTTTCTCAGTTCAGGCCAAATTCGAAAAAATCCTTTGGGATGGTTTTTATTGACAACTTAAGCTGCATATCGCTTTTTAAGCAGTAAACCATTCTGTTTTTATTAAAAATAGTTTTATAACTATTAAAAAATTAACAACAAAAACTCCTAAAATCATAAGCAAAATTTAGGCACACCATTTTTAGCTAACATGGCAGACAAATAACCTTTAAACAAACTTACCTAACTATTTCATGTTCCAATCAATCTAGCTACATATGTGCAAAATGTTTATATAGTCCAGTCTACATGGTTTAAATTTTCAAATTTATGAATATTCAAAAATTTATAAAATTTCAAGAAGGAGCTATGACGTAATCTAGAATAAAAACTTTTAAATATTTACAAAAAAAACTTCTGATTTCTTATAAAAAAAATTTAATACTAAAGAAAGATTCGATCTTAAAAAAAAAAAAAACAATAATTATTTAAGGAATTTGTTTACCTATTTTAAAAGTTGAATAAATAAGATAATTTGTTCCGTTCAGTAATTTATTCTTTGATAAATAGCTAAATTTACCTACCACAACGTAAAAGCAATAAAATAGAATACAAAATACAAAACATCAAAAGATTATTAATGCCTTTCTATATAAATTTTAATTAATTCTTTGTAACCGGTTACAATAAAATATATTCATTGTTTGCTATAGCCTAGTTCAAAGTTTTACACAGACCTAGGTTTTATTTTTTAAAAAATTACTAGTATGTGGTACGAAAGTGTTGGTAAAAAACGTTTCAACGCGAATCTTATAGCTATAGCGCAGTAAATTTTCCCACACAGTAAACAACAAACAAAAACCAAAAGTGGCGATAAATAAGCCAGTAAATTAGTAAATATAAAAGTGGACAAAGGGTGTTAAAAATTTTTAAGATGAAGATATGGAGCTCTTGGAAAGTATTAATTGCTTGAACCTAAAATGTCACTAGCGTTGATAGGTTTTTCTCTCACAAAAGGGATGTGTTCTACGGTATTGACTTTTACTTCAGTAAAAATAAAACGATTGTAGTATTTTACGGTCAAATTCTGCACTATAAATGTAAATAAATAATCCCTAGTCCCCTTTCACACGAAGAAAAAAGGTGCTGGAGATTTTTTGACGTTTTCTTTTAATCTCCTTAACAATCTCTTGTACATTTTCCACGAAGAAACAAAATTGTAGGAGCGTACCTCCTCCACACAACATAATTAAATTAATAAAATCGGAGGAGATTTGCTGTATTTTTCTTTTAAAGTTGAACGCACACATAAATAGTGTGAAGAGGAATGTCAAAAATCTCTTGAAATCATTGACCGGGGAGATTTTGTTTACCCCTCTTTCATCCTGCCCTACTCGCCTATGAACCGAAAGTTACTGGAAACTCAGTTTCCTCGTGTGAAAGGAACATATACGTCAAAATATAGCACATTCCATAACTGTCAAGTTATGAACCTCACCAGAGGATTGATGAGATGTCATAGCCACCAAACATTAATTTAATGACCTGTCGGTAATCCAGAAATACAATTATGCATTTTAGAGACGGGAAAACAACAATACTTCGCGAACACAGCCATACGAATAAAGAGTAGACATAAGCTTTGATAAAGTGTTTCATTGAAATTTGTATTTGATACTGTGCTAGCTATAAATTACCAATAAAACTTAGCTACTATAATGAATTTACATATTTTACAATGGAAAAAATATTTTTTTTGAGCGTAATAATTTTTTTTCTTAGGTTTCTACACAATTTTAAGTTGATTCATTCATATAACTCTGGTAATCAATTAATCAATTACTTAATAAATTATATTGCTTCCAGTTCAGGCTGTCTTAGCCGAAAACAGATGTGCAGCTTTTTCCAATGCAGCGAAAATAAATTTACACAGGTCCTTATGAGAGTTGACATATTCCAGGCTCTGCATGCAGCCTTTGCTGCACGATATCTCTATTTCTAATTTCGCTGCATGGAAAAAAGCTGCACATCTGTTTTGGGCTTTAAGCGCCACGCGCCGGAACAGCGAGCCGTAACTCTGATGCCCCGTGCTTCGGCCGGTGCGGTAGTCGGATGACTGGTTAAACCCTATGCAGATGCATAAATTGACGTCCTAAAAAGCAACATAATTTGTCCCAATTAAAGTGCGATATGTTCGGATGTATCATTTTCCACAAACGCTTTATTGAAATTTATTTAATTCATCTACACTGGATCGTGCCGATCCAAACTGAATTAAATATAAATCAATTGATTTCTAAACGTTTAGTTATTATCTTCCAAAATCAATTAATATATGTAAGTAAAGGCAATGAAAGAAAAAAATTCAAAAACATCGGATTTTTTTCACATTTCATACCAGAAACGGAAAACCAGTTGTATTTTAGAGGAAAGTGTGGGCGAAATAGTTATTCTTCTAATAAAACATTCTATTGATGTTGTGCTGCCCAAGAAATGATTCATTGGTTTATTAATTATTTAACTAAAAATAGTAAGGTAGATAGAATAATAATAAACTTCATCTTTTTTCTAATAGTTTTTTGTTCATCCAAGGTTATAGTTTAATTGGTTTTTTACTATCTAATCTTCTAGCTTTTGTGTCTGCGTCTTAACAATGTACATTATGTTGAAGATTTTTAAACAACCGTTGAATGCTTTAATTTTATTCCGTATACCAACTTTAAGTTCATCAAGGTAATTTCATGGAAAATGCCAAAACCTAACAATATAAATAATTACATTTTCTTCAGTCTTCCATAAACTTTAAAATAGATCTTATAAAACGTTTCTATGGACTTCATATTTATGATCATAATTTCTTTTTTAATAAAAAAAAAAAATTGTTTTAATCCAGATCTAAACTTCAGATCTTACAAAAAGGTTGTAAAATTGAAAGAGTCTATAAGCTTTTGTTGAATTAAAAACAAAATATGTGAGCACAAACAATAACATAAGTGGCAAACCAGTTAGGTTTTATGGTCTAAAATACTTTTCCTATAACAGCCAAAAAATTAGTAGGTTATGTTTGAATTTAAAACAAAGATAAGATAAGTTACGTGATTCATTTTTGAAAAATTTACAATTTTATGCTTGTTATTAAAAATAGTTTAGCAGTGATGCTAAATACATAGCAGTGATGCTCAATACAAAGCATAATCTGGCAAACATCACATTTACAGTAGCGGAATAAGATAAAATAAAATTGCAGTATGATAAAAATTACATGTTTGCCTCTTAAATGTTTCGTCGCCCTAAGCATTGATTTGCCATACCTATATCTACGCTATTTTCGGTTTTTTGCCAAAAGTTGTTGCAGTCTATTGCAATTATTATAAGGACAACGAATCTTATCTAGTCAAATACTGAAAAACAGATGTAAAAAAAAAGAAACAAAGAAACTTTGGTCCGTTTTTTTTTAATTTCTCAAAAACTGAGATATATTACCTGCATTTGACCAAAAATTGATAAGAGCATTGAATATTACACTTAATTGAATATTGCACTTAATTACGAAAAATTTTTAAAATAAAAACAAAATTACTATTCACCTAAGCTACTTAACATAAAAATAACAATTAAAAGAATGGAATATTCACCATTATTCCGAGAGGCGTTTTTCTAAAACGCCAACTGTCGTTTTTGGAGTCGTGTCGTTTTTTGATTGGTATTCCGTAGCTAAAACGCCAGCGTTTTTCTCGCTCTTACGTTCCACAATACGATCCACCAAAAAAAAAAAACTGATATTTGACATATCAAACTGCTTACAAATTGAATAATTTGGTTTTTGAAAATTTGTGTTTATGTTAATTTGTTTTAAACATAAAAAAAAAAAAAACAGAAAAAAGTATAGTGTAGCAAATTATTTTTTTGGAACAGCAGTGACGACGAAGACGAAGAAATAAAAAAGAAAAATTTGATACTGCAGAGGAGGTGGATTCCATCTATAGCAATTCCTTTTCCATCCATAATTTTTCTCAGAACCTCTTTTAAAGTATTTCGTGAGGTGCTCAATTAGGGCTGAGCGTTTCTTCGAATACCTCCAGTTTGTTCATTTAAATAAACGATAAGAATAATTTGATATAAAAAAAAGATTATTTGGATAAAATCTTTAGCCCTCTACCTCAGCTCGAAGCTATGAAAAAGGGTGTTTTTTAATTAAATTGTAAACTTACTTTGAGTTGAGGAAGAGGACTAAAGATTCTATCCAAACAATTATTTTTTTGATATCAAATTATTCTAATCATTTAAATGCAACAAACTGAATTTATTCGAAACTGCTCCATACTTTGACCACTCCACTCTAGTGCTCATTTCCCTCCACGAGCTCTATCAGTCGTCGCATTTGAATTTGGGTTGTTATTTTTACCCTAAACAAAGAATTTAAAAATATAAAAACTAAAATAAGTTTTAAAAAATCTTACATTTTTACTCCTGTCGTCAACAAATTTCTCGACGACAGATTTAGACGTTTTTATAGACGTTTTTCTTATGGAAACGACTAACAGAATACAGAAAAAAATACAGTGAACGCGTTCCACAAGACAGAATCGACAAATCGACGATTATTTGGCGTTTAACGCCAAGTTAACACTGTCGTTTGTTTTTTGGCGTTGAACGCCTTACAGAATAAGGCTGATTAGCTTTTTAAAAAGCTATATCACATCATTGTATGTGCTTTCGTTTATTTCCAATATTTCTTTCTATTTAGGTCAATTTTTCAGATAAAAATTTAAGTTTTCCTTAAATTCGGCTTCAATCTCTTAGTTTGGTCTCTCCAAAGATCCTATACCCAATAAGAAAGTTTTAAAGTAGATGAATGTTATTCTCAAAAACTAGAAAAACTGCAAAGACATTTTCGTTTGTTTTAAAATCTTTAAAGTAAGTAAATGTTGTGTAATGCACAGATCTTTCACATTCGGTCACTTGGTGAAGTCAATTCTCACGTAGCTTTTTGAAATTGACCTGATTATTAAAAACTTGATCTTACTAAAAAAAAAAAAAAACCGAAATCAAAAGCTTCGTTCGTGTACTTTCTGCACTAAAATTCACAGTCTATCAAATATTGAGGAGTGGGGATGAAATTCTCTCAGAGAGAAGTAAAACTGCGAAATAGTACACGAACGCTTTGAACAAATAATTTTTACCGGTTTTTTAACGTCAAATATTTGAAAACAAAAAAAAATAAATATCGTAATCATTTCTTTGAAAAGATTTTCAAAATAAAATAAAAAAGTAAGAAAAAGTTAATTAATTACATTAAATTAAATAAAACAGAGGAGTATAAGAAAAGAGATGTTCTGGCAAATATCAAAGTGAATTTTGACTGAACTCATATTACTGCCCGAAGAATTTCTTTGGGCTGAAATTAGCAGAAAGGGGAAATAATTTACTCTCTCGAGAGCGCTCTCTTCTGCGAAAAACTACACATTTTTTGCGTAAACGAACACAATTTGCGTTAAATTTGTAGAAATTCGTAAAAATTCGTAAAAATTCGTAGATTTGGGGAGTACGCGAACGAACCTAATATGTCTTTCCTACAAAATAGTTTTTCGTTTTTAATTTAAGTAGAACGAAAGAATATAGTAAATAGTAAAAATATAAAACTATTACAATCATGATCGTTAAAAAGGAAAGTTAAATAAAAGAAATACAACAATTTTAAATAAGGGTCATGGTATTTAATTTCAAGGTTGTGCATCTACGTTACAAGCGTACCAAATATTTTATGTTGATCACATTTTTTACCTGAAAAAAAAAACAACAGTTTTAAAAATCCCCAGTAAACTATTTTTAATTCAACAATTAAACGTGACCTGCTTTCAAATCACCAATTTGGCCATTTCACAAAATTAAATTTCTGTTATCATTTATGATTCATCTAGATGCATAGGTATGTAATGTGGTTATCAGTTAAAGTAAAGTATTATGTTTGCCTGTACTCAGGCAATTTGAAGAATAGCCAGCAGCTGAATTATCTATTCATACAGAAAAGATACAATTTAATTTGCAAGTAGTTTGTGCATCCGAGTAAAGCTTTCAATTAACTAGTCCAGTCTATTGAAACTAATTTTACCTATAATATTCCTCTGGTTGTTTTACAGATTTTAAAACATTTTTTTTATTACAAATTATTGAATTTTTGTTGTCGGTTGTCATAGGCGTTTGTCATTAATCAGCTATTCAAACAAACATCTCGATAAATTGCAGTTATTTTTATTATTTTTTTTGAATAAGAAGATGAGTTTTTTGTTGTGTCTAGCTTATGAATATTTCAATTCACGATTCTAAAACATGTAGAAATATTTTTTTTTTGAATAATTACAACAATTATATGTATAAAAATATATACAAACATATCTATGTATTCTTGATTTAAAATATAATATTTTTTGTCATGTCCTAATAGGCATTTGCAGCACGGATGAATTTTTTTTCAATTATACGATTTTATACAGGGTGATTCAACTAAAGTGTGACCTAAAGCTAGAGCGTGTAGGTTGAGTTGAGAAAAGAAAAAAATCTTATGGTAGGGGGGTGTATTTCCCCAATTTTCTAAAAAACCGACTCAAAATTAAAAAAAAAATTATTAAAAAACAACGGCAACAATTATTTATTTTATGTTTTTAATTCAAAATTTATGAGAAAACAGTTTTTAAAAAATTAATTTTCAAACTCAAAATTTTGAAAAAAAAAACATTGAAAAAAATGTGTTAAAACTAGTTTTTTTTTTTTAATTTTAGGTAGTATTTTTGGTTTTAATATTCGGCTAGTCAAAAATTGAAAACCGAATGCCTTAAAGTCTTTCAGTTTTTGAGAAAATTGAAAATAACGATATCTATTTTGCACTTTAACTTTATTAGTAGAAATAGGATCTTTGGAGCAACAAAATAATGGATGGAAGTCGAGTTTAAGGAAAACTTACTTTTGTTTTTTTCAACAACTTAATTTGAAAATAAAATAAAAGAAGAAATTTCTGGCTTTACAAAAAGGCATAACATGCCATTGTAACGACTAGCGTTGTTTTTAAATATTTTTTTCTGTTTTAAATCAAATTTTTTTTAGTAAATTGTCTCCTCCCGTTATCTTTAATTTTCTCAAAAACTAAAAAATTTTTGAGCATCTACTCTTCAGTGTTTGACTAAAAATTGATGGGAGCATCGAATATAAAAAACAAAAATACTACCTAATAACCTAAAATTTTAGAAAAAAAAAACTAGTTTGAATACAATCTTTTTCATTATTTGTTTCAAAATTTTGAGTTTGAAAATTAATTTTTCAAAAACTAATTTCACAAATAATTTTAATTAAAAACATAATAAAAGAACAGACTTCTGGCTTTAAAAAAAGTATAGCTTGACAATGAAAGTGGTGCCATAGTTTTTTAATGATTTTTTTTGTAATGATATTTTAAGTCGATTTTTTAGAAAATTGCCCCTCTCGCGTAAACGAGGGAAATAGACCCCCCCTAACATACGATTTTTTTCTTTTCTTAACTCAACCTTGTCAATGGGTGGTATGCATATAAGATATAGTAGGTAAATACTTTTATTGTGGATTTTTTAAGTAGGTAAATACTAATTTAGGTATGCATAAAAATGAAGTAAATACTAAAAATAAGTACATATTTACTTTAAATAAAAGTATAAACTTTTTTCGGATGAATGATAGTGGTTTTTTGCTTAAACAGAGTATTAAGTGATTTTCATATGAGTGCACGGCAACGATAACTTACATGGCCCTCTAAATATTATAATTCTATGTACATTTAGATGCATCTACTTTTATTAGTGAACCAAATATGTAGGTAAATAGAAATATAGGAGTAGATGGTCGCATGAGTGTGCTTATCAAAAAATAAACGTATTCGATACATACATTTCATTTCGGTGTACGTGCCTATGTACGTGTAGATGTTTTTTAAAAAAAAATTGCAACATTAGCTTTTAAACACTTGTTTAAATATTAATTATATATTTAGCTGGTGGTTAAAATTAAAATAGCAGGTATACATACAATACAAAAACATGATTAAATTTTCTTCTATTTTTGACAAAGAGATCTATTAGAAAAACATTTGGCGCAGTTGTACAAACGTGGTTTAAATATTATTTCTTAACTGTGGTTCAAGGAACAATTACGTCGTAATAGCCAATTAAATGCTTGCACCATCATTGAAGCTCAGTTAAAAATACCGACCTTTAGTTTTTTTTCTATTTCTCAACAACTAAGAATAATCTTAACATCTGGTTTTCATATTTGACTGATAATTTAAAGGAAAAAAAAAAACAGTGATACTTAGATAATTACGCAAAATTTTGAAACAAAAATTACCCTTAAAAAAAGTCAAAATTTTTTCCCCAAAAATTTTTCTTTGAAATTTAATTTCTCAAAAGCTATTTAATATAAAATATAGTAATGAAATATTGGCTTTCAAAAAAGCTTTAGCCTATCATTGCTTGTGCTTTTGTTGATGCTCTAGGAGCTCCTTATTAAATGAAGGAGCAATGTAATTTGACAGATATGAGAATTCTGCGATAAACAGAAAAAAAGTATGCTCATTAGATGTGTGACGTCACAATCATCTGGTTTTCGTCGGAGAGCAAAACATAATTCCATTTCATTGGATTGTTTTTATTTGTTGTTTTATTTTCAGTCCCTATCACTTAAAAATATAATTTTTGAATGCTAAATTCTAAATTATAGTCGACATTTAAAAAAGAAAACCCAAAATCCCGAAAAACCAGAATCCCGAAAGGCCAAAATCCCGAAAGGCCAAAATCCCGTAACTAAAATAGAAAAATGTACATTTTCTTTAATTTTTTTTTTAAATAAAAAAAGCACTTCAAAATCGTCCGTTTAACTTTTATTGAACAAAAACACAACATTATATAGGTACAAAGCAAATGAAATATAGCAAAACTAAAACTTGAAATAGAGAAAGTGGAACAATATATAGTCAAGAAGTGTAAGCAAATCATAAGTCATATTTAACATAAATTAATATTGTATTTTGGGTTTTCGGGATTTTGGGTTTTCGGGATTTTGAGTTTTCGGTATTTCGGTTTTCGGGATTCTGACCCCAATCTTTGGCGATTTGAGTGAATGTAAGTAATTAATAGACATACCTTGTATCTGTATATCGTGTGACAAATCAGTGGTTGAAAGAATTAGTTTAACATCGCAAACAATTAAAATTAAGATTGTGTGTACGTACGCCTTTGTTCTGCGATGAATGACACGTTAGATCAATATTTGAAGTATTATGAGTGAAATTTACCCATTTAATTAATATTCTCTTGATAGTATTGGACAAGTTTCATCATCATTGACTAACAGCGCGTGCTATACCTAAAGAAATTGAAAGAAGTTTTTATATACATTTAAAAAAAAAATAATACAAGAAGCAGGTGTTTGTGCAAGTGTTTGGATAGTTCGCATGGCAATTATTAGTGCCACGTGCCAATTATTTAAAAGGGCTGAAACTTTTTTTTCTATATATAAACCATTTTGACTTTGATTACCCTGACGAGTTTGAGGAAAACAGCTCGACATCACAGTCAGTTGTGCTATGTTATGAGTCACAACAACTTTGGCACTGTCATTTGAAATTCAAAGCTTAGACATAACTGTAAAAACTTAAAGGAAAGTACCTACTTGAAAGATATTTTCCGAAATTTTGTGATAGGTATCCTTGGGTACATAAAACGGACCTTCCAGTAGAAAAACGTCCAACTAAAAGCTACATTTTTGTATACAATTTTTTTAAGAGGGGTACAAAATTTCGTACTAAAGGGGTGATTGAATCCACCATCAATGTGATTTTCGATTTTTAAAAGGCAAAAGTTAATGAAAAGTTTTACAATTTTGAAAATAATATTCGACAAAGATATTTCAACAACCCTCCTCTACAAAGTTGTCATAAGTTTTGGTGAAGTAATGCTACAGGAGATGAAGGACGGTCTTAGAACTATACATTCCATTCAACCCCATTAGATATAGGTGAACTTTCACAAGCTATAACTTAATGATGAAAAACTCCCAGAGATCGTGAACACCTTATTTTGTAGATATTTTGATTCTCTAAGTTTTTTTTTTTTTTGTTACAAAATAAAATCCAGGCGAGTTATTAAAACAAAACAAAATGACCACCTGTTTCAATATGGCGACTTTTTCCTAACCCCTACCATCCCAATTTTTTTTTATAATGTGGAGATGTACCCAAACACATACGAAAATATTTTTCCGTCGAAACATTCAACTTCAATAATTTTTTTGAGTAAATCCAGTACACTATAAAGTTTGTGCACATTTTTTTTTTTCAAAACCTATTGATTGTACGAAAAAAGTGTCATAAGATTTTTTATGTAAAACTACATAAGCCACAACTTTTGCCTTCACATTAAAAAAAAAAAAAAAAAAAAGAGGCTGTGTTTGACCCACACTGATAACTTCCTATTGGTGCCCTTTGAAACTCGATACCCGATATTTACTTTTATAAGAAAATTATCAATCCAAAATCTACAAAGACCTTATCTGTTGTTCAATCTAGAGAAGGCCTAAGTTCGGTTGTTTGCTCTGAATATAAGTTTTTTTCGCAGTTTTTTTGTCCTAGAAAAAAACCGTAAATTGAATTTTTTTGAAAACCTTACCAATTACTACTCGGGATTTTATACCATTGGTTGTTTTTGAGATATTCGAGCCGAAAAACATTTTTTAACAATTTTTAGCAGTTTTTTTTTGGCAGTGTTTTTGGCCTAGAAAAAAAACCATTAATTTAATTTTTTTACAAACTTTACCGATTATCAGCTATAACTTTGTGTATTAAAAAAAATTAACCTTAACTTAATATCTTTGCATGTTATTTGTTCTAGAGATATTTGAGAAAAACAAGCCATTTTACAACTTTTTTTAAAATGACTATAATAAAAAAAACAGCTAATTGAATTTTTCTGAAAACCCTTTCAGCACGTAACGGCTTTATTATCTGTAAAATAAAATTTACTCGAAGTCGATATCTCTACGCGTTCTCGAGATATCGTGAACGAAAAAAAGCTTCCGAACGTGCGAACGTACGAACGTACATGGTACACAGACATCTCTCTAAAAACAATGTAATCCGACTCCAGAGACCTCAAAACGTCGAGAAACGTCAAAATTTTCAATTTCACAAATCGGACCGATTACAATAACTTCCAATAGGAAGTTAAAAAACTGAGTTTTTCAGTAATTTGCAAAAATCTGAAATTCAACCCCTTTCCCAACCCGTAAAAATTTTAACCCCGGTCCAAAATAAGGGTAATTTTTTAGAAAATGCTTAAGATATAAAAATCAACATCTCCACCTAAATTCAGATTTTTCGGAATTTTTTCGAAGTGAAAGTCTAATTTTCCTAAGCTAATAAAATTTGTTTAAGAAAATTTCTTTTGATTGACTACTCGTTTCATAATATGTATACCTATTCAGTTAACACAGAAAAAAACAGCTTTTCCAGAAAAACTAGCTGTGCTATTCTTTCTGAATTTCCCAGCACTATGTTTTGAAAAAATAAAAAAAATTAATAACGACATACTTTTTGGAAAATATTCTACCTATTCAGTTGATTTGAAGTGTAAATCTATAAATAATATACAATGGTATCACCCATAAATTATTCACTTTATAAAATACTTTAAGCTAATTGACACAAAAGCAGTGATAATTTTGATTAACGCTCATTATTATCAGATTTGAAAGCAAATAGCAATTAACAGTAAATGATGTTTGTATAATGTGTAACATTTTTGTGTAAATAGTACCTCTGCCGATACATTTTTGTAGACAAAGTAACGTCACTCATAACAATTGTCTCGTACCGAATAATGGGGATTAAATTGAATTTCGGACACATCATTAACAACGTAGGTATTTTATAATTCTAAAGCTAAACGATAACGATACTTATTTCAAATTTCACACATCAACTGATGATGGTACATATGTATGTGGGGATTTTCCAGGTATTCACAGGTTTTACAAAAACAAATGTTTAGGTAGGTATGTTATTTTATGTAAATTTTCGTGTCTATAAACTCAAGAAGTTCACCTTGAAATCCAACATAACTGCTTCGATTTGTTGCTACATATAATATTGATATCCAATCGAAATCATGCACAGATTGTTGCCGGTAGTATAGTTTGAGTAACTCAGTGAATATCAATTTCATCGAAAGGAAAAGTCCATTTATATTGAAAACTGATAAGACTGCAACAAACTGGCTTTGCGATGGTCAAGTTCGTTTGGAGTATGTCAAGAAACAGATGCAACGGAACCACTTTCGTTATACAAGTAGGTAAGTATGTATAGGAATAGGCATACCTAGATACCCCATTTACTTCATGAAAATTGAAGCAAACTCGTTTTGGAATATTTTTTTTGTTTTATATTTTTTTGAAAGCTGTTACTTCCGTAAAAATGCCCCAAGAAAAGGAGACGACTTGAATTAAAATTTACTTAATTAAAATAAATTCACTAAATGCAGATCAAGCTTTGCCGCAAATGGCCGGGGAGTGAGAGATTTACGGTGAATAATTCGATTAAACTTAAAACTATACAACTGCAGTAATCGTTTGAGAGTAAAGACAATAGCGGAAAAATTCTCTAGATAAAACCCAACGGTGCCTATAACGATACCAATCAAGTCGAATTTTTTGGTGAACAGAACACCTCATATGTATGTATATGTATGTACAATGGGCTATGCTATCATAGAAGTGGTTTATCCGGCTCATCCTGGAATTATACGAAGAACCACGTCTGTGAAGTTAACATAACAATAGGTGCATTTTATAGGTAATATTCATAACTAGCGCAGTAATAATTATGTCCATTTTTTTTTTTTGCTTTGGGTATGTAGATTGAAAACCAATCTACGTTACCGACATTTAGGGTTCAAGTCAACACTTGTCCACTTTTATTATTGCATTTCTATTCTGGATTTTGCAGTTTAAAGTGCAGTGAGTGAGTGTACGTGTAATCGCATGTTCTGCTAACTTCACTGTTAAGTTAGCATTATACTTTTCTCAGCAAACTCCGCAAGCCATGAACAAATTCCTTGCGTGCGTGGTTGCTGAGAGAAGTAATATCAGGGCTGTTTCACAATGTGACGAGAAAACCAGACGTCATCAGCGTGACGAGATCTCTTCACATCTGGTTTTTATTGAAACACAAAAATCCAGATTTCAAAATGTACCTATTCTAGTTTTTGAAAAAAATTGAAAATAAAAAAAGTAAGTTTTCCTTAAATTGGACTTTCATGTTCATCCGTTATTTTGTTGCTCCAAAAAGATCCTGTTTCTATACTATAGGTTATCAAAGTAGATTTCCTTATTTTCAATTTTCTCAAAAACTAAAAGATATTTAGGCATCAAATTTTTAATGCTTGACTGACTATAAATATGGTAGGAGCATTGGAAATTAAACAAAAATATCACTTTATGACCCGCTCCCGTCAGAATTCTGGCTATCAAAATCCTGCATGACCAAAATTCTGTTTATTTTTTTTTTTTTGAAAATACTGCACGACCAAAATTCTGTTCCTCAGAATTCTGTATGTCAAAGTTCTGTATATCCAAATATCTGTATGTTCAAAATGCTGTAAGTGCAAAATTCTGTTTTATAAAATGCTGGTTATGTCCAAGTTCTATATTTCGAAGAAAAAATTGTTAACAATATCATTGTTAAGCACGTACAAGTATAAATAGAATTTTTTGCATTTACATTTACAAAAATTCATTCAAGTACGATCTCATTACAAACAAGTAAAATACTTATTTGTTACCACCGTTTTATAAATTCTATTTTCGTGAATATATTTCTTTTAAGTCTCGATATGTGGAAATTGTAGAATTTAACGATGAATATTGGTACAAGTCTGAAATGTTTTATTTGTAAAATTCATTATAGAATTTGAGTTTTTTAAGAAAGTTTTACATTGACATCTTAATATTATGAATTTTAAATTAAATGTACAAAATAGCTACATGAAATTTGGCCCCATTGAAAAATAGCCCCAAACAAAACATAAAAATTTTCTCCAAAAATTTATATAAAAGCAACAACAAAAAATTGATAATATTTTATGAATTGAGGTCATTTTTCATTATTTTAGGGCTTCTTTTCATTTTTTTAATTTTTCGGTTAAATTTCAGTATGAAAAATGGATTTTTTTCATTTAGTTGGGGTAATTTCTCCAATTTTTTTTTTTTCATTTTGAAAATGGGGTAATTTCTCCAATTTTGGGGATTATTAATTATATTTTATTTAGGGTAATTTTTCATTATGATATATGATAATATGTATACTGAGGCTTGAGTGTAGCAACTTTCCGAATTTTGTTTTCATACAATTTAATACAAATTTAGACAGTGAGCAACAAGAAATATTGTTGTAATATAAGATTTCATTTCATTCAAACTTTTAATGTTCATTCTGTATTTAAGTAAATCTGTATGAGTAAAATTCTTTATTTCAATATTCTGCTTTTCAAAATTCTGTATTTAAAAAAATTGGTTTTGATAATTTAAAAAAGTGCGCCTTTTTTTTACATTTTCAAAACAATTTTCTTAAATACAGAATTTTGAAAAGCAGAATATTGAAATAAAGAATTTAACTCATACAGAATTTTGACTATACAGAATTTTGACCATACAGAATTTTAAAAT
Organism: Epistrophella euchroma; assembly: GCA_947049315.1. NCBI lineage: Eukaryota > Metazoa > Arthropoda > Insecta > Diptera > Syrphidae > Epistrophella > Epistrophella euchroma. The sequence goes on from OX346248.1 coordinate 44,014,606, forward strand.
ACAGAATTTTGTGTGACCAGAATTTTAAATTACAGTATTTTGAAATAAAGTATTTTAAAACCAGAATCTTGACCCTCAGTTTTTCGACCCCAACCCTTTTATAACGTAAAATTTTTAACAAAATAAGTTTGATTTTTTTGATTATATTTTTGAGTTTGAAATTTAATTTTTCAAAAACTATTCTCTAATACTAATTATGGCATTGTGTGTTTTTTCAAGAGTATGTATTTGAAAATTATTTTTTCAGAAACTATGACCTAAAATAATTTAAATTAAATATAGGCGTTAGGCTACATGGGGGAAAACTGACCTCACTCCCATACGATTTTTTCTTGTCTCAACCAAACCTACACGCTTTAGTTTTTTGTCACACCGCATGCGATACACCCTGTGCATTATGTAAGTAATAAATAAAATACAATTTTCTTCTTGTTTGAATCACTCAATTATAGACGGAGAGATGGATGCAGAGTTTACAACCTCACTCGGGAAATGGAATTTTTTTCGGGAAATTTTTGGTTGAGGGTCGGATAAGAAAAATCCCAACAGTCAGAAAGCAGACTGGAAGACATAAGCGGTGGTAGGGGGTCAAACATCCAATATTTTTTCTTTTTTTTTATTTAATTGTCTCCGGCAAAGCTGACTGTAAAAGAGGTTGATAGAGAGTGCGTGAAAATTTTTAAACTTTAACTTGTAGTAGCCCTTTGTCTTCCACTTAGCCTTCTGACATTTTGAAATCTGTTCTTTCACGCACTCTTCATCAACCTCTCCCAAAAGTCAGCTTTGGTGGAGACCCACCACCCCCGTTTATATATTCCAGTCTCCCTTCTTCCTGTCAGGATTTTTCTTATCCAACCCCTAACCATCAACCAACAATTTTCCGTTAACTCTGCAGTCATCTCTTAGACTAAAACAATCCACTCCCAAAATTTGTTCACAGCGATCGGTCTATTTGTTTTGGTTACATTCAATATGACTTATTTTTCAAAATTGTTTGAGAAACTTGTGGGTACAAGTCTGTGAAATAAAAATGATATACCCTTTTTTGTTAATTGTAAATTACGATTGTGTTTTTACATTTTTTTATTCTTAGCTATCGAGATATGTTTGTAATTTATAAAATAAGAATTCCGTTTACAAAAATAGACAAAACATAGTTTGCAAGTTTGCTGCAGGCAGCGATCTTGAAAAATGGTAGTAATCTAAGAATCTTCATATATTTATAGAAAACGTTTTTTACATTGCATTAAGGCGCTAAGGTGCCTATATTACGTTATTGGGGCTAATTCTTTGATCTGATTTTTCCCTTACTCATTCCTCAGGGCAAAGCACTTAAAACTAAAAATCATATTAAAAAAAAAATAAACTTATAAATTTTATAGTGTTTTTACTTTCTCAGAACAATCATGTAATTATTTTATTAATCATAAAGATTAAAGATACGACAAAGGCTGTTATAGATAAAGTATTTAATTTTAAATGAATTATTGAGACAAGATCCCATTGAGAATATTTATACATATAGAGCAGAGCACTCATGTATAAATCTTTTATTTTTCCATCTTTGTTTTTTGTAATAAGTAAACATTTTGTTTTATTTCAGATACAAATGGCTACACACGTGAATCCAACTTTTATCGGGGATAATGGCAAAAACATAAACACCCGCACAAAAACACAACCAAGTCATCCACCTGATCCATCAAAATCAACGCCCATAAGTGTAATGCAACCTTTTTGAGTTTAATTATATAATTTATTATATTTAATGTTAATTTTGATTTTCTATAAATAGAATGGAGCTACCAAACCTGGCCTAGAACGTGATCTCTGGGGAAATGACATTGAATTTCTATTCTCATGCATAGCAATGTCAGTTGGTCTGGGCAATGTGTGGCGTTTCCCTTTTACAGCGCTGGAAAATGGCGGTGGTGCTTTCCTCATTCCCTACCTCATAGTATTATTTTTAGTTGGTAAACCAATCTATTACTTAGAAATGATCGTGGGACAGTTCTCAAGTCGAGGATCTGTCAAGGTATTCGAATTGTGCCCTGCTATGAAAGGTAAGTCTTATAAACTCTTCTCACTGTCTATAGGTGCGTTTTATTGGTAATTCATAGCAAGCGCAGCAATACAAGTTCAATAAAACGCTATATCAACTTTTATGTCCACTCTTTATTCTCTGGATGTGTTCACACACTTTTTTGAGTGAAAAACAAACTACGTTACCGACATTTATATTCACTAGTTTACTGGCTAATTTATCGACACTTTTGGTTTTGTTATTGTTCACCAAGGGAAATTTTACTTCGCTAGCTATAAAATTGCCAATAAAACGCACCTTATGATGATTCTTTATAATTGTGTTTCTGAAAAATCATTTTGTAACTTATTAGGCGTTGGTATTGGCCAAGTGGTGTCAATCTCAATGGTTACCACTTATTATGTGGCCATAATGGGTATTACCCTTAAGTACTTCTTTGATTCCTTCTATAACGTCTTGCCATGGACAGAGTGCCAAGAAGCTTGGGGTTCAACGTGTGTAGCCTCAGGTTTAAATAGCTCTGATAATAGTAGTTTTTTAGCTGGCGAAAGACAAACTTCGGCAGAGCTATATTTTATGTAAGTTCTATAACTTTGACCAATATTGTAACACGTGGTATAAGGTTTTTGGATGTGATTGAAAATTGCTTAAATGTCAATAAGGACATTTTATAGACTTGTTTTATATGTGGTGGTGGAAATATTTTTGTTATATCAAGACGCAAAATAACGCTTAATTTCATTAATTCACACCGGTATAGGTCAGTTCCTTTTGGATGATTTCATAGACACGAGGTATTGCAACAGATTTTATCGTTTTATTGGGGAATAATTTATTATTTTTTATTACTAAGTCAATTGATATCAAAATGAAAATAGATTGGAATTGAACAGTTCAATCAAATTGTCAGCTTGATGGGGCTGGTTGATGTGTGAACGGTGTTTCTGGTGTTGTTATAGACAAATTAAGCATTGATACACGCTCCTCGATGAAGGGAGAGGGGCAGTTTATATTTGGAAGGTTAATAAAATGTACCAACAATTAGGTGAACTATATTCAAGGTTTTAGAGTGTTTTATAGGAAAAGCTTTGGTCGTATTTTAATTTGCAGAAAATGTGGGATGAATCTAGTGTGATCGAAGAATTATGGCATTTCAAGATCTAGCCAGTTTTTTATTTGCGATATATGTAGGACTGACTATGAACAAGTTTTTGATTTGTAAAAAAAAATCTGACTCGAGATTTCAATTAAACTTGAAATTACATGATAGAGAACACGAAGAAAATGCGGTCCTTCAAATCTGGCTGTCTGTCTGTCTGCACTTTTACTTATGTATATCCTGAGCCACTGCAAAGCGATTTTCTTCGAACTTGGAACTAAAGATTTTTAGGGGATTCCCTAGCTCCAAAAATAACTGTAGAAAAAAAATCAAAATCGTAGGAACGGTTTTTTTTTTTAATTAACATTTTATACATACATATGTAAAATTTTGCTCACATTTTTAAGGAAAAAATTGCTAGGTACACAATTTTTTAGTATATATTATATAATGTTGTTGAATTAAAAATTAAATTTCGAAAAAAATTATCTACCTGTTTTTGAAATATCGAATTTTCAAAAAAAAAAAATTGAAATTGATTTTGAAAATTTTGGTATGCAATACTATTTCAATTTTTTTCAGAAAATTCTCCATAAAAAAAATTGTCAAAATCAGATTATTTCTTTTCGAGAAAACGAATGGGAGGTACCATTTAAAACCATTTCTTGGAAATTTCATTTCCACCAAAAGGTAGCCCATACCTACTTAATTAAATTTATTCAATTTTTTTTAGAAAAATCTGTGGAGCCATTTTTGAGAAAAAAAAGGATTTTCCAAAAATGCCATAAAATTATATGGCAGGTACCGTTACAGAAACCGACCTTGTCCTTTTCTCCAGGAAATATAAAATTCCCCCTATAGACCCCCCTTCTATCAAAGGTATACCACTAACTTTCACAGACGAAGCGAAATATTTGGGTCTTATTTTAGATAAAAAGTTAAGTTGGAAACCTAACATTCAGGAAAGAGTTAAAAAAGCCACAGTGGCACCCTTCTCATGCAAAAAAGCCATCGAGAAAAAATGGGGTGTCCAACCCCGCATTACTCATTGGCTATATACATCAGTAATCAGACTTATTCTAACATACGGTGTGGCGATATGGTGGACCGGTCTAGATAAAACAACGTATTCTGTTAAATTAAGTAAGGTTCAACGTTCAGCATGTCTGTGCATGAGCGGAGCACTTCGTACGACTCCTTCAGCTGCACTAGACATTCTGTTCCATCTAACACTTCTCGATACTCCAGGCAGAACTTTTGGCGATAAAAGAAGTCCCATCTTGGCTTGAGAAAAACGTGATATCAAACACGGACGCTATACAGAAAACAAACCTCAGGTGGAACAACTTCACCACTTGTTTGGCGACGAAACAGATTTGGCCAAAACTGAATCTGAAGCGCTCTAAGTGCTTGATATCTTTAAGCAGATCGCATATCGGCTCCGTAATAGGTGTCATAACAGGACACTGTCTTATAGGCAGGTACGCAGCACGGCTTGGTGTTTACTCAAATGATTTCTGCAGAAGCTGCATAGACGAAGAGGAAGAGAAATCGATTTCTCAACTTCTCTGCACATGCCCTGCTTTATCTCAAAGACGCAGACTCTATCTAGGAAATTTCTACTTCAATGATCCTAGTGATCTGGCAAATACGGACATAACTCATCTCGCTCGCTTTGTAAGAAGCTCCAAGTAGTTCAACGACTAGTAAGGAAGTCCCCTAGATTCAATGTGGTATCACAATGGACCAACTTATGGTCTAAGTGCGTCGGCTCTATGCTAACAACCACGTCAACCTAACCTAGTACAAGATATTTGATCCGTTTTTTTTTTTCAGTGGATTAAGTCCACTTTTTGAAAAAAAATTGAGTTAAGTAGTCAATTGAGTAAGATATTTGGATCCTCTTTTTACAAAATTAATCATATACCCAAAAGAGCATGATTTCTTCCTTTAATAAGGATGAAATTTCCGTAATCAAACTTATTGCAAAAATTTTTGTTTGAAAGTGGAATAAGTCCATCTTTCTTTATAAACATAGCTTAAGCAACACTGTTAAATTTCAGTTATTATTGGTTGGATTTATTTCAGTGGGCATTATCCAACAGTAGGTTCATATTTTAAGAAAAACATCATAGACAAGATAACGGTCTTTTTGGTCTAGGAATTGCAATAAGAAGTAATTTTATTAATTTTGTTTAGTTTAATTTAGCAAGCCTAGCTGTTTGGTGAACTTATTACTAAGGCTCGGATTTCCATGGAAATGTATGTTTTTTCTTCAAAACATTTAGCAAAACTAAAACAAAATTATTTTTATGAATTATGAAATTGCCTTTTAAATTGCATTCTACCAATGATGCATAATTAACATATTTTATGCAGAATGCATTTTTTCACAATAAATGCATATTTTCATAATAAATGCATATTTTAAGTGCATATTGTTTATTTTTTTTTTTTTAATAAACCGTGTTTTATTTTCTACCCTTCTGTACCTTCTTATACCCTTCTCACTCAGTTTGAATTGTTGACGTTTTTGGAAACTTTCACTTTAACGAATAGCTTTTCTTCTAAAATTCGCATTAATTTTTATAATATTTTAATTAATAAAAACTGAATGATTTTTTTTAATTAATTTTTTGGGAAAAATAAGGCAAAATAAAGGTCTTAAGTGCGTAATTTCCATTCTAAGAGCATATTTTAAGCGCATATTTTTAAGTACATGAAAATTCTAGCCTTAGGTCATTACCTACTAATTAGTTTAAATTTTGAAGATTAATCTTCTTCGGCTTATTTGGTCAAATTAATTCATTAAATCTTCATTAGTTTTCCCGACGTTTCGATTGAGTGTCTTCTTCAAGGGCAAATAAAGTTCATTATAAACTTGGTGGATATTCATGGAAAATTTTTTTTTATTTGTTTTCACTTTTTACACCTAAAAAATTTATTTTGTTGTTATTTTGCTGCTTCGCTAAGTTGATATGATATGAAAAAGGGGTAAAAACATCTTATAGCGAATAGTTTATTGCTTAATAATTAGCCGTTCAGCAGTACTGAATTATTTGTGACAATTTTAATTTTGTCGCCCTATGTTTTTTTTTTTTTTTTTTTTTTTTTTAGCAAAAATGTGAAATTCGTGTCAACTAAGCGAAGCAGCATCTCGAAAACGTATAAAAAATTCTTATTGTGAATGTTTTACTAAGTCGTGAATTCGTTGTGACAATTTTGTATTTGTTGCTCTATGTTTTCTATGTTTTTTTTTTGCAAAAAGTTGACACTCTTGAAAAAATGGACTTACTACACTTTCAAAAATAAAGGCTCATATGTCTTAATTTTGTTATTGTTTATATCAAGCAATAATTATTGTGGTTTTACCAATATTAATAAATTTTTGTCTAAAGTAAGCTAGATAATGTTTAAAAAAAAAAACAACACTTCGTGCCAAGTTTGGTAAAAATCGACCAATTCGTTTCGAAATTTCAAAATTAAAAAAAAAATGGAAACTTTTTTTAGAAATCAGAAAAATATTTTTTGAAAAATGTAGGTGTAAGTACAATAACTTTTCAAAAAAATCGCTATTAAAAAAGTTATGAAAATCAATTGATTTGTTTCCGAGAAAATCGAATATCATAATGGTTCTATGAAAGGGCCCATTAGCATATAACCATTTTTTTTTTAAGAAAAAAGAAAAAAAAAAAACAGTTTTCATCAAAATGATTGAAATTTCGATTTATTTTTAGCCGAGATTAAATTTTGACGTTTTAATCACGTGTATAGATTACCTTTTCTTTTTAAAACATAAACACAACACTTCTCATGTACACTTGTCAGAAAAATTAAGGAAACAAAAAAAAAATCACTTTTTTTTTAGAGTTTTTTGAAAAGCCGTATTTCTGTCAAAAGTGGTCGTATTGAAATAAAACAAAAAGCATTCTAAAGCTTTATATTTTTTGTATTAATAAACTTCAGCAAATTAATTTTTTAAGGTACCATTATTGCGCAATCATAAGAAGAAGCACGAGCCAAAAATTTTATTTTTTTTTTTAACATTGGCATTTTCTTTCAATTTTTTTTTTGAGCCAAATCAATGCTTTTTTCGATAACTTGTTTAATCAGTTTTGGTCGTCTTTTTTCGTCATTCTACAGTTTTTTTTTTTTCAAAAGAATATCTGGCTTTGAATGAAAAAACAGACTTTTGACTTTGACTAGCAATATTTTTGCAAGGAATGACGACACGGAAAATTTAAGGGTAGTTTCAAAAACGGGAATTAAATTTCTATAAGATTTTTTTAAAACATTATAACGATTATTTTTTTTTGCTCCTCATCGTTACATTAAGAACAGGTCAAAAAAGGACTGTTTAAAGACTTTTTGTAAATCTTTTACTGCTTTACAAATATTGACTGCAGGACTTAATTTGGTAAGACATTTTAAAGAACTATAGACCACCAATATTTCTGTAAAATTTCAAATTAATGCATTAGACCCGTTTTCCAGTACCGAATGATCAAAGTCGTAAAAAACAATTTAAGGAACAAATTGGGTGCTTTATAAACATTGTGAAATTGACATCGAAATGGGAAAGAAAAGAACAATTTTTGTTAAGTTTTTCACAGTTTTGCGTTAGTTACAGTTACATAAGCGTTAAAAAGAAAAAAAAAAACATTTTTTTCAAAAAAAAACATTTTTTGCATAGTTAAAATCAACTACGTTTGCATAGTTAAAATCAACTACGTTTGCATAGTCAAATCAACTACTTTTGCATAGTTAAAATCAACTACGTTTGCATAGTTAAAATCAACTACGTTTGCATAGTTAAAATCAACTACGTTTGCATAGTTAAAATCAACTACGTTTGCATAGTTAAAATCAACTACGTTTGCATAGTCAAATCAACTACGTTTGCATAGTTAAAATCAACTACGTTTGCATAGTTAAAATCAACTACGTTTGCATAGTTAAAATCAACTACATTTGCATAGTCAAAATCAACTACGTTTGCATAGTCAAAATCAACTACGTTTGCATAGTCAAAATCAACTACGTTTGCATAGTTAAAATCAACTACGTTTGCATAGTTAAAATAATTTTTTCAAAGTTTTAAAATTTGGGTTGTAATTTTTTTTCTCGAAAAGATGTTTTTGTTCCCATTAAAATCTCACCAGTATTGTAACTAATGCAAAACTGTGAAAAAAGTTGAAAAAAAATTGTAGAATGACGAAAAAAGACGACCTTAAAACTGATTAAACAAGTTATCGAAAATAAGCATTGATTTGGCTCAAAAAAAAATTTGAAAGAAAATGCAAATGTTCAAAAAAAAATATAATTAAAATTTTTGGCTCGTGCTTCTTCTTATGATTGCGCAATAACGGTACCTTAAAAAATTCATTTGCTGATTTTTTCAATACAAAAAATATAAAGCTTTAAAATGCTTTTTGTTTTATCTCAATACGACCACTTTTCACAAAGATACAGCTTTTCAAAAAACACAAAAAAAAAGTGATTTTTTTTGTTCCTTTAATTTTTTTGACAAGTGTATTAAAACCAAATATTTTAATTATTTCAAAAATATGTGTAACACTGCTTCACTAACGCTGAATTTAATCATCATCAATAACGTATTATTTTAATTTTAACACGATCAAATAACTCATTTAATTATACAAAATTAACGTATTTATAAATACTAAAATATAGTAATATTAATTTCTAAGGTGTTGGACTTGGTCAAGTGTTTATGGTGTTCCTGCTTGGCACATATTACGAATCGGTTGTGGCATTGATCTGTTACTACTTTGCAAGTTCGTTCAGATTTCCATTACCATGGGCTCATTGCCGACCCGAATGGGAGGCCCGTTGCTTTGATTCATCATCAGGAGGAGAGTATAATAGTTCTGCTTCCATATCTCACATAGAATATCTTAAATTTATGGAAAAAACTAGTAATGACACAATAATGACAAGTTCTGAATTGTTTTTTATGTAAGTTTAGTTCTTAATTGTAGTTTGTTTGGTACTTGGTAATTTTTTTTTTTTTCTAACATCATCCACATTTTTTTTTTTTATAATAAAACTTATTTGATTTTTGTTTTTCTTCTAAAATACAGTAAAGAAGTCCTTAAAGAGAAGGACTCAATAGTCGATGGCATTGGATACCCAAATTGGCCATTAGTGTTGGGACTTTTTGTATCATGGATTATGATTTATTTGTTAATCATTCGTGGAGTTAAGAGTTCGGGAAAAGCTTCTTATTTTCTTGCCATTTTTCCATATATTGTGATGTTTATTTTACTTATAAGAGCTGTTACTTTGGAAGGATCTGCCGATGGAATAATCTATTTTATTAAGCCTCAATGGGAGAAGATCTTAAGTCCAAAGGTTTGAATAAACAATGTTTCTTCCCAACTGAAATCATAACTCATAGTATTCTTCTTTATCTTTTGCTTTTTTTAAACTAAACCTTAGTTCTCATATTCATTTATTATTAAATCTGTTGCTTCTTCCTTTTTTTTCTGATTTAATTCCTCTTCTTTTTAAATCTTCTTCCTTAAATATTTTGATTATCATCTTTTTTAACACATCTTCGTGTTTCACATTTTCGTTCTTCGGATTTTCCCTGGCATGGTTTTGTATACCAAGGTTAAAAATACTGCATGTAAAGACGCTAAACTAAGATGAGACTAAAGGGTTTGGTACCTTTATATGGAATATCTTTTGTCCTGTTCTTTAACTGATTTTTATTTATATCAAAGTCTTATATTTTTCTTTACTTTTTCACAGGTCTGGTATGCAGCAGTAACTCAAGTGTTCTATTCTCTTTCCGTTTGTTTTGGAAACATCATCATGTACTCCTCATACAACAAATTCAACCACAACGTCTATCGAGATGCAACTATTGTGACTCTTCTTGACACATTTACCTCACTTTTGGCAGGTTTCACAATATTCGGTATATTGGGACATTTAGCTCATGAAATTGGAACAACTGACGTGGGAACTGTTGTCAAAGGAGGTACTGGCCTTGCTTTCATTTCATATCCGGATGCCATTGCTAAGTTTAAGGCAATGCCACAGATTTTCTCTGTTCTCTTCTTCGTTATGCTGTTTGTCCTAGGAATTGGTAGTAATATTGCCATGACATCTTGCACAATGACTGCGATAAGGGATAGTTTTCCAAAGATTCCACAGTCATATTGTGCTTTGGGAATTTCGGTTTTCAGCTTCCTTTTAGGATTACTCTACGTCACACCGGTAAAAATAAACTTAAAACACTTACGAGGCGTTTACTTATATTTTTGTGTCCCTGCAGGGAGGCCAATTCATTCTAACACTAGTTGATTACTTTGGAGCATCAATGATTGCTCTTACCTTGGGAATTATTGAATTGTATGTATTCGCTTGGGTCTATGGTGTGGATCGTTTATGCCGAGATGTCCAATTTATGATCGGAAAAAGTCCAAGCTGGTATTGGAGATTTTGTTGGGGAATCATTACACCCTTAATTATGACATCGATTTGGATTTACACTTTCGTTGCATATGAGCCACTCACATACAAAAATGTCCAATTTCCCAGTTGGGGATATGGTAAGTTCACAATAATGTGACCATTCAGAGGAAGTTTCGTTTATATAATTTTTTTTTAAATAATTTCAGCAATTGGATGGACAATAACAGCTTTTGGAGTAGTTCAAGTACCTATTTGGGCATGTGTAGCAATTGTTAAACAGCCCGGTGATACTCTCATGGAAAAAGTTCGTGGTGCATTTCGACCAAAAGCAAATTGGGGACCAAATGATCTTGTGCTTCGGGAGCAATATCACAAAGAAATGGCGATTTATAAAGACTCAACAAGACATTTAAGCATATTAGGAAAAATCAGACTAAATCTTTTCGGATAAAAATACATGAAATCTGTTAGAAGTCGATTTGTGACAGAGGCCTTAATACTTTAATTAGCTTTAAATAATAAATAAAATCTTTAATTTAGTTTTGTTATCTAAGAAATACACAGTTTTATAAACTTTTAAAAGAACTTTATTAACTGTAAAGTAGAAGAAATGTACTTAGGTCGTTTTCGAATTAAAATCACGTGAAATTTTATCCGAAAATTAATTTTTGACACTAATGTTATGTGGAAACTTCAAAATTTAATGTGGAATAAAATTTACATATTCGAATTCACAAACAGCTTTAAGACAAGCGTTACTTTTGCAGATTATTTACCTTTTTTGAAGCATACCTAAATTCCTAAGGAAATAATTCATGGTGTCCACTATTTTTCAAAATAAATTTCCCTGACTTTCCCTGAGTAATTTTCAAGTTTTCCCTGACCAAAAAGTTTAACAATGTAGTAGCCGTGGCGTGATGGTTAGTGCGATGGACTGTCCTGCCGGAGGTCTAAGGTTCGATCCCCAGCCTCGCCACCTATTTATTTAAAAAAGAAAAAAACGGCTACTGCAACAGCCGTTATCTCTAAAAATAAATTTAAATTGAGTTTTTATTGAAAATTGTATTTATAGTGAAACCCGGATAAGTGCCTATCGCATAAGTGCCTAACCCGTTTAAGTACCTTTTATTTTTTAGAACCAACATTTTGGGGATTTTTTCATAATAAACTGATCTAATAAACCTTTTTTTATTATATTTTTTTTTTATTATCGTTAATATAGAGATAAGTGCTTTTGAGCACTTAAGCGGGTTTTTTATAACTGCACAACCCGCATAAGTACCTCTCAAAACGAGGCATTTATGGTGAGGCACTTATCCGGGTTTTACTGTATTTTAATTTTGCACTATAGTAAGTATTTTTGACGAAAAAGCATTAAAAACTTACGATAAATTAAATCGATTTTTATTAAAAGAAAACAAGTTTTTTTATTTTTACCGTTATAACAAAAAAAGCGCGCCATATATCGATAGGGAATTCTCTAGATTCACAAAAGAGGTTATAAAGAAAGTGTATGTAAAAATTCAGCTTGATAGCTTTTTTTCGGAGTTAATACCTTATTTTGACTTACAGTACTGAACTAATAGATTATTAAACAATCTCAAAAACAAAAATTATGTAATTTAAATTAATTTAAAAAATAAAATGTTAAAAGGCAGGTCCCTCTTTTGAGCCACAATAATTATATTTTTTGTAATCATATATCTTAAGATAGCTAGTGTTAAGCGATATAATATTAACTGTTTAATAAAATAAACTTTAACCTTGATGTCATCGAAACAAAATAAAAATGTGAAAAAAAGAATTGATACAGGGAAAAATCCCTGACCGCTTCCCAAATTCTCCGACTTTCCCTGACCAAAATGTCCTGCCCTGACTTTCAAGTTTAGCGGACACCATGTAATTCTTAAATCAAATATACAGATGATTTGTTGGTACACGCCTACTATCTAAATAAATCTTAAATCCTATCTCGAAGCACTATAGATACAGTGACAGTCTCACAGGACGAAGACTCTCCATTTCGTACATCTCGCGGAACTTTAATCTCTTTACTCTTGAATATATTTCTTTTTTCTATTCAACTTTCCAATTATGTTGTTTAAAATAAATTTAAATACATAATTCTCCTTCCCACACTCGTATCTATTGTACGTCTAACTTTAAATGTTGTTAACTCCGAGAACGGTTTTGGAACGATTTTGATTAACAGCCCTGTTCTGCTAAACATTTACGTGAAAGTTTGTATTCGGCTATCCGTCGGAGGGAAATAATTGCTTCAAATTTTGTATAAATTTCGATAAAAACAGGATTTAAATAATTAGATTCTTTTAAGAATTTTTAAAACTAAATATCAGTCAAGATTTGCACGCTAAAGATTGAAGATCTTAAAACACAATTTAAGGCAAATTGGATGAAATTTTCACGTGAATCGAAAGTTTCGGTCGGATCGAATAGCAGAATAGGGCTGTAAGCCTTAAATCAGTAGACATTCAGCACATTCACAAGATCTAAAACACCTTTAAGTCCTATAACAAAAATAATTTTTTTAAAATATTTTCAACGATTTTCATAAAAATTTTTATACAGGAGATCTTTAAAAGTTGACTTGGGCTAATTAAACATTCTCGATACCTATAGGCGCAAGATTTTAGTCCATTTTGTATGACGACGCGACGTTAAAACGTCCTCAAGATACTAGCTTAACACACTAAATTTTTTTCTTTATTTTGTTCTTTCCACCAAAAAATTATTTAAAAATTTTAAATATTTTTTTCAATTAAGTAGGGTAGTAAAAGAGAACGGACCCCTCAACTCGATTTCCTAGTTGATGGCTATAACACTATATTTACTGCTACCAAAAACTACGGAGTGAAATCAAAATCGCATACCTAATTAAAGTCCATAACTTCAATGTACAAAAAAATCACTTTATTTTCGCAACCACGGAATAGGTATAGGTAGATATCAATCAAAACAATCTAATCCTTAGTAACAATGCTCTTTCCGGCTGCCTGGTCAAAAATGCAAACCAGATTCCCATTTTTGGGAGCAACCAAACCAGTTGGCAGCAACTCCTTATCAACAAAAATTCTCTAAAATAAAAAAAAAAAAAAAACTTAAATTAACAATACAACGTAAAATCTAAATTCATACCTTTACAATGGAAGCCTTTCCTGCACCACAAATTGCAAACATGCAACAATTTGCGTTATTTATCAATGGATAAGTCATAGTGACTCTCTTTGGTGGCGGCTTTGGGGAATCATCAATTGGTGCAATTAGACGACGGGTCTCATTCAATAGCACATGCTCAGGGAACAATGAACAAGTATGTCCATCGGGTCCCATGCCGAGAAGCAACAAATCAAATACCGGAATAGATCCACCTTCCATTTGGAATTCTTTGAGAATTTTTTCCTCATAATCTTTGGCACACTCTTCCAGCGTTAGATCAGTGTTGATTTTAATGAATTGCTCTTCTTTTAATGTCGTTAAAGGAAGCAATGCAGCTTTGTAGGCACCAAAGGTCGAATCTCCATCATTCTCAGGAACGAAACGTTCATCACAGAAAAATAGTAGCCACTTTGATAGATCTGTGTCGATTGCTGGAATTGCTCTGCATAAATAATTTATAACTGAGCCACCTAAATAAAGTGTTTATTTTAGTTTGTTATTTCAGTGACCTTGACATTGAGAACTCACCTGATAAACCGACACGGAATACTCCATTATCAGCGATGGCTTTTTGAGCTAAACTTTCTATTTGTTTGGTAAGTTTTTTAATGACTTCATCCTCGTTTTGAAGAACGAAATTCACCATTTTATACAAAAACAAAAATTAGAATATGAAAAATAAAAATGGAATGCAGTCGAATTAATGCGCCTTTTTCAAATTAAAATTTGGTTGGAATGAGGAATGGTGATGAAGTTGAATACTTGTATTTTTCAGCACTGGGAAACATCTGATTAAAAAATGACAAATGACAGTAGTTGCAGGGTGAACAAAAAGCTTTTGGTATACAAAGCTTTCACTCAAAATATCCGCTAGATGAAGCTTATGGTGAAAAGCTCGTGCCAGGGGTATGCAACCTAATAAATGGTGCCTAGTATTGGCACCTGGTAAGTTGCTTAATTACATGGTGGCTCCACGAGAAAGATTTCATAGAATACTGTATTGCATGCTAGAAAAATTGCTCATGGAGGCTACTCATAGTATTCTATAAATAATTTCTTGCCACATATTGCTTTGCTCATAGAAAGCTATGAATAGTATTCTACGAAGAAGCAATTTTTCCTTTGACATCTGTGGGTTTGTTTCAAGTTTTTTTTGTTTTGAGTTTTTTCGAATGTAAATAATTTATTGCAGGTGCCAAAAGGAAGTTTTGAACTTTTTCTTATGGATTTAAGTAAAATTACAAATAAATGAATTTTTTTAACTTCATAACTTTTCCCTGTGAAATTTTTGAGACCAATGAAATAGAAAGCTATTAAAATGCCCAACCAACATTTTATGGCATACTATCGCTCTTTCTTTCTATCGAAAGTGACAGATAGTAATCTATAAAATATTTCAGGTGGAGGGAGACACCGTGTTATGGGAAATACTTTCAACGTCAAATCTAAAAAAAAACTATCTCACAAGCGAGCTACGCGTGCTGATTGCCAGGTGCCGTGACTCTATGTGCCAATACAGTTCTTTTGAATAAAAAAAAACTATTGTGGTATAAAAGAAAAATATCTGTGGTGAAAAAAAAATTTTTTAAGTTCAACTATTACACGGTGACTCAAGCCTCATGACTCTCCGATGTTTCGCCTTTTTCATACTCATTGTTCATAAAGAGTCATTACTCTTGAGGCACCGTGTAAGTATAAACTAGATTTTTTTTTGCACAAACAATTACTACGTTTATATTCAGGATCGAGTGCTCGAGTTGGATTAGGGTTGGATTTTTAACCCAGGTTTTTCGTTCATAGATTTGAGAGCTCGATATTGAGTTGAATTAAAATGGTGTTGAGATGACATATGGTGTTTCTCAATTAAACTCCTCAACCCAGGTTTTTCAGCACAAGTTTCGACTCAACTCCGCTCGTGAGGTGGATTCAAGTCGATTCAAGCTCATTTCAACTCGATGCAGGTATATACAAATGGTCTAAATGAGTTTCAAGCTCGTTTAAATACCACATGGAAACGAAGTAAATTACCCCTAACACACGCCACGAACTACTTCACCGAAGCATATTGTCGGTAAGGTTTTTGGTCGTGTGAAATGAAAATTGTGTCGACACAGCAGTGCGATCTCTGGCAGTCGAAGTAGTATGCCGATAAGCCGATATGGCGTGTGAAAAGGAGCGATCAAGTTCGTCGACACAGTTTTTTATGTTGTTATTCGGTTTTTGTTGTCAAATAGTGTTTTTGGTCCCATTAATCTTAGATTCACTGAATATTTTTTGGATAATTTCATTAAAAGTATTTTAATATCAAGAAAAATGTATTTGGACTCATAACGACTCATACTTTGTCGATGTGGTTGTTCGATGTGGCGTGTGTTAGGGGTAAATGTCACTGACATTGTTTTGCGCGAAAAAGAATCGTGGTGAGTATAATTTTTTTTTCTGGGGTTAGTACACAGTTCAATAAAAAAAAAAAACTTTTCAGAAGAAATTATTTTTTGGGTAAAAATCACTCCCATAAGAATTAAATGCAGATTTTTTTTCGTTGAAGAACTGTATACTAGACTTAAAATAACGTAAAATTTGGAACAATTTTTTTTTTTTTGAAAATTGCTCCCCCCGCTTATCACCCTCCCATACGACTTTTTCTGGCCTCAACCAAACTTACATGCTCTAGCTTTTTGTCACACCTAAAGCGTGTCACCCTGTGTAATCACTTTGTGTGTGATGTGATTAAAAATTAATAAATTTATTTTTTTTTTATTTTTGAAAAACTATATCTTAACATTTGTGCCAATGACCAAAATAAAAACAATGTTTACAATTAAAAAAAAATACGGTGTATCCAAGAAATAAAATGCGAGACTGGATCATGGGCTTGCTCTTGTAGAAAGTTTTTAAGTACATATAATTAGTAACAAAAGTTAAAAAATATGTATGTATTATCTATTTCTATAGTAAATTAAAGATTATATGAAATAAAATTCACGACTTGGTCTTATGTGCGATCGCATACTGTTTTTTAAAGGTCTGAATACATAAACCTATTCATCTGATTTTAAAAGAAATAATTTTTTTTATGGGAGCCTTCAATTGAAGGGAGTAGGTTTATTATATGCATGTAACATAGCTTAAATTGAAAAAATTATTATAAAGATTTCGAAATTAATTTATTAAAAAAATCTTTTTAAATTGTTTTGAGAGCTAAAAACATTTCTTAAACAAAATATCTTAATTTTTGAGAAAAAAAATTGAAAATCGTAGGAGCGGTTTTTTTTTAATTAATTTTTTTTATATAAAATTTTAAAAACATTTTTTAGAAAAAAAAAATTGGTATACCATTTTTTAGTATTTATTAATGTGTAATTAAAAATTAAATTTCGAAAAACAAAAATTACCAACCCGTTTTTGAAACATCGAATTTTCATGGTTCTATGAGAAGTACCTACTGGTAATAATGACTAACCGTAAATTTTGTTTTTGATTTATAATAGACCGTACTAATATTAGAATTCAAAACAATTTTATTCAAAATCGTAGGAGTTGTTTTCGATAAATTTTAGATTTTCTCTAACGGGTTTTTTAAACATTTATATAGAAAGTACCGTTAATGTTGACTATAAAAAAAATGTTTTAGATAATGTTAAAAAAAACGCTCGATAAACAATTTTCGTAAAAATCAATTGAGCTTACAAAAAAAGAATTGAATCTTTTTTTTTAAATAAAAAAAAAATCTAAAATTTAGTATTGTTCAAAATCTGCTGATTCCTTTAACCAAGTATAAAAAAGAGCTTGGGTTTGACCACACTGAAAACTTCCTGGTTTCCTTTGAAACTCGACATCAGATGTTAATTTTCATAAAAAATGACCATTTAAAAATCTTCGAAAAACTCAAGGGAATGCTGTTTGCCTTAAATATATGCGACACGAAAAATTTCAACAAATATCAGCAGTTTCTTTTGCAGAGTTTTTTTGGCCCAGAAAAACAGTCAATTGAATTTTTTTACAAACCTTATCAATTACTAATTATGGCATTGTGTGTAGACTAAAATTATCCGAAGCTGATATCATTGGTTGTTTTTGAGATATTCGAGCCGAAAAACATTTTGTAACAATTTTTAGCAGTTTTTTTTGGCCTAGAAAAAAAAAAGTTAGTTGAAATTTTTTACAAACTCTACCGATTATCATCATAACATTGTGTATTAAATAAAATTAACCAATAAGTTAATATCTTTGTGTGTTCTCAAGATATTTTATATTTTTTAGCAATTTTTAATGTTTTTTTTTAATAAAAAAAACTGTGGGTTAATTTTTTTTAAGTATTACCAATTTTTCACTGCATTAGTCGATAGCATCGACTTCTATCGAAGTCGATAGTATTATTTATTCTAGAGATATACGGGAAACAAGCCATTTTACAACTTTTTTTTAAATTACTGTAATAAAAAAACCCGCCCATAGAATTTTTCTGAAAATCCTTTCTGCACGTTATGGCTTTATTATCTTTAAAATAAAATTTATTTGAAGTCGATATCTCTATGCGTTCTCGAGATATCGTCGGCGAAAAAAGCTTCCGAACGTAACGAACGAATTATTAATTTTCTTTTTCCCAGAATTTCTGCCAATTCATAATTTGTTGGCGTTTTTTTTCAGCTTTGATTTGGAAAAAGAAAAATTTATTTTATGTGTATAAATTCTTGTAATAAATTAACAGTAATGACGCGACACAAGCTCGCGGCCATACCCTTTATGCAGGAGCATGCAAGTGGTAGATGGCATCGCAGCACATTCTTGTTCTGTTCTTATTTGTCTTGTTGTCTTTTGCAAAATGAGTTTTTGCTTTCTAGATTTGTTTCTATATTTGAGCAAAACAAAATTTATTTTAATAGTACCTCAGATAGACATTTCTATACCTCCTTTGTCTTAGGAAAGTTTTGTATGATTTTTTTTTTAATTAAAACGCAATCTAGAGAATATTTATAAAAAAAAACTACATAAATAGTTATGTACGTACTTAAAAATATCCAAAATGTTGTCGAATTGACTCCTCAATCAAGAACAGTGCACATCACTTAAATTCAGGTGATTGCGAAACACAATTTCTGTTGTCATCACGATTCACGTGTCAGATTTAATTATTAACAGCCCCCACCTTTTGAAATCTAGCCCGCACATACAAAGTATGTATGTACATCCGCCTGCCATATTAAAACACACACCCAGGTGTACACCATGTCCTTTCAATTTATTGCAACCAAATATGTAAACAATAACAAAAGTATCCTTGCGTGCAAAAAATCCCCATCAACTAGAATGAACCAACTAACAACAACAAAAACAAAAAAAATTGCTATTCCCGCACAAACAACCAATCATCCATCCATTCGCGCCGCAGCTCGTTCACCCAATTAATTCCAAGTGGCATTGGAATGGAACAATTTAATGTCCAGTCCAATCTCCACCCCCAGCCCAATCTCTGGCCACTAGCTGCATCACACTCTGGACACTCTGGAACATTTTAATAGCCAGAGGCATATGCCATGTCAGTGAGTATGTCCGTGCAAGTGCACAAGTGCGTAAAATGCTTAGCAAGGATTTTTAAGTTGCGAAGGCCGGCGACGGGACGGATGAGGACGGACTCGTTCGCGCGAGAACATGGCGTGAAACCACAAAACGTTTTTCGCGGTAGCCGGTTATGGAGATTAATTGCAACCCCTCTTCTAGGCCAGGATAAAAATTTAACAAAAAAAAAAAAACAAATATAAAAAAAAACTCATCTCTCTCAGGACTGGGTGAATTGTGGTGGAACATTTGTGTGCAATTAGCGCCAAAATTCCCTCCCTGAATAGGAAAAAGCTTTGCCATTCATCCGATATGGTCGGTCACTAACGGATTGGATGTCGACCATGCTGCTGTGGCAACAAGAACATATTTTTGGCAACATTTAATCGCAGCTTAATAAAATTCCACATTGCCAGCTGTTAAATGTTCCCAGTGCAATGAAAATTAAAATCATTTCTGTGATACAGCATACAGGGGGAATTAAAATAATACTAAAAACAGTAATTGAACAATGCGGTATAAATGCACTAAAAATGTTGAAGCTATAACTATAGATATAATTTATTGCAAGTTTTTATTAAAAAAAAATTTATATATAGATTCTTTTAGTTTTGTGGCAGAATGACAATTTCAATTTGTTCTGCTTTTTATTAATTCAAATTAAAATCTGTTGAGAATAAAATTATCTAATTTAAATTTTTTTTTTCAGAAGGATTAAAATAGAGTAGAGTCAAAAATGAGTAGACAGATGAGTTAAGTTGTTTCCTAGAATGTTTCTTTGGTTGCCATGGTAGTCTAATCTAACACCACCTATCTTAAATAGAGGACAAAATCCGAAAATAGTTTTGTAATAAATTACTTCGAAAATGCAAAGTTGTAGAAAAAACAAAAAGTAATTACAGTCGAAATTTCCTGTTTGATACTTTAATCGATTAAAATTCGTTACATACATACATTCTTTGTATTTTTTGTTATAAATTTAGTAAGATTAAATATTGAGTAATATTATTTGATATTACATACATAACATATGTACCTATTCAAAAAATTAATGAAAAGTTAAAAGAAAAAAGAGGATACCTTCTAAATCTATAGAGGACGCTTGGCGCTGGACTGTATTTAATGAAATTCAATTTAAATAATTTTGTGAATTCAGTCCAATGCGTTTCGACCAGGCATGACAGTTGGGCTCATCAATTAGATGCTGTCGTACCTTTCTTAGAAGTCGATGACTACCGACTCTTAATAAAATATACAGCGCGTTAAAAAGTATCTTAACATGTAGAGGATTTCATTTTCTTCACAAATGTGATAAAATTTTATTTGTCAAGTTATTGCACACAAAAAATTTCTGTACCATCTTTTCCAAAATGGCGCCTTAATGGGGGCTTGTCAATTACGAAAACTCGTTTTTACACTCACATTGATTCCTCCTACACTTCAATCAAAAAACAATTTTGTCTTATACTAAATGCAATATTTGTACAAAGTTTTGTAACTTTCAATGGACTAGTTGTCTCTCATCCAAAAATTTCTTAACTCTAAATATAGGGGGTGGTGGGGCAAAATGGTCCCCCTTCTGATATTTTTATCAAATAAACTGGTAGCTCTAAAACGCAATCTACCTGTTTCAATATATTGTTAGCTATTGTGGAAAAACTCCTTTTTGAAGAAAAGTCGAAGTTGCTTTGTGTTTTGGTCAAAATAAGTTATTCTTCAATAAATGCAGTTTTCATTATTTTAAGTTCTTTTCAAATGTATTTTTCGAGCAACTGGCCAGTTGAATATTCAGCCCATTTTTAAATGAAAACTCCCGTTCAAAAATTCTACCGGACAATTCAAGAAAGAATATACGTCTTCCGAGGAGTTTTTTAACGGGGAATATAATTGCGTTGACTGAATTCACTTTATTTGATTTAAAGCTATAATTAAATATGTAAATATACAGGGTGCCCCTAATTAGTGTTTTATATTTCGTAGGATGATTCCTGGGAGCATTCTAAGGAAAACATTTTATCGGCAAAAAACCCTATCTCACCCCCTAGGGTTAATTTGTAAAAAATTGACTTAAAATCGAGAAAAAAAAATTTTCCTTAGTTTTTGAAAAATTCAAAAAAAAGACATTTTGTCCGTTGGTTTTTAGTATTTGACTAAAACTTTTTAGGAGTATTGAGTCCTCAAAACAAAAATCATACTTAATAAAATATTAACATTAAAATTTATAAAAAATCAATTTGAAAAGTCCCAAACGGGGGAAATAGACCCACTCTCCTATAAGATTTTTTTTTGACTTAACCTACACGCTCTTATTTTTATAAATATAAAAACTAGTTATTTACATAGAGTTGCTCATCACAAACATTCTCTTTTCATATGGCCCTTCGAGCTGGATGATAAAAAAACATATATACTTTATACTATGTTGAAATAACACGTTCATACTTAAGAGGATGATGTTATTGGTAAAATGATAAATGCAACCACAAATACTCGCTTTGTATGCCCTTGTACTTGGAATCAATATACATATATTTTTTTTTTCTAATAAGATTTTCAAAGATTCCTAAAATTTTTTTTGCAGTTTTTGTTAATAACAATTCTTAAAAGTTCCCTTCATACCCCAACCTCCCCTACATAGTTATTTTGTTGAAAGTTGCAGAGAATATACGTAATCAGCTACTTTTGTCTTACAGTTTGTTTGTATACCAAGATTGATCATTATTTTGACTGATATCATTTTGTTTAAATTATATACATAGGTACAGTAAAGCTTCCATAAGTCGAATTTCTTTATAACTCAAAGTTTTATTGAGAACTTTGCATTTTAAACTTTATTTTCATGAATTTTTCCCGCCGTAATTCAAAATTCTGTAACTCAAATTTCTCTCTATTTCGAAGTTTTTATACTGCGTTTTGTGGCAAAAAGTCTCTCTAACTCGAACTTTTGTTCTTTTCGGGGAAAAACTTTTTTATTTAATTTTTTAAAAAATTTACTGTGGTCTATTGTGATTATTTTGGAAGTTTGTTTAGTAAATACTTTCTTAAATTACTCGAAGTTTTCTCTGATTCGGGGAACCCCCTTTTGTTTCAAGTTTTTTTTTTTTTTTTTCTTTAGTTTGCTGTGATTTCATATTTTGGAAATTGTTTAAGAAGGTAAGTAATGTATGTATGATTTTAATGTTTTTCATTAAAAATTCTGTTTTTTACGGGTTAAGTTTTTATGCGTAGATGTTGTGTTTAAAATTTCTTATTGAAAAAAAATCTCAGGAAGATTAACTATCTTCAGCATCTTACTTTTGATCAAAAACTGAAGGTCATAAGTGATCTCGTGATCAAATTCCCACAGACTTTGGCGTGCCCATACCTGAGTTAAGCTAAACGCAAAAATTTCCCACTAAAACAATACAAAAATACATTTACTAGGACAATTAAATTATTCTTTGTCATATATGAAGTCTGATGAAGAGATTTTGCTTTCGGTAGCTTCTGAAGTGAAAACCATAAGTGAAGGTAAAAATGATGCTGATGCAGATCCAGATGAAGGCCAAAAACAGATGTTCAGCTTTTCCAATGCAACGAAAATAAATTTACACAGGTTCTTATGATTCAATTGAAACATTTTACAAATCAAAATGCAATAAAACGACTGATAACTGACTTTTTTTTAAGCTTGTATTGATTTAATTTGTTGTCTCTCTGAATATCCTTATAATATATCTAAAAGTTTATTTGCTATTTCTATAAATCGAAGTTTTTATAACTCGAGATTTTTTTCTTTCATTTTGAGAGTTCGACTTATGGAATTCCATACATAAGGGAATACAGGGCATTGCGGGCCACTAATGTAAACTGCAAGAACTTGAAGAACTTTTATTCGAAAGAAAATTTATTAAGGAACAATAACTTATCTTGGTATCTTATAAAGAGAATCCAATATTCGATTAACCAGTTTTTCAAAAAATACATACTAGGTACTTGAAAAAAACGTCAAAATAATAAAAACACTATCGAACATGTCTAGAGGACATGTTAGCAGAACAATTGCCCAAAAGTAAAAAAAAAAAAAAAATCTAAGAAAAAAAAATGAAAACAAAACAAAAATAATTAAAAAAATACTAAAAAAGAAAAATTCTTGAATTTTTTGCCAAAATCAGCTTTTTCATTGATTAACATCCTGATTTCAAAAAACGAGAATTAAAAAACTCAATTTCCGTGTTCTATCGCCATGAATAAGCCTAAAACCTTTGTTCTGCTAACTTCAGGGGCATCTGTATCTTTCTGGTGTGAACATGACCTAAAATATACATATTCGTTTTTTTTTCATACCTCTTTATTTCTGTTTAAAGTAAATACAATGGTTTGTTTATCGTGTTCATGTGTGCTTTTCTAATGTGAAAAGAAGTAAATTAATAAACAAAAGGCCAAAGCGTAAATTTACGTACACGAAGATTTGCAGAAAAATTATCCAATGTTTAAGCTAAGAAATGTAAATAATCGAAATATTGTCTTTTGCCCGTCTTGTATTTCTTCATTCTGTTGCAAACAACAACAAGTGACAAAACAGATCTAGACCAGCATTTACAAACTGAAAAACACAAATATAATATACAACAATCCGGGAGTTCATGTAAAAATATTACAGAATTTCTCATTCCAAAGCATTCAAAATTGGAGTACCAGGTGTCTGCAGCGGAAGGTGCACTCGCCTATCACACAATACGTTAGTCCACCACTTTGGATTTCGATCCAAAAATTGCTCAGCACATTTCCATTGCGAGAACAAAAACAGAAGCAATTGGTACCAATTTTTGAGGTGTCCTCTTTTTCGTGGGCATGGATCTGGTCAACCTATATGCATGTAAATAAAATTTGTTTTTTAATTCAATTTTCCAAAGACACCTTAATCATCTTAACTAAAGATACCTAGGTACACACCCATTAAAAAAATAAATTTTTGGATTCAAAAATATTCTCGAATCATCAAAAGTTCCATGCATCCGGTTACTAAAGTCTTTCATAGATAACAAAACAAAAAAAAAAAATGTAATACACAAATCATGTCCTTGCATGTCATCCGTGCATTATTATCTCTGCATGCACAGCGATATAGAAGCAATAGCTTTGTTGATTTTTGCCCATGTCTATCACACTTTTTCTCTACCACTCCCAATTACTATACCTCCCTACTTAGTTTAGCCACCACCACACCACCCGACCCGAACCCGACCATGGCGCGCACCAGCAACATTGTGTCACATCCTCGTCCTCGTACGTAGTCGTATACGTCGACTAATCCAAGGACGTGGCTTATCTGTTTGTATAGGCTCAGCCACTCATGGTAGTTCCTGCACCAGTGCCAGAAATAATTCTCCACAACTTGCTAGCACATCCGCTTCCGTTTACATCACACACACAAAGAGTAACTGGAGTTTTACTACCATTGATGTCGATCGTCGTCATATTCGTAGGTACGAGTCGAGTATCTACTGAAAAATAAAATCCTACACTTGATTTTTTTTATTTGGATTTCCTCTCTTTTCCGCACCAGTTCAGTTCAGCTGAGGAGTAAAATCCTTTTGAACGACTATTGGTATTCCACGATTCTACCTAATCCTGCACGTGGCTGGCAAGCGTAGATTTCGGAGCCAAAACAAACACATTCCACAAATAACGCCGCACACACAAAATGTCATCCACTTCGCACTCGTAGTCGTATCGTATCCTGTCCTGATTCCTGGTGATTCGTCCTTTTTAATGGGTGTTGGTGGGGTGCGGGTGCGGGTGCGGGTGAACTGGATGACAAGAACAGGAGAAGAGAATATGACAAGGTTTTGGGAATTGGCAATGTGAATGTTTGCAATGAGTACGCGAGATAAGAGATGCTCCCGGCAGGCAGCACACCAACAGCATAGTATATAGTGACAAACGTTTATGTGTATATCCGAATTTTCGGGTTGAGGGCGGAATTTGCGATCGTAATGAGTATTTGCACTACATAATTATTAGGTAAGGGGAGTGTTTACTTTGTAGCTGATAAGACACAAACACACTCTTTTTAGAACCTTTACCAACCCGCTTTATTGGCGCTGTCATTGAGTCCTCCCTGCCATCATTGCCATAATAATGAGAAAGTGGTTTCAGATAAATAATGCTGATTTGTAATTTTGGGATTATATTGACCGTTATAATGAAATAATGAGAAAGCAAACTCACATTGATTTGGGTGTGGGCTAGGTCAATAGCGTGGGAAATTTAAATAAGTTTTATCAGCCTTACAAACCTCACCTCTTGCACCTTGATAAATAAATTGAGAAGTATGAATATGTGATTCTGTAATCCTTAAAAAAAAAGATACTTGGTTTATCATGGAAGAAAGAAAATTCATATAGGTACCTACATTATTATTATTATTAAAAGCTATATTCGCCAATCAAGTTTTACAAAAATTAAATAATTAAGAAAAAAAATTAATTACAACAATATAGCATTAATAATTAGATTAAAGTTAAATATTTACAGTATTGTTCAAAATTAATTATATTCTAATCATTTTATATATTTAATTCTTTTTTAAATGTTATTTCCGGCATAAGGTACCTACATACCAAAGCGTAATTTTGATATCCTAGCAGGAAATTTCATCCTCAATGAAAAATTAAGCTGAATTTATCATGGAATTTAAGTTCCATTTCATAGGCGAAACAGCGTGCACTGATTACATCCGTAAAAAGTAATGCATTGTTTCAGCAGTTCATGATTTTCATTACATTATCTGCTTTGCACTTGGGAACCATTTCCAAAGAACCCCTTTTTTTTACTTGTTCCAAAAAATCCAACTGAATTCAATACGAAATTAAAAGAAGTTGCTATTTTAAGAGGAAAAATTAAGCGGCCAACTGAGGAAAAGTCATGATGAAAAGTTCATCAGTTCATTCTCTAAATCCACTCGTCTGCTTTGTAAAAGATGCTCTGCGAGAGAAAAAAAATTCTGAAAAACTCTCCTTCGGACTTCGCCCACAAATATGATGCTGAATTAAAGTCGACGTTTTCAAATGTCAGTTTCTCATTCTCAGTTTTAAATCTTAATCGCGTCGTCCGCTTTACGGACGTAATGATAATCTTTAAATTACTCTTTCTTTTTCCTGTAGTGCAAAAATATGTATCCTTTCAATTCAACATGCCGTGATCATGTGACGTAATCGTCTGGATTTTAAAATGTTTGTCTTCTGTTGTGTATTTCTTTTTTGGCGCGTGCTATATTTGTTTGCCTGTTTAATATTTTGGACTAAAGGTCGCAAAAAATCTTCCATTTGAATTTAATTCAATACAGTCCACTAAAACAACAACAAAAATAATTTTCTTTTATTTTTGTTAATACTCTTCTTCGTATTTTGGATATCTTCTTTTGTTCTATATTTTCATTTCAAGTTAGTTGTTCTTTTTCTTTGGAAGCGGGTGTTAGATACAGGGTGGGGCAAAAGGTATAAACCGGTTTTAAAGGTATGTAAAACAAAAACAATTCAACTTACAGAAATTTTGTTTATATTGTTTAATTCAGGTGGCGGCCGTCGGCCGCGATGCACTCTTGAAGGCAAGTTCTGAAGTTTTCAACCGCTCTTCTGCACATTTCGATGGGTATTGCCGTAACTTCCTCTCTAATTATGTCCTTTTTCCTTTATGTACCCCCAAAGAAAAAAATCACAAATGCTCAAATCTGGTGAGCGCTTAAGTCACTTCACGTCACCCCTCAAAGAGACGAGGCGCTGGGGGAACACTTGCCTCAATCTCGCCACTGAAATCCTAGCAGTGTATGGGATGTAGCCCCGTCCTGTTGGAACCAGATGTCTCCCAGATTAGTTGGTTCACTCAATTCTTACAGCTCGGGTTCAAAAAACTCTTCCAACATTGTCACATAGCGCTCAGCGGTGACAGTGACGGTTCGCCTAATATCCTCGAAAAAGTAAGGATCAATTGCCGAAGGAGTTGCTGTTGAACCAGTGTTTTCCAATGTCCTAGCCCAAATTCTAATTGCATTACCGCCAGGGACGTTTTCCCCACAACAGGGATATTGAAGTGCTGTCGGAAGGCTCTCTGCGTAGCGATAACAGAATGGCCACTTTCAAAAAAAGTCCTAACAGCAAACCCACGACACTCTCCCGTCCAAACCATGGTTGCTACTGAAAACTAGATTCTTTCACTGCCACAACGAGACCCCTCCCTTTTCCCACCACAACCACAGGCCGAGCGCCAGCCGGTCAAAACCGGTTCATACCTCTTGCGTGCCCCACCCTGTATGTGGCTTTATGATTTTTTTGAAAAGATAAAATGAGCAAGGAAAATAATGTCAAATGTTAGTACTCTTTATCTTTAGAGTTTATTAACTCTATTTTCATAAATATACATATTTCTGTTAAACCTCAATATGTGAAAATTGTAGAATTTAACGATGAAACTAAGAATTCTTCAGCACTATTGGTACACGTCCGAAATGTTTAATTTGCAAAAATTATTATAGAATTTGCGTATTTTGAGGTTTTACATTGACATCTTTATATGATCAATTTTAAATTATAGGTACAAAATAGCTACATGAAATGTATCCCCATTAAAAAATAGCCCCAACAAAAATCAAAACTTTTATGTGTATAAAAAGCAACAACAAAAAATTGATAATAGTTTATTAATTGGGATCACTTTTGATTGTTTTGGCGCTTCTTTTCAACTTTAATAACCACTTAGCCCTATTCAGATATTGTGAAACGTAAGGGAGGTTTATAACTGGCAAATAAGTTCCGAATAGCTTAATTGAAACTTTTTATGTGAAACGAGCCCTTAGTCTTTAAGACTACAGCCCGTCGCTTTAAAGAAACATTGCCCTATATAGTATGACATTTAATACATTTACGTAAGTATACGCATACGCATTTTTAACATATTCTCGCAAAATGTCCTACATTTCTCTGCACGTTAATTTATTAGTGTTTTGAAAACTGAGTAATCTTTTAAATTAAGGCACAATAGAGTTATCCATCTACACAGCTACTCGTTTTCTAAACCAACTATATACATATACCTTTAATAAAAGTTCAAATTCAATAAATCTTTCGTTCTGTTTTCCAATCGATAACATGCCAGAAATTCTCTGGATTTTCTGATTAAATTTCAATCCAATTAATTATTTCTCTTAAGGGTAACCGCACAAGAAATCGGAGTAAAAAAAAAACTGATTGTCTGGTTGAAAGAACAAGCAATACGACCAAACTACCCCAAAACTCCAACCCAAAGAAAAACATATCTCAAAAGCCACACATTTGCAAGTGACACTCCGCATTGCAAAACTTTTAATTTATGAAGATTAATAAAAACACCGGTCACGACCTGCATTAAGCTTACTTACGAATTCATTGTCTCCGCCCGACAAATACCGCACCGATACCCAAAAACACACCAAACCGCATTCTCGAAAATCCATTTTCACTGCATACAGAAGAGTCAGTAGCTTTCGAACCATACATCCTACCCTTCTACCCTTCTACCATTGCATAGCCAATAATAACATCAACAAAAAGTAAAAGGGGATGAGGGGGAGGCTACATGTCTTTCTGGCAATGGCATTTGCAAAACGGGAACAAACTATATACTACTAGTAGAACAGAAGCCCTGATGGCAGAACACATCACAGCCAGTGGCAATTAATTTCCATCGCAATTCAATGATTAAAATGGAGGTTTACTTAATCATTTTGCCAAAAACTTTTGCATCTGACAGTTTCATAATTAGGTATTCAAAATCTTTAATAATTCTCCAAACCCGCCACTGAGCCCCCATCCGGCTCGCTTGGTCCGTTGCCGCAACCTCAATTTCTCTTTCTCTCTATGTGATGTCTGCTGTGTTTTATACTCTCTTTCATGTTCAGTTTGGGAGGTTTGGCGTTGGGCGCCATTTATTGCGCCACATGCAAATTTGCGTTGGAGTGTATGAACTGTATGGGGTCGATGTTGCATAAGGATGAGATTCTTCCCTTAACCCGCATTGCATGAGAGAGAAAGAGCACACACAGAAAAATATATCCATACTCACATCCGTTCCTCATCCGTCTGCATATCGCTTCACAATTTTCAAGCTTTCATCGGCAAACAAGACTCAGCAGTTTTTTTTAGAGGAATGTCTTGGTATTCCTATCAGCATATACTGCTATACTGGCGAATTGCGAGTATCGGTAGTTGAATGGCACAGGGACATTTGTACATGGAAAATACTCAAACAGAATAATGAAAGTTTCTTTTCCTTAAAATTTCCATTGAAAATATATTTTGTGTATGTTATTCTGGAGTTCCTTATTCCCAATATAGCAAAGAAAGAAAAACTGCCATAAAAAAAAAGTCTCTGCGGGAAGAAAAATAAAATGAGATGATTTCGTAATCAGTCAAAGGAGGTCGCTGCAGATGGCAGCATAATTACGACATGTTTCAAAATAATGCATTGCATACCTATATGATGATGATTCAAACGAGGAAAATGTTATTTAAGATATTCTTTTGGTTTTGTTTTGTAAACTTTTTCTGCAGATGCAAAACTTGCGTGACATACTGACATGGTGGCAGATATATTGACCTTTTCCAGACTTCCTTGATGTGGGTTTTACTGTACAAATCAGAGGCTGTGAATCGTATATGCAGGTATTTCTCTTTACCGGCAACTGTAGGTTGAATAGTGAATCTATGTTATAATTTTAAAAATCTTAAAAGCGTTATGCCAGTTTGAAACTAAAATATAGTATGGTACTGAAGCTTATCTGATTATGATTAAATTCGAGAGAAACAATATGAATTTGGGGTTCAAGATAAATCTGGATTGATTGATTTGTCATTTTTGTGTTTGTGTTTTAAGAAAGTTGGTTGGCAACTGATAGCTGTTGTTCAATAATATTATGTAATACATACGGAACAGACACTAACAATGTCAATTTAAAACAGTTTTCTTTATATAGAAGTACTAATTTTGCGGCCCAGCAGGGAAAGAGCCCTGCATCCGTGGGTGGGTACTTCGGGCACCCAAGAATAATTTTATTCAAGTTGCACTTTTTGGATAAAAATTCTGACTCGCGGTATCCCGCCGATTTCTTATTTAAAATTGACGGGCCGCAGCCGATTTCACAAACTCCAAAAATGGTGCGGGAAATTTATTCCACGGGAACCTGCTTTACATGGAAATTTATTTCACTTTAAGTGGAAATCCATTACTCTTTTCAA
Source organism: Epistrophella euchroma (assembly GCA_947049315.1). Taxonomy (NCBI): domain Eukaryota; kingdom Metazoa; phylum Arthropoda; class Insecta; order Diptera; family Syrphidae; genus Epistrophella; species Epistrophella euchroma. The sequence continues at coordinate 44,045,183 of OX346248.1, forward strand.
AATGGAATCAATTTCCCACCGTGAGAGAGAATTAATTACAACTGAAATTTTTTGTCCTAACAGAATATGTCAAAACCCGAGTTAAAATCCTTCAAATCTGGAAAGCTGGCCACCCAAGCTACTGTTTACTAAGAAAACGCGTTTAAAAATCAAAGAACTAAAATTAATTTAAACACTAAGTGTAACGCTCCATCTCAGAAAATTCTCTGCAACAGTGTCAGTTCAGTTAATTCTGAAGACCCTATAGAAGACGAAACAAGGACAAACCGGTTAAATGTAGCCGAACAATGGTGGAGAACCTATAAACAGGATAAATGCTGAGGCTGATGGGATAGAGAAGGCGTAAGACGGATGAAATCCTGTGATATCTACTACGGAGAAAGCTGCAAAGGAGGGTCAGCGGCTCTGTGGTGGGGTTTTGTGATAAGGGAGCCAGCCAAATTAAAAAAAACATCAGGTTGGTCTGTGCCCATGCCCCCTGCGGAATTAAAAAGATGAATCAATCAAAGAAAATCTTCTATAGGATACGTACCTACAATACCTATGTATCCGAAATACGATGTCAAGATTGTTCTTGGAGACCTCGACGCAAAAATCGGAAAGAAGGCCATCTATTGTAGTCGCAGGACACGGCCTGAACAACAGAACTCCCGGCAACGGACTGGGGCTGAAATGCGGCGGCTGGCGGCGGGGCAAAATTACATCATAGTTAGCATCGATTCCCCACACCTCATAATATACACAAGGGGACCTGGCGGTCTCATCATACACGAACATTTAACTAGATTGATATAGATGCCAGTGATGCTTCCAGTAACCTGGATGTCCGAACATGCCGAGGGGCCAACATGGACCCGGATCATTACTTGGTTGTAGCTCAAATACATATGCGTACATGTATGACGCCACCGCCAAACGAATGCTGCCAAAATGCTATCATGAGTGCCGTCACCGATGTGCTTGGTTTCACTAGGCGTTCACAACGATACCCCTGGTTCGATTAAGATTGCAGGATGGTGCATTCAGCAATAAATCAGGCCTACCAATCAATGCTGAAGATTTCAACAAGAGCTTCTGAGATAGTAGCCCGAGAGCTCTACGAGCAAAATAGAAGGGAGAAACGCCGACTTCTCACACAATAGACTAAAGAGAGAGCACTCGAAGCTGGTATGGTCGTGTCTATTGAGAGCTGGAGCATCAAGGGAGATTGTTTGAATGTTTTATCGAAGGGTTAAGCAACATACCCAAGGCTACAAGGCCAGAACAGAAGCCTGCTGGATCTGGAAATAGCAGCCAAGCTTAAGTCATACCAGGTTGCTGGTGTGGATGGCCTGCGAACTATTCAAAGCAGCGAGAAATTGTTTGGTAGGAAGCATGCACTAAAGCCCAAACCAGATGTGCAGCTTTTTCCAATGCAGCGAAAATAAATTTACACAGGTTCTTATGAGGGCTGACATATTCCAGGCTCTGCATGCAGCCTTTGCTGCACGATATCTCTATTTCTAATTTCGCTGCATGGGAAAAAGCTGCACATCTGTTTTGAGCTTAACTAATCAGCAAAATTTGGTCGGATGAAAGTATGCCTGATGAATGGAACATCGGTCGTGTGCCCTACCAACAAGAAAGGAGATGGTCGCAACTTCGCATACAAAATTCTGTCAGTTTAATTTGCTTTAATTAGCTTAATTCAAGCAAGTATACATCTTAAAATAAATAACAAAAATTCTTAAAACTATGAACTTAAATAACTTAATAATAAAGTAATTATGGATCGAAAAATGGAGAATAAAAGGAAAGTTAGTGGAGAGCATTCTTCAGGGAGGTTTTTGAACAATTTACATGGAACAAATTTGACTCATTGGCTTTTCTTAGCATTCTTGTCAGTGGCTCATTTTGGCCATTCTCGGTTCGGTTAAAGGGTTAACAAAACAGTGGTATTGATCTCTGGCGACGATGATTTACATTCCATTTAACTTTGTTGAGTAAGTCAGCACAATCAATACCTCCAGTTATTAGCTGATGCAGAAAGAGTAGGTAAGCATTATCACGACATTTGTTGAGGGCTTGCAAATTGATGAGCTTAAGGCGGTTCACGTAGGGGGGTAGTATGAATGGGGGACGACCCGAGGCCCCTCAAAGCAAATCTGACAAATCTCCGTTGAACGGATTCAATTCTTTGAATGTGAATATGGTGATATGGTGACCAGACCTGAGACGCGTACTCAAGCAGAGGCCTAACGAAAGTTACATACAGGGATTTTGTGACGTAGGGATCGGAGAATTCCTTGGACCAGCGTTTAATGAATCCCAAGGTTGAATTAGCTCTGCTATAAGAATAGAATCATAATGAGCTCGGAAATTCAGCTGATTATCACAAAGAACCCCTAAGTCGCGGATGAAACTAACAACAGAAATTTGTTCATTTCATTATTCATGAAGTAACAACGCTGAGGAAGAGGAGGGTGTTTGCGGCAGTAAGTAATGGATTGACATTTTCTAACATTTAACTCAAGGAAATTGTGACGGCACCAGGTACAGAAGTTATTCAAATCCGTTTGTAGTGACTGAGAATCTTCCGTGCATCCAATCTGTTGGGATATGCGCATGTCATCGGCGTAAATTTCGAGGTCAGATCCTACTAAAGTAAGTACAACGTCGTCGTTAATACTTAACAAGAAGAGCAGGAGCCCGAGGTGACTACCTTGTGGGACACCTAAAGTTGAGTGTATAGGGTTGGAAGTGTTAGCCCTAAACAAAACTGTGTACATTCGGTCGTTCAAATAAGACTGAACCCACGATAGAGTATGGATAAGAAGATTTAACCATAGCGTTCTCTACAGCAACTTCGATCTGCTCAAAGAGCTGAGATAGCTGGGACACGTGGAGCGCATTGACACTGATATGACCCGACGAGTCTTTGAATCTACCCCGGATGATCTGCGCAGCCCTCAACCAACTTGGTGTGTTAAAAACGGTACAACATGACATTGTAAGTGAGTGTTGCCGTCGTCTTTTTCTATTTTTTTGTTTCTATTTCAAGTCGATTTTTTTTTAGAAAATTGCCCTTCCTTCACATACGATTTTTGGGTTGCTTACATTTTCGCTAAATGAGTTTTTTATTGAATAACCTCAAAAATAGATCTTTTATTATTAATATTATATCTGCCACGATCCAATCTCAACCACCCCTCTTCCCCTCTTTCTGATAGTTTAAAATGTGTCACCCGACGCAACGTTCCCCTAATTTACTGCAAATTTGTTGTCAAACATTGATTTTAGCTTTTCAATAACAAATAGGTACTTTTTGACTAACAGCGTTCTAGAATCAGTCAGTGATTCAGTGATGAGCTTAAATATATAATTTATAAATCAGTAAAACCTACCTTATATAAAAGAATCCTATTTTTTATCGGTTCAGGCTGACATTATTGTAGTAGCCGTGGCGTGATGGTTAGTGCGATGGACTGTCATGTCGGAGGTCTAAGGTTCGATCCCCAGCCTCGCCACCTATTTATTTAAAAGAAAAACGGCTACTGCCTCTTGCGAGGAATTGACAAATCCTTCAAGAGTATCTCCTGTCACAGAAAAGTGCCGCTCGTTAGCCGTTCGGATTTGGCAATAAACTGTAGGTCCCCTCCATTCCTGCAGACACGCACACAGGAATGGTTGAGAGTTGTAAGTCACTAGGCCCTAGTTCTTCACGAGCTGTTGTGCCATCAAATTAATTTTTTTTTAAAACGGACATTATTGGTTTTTAAAATTAACCCAATGGAAATAACAAACCCGACGAATCGTCACATTTATCATTTTACGTCACCACCTCGTTTCGATAAAACAGGATTTCAAACTGCCACCCGTTTGTAGCCTGCAGCAGGCATGTTTAAATATTTTCACCGGAGATGTTTTATATTGACAAGGACATGCCACATCTATTGGCATGTTTTCATTTAACGCCCCTTTTAGCCAAAAACACAAATCCAAACGGCACACATACATATATGTATGTATGTCTAAAACGCCTTAAAACGAAAAGCCCTAAATTGTGGCATAGTCACTCCACCTATAGCCTGGCGCGGGTGTGTTCCTGATTCCTATAACCAACAACCAAAAACTGAAGCTACTACACAAGTTGTGATCCTGCGGTATCCAGGATTTATACATATATATTTTTAACAACCAAAAACCATACCGACCGATGGCGATGGGTTGCGTCACTGCCAAAATTGCATGTTATTCGATTATCAGCATGACCAAAGTGCACTGATGTTCTCAAAACCTACACAAAAAAAGACACGAAACAAGGACAGAGTCATGTTCTGCCAAAAGTCGCGGAAAACAACCGATTGCGACATCGAAATAAAATAAAATCACACTATAACCGTATTGCTGAGGAATAAACTGTCTGAAGTAAAAAGAATGAGCGAGCCTCAGCAGTTTTCGAATCGTTATAGCAAATAAAATCATCATTCCTGGCAATCAACACTTGGGCCTTCCTACTTCCTCTATATCTGTACAACCCTTTAGCTAGGTATGGCAATACACATAGATGATTACTATAGATTACTTAAGCTACACAACCAACCCTCCTTTCTGAAAAAGCTAGGTAAAAGAAGACTGTGTATGCTCTCTATCTGAACAAAGTGATAATGCAATCAATTATCCTTAGAACAACTACACCCGCCAAGCGGATGGGAATGTTCTCTCACATGCAAATTCATTTACCCATCTCCTTACGTTTCGTCGTGTCGGTCGCGCATTTTCGATGGATCGAATCGAATATAGCATCCAGCTGCCATCAACTCGTTTCCTAGGTTTCAATTAATTACGTGCAGATGGGTGCAAAATCAACATAAATTCCATTCGTTCTTATCGCAACATCACACCCCCAACCCAACCTAGCCACCCACCAAAAAAAAAAAAATATTGACAATTTTTTTTGCTTTCACTCAAGTTTTTTAGTACAACTTTTCCCAAAACGATTTCTCCAAAAAAGCAACGGCTGCTGTGGAGCACAGTTGAACGCAGGCAGCCCTTGCCAGTTAATCGTTGCACCCGCATATAAGAGTGCCAATTCAGCATCACCCGATTTCTCCAGACCCCAGTCCTTACCCAATCATCCCTTCAAACAACAGTACCGCCACGAGCAACCAACGTCGGAAGGTCGCAGCTGCTGCTAATATCAAAGAAATGTGTTTCGTTTTTTTGTTTTTTTTTTTGTTTCGTTTTTACACTTTGAAGGTGCTTGTGCCCGCTCTGGAGCAGACCCATCCCGGCCAACCCTTCTCCCATCATCGCTTGTGTAAACAGAGTAACCTCAGTTTAGTTCATGAATGGCAAACACCCACAGCAGAGTACAGCCACCACTATAGCAGCTCTAGTCGGGTGCAAAAGCTTCTTCTTTAGCAATGCGGAGGGTTTTTGGTATAGGACCCGGCCTCTTCAGTTCAGTATGCCCGAAATAATCCCCCACATATAGAAGCACCAGCTGTGCCCATTCTCACAGACCTTTCCCAGTGCACCCCGACTGAGTGTTGGTTGGTTGGTTGGTTGGCGCTAGAACGAGAACAATGGCAGAGGGGGTGTTGGGTGTATGTGAATGAGGGTTGCCTGTCAATCCAAGCTGGCGTTTGGAGCTTTTCTATTTTCAGAATTACTCGATGGAGGCTATTGCAGATGGGGGCCCTTAGTTCTCACTTTGAGATTTGAGTGTGTGTTTGTGTTTAAGTACAAGAAACCGAAACGACGAGAACTACTGCTTCAACCGTTATTCGGCCAATTCATTATTTTTATTTTGTTTTCAGATTGCGGTGTGAGTTTTTATTTTTTGTGTGCCATTGAGGGTGGAAATTGGTGATGGAGGGCTCAGGGATAAAGAAAAGCAGTAGCAACGGTCTGTTACCATGAGCAAGCACCTTGGGTAACATTAAAATGCCAAAGGAGACTTTTTGCTTTTTGGGTGTTTTTTTTTTCTTTATGAGAATAAAAGGTGGTACCTATTGGAATCAGAGAATGGGAGCATCAGACGTCGAAACATACATTTTACTCATGTTTTGGGAAAGAACATGACTAGGAATTGGTAAGGGGATCACACAAAGAAAGAAGGTAGTTTGTAGGTATTATAGGTATCTTTGTATGTACCTATGTAAGTTGATAAGTAGGATCGTAAGGAGGACGAATTTAAGAGCAAATGCGTTATCGAATTTGTTGTTTTGGTATTTTTTTTTAATAGAAGATTGAAAGCAAACACCTTTACCATGCCGAGATAAATATCATTATTATTAGAAATGATACATATCATCATGGCAAAATTAATTACTTTATAAAATTATTTACGTAGCAGATACTTTACACCAGTTTGTATAATACCATAGGTTTACAGAAGACTAAAAATGAGAATTTCATTGAACTTGTGGGAATGTACCTACATTTTGACGAGAAGTCGTATTTCTAAACGTCGTAGATTGCGGCAAAACGACCTAAAAGCTGGCAATATTTCAAAAAACTAAATTACAAATATACTTCATTTTTTAATATTTTCTAATAGAGTAATATCCATCCTAAAATACTATTTATTTTTGTATAGACCTTCCCGTTTCTTCACAACGCATTTTTGTTTACGCTTAATTAGTAGTCAGCCGAACCAGAACTTAAATTGGCGATTTTTCGTCATGATCTTTGAGCAATGTTTTTCTTTTTTTTTAATTCATTAAAAATTTAAGTATGGAACCTTCAACTTCAAGTATGTTTAAGTGATTTCAACCAATTTCTTTTTATTATATGTAAATATACATATATGTATGTATGTAAAATTTGAGTGAAGAAAGTGTAAATTGAGTTTTTCTGAAATCCATAGACTTTTAAATGGGTTTCGGGTTGGTCCGAGTTGTGTTTTATTTGTTTTTCAAATGTTTGTGATGTGTATTTTGTGACTCCGTAAAAAAAAACGTGCTTCTTTTCTGCACTTTTTGTGATATGTGTCTTTTTGTAACTCCCGAGCCTTATTATTTTTTTTTTTTTGATTTTTTTCGTTGCTTAAGGATTCTCTTCAAACTCAGTTTTTTTTACAAGAACGCAGCTTGTTGAAAAGATGTGAGAGTGTTATAATTGACGACCAGATGGATTTAAAAAAAAAAAAAAAAAAAAACATCTTAACCACGACAAAAAGTACCGAAATTTGCCGGGTTCAAAAAGCGTTGGGAAGCTTTAGAATCCAAGAAAAACTTAATAAAACCAACGCAAATTGGCTCAATACATGCCTCCATTGTTTTTAAAAAGGCAGAATAATCTGCAAAGAAACGTGGGTGCCCGGAAGTGCAATTCGAAACATCTTCTGAACGCACAAAAAGGCGCATACCTGAGAGGAACCGCTTCAATGCCCGTTTTAAATAATGCAACTCAAATGAGCCTTAGAACTTCAAATTAACAATAAACACCGAACACTTGGCTTTTGGAATGTCTGTTTTGCATGGTTGGATAAGGATGTTTGAATGTCTTTTACATGTAGCCTACAAACTACCTGTTAAAAAATGGCAAGTTCGCGAAAATGTCAAGGCAATCTAGGCAGAAAATACGGCCCGAATTCAAAAAGAATTCGGAATAAAATGTGGGTTAGTTGTTGACCTGGATTTGGCAACAGTAATGACGGTTTTTCAAAAATTCTGAGCTTTCTGCTAAAATAAAGAAAAATTAAAGTAGAACTGATTAAAAAAATTTACACGAATATGATTGTAGTTACCAGTGGATATGATAAGTTTCTTAGCCTTAAAATAACCTTTTAATCTGAAAAATATTAAAATGTTTATTATTGGGAAATAATGGGTGTTTAAGTGGGCGTGGCAATTATATGACCTAGTAAGAGTCTCAGAAGCATGCATGCAAAATTTCAGGTTCCTAGCTCTAACGGCTGATTTAATACCACGTTTTAGGGCATTCTGCCCAACTGTGCGTCGTCTAACTTTAGACAGTCGTCCAAGTTATAAATAAACATATTTCATTGTTGCTTAAAATAATATATTTTGTGTGATTCATTTTCCAATTTCATAATAATAAATTTAATTTAAAAGTTGTATATGAATGCATTCAAGTACCTTAAATTCTTAGTGGAATAATTCATGCGCTGTTTTGTTACATATTTTTCATATTTAAATAGGCCCTGGGACCTTAGCACCTCATACGTGGGATATTCGCAAAATAGTATGCCATTTAAAGGTCATCAATAATAATCGGCCAACTATTCTTAGAAATTGGTCATAATTTACTTTAATTAATTTTCTTGTTTTTTTTTTATGGTCACAGTATGGTAGATTGTTAACATCTCATTTCTGATAATTAAAAAAAAAATTAATACGCTGTTTGAAAAAAAAGCCTTACTCTGTCCAAAAATTTGCAGTGCAAGAAGGAAGACCTTCCACTCTGACCATAATGTATTTCAATAAGCTGTCGTTACTTCAAAGCTCTGAAAGGGCAAATATGCTCATGCTCACGGTCAAGATAAATTGCCAATAATATATTCCAAGCATCAGTTGGGTTACCGTCTTTTGGTTTAAATTTTCCTTTTTTGACACCAAAAAAAGAAAAAAACATAATAAGCAAACAGAAAAGCAGCAAGCGAAAATACTTTTGTTTCTAAAAGCTCTGAAAAAGCATTCATTCTTAAGGCTTAACTACATCAAGACTTTTTGCAAAAAGTACGGCAAAAAAGTGAAAAAGTTATAAACAAAAATATGCTTAGAGATGCGTGGCGAGTGTGCGCAAAAATTGTGTTTGGTCTCTAAAATCAATTTGAAATGACATAGGTATCAAACACATTTTGTCTACGCTTTTTCGCACTTCTACTGCAAATTTTAGTTTTTCACTTTTTTGCTTTTTGCAAAAAGTTTTGAATGTAGTTTGGTAAGCCTTTAATCTTTTCCTAATAAAGACCAAAGAAAAAGCTATAATATTTCGTTACAACGCAACGTGGAAACGCTAACCCTTCAATACACAAATATTACGAGGTTTATTACATGCACATTGCATAAAATTTGTGTAAAGTTTAATGCCTTCAACCCCTGAGTAAGGGAGGTCATTTTGGGATGTACGGTAGTTCAAAAAAGACCACAAAAACAATTCGTAAATAGCTCAATGGCTCTGTTATTATTTCAGTGGCAAGCAGCAACAGGCACCAGTGTTTTGAATAAAGCTGTACCATAAGGCCTGTACTGAAATTTTTTAGTGGACAGAGTATAAATTTTTATAAAAGTTTAACTGATTTAATATTTTTTCAAGCTCTTACAGATTTTTAGCACCTCATTTGTGAAATACTAGAAAAAAATATAATGCTCATAAGAAGTCAGCTAGTTTCAGTAATTGGTCAGGCATAGATTTTTCTTTGAGTTTTAGAGTAAAAAAATAACTTAAAACATTCAATGAAAAAAAATTGCCTGGAAACTGGTTGGCCATTTTTGATTTTTTATAAGACATAAGCTTCATCACTTTTAGTCCAGTCAACGAAGGAAAAATAAATGACATAAATCGTGTAGTCTAGGTTATTTTTTAAGTGGTAGGGTTGACCCTCAGGTCCAACATACCAAAAGTCCCCAGCCCAGGGCCGCGAGCTTAAGCCTGGAAAGGGGGTTAAAGGTCCCCTTTTTTAGTTTTTCGCGAATATTTCGAAAACCAAGGGCTTAATTGAACAAGTCTGAACCAAGGAATTAAAGTTAATTAAATTTCCTACAAAAAATGTTATATTTATATATTCGCTTGGAGCAACACTAAGGAAGATGCGGGGTGGAGAAATGTCAAGAAATCTAAAAAATCGGTCATTAGCCTACAAAATTTAGTGTTTCTAGATCAATTTTATCTAGAAATAACAGAAAATATAAGTATATATATTCAAAATTATTCCATTGATGATTTGGAAGGGAGTTTATGGGGTTAAAAAAGGTGGCGAAGGTTAGAATTTCCTAATTTAATTTATTTGCTACAGTGTTTGCATTCACTATGAAAAATACTGTTTCTTTAAAGGTAAAAAGTATAATGGATTTTTCCAAGTTACTGACAATGACTTTGTAAAATAATTTTCAGACATGTACTAAGAAAAAAAATCGTTTAGGATAGCGGGGTCTATGTCCCCCCGTTTATAAGGGAGGGACCATTTTCTAAAGCATTGACGTAAGGTGCATTAATAATTATTTAAAATCAATGGAAGTACCTATAATACATCACTATAGGTTTTTGGAAATCCAAGGACCTATTCTTTTATTTTGTTTCTAAAAAAAGTTTTTTTTTAAACAGGTTATAAAAAAATTGAACTTAAATTTAAAGTTTTGAAAAAATAAAAAATAAAACTCATTATATTTATATCATCGGTTTTTTGGGACTTATTTTATTTTTAAATTAAGTCCCCAAATTCAACTTCAACTATGAACTAAGTCCCCAAATTTGGGTACTTATTTCATTCTTATATAAATTTGCTGCAGTCGTACATTAGTACCTAAGTAGTGTGCATTTTTTATGATGCATTACGTTTTCATGTTTAAAAAATTTAAATGTGCAACTTTGGGCTTATTTTATTTTTTAGGCTACTTTTTGGTGAAAATAAAAATTCCGAAAAAATGGTTCTAAGGAACCTCCCATAGAACTATTTTTTTAATTTTCATTTTTCGTGAAAAGGAACAAGCCGATTTTGATAATTTTTTTTTTAAGGAGAATCTTCTGAAAAATTCAAATATGTAGTACTGCATACCAAAATTTTTTTTTTGGATTTTTAAAAAAAGTTTCAAAATTTTTGTTTTGAAAACTAAATATTTTGAAAACGACTTGGTTGATTTTTGCGAAGCTCGGTATTGAGCGGATTTTTTTTTCTACAAAATTCATGAGAAAACTTGGCTTTTGTAATAAAAAATGATTTTATTAGGTGTTGTTGTAAAAAGTAAAAAAAAAAAACCTTTAAATGCCAACAAATGGGTGCGATAAGAATTTCGAGAAAACGTTATCCAAGTAGAACAAAAAAAATAGTATTTTATACTATACCTACTTCTAAAAAAAACTATCGGTGTGTAATTAATACGTATCGATGAAGTAGTTTGCGTGAGAAATTATTACCTTAGCGCACTGTCAAATGAGAAATTATTACCTTAGCGCACTGTCAATTTTTTTTTCTAATAAATACCCACATAATGCTATTTTTATTCTTGGAAAAAAAGGTCTAAAACTCACACGATCGCAGGACCATAAACTTTTTCATTGTTAACTATTTTTAATTAATTGTATTAAGAAAGAAACACGGGAAGCATGAAAAGATTTATTACTTCATCAAATTAGCTTTCAGGAGCTGATTTTAAAAAAATTACTAGAAAGAGTCAATTCGTTTTCATTTGAAATTTTACGAAATGCATCGCATTTAAATAAGAAAAGTGAAAGTTTTGATTCCTAAATGCACCATCTCTTTAATTCGTTAGAGTCGTTCTCGAGAAAACAAGGTCTTAAGACCCTGAGCTTAACGAATAAGCCGTCATGATTTAAATTATTTTTATTTTAATAAAAATAAATATTATGATTATAGAGGAGTTCAAAAAAGTGGTTTTGCTCAAACGGTCCTTGACATAAGAGCAAGTACATATGATGCAATCGTGCATAATGGGAAATTCCTAAAATAAATATTTAACAAATTTTATACAAAATTTCGACAAAAAAAAAGAAACAAAAAGACTTCTATTAATTCATCTGTTTAAACACAGGCTGGGGTTTTGAAAGCATGTAAATATATACATCAGGCAAAGCGAACGTGATCGAGTAAACAAAAAACCTTTATGGCATACAAATATAAGAATATTTCTTAATGATTCATACATCAAGTGTTTTTATTCCATCTTTTTCGAGTTAATGCATTCTTAAAGATTTCATTATTAAAAATATGTTCTTGGCTTATTATCTTAATTATTAATTAACTTGTTTTTAAAAGCAAAACAGAATTTTAAAAATTGAACAGATGATGATATAGTTGTTGCCGTCGAACAAAATAGGTTTTTAGGAAAATTCTTTATTGATCGTAAGTCCATAGAAACGGTTATAATTTGCGATATATATTTTTATACAGGTATGAACAAGTAAAGCATTCGTAACAAAAAAAAAATATTTTGAGGTTTGTATCGTTAACGATCGAGTCGAATTTCTTTAACCTTGGTACCTAGCGGTTTTGGAGACTTTTTTCAATGGTAAGTACCTATGCCATACAATGTCTTTTGTTTTTGTTTTTTTTTTTTTAATTTTTGTTTTGCTCAAACACGGTTTTGACGGTTTTATGCAATTGGCAGTGGGTTTTGGGGTTTTGGTTAAAAGAAAAAAGAAAAGATAATTTTTTTATTTTTAAAAACATTAACAGAGTCTCTTAGGGCTGGCACAAAGACCGAGACGACACTACTTTAAAAGCACCCTAGACGAGACCGAGACAAGACTGAGACGAGACCGAGGCGAGACCGTATTTTTTGGTACCGAAATTCGCCGAGAGTCTCGCTGGTCTCGGTGGTCTCCGCGGTCTCGGCGGTTTGGTTTCGGTTTTCGAAACCAAAGAAGAAATATTTTTTTATTTAATTATCTTTTAGTACTCATGTTCAATTTTCATAATATTCAATAGTTTTTTTGCGCGTTAAAATATCAAACCACATAATGTACTCGGGTAGGGGCACTGCGAAAATCCAGAGAAGAATACGTACGATTTATGCATGCATGTCGTTGGAATAGAAATAACTCATTTTCCGGATTTTGTCTCCCCCTCCGGAAAAGGGTGACTTTAAGACTTTTAGGTGACACTTGGAAAATAATGTTATCCTACCTGTCAAGCCATGAGCTGTCAAAATCCATTGAAGGATAGCTCCGTATGTTTCTTAAGTGAAATTACTGCTGCTTTGAAGTTGGAATATATATTATTGGCCATTTTAAGAGAAAAAATGAAGCAGAATTCTAAAGAAAAACCTCTCGCAAAATGGGGACTTTCCTCCACTCCATGCATTATTCCGAGAAAACTTTCTCGCATGTATGCGTATGCGTATGTAACAAAAACAATAAATAAATTTAAAAAAAATGACAAACAATAATTTGTTCTTATAAGAGATACACAGCTGACTGCAATTGCACCAATTTTAAAAGCGATTTATAGAAAACATAAACAAAGTGAATTGAATTCTTTCAGAAAATGGAATAAACCGAAAAACAGAACATCTATTTTCAATTTCGTCAACTTTCATTTTTCCATACAAAAAAGTGTGTACAAAAAGTGAGGGAAGAATTTTTTAATTGCGCTCATGTTCAAGGCCATGGACCGTTTTTTTTTTTTATCGCTCATGACCAATGCTGATATGTATCCTTTTTTTCTGACTTTGAAAAAACTGTCCCGTGAACGCTTCTTAAATACCGTGTTATCCTTTTAATATCCTTTTTTAAGTGTTGAAATTTCAAACGAAAAATGTTTTGAATTAAGATGAAAAGTATGTATGTACTGTAATGTACTGTACATTACACAGTTAGCTATGCCTTAGCTGCCATTGTCTAAATTGTTTTTATCCGCGCGACACTGTATGTAAATTCGTTCGGCCGGCGTTGAGGTATAATTTGGTCTTTAAACCCGACAATTTACACATCTCCATAATATTCACTAAAAAAAAGCATTTAACTTGATGGAATAAAAATGAGTAAAACGCATGTTAAATTGGAAACTCACTTAAAATCTGCGTAATACTACGTTGTCACCGACCTCTAAACCGAGATTTAGGTAGATTTACCATAAATCTCCTCACAAATCCCGTGATTTACGGCCATATTATTCACTCAATACATCTAGATTAAAACTTAAATCTGGATGTAAATCATACAAATTCAATGTAAATTCATCTGGATTTAAGTTTAAATCTGAATTAAACAAGTGAATAATATAGCCGTTACCATACAATATTCAATCTCCTCAAATCAAGATTTAAAATAAATCTCATTTAAATCTTCATAGGACCAATACTGAACAGGCCTATTTCCCTATTCAGCGCAACACAATATTCGAGAATCGAGAGAACAACCTGCGAGAATCGATTTTTCTGAAGCAAAGCAAACTTGCCATCGCACTTCCACTTCATAAGAAAAATTACCCACCATCTGCATCTTGAAAGATTCTGTCAAAGTTAAACTACTTTTTAATCTTTTTGGCTGGTGAAAACACTATCCAGGATTTATTAAATCTAAACGAGATTAACTTGCGGTGAAAACGTAGTATAATATCAATAATTTGACATTTGTAATTATATTTCTACTTTTTTCTTGCTTGCTTTTGTATTTTATATTTTGATTTTACACCCGAGTTCAATTTCTTTTACTGCTCTCTTGAAGTCTGTTTTAATTAAATCGAATTAAACTTGACAAGGTTTAAAGATATTTTTATTTCCGGGTATAACGAGTGAATATGATGAGCTTGGGTTCGACATCTTTACTTTAAACCCAGATGCATATTTAATACCGGACTTAGGCCTTCTGCACACGAATCGTCGTGTCATAGACGCGTACAAGATTCGTAATGTAGCGACGATTCAACTACGGCTAGTCTTCTGCCCACGAAACGTCACGTCATAGATAAATCACTACATATTTTCAATCAATTTCACAATGTTGATATGTATCCGACGTTATACTTCTAGCTGTATACCCCTGGCGACTGACATTGTTGTACGCTCGTTGATTTGCAGTTTCTGTGCTGGGACGAAAGCATGCAGCTTACGCCTCGTGATCAGTTGTCTATTGAAACAAACGTGAGATACACACAAGCCGCAAACATTCGTTGTACGCGTCTATGACGAGACGCTTCGTGTGCAGAAGACCTTAAGTCGATGAATAATATGGCTATTAGTGTTATTATTTTGAATAATTTCGAATTGAAAAAATACCGAAAAAAACTAAAGGGAAATGTGTTATATTTTTTTGTAAATTGCAACTTGCCATACACATGCATAGAATTCTACCATTTTTTAAAATCGAAGCCAGATTTGCTCCACCAAATCTCTTACAAAGAAAAATTTGAGACCCAACAAGATGGTGCCGATGCGAGTGACAATGAAATCGAAGACGACGACGCGACGATGGAACAGTATTGATCGATTGATTAACAAAACATTTTTAAAAGATTAATTTCTTTCTGCTAAAAGCAGAACATATCAAAACAAATATTTAAAAAAAATCTTAAACTAAAAGATGATTTGTGGTGAAAATTTCTTATTTTTGTAGATATCCTTTTTTTATCCTTTTTTTTCTGTTCCGATATCCCGCGATATCTTCAAATTTGGCGGGTTTGTCTTTTTTTTTTTTTCAGAAAAAAAAAGACATCAGCATTACTCATGATCCATATAGATCATCCCGTGAAAATAAAACAATACAGATCAGAGTGACAGTAGCTTTATACCTATATCCAATTCCATTTTTTCTTGTATTTCTTTATTTTTTATTTTAATGTTGTCTCTTTTCTTTACACTACTGAATGAACCCGCGAAAACAAATAGCCATCTACCCGCGAGAGTAAGAACTCAATTTTTAGATCTTGAAACGTGGCCCTGAGAATTTGAAGGTTTTCTGAGCTAAATCGGTTTGCAGGTTACGGAGAAGAACATAAAGACCCGCAATTTCGCCAAATTATAGTAAGTGACAAAATGAAAATCTCACATAAAACTAATTTGTTTATTTTTTTCCTGAGCATTAAAATCAATCGCACCTTTTCAATAACACTCACAGTATTATTAATGATCTTCAATGCTGAAATTTGGTCTAATTGCTTTTGGTGCTGAGCATAAAAACCAACAATTCTTCGCCTACGATACTTATTTTTTTAGCCACTTACGATAATTCGGTGGAAAGGGCTCGATATAGGTATTCACAGTTCAAAAAAAAAAAGCCAGCAATAATTTTTCCCTGCCAGAAAGTAAAAAGTATAAATCAAATTCCATTGTGTTATGTTTATCATCTGTTTCTATTTCCATATCGGTTTTCAAAATTCCCACATGTGTTTCTCCAAAAATTAAAAAAAAAAAAAAAAAACTTTTTTTGCAGCACACCATACTACAGCTGTACCTACCTACCAATTCCTATTATATATTTTGTTTTATTTCTTTCTGTGATCTCATTCTCAAGTGGAAATATTTTTGAGTAGGTAGGTATAGCGTATAGGTAGGTACAAAAATTTCCGTATGTCAAAAATATCCAAGCAACTTTTTCAACCCATATCATCCATTCAACAAAATTCAACTCCCCGATCCCTGCCGAAGCCAACCCAACCCAACCCCACTTAGCAGCTGTATAAATCTAGATACACTTGTTCGAACAGAAGGCATTACTCATGTGTGTTCTGTTTTACCCCAAAATATTATGAATTGCTGCTTTGAAAATTCATGTCGCCACTTTGTGAGAAGCCAGAAGCAGAAGCAGTAGCAAGCACCAGCCAGAAACAGTATAATATGCCAACTGCCAGAAATTTCAATTGCTTGCATGGCTGCACTGACGAACCATATTAAACCAAGCCAAAGACAGAAGCAGAGGGACATAATAGTATGGAGACGTAGAGCGAGATGTACGAGTATTACATGTATGTGCCCGTTTCTACCACCACCACTACCTAAACTGCCATACTGTGCCACTAATCGAAGTCAAACAATGTGCCAGACGCAAAACACCTGCTTGCCAGATGTTTGCAAACAAACTGTTTCCTCATTGCCACAATCATAATCAACATCGTCATAGGCAGCGGGTGCTATGCCAGCTCCTCCGCTCCATCGTCGTACATTTTACTCGTCATGATGAGGGGATTTTCTTTGGGGTGTCTAGCCACCCTTTAACAGTGTTTATCCGAGCCACAAAAAAGAGAACAACTTAGATACTACCAAACCGACAACGGACGCGACACTTGGGAAACAATCTCAAGTCGAACATCAGCCGAACCGTCCAACTCTGCTCCACTAGGTGTTGACAGTGGTGGACTGGATCTGTTGCTGGCCCCTGTTTGGGAAAGGACATGCCTACGTCGACAACAAGGACGACTCTGGACACTACACAGCAGGGGGTGAAATTTAAATTACAATGCAAACGAAAGGGTGGTTGTTGGGTAGAGCATTTGCCTTGATAGAGTTGGCTGGCCAAATGGGGTGCCCGTGCCACTGCAGCAGCGACAACAAACAATGCCAGCAACACCAGCAGCAAGTAGAGCGCGTTGGTAGTTGCTGCCTGTGATTGGTGAGCTTGAGTAATTAAATAATTTAATTCCATTCCATTGAAAAAGAAATGAAGCCTGCCCGGAACAGCAGCACCAGCAGCAGTCCCGGCACCAACAAACAATCAACTGTCAACATCTCACTTGCCAGCCAGTCACCCAAGAACAACAACACTACACAACACAGCAACTGAACTCTTGTATGCATGCACTCCACGTCCACCTCCACATCCTACCAGTTTTCCCACTTGCAGTCCAGTTTAGTTCGGTTGGATGGTTTGTGTATTGGGTGTTGATGATTTTAAAAGGAAATTCTCTGCGGAGATTGGTATTTTATTGCACAAAGGAATTTAATTACTGTTGCAATTAAATTTTCAATAAATACTCTTTCAATATCGAAGCTAAATATACATACATACATGTATGGAATGAGAGTAGGGTAATGTGCCATACGTTGGGAAGGGGCATATTTATCTAGTTTGCATTTAATGTGATGGTTTGTTGATAATGTATATAGGTACAGATAGATAGATGCTTTAGTACAGTGAAAACTCTATAAGGCAAGGCGCTCACAGAAGTGGTGACGATGTGCAGTGGTAGTGGCGTGGTGTCTAAGTGGCAGGTGGAATTGGTAAAATCTATGTAATTCAATGAAGACACGCTCATCAAAGTGGAGTGGCGGTGGCATGATATTTTACAGGTGGTGTGGTGCCGCCAGTCTGCTGCCACATATCCCGAACATGTTTAATTTTTAAGTGGCAAGTGAATGGTGATGAAGTGGATTTTTGTACTACATACGAACATGCCTGTGATTATTGACCTATAGACCGAGAGCTGGTGAACGTATTTTGCCACCGCAGTGCGCGTTAAATCACTTACATATCACTTCGCCGCCACTTCATTGTCAAGCCACTTGTTCACCACTCCACTGCCACTCGCTACTCCTTTTCCACTCCACTTCATCAACACTTCAGTGAGCACCTTGCCTTAGACGACCAGTTGCACTTGCACCGTCTACGACAGTAATTTCTTTTTTTTAATTTTGCACTTCCCTTAAAATGTCTTGCACAGAAATAAATATAAAACGGTTTAATATTGCACTTAAAATTTTTGAGGGCTGATATTTGTATACGCGTGGAGAGCTAGCGATGATTTAAGGGGTTAGTTAATGTGGATATTCGTTTACATAATAGCTAGTGCGTTAGACTGCCATCGAATCCCAGCCTAATGTCACCTAAAAAAAATTTCTTTTGTTTTTCAGGAGCATTACCTCCTACGAGGAACTGATCAAGAGTACTTGACTTATGATAAAACTCCTCTCACGTTGTTGTTCAGATTTGATAGAAAATTAAAGGTCCCGTCCATTCATTAAAACAGCACGCATACAGGAATGGAAAGTCACTATAGCTAGCGCCTGTCAAAAGCAACCAAATTTATTTATTTTATTTTTTAATTTTTAATACCTACAACCGATTCGCCCACATTATGAGTGGTTGAGAGTATATATAAAGTTAAGATAAGACGGTAAACGTAAATGGTCAACGGGTTGACTCCTTGACGTCACTATATAAATCGCCAATAGATATATTGTCAATTTAGACTTTGTCAATACATGAAACGTTGACGATCACACGAATGACGCCAGTTCGACAATGCTTTCCCGAATTCGTTGTAGCACATTGAAAATAACACTGTCAATAAACATTGAGGTTGTGTAGAGTCCGTAGTTATAAAACATAGTTGGTAAACTGTCAAATTCGATTGAAGGATGGTTTAAAAAGCCGTTGAGAAATCAGAAAATTTCTTGATTAAGATAAATGTCAACTCAGACTACGTTGAAGAGGCTATCTCAACGTTGTAATGCAGTCAAAGTGCTGACAAGCAGTCTGTCGTTGCATCCTAAATCTACTGACAGGGTGATTACACGGTCAAGCCAGGTACGCAGTTCAAGCTAAACTAAGTTTTATCCCTACAATGTGTCAAAATTTATCTGTGAAAGAAAACGTTGAGCATTATTTAGCGCGCTAAATTAAGTGGAGACTTTTTGAATTTAGCGCGTGAACTGCGTACTGCCTAGCTAAATATCCTCACTAAAATTTATCTTTGGAGGAAATTTGTATGGAAGATAAATTTTAGCGCGTTCTGCATACTAGGCTTCACACAAAATAATAAACGCATTGACGCTAAGACTCCTTTCAAAGCATGTGTCAACGCATTAACAGAGTATTCTGCGTTGACACTTGAAAATGACATGTCTTGACTTTGGGGCATAATTTGACGTCATTTCTGCATCTACTAGGCACTGAATATTTCACAAGCTGTAGCGCCATCAATTTCTTTTTTTTTTCATAATACTTAACTTTTAATATAATCATAAAGTCCTATTTTTTTGTAGGTTTATAACTTCAAGTATCAGAAGTGTTTTCAAAAATCTACATTATCAAACCGGCACTGGCATCGATACTTTTCTTCCAATCTATGAACCATAGTAGGTGCACATTAAGAGAGATCGCACTGTAAATTTTATTTTATAACAAAACAAAAGATTATTCATGTTCACAATGCACATCATTGAAGTAATTTCTGAATCTGCCACCTGCCATACCATATGTCTGTTTTAATGGCAGGTGTTCCAATGACATTGTGATATTGTGTTTGTATGTGAGTTGTGTCGGTACAGTAGAAAAAGTAACACCTGTACCTGCAGTGCATTCTTTCTTTGGCAGATAATTCGTAATTTATTTTTTTTTGTGCAGCTGCAAAATATATTAATAGAGGATGACGTCCTATCGTCGATGACCTAAGAGTTTTTTTATTTTTATTTTTTTTTAACTAGCTCATATTACGATAGAAGGATGGCTTAGAGTTGTTGTAGATAAGCGGTGAGATGGCATAGCCTTTACATTAAAAAAATGGTTCTACTATAATTGGTCCTAATGAACTTTATTTTAAAGTATTTATTTTCTAAATTATTAATTAAAAAAAGTGCTGTACATTTGAATGAAAAATGGTTCGAAAAATGCTATCGTTTTACACGTACAAATAGTGGTTTTCTAATTCTCCGTGGAGAATTGAATCCGAATTCAATTCCGTTGATTGGATTGAAATGCAATTTCCGATCCTATTCAACTTTTCGAGATAAATCATAAGTTATCTTAAGAAGCCTGGATCGAAGAATGAAAGAATCAAGTTGAATTACTTCTAAGTGTTTGTGTATATCTTATACTTATGGGTATCTGAATCAAAACTTGAATTCGGATTTAATTTCATCTTCGAATTCACTCATGTATCTAAGTGGGGTATAAGTACGGTGACCGATGACCATCCGCTCATTATAATAATAAACAGTTCTGTATTTGAGGACGATGTTAAATATGAATGTACACTCCGCTTCACTTTAATAGAAACAAACTTTTTTTTAACACTCAGAACATTTTGCGCTTTTGTAAATTTAGAAATCCGCCTTTTTGTTTTAGTTCTTTTAGGTGGGATCTATTGCGAATAAAACTGCATCAGTAGAATAATTCAGAAAAATACCATTCCGTTATTTTTTACCAATTTTCTAATTACTTCATTAAAAACACTGTTTTTTTTGCGTCACTTGAATAGAAACAGTATGCGATTTTTATCTATAGTTTACGGGTAGAAGAAAAAATATTGTTATAATAATGGAAGTATAGATTAAAAATAATAATTGTTTGATCAAGGAAAAAATGGTCCGCGAGAAACCATTGAACGCGGCAGAAAAAGCCAAAATAGAAGTGCACGCGGAAAACAAGCTTCCCCTACGCACAATTGCCATAAAAAATAAGAAAAAGTGTGAAAATTGTTTGGTTGTTTCTCAGAAATAAAGAAAACTATGAAAAAAATATGAAAGTTAGGCAAGCAAGAGCCACAACAAATGCAGACCGAACAAAGTTAAATAGACTGACCTCCAATTCAAGCGACCCTGCTGCTAAAATAAAGTCAAAGAGTGGAATTACAGCTAGTTTTAATACTATTAGACGTGTCATTTGTGGGTCACAACATTCAAAGCGCCTAAAATTGAAGAAAAAACCACCGTTGAATCCAATACGAAGACAAAACCGAATTTTGCTGGAAAAATAGGACGTGGAGGGAAGAGTGGAGAAAAGTGGTATTTTTTGACGAAACAAAATCAATTTAGATCAGTGTTTCCCAACGTGGGGCCCACGCCCCACAGGGGGGCAATTTCATTTTATAGGGGGGCAATATAAAATTATGCTCCATTACGAACACATCTCTCCTAAAAATCTATGCTTCTTGAGTTTCCACCTTTGGAGATGTATTTCTGATGAGTCCAAGCAAGAGAAAAATTCGTCGCAGTATTCGTTTATCTTGAGGCATGAAAAGAAGATATTTGGTTTCGTTACCTTTGTTGAATTTATCAGACATATATTTAGAACAAAAAGTTTGTAAAATTTTCTTGGCTCAAAAAATATACAGTGACCGATACCGGTTATAGATGTAACTGTCAATCATTTAAAAAAATTATCGGCTCATGTAAAAGAAAAATCTTCTGATTTGAAAAAAATTAATTTCCCAATCTTATGGATAATGCAACCGATCTTAGATAATCTTTCTGTTCTGATATTTTAAATATACAGTATCAATAAGAAGAACTCGTGGAAATACAAAATGATGAGTCAATTAAAACTTTATTCGACATAAAAGGATCGATGGCATGGGTTTATGAGAAAATCAAAATCAGATACCCTAATGCAGCCAAAAATATGCAAGAGAGCTGTTGTTACCTTTTCCATCTCCATAATTAACTGAATGCGAATTTTGTGCCATAAATAACTTGCTGATAAAGAAAAAAATCTTCTTCTGAGACTGAAGCTCGCAAAATTTGAACCTGACATAAAAACTGTTTGCAGGAGGCATCAAGCGCAGGGATCTCACTAATTTAAAAAAATTGATATAACATAGTTATTTAATTATTTTGTACTTGAATTTTTGTTCTACTACATTATTATGTTTCGAAAACAAACTCACTATGTTTACTCTTTTTCTATGGATATTTTTTTGATATTAGCAATTTTATTTTTATTTAACATTTCATATTTGTATGTATGTTAAACATTGTTTAGGTATTATAATGTTAGGGGGGCATAAGAATTTTGGAAATGTTATGGTGGGGCATAGTACAAAAAAGGTTGGGAAACACTGATTTAGATGGTCCGGACGGATATAATTACTATTTTCATGACATGATGGAGGAACAAATGTTTTTGGAGCCCCACCATAGCCGAGAAGGTGGTGTAATTGTGTGGGTTAAGATTTCCGGGTTTGGAATAATTAATCTTGAGTGTCTCACTTTGAAAATGACGGCAAACTCTTACAAGAAAATATTGCAAGAAGCTTTCCCTTAGTTTACCGATGCCTTTGGACCAATATCATGGACATTTCAACAAGACAACGCACCAATCCACAACGCAAGAATCATTAAAAGTTGAATATCCAAAAAAAATGTTATCTTGCTTCAATGGCCACCGTACTGACCGAACCTGAATATTATCGAAAACATGTGGGGATGGATGGTTCGTAGGGTGTAGGATTCTGGACTTCAATATGAGGAGAAAGAATCACTTACTGCTGCAATAAAAGAAACACGGAGTGCAATTTCTTTAAAAATTATTAAACAACTGTATGATTCCCTTCCGAACAGGGTCTTTGACGTTATTTCAAATAAAGGTGGTAGCACACGTTATTAAAATATGATTATATTAAAAAAAAACCTCCCCTTTTTTACTGCATTTTTTTTAATTTTTTTCCATATTTAAGAGACTGTTTCTATTCAAGTGACGCAAAAAAAAATCAGTGCTTTTAATGAAGTAATTAGAAAAGTGGTAAGAAATAACCGAATGGTATTTTCTGAATTATTCTGCCTATGCAGTTTTACTCGCAATAGATGCCTCTTAAAAGAACTAAAACAAAAAGGTGGATTTCTAAATTTATCAAAGCGCAACACGCTCTGATAGTAAAAAAAAAGTTTGTTTCTATTCAAGTGAAGCGGAGTGTATATTTTGTATACAAAAACATAAAAATGTTCTATATGTATTTTATCAGTTATTGTTCATTATTTGTTCTATATTTTATTTAAATTCTTTAAAATAAAATTCAATGAAAAAATTAAATTTTATCCTAACCCTCTGAACGAACAAACAAATTTATTTTTTCTGTTGGCTCTCTAACATTTTTGACATAATTTCTATTAAGATGGTGTAAATCAAAAACTGTTCAAATAGTCCAGTGCATTGATATAATCTGACCCAGCAGTTTGTAAGACCCCCAAATTTTTTTTCATCATTCGAAATGTACTTCATCGGAGATCCTAAGTTTTTGCACTTGTGACATTTACCTTTCGGCTGCCATCTTGGATTTTAGTTTTCATTGAATATATCGGTTTCTGTTAGCCCTACAAAAAAAGATTGTGAGAAAAAAAGTGCGGAGAATCAAATTTTCTATTTTGTATGTTAAAAATTTTTTTCGCTATTGTGACTGTTGAAAAAATTACAGGCGAAATTAACTAAAATTTGTTAGGTTTTTTCAAAACCTTTTGAATTTTGAGTAATCAGATGGAAAAAAAGAAAACTTGCCAAATCAACTTAGGCCCATCGCTCACTAGGCAACTTTTTGTTGCTAGCCCCAGCAACTTTTTGTTGCTCCCAATCGAATTACATTAGCTTATATGGGAGAGCGCTCACTAGGCAACTTTAAGTTGCGCAACTTTTTGTTGCTCGGAGTTGCTCGCGGAACTTTTTCCTGGAAACTTTTTGTTGCTTACCCTCGCCCACTAGGCGATTTCCGAGCAACTTCCAGCAACTTTTGGGAATTTTCCAAAATTTTTGCCAAATGAGAGGCTTTTAACCCGAAAAACAATTTTTATTTTCACACTGAACGAATTTTGTATCGTCACTAATCCAAAATACAATCTCAATTTCACATTTCAATTTAAAATACTGAACCCAAAAGTTGCTCGGAAATTGCCTAGTGAGCTATGGCAAGAAACTCCGAGCAACTTTTAGTTGTGCAACAAAAAGTTGCGCAACTAAAAGTTGCCTAGTGGGCGATGGGCCTTACCAAATTTTAGTTAGTAATCATTGAATGAACTTGGCGAACTTTTAGATCTCATTACTTTTCACGGCAGACTTGTTACATAAAGGTTTTTTGTATAGGTACATGGAGAACTTGGCTCTTTTTTAACATTAAAGTTTTTGGTGTGATTTCACTCCTTTTTGCAAAGTATTTTCCTTTTAACACAAAATCTTAAATTTTCGAATGCACCTGAACTCTAACACTCTAACAAATCATCATTGTACAGTAAATAATAATGATTCTACGAAAGTGAGTAGATGCCATGCCCCCTGAAAATGTTTAAGCTTTCCTAAGCATGCATTATAAACCCTACCGCTCTACCGAAATTCATAATTCTACAAAAATCAGAAGGGCTTCATATAATTGACAACGCTTCTGAAAAAGTGGGTGGATGTAACGCCCCTGAATGATAAATCTTAAATTGAATTTTTTTTTTCCTTTACACAAAATGCAAGCCTTACCATATTTTCATTTTTTAAGCGAATATTTTCTCATTTTATGTGCATATTTTGTGTTTTTTAGCACATACAAATCAGAGCCCTGGTCATAACTAAATTAGATTATTGGTAAGGCCCATTGGATTTCTATTCCTAGTTTTTCAAAGTCTATACAATTGAATTGAACGACCACAGTGCTACGCCCATTTAAACAAATAATTAAAAATAATGTTTAGACATTTTGTATCTTCGTACAGACTGAAAAGAAACTAACCTACCCTCATTAACGCGTTTTACAATATTGCCATTGTTCTCTTTTAAATATTGTGTCCATTCATTCATTCCATTCACCCGCAATTGCCGCATCCAATACATTCAACACATCCGTCATTATTCTTAGCAATAATATGCCGAAATTGAGAAGCCAACACTTGAGGTGTTATCTACTTTCACCAGCCTCCCCCTCCACTGCTCTGTCGATTTAAAATTTGCTTTTAAAAAGAGACAGAGAGAACACAGAGAGAATCATCAACCCTCACTCAACCCTATTTGCGTAATTACGAGAAACAACAACAACTGTTGAAACTACAAAAATACACATTACACATCAATGACATAACGGAATGTGTTTGGACAAATATTTGCAACAAATGTTTTGACAGAGAGGGAGGCTGCTTCTGCTGCTGCTGCTGATGTTATGTTAGTTGTTACCTATATATCAGCACATCACTACATCAGCAGTTATCTAAACACAAAACAGGGTAGCCAAGTTGGTGCAAATAATATCTATCAAAGCAGACACAACGTTTATGTGTGCAAAGATATTGCTTACCCCCAAAATCGCCTGCTGCCATCATCAGCAGCTGTGGGGTCGTTTCAAACACCGGCTGTGCCTGCCATCCATCTATACAACAACTCGACCAAAAACAATTCTATCGGAGAACGGGAATGGGAGTCCCGCTCGTCTGTTATCAACACTCGTTGACTTGTATGTTCCTACTGTTCAACAGCTGTTCGCTACATTGCGCAAAATCCAATACTCATAAATACCATTCCATCATCCCCCCTAAGCAAAGAAACCCAGTCGAGGAACTTAAATGCTGCTGGAAAATTAACGTTCAGACAACAGAATAGGTACAGAGCACAGCAATCAGCCAAAACAAAATCACTTCGAAATCGACCTCGGTACTGCAAGCATGGAACTCGCTTTCCACGATAAAGTAGGCAAGGCAGTTTGATAGAGAAACATAAATTGGTGTACCGACATTAAATACTCTCTGTTTTATTTTTGTATTTGTGGAATACGCGCGACAGTTCCTTGTCCGAACGAACAGTACGGTGGCGGCGGTGAAGAAGAACACTGCACACACAACATCCCCAGTTTTATTTTCCCGCATTTCACTGTTCAATTGTTCACTGCTTCGCTCAGTTTCAGTCGAGTTTTGACTGTGGAATGGAACGGTTCGAAAGTGTCGTATAGTGGAAATAAAGATTTTTTTTAATTCGGTAGCGGTACCAAAACCTGTTTATCCAGGTAAAACAGCGAATAAACAAAACAAAAAAAAAATACATTTTTCTTTTGTGTCGAGTGAAAAGTGTACCTAAATTTAGTTTCAGTGAAAAATACGCTGACTTAGCAATGTGAAAAAAAACGACAAAAATCAAACAATTATTCCAAGAGTTCTGGAATAAAAAAAAGATTAATAAATAATAAAACTGCATTCCAGTGAACACGTGTTAAATTGAATCCATTTTATTATTAAACTCGCAAATAGTTCGTTGATCCAATTAACGCTTGTCGCGCGCGCGAAATTTAATTTCTCGATAGATACAGTTAGTCTACGACGACTCCATTTTGCTAAAATAACAGCAATTAATTTAATTTAATTTAATAAACAAAGATACAAACAACAGAGAGAGAGAAACTATAGCATCATCTGTCCGGTTAATTATGGTGAGTCAGCATCAGCATGGAATTTTTAGCTCTTATTTTCTGGTCTGCTTGTGTTGTTTTTGTTCTTGCTGTTAAATAAAATGGAATGCAGTTTTGTATCTGCAAAATGATAACAGGGGGAATGAGCGGCTTTATTGGCGGCGGCGGCGGCGGCCAGGGAATTTTATATACAACTGTTGTTGTTGGTTCAATTTGGTGTTATTTCGTTCGGTTTTGCCAGACATTATTTGTGCAGGTGGTTTGAAGGTTCTTTGCGGCTTTTTCAAACATTTGTTTATTTTTTTTTTTTTTTTTGGGTATCTATCTATCTTTAGCGTATGAATAATTATTATTTATCTTAATTATACAGCTGTTTCGCGGCAGATCTGTTAATTTTGTGTTGTATTCTTTTTCATATTACATACCGAGCCGCACGTGTTCAAAAAATATGGAAACTACCCACATACATATTTGAATTTCAACAGCGAGTTTCTGTTCTGTTTTCTTTACATTTATATAGGTAGGTAATTAGGTATAATGGAAAGTGGATTTTTCGTCACATATGGAGAGAATAATTAATTCCATTGTTTTTCAGAAGTACAGATAAGTTAGGTCAGGGATTTTATAAAAAAATTAAATGCCATTGAGTATCTTTCTCAATCTTAGAATTATTATTATAGATAACATATTCCATTCTAAAAGACTCTACATCAACAGAACAAGGTACGTCTTTTCACGAATAGGTTTATTGTTTTCTTGAAAAACTGGTTTCTGTAAAAAGTACCTATACCTACCTCCTTACCTATGTAGTTGCTGAAGTTTTGTTTCAGGTAAGCAAAGCAAAGGTAATAAGATGCATTTGCTAGCTTAAAACTGGATTGCTATCTTTAGTGTAACGTACTTTACTTGAAGTATTTTTTATAGGTATGTTTGTGTATAGGTTAAGTTAATAAGTAAAGGTAGGTACGTTGAACTGGTGTCGTGCTGTCGTCATATAAAATAGAAACTGAAAAGAAACAATAGGTTGGCACCTTCCAATAGCCTCTATCTATACCTAAAGGTTCATCAACATATTATTATGGGTAGGCTTCCCAAATGTCTATATAAAAAAAAATCAAAATATACATATGTATGTATGTAGGTTAGGTACATACAGTAATGGGTTGTATCGAAGCAATTGGGTATGCTTATTAGAAATGTCAAAATTTTAGCAAATCACAAAATTTTACATTCACAAAACTAATTCATTTCATAAAATCCAAAAATTTCATGAAAAATAATCGACTTCATTCAGTGTAGAAATAATTTGACGTTTGCTTTAGTTGGACTGAAATCTGTGCTGCTTTTCATCTTTACAGGTGGGTCGAAGAGTTGACTCGAAATTTTAGGTGGTGTATTTTTTTTCGTCACTATATTCCAAGGGCGAACGGAAGGGGAGGCAGGGGGGAGGGGGGTCGTTGCCTTACCTTCCCCTCCTAAAAAAATTTACTTTCCTACAACTTTTTGTTGAGTAATGCACAATATTTATTTTAAAAACTATCTTCGATGATAAAATTTTTCGTTAAACATGTCGTTCGTCATTCAATACTTTCTTCAAAATTAACAAAGAATACAAATTTTGGTAGTTTTCTGTACTAACAAGCTACTATTATATACAATAGGGTTTCCGTTATTTCGCAGACCAATTTTTTTGATCAGACATCCCCTAATTCAAAAGTTTATGCCCTACAAAAAATGTATTTACAAACAAATTCTGTCATTTACATGTGTCTCTTACATAAAAAAAAAAATTATTTTAAAAATATTTTCTATTGATTTTTTTCTTCTATAAACTTTGAATGATGTTTTTAAAAGGGATGATCACATACCTACCTAATAAAAATAAAAAGAAAATTAAGAATATCTGTAGTTGTTCGGGAGGAAAAAAAATACGTAAAAATTTTATAAATTTTATGGGAAGACTATGGCTTTAGAGGCACGGGTTAATGAGCTCGGTCAAGTTTATTTTTGGTCCATAAATTTACTGTATGGCATAAACCTTTTATATAGGGGGTGTCTGATTCAAACAAAAAGTGAGTTTGGGAAAAAACGGACACCCTTATATGCATGCAAAAGCTGTTAAAATTTACCTTCCCAATCAAAATAATGAAACGGAGTTTTTTTTTATAAACACTGAATATTTACGTTACGAGGGTTGTCTGGGTAAAAATTCTTTTGTCTAAATTTTGCTTTTCAAAATTCTGGTTTTCAATATTCTGCTTTTCAAAATTCTTTTCAACAAAATTCTGCTAATAATAATAAAAAAAAAGTTTTTAAAAATTTAAAAAAAAATTTAAACTTTTTCTTTCATTATTTGCAGAATTTTGTAAAAAGTGTTTTACAATTTTAAAAATTATATTATGTATTTGTTAATAGAAATAATGTTATTATTATTATTGATGTGCCGCTTTAAAGTGCTGGTTGATCGAACTAAGTTTTTAATCTGCTGGATAGCAGATAGAGTCATAAAATAGAGAGTACATAAGAAAAAAAATAAACTAAAAATTAGAAAATAGACCTTAGTGCCTAAGCCAAATAAGATTTCTTAAGAAAGTATTTTTTTTTTTTACTAATATTATGATTATTACCGACTGATAGATATCTTGTTTAAAAAAATAAGGGAAATGTGAAAAATTCGCTGGCGTTTAGAAATAGATCTTTACTTTCTACATGCAAATATGCAAGTCTTGTCTGCATTGAAAATGCATTTTTTTTTTCGAAAACCAAGGTACTGAAAAAATTATATTTAATAAAAGAGCTAGACATAAATATGGGGGTCCAAGACCTCTTAAATGGGGTATTTGTATGCAAGACGCACTGAAAAAAATGCAAAAAAAATTGATTTTACAGATAATTGTGATAGCAAAATAATTCTTGTGTCAAATTATAGAGTGGTACCTCTTCATCACCAAAATGAGGGAGTACGTACGTCGCATCCGTGCGTCCACTGTAATTTGAGATATGTTTAGCATAAATGGATGGAGCGATTCGCCTTAAACTTGGTTCATTTTAAACATATTCCCTTATAGTCAGGGAAATCTGTGATTTGATTTTGGGAAGTTGTAAAAAAGGAAATCTAGTGCGAGTGGAGTCAGAACACTAAAACTTAATACATTTCAAAAATTCGTCAAAAAAAAACACACCACCCGGAACATTGGTAAATACCTTTTTCCAATATGGCTGCAAATCGTAGACAAAAAATCAATTTCGTTATAAACCAGATTTATGGTACCTACTTACATCTACTTAAAATGATTTTGCACGCAGATTCCAATTTGGATATCTATTTTTTACCAAGATGAATCTACAAGTCACCATTTTTTTATCTTCGTACTTTCTACTTTATTCTAAAAACACTGTAGTTATTTTAAGGCGATCTAGTTCTTTTTGGTTTTTGTAAATAAACAGGAAATTTTGCATAAGACGTCACCAGTCTAGAGCAAGAGCATGCAGGTTAGGTCAAAACATGATTAAAATCGTACGGGAGTAGAGCTCTATTTTCTCCGTTTAAACGGGTAGGGTAATTTTATAAAAATACTGAAACACAACAGCAAAATGCACTGTATCATTTTTTAAACGCCGAAATCTATTCTTTAATTTTCATTTCAAGTCAAGTTGATTTGCTGAATAGATTTTTTTTTTTTTAATAATTTTTTAAAATTTAAAAAAGTAATGAAAACAAATTTTGCTAAACTTTGTTATATTCAATTTTCTTAAAAACTAGAGGTTTTTAATGCTATACCGGATATTCATAATAGCATTCTAAATTAATTACAAAAATAATATTAAAAAATTAAAACTTTATTTAAATAAATTTAAAATTAATTTCGAAGAAATTCGTTTTGATTTTTTCCTCAAGAAGAAATTTGTTTTGATTTTTTCCTCAAAATTTTGTGTTTGAAAAATAATCCTGTGCAGGAACACATAATGTTAAATGCATACCTATACATAAAGTCAATTTTAAGACATTTCCCGGCGTTGGATTTTGTCGAATTTTGGATGTGTTGTGGTATATGTTGATGAACCTAATTGCGAAAAATTTGCTTTTTGTATAATTTGTCCGAGGTTAGCCCTATTTTTGTGTAATTCAAATTCAAAATGTTTCGAGGAAATCTAGAATGAAAAATCCAAATAACCCGTTCTAGATGAGTTAAAACAAGAATTTGAATTTCTCCTTTAGGAATTACAAAGAAGTGCTCTGTATCAAATTTTAAAAAAGTTCGTCCATCCGCTGTTACCGGCGCGGCGGCGGCGGGTTTGCAAGTATTGAATCAGAGGCGGCGAAAATGGGTTTGGCTGTTAATGAGTACAAGACGAAGTATAAGCTGTCATCGATAAAGGAATCTCAACATCGTCGACTCATGCAAAACGTCACGATGGATAGGTACAACTTCGAAGTCGTCAAGAACTTTGTCTACCTGGGTTCAACTTTTACAACGCAAAATGACATCAGTGCAGAGATCTAACGAAGAATTACTTTTGCCAATCGCTGTTTCTTCGGGCTAAGAAGCCATTTGAGTAATAAAGCCCTCAGAGAATCAAGGAGACCTTTTATAAGACCCTTATCATCCCGGTCCTGCAGTATGGGGCAGAAGCATGGACCCTGACAAAAACGGATGAGAATCTTCTTGGGTGCTTTGAAATGAAAATTTTTCGGTGATTTTCGGTCCAGTCTGTATCGATGGAGTATGGAGGAGAAGATTTAACAACGAACTTTACGGGCTTTACAGCGACGCACGTCGACCTGATCAAAAACCTGAAAATACAGCGGCTGATGGCTGGGACACGTGGAGCGTATGGACATCGACTCACCAGCCCGAAGAGTCTTCGAATCTACCGCTGATGGTCTGCGCAGCAAAGGAAGACTCCACCACAAGTAAAGTAAAGTAAAGAAAAGCAAGTAAGGTCCATCCGTTTTGGGTCCAGCTCAATGTATACGGTCGAACAAACACACGGACAGCTTGCTGAAAACAACTTTTTTTTATGGGCTTTCTTTATCATTGTAATGTTAAGAGCATGTAAAAAGAAAAGAGGAAATGCAAATGGAAATATTAAGTAGGTAAATGTTATTTTTAACTAACCTATATGTAATTTTTTTTATTGATGGTGCCTTCCATTCTCATTTTCTTCAGAGACTCCCTTTGAGCCATAATCTATTATAACTTAAAGTTTACTGATAGTAAAGTCACTACTCTGTTCGGTAAAAGAAAATTAAACCATATGTGTCTTATTATGTATAGTTAATCCGTCACCAAACATTTATTGCGCTTCTTAATTTCAATCCATAAAAGATAAAACCCACTTGCTAATGCCATACCTATTATGTTAACGCTTTCCCTCTTCGAATGTCATTTTCAGTAAGGAGGACGATTAGCAGTACAAACACCACCACATAACATTGAGTCCTTAAATTTGCAAGACCCAGCTGAAGCAATAATTTGCGGTATAGAATTCAAAATTTGCAAAACTTCCCCCATTTAACCGAAACAACCATAGAAACTACCCTTATGCTGCACTTTTATAATCGAACATCTGTGGTTCCTTCGTCACTACACTAAAATAACCCTTCCATTCTTTTGCAGATTCTATACGCTGCCGAAGAACCTTAGACTGCGAACAACATTAAGCTTTAGAGCAAAAAAAAAAAAAAAAACTTAGCAAAAAAAAAAAAAAAAAACAACCGTAATTGTTTTACTTTCTCTGTACTTTTCTAATAACCGTAAAACTATGCATTCGCCTTGGTTTGTTTTATGCTTTTTGCAGGACTCATATGCGCGCTTCTATTCACCTGTGCCTGCGGATGTCACATCATTAGTCTTCGTCTCTCTAGCTATACTTTCCGATATATACCAAGCTAAATTGTTTGTGTGTCAGAAGTGGGATATATTTATATACAATCCAAGCCCCCACCTGATGCCAGCCCATTCTTCTCTTGTCGTCGTAGTCATCGTCAACAGACGAAACAAAATTGCTTACTAGCTAATCACGTGATTGATTGATTGTGTGTGTTAAACGAGGAGGGTGCGAAAACGGTATATTCTAACACAGGAAGGACTACTAAGCCAATTTGTTCACAAGGATCGTTTTGGGGGATTTTGGGTTGCGATTGATTGAACTCGATGTTGAAAGAAGGGTGCACAAGGGTGCTGGGCTGTGGTGTCGACATTTGACGAGTTTATTTTCCCCATATACACGACATAAAAGGGGATACGGAAGAATAACTCGAACTAATTGGCTAGAAATTTGTTCGTACAGCTTGGTATTGGTAGTAGCGCGATGAATTAGTGCCAGGTGGTCTCAACCATTGAGTAAAAATAATGAAAAGAAAAATACTATTTTCGATTAAGCACCTGAGGGCCTTAAAGTTTTGACATCAGTCAGATGTCAAATTGATCCAAGCCACCCACTTAAGAGAATAGATATTATACGTGGGCCAATGCCATAGTGTGTCAACAATAATTGCTGTTTATATCTTTCAAGTCGGGAGCGCGGATGGTGTTCGTTTGTATGGAGCTAGCGATTGGCCTCTGTGTTTATGTAGAAAAGGTTAAACAATATCCTCTTAATGTTCCAATATTGATGACCACACAAGTACCTAGTTGCATGAGCCCCGAAGTGTGTGGATATAAATTATGAATGCAAATTGAGCAAAATTGATTTAAGATTGCTCATGTTCATTAGGAGAGGAGAAAGCTCATACAGGACGTAAATACACAATCAGTCTAATTTCCTCTGACATCCTATATCCGTGAAAGGATGTATAGAATAGAGTGAGTGGGAATTCAGCCGACAGTGGCAGGTTGAACAGACAAATGAACGTGTGGTCAATTACACTTGTCATTTGGGTTTCTTGACAAGGTCATCCACATGTCCAATTCCAAACAATATCCAACTTGCGATGATTATTGCCAATGAATTATGGTTATACACCTGTATATAGATATGGATGGTATTTTGTGTTCTATACCTCTGTGATGTGTATAGTGTATGTGTGCTGTATGCACGTCTTCTAACAATTGGTACTAAATGAATATTTGATTGTGGGAAAGAAGGTAACAACAACATGTTGGTGTACTTAAGGAGAAATAACTCACAATCACAATCAGTGAAGAATGATAATGTATTCCTTCAAGACCATTAAGAGTCCGATGATTATTTTAAGGCAATGCAAATGAATTGCAGATATTCATTGATTTATAGTTAAGTGGTTGTTGTGCAATAAAACTCTTTTAGGTGGGCATATGACTATGTCAGGTTCGAGCCATTTGAATTTTCATGTCAAAGCATACAAGAATTGGAAAATGGTTGAAGATTTCACCGATGGAGTTTTTAATTAAAAACAAAAATACCAATAAGACTTTCCGAGATATCAAAGAAAATCATCCCTTTTTCGTTCTACACTGATTGCTTTGAAAACAAAAGCTATTATCGAAAAAATTTGCTTAAAATATTTTGTTGGAAATAAAATTTGCTTCAAGTTTGTAGTACCTACAAGTTTTTATTCTGAGACCATAATGATACCAATACTACCCGCCTCTCCCGATAAGATAGGTTCTCATAAAAAAAACGGTTTTTTAAGATGCTCGAGCAAGCATTTATTTCCTAATTTTTTTTTTCGCCCGACCAATAATTTTAGAATCTGCAAGCAAAGCTCCTACCATTGGTAGTAAGTGTTTTCACTGCCCCAGAAGATAGGTACTCATCAAAAATCGGTACCGGAAGAGACCGTCTCACGCCTAAGCTTCGCTAAAAATACTTGCCCGCCCAGAGGTTCTAGGAATGTTTAAACAAGTTCTTTCGATTGATACCCTTCATTTCACTGTCCCGATGAGAAAGGTAATATTACGGTCGGCCGCCTCCCTTACTATCACTTCAAAAGTTCAAAATTACTGTAGCACAGTATTATCTTTGAGAGAATTTTTGCAGATGCAAATGGTGCCACATATTTTCTTATGAAATGGAATTGATAGCTTTGATAGATTTGACCGATTCTTGGATATTATAGACAGCACCTTATGAGAAAAGGTATGTATGTTCTGGTTGGAAAACTAT
This sequence comes from Epistrophella euchroma, assembly GCA_947049315.1. Lineage (NCBI taxonomy): Eukaryota > Metazoa > Arthropoda > Insecta > Diptera > Syrphidae > Epistrophella > Epistrophella euchroma. The sequence continues at coordinate 44,079,975 of OX346248.1, forward strand.
TGGCCTGGCCCTATGAAAATTTAAAAATATTAACTTCAAGTCTAAGTCCCATCGCCCAGTAGGCAACTTTTTGTTGCTCCGATCTAATTACATTATTTTATATGGTAGAGCGCCCACTAGACAACTTTTAGTTGCTTTTTCCCGCCAACTCTCGGCAACTTTTCGTTGCTTACCCTCGCCCACTAGGCAATTTCCGAGCAACTTTTGGGTTGAGTATTTTCAATTGAAATGTTAAAATGACCTTGTATTTGGGATTAACGACAGTACAAAACTCGTTCATTGTGAAAATAAAACATGTTTTTCGGGTTAAAAGCGTCTCATTTGCCCAAAATCTTGGAAAATTTCAAAAAGTTGCCTTGTGGGCGATAGGCCTAATATGTTAACGAAATAAATGTGTACGGTAAATCTTCGAGATTTAAGGAAGGTTTAGGGTAAATTTAATTGAATATCAATTCAGTGGTCGGTGAAAACGGGTTGGGTATAACTCATCATGGTCGAACTCATCATGAACCAACTCAACATAGAACAAGTCATCATATTCGCAACTCATCATAGGACAACTCATCATGGGACAACTCATCATGGGAATAAGTCATTATGGCAATAAGATCCATTTTTGTTTGAAGGCATATTATTTGTTTGTTTTCCGTAGCGTGAGGTAGTTTGGTACATTTATAACCGCTCAGTATAAGGGGTCAAAAGTCATAAAAATTATTTTATTGCAAATATCTCAGAAAGGGTTTGTGCTAGAGAAAAATTTTAAACAACAATCTTGTAGCTGAGGCAATTTCCCACAAAAATGGTACCTATTATTTTTTTCGTAGCATTAACCGTTAAAAAGTTAGAGAACATTTTCATAATATTTGGCCCTTTTTCAGAGATTTTTTGACTTTTCGATTTGCTGTAACTTTTTAACGGTAAATGCTACGAAAAAAATAATATATAATATAATAATTTTTTTAGCGTGAAGTTAGTGCCGCCATTTTCTATTGTGCTGTCTGGTGCCGTCAATATTTTATTTTGAAATTCGGAAATTTTACGCATGATTTTTTTTTTTTTTTGTAGACCAAGTTTTTCTAAAAATTTAAAATTGCACTATTTAGACTAATTTTGACGTTAAATTTATAGCGTTTTCGTTTGGTAATCCGGAAGATCTCTCTGAACCTATCACATCCGGAATATGTGAAATTTGTGTTTCGTTACGCAAAATGCCATTGTAGATTCTTTCCCGAGTAAAAATTTAAAAATCGAAGTTTTCACAGGTTTTTTCTATCAACAAAAATATATTTAAAAAAAAATATTAATTGAGAAAATTAAAAATTGGTTAAAAATGGACAAAAAGTACTAAAAAATGAAATCATAGAATGTAAAATGCTTCGAAGCACTCCTCTTCGAAATAAAATTTTAAACAAATTCAGTTTAACTATTACCGAAATACCTATATATATTTATGTATAGTTATCAGGTATTTTTCTCAAAAGCAACAGAAAATTAAAATTAAAAGAAATGTCAAAACCTTATTTAAGTTTTTTTTTTTTGTCAAAAAATTGAAAAAGTCATTGGGTGGGAGCTATTGTTTCTGGATGACCTGAAACAAAAATTTTAATTTCACGTGTATGGTGGGCGAGTGATACCTACAAATAATGTACACCGAAAAGAAATATGTATAGCTGTTTTTATTTTGTGTGTTACTTCCAAATGCCTTGCATTTAAAAAATTTCACTTAAGTTACATGATCTTAGTTACTACCTTTTCACCAGACAAAGAAACTTGACAGAAATGCCGGAATCCCTGGAGTAGATACTTACTTACAAACGTAATTTTGCTATATGAAAATAAATTTTCTAATAATTATACCTACATACGAGATTGTATATATTTTAGTGGGAAGTTTCACAGATAAAACAGAAAAAACAACCAAACCTTTACATAAATTATATCAACCGAATAATTGTTACAAAGTTGTGACAAACACACATAATGACCTTTAATATAGGCAAAAAGGTGGAACCCTCTGCAACCGACAATCCGTTATCTCTGCAAGAAGACCTTTAAAGATTCTGTAAATGATTGTAAACGTTTTTGACGTTAGCCTTTATTCGTCCCAAAAAACATTTTTGATCAATTTATTTTAAATTGTATTAAAATAAGACGCAAATAATATTACTCCTACTAGGGGTAATAGCAGTGTTGCCAGATGAAAAAAAAAAATATCCCCCAGGAAAAATTAAAAAAAAGGCCAGTAGGATATGTGGTGGGAGATTACGATAACTCAGAGGCATACAAATAAAAATTGTTTCTTGTAGAACAGCTAGATACAAGCATTTTTTACTATGAGAGGGGGTCTATCTTCTTCCATTTGGTCGGGAAGGCAATTTATTAAAAAAAAAAAAACTTAAAATTAAAAAAAATTTTAAATATGAAATTCTTTCGAGATTGATTATAAAGTATCACTGTAAGTAGCTCGTGGCGTAATGATTAGTGCGTTGGACTGTCATGCCAGAGGTCTGGGTTCAATACCAGCCGCTTCCCCCTTAAGCTACTACCTCTTGCGACAAATCCTCCAAGAGTATCTCCTGTCATAGAAAAGTGGCGCTCACTAGCCGTTCGGATTCGGCAATAAACTGTAGGTCCCCTCCATTCCTGCAGACACGCACACAGGAATGGTTGAGAGTTGTAAGTCACTAGGCCCTGGTTCTTCATGAGCCGTTGTGCCATCAAATTTATTTATTTATTTTTTTATTTCTGTAAAATCACTCGTTAAGTTTTTATTGGCCTGCAAATTATTGTGAAACTTATAATTTCAAACAAATTTAAGCCTTTTTTGGGAACTTCAAAGCTTCTTTGGTATTGGCTGTACAAAAAAGTAAAACTACAAGTGCCCATGTTACTTTTTTTTGCGTAAAATTACACCAGAGAGAAGTTATAGGCAAACGTCAATTTTGAGTGTTTTTTTCAGGTTGTGAAGGCGGCGCGGCGTAGTTGTGGAAATTTGTAATTTTCACGACCTTTTATAGGGTAAAATTTTCTTTAGCCGCACGACACGAATGTGAAATTCTTTACCCAACTCTGTTTTCCCTCTTCATGTCAATATCCAGACATTTAAAACAAATTTACATCGTAAGGTATCATTTACTCAATCCTCCCTCTTTTTCCTAAACGCCCGCATTGCGTTAAAAAATAACAAAACAAGGGAAGTCATAACCCTTTGAGTGCGTGTTAATTATAAGTAAAATATAAAATAAATTTGGTGGCGCAACAGCTCTTGAAGAATCAAGATTGATTGCTGCTCGTGTGTAGCTTGTTTGTAACAAAAGATAACGTTTTGTTTCAAAAGATAATTGCACACGAGACGTAAGCTGCATGTATTTGTCGCAGCACAGAAAATGCAAATCTCGGAGCGTTTAGCGATGTCAGGCGCCAAGCGTATACAGTTTGAAGTTTTTACTGGACTTTTTGATGAAATGTGAGATATATACCAAAATTGTGTAAATTTTATTTAAAATTTGTATGACGTGACGTTTCTCTTGCAGAATTAGTGGAATAGTCGCTATACATTACAAATCTTGTACGCGTCTATCACACGACCATTCGTGTGCAGAAGGCCTAATCCATAGAGTCCGTCGCATGCGTTGCGGCAACAGATCCGTTGACATTAACTTATGAAACGGATAGGGAGGGCCCAATGGACACGTTGCGTTGTTTTGACAGCTTTATTCAAATTAATAGGTGCGTTCGATTTTTCGAACCTAGTGCGCACTGAGGAAAAAGCTTTAAAAGCTGAAAAATTGTTAGAATTAACGTCACAAAACTAGCAAAATAATGGACAAAATCAAGAAAATAATGAGCAAGCTCATTTTCGCTTGTATTTTGTAATAGTTTACAAAATTGCAGAGCTATCGCCCTTTCTTCTTTGTTTTTTTTATTGTTGCAGAAACTAGGGTCCAATTACACAAGCGTGAAATAAATTGTTCGTCTACTCTTTCTATTGAGGCTCAATATATGCGAAAATAGATTTACCTTTCTGTGTACACGTTATTTATAAAAAAAAATATGCACTCCACTCTTGCAAAATTACAAAATTTGATGTTTAGGTACGCGGATTTTTATGCGCGTCGCTAAAACTCACTTTATTAAACATATTGCAAATAAGCTAGAGTGAAACGAAACTCATCAGAACGAGTTCAGAGAACAGCAATGCACTAAATGCCGTCATCGAACAAACCTATCATTGACAGTTGATGTCAACGGAACTGCATGCCGGAGAGAAAACCTAAAAGTTCAGCTACTTTTTGCGTTGCGTTCGGCGCATGCGTCGCCTATAGATCACTTCTCATAAGAACGTGTGTATTTAATCGAGCTGTCAGTTGTATACGTCGACGCAACGCTTGCAACGGATTCTATGGGTCGAGCCCGTAAGCCATTACTGTGTGGATATGTCCGTAGAAATGAATAGGGCTTACATTTTATTGCCGAATACGAACGGCAGAGGTAAGATGCTTTTTTTTTGTGGCAAGAAATGAGGATTTGTCAATTCCTCACAAGAGAGGCTGTTGCCGTGACCAAAAAAAATATTTGTGTTTTTAGGTGGAAGACGCCGGTATTTTATCCCACGGCCCTCGGTGTAACAGTCCTACCATTACATCATGGAAAATGTAAATAGGTAATAAGATAAATAGCTCACCAAAAAGGTGAATTTTATAAAAAATGGTTTTTTCCTATAACAAGGTACTTGTGTATGTATTATGTGCCTTACATTTTAACACGAATTTTTCTTAAGATTTTATGATGAAATGCTTTTTTTTTTAAGTCAATGCGGAGAAGGTGAACATTATACAATATTTATCGAAAAGATATTTTGCAGACTTCTGCATCCCACAAGTCTAACCTATGTAACTGAACCAAAAGTTTTGAGGAATCATTTTGTTCTTTCGAATTATTCAACACAATTTTGAAGAAAATTTGCATCGCACCAGTTCTTTTTATATGAGTGTGTGGGAGGAAAACGAAAGCTGTTCTTGACAATTAAATCTACATAAGAACACATTTGCCTGCAAACCGAACTCATTTCTTATTTCTCTCCTTATAATGAGGGTCAAAACAAGTTGATTCATTTTCATGAAGTCAATAAAAAAAAAAAAATCAACAAATTTGTTTGAACTTTCGCATCGATTATATTATCTCTTCACTTCCCACATTTCACACTCTCGCCGAATTCTCCAAAATTGAAGAAAATATGAAATGAAACAAACTTCTCATTCTTCTGAAACAAATTGGTTTTTTTTTTTTTTCAAACAAATTTCGCACAGTGGGACAACTAAAATTCCCAAATCAGAATTCATACAATTCTCATAAGATTCTTGGGTTGAATTTTCCTAACAACCTAATCTAACTTTTCAACTAGTTCAACTGCTCTTTAAACAAAAATTAGAGTAGGTATACTTTGGGATGTACTTTTTGTTCTAGGCTGAGGTTACGCTCGCCGGTCTACCGGGGTTCCTTCCAAAGAAGTACGAAACTTTAGAATATAGGTCTTTTCCTTTATTTCCTTAAAAATTGTTATATATATATATTACAACGAATTTCCAAGGTTAAAATATACAAAATAGGCATTAACTAATAGCTTTAGATTTACGCTGACAGAAAAATCTGGCAATCACTGGTAAACCAGGCAAATCACGGAAAAATCCGGCAATCACAGAAGAATTTGGCAATCACTGGTAAACCAGGCAAATCACGGAAAAATCCGGCAATCACAGAAGAATCTGGCAATCACTGGTAAACCAGGCAAATCACGGAAAAATCCGGCAATCACAGAAGAATCTGACAATCACTGGTAAACCAGGCAAATCACGGAAAAATCCGGCAATCACAGAAGAATCTGTCAATCACTGGTAAACCAGGCAAATCACGGAAAAATCCGGCAATGACAGAAAAATCTGGCAATCACTGGTAAACCAGGCAAATCACGGAAAAATCCGGCAATCACAGAAGAATTTGGCAATCACTGGTAAACCAGGCAAATCACGGAAAAATCCGGCAATCACAGAAGAATCTGGCAATCACTGGTAAACCAGGAAAATCACGGAAAAATCCGGCAATCACAGAAGAATCTGGCAACCACTGGTAAACCAGGCAAGTCACGGAAAAATCCGGCAATCACTGGTAAACCAGGCAAATCACGGAAAAATCCGGCAATCACAGAAGAATCTGGAAGGCAACCCCACTGTAGTTGGCCGCTGTATAGCAATAGCGTATATGGAAATCATATATATATCTTGGCAAATCATTTGGCGTTTTGTTTTCTCAAAACAGTGTTCTCCATCTGCATATAGACTTGATGGCCAATGCCTCTAACTCAATCCATGTGTTACTCAAATCCAATTCAAAAGAGAGTTCCTCGTCCAGCATCGACAACGACATTAAAAGCAGCTGCCCAGAGCATACAGCGTAGAGGAAGCAAAAGAATAAAAAAAAAAAGAAATGGTTCCCCGGAAAATACTACCCAACGCCATATGCCTGCCACCAACAGCAGAATCCCTCTCACCCACTAAACTGGCCAAAGCCAGTGTATTATTATAATTTTTTTTCCACATTTCATCCACCACCCCTTGAGGCAGCTATTCCGTCGTCGCCGGTCGGTCGTCTATCTGTAGCAGAACTAACAGCAGCGGCAGCATCAGCAACGAGTAGCCCAACAAAAACGTGTGCACACTTAAAAAGAATCTGCTCCAGACATTTTCAAGCATCTGCGCTTCATCTGGTGCGGCTGGCCTCTATCCTCCATCTTCGACTGCGGCCCGGACCGATATGGAGGAACTTTCAGAATCACTGCAGCATTGGAGATTACAGTCAAATCTCTGTGCTCTACTGTGTTGGCTTTCGACGACTACGAGCACGAGGGCCACCACCACGCTATACGAAATACGACTACGACGAGAAGCGCCTTGTGTTTTTGATGGATGCCTGATGTTGAATGTGTTCTGCGTTATACGTCATAGAACTGCCACTGCCGCTGCTGCTGCTGCTGCTGGCTCCTTACCTCGCTCGGTAACATTTGGCAAAGCAATATTAGACTATTTGCCTCCTATCCTAAGTGAGAGTGGGTGGGTTGTTATTCTTTCCAAGTCGTCCGTTTTCGGAAGGCCTATTGAGATGTATAACTCACTTAGTGGTAACAAGTGTTGCTCGATTGTTTCGACGAGGCATCTAACATCAAACACCTGCTATGGATTTGCAAACTGGAGATGGAGATGGAGATGGAACACAAAAAATCCAAAGCATAATCAAAAATCATTTCGCCCTCTGGATTGGCAAACATTTGTGTGAGTTCCAAAACGCTGCCACCGCACCGCACCGCGCCGCACCCCATCATTCCATCAATGCAAAGAATGGGGGTTGATGATGATGATGATTTTAAGGAGATGTTGGCTGGCTGACTGGAGGAGTTGGACACAAACAGCAGAAGTAATTTTGCCGTGGCCCCTTGCGGGTAGTAATCTCGTGAAAAACTTCCACTTTGGCAAAAAGGTAATAAGAGAAATGTCATGAACACTCGGCGATGGATTTTTCACCACCATCATCGTTGCAGAGTCGCTTTCCATGCTTAACAGTATAGCGCGCACATCTGCTCCAAAAGAGGAGCAGTTGCCCCGTATTCTGGGGGTAGTTTTCAAAGAATTCAAGACTTGGCTCGTTGGGGTAGCGATGTGGGCTAATAGATGGATGGGGCTGTTTTCGGAACAAAACAAAAACTGTATAAAAAAAAAAAGGAAAAATACTGCTAAGGAAAAATATTTTGTGTGTTTGGCATTGGAAATACACACAATTGTGCCTTCAGCAATCTCTACCCCATTCCATGATATACTTTCTCTTCGATACTCCGGTTCACTCCCATACTATCCATGGTTCAAATGTCAGCTGACACTTGCAGATAAAGCCGACAAAGGGAGGATGGGATCTATTTTTCATTTCATACCTACTACTCAGTTATATGTATGAGTATCTGTATATGTAGGTACCTATACCTAACCTATATATATATATATATATCCCGAACCAGAAATATAGTATACCGTAGGTACCTATATTTCGAATTCGTTCAATGCTCGAAGTCAATAAATTCTTTGGAATTGGAATTGAGTTGTTTGGTCGTTACACCCCACGCGTACAGGTGGCTGTTTTCGTGAATCTACAACAGAAAATATCCAAAAACAAAATTGGGGCTCAAGGGGACGTAATTAACATGTTTACCTTTTGTTTGTATTATTTTTTTTAATTTACTTAAAATAAAAAAAGTTTTTTGTTTTTGAAAATGGAAGATTTTAACCTTAAAATATTATGCCATAATTTCTATCTATTCCAGAGTTTTTATGTAGACAGCAAAAAAAAAAAAAAAAAAGAAAAAAAGTAATTGTATCTGCTTTGAAAAACTAAGTTAGGTACTCTTTCGTCATTTTTTCGATAAAAGTTCTTAGGGCAATTTAGAGATATATCCCGTCTGGAAAAAGAATCTAGTTTACAGTAAGGCCCTGGCAAGTTTTTCATAGCTACTAACAAGGGTTTAGCAAGGGCTACTATAGGCACTCGCTAGGCCCTCGCCAGTTATGTACACCTTTTTGCCTTGTCAGTTAAATTCTGCCTAAGCCCTGACTAGAAAAACCAGATTTATTCCACATATTTAAACTAGTGTCTGATACCTACAGTTGCTTCTAGTATGCATTGTTGACGGAAGACATTTCCTTGGCGACCCACGGCGACGGCCAGCAGGATGATACAGTTGGTGCCTCCACGAAAATTCTCCATGGTTTTAATTTCAACAGGCACTTCTCGTTTCGAAACAGTGTTCCCAGATTGGTGGTTTTTGCCACCAAAATGGTGGGAAATTACGAGCTTGGTGGGAATATTGGTGGGAAAAATTTCATGGTGGAATTTATGGTGGGATAATATTGGAAATATTTTTTTATGGGTGGAAATATTATTTTTACCATAACCACAACTTAAAAAATTCACCACCTCTCTATTTTCCTTCAACTTTTTTTCTTACAGCATGTTCATAATTTAACTGCACCCTCGATAAAAAATTATTTAACCTGTTAATCCGATATGTACACAGAGAATATGTCAAAAAGATGGATGGGATTTTTGTTGTTGTGCTCTTCTTTTCTAATGGCTGTTCTCTGCATTTTATATAGATTAACTCATACCCAGGGCCAAATTTCAAGAACAGAAATTCTTTTTAACCGTACTACACGAATGCAAATTGCTTTAAGCTGACCATACACGATAGAGCCAAATGGCTCGTCCGAGCCAAATTGCATCATGTGAATGAATTCGGCCGAGCTATTTGGACATTTGGCAGGTTATAAATCCACCAGTCCAATTGGCACCGAGCCATTTGGCTCTATCGTGTATGGCCAGCTTTACTATACTCCATTTTCCCCTTTCGTAATATTTTTATATTTATTTACACATTCCCACAACAAATTACAGATCAGTAATGGACAAATCGCGGAGAATGAAAATGTACCGAAGGTATAAATTTATTTATTAATATTTTACTTAACATCCTGAACGAAGTCAAAGAATGTTTAAAATTAATTTATTATAAGAGGTGAATTATGATTTATTTTAAAAAGAATGGCGCAAAATTTCTGTTGATTTGATATGATGTTTAGGCATTTTTAGTATGATTCTAGGTTAAAAACAGGATTTTCTAAATTTCAAGCGCAAGAATCGTTTTATATTTTTAACATTTTACTAAAGTAAAAAATTGCCAAATGCCTGTTTTATCTTTTTTTTCATCTTGTTAGTATCATACTAACTCGAAATGTCAGTTTGACAATTACAAATGTGAAAATAGCGTTAGCTGTCACTGTGTTTCAGTGAGTTTGTTAGGAAATTAGGTAGTATGATACTATTTAAAAAATGTTTAAAACTAATAATTTTAGTAAAGAGCCTCAAATTTAGAAAATTGTTCAATAAAATTGTGATAATACCTTAATATCAGGCTGTTTAAAATTTTGCGCTATTGTTTTTAATGTATTATTTTTTTCTTCGCTGAAAAATCATTTTTAGTAGGTAAACTTTTCCTCAGTTGAGACAAAAAATGTAGAAGTAAGTAATTGTTCACAATAAACATTTAGGTAAAATTAAGGCAGAAAAAACATGGTGGTTTTTTTTTCCTTCCAGTACAAAAATGGTGGGATTTTTTGTCAAATATGGTGGGATTTTAACAATCTCATCTGGCATCACTGTTTCGAAAACTTCAGTGTACTTATCACGTTCCAGCTTGCCGAAATGCCGATAAACTGATGTCCCAATATTTGTGCCGTTTGTGTGCATTTACGTCACGTCAGTATAAACGCATGCAGCGCCCGGTAGTATCATCGTTTGTGCTCCTGCAGGGGTGCACTTTTTTAAATGGCCGCGTTCATCACCGCTTTTGACAGTTCTAAACTGTCATTTTGAGAACTTCTGATTGGCAAGTCGCCATAAAATTCAGTTGACGTCGATTGACATTTAGTTGCGTTGCTTACGTTTTTTTCTGAATTTTCATATGAAAATTTATATCTAAAAATTCAGATGACAGCTAAAAACAACATAAAAAACTGTTTTTGATCCACTGTTTTTTTGTGCGTGGTCTGATTGTCTGGGTCTCGTATCGCTTTCCGGATTTTGATTTCAGAGTGCAATAGATAATAAAAAAAGAATAAATAATTTCAGACTTTTTTGTGCTTTCAATGTTACGTTTTTCAGAATTGAATTTTTAGATCTGCCAAAAACGTGGTGATGAACGCGGCCAATGTTCAAACTGAACTGACGTTTAGATAAATGTCATTTACTTTGGTGTGTGTGCAAGTATGTGTGAAGCACTTTAGGTATGCTCAGTGAGGCTGTTCGGAACAGTTTGAAACAATTTAGAACAAAAAAGAACAAGTTTTTGCTAATCCAGTTGTCCGCACAATAAAATTTATTTACAGGGATTTTTCAATAATTTACCTTCAAACTACTTCAATTAACTGAAACCGTCTTAAAAGAATAACCAGAATATTAGAAAATAATCCTTTGGAGGTTAACATCTCGCTTTTTTTTAGTTATACGAGTTTCACTTGGGTGAAAAACCTATTTAATTAAAATCGTAATTAAGATTTTTTATTATTTAAATTAAGAGGGTTTGACTGTTTTATGCTAAATTATTTTAAAATGTATTCAACTGCAGTTAAAAATGTACACGATTGGATACACACTTTTAAATGCAATATCGTTTGAACTACATATTTAGAAACACCAAATTGAAATATAATAATAAAATCGATTACGCCAGAAAAAAAAAATTCATAGAAAATTCTGGTCTTTTTTCCTAACAAGAATAAAAGGACCAGTAAAAACTTGTTGTTGAAACCTTAGTAGACACGTTGCAAGCTTACATTTAGCAACATCTACACAATTTTCAATATTTCTAGTTTTTTTTGTTCCAAAACTATTTCTGGCTTTTATTCAATTTTGAGCAGAACAAAATTTCTTGCGTTTTTTTTTCAAAAATAAATTTTGGCGTAATTTTCGAAAGCTATTAGAAAACTAAACGTGAATAACTCGGAATTTCGGAAATTTTTTCAAAAAATGTCAAAAACCTATTTCTATAATTTATTTTTTTCGTACAAACGCTTTAGTCATTACAGGGACAAGGTTGAATTAAAATCGTTAGAGCCGTTTCTAAAAAAAAATAAAAAAAAAATACGAAATACATAATAGTAGTTGCACGACAGCACTTCTAGGTTAGCCTAATCAAAAATTCGAATTTTCCCATTAAAGAATGAAATAAAAACGCTCTGTACCAAATTTTAGGCAATTCGGTCAATTTCTTTAGGATATAGGCTCTAACTCAAATTTACAATGTACGCGGAAATAACTATTTTGGACTTCTCTATTATCATAGTGTCAAATCTCAAATTTTGTTCCTACTACACAGAGTTCGTAAACATAATTGTAAGAAAATATTTATCTATATATAAATAGCCTTAAATAGATTTTGTGGTACCATTTTCTCAGAAAGTATTTAACCGATTTCGATAAATTTTAAATGGTTGGAAAGCCACAATTGCGGAGATGTGCAGAATATACTTGAGACACGCATTTACACACTGTGGGTCATTTTTGTTTTTGTACTGTCGAACACTGCATATTTAAATTTAAAAAAAAAAATGTTTTTTTCCTTCATTATTTAAACAAATTTGTTTGCGAAATTGAAATTGTCGAATTTCGACACAGGACGATACTATTTTTTTTTTTTCATTCCGAGACAAATTTTGCGTTCTATATTCTAAAAAGTATCTGTACACGATCCGAATTCTACATTCTTATCACTTGCATCTGGTGTAGTCGGTTATTAAATTAGATTTTGACTTCTTAAAAATTCCGACAAAGTTGAATTTTGGTGTACTTAGAGGTTTATTTTGATATCTAAGCATTTTCCACCGAAAAAACTTTAAATTGGACCGGGCTAAAAAGCAATGAATTTTAGTTTTTTTTTTGCAAATTTCTCGAAAAATCATGATATGTACCTTTATTTCCTTCAATCTACAGATACCTATTGACTTTTTAGAAACAACGTGCAGAAACATTTAGCCAAATAGATTTAATAAGATTGATGGGCAAAATTTTATTTTATGTAGGTTTAACCGAATGCGACTTTAAGTTTATTTTTCGCCTAAAAATGTTGAAATTCGTACAGTAAAAATAATAATTGACACCAATCAGAAATTATTTCTATAAAAAAGTGTTTTAACAAAAGTCATTCCCATAAACAAAAGACCAACCAACATCTTGACTGCTTATATTGTCTATAAATCTATAATTCCATTTCTGTGTGACCCCTTTTTATATTCCCAACGAATGTAAATCCCCAATGAAACGCTAAACATTTCATTCAATAAAACATTCACTTTAATATACTCACAATTTTGAAATTAAAAAAAAAAAAAAAAATACTGAAGTTAACAACAGTTCCTCGCACATTCTGTTTTAATGTTTTTCAAATAATATTCGAATACGCTTTTATAATAATGTTTTTTTTTTTTTTTTTTGTCTCTGTTTTGTTTCGACTGTATTGCGTGCCCTGCCCTGTTGGAATGGATTTTCCCCTCTTAAAAATTTCAATTGCCATCTGTGAAACATCCGCGCCACAAACTCAACTGACATGCTTTGCAATCGAAAATTCAGCTGCTGCAGCTGGCATTCATCTCAAGCAATAAGATTGTCGGAGCAAGGAACATGCTATTTTCACATATGTGAACCTATAAACACTCACACACACACACTGCCAAGAGTGAGGGGGGTAAAATTGAAAGGAAAAGATGATTCTTCCCAGACCTCCCGAGACATATTTATTTTTGGAATTTATAATTTCTTCACTTGGTTTTGCTATACGATATAGGTACTTATACTTTAATGTATTAGTATTTAAAAAGTGGTTTTTGGGAATCTTTTAAATTTCGTATTTTGCGAGACTCTGAAGTTGATCTGAAAACGATGCTGAATTAGACGATTGGTTGAAATAAAATTTTTGTTTTTTACAATAATTTTATTCTGCAAAACTTTGTTGTATCACGTCACTTTCAAATACAAAGGTGAAGAGTCCTGGACCAATGTTCTGTAACTTCTCGCATGCATAAAATCGGTCAAGAAACGATGGAAACTGAAACAAAATAGAGTTTTGTTCCATTTTTTAGCGTTTCTATAGACTGATTTTTTCGATGTGAGACTGAGAGTTACAGAACATGGGTCCTGGTCCCTATATTTAATAACTTGTAACTTATTATTATAAACATTTATGGCAATTTTCTGACAACAATATTTAAATGTGATAAAATTCTGTGATTACAACGTTAAATTTTTGGGGGGTGGCCCCGGCGCAGTGGAAGTAGTGCTTAACTGCTAACCTGGATGTGTGGGTTCGAGCCCCAGTCTAGGCAGCATTCTTTTCTTTATTCCCTCAACTGAACGCCACCCCTGTAGTAGCCGTGGCGTGATTGTTAGTGCGATGGACTGTCATGCCGGAGGTCTAAGGTTCGATCCCAAGCCTCTCCACCTATTTATTTAAAAGAAAAAACGGCTACTGCCTCTTGCGAGGAATTGACAAATCTTCCAAGAGTATCTCCTGTCACAGAAAAGTGCCGCTCGTTAGCCGCTCGGATTCGGCAATAAACTGTAGGTCCCCTCCATTCCTGCAGACACGCACACAGGAATGGTTGAGAGTTGTTATCACTAGGCCCTAGTTCTTCATGAGATGTTGTGCCACCAAATTTATTTAAAAAACGCCACCCCTGGGATTTAATGAGATAATCAAATCTTATTTCTCAATCCACTGTGCCAACAAAAAATCTATCCTATCCTTCTATTCCTTCTAATATATATACATATGTTTGTGTTGTTTTTTTTTGTTTTTTTTGTTATGATTACATTGTAAGATTTCGAAAAAATCCAGTCATGATTTTTATTCCAGCCACATTTTGACTAACTTGTCATTCATAAGTTTTTTTTTTTTTTTGACAAGTAATTTGTCATTTGTGTTATCACATAATTTATTGAAGTCACAATGCATTGGTCATAATAATTTCTTTATAATTCGAAATTAATTTTGAAAAAAATTATCAATCACAGGTTAAAGTGCATACGGCCTCAGTCAAATAATTTATGGGAAAATGACTTATAGTATGTTTTCACCTTAAAAATTAATTATCACCACACCAGTCATGCTTGTCATTTTTTATGATATATGGTCCTTGTCCTGCAGGCGCATCCAAAGCATTTAATTAACTAACCTCAATCACCAGCGGTTCTTAAAATTTGTGCCTGTTCAGGGTTACCTACTGCCGATAACACGCCCACAGGAATTATTTAGTGCTGATGTAAGTCACTATTAAAGGACCTTCAAGGGCTATCGCACCAACAAATTTCTTGCTTTATTTTATTTGGTGATTCGCAGTAGTTACTAAGTCAGCACTCAATTTTTCCAGGCATCCACTTTAAATGAAAAATGTTCCCTCGGAGTAAGTGTGACTGTTATGCTTATAAGAAAGGCAATCATAAGAAAAACTTGCTGAAAATGTGTTAACACAATGTCTACATGTCATTCCTTCACGTCAACTACCTTACCTACATACATATCCCTTATAAGAGAATTTATTCTAAGAGTCTTACTAGATTAATTTATGGTTTAGCTATAAAAGTAAAAAAAAATTACGCTATTCTTGAATAAGGCATTGCCAGTTATTATATCCTTTAGGTAAAGCTGTAAACATCATATACTCCTAATAGTGTTTTTATTTTTAATGAAGGTGACGACATTCATAAAGAATTTTATTTTTATACCGAAATAAGAAATTTTACATTCAAAGCACTCTGGAAGGATTCCGACTCTAATTAGACCTAGGGCCAGTTGTACAATCGTGGTTTAAATATTGATCCGTGGTTCAGGAATTTTAATTCACCGATTTCGGAAGATTAACTGAGGTTCAGCGATGGTTCAGACAAATAATTGAATATTATCACATATTTTAACCTTGAAACATTGTGGAACTTCAGTTAATCCGCTGAAATCGGCGAATTAAAATTTCTGAACCATGTTTGTACAACAGGCCCTACCCTAACACAGTGTCGGAAAGCAGATAGATACGTAGGTACTATGTTAATGGCAAGTCATTGATTGGTAACAAATTAGCTTGAGAGTTCCGCTCTGGAATCTTAGCACCTTCTCAGGTGGGATATTTGCAAAAAAAAAAAAAGTATGCCATCTTTATCCTTAATCTAAAATGTTAGGTCATAAAATTTTAGCTAGCCATATATTGTTTTATATGAATTTTTAGCACCATATTTGGGTATATACGAACAAAATTTCTTTTGTTTTAAAGTTCCTTAATTGTGTTCTTTTTTTCCTCAATAGCGAAAATCTCTCATGAAAGTTCAAATTTTTGGATAATATCAGTGTCCGTTGATGAGGGAGTTCACTGTTGGTCAGATAAATAATTTTTAATTTTTTTTTAATTTGACAAAAACTAATAATTTAAAAAAAACTTGATTAAGAAAAAAACACAAAACGAAAGAATATTATAGCCGCGTTTTATTATGTACGGGTCTCGGTCGGGGTTACTTTTTAACATGTAATACATATGTAGCTACAAAAACAACATTGGATATAGGTTTCTATTTGGGTTTCAAACCAAAGATCCAAAAATATGTAGTTTTAATCTGACGGGGAGATGGCGGTGTGATATCTTTTGCTAATGGTAAGGTAGTGTAAAATGTAGTGTAAGGAAAAGAGACAGCTAAATACATGAAAAAGAAACAAACATAAGAAAAAAAGTGGTGGGTATAAAATACTGTTATGTCAATTGGATCTGTATCATTTTCACGGGGTGAACCATATGGGTATTGGCGATAGTAAAATGCAACTATTGGCTTTCAAGAAAGCTATAGCACATCATTGCGTGTTTTTTTTTTGCTGATTTTTAATAAATTTGTTTCCATTTTAAGTCAATTATTGTGCAGAAATTGCGCCCCACAGCCAGAATTGTTTCCCTGTCAAATTTTGTTTTTTTTTTTAGAACAATCCCAAGAATCAGCTCTTTAAATATAATGCACGAATTAAGGGACACCCTGTACAAAATGCAGAGAATTCCAATTTCCTTCAAAAATATGCAAAACATTTTGTTTGTGAGACTTAAGGTTCTCAAGATATAAAAAAATATAAATTTGGTGGCACAACGCCTCATGAAGAACCAAGGCCTAGTGACTTACAACTCTACGAATCCGAACGGCTAAGGTAAGCGGCACTTTTCTATGACAAGAGATCCTACTCTTGGAGGATTTTTCACTTCCTCGCAAATGGTTCTCAAGATGTCACGAGAAAAAGTTTTCCTTTTTTAAAATGGGGGCAAAAGGTAGACTTTCAACCCCGAAAACTCTGTTTTACACTCACACAGATCCCCCTGTACATCAATTAAAAAAATGTTTGTCCGTAATTAAATGCAAGTTTCGGCCAAAATTTTGTAAAATTTCAATGAAAATCACCATCTGCAAACTAAAAGTATCAACATACTGCATGAAAACCATAAACTTAGTTTGTACAAGACTAGAAACTAAGTAGGTATATCATTTAGAAGTTTTGATGGCTTCTAGATAAACAATAAGATTATTATTACTAAGTTTTGAAAAAGCTTAAAACTTCCAGCTGATGAGTTGTTTTTTTTTTTCCTAAAATGTGCCCAGCTCGCGTTATAAGCATAATATTTCTAATAACTTAAAAAACACCCCTCATCGACCTCACTGCATATAAATATTATATCGCTTATCTTTGTTTACCCAAGCACACACATTTACTTTTGTTGGAAATCCCTTTTCCAACCCTCCTCAATTATCTTACATAGTCAATGATGATTATGGTAAAATTGCGATAAGACCAGGCTTGGGTTTTGCTTTTTGCAGAAAATAAACAACGGTATTCGTCCCTTATGGAATTTTCTCACACATCATATGGAATTTCCATCTGAAATTCTCACACTATCCCAATTTGTACTTTATTTTTGCTTAGGTAAACTCAAGCTTCTATAGCTTATATTTTGTGATTTATTAGAAGAAACAAGGATGCGTGAAAAACAGTAACATCTATACTTTTTATTTGAAAATGGGGGTCGGTATTTTTGTCATCACAACAGAAATTTAAGGGAGAAAGAAAGTTGAATAGGTTACTCCATCCCTATATCTTTGAGCGTATTGCGGATGGATACCTTGTCAACTGTTGTTATTCCCAGCTATTCATATTGACATTGACAAACACCATACCTATACAGATACACACACGTCCAAAATTATCCTTATTACGTGATTGTCAAATTAGTCACTCATATCATAATGGAAGCAAATGGAAATGGGCAACGGATGCGTTGGACTACAATAACTATACTGACTGGGATACCTTTAACTGATGATGGCAGACAAGCAGGCGGCAAGCAAAGTCGTTATCCTTTTGTGTTCACTTTTCGACAAATTAGAATATGATGATTGTGCTGAAGGAGAGGCAGAGGGCCAGGGCATCGCAGTGTGTTTGACTTTTTTGGCGAAAAAGGATGCAGCAATCAACTACACCTGTGTCAAGGAGTTCCTCGTTTCATTATACGAGTATACTCGCATACATTTTTTTTTGCATGCCCTTTTTAATTGAATTCCAACGATATGGGACACGCGCCAACATCTGCGACACGTACTGCAAATGTGTGGAATGTGACCAAGGATTTCAACAAAAATAAATATATAACTATCTTTACGTGGATTCATAATACATATTGGTATACAGTGCTGTTTAAAAAAAAACTGGAAATCAATGTCAGCACAGATTAAAATGAAATAAAATAGAAAATAAAATAAAAGGCACACCACAGGGAGTAGTAATCTCACCTCTTCTCTGGGTCCTCGTTGTTAACAAAATTCTTACAAAATTTATGAATAAGGGCATTAAAGTTGTTGTCTATGCGGACGACATAGAAATTTTGATACCGGGTAAATATTTTACCACTATCAAGGATATTATGGAATCTGCGCTTAAGAACTATCCTCTTGGGCGGCACAAAACGGTCTTGGGGTTAAACCTGCTGCAAAGACTGAACTAGTTCTGTTCACGAAGAAAAGGAAATTATCCCTTCCAAGTTAAATGAAATTCCTCTGGAACTTTCCAAAGAAGCTATAAATATCTTGGAGTAATCCTTAATTCCAAGCTAACCTGGAAACGGAATACGGAGGAAAGAATGAAAAAAGCACTTTGTGCTTTCTACACATGCAAAAAAAGTATCGGGACACAGTGGGGAATGCGACCGCAAGTCATCCAATGGATGTACACGGCTATCGTTCGTCCCATACTTACCTACGGTTCGATTGCGTGGTGGAAGGCCGTAGAAAAAGACAGCTATCTCAAAAGCCCGAAAAAGGTACAGAGATTAGTCTGTATAGGAATGACAGGGGCATCAAGGGTGTCTACACCTCAAGATATTAGGAAAAACTTCTCGGTTTTAATACCCGAAAGACATGGTTGGGAATCCAACTTACTACTCAGTGAGCGGGGTATCCCCTTCTACACTGATGGGTCAGAAATGGAAGAAGGAACAGGAGCTGGGGCGTTTTGTGAAGCTCTTAGTATTAGAGAATCATATAAACTCCCAGATGAGTGTAGTGTCTTTATGCTATCGAAAAGGCAGCCGAAATCGTCCACAGGAACAAATTGAGCTCATCAGAGATCACATTTTTCGTGGACAGCCAAGATACTATCAAAGCATTATCCAGTGAGACCATACACCGAAAAAAAAACCTTGGTGAAATCAACCAATATTCTTGGTTGATTTGGCGTCAACCAAGAAACGTGATTGATTTCACAACGCTCGCGTGATCAATATTTTTATCAAAACTTTACAACGAACGTGATTGATTTCGTGTTTGATTTATCACGCGTCATTGTTACCCAACAATTTTCGTGTTACACTGAGTATTTTCATATTCAAGTGATCACGTTCATTGTACTTCTGATAAATTTATTTTTGATCACAAACATTGTTATTCAACAGCATTCATGGTTCTTTAACTATGAACATTGTTGATGGATAATATTTTGTTTGGACTACGTTTATAGTCAAATGATAATGAACATTGTTAATCAACAGCATTCATAGTTCTTTAACCATGAACATTGTTGAAAGAAAATATTTTTTTTGAACTACGTTTATAGTCAAATGATAATGAACATTGTTAATCAACAGCATTCATAGTTCTTTGACCATGAACATTGTTGATGGAAAATATTTTTTTTGAACTACGTTTATAGTCAAATGATAATGAACGTGATCAAAGGAACACACTTAAATTGTTGTTTAACTACGTTCGTTGTACACCAACCATAATTGTGGTTGCTTGACCACGTTAATTTCATGATTAAATAACAACGTACGTGATCAGTTTATAATATTTCCGTTGTTCTTTAACCACGTTTGTTATACACCAACCATGATTGTGGTTGCTTGACCACGTTCATTTCATGATTAAATAACAATGAACGTGATCAATTTATAATATCTCCGTTGTTCTTTAATCACGTTCGTTATACACCAACCATGATTGTGGTTGCTTGACCACGTTCATTTCATGATTAAATAACAATGAACGTGATCAATTTATAATATCTCCGTTGTTCTTTAATCACGTTCGTTAAACACCAACCATGATTGTGGTTGCTTGACCACGTTCATTTCATGATTAAATAACAATGAACGTGATCAATTTATAATATCTCCGTTGTTCTTTAATCACGTTCGTTAAAGACCAACCATGATTGTGGTTGCTTGACCACGTTCATTTCATGATTAAATAACAACGTACGTGATCAATTTATAATACTTTCGTTGTTCGTTAACTACGTTCGTTGTTAACAAAGCATGGTTGGATCGCTTTGCACCGCTGCTTCTTCGGTAGTACATATATACTTACTTACATACTTTTTTAACCTGTGAACTGTAAAACGGTCAAATAAAAAGAATTCTTTCTTTTAATTTATTGATTTTTTTTTTATTTAAATATATTCTTTTTTTTTTAATAAAATAAGCTTAATTAAATTATCTAAAAAAATTTTAAGAATATAAATTTATTACCACAAGGGTTTAAAAGTAAAGACACAGGAGGTCCATCAAACTCATTTATAACATACATTAAGTAATTTTGAGTATCTTTTAAAACTTCATATGAATTAAAATGATCAATTTAATTGGAAATTATAATTTTTTCACAAATTATGTATGGAATGTTTTTCAACAAAATTAAACATTCAATTTTATAAACATTTTTAGAGATACTGATGTAATCATTTGTTTTGTAAGAAATTTTGCGGAATGTAAGAGAATTATAACTTATTACGTCATTAAAATCAATTTTATATGAAGAAATGTTTTTTAGTTTAGAAAAACAAGAACAATCCTTCAGCAAGTGTCATTTTTTGGAATATTTGTAATTTCCGGAGAGATTCCTAGACTACAAGTTATTCTTTTACAGAACATTAATGAGGTTTTAATACTTCTGTTAAATCTGAAATTATATCTTCAACTATTTTACGAGACAAATTGGAGTTTCCGTACAAGTTACAAAGAAAGCTTATTGCAGAAGATTCAATAACTTTGAAGATACTACATTCTTCAGTTGTAGTTTTACACTCATCTCCTAGGTTATCAATTGGGACATTTTGTTCAAATGATATGTTTTCTGTACTTGAATTACCTATAGAAGTAGTTGCGCTAAGATTTAGACTTTTACATGAACGTTCAAAATGTCTTCTGAAACTTTTTAGATTGTAAATTTGCTTACAATTAAAACATTGGTAATCATTTGTCTGGTTAAAGTAATGTATTGTTCTGTAATGAATTATAAGCCCTTTTACATCCGCTAACGATAATAAGCATAAGTGACATTTATACATTATAAGTTTTTAATGATTCAATTAAAATAAGTATATCTGGTGATACTCTTTCAGAGGTTTCAATTTCATAAAAATATTTTTGTATAAAAATCCAGACAGATTTGCACTACATTGGATACTTGAGGTTAAGCACAAAGAATGTTTTGAAGCAAGTATCCAATGCGGGCAATAAATGTTCAAATTTGTATTTTACTTCATTAAAATAGACGATAAAAGTGTTATCAAAGCTACAATGCATAACAATTGGCTGTAAATTTTGACCTTGTTCCCTCACCTTTGTCGCAATTTGGTCAATGATGGGGTTGAAATTATTCGCCTCTGCTACTTCAACAATCAAAGATTGTTGGGAATCTTTTATAGTTGGCTTCACAAATTTCCTTTTCTTGATTTCAGGTGAGATTGTTGCTTGTCGTGATGATGGGGGGAGAATGGCGTGAAGAAGATTGACTATCAAAACGTCTTCTGGATCTAAAAAACAAAAATTGAAAAAAAAACAATTAAAATATTGCTCATGGAAGGCACTATCCTTAACAATAAGGCAAATAAGAACCTAATCCCTCAATTTGATTAATTCATATTATAGGCTTGCTTGAAAACTAGTTCGAGTTTTAAGTTTTGCAAAAATCGTTTTGGACCTAGAAAAATTTTAAATATTTTGTCTTCGGGAAAAAGACTTAGAAAAATGTTAGGACTTGAAAAATTTTTGGACTTAAAAAAATTTTCAATATTTTTACATCGGGAAAAAGACTTAGAAAAATTTTTGGACTTAGAAAAATTTTCAATATTTTTTCATCGGGAAAGAGACTTAGAAAAATTTTCAATATTTTTTCATCGGAAAAGACTTAGAAAAATTTTTAGACTTAGAAAAATTTTCAATATTTTTTCTTCGGGAAAAAGACTTAGAAAAAATTAAGGACTTGGAAAAATTTTTGGACTTAGAAAAATTTTCAATATTGTTTCATCGGGAAAAAGACTTACAAAAATTTTCAATATATTTTCATCGGAAAAGACTTAAATATTTTGTCTTCGGGAAAAAGACTTAGAAAAATGTTAGGACTTGAAAAATTTTTGGACTTAAAAAAATTTTCAATATTTTTACATCGGGAAAAAGACTTAGAAAAATTTTTGGACTTAAAAAAATTTTCAATATTTTTACATCGGGAAAAAGACTTAGAAAAATTTTTGGACTTAGAAAAATTTTCAATATTTTTTCATCGGGAAAGAGACTTAGAAAAATTTTCAATATTTTTTCATCGGAAAAGACTTAGAAAAATTTTTAGACTTAGAAAAATTTTCAATATTTTTTCTTCGGGAAAAAGACTTAGAAAAAATTTAGGACTTGGAAAAATTTTTGGACTTAGAAAAATTTTCAATATTTTTTCATCGGGAAAGAGACTTAGAAAAATTTTCAATATTTTTTCATCGGAAAAGACTTAGAAAAATTTTTAGACTTAGAAAAATTTTCAATATTTTTTCTTCGGGAAAAAGACTTAGAAAAATGTTTGGACTTAGAAAAATTTTCAATATTGTTTCATCGGGAAAAAGACTTACAAAAATTTTCAATATATTTTCATCGGAAAAGACTTATTTTAAATATTTTGTCGTCGGGAAAAAGACTTAGAAAAATGTTAGGACTTGAAAAATTTTTGGACTTAGAAAAATTTTCAATATTTTTTCATCGGGAAAGAGACTTAGAAAAATTTTCAATATTTTTTCATCGGAAAAGACTTAGAAAAATTTTTAGACTTGAAAAAATTTTCAATATTTTTTCTTCGGGAAAAAGACTTAGAAAAAATTTAGGACTTGGAAAAATTTTTGGACTTAGAAAAATTTTCAATATTTTTTCATCGGGAAAGAGACTTAGAAAAATTTTCAATATTTTTTCATCGGAAAAGACTTAGAAAAATTTTTAGACTTAGAAAAATTTTCAATATTTTTTCTTCGGGAAAAAGACTTAGAAAAAATTTAGGACTTGGAATAATTTTTGGACTTAGAAAAATTTTCAATATTGTTTCATCGGGAAAAAGACTTACAAAAATTTTCAATATATTTTCATCGGAAAAGACTTATTTTAAATATTTTGTCTTCGGGAAAAAGACTTAGAAGAAATGTTAGGACTTGAAAAATTTTTGGACTTAAAAAAATTTTCAATATTTTTACATCGGGAAAAAGACTTAGAAAAATTTTTGGACTTAGAAAAATTTTCAATATTTTTTCATCGGGAAATAGACTTAGAAAAACTTTTGGACTTAGAAAAATTTTCAATATTTTTTCTTCGGGAATAAGACTTAGAAAAAATTTAGGACTTTGAAAAATTTTTGGACTTAGAAAAATTTTCAATATTTTTTCTTCGGGAAAAAGACTTAGAAAAATTTTTGGACTTAGAAAACTTTTCAATATTTTTCCCTCTGGAAAAAGACTTAGAAAAATTTTAGGACTTAGAAACATTTTTGGACCTAGAAAAATTTTCAATATTTTTTCTTCTAGAAAAAGATACATTAATCTTCAGATATACTCTTACATTCATCTGCTAGGTTATCAATAGGGACATTTTTTTTCAATTTTTTTATTTTCTGTACTCGAAGTAGCTAGAGAAGCAGTTGATTTAGGCTTTTACATGAACGTAAAGTTTTTACCTAAGCCACAAGGTGGAGGTACGAAAACCTTTTTTAGAATTTTGTCTATACACTCATTCAAAAAGTTAACTTTTGGAATAGTATCTGAAATTAAAATTCAAAAATGCATTTATGTGTCTAATTGTATGTAGATAATAAAACATCATCCTTGTAAACTTTTTACTTAAGCCACAACGGGGTGGTACGAAAACCTTTTTTAGAATTTTGTCTATACACTCATTCAAAAAGTTAACTTTTGGAATAGTATCTGAAATTAAAATTCAAAAATGCATTTATGTGTCTAATTGTATTTAAAATCTAGATGATAAAACATCATCCTTGTAAACTTTTTACTTAAGCCACAAGGGGGTGGTACGAAAACCTTTTTTAGAATTTTGTCTATACACTCATTCAAAAAGTTAACTTTTGGAATAGTATCTGAAATTAAAACTTAAAAATGCATTTGTGGGTCTAATTGTATTTAAAATCTAGATAATAAAACATCATCCTTGTAAACTTTTTACTTAAGCCACAAGGGGGTGGTACGAAAACCTTTTTTAGAATTTTGTCTATACACTCATTCAAAAAGTTAACTTTTGGAATAGTATCTGAAATTAAAATTCAAAAATGCATTTATGTGTCTAATTGTATTTAAAATCTAGATGATAAAACATCATCCTTGTAAACTTTTTACTTAAGCCACAAGGGGGTGGTACGAAAACCTTTTTTAGAATTTTGTCTATACACTCATTCAAAAAGTTAACTTTTGGAATAGTATCTGAAATTAAAACTTAAAAATGCATTTGTGGGTCTAATTGTATTTAAAATCTAAATAGTAAAACATCATCCTTGTAAAGTTTTTACTTAAGCCACAATGGGGTGGTACGAACACCTTTTTTAGAATTTTGTCTATACACTCATTCAAAAAGTTAACTTTTGGAATAGTATCTGAAATTAAAATTCAAAAATGCATTTATGTGTCTAATTGTATTTAGAATCTAGATAATAAAACATCATCCTTGTAAACTTTTTACTTAAGCCACAAGGGGGTGGTACGAAAACCTTTTTTAGAATTTTGTCTATACACTCATTCAAAAAGTTAACTTTTGGAATAGTATCTGAAATTAAAACTTAAAAATGCATTTGTGTGTCTAATTGTATTTAAAATCTAAATAATAAAACATAATCCTTGTAAACTTTTTACTTAAGCCACAACGGGGTGGTACGAAAACCTTTTTTTAGAATTTTGTCTATACACTCATTCAAAAAGTGAACTTTTGGAATAGTATCTGAAATTAAAACTTAAAAATGCATTTGTGGGTCTAATTGTATTTAAAATCTAAATAATAAAACAACATCCTTGTAAACTTTTTACTTAAGCTACAAGGGGATGGTACGAAAACCTTTTTTTAGAATATTGTCTATTCAAAAAGTGAACTTTTGGAATAGTATCTGAAATTAAAACTTAAAAATGCATTTGTGGGTCTAATTGTATTTAAAATCTAGATAATAAAACATCATCCTTGTAAACTTTTTACTTAAGCCACAAGGGGGTGGTACGAAAACCTTTTTTAGAATTTGGTCTATACACTCATTCAAAAAGTTAACTTTTGGAATAGTATCTGAAATTAAAACTTAAAAATGCATTTGTGGGTCTAATTGTTTTTAAAATCTAAATAGTAAAACATCATCCTTGTAAAGTTTTTACTTAAGCCACAAGGGGGTGGTACGAAAACCTTTTTTAGAATTTTGTCTATACACTCATTCAAAAAGTTAACTTTTGGAATAGTATCTGAAATTAAAACTTAAAAATGCATTTGTGGGTCTAATTGTATTTAAAATCTTAATAGTAAAACATCATCCTTGTAAAGTTTTTACTTAAGCCACAATGGGGTGGTACGAAAACCTTTTTTAGAATTTTGTCTATACACTCATTCAAAAAGTTAACTTTTGGAATAGTATCTGAAATTAAAATTCAAAAATGCATTTATGTGTCTAATTGTATTTAAAATCTAGATGATAAAACATCATCCTTGTAAACTTTTTACTTAAGCCACAAGGGGGTGGTACGAAAACCTTTTTTAGAATTTTGTCTATACACTCATTCAAAAAGTTAACTTTTGGAATAGTATCTGAAATTAAAACTTAAAAATGCATTTGTGGGTCTAATTGTATTTAAAATCTAAATAGTAAAACATCATCCTTGTAAAGTTTTTACTTAAGCCACAATGGGGTGGTACGAACACCTTTTTTAGAATTTTGTCTATACACTCATTCAAAAAGTTAACTTTTGGAATAGTATCTGAAATTAAAATTCAAAAATGCATTTATGTGTCTAATTGTATTTAGAATCTAGATAATAAAACATCATCCTTGTAAACTTTTTACTTAAGCCACAAGGGGGTGGTACGAAAACCTTTTTTAGAATTTTGTCTATACACTCATTCAAAAAGTTAACTTTTGGAATAGTATCTGAAATTAAAACTTAAAAATGCATTTGTGTGTCTAATTGTATTTAAAATCTAAATAATAAAACATAATCCTTGTAAACTTTTTACTTAAGCCACAACGGGGTGGTACGAAAACCTTTTTTTAGAATTTTGTCTATACACTCATTCAAAAAGTGAACTTTTGGAATAGTATCTGAAATTAAAACTTAAAAATGCATTTGTGGGTCTAATTGTATTTAAAATCTAAATAATAAAACAACATCCTTGTAAACTTTTTACTTAAGCTACAAGGGGATGGTACGAAAACCTTTTTTTAGAATATTGTCTATTCAAAAAGTGAACTTTTGGAATAGTATCTGAAATTAAAACTTAAAAATGCATTTGTGGGTCTAATTGTATTTAAAATCTAGATAATAAAACATCATCCTTGTAAACTTTTTACTTAAGCCACAAGGGGGTGGTACGAAAACCTTTTTTAGAATTTGGTCTATACACTCATTCAAAAAGTTAACTTTTGGAATAGTATCTGAAATTAAAACTTAAAAATGCATTTGTGGGTCTAATTGTTTTTAAAATCTAAATAGTAAAACATCATCCTTGTAAAGTTTTTACTTAAGCCACAAGGGGGTGGTACGAAAACCTTTTTTAGAATTTTGTCTATACACTCATTCAAAAAGTTAACTTTTGGAATAGTATCTGAAATTAAAACTTAAAAATGCATTTGTGGGTCTAATTGTATTTAAAATCTTAATAGTAAAACATCATCCTTGTAAAGTTTTTACTTAAGCCACAATGGGGTGGTACGAAAACCTTTTTTAGAATTTTGTCTATACACTCATTCAAAAAGTTAACTTTTGGAATAGTATCTGAAATTAAAATTCAAAAATGCATTTATGTGTCTAATTGTATTTAAAATCTAGATAATAAAACATCATCCTTGTAAACTTTTTACTTAAGCCACAAGGGGGTGGTACGAAAACCATTTTTAGAATTTTGTCTATACACTCATTCAAAAAGTTAACTTTTGGAATAGTATCTGAAATTAAAACTTAAAAATGCATTTGTGTGTCTAATTGTATTTAAAATCTAAATAATAAAACATAATCCTTGTAAACTTTTTACTTAAGCCACAACGGGGTGGTACGAAAACCTTTTTTTAGAATTTTGTCTATACACTCATTCAAAAAGTGAACTTTTGGAATAGTATCTGAAATTAAAACTTAAAAATGCATTTGTGGGTCTAATTGTATTTAAAATCTAAATAATAAAACAACATCCTTGTAAACTTTTTACTTAAGCTACAAGGGGATGGTACGAAAACCTTTTTTTAGAATATTGTCTATTCAAAAAGTGAACTTTTGGAATAGTATCTGAAATTAAAACTTAAAAATGCATTTGTGGGTCTAATTGTATTTAAAATCTAGATAATAAAACATCATCCTTGTAAACTTTTTACTTAAGCCACAAGGGGGTGGTACGAAAACCTTTTTTAGAATTTGGTCTATACACTCATTCAAAAAGTTAACTTTTGGAATAGTATCTGAAATTAAAACTTAAAAATGCATTTGTGGGTCTAATTGTTTTTAAAATCTAAATAGTAAAACATCATCCTTGTAAAGTTTTTACTTAAGCCACAAGGGGGTGGTACGAAAACCTTTTTTAGAATTTTGTCTATACACTCATTCAAAAAGTTAACTTTTGGAATAGTATCTGAAATTAAAACTTAAAAATGCATTTGTGGGTCTAATTGTATTTAAAATCTTAATAGTAAAACATCATCCTTGTAAAGTTTTTACTTAAGCCACAATGGGGTGGTACGAAAACCTTTTTTAGAATTTTGTCTATACACTCATTCAAAAAGTTAACTTTTGGAATAGTATCTGAAATTAAAATTCAAAAATGCATTTATGTGTCTAATTGTATTTAAAATCTAGATAATAAAACATCATCCTTGTAAACTTTTTACTTAAGCCACAAGGGGGTGGTACGAAAACCATTTTTAGAATTTTGTCTATACACTCATTCAAAAAGTTAACTTTTGGAATAGTATCTGAAATTAAAACTTAAAAATACATTTCTTTAGCTAATTGTATTTAGAATCTAGATATCTAACCGTCATCTTTATAAAGTTTTCTCCTAAGCCACAAGGGGTTGGTACGATAACATTTTTTTAAATATTGTCTATAAAATAATGCAAAAAGTCAACTTTTTGATTAATATCTAAAATAAAAATTCTAAAATACATTTCTTTAGCTGATTGTATTGAGAATCTCGATATAAACCACCAATATAAAGGCTTTTACTTACGCCACGTGGGGTGGTACGATAACATTTTTGCCTGGGCCAAAAGGGGGAGCTACTTATATAACCACGTTTTCCCAATTTCGGCTCAAATGGTATAAGTAAGTATACTGATTTTCAACTTTTTACATTATTGTCTGGAACCAACAATTATAAATGCACTTTTACCTGGGCTTCTGGGTCTTATGTTAACATCTCATGTCAATTTTTACCTTTTTGATTTACAAAATTTAACTTTCGAGACATTGCTTGCATATCTACATATGCGTAAAACGAAATCTAATCGAAAATCTTGCACATGCTCCGTATAAGGAGCTGAGTGATGCACTTGAAAATTAGAGTGATCAGTGTTTTAAGCTGGTGGTTTTCTTGTTGGGTACAAGCACTTTTATAGCACCCCCTCTGATCACGTGCGAGGAGAAAGTTATTTGTGGAAAAAAATCTTCGATTCTTTTCGAAATTTCGCGATTATGATATTTTTTTTTAAAACGTTTAGTTTTTAATTGTTAAAAAAGACCGAATATAAGACTCGATACGTAGTTTAAAAAAGTATATATATATAGGTATATGATATGTGGGTAAATTTTGTATGCGATACAAAATAAAATGTGGAATGCAGGTACTTTTGTTTTATTTTTATGTTATATCTCACGATTTATATTTGACTTTCATAGAAGAAATATTATTTCTTATATCCTTACTTTGCATGTACATATATATGTTAGAAGATTTGGATTTGAGAACAATTCCCTGCATTCCATTAAAAAAATATATTTTAGAATATGACTTACCTGAAACATAAATAATTTGTCTCTTTCGTTTCTAGTTTTTTTTTAATGTTTTATTTGTTTAGTTTTTTGATTTATTTGATTTTTCTTTTAGTTTTTTTTTTTCACTTTTTATTTTATTTTTGCCGCGGACGACGACCCAACAACGACGAACTACTTCTGCAAACTGACTATACCGAAATTTAATTCAAAACTTTGCACGCTCACTGGAATGCGCATTACACAAAAAAAATCCCGTTATCGATACAGCGCGTCTTATTGATCACGAACGTTGTTGACCATACTGGAATAATTGTGAATTCAACTACGTTTGTGATGGAATTACAATGTTCGTGTTCAGTAAACTGGCACGGATTTATAAAGGGGTGTTTACACGTCCACAATTTAAAAATAGTTATTATTAAGGGTATTCATGCACGTCGGTATATCCTGATAAACCTTAGAAAGAACATATATATTTTTACCAGAAAAGGGCTGTAAAAATTTGTATGAGAAATAATTTTTGTGCAGCTTGATAAACTAGTTTTACCAATTAGATGCGGAAATTGTAGAAACAAACTTGAAACCTACGAAAAGTCATACGAACATGTGGCGGAATTCTGGAAGCGGAAATTTATCTCGATTCATGAATACTCTTATTATCAAAATAAATATTTTATTGCATGCAAAAAAATTATTTCCGATTTATAACATGCCGCCTCCACTGTACATGAATGATGTCAGGATTGAGAACATGTCTACAAAAAATCCAATGGAGGCACAAAAATCCATGCCCATGTCATGAACATGTTTACGAAAAATACTTTTTGAACAAGACATGAGCTATGTTCAAAGCTTGGCCATGAGATTTGACGTTCCTTGTGTATGAGAGAGGTAGAAGTAGTACTGAATGGAATTTTTGTGTATTTCTCTTGCTCTGACTTATTAGTGGAATTTATCAACTAAACTAACGACATGACATAAAGTGCCCACTGCGAAAAACGATTGATTGGGTTGTTGTTTGGATGTTGGGCATCTGTATGTCCTGTGGAGTCGGCGTGTAAAGAAAGCAAGCACATTTTGTGGAAGATTTTTATACATTCAGTTTTTTTTATTACGACACCTAAAGATAAAGATAAAGATAAAGAATAGGAATTATTAAAGTTCGGTGAATTATTGTGCTTCTTTGTTATTTTATGCATTTTTTTATTAATATGCTTTAGTGAAACAGACAATGAAAACTTCGAAGAAAATAGTATTCTGAATTTCCTGCAAACTTCAGAGTGAAATTAGCAAAAAAAGCAGAAATGTAAGATAAAAATTGGCAGCTAATCTGGAAAGTAGAAAATTTTTCTACATTTCAGGATTTGACTTTATTTTGTTTTTGCTGTCAAAATTAGTAAGAGAATAGACAAAGACAATTTTTGGAAAAGCTCCATATATTATATATGGCGTTTTTAAAAAAATTTCCGCCTGTGTATATATTTTTTCAAATAATCATGTTATAGTAGGTAATTAGGTAACCTTGATTATTTTTTGACGCGAGAGTTTTTACACAAAGAATTTTATTTTTCACGTCTGAAGTAGACTTTAAGTATGAAATGGCGGAATATGAGGGTACTAACATAGAATTAGGAACATGGCAAGTTCTGCGCTAGGTAGAGTAAATTTTTGGAAGGGTCTTGACCGTGGTTACGGTCTAGTAAGTTTTGTGTATGTTGGTCACCACAAAAATAATGGAACTGGTAAAATATTGACTGAACTAACTCTTGCCAATTTTTTTTTCTGTTGCATTCGTCATTTAACTTGCTTACGTTTTTGTTGCGTAGTTGACACACGACCTTAAATATTTTAAAATTTCAAACCGACGCCATTGACCACAAACGTTGTCCTCTTAACAAAAATATTGGTCATTTCATCACGTTTATTATAAAATGACTATGTTCGTGATCATTTGACAACGTTTATGTTTGACTAATCATAAACGTTGTTAAAATAATACAACTTGAACATTTATGTGGTAGATTAATAATTATTTGCATTGTAGCACGACAATGTTCGTGATCATTTGACAACGTTTATGATTGACTAACCCTAAACGTAGTTAAATTATCGCCACTTCAATATTTTTGTGGTTCATAAATAATTGTTTGCAACCTACAGTTTGCTAACATTGTATACATAGTAAAGAATTGTAGATTCAGAATTTGTACAAAACAAAACGATTCTATTCTCTGGATATAAATCATGTTCGGATGATGAACATGTCTACAAAAAAATCAATGGAGACAGAAAAATCCATGTCCGAACAAGCAACTTTTCGAAGAAAACTCCTTTTTCAATATAACATGAATGCGATTCAAAGTTTGGCCATGAGATTTTTTACGTTTCGTATGTGTGAGTGAGGTAGAAGTACTGTTGAAATGATTTTGTTATATTTTTTTGCTCTAAAGCGCTTTATACACGATACAACCCATCGTACAGATTTGAGTTCATCCGATATCGGTAGCATTATCATAGCAACTTCGGCACTCGACCGTGGATTTCGGTACAGCGGATACCTTCGTGTTCAAACATGATACAATCATCACATGCGATTACGATAATCGGTACGATATGTATCGTATATTAAGCGCTTACTCATCGGTCGAATTTAGCAAATGAAATGACATAATTTGCCCAGCAAAAAAAAGAAGCGAATTTTTGAATGGTCTGCGGTTGGGATGTTTGGTATCTGTATGTCCTGGGAAGTTGGCGTGTTATACACGTTCAGGTTTTTACTTCATTACATATCTTGGTTCTCTATCAGGTGTAGTTTTATTTTTGTGCTGACTCTCTTGTTACCGTTTTTTTACGGTGATGTTTTATTATCTGGCTATCCTGGCGTATAAAACATAGCAAAAAAATTTGCCGGGTTAGCAGATGCAAATTTATTTATTGAGCGAGAAAGGAGAAAAGAATCAGATTCCACCTTTGCACTCATCAGATTTAGAAAAGAGTCATGCCTCAAGAGACACCGTGTATAGCCGCGACCACATTAGTTGTCTAAAGCGTTTTACACATTATCGAACACGACGGACACTTCGCTAATTGTCACTTAATATTAAAAAAATTTGTGAGTATATGCCTGTTCACATTGTTATGAACGGTGCCACTTAAATGGGTGGAATCTAGCCTTCTCTTTCTAACTCACCATAAAATCTACCCATCTCACTGGGTGCGCCGTTTATCAAAAATAGAATGTAAACAGGCACTATGACGGTGTTCACATTGGACTCAAATTTACGATCTTTTTTGACATAAGTCAGTCAGCTCATGTTCAGACACAAAGTAATATTTACACAACCGATTCACTCTGATTTTCAACAGTCATTAAAACAAAACACAAATCTTTGCTCGTTGGAGAATTAATTTGAACTTTTTCAATCACA
Organism: Epistrophella euchroma; assembly: GCA_947049315.1. Taxonomy (NCBI): domain Eukaryota; kingdom Metazoa; phylum Arthropoda; class Insecta; order Diptera; family Syrphidae; genus Epistrophella; species Epistrophella euchroma. The sequence continues at coordinate 44,113,044 of OX346248.1, forward strand.
AAATTGATAATTCAATAAAAAATAGTTTTCCAATTGAAAAAACTTCGATTCTATAGTATTTAAGTACCAAACAAGAACTAAATACTGAGGAAACAAATGTCACCAAAGGAAACGACAAAAAAATCCACAATTTTTTAAAAAATATAAAAAATCCTGCCACCATCTCTTTCTCACCTCAAAGTGGGAACGAGAAAATGTACATAGACGCAAAAAAAAATCCGAGAAGTAAGCCCAATGTGAACACCGTCTATGAGTTTGCCTGACAAACTATCAAACAGAATGTACTATACACACTATTATAGTCGTCAGCAAAACTGTCAAACGTGATCGATAATGTCAAGTGTTTACCTCGTTTGATAAGGGCTCTACCATATAACCTAATGCCGCATTTACACGAGTGACAAATTGCCATTATTTTCGCCATAAAAGTGACGATCAAATGGATAAAATCAATACCATAATGAAATTCATTTACACGAAATTAAATAATGGCGTTCTGATGATCTGGAATAATAATCACAAGAAATGAGCAGTTCATTTTCTATTTTTAATTTCCATTATTTGCAAAATGATGCCAGATCTGCTCTTGGTCATTATTTTTATGACAAAAATAATGGCAGGTTTTGAATCTTTAAGGCCCATCGCCCACTAGGCAACTTTTTGTTGCTAGCCCCAGCAACTTTTTGTTCCTCCCAATCCAATTACATTAGCTTATATGGGAGAGCGCCCACTATGCAACTTTTAGTTGCGCAACTTTTTGTTGCTCGGAGTTGCTCGCGGAACTTTTGTGGATGCCAAAATGGCCAATTTCTGATAATGGAATGTGCTTTCCTTTTTTTCAACAATGTGAGTACCTACACATTATAATAATAAATAATATAATATTTTATAATTATAAATATTAATTTATTTCGTATTGCCAGCTTACGATCATACATAGCCAGACAACCGCAAAACAGCCATCACAAAAAAATATGGCGACAAAAGTCAAAGTCTAGTCCCACAAAGTTGCTCGGAAATTGCCTAGTGGGCAATGGCAAGTAACTTTTGTTGCTCTCTGTTGCCGGCAACTCCGAGCAACTAAAAGTTGCCTAATGGGCGATGGGCCTAACACGATTTGGTCATTAATGGCAATATAATGAAAGAAATTATGGCGATTTATCACTCGTGTAAATGCGGCATAATTTATTTGAATTGCGAGCAGCTAAAACATGCCTCATACACAATCATAAACAATTTTCAATTATCCATTCAATTCGATAGAAATCTGTTGGGTCACATAAATGAATGTATTCATTATGGGGTAGCAAGCGCCAAATACCAATATTTATAAACTTTTGCACCAATGAAAAAACAGGGTTGAATCTATAATTTATTTGCGTGCAAAACAATTTACGTGCAATTGCTTGCGAGAATTTTCGCACGGGATATTATTTTTCGCATGTGAACTAGACCTAAAATATGAAATGAAAGAGAATGAGAAAACTAACACAGACGAACGATCAGGGTGAAGATACGACTCGACTTTTGAATTCTATATTTAAGGCAGATTGATTTTTTTGAAATGGCTTTTTGGTAATGGCCATCGCACTCTGTGTGGTACATGACTAAAGTATTTCTTGTTTTCTTTCTTTCAAAGCTGGCATTTACTAACAACTACTGAAACTGATGAAAGACTGACCGACGTAGGTCTCGCGGATTTTGCTATCTGTTACATTCAAAGGTAAAGGTTCATAATCGTTCTCATCAAATAAGGTGTCGATTTTTTTTGAATAGTTGACACACGACCTTAAATATTTTAAAATATCAAACCGACGCCATTGACCACAAACGTTGTCCACTTAACAAAAATATTGGTCATTTCATCACGTTTATTATAAAATGACTATGTTCGTGATCATTTGACAACGTTTATGTTTGACTAACCATAAACATTGTTAAAATAATGCAACTTGAACATTTATGTGGTAGATTAATAATTATTTGCATTGTAGCACGACAATGTTCGTGATCATTTGACAACGTTTATGATTGACTAACCCTAAATGTAGTTAAATTATCGCAACTTCAATATTTTGTGGTTAATAATTGTTTGCAACCTACAGTGTGCTTACATCGTATGCATAGTAAAGAATTAGTGCCTGTTTACATTGTATTTTTGATGAACGGCGCATTCAGTGATAGGGTAGATTTTATGGTGAGTAAGAAAGAGAAGGATAGATTCCACCGATTTGGGTGGGATCTTCCCTTCTCTTTCTTACTCACATAAAATTTTCCCATCTCACTGGATGCGCCGTCAAAAATACAATGTAAACCGGCACTTATAGATGTACAAAACAAAACGATTCTATTTATGCAGTTTTGACTTGACAATTTATTACTTACTGCCTCCTCTGGAAATGAATCATGTTCAGATTATGAACATGTCTACAAAAAAAACATGTCGGATTATGAACATGTCTATAAAAAAACCAATGGAGACGGAAAATTCATAGTCCCCTTTCACACGAAGATACTAGTTGCTGGTGATTTTTTGGCGTTTTCTTTAAATCTCCTTAACAATCTCTTGTACCTTTCACACGAAGATACAAAATCGGAGGAGACTTGCTGTATGTTCCTTTTAAATTACCTTGGTTGAACGCACACAAACGTAGTGTGAAGAGAAACGTCAAAAAAGTCTCCTGAATTTGTTGACCGGGGAGATTTCGTTTACCCCTCTTTCTTCCTACCCTTCTCACCAATGAACTAATTGTTGCCGGCAACTCAGTTGCCTTGTGTGAAAGGGGACATATGTGTGAACAGGTAACTTTTCGAAGAAAACTCCTTGTTCAATATGACATGAACGCTGTTCAAAGTTTGGCCATGAGATTTTTTACGTTTCGTTTGTGTGAGTGAGGTAGAAATGACATAATTTGCCCAGCGGAAAAAAGAAGCGAATTTGTGAAATGGGTGCGGTTGAGATGTTGGGTATCTGTTTGCCCTGGGAAGTTTGCGTGTTATACAACACGTTCAGATTTTTACTTCATTACATATCTTGGTTCTATATCAGGTGTAGTTTTATTGTTGTGCTGACTCTTGTTACCTTTTTTTTACGGTAATGTCTTATTATCTGGATATAATAGAGATTAGATTCCACCTTTGCACTTATCAGATTCCGAAAAGAGTCATTAGTTGTCTAAGGCCCATCGAACACTAAGCAACTTTTAGTTGCGCAACTAAAAGTTGCTCGGAGTTGCTTGCCCTCGCTCACTAGGCAATTTACGAGCAACTTTAGGTTTCAGTATTTTCAACTGTAATGTTAAATTGACCTTGTTTTTGGGATCAGCGACAGTTCAAAACTCGTGAAGTGTGAAAATAAAACTTGGTTTTCGGGTTAAAATCTACGAAAATACCAAAAATTTGCTTGGAAATTACCTAGTGGGAGAGAGTAACAAGGTGGCTCCACGAGAAAGATTTCATAGATTACTATTTGTCACTTTTGATAAAAAGAAAGAGCGATAGTATACCATAAAATGTTGGTTGGGCATTTTCATAGCTACTGTTTCATTTGCCTCAAAAATTTCACAGGATAAAGTTATGAAGTTAAAAAAATTAAACAAATTAGTTTATTGTTAATTTTGCTTCAATCCACAAGAAAAAGACCAAAAATTCCTTTAAGCACCTACAAATAATTAATTACATTCGAAAAAACTCAAAACAAAAGAATGAAACAACCCCACAAATGTCAAAGGGAAAATTGCTTTTTCATAGAATATGTACTATTCATAGCTTTCTATGAGCAAAGCAATATAAATATGGCAAGAAATTTGTTTATAGAATACTATTAGTAGCCTCCATTAGCAATTTTCATAGCATGCAATAGGTACAGTATTCTATAAAATATTTCTCGTGGAGCCACCGTGTAAGCAACAAAAAGTTGCCAAAGGTTGCTGGGAAAAAAGTTCCGCGAGCAACAAAAAGTTGCCTAGTGGGTGCTCTCCCATATATAAGCTGATGTAATTAGATCGGAACAACAAAAAGTTGCTTGGGCAAGCAACAAAAAGTTGCCTAGTGGGCGATGGGCCTTACGTTTTTCTTGTGTAGTTGACACATAACCTTAAATATTTTAAAATATCAAACCGATGCCATTGACCACAAACGTTGTCCACTTAACAAAAATATTGGTCATTTCATCACGTTTATTATAAAATGACTATGTTCGTGATCATTTGACAACGTTTATGTTTGACTAACCATAAACATTGTTAAAATAATGCAACTTGAACATTTATGTGGTAGATTAATAATTATTTGCATTGTAGCACGACAATGTTCGTGATCATTTGACAACGTTTATGATTGACTAACCCTAAACGTAGTTAAATTATCGCAACTTCAACATTTTTGTGGTTCATAAATAATTGTTTGCAACCTACAGTTTGCTTACATTGTATACATAGTAAAGAATTGTAGACTCAGAATTTGTACAAAACAAAACGATTCTATTCATGTAGTTGTGACATGACAATTTATGGACAATTCTGGATATGAATCATGTTCGGATTATGAACATGTGTACAAAAAAACCAATGGAGACAGAAAAATCCATGTGTGTGAACAGGCAACTTTTCGAAGAAAACTCCCTTTTCAATTATACATGAGTGCTTGGCCTTGAGATTTTTGACGTTTCGTATGTGTGAGAGAGGTAGTAGTACTGTTATTTTTTTTGCTCTACCTCATAAGTAAAATACCCTTTCCCCTTTCACACGAAGATACTAGTTGCCGGAGATTTTTTTTGACGCTTTCTTTCAATCTCCTCAACAATCTGTTGTACCTTTCACACGCAAGAAACAAAAACCCGGAGTTTTGCTTGTTTTCCTTTGTCCCCTTCCACACGAGGAGACTGAGTGGTCGGCAACAATTAGTTCATGGGCGAGAAGGGCAGGAAGAAAGAGGGGTAAACAAAATCTCCCCGGTCAACAAATTCAAGAGATTTTTTTGACGTTTCTCTTCACACTACGTTTGCGTGCGTTCAACCAAGGTAGTTTAAAAGGAAAATCCCCTAGTCTAATCGTGTAAAAGGGGACAAACTACATTGGTTGAACGCACACAAACGTAGTGTGAAGAGGAACGTCAAAAAAATCTCCTGAATTTGTTGACCGGGGAGATTTGGTTTACTCCCCTTTCTTCCTGACCTTCTCGCCTATGAACTGATTGTTGCCGGCAACTCAGTCTCCTCGTGTGAAAGGGGACTTTAGCAAACGACGTGACATAATTTGCTTAGTGGAATAAAGAAGCGAATTTTGGGATGTTCTGCATCTGCATAAAAATGATTTTTTTGCAAATATCTCAAAGACGGGTTTTGCTATAGAAAAACTTTATTACGCAATCTTGTAGCTGAGGCAATTTTCCACAAAAATGACCTTTTTTGTGTTTTCGTAGCATTAACCGTTAAAAAGTTACAAAAAATTTTCATGACCTTTTGCCCCTTTTAACAGATTTTTGACTATTCGATTTGCTGTAACTTTTTAACGGTTAATACTACGAAAAAAAGGTTCAACCGTTTTTGTGGTTAATTGCCTCAAATACAAGATTGTGGAATAAAATTTTTCTCTAGCATAAACCGTTTTTGAGATATTTGCAAAAAACACATTTGCATGCTAAACAATTTTTGGACTGACGTTAGATGTTTATTAATAATAATTTGTCTATTATTTTAAAAATCAATAATTAATAATTAAAATCAATAAAAATAATAAATTACCACTTTTCAATTATGAATAAGTGGTAATTTTTGTAAGGTTGTCACGCGATTGTCGCAACTGAATTAAAAAATACAAAATTAAATAAAATAATTTTTTCTTTTTCAGATATATTTAAAATGCAAATATCAACAACGTCAGATTTTAAGATTTAAGTTTTAAATACATTCAAAGCGTTTTGTAAAAACTGTACAAAATTAAAAAACTAAAATATGCAGTCAAAGTGTCAAAGGTTGATATGTCATTTCAGATTGATTTCACAGGCCAAACACTCAATTCTAGGCATATTTTTTTCATTTTTTACAATACTTTTTTTTTTACATTTTGCTAAATATTTTGAATGCAGTTTAGCCTTTAAGCATGAAAACCATATAGTTGTTTCATCACAAACGTGTTCAATTTCATAATTTTCCCTGCAAAAAAAATTTAAAATGAACTACGAACGTGATTGAATAACTATGTTTTGCATACTCCACTAACAACGTCTGATTTGTTGATTTAAACATGAAAACCTTGGTTGTTTGATCACAAACGTTTTCAATTTTATAATTTTCCCGGCAAAAAAAAATTTAAAATGAACTACGAACGTGATTGAATAACAATGTTTTAAATGCTCAACCAACAACGTATGAATTGTTGATTTAAGCATGAGAACCATGGTTGTTCCATCACAAACGTGTTCAATTTCATAATTTTCCCCGAAACAAAAAAATTTAAAATGAACTACGAACGTGATTGAATAACTATGTTTTGCATACTCCACTAACAACGTCTGATTTGTTGATTTAAACATGAAAACCTTGGTTGTTTGATCACAAACGTGTTCAATTTTATAATTTTCCCGGCAAAAAAAAATTTAAAATGAACTACGAACGTGATTAAATAACAATGTTTTAAATGCTCAACCAACAACGTATGAATTGTTGATTTAAGCATGAAAACCATGGTTGTTCCATCACAAACGTGTTCAATTTCATAATTTTCCCCGAAACAAAAAAATTTAAAATGAACTACGAACGTGATTGAATAACTATGTTTTGCATACTCCACTAACAACGTCTGATTTGTTGATTTAAACATGAAAACCTTGGTTGTTTGATCACAAACGTGTTCAATTTCATAATTTTCCCTGCAAAAAAAAATTTAAAATGAACTACAAACGTGATTGAATAACAATGTTTTAAATACTCAACCAACAACGTCTGATTTGTTGATTTAAACATGAAAACCTTGATTGATTCATCACAAACGTGTTCAATTTCACAATTTTCGCTGCAAAAAAAAATATTTAAAATGAACTACGAACGTGATTGAATAACCATGTTTTAAATGCTCAACCAACAACGTCTGATTTGTTGATTTAAACAAGAAAACCTTGGTTGTTTCATCATAAACGTATTCAATTTCACAATTTTTTAGGAATTTTTTGTTGATCACGTTCATGATTAAGTAACAATGAAATCAACAATGTCATTATCGTTTTACAATGAAAACATGTTTGAAATCACTACGAACGTGATTGATATCACTATTTTTGTGATCATTAAAAAATAAAAATATCAACAATGCTACCTTGGTTGATTTGATCACGCCGCCTTGGTTGATTTCACTACGAATGTTGTAAAAATCACAATTTTTTTCGCATTGTCAGTCAACAACGAAACATTGTTGAATCAACCAAGGTTTTTTTTTTCGGTGTAAGATCCAAAGCAGTAGCTAAATGTCGTGACTTACTGAACAATATTTGTAACACTAACCAAGTCAAACTCTGCTGGGTTCCTGGACATAGCAATATAGAAGGGAATGACATAGCAGATGCACTGGCAAGAAAAAGGGTCAATGACAAATAGAGACAGTAGAAGCCAATTAGATACGGGACCAGACGTCCCGATCGGCGTAATCAAAAAGAAATTAGACCTAATAATGAAAGAGCAAATCAATAGCTCCTGGATATCCAGGAACGATTGTGCCATCTCTAGAAGTTTATTGCCTAGAATTAATGAAAAGGAAGCTCAGTATATTTTATCGCTGAGTAAAAAGACCATTAGAACCCTGATAGGTGTACTGATGAGACATTGTGCCATTGGCATAATGGCCCCTAGATTGGGTGTTTACGCACCCGATTTCTGTAGGAGCTGCCAGGATGTTGAAGAAATAGAAACCATTAAACACCTGCCCTGCGACTGCCCAAACCGCCTCCGTTACTTTGGAAATAGGTTTGTTGGAGAACTGGACGATCTAGCGCAGGTCTCAATGGCAAACATGAGAAAATACATAGAAAGCACAGGCTGGTTCGTAAATGAGGGATTGACAAAGCCTCCAAGGGTACATCTTGTCATGAAAAAGTGCCTCCCATCTAGTCGTACGTATTCGGATGAAAATAGTAGGTCCTGCTGATTACACTTTCACAGGAAGGGCTGAATTGTCACGCCACAAAATGTAATTATTTTCTTTTAATGTACGGTATTGAAGGAAACTTGACAGGTTATTTTAGATGAGAGACCTATTCTCATATTAAAAACCAACAGTTTATATTTTTTGGCGGTAGTTTTCCCCATGCATCGGGATAAATTCCATTTTAACTTAAAAAATATTACCCCAATTACAGGGTAATGTCTGATATTCCTGTTCATCATTTTTTCAAAATTTCTTTCAGATAAATTTTCTGCATTTTTCCAGTACATTTTATTGGTTCCTATGTACATTTACTAGGCGGTGATCTCGAGACTACATCGCACGAAATGGTTCCTAGGACTGAGACTTAAGGCCTTGTCACACAGAACGCGGTCCGGCGGTATTTGTAAAAAATTACAAACAAAATTTGCCCATCGCGTTCTTTCCTTCCATGGTGAAGTATTGACCAGCCCGTCGGCCCGCGTTCTGTGTGACATGGCCTTTAGTTATAGAAAAATAATAAAAACAAAATTCCGACATTTTTTTTCAGCGCGAAACCTAAAATACAGTTTTTATTCAAACTGTTTTTAAATTAAATAAAATCACAATTGTTTTATGGGAGCTCACGGCTCGAGATGAGCTTCAAGAGAATCACATAAAATGGTTTAAACATAATTTGACACAAATTGGTGTACCCACGTAAATGAATAGACTCACAGACCAACGAACAATCAGTCCAAAATCTGTTTTTGGAATTTTTGTTCACACCGCTTCCCTCGTGGGTTTATTTGCTGACACACGCAATATTTTGACAAAGACTTCTAACACAGATGTTCGTACCTAAAAAATTTTAGCCTAAGAGCTGGTTTTTCAAAGCTGGAGTTAACCCTCAGTTAAACCAGAGTTAGTAAAAGCTCCTGTGTATCTATTGTTCAGCAGTTTTAACTCACCGATTTCAGCGTTTTAACTGAGTTTCAACGATGATTTAAGCATGTAATCAAAGGATTAGTTAACTCAGAGTAAAACAAGGGTTAGTTAATCCTGCAAATAAATTAAAAACTTTTCAGTGTGAGGCTGACATTAGTTTCGGTTATAACAGAAATCTATCAAATTCGGTCGAACAAGTAATTACCCACAGCATTGTTATACTAAAAAAAAAAATCTTTTCCATGAAAGCCACCCTTTACATAGTTTTGTTGCAAAATATGCCACGAAGAGAGATCAGAATGTTAACGAAAGTATGATGCAATGCAATGTAATTAGGCTTTTACACACAAAAAGAAAGAAAGAGATAGAGAGAAAGAGAGAGTTTAAAGTTCAACTCAACACGTGTAGGATGAGGATGAGCAAGGACGAACAAAATGTGAGCTTCTTTTGAACCCTACCCTTCCGCCCCTAACTCACATCTTCATCACCTTTTTCCGTTTCTATAGTTTTCTTTGGTTTTGGTTCCGATTTTGTTCCTTTTTATTTAATGCAGCTGGATTTGGCTTCCTTTTTGTTTGAATGAGATCTGCCGCATGCCCTTTATAATATTCTGTCGGTCACATGTACCTTTATACCGACTTTTCCATAGGTATCCACAATACTACTATACTGGGTCTGCAGTTGGGTTTATATATAGGTTTTCAGCTGCTGTTACTGCTACTGCTAACTGCTGCTGGCGGTTTTGACATAGAAGAAAACAAACCCAACACCGCACAAGGACAACGTGGTGAGGTAATAGATATTCACTATCCCATTTGACTTCTGGTTCTCTGCCCGTTACAAGAATTTTTTTTTTGTAATTCCTCTCACAAACATACACGTTTGGGAATATCCTATTATATCATACTCTCGTACAACTATGTCTGCGATGAGCACAGGTGTCGGAAACATTCTACCAGCTGTTTCCCCCATTTATTTTCAAGGAAATGTATTGAAATTATCCCTTTATATCCTTTCGAGTTTTTCAGCTGGTACCTAGGTATAGCTATCTACTCACCTATAGGAAATGTATGGTTGTATGTGTAGAAGAGGGTATAAGCGTTTAAAAGCATTCACATTTTCAGAATTCCATGTGCTGCTAATAGTTTAGGAAAACATCAGATGCAACAGAAGTGTTCTACTACATATTTTTTTTTTTTTTTGTAAGAGAACCTAGGAGAAGGGGAGCGGAGGTAGGTAGGTGCTAGGTTTCTTCTGTACCTTGTACCTTCTGCCAATTAAACCATGTCTTGAAAATGTATCATGAGAGTTGTTATGATATCTTTTGTGATAAAATGGGATCAAGACCGCTTTGTGTTAAATATAACAGATTTAATTAAAAACAAGGAACTTGGTTTTTTTGATCGACTCAGCTGAATTTTCTTATATTGGATTTTAGCGTGAGTATACGACTTAAAATTAAAATTAAATACAAATTAAAATAAAAATAAAAGTAAAAATAAAAATAAAAATAAAAATAAAAATAAAAATAAAAATTAAAATTAAAATTAAAATTAAAATTAAAATTAAAATTAAAATTAAAATTAAAATTAAAATTAAAATTAAAATTAAAATTAAAATTAAAATTAAAATTAAAATTAAAATTAAAATTAAAGTTAAAATTAAAATTAAAGTTAAAATTAAAATTAAAATTAAAATTAAAATTAAAATTAAAATTAAAATTAAAATTAAAATTAAAATTAAAATTAAAATTAAAATTAAAATTAAAATTAAAATTAAAATTAAAATTAAAATTAAAATTAAAATTAAAATTAAAATTAAAATTAAAATTAAAATTAAAATTAAAATTAAAATTAAAATTAAAATTAAAATTAAAATTAAAATTAAAATTAAAATTAAAATTAAAATTAAAATTAAAATTAAAATTAAAATTAAAATTAAAATTAAAATTAAAATTAAAATTAAAATTAAAATTAAAATTAAAATTAAAATTAAAATTAAAATTAAAATTAAAATTAAAATTAAAATTAAAATTAAAATTAAAATTAAAATTAAAATTAAAATTAAAATTAAAATTAAAATTAAAATTAAAATTAAAATTAAAATTAAAATTAAAATTAAAATTAAAATTAAAATTAAAATTAAAATTAAAATTAAAATTAAAATTAAAATTAAAATTAAAATTAAAATTAAAATTAAAATTAAAATTAAAATTAAAATTAAAATTAAAATTAAAATTAAAATTAAAATTAATTACTTTATTTCTTAATTAAATAAATTTTTTAAGGTGCATATGCATATTTACATAAGACTTTCCTCTCTATTTGAGTCGTAAAAATGCTATGCTTTATCTATATATTCATCAATTTTGAAACTCTTCTGATGAAGCTCCTACATACAATTCAGCAAATAGACACATCAGCTCGTATCCATATTTCTTAGAAAAAGTAATAATTAAGCATCATAAACTATAAATAAATATCGGATAGTAAAGACTAAGCTACCGAAAATCAGCCTTTTTGGTTCATGCTCTTAATCGAATGAGTTGTGTGTTCTTCGTTCTTGCGAAAACCATCACCTTTAATTGACAGGCCAACGCACACGAAATACCACATGACCAGATGCCTCAAACTCACGAGACGCAAAAACATTAATAATACTTGAGTGCCACCGACAAAAATCTCACTCCACCACCCACCATCAGCATACATCGAACAGCAAGTAATTAGGGTTGCCATATATGCAGGGTGATTCGCATGCGGGGTGACAAAAAGCTAGAGCGTGTAAATTGAGCCGAGACAAGAAAAAATCGTAGGGGAGGGAGATCTATTTCCCCCCGTTTAGGTGGGAAGGGCAATTTTCTTAAAAAAAAATCGAATTTAAATATAAAAAATAATTAAAAAACAATGGCAACACTTACAATGTTATGCTATACTTTTTTTTGGAAGCCAGAAGTCCGTTATTTTATTTGTTTTTAATTAAAATTATTTGAGAAAATAGTTTATGAAAAATTAATTTGAAAATTTTGAAAAAAAAAATTGTGTTCAAACTATTTTTTACTCCAATCAATTTCTAGTCAAATACTTACGGTCATATTATTCACTCAATACATCCAGATTAAAATTTAAATCTGGATGTAAATCACACAAATTCAATGTAAATTCATCTGGATTTAAGTTTAAATCTGGATGTATCGAGTGAATAATATGGCGCTTAAAATGATGAAAAATTCTTTGAAATGGTTGAATATAATTTCTTGCCAGAGAACAGCTATTTTCTGTAACGTTTATTTTTTTTTTTATACCGCTCTCATGGCAAAATTAAGCTAGAGTCTTAGTAATAGAGAAAAGTGGATGCTAAAATTTAGTAAGTTCTAGGCTTGAACTAGAGTTTAAACCTTATTTCGCACTGAACTGAACCTTAGAAACTGCCGATAAACGTTCTAAGCATAAACTAGCAATTAGCTTTTATCATATAATCCAAGTTCGCAAATTAAAGTGTGTCAACCTATAACAGGTACGTCTAAAAGCATGGTGCCAACATCAGCACCAGGTATAAAATAAAAACAATAAATTACATAACTAATTAACGGCATGTTATATTTTAGGGGTGGCAACCCTGGCACATATAAATCTTATAACGCAACGATATGACGAGTGATGATGATGAGTTGTGCGTTTGATTTCTAAGTCCCTTTTGGTTTATGTTCAACAAGTTGAAGGTGCCTGTCAGTGACAGAGGATTGCTTTTTGTGCTAATGCATCAACCCCTCTAAAAAAAACCGCCCTGGCCATGCCTACAGCATTTATTTTTTTTTCCTTTGATAAAATTATGTGTAGGTATGTTATGTATGTGTGTATAAGTTTTTTTTTTTTTTTTTTTTTTTTGCGATTTCGGCAAATGACGAATGGAGAGCGTGTCAACAATACCATGTGATGCTTCTCTTCTCAACTCAAGCATCGTGAGATGCTTTTGCCTTTGCCAAACACTTTGTGAATTTTCCTCTTCTTGCATTTCACTCTTAATGGAATGTCTAATTTTTGCTTTTGTATCATCATCAGATTTGGTGTGAAAACGTGAAGAGTTCCATACTGGGTATTTTGTTTGTGTCGAGGATTTTAGTAAAAGGATTTTTTTTCTGTAATTATTTAAATATATTTAAATTTGTACATTAAAAGCGAAATGTGTTTTGCTTCAAATTTTTTTTTTAATTCTCAGTTGAACACCTATATGAACATATTTTTTTAAAAAGCTTTTGACAAGGTTTTTCAAATGGAAGAGTGTATTTGTCTGATGTGTGATTGAAGTTGAAATTTTGAGGTGAAATTATAATATTGATTTTCTGTCAAATGAAACTGGATACCTATGTAATGTACATATCCAAAATTGACGATTGACGAATCGCCATAGGTACCCATTTTCTTCTATTTTGTACAAAAAATAATAATGGCAATTTTTCAGTTCTGCAAAACGAGTCAGAGATGGACTTGCAAGTATTTTTGGTAATATAACCACAGACTAGGCTAATTAACCCTAAACCTAATCCATAAGAAAAATTTTCGGAATTCAATTTTTTAAAGATTAAATCAAAAATATATTAATATCTAAATCAATATCAAAAGCACTTACATTTTCAAGTAAAATAATTCAGCCTTAGAAAATAAAATATAAGGAAATGCCTTTGTTAAAATAAGCGGAATTTTTTATAAAATAAAAACAATGTAACTTTCCACAAAAATAAATACTATTGGTACAGTTAAAAATAAATTACTCACTGTTTTGAAAAGTTGAAAATAAAACAGCATCCAATAACTGTTACCTGAAAATTAAAATAAAAGATTAGAAATAAGGATTTCATCTTTGATTTTCATAACACAATTTATCATGTTTTAATTTATTTTGTTCTCATTATGTTAAAAAATATTAGGACATTACATTAAGAAAAATATTAACAGCTTGACAGATTGACTTTAAAGAGTGTTCCGTATAAGGTGCACCAAAGAGCTAGGGCGAGTAGGTTGTGTTAAGACAAGAAAAAAAATCGTATGGGAGGGAGGAGCAATTTTCTAAAAGATTGACTAAAAACAGAAAATTATTTAAAACCAACGGTTAAACTTACAATGCCATGATATACCTTTTTGGAAAGCCAGAAATCTTTTCTTTAATTTTATTTTCAAATTAAGTTGTGTTAGTAAATAGTTTTTGAAAAATTAATTTTTAAACTCGAAAATTTAAAGAAAAAAAAATTAAAAATTAACTTCAAAATTATTTTTTTTTCAAAATTGTACGTAATTAAATACTAATTTTGTTTCTAAAACTCTATGCTTTTGTTAGTTTTTAGTCAAAAACAGAAAACCGGATACTTAAATGTCTTTTAGGCCAGGCGCGCACATGCAACTAAACAGTTTGGTTGCATGTGCGCGCCTGGCCTTAGTTTTTGAGAAAATTAAAAATAGCATGGCATTGTACGTTTAACCGTTGTTTTTAAATATTTTTTTTTTTTTGTATTTTAGAAAAAAACTTTTAAAATATATTTCTCATGAATTGATAAGTTCATAATTCATATTACTTAAAAGTTTTAATTATTATGATAGATGATACTTAATGTATCTAATTCTTAAAAATACAATTATCTGATTAAAATGAAACTTAAACCACGTTTCCACCGACCACTAAACCGAGATTCAACCGAAATCTTCAAATTTCAAAGATTTTCCATACAAATTTATTTCTTAAATCTCGAAGATTTGAAATAAATCTTGTTTAATATTCATAGGTCAAATAGTTTTACAACTCGAACTGACCTATATATTTTCTCGCACTGAATGAATTCATTGGAAAGTCGATTTTTTTTTGCATTTTTTTGGATATACAGGAAACTTTCTGTCCCACTTCAACTTCATAAAGAAAAAATGAAACAACATCTGCATTATGGTAGATACTGCTAAAATACATCAATTTTTTTTAAACTTTTTGTACGGTGGAAACACCAAGTAGATTTATAAAGTGAGATAAATTTTCGGTGGAAACATAGTATTAGATAATTTTTTTTTTATGACGCAACGACAAGTAAAATGTAAAATAAAACTGACTGTGGTTAAAAGAAAATCATTTATTCATATTTTCACACAATTTAATACTGCACTCATCGTTTAACTTCACTTTTTTTTCTAAATAACTAAACAGAATAACTCTTTTTAATTTTTTTTTTAGAATGAGGTTTTTTTTTGTATTTTTAGCATTAGCGTTCTATGTATTAAAAAAAATCAACAATTAATTAAATCCATAGGTAAATATTTAAATATTTAATAAGATAGTTAAATTTAAATTAACATAACCGAAAGACAATGCTGATCTTTTAATTCATAACAATACTGCTCATAATGTAATAACATCACTGCTTATCATTTATTTGAGAGCGTCATTCTTTTAGCGTATAACAACACTGCTTATCATTAACGTGTTAATTATCTCTAACCCTTAGAATTAAAGGCTGAGCAGGTACCTGAAAACTTTAATTACTTTGTTGAGTTTTTTTTTTTTTTTCATTTAGTTTAGTGGTGGATTACAAAAAGTGAAGAGCGAGTTAGAAGTTTTAAGAAATTGTGATTTTTTTCTATTTTTCATATCCGAGTGATTCCTACAAAATTTGAAAAAGATTTTCTTGCAATGTTTTTCGATTTTTCTTACGAGGATGTACAATACGTAAGTTTCTTTAAAAATATTTTAAAATACTAATTTAAGAATTTTCTAATGTTTTGTCAAAGCGTTCTTCAAAATATAAGTCACTCAAAAATCAGATAGTATGTCAAAAAAGTGGGAAGTAAATCATGTAGTGTGGAGACAAAATATGAAATTTCATCCCACATGACTTGACAGCCCATCTCACACAATTTGACATGTATTAATACTCGATGGGATAGTGTGGAATGGCTATAAGATTGAAAAATTAGCTCTAAGACCACATCACGAAACCACAATATGTTGGCGCTAAAGTTTGGTGTGGACTCAGCAAAACAAGCAACTTCGGCCAAGTCGGTTCCTAAATAGCTTTCTCAAGTCTTTTTTTTTTTTTTAAGCGGAGTTGTTTGGAGTTCTGTTCCACTTTCGTGTACCTTATGAGTCAAGATGTAGCCATATTTGTTTGGCAGCATTGTCCATATTTAGTTTTCATTAGAGCCGAAATAATGAAATTTGGCGCAAATTACATACAAAATTTCAAATTCATAATTTTATTTAAGAGTACAGACTGTCAATTGCTTGTTTTTGTTGTTTCAGACATTGAATTTTGTCATTTAATATGGGTTCTACATTGAATGGATTCAATTTGGGTGTGTTCGTAAGGTTTTTACGTAATTTCCTACCGAATTTCGTATAAATTTGATTGAGTTACCTCATTTGGAAATGTAAATTTGTATGATAATTGATATTATTTCGGAACAAATTTGTAAATTTTTAACAAAATTATCAGATTTGCAGACTCATAGTACCCAATTGTTTTCTTAGCCAAAAGAAGCAGCGATCTTGCACTTGCTATTTTAAAACGTTGCTCTAAAAATAGAATTTAATTCGTTTTTTTAAGCGCTGCGATTTTTTAAAACCTTGTGTCTCATTTCTTGCGACTCAAAAGTCACGCGACTGACAATCGCAAGTGCGTCCATGTTTACTTCTTTCCGCGACTACGATTTTTAAAGCGAACGAATTTAAATCGCAAGTGCGGTCACAAACATGTAATTGCGTTTGTTTCATTTTAATTTGCGACAAATCGCGTTGCTCGAAAAATGGAACAAAATTTCAGTCTTTTAAGCGTCGCGATTTCTCGGTCGGAAGTGCGGTCATTCACATTGAAACTCACGATCGAAATTACATTTTCTGCGTTTTCTTTTATAGTGTTGTTATGTCGTTGTCTGAGTTTAAAGTTAAGACTATGTATGCCACAACTATATCAAATGAAATCTAGAAAACAACAATTTATTTCGGAAGATTTTTGTCATTTAATTCCAACTGAAAAAGATGAGAGTTAATTCCACTTTTTTCTTTAATTTGTGAAAAACGGCGTTAATTTCCTTTTCGAACTGATATTCATACAGTAAGTATTTCCTTACGAATTACACATCTATTTCCGTATGCGTCTGTTTACCACCTGAATAAACATACGAACACAAGATGCCCATTTATTTAAGCAAAAGAATCCATCCATTTTTTCGTTGAAGAGTGATGGGATATAAATTTACATTGAATATTGTTCCCAGTTCTCTTCTTTAGCACAAGTGCAATGCTAATGAAATGATAATGACTATCGAGTAAATAAAATTCCTCTCACCGTCAGCGTTGGGTGCATGGTTTTAACATTGCACAGGTGTTTCTTCGGAATTATCTTGTCAATAAAATTCCGGATTGTGAAAACTTCTGCAAGTGATGTTGATTGCTTCGTAGTTTGTATATGTATGTAGGTAGGTAGGATTATAAAAATAATTTTTTAGAAGTCTTAACAAATTAAACAAGAGCTTAAGCCTGGGAACGTTGATTGAAAAGAATAAACTTAAAACTAATATTTTCATTAGTATTTAATATCGAATTTTATCGAATTTACTATCGCTCCGATATTCCGAACGCAATGTATTTTCAGCTGTTTCTGGAAAAAATGTTAAACTTGTGGATTCTTAAAACTGCAGATACCTACCTATGTCGTTTGGTTTTAAAAAAAAAGTTCGAATGGTGCAGTTTTTATATCAGAAACATTTACTAATGATTTTTCGTTATTATTGATGGGCCGTAAGAATTCAGCCATTACTCGACAAAAGCGTATTGTGAGTCCAAAACGAAATTTTGTGCAGACAAAATTCAATCTTATGGCCCTTTGGCAATAACTACAGGCTTATTTTTCTGGGGTAGGGACATAAGGCCCATGGACATAAAGCCCAAATTTTATTTTCGGGGCTTATGTCTCATTTGAGTGGGACATATAGCCGAAATTTAATTTGGGCGTTAAGTCCCACCCAAATGAGACATAAGCCCCCAAAATAAAATTTGGGCTTTATGTCCCACTAAATAATAATTTCCAAATGATAACAAATTTTTTTTTATTATTTAAATATAATTATAATTTTAGTTTTAAAGAATTTGATAAAATCAAAACCCACAATTTTGATGAATTCAAAGTTTCTTTAAATCCAGATGCTTTAAATGCAAAAGAAACTTTGCATGCACCCTACCTCGCACCTACCCCAAATCCTATAGTGGGCCAAATAGGGGGGTTGCAGGGGGGCAGCATGCCCCCCTTACATACGACACTGTTAATACGCGGTGTAAAAAATGATTGTATTACAAAAATCGTTATTATTTTGCGGCACCTGAGTTTTCGTAATCGTGCCTGTTTTTCCTAATTTTCGTTCAAATAAAACACCAAAAAGTTTTTGTTTATTATATTGAAATAAGCGAAATGTTTTTACTCTTCTATGATTTTTAAAAATTTGGGATTTATGTCCCATTTTTAACAAAAAATATTTGGGGGTTAGGTCTCACTTGGGTGGGACTTAACGTCCAAATTAAATTTCGGCTTCAAGTGAGACATAAGCCCTAAAAATAAAATTTGGGCTCTATGTCTCTGGGCCTTGTCCCTGCACCTCTTTTTCCATCCATTTTTTTGGGTGCTAAAACGTTTTCTAAAAAAAATGTCCTTTGGCGAAATATATTTTGCTTTTAAACCCCATCTATCAGACACATTTAAAACTTATTCTTCTCCACTTCACTAGAAATCTATTGTGCCGGTTTCAAGTCAATCGGATGGTTATAGTTTTTGAGATTTTAGAGCATAAAGGAAAATTCTTTCTATACATATGTATAATATTGTTTGGCTAAAAGAAAACACGTCTTACTTGTTTGACTGTATTTCACATAGGATTGGTTAAAAATTAGATCATAAGAAACTGTAATGATAGGATTGCAATGATGTTAAAAGTAAGTGTAACAGATTAGTGGAATGAGAAAATAGCAAATATTCAAGTAAGGTGACTCAAAATCATTTTAAAACAAAATAAACAATTTATTTTAACAAATATTTATATATTAATTTGCGTGCTTACACGCAAAAATATCAAATTAAGATATAATTCAAAACAATCCGATAAATAAATACACATCAACGAATACGATAAAAAAAAATTGGTATAAACCTACTCATTCCCAATTAACTCTTTTACTTTAATGTGTTTTTGGTTTAACATATTTGGTATCTTTCTTCTTTTTCAGATGGCACTTGACGGCAAGGCAATAATAAAAGAAGAAATAACTGACAAGGACGCATTCGAAGCCACAGCAACCACAAATAATCGACGAAGCAAAGGTAAGCTTATATATGTATGTAAGTACAAAACGAAATGACATGAAATACAACAGAATCCACAAAACCAAAGAAATAATATTGTTAAAAAGAGAAAAAAAAAACCCGCAGTTTTTTTTTCGACAAACAACTACTGAAAAAGCAACCCCTTATTCGTACATAACAACCCTTGTTAAAATTCACTGATGGTTCGTTCCCATCGACATGATTAATTACCACAGACACAAAACCACCCACAACAACAACGCCCACCCTCTTTAAAGATGAGAAAACAGACAACTGCACGGCAGAATGAGGGACAGAGGAAAGAACGACGACGACGTTTAAATCAATCTTTTGTGCTGTACTCAGTCCTTCGAATTGACAGGTGTCCAGCATGCAAAATTCCCACTATTCCATCTTACTTCGTTCATGTTCATCCTGTCTGCATGCTGGCTTCTTCGTTCTCTCCTTCGTATTCCTTATCGGTTTTAAATAAAAGCAACCTCATCATTCACTTATCATTTCCACACCCCCCCTCCTCATCAGAACACAAGAAATGTGCCGTGGGAGCTGCTAAAATATTTTGATATGTTCTAAGCATGTTACATCACAATATTCACCATTCAACAAACCACCATCACCAGGCACGACAAGGACTTTTCCATGTACCCCCCCCCCCCCCGCCAACCCCCACCCATCACACGCCCGACTTCTGGCCCATTAGGACTCGCTTTGTTGATGGCCAACCATCCTTGAAGAGAGTGTGCTTGTTGTCTCACGATGAGATGGACCTCTACTCCATCTTCCTATGCTGCTACCGAATAATGTGCAACAAGGAAGGGAACCCTTTTTGTATATTATATTTTTCTTTCATTCAAGAACGGGCGGAGGCGGTTGGTGAATGGTGAATGGTGATGCTGAAGCTGGAGAAGAGAAAAAAAAAAAAAAAAAAACATTGAAGCCCTTGTCATAAATTTACAAAGGATTGTCTGTGGAAATTCCCATGCTCGTCGAATAAGGGCAGAAAAGAATGATATAACTGCGTATATATGGTATGATGGAATGGAACATTATTGTAAAGATAAAAAATGCTGTGTTAACTCTCAAGCATTAGAAGTTTAGAAGCCTCGAGATGTTTTTTAGGATTTGTATCTCTTTCTGCATACCTACTGCATAGCACAGTTTATAGAGTGGTACAATACCTCTGAGAAGTATATCATCTCTTATCTCACGAGATGACAAATGCAACAGCTTTTTTTAAACAATTTTGAATTGCGATTTTATTTGTTGTTTATGCATAGATGTTATATGGTGTAAGGAAGGATTCGCATAAAAATCGAACTCGAGACTTTGATCAAACTTGAAATAACGACGAAAGAGAAACAATGTGGGTGTAGCAATTCTGTCTGTCAGTCTGCCTGTTTGGGTGTCTGTTACAGAACAATTGATTTTTTTAGACTTAGATGAAGGTACATATCTACTTAGTATATTTTTGA
This sequence comes from Epistrophella euchroma, assembly GCA_947049315.1. Classification (NCBI taxonomy): domain Eukaryota; kingdom Metazoa; phylum Arthropoda; class Insecta; order Diptera; family Syrphidae; genus Epistrophella; species Epistrophella euchroma. The sequence goes on from OX346248.1 coordinate 44,133,926, forward strand.
CATTTCCCCAACACTTTTTTTTATTTTTCTATATTTTTTTATAGAACCAAAAATTGTTTGTAACCAAAAAACACGGTATGTACCTGTCATATAGGGTTCCCAATTGTCATCCATTTGGGAGGACAGTCCTTCTTTTCAGCTCTTTGTCCTCCTGTCCTTCCTCAATTAAAAATGTCCTCCTTTTCAATATAAGCAATGATTTTGTAGTGTTTTGTGTTAAAACGTCATTGCTTGTGTCATAAAATTGCAGAAATAATGAAGTTCTGTCACTCATGTAAATGATAAGCATTATATAGTATTAAAGAATGCTTTTGCTCAATGGTATAACTGTTATTCTGATACTTTTACTACTTCAGAAGATCCATTGGTAAAAATTTGTTGCTGTAGGCATTTGCTTTCAATCTGAATTCGGTTATGTCTCATATGTATCTACATTTGAACGACTGAAAATATCATTATTCCTGTAATATTCATAATTTTGAAATGTAATTAAAATGAATCAGTAGAGTTGAACCAAAATATTTGCATCTTTTCCAAAAAACTTTTGAATATTGTTTGTTAAAAATGACAAGTTTTGTAACGTTTAAAAAAAGGCCCCGGAAAATTATTAGTAGGAAAAATTGAGCCGAGGAAAATTTAGCAAATACTCGGAGGGCCCTTGGTAGTAAAAACTTGTTGGGCAAATTTTGTTATCTCATCAGAAATACCCCGTTAAAGCTTAAAATTATTCGGTCTACATTGTACTTCTGTAATGCGAATTAGCCCAGTGCAGTTGTTAGCGTACCGGAATAGTAACCGCAAAGTCCCAGTATCGAATCTCATCAGAACCAATTTTGTCCCTCTTTTTTCTACCCGGGGTAAAATGGTAAATAATTGGAGATCGCTGATTTTGGGTCCTTTGTAAGATTCTGTGTAAAACAGGACCTCATCAAAACTAAATTTTTTCTCCAGATGGGAGGATTATATTTTTACTAAGTTTTCGGATAAAAAAAAACCTTATCAATCCGTACTCAATTTCTGTTTTTATGTACTTTGAAAAATTGTTTCCTACTTTCGTTTTGAAAAAAGTTGGGAACCCTACTGTCATATATTTTTTTAGCATTTTAAGAAAATCGTATTTTGTATAAAAAATGGCCTCTTAAGAAAATTCTATAGTAATTTTAAGGTGCCTTGCGCAAGAACTGGCAACTTGCGAATGCGAATAATTCCTACAGCTAATATCAATTTTTCGACTAATCACTTATTGAAAGTGAAGGAATATATTTTCTACGCGACCAACACCTTATCTTCCACAAAAGGTTAATTCGCAATCAAAAACAGAAGGATGTATTTAAACAAAAACACTCTTTTTTAGTTTTTCATGTTTTATGACAATTTGCTGTTTTCAGAAACCACTCATATGAATGAAATTTCAGAATTCGCGAACATTCCCAATTCGCTGGTTGGGTCTCATGTGTATAGCACTAAATAGACACAAAAATTCCATTTTCTTAGTTCAATGTATTTTGATCAATTTTTTAATAAAGAATGCTTCGAAAAGATTAAATATTAGATATAGTATAACAACATTTTCAAATAAACGTTATTTTTTATTTTTACAAAGAGTTGAAGGGCCGTTTTGTTCACTATTGCTAAACTTGAGGAAACGCAAGTTTTAATTTTTTTTGTATTCACAAATTTTTTCTCAACTCCCCAGTTGAATAATATCCCTGGGATATTTGTGAAAAATATAACAAAACCTGTCATTAGCTGTGGGATCTTAGCACCGCATATATGGGGTCAGCTAATTTCAGAAGTAGCCGTGGCGTGATGGTTAGTGCGATGGACTGTCATGCCGGAGGTCTAAGGTTCGATCCCCAGCCTCGCCACCTATTTATTTAAAAGAAAAAACGGCTACTGCCTCTTTCGAGGAGTTGACAAATCCTCCAAGAGTATCTCCTGTCACAGAAAAGTGCCGCTCGTTAGCCGTTAGGATTCGGCAATAAACTGTAGGTCCCCTCCATTCCTGCAGACACGCACACAGGAATGGTTGAGAGTTGTAAGTCACTAGGCCCTAGTTCTTCATGAGCTGTTGTGCCATCAAATTTTATTTTTTAATTTTAGAAATTGGCCAGCCTTAAATTTTTTTTTAATGAATTTTAAAATTTGTGTTCAAGGTTATTACAAGGTCATATGAACTTTTAGCACCTCATTTATGGGATATTCGAAAAAAAATATATACCATCTGAAAGGTTACTTAATCCCCATAAAAAAGTCAGAAGCTTTCAGAAATTCGTTAAAAATTTTTTTTTGATTTCAAGGTCGTAGGGATTTTTAGCACCTAATTTGTGGAATTAAAACAAAATAATTATGTCATCTGAAAGTTTACTAAATCCTCATAAAATGTCAGCTAGTTTCAGAAATTGGCCAGGTATAGATTGTTTTTTTTATAATTTTTTTTTTTTAAATTCAAGGTAAAGGGCAATGACCTATCTTTTTTTTTTGTTAAACTCATAACTAAAAATATACAACTGACCAATTTCTGAAACTACCTGACCTTTTATAAGGGTTAGGGAACGTATCGAGTATCCCATTAATAAGGTGCTAAAAATTCATGAGACTTTGTGATGACCTTGAAAAAACTTTTAAAAAAAATATGAAACTACCTGACCTTTTATGACATTTGACTGACATTTTAAGTTGCATACCTGTTCTTATTAAATTCCACTGAAGAGATGCTAAAATTCTTGTACCTACTAAGGACCTTGAAAAAAACTTTAAAAATTAATTAAAAAAAACCTATGCCTATCCAGAGGTCCTTTGAATGGTATACTTTTTTTTGCGAATATTCCATACATGAGGTGCCGAAAACCGCGGGTGATCTTGAAAAAGTTTAACCCTGGATTAAAAATTCTCTAAGCCTGACCAATTTCTGAAACAACCTGACCTTTTATGACCAATTACTGACGTTTTAGATTGCATACTTTTTTGCGAATATCCCATATATAGGGTGCTAGGATCCCACAGACGCTGTCATTTTCAATTTTCAGTTTGACAGGTTATTTAATTTGTAGTTTTTCAATATTTGTGTTAAATTGTGAATTGCGACATCATTTATGATTAAAAAAAAAAGAAGATAACACCACGAAACGCAATGAGGATAAAGCGTACCCAAAGAAATTGATGGCCAATTTATCAAAAAGAATTGCTTTAAAATATTACCTGTATTTTTCAGCTTTTTGTCCGGAACCTGAAGTGAATAAGCTTATGTAACAAAAATTAGGTAACACAACAACATTTTTATGTAAACTCTCACATTTGCTCGATCAACAAATGCATATCTTTTTTGGTCACAAAACATTTCCTTTCGATAACTTAAATATTCATATGCGAATCGGTTAATCCGTTAAAGATGTAGTTACGGCTGAAAATTAATATTTCAAAAACTATTCCTTGAAACAGATTTTATTTAAAAATAAAATAGAAGACATGTCTGGCTTTACAAAAAAGTATATCATGACATTGTAAGTGTAAACGTTTCTTTTTTATTTGTTTTTCTGTTTTAAGTCATCCTGTTTTAGAAAATAGCCCCTTCCGGCTAAACAGGGGAATAGACCCCCCCCCCCCCCTCCCATACGTTTTTTTTTTCTTATCACGACCAAACCTACACGCTCTTGCTTTTCGTCGCACCTTAGGTGAATCACCCTGTATATCTATTATAGCCTCCCACAAGCCGCGTCAGTGGAAAAAAGTTATGGAAAAGAAACTTAAACAAGTTAAAAAATCAATTATTTTTTTCTTAAAATCTTAAGTATTTAGCAAAAATTTGCTAAACATGATTGTCCCAACATTTAGACCACATCTTTTTATAAATATTTATTTCAAATCCAGTTAAAAAAAAAACAAAGTAGAATACCAAACTTAAACAAGTCACCCTGTGGTTACAAAATATTTAAAATGAACTGGATTTCAATTTTTGTGGTTTCATATTTCCTTCCTTATATGAAAGTGGTGTTGTAATATTTCCATTAAGAAAAAAAGCTCTGCATCTGTTAGCTCAATCCAGCAAAGGTAGTTAGGTAGTTGCTTTCGGATTGAGTTTAAACAAACACAGATGTGTTTCAAAAGTCTTAAGAAACAACTGGCGATGCATGCAAAATGTTCTTAACAGAACTTTTGTGCAACAAAAATAAGCTACCAAAGACAGCAAAAAAAGACTCGTGTAATGCATGCATGACCTACGGCCTATGCTGAAGTTTCCTAGCCATGAAAAGGAGGAAACATGTGGGTGGACCAGGCTGGCTGCAGTGGGTGTGAGGTATACAGGAGAAAACCGGGAACTATAGCATTGTAGAAACTTTTCTACATAGCATATGGCAACTCTCAGGGACTGCCCAAAAGGATTACTCTATGACAAGTCTGGAGACTCATATTTATACACACCACCCGCACATAGATGTGGTCCAAAGTATAGAGGCACCATAGGAGAAGCAAGAAGAAGAAGAAGAAATTCGATGCTCCAGCTCTGTTTGGACAAACTAATGGGAAAAATCCTCGATGAGACCAGCTGGTTGAGCACAAGTCTTGTTTGCCATAGACGACGACATAAGGAGGAGACACTCGTCCGATTTGTCGTCCTTTTATCCACAATCATGACAAACGCAAAAGTAGAGATATGGTAGCACCGAGGTCTGGGAGGAGGAGGAGTGAGGAATGCTTGCAATTCGTTTTTCGATAAAGTCTTTTTGAACTTTTGGGTGTTTTTTTTTTTTTTTTTTGTTTTTGAGAGAGATATCAAGAAGTGGAGAATTTAGACACTTTAGACACATTTGGAAGTTCAGAAGTTGAAACTTAGACTTTTGCTCTTAATTTTATAATGACAAACAGTAACGTTTTTTTCGGAATCAAAAATCGTTGCAGCCGTTTTCAAAAAAAATAATATAATAAAATATGTAAACAGGTGCTACAAAGAAATGGTAAATTTCTATACAATTTTTTGTGGTTTTTTTTAACATGGTTTATAATGTAGATGAGAAGTATGTACACAAAAAGAATTTAAAACAAAAAACAATGACTGCTCAGTTAAAAATAACAGAAATTTGTTTTGTGCTTTGTGCTTTTTTAGGTAAATATTTAGAAAATAAATAAAAATTTAAAATTAAAAAAAAAATTCTTTACAGGTACCATATTTTTAGTATTTGATCAGGCCAATTCGGTGGAGAAATAAGTCAATATTATTTCCTTTATTTATTGATATCAAAACATGGAAAAAGTGATTATGGAAAATGTTTCATTCCTTTAGTTTTTAGGGCACTAAATTATTAGATATCTATATAACAAGCAATGTTCAAAAATTCAAGATGAATTGTTTTTGTTGGAACAATTTTTCTTCCCAGCTAATAAAAGGAGTTGGAATATCTATGTTAAAGTAAAAGCAACAAAATCGGGAAATCAATACTAACAACAGTTTCTGAACGCAAATTGAAATAAGAATACTTGCGAAGAAGAAATACTTAAAGCCTAGATGCTGCTGATGAAAATGTCACCGAATGAAAAACAAGAAAAGAAAAAAAAAAAAAGAAAAAAAAAACAAACCAAAAACGCATAAAAATCACAGAATATCATGTTGTGATGAAAGAAACTCGATTTGAGTGGTGGAGTAGGCGTCATAATTCAATCAAATCTGAACGGCTTAACCGATTTTGATAAAACTTTTCGGTGTGATAAGAGACTGCATAAGAAATCAATACACAAAATTTCATTACAAACTCAATAACACTTGCATGTTACTGGGTCTGATTGTGTTCTTTGTTTTTTTTTTCCAAAAGCTGGAAGTTTTCTCGACAATTCAATAAAAGTTTTATTTTTACTTTACATTTAATGAAAAATTAAAAAAAAATTTTGATCTCTACTGGGTTTTACCAATATTAAATTGGAAATTAAAATGAAAATATCACTATAGAATTAATAAAATATTTAACATACGCCTTGTTTCCTCCATGGAACTTCATTACGAAATATAAATCCAAATTTCCGTTTGTTATAATTTAATTTTACGCGTAAATTCGGATGTACATAATGTATGTTCAATTGACATTTTTAACGAAATGTCTAAATTATTTCTGAAAGAAATATTAAAATCAACGAAGGCACATATACAGAGTGGCCATCTTTTTTGAAGGCTAATATACTATAATTTCTAAAAGTAAATAAAGTTTGCTTAAGTGAATAGTTTTGAGAAATCAAATTTCAAAGTCAAAATTGAAAAAATTGTGAATTTTTTTCAAGTTGATTTTTTTTCAAAATTTTGCGTAATTTGCCATTGTTTTTTTTTTTTTTATATTCAAAAAGCAAAAGTAGCTAGGTACCTTTAAAATTGGTTTTCAGTATTTGACTAAGGATTGATAAGAGCATGGACTACTAGAATAAACAGTAGCACTTTAATAAGTAAAACTTAACAAAAAAAATCACAAAAATTTAGACTGAATTAAATGCCACTGTTTTTTTTTTTTTTTTTTTTAGATATTCAAAAACAAAAGTATTTTTAAAATATGTAGATTTATTTTTTTCTCCATAGAATTTTTTTCTTAGAATGACCAGGGGACACCCTGTATAAATAAAAATGAATCTGAAAATCTTCCGATTTGTATGAGGATTTTTTTCTTGTATAAATTAAATCGAAAGATCCTTGGGTCAAATATATGTAGTATATTAAAAAAAAAACAAAGAATTGTTATTTTTTTGTTTCTTCTTTGTCGTAGGTATGTGCGAAACCACCGTGCACTGGTCAAGAAATTTGAACTTTTTTTATTTAGTCCAGTGAGAATAGAAGAAAAAATGCCTAAGTTAAAAGCTGAAATTTGGCATGAACGTTGGTAATGGGACGCTTTAAAAACTGAAAGAGTTCCTCATCGATCCGATGATCGCTATGTCAGTTATAAGGGGACCAAGGGTCTAAAAATTAGTTTTTTGCAAATATCTCAAAAACGGTTTGTGCTCTAGAAAAATTTTGTTTCTCAATCTGCTGAGATAGCTGAGGCAATTTCCCATAAAATCTGTATTATCGGTTTTTTCGTAGAATTAACCGTTAAAAAGTTACAGCAAAGAAAAAAGTCAAAAAATCTCTAAGAAAGTGGGCAAAAAGTCATGAAAATGTGAGTTTTTGGCAAATATCTTAAAAACGGTTTGTCGCTAACCTAGCGGTCATCGGATCGATGAGGAACTCTCTCAGTTTTTAAAGAGTCCCATTACCAACGTCCATGCCAAATTTCAGCATCTAACTAATTTTTTCTTTGTAAAAGTCTATTTTTCCTGGACTACTATACTTTTATGATGCCCTGAATTCACGACCACAGAAAGTCAGGTTTTCGAGATATATTTACCTAAATAAGAAGGCCATTTTTAGCTTTTCCTTGATATTGAGGTTATTTTCTATGTAGACCGAATTGTCAGACTTTTTTCGTGTTCTCTATCGTCGCATTATCAGGTTCGATTATGCCGAGAACACAATGACGTTTTTGAAAACATTGTCAGACAAAATTTTAGTTTATATACGGGCGGAAGACATTTCGAACAATTTTGTATAAATAAATTAAATTAAATTTGATGGCACAACAGCTCATGAAGAACTGGGGCCTAGTGACTTACAACTCTCAACCATTCCTGTGTGCGTGTCTGCAGGAATGGAGGGGACCTACAGTTTATTGCCGAATCTGAACGGCTAACGAGCGGCACTTTTCTGTGACAGGAGATACTCTTGGAGGATTTGTCAATTCCTCGCAAGAGGCAGTAGCCGTTTTTTCTTTTAAATAAATAGGTGGCGAGGCTGGGGGTCGAACCTTAGACCTCCGGCATGACAGTCCATCGCACTAACCATCACGCCACGGCTACTACGAACAATTTTATATACTGACATTATTGTCAAATAACCGATCACCCTGTATAGTTAATGTCTATAAATTGTAAGTACAGACGATTGGTAGATTTGACAATTTTTTATACTGACATTATTGTCAAATCTACCAATCGTCTGTACTTACAATTTATAGACATTAACTATACAGGGTGATCGGTGTTAGATGCACCAAACTGCTGGGGCGAGTAGGTTAAGTTAAGAAGAGACAAAAATCGTATGGGAGGGGGGGGGTCTATTTTCCCATTTTAGCCATTACCGATGTTTTTTAATATTTTTTTTTCTGTATTAAGTCAATTATTTTAGAAAATTGCTCCTGCTGTTATTTTCAATTTTCTCAAAAACTAAAAGACATTTTAGCATCCGGTTTTCTTTTTTTGACTGAAAGCTAATAATAGCATTGAATTTTGAAAACAAAAATTGTACTTAATTACATAAAATTTTGAAAAAAATTAGTTTGAAACTTTTTTTTTCATTTTTTTTCAACATTTCGAGTTTGAAAATTAATTTTTCAAAAACTATTCACTAACACAACTTTATTTAAAATGAAAATCAAAGAAGAGATTTCTGACTTTCGAAAAGATATAGCATGGCATTTTAAATTGTACCGTTGTTTTTAAATATTTTTTTTTTTCTGTTTTAAGCCAATTTTTTAGAACATTGCCCCTCCTAGCCTAAACGGGGGGAAATAGACCCCCCTCTCCCATACGATTTTTTTCTTGTCTTAACCCAACCTACTCGGTCCAGTAGTTTGGTGCATCTTATACCGATCACCCTGTATATGTACATAAAGCAAATATTTCTCAAATTTTTCGCATGGGAAAGGAATTTTAAAAAAGAAGGCGTTAAGTTTCAACTTTATCGGATATCTATGTATATAATATTAAATGAATCCTTTGTTGTGTTCGTACGCGCATAACGTGCCTTAATATCACCCGATTTGGTTCGGGTTGGGGATTTTTTTTATTGGATTTGTATTGAACCAGATTACACAACGGAGCCGAAAATTGGAAAATCGACCGAAAATTATAAAATAAGACCGACAAAGTAGGAAAATACACCTTGAAATTCCAAAACTTCTGAAATGAAACTGTATTCGTACTCGCATATCTTGGCTGAACATCATCCAAATTGGATGGATGTTTTTTTGTTGGATTTTTATTGAACCATATAAAAACAATACGGAGATAAAAATTAGAAAATTAAGCCGGAAAAGTATGGGAAAGTCGTGATAACCATAAATTGCATGCTTTCTTAATTGTTTTTTTTTTTTTTCTGTTCGAACGTTCTTTCTACATTGGCGATATATACGATTTGGTTGCCTTCTTTAACACTCCTATAACTAAATACATGGACTAGGGCGAAACAAAGTTAGCCGGGATCCGCTAGTTTTAAATAAAAATCAATATATATACCATACATAAAGTTTTCAGATAATTTTAATTTGTTTATACATATATCTATAAAAAGTGCCACACGGACAAGAAATTTTGCTTAGCTCAGTTTCAGGTTTTTACCATAAAATAAGATAACCCAACTGCAAATATCGCATATTTAATCCCCAACTGCCGAAAAACCACAAATTACTTTTATTTAAATTAAATCTGAAAATTTAAAACAAAGAAAACTTTGTCCCATTTGGCCCACCATCACACTCCTAATCCCTTTCTGTATACTTTTATCATAAGATATTCCCAATATTTGCGTGAATATTTAAAACCAACTCTGACATATGTGTTGACAATTATTACTCAACTAGAACATAGAAAAGGTATGGCAGATCCGGAGGGTTGGTTTGGTTTGGTTTGGCTGGCAATTTAAATACACAAACAACCTCACTCTCACAACCTTCCCCCTGACATACGCATCATTTTACCAAAGCCGCACAAACCCACCCCCGTCAATACATCACAGATAGAAAATAATGCCATATGACAAAACTTTACTATATTTGCAGCATGAACTTATACCATAAATGTGGCAGAATGCATTTTCCTGATGCTGCATTATTTGCGATCCATATAATGTTTTGAAACATGTGTTTGCATTTCAATCTTTGTGTGATTTTCACAATCTGACACCGAACCCGAGATCCATTCGTCCGTATATAAACATAACAGAGATTGAAGTGCAACCCCAACTAAACTAGAATAAGGGATGCATTGCATAATGGATATTCTATCCAATTCTCTGTATAAGCTCAGTGCCAGCAGGCCAGCAGGTCTGTTTGCAATTGGTCTGTGGGTTTTCTAAAACATGCTCCCAAGGACTCTGAGCTTTTCATCACTGATGCCATACAATATTTACGCATTGCATAGCAATGTAGATATTTGCTATAAATTTCATTTTCATTTATAATAAAACTCAAACCCTCACTTGATAATGTATTTGCAGGTGGTAATGCGTGCAAGGATAAGTGCCGAACACCAGATTCACCCGAAAGTGCACGAGCTGTTGCCCCACGTTCGCCCATGTCACCGCAGATACATCACTCTGGTCTGGCACCACCTCCGAGACCCAATCGAAATTCAAGTTCCTCACCAGTGGTGAATGGTGCCACAACCACACCCCCACCGGTACCCCCATCCACGGCACATGTTGAACAAGCAAGACTATTGGGTAAGATTCGAAAGTTCCTTGGGTCATTGGTACAATTGGCACAGGACGTACATCCGGAGGCAAGTGATAGGGTTCGAGCATTGGTACTTTCATTTGGGGTAAGTGTGTCCTTAACAATGTCCTGATGGTGTTATTTTTATTTTTTTTGTCTCTACCCCCGCAGAGTGGTGGCATAACAATTGAAGAATTTCGAATAGCGCTCCAAGAGGCTATAAATCTTCCATTGAGACCCCATGTCATTCCATTGCTCAAGAGTCACATCGTGTTGCTTCAACGGGAAATAGCCGCATTGTCCAGAGCCACAAGTCAGGTAAGCCTTTAAATTCCCCCGATAGATTTCCCTTTGGCAACATCTAACGAGAATTATCTTCTTCCAGACCCCTCTCCAGTACGTCACGTCAAATGAAAATTCCGTCATGGAGTTCTCACACAGCCCATCAGAATATCAGGATATCTTTCTCCAGCTCGATGCCGCATCGAGTAACACTGTTCCAAACGGCAACGGGCTGGTCTTCAAAAGACGTTCATCAGACTCCATCATGGACCACCATAATGGCAACCAGGAGTGGAATGATTATATGTACCCAGCGGCGAAGAGAATGCACACTCTCAATCCACCCCCCCAAAATGGGTATATTCCGGGACAGCCAGCTTCATCGCTCTTTGAGTATCCAGGAAGTGCTGCCAGCAGTCAGGGAGACCCCACCGCCTTCGGGGGATTGCTAGATAAAGTAGGTTTACTTATAGCTTCTAACAAGATTTTCCAAGTCTATCATGGTCGAGTTTTTTTCTTTTAAAGCCAAGTCACAGGGAAGATAGGGAAATGCGTGCTGCTGAATCTCAACGTGCGAGCCGCATGGCAGGAGGCGGCGGAGAGGAGGAATGGAAAAACATCCATACCATGCTCAATTGCATATCAGCCATGGTGGACAAAACTAAGCGCGCCATAACAATTCTGCAGCAAAGAGGCATGGACCCTATTGCAGAAGTCTCTTCGACAGCAGTCTTAGATATTCGTCGACAAACCGAAGAAAAAGTTTCCGAATTCAAGAGAAATGCTGAAGAAGCAGTGAATCAGGTAAGAAAATTTCACATAACCGAACAATCAAATGATAAATAAAATGTTCCAACCTTCCCAAGGTCAAACGTCAAGCAGTCCTCGAAATTCAAAGAGCAGTTGCAGCGGCGGAAAGTCGAGCCGCTGAAGTTATGACCCAGGAACGACTGCGCATGGAAAAATTCTTTGCGGAGTTAAGCCGCAATCCCAATGAACGAGACCTAGACAACAAGTCCCCTACTACCGTCGCAGCCGGACAGAATGTAAGCAATTTTTCCAATCCTAACGAACAAAATAGTGATTTACAGTTTTTTTGTAATAATATGCAGGCCTGTTGGAATTGTGGAAGAAAAGCAACTGAAACTTGCTCCGGGTGTAATTTAGCTCGATATTGTGGGGCGTTTTGCCAGCACAAAGACTGGGAACACCATCATCAGGTAGGGATTTCTATAAAGAACCTGATTACAAAGGCCGATAACTTGAAACCAACATTTTCCTCTCTTAATAGATTTGTGGCAGCACAAGGTCGGATATCACTACCGCCAAGCATCCATCACAAGTAATTGCCCTAACAGCGAATATCCGTGGAAGTCTGGCCCGTACACCACCCACCCCATCAACATCAGCGATTTCATCACAATCGTCACAGCCACCCTCAAGTCAAACGAGTACTTCGTCGTTAGTTTCAAATGGTTCAACATCTGTGAGTGGATCTAAATGACGTATTCGCATGATGAAACCGAAAAAGAAATATTTGTGCTAGTCAAATTAATATATATATATAATTATTATATAAAATAATTTTTATTATTTATTTAGTATCTAAAAAAATAAAATCACTATCATTCAATGTGTAAGTCATGCACTTTTCATTCTCGGCCTAAATGTATTTTCTTCTTATTTGTGTCATGTGGAAGGAAGCTTGACTGGCACACAGAAACCATAAAACAGCACAATGCATAGTTATTTTATAAATTTTGATTAAAATGTTATTTAAGAAGAAGAAAAAAAAAACACTATGTAGAATAGAATATAGATTACAAAAAAAAAAAGAAAAGATAAATATTAAATTTAAAATATAATTTATTTATTAAAATAAAATATTTCTTGTAAAAAAATGTTTATATAATTTTGTGCGACAGCTTAGTTTTGATAGTAATTAATGTTTGTTCATTTAAAATAAGATTATTTGTTATAAGTTTGTTTTATATAGATAATAGTTTTATTTTAAAATATGTATATTTCGAAATGATGTAATTCGACGAAAATTTAAATCCTTAATTTGTTGGCCTACGCACATAAAAAAAATAAATAAAATACATTAATTATAAATTCTCATTGTTTTCTCAAATTTAAAATGCTTAATTTGTGTTCAGTACAACTATAAATAATGTTTATTAAAATTCCGGTATGATTAAAATAGAAATTAAATTCACTTCTATGATTTTAAATTTAATTTTGCTTAAAAATAAAAAAAAAAAACAAGATAAATTGAATGTAATTATTGAAAAAAAAAATTATCAAAATAAACAACCATGTGATTTATTTTAAAGTTTTTAAATGTTTCATTTTGTTAAATAAAAAAAGAATAATTTATTGAAGAGACATTATTATCTGTTTTATTGTTTTCTAAAAGCAAAAGGAGAAATCAGGTAAGCAACTGTTTGCAACGTAATGTTTATTTTGGTGTGAGAGCAATTTTAAATGACACCGACCAACCAATTATTAAGTACTAGCTGACCCGCCCCAACATCACATGGGTAAAGGCATATTAAATATGCATAAGCAAATACAAAACATAAACATCAAAATAACAGTACAGTACCCCTTTACCTATTTACCTCACCCTGGGATCAAGCGCAATGAAGAATTTACTTGCGAATGTTAGGCTCCTTCGAATATTGGAACTTATTTAGGTACCTACATGAAAAAAGAAAAAAAAAATAAAGCTCACGAAAAATATTTCATTAAGGTAGGTTGCCAAAAACTTCACTGTTAAAAATGTATCAGATATCCTGAAGAGCCGAGCCCCTTAAGCTTAGTATGCAGTTCGGGACAAACCAAATTTTATCTCTCTACATTTTTTTTACTTAAGACAAACTTCGAACGAGTAGAGATTAATAAGAAAATAAAATGACAATAGTAGCGTGGGTAGAAAATTTGTAGTATGGGAAATAATGATGTTATTTTTTTGTGACTTCTCATAAGTCTTATTTAGCCTTGAAATGTAGTATTGAAATAACAAGACAAAAATAACAAAATTCAGTCTAGAGAAATGCATTGCAATTTTTACCCCGAGATCCGAGTATTTATGTTATCATACACTTGTCAAAACAATTAAGGGACCAAACAAATTTCACTTTTTTATGGTGTATTTTGAAGTGCTGTATCTCCGTGAAAAGTGGTCGTATCGCGATGAAACGAAAAACAAGCTAAAGCTTTATGTTTTTTGTATTGAAAAATTTTAACAAATGGTTTTTTTTTTTTTTTTTTTTGATGTACCGTTATCGGGCAATCAGAAGTAGCAGCACGAGCCAAAAATTTTAATTTTTTATATTTTTTTTGAAGAGTGTCATTTTCTTTGTTTTGTTTTTTTTTGGAGCAAATTAAATGTATTGATTTAATAACTTGTTTATTTAGTTTCATCGTTCTACAATTTTTTTTTCAGAAGAATATCTGGCTTTGAATGAAAAAGATACTTTTAACTTTGGTTCTCAATATCTCAGCAAGAAATGGCGATACGGCAAATTTAAGAGCAGTTTTAAAAACTGGAAAGAATTTTCTACAACAGGATAACAGGATTTAGTAAAACAGTTTGAAGAGCTATAGACAACTAATCTTTCTGTAAAATTTCAAATTAATCCATTGAACCGTTTTCCCGTACAGTACGGGAGCTAGCAACGTTTTTGAGAAATTTTAACAGTCCTGTTTTTTTTTAATATTTTGTCCCTCTCACTACCACGGTTCGAATGAGGGGAGTCTGGTTGGTGGGAGGTGTTGCATTTTCCTGGGCCTTTTCTAACGCTAAAAATTGATTTTCAAAGTCATTTGAACAGTCTTAATTTTTTTTTATTGAGTTTTAAAAACTATTCATAATATGATACATGTCTGGCATTCTGGCATTCGCACCAGAAAAAAAAATATTAAAAAACAATGGCATCGCCTACAGTTATGTAATATAGCTTTTTGAAAACTTTTAAATGTATTCTTTGATTATATTTTTAAATTATTATATTTAAGTGAATAGTTTTTTTAATATTCAATTTCAAACTCCGAATTAAAAAAACAAACAAAAAATGCTACATTTACCTTTTTTTTTTCTTAAAAATTTTACGTACCAATCTGATCATACATAAGGGAAAATTCGTGCTACGAAGCAATGTTGCCGCTGTGCGACTTTAGTCTCATTTTGACCCCTTTTTGTATCTCATGCGACCATGAGACGACTTTTTGAAAAATTGACGTTTTTGACTAAAGCCCGCTATTGCACGTGTACATGGCGTGTACCCATATACACGTGTATTAAAATTATCCGTGTATGAGCACGTGTATTTATATTTATACGTGTATTTATTGTTACACGTGTATTTAAAAATACACGTGTAGTTAATTGAAAATCGCTTTTATGATTTTTTATTCAAAGATGACCTTTTTTTTTAGTGAAATCGTAAAAATTTGATCTCGGGTAGAATTTAATCGACATTTTAATTCAATTCTCGCATGTCTTTAGTTTTAGCAAATCGCAGAAAATCGTCTTATGTTAAATTAACTTGTATTTACAAGTCCTTTGCTTATATTTTTTGCGCAAAAACTTTTTTGATGAAATACAGGTTTTAAAAAGAGAATTTTAATTACACGTGTTTTTTTATTTACACGTGTATTTAGAACCTACACGCCTACGCGTGTACACGTGACACGAATACACGTGTAGCTAAATACTCGCTTAAAATCGAGAGCTCTATGTTTGACCCTTTTTTAAAAATCTTGCGACTTTTCTGAACCTTTTTCTAGAAAATTGCTTGGACTAAAGAATTATTGTTTTCCTTTTTGTAAAAAAAAACAAAACATTTTTTGTTTCACTTTGATATTCGTCACAAAGAAATCAATTACTTAGTTATTTCATCTAAAAGAGTAATGAATTTTCGGCTAAAAATCAATTCGCTACCCGAAATACGAAATTGCAGGCCATATCGTAAGCGAATGTTCAATTCGCAAACCATAACAAGGCACTTTATTTTTTATTTGAAAAAAAAAGTGTTATAGTAAAATGCAGTAGGACATGTACATACCTAATTACGTACATATATCCTACATGTTCCCCAAAAAAATATCAGCGAATTTGTTCGCGATGGGAGTTCGTATGAATTTTT
The DNA here is from genome assembly GCA_947049315.1 of Epistrophella euchroma. Lineage (NCBI taxonomy): Eukaryota > Metazoa > Arthropoda > Insecta > Diptera > Syrphidae > Epistrophella > Epistrophella euchroma. Next base: position 44,149,863 of record OX346248.1, read on the forward strand.
CTAAGTGATGGATTCTGTGATAAATTCCTTTTCTTATTTCGTAACAAAATTTTAATTACAATGGAATGCATTATGTACCAACAGGGCTAACTTTATCTAGGTATATACTCACAATCACAAAGGAAAGACATTTCTACTTTCCTTTACAACTATAGGCATATAAATTTACTTTAATAAAATCCCAAATTTAAAGAAGGTAAAGATAAAATTAAGAAACCTTAAGTTTCTCGTCACTAAACTGTCAACTGATAAAAAACGGTTTTTTTAAGCTGTACATATATTTTACGAAATTTTCTGAATGCGACTTTTTTTTCCTCGTGACCCTTTTTTTCGACCATTTCAAATTTCTCAGCGGCAACACTGCTACGAAGTCGTGTATTTTATTTTAAAACGGAAACAGCAGCTTGCACATACCTAATAAGATTTCGTGTAGGTAGTAAAAATTAAGCTTGAACATTTTTTTATAACAATTGATAAGAACCAGCTTTATTTCCGGTAAATTAGTATATAATTTAAAATTTCTAGGAACGTAAAAATAAGTAGGTATGTTAGGTAGATAATGCTATTAATTACATACAGGTATGTACATACATATGCAGCATGTATTTAAATTTTTATGAATTTGTATAAAGCGAGTTAGGTAGGTAAGAGAAATGAGTGCAATACAAAAGGTATTTTTAAAACCTTCTTTAAAATTCACCATTTTGGGGAAAAAAATAACAAACAAAATTTAGTTTATAGCTTTTAACGGCCTTTAGTCCATGAAAATTTTATGGCGTTTCGTCCCGGCGATCTCACTTGGACTCATCAGTTGACTAGTGAAATTGCAAATTGCGTATTGACAAGGCCCTCAGCTATATTGAATCAATAATTCAACAAATCCAATAAAATAGTGCTAAGTCTTCTCCTTGGCTGATTTATTTCAGTAGTATATAGAATTTGTATTATTAAAAAAAAAAAAAAAAAAAAAAAAAAAAAAAAAAAAAAAATTTAGTTTCATCTTTTAAATTGATACTTCTGAAAGCGGGACCTAGCACACCTACACCACATAGGTATACCAAGAACTTTCCAAACACATTTGATTCTGTAATTGACACATGTTAAGCTTGAGCAATAGAAACGTTCACGAATCCACATGCTCCCACCCGGATGTATACATAAAAAAAAATATACAAGTCCCCCATCATGCGACACTCCTGCTCTTAACAGAAATAAGCCAATGCGCCAGATTTTCGCTCCCTTTGAAATCAGTACCAGATGTTGATTGAACCAAAATAAGGTTTCACAATCACCGAACCAGCTCCAACAAAACACCATCACCATCCCTACCACACGGTGGTTACATGAAACTTGGAATGGAAAACCTTTTATGTTACCTCAACAGAGAACAGGAACACACAAGCAAGGACAAGCAGGAGGAGGATGAGGCGAAGAAAGAAGCTGAAATGGGAGATGGCTTGGAAGAAGAAATGTCCTTGGGTTAAATTTAAGTAGAAACTCATTGAACCAGCGAGCGATGAAAACTATCGACAACGACAACTCGAACATGATGCTGTAAAAGATTCTATTGGAGATATAATATTTGCGACGAAAACAATGGATGCCAAAGAATCAACCCCCATGTGACTCCCAAATGTTCGCCCCCGCCCCCAACAACAGCAGGCACTTTGATGGGAGCTTTATGTGGTCCTGTTATCCTTATCCTACCTGCACATTTCAACATCACCACCACCGGTTGCTGATGCTGAAATGTCCTTAGGGATTTTCATTGTACGTTTTTGTACGTGTGCACTTTTCACTGAATCCAATGGACTGGAAGGGACAATCCTTCAGAAGACTACCTGTCATAACCTGCTGTTGTGCCAAAACAAACCAAAAAATATATAAAACCACACACGGTAACTATACATCTACGGAATTATTGTAATTTGCTTTCCTGGCAAGCGCAGATATCTTTCTCTCTTTCTCTCATCTTCCTTTAATTCCAATTACCGGCAAATCAGTAACAGGAACCGAAGGAGAATCAGGCGCACCTATGGAGCGAGTGATGGTGGCCTTTGCCTTTTAGGTGGCAAAGTGAATGGAATGGGAGAATTCCATCGAACAACAAAAAGCTTATATCATCAAGTGGATGTGTACATATTCCCGCTTCATCCATCCATTCCTCACTCGGTCAGGGAATTTGCGCGGAACTGAGCTGTTCTTCATAAAGGGTCCTTGTCACTGGCAGAACTGATTGATGTCCCTGCCAGCAAAACTACTCTTGGTAGTGGCAGTGGAATAAAGCTGGTGTGGGTGTTTGTGTATATTCGTCGCTTTTACGACATAACAGTGACAGAAGCGTTATAATTTACGGAAATTCTTTGTGTTCAGTGCGTAACAGAAGAGCACTGTATTGCAAAAGGAAGAGGAATGGGAGCTTGATAAGTGGATGTGCTACTTTTTGGTTTTGTCGGTTTTAGGTTACAAAAATACACTTCTGGTGATCGTCCGCAGTTTTATTGCTACTTTGCGTGCTGGAAATTGTTTTTTTTTTTGACAACAAACGATATTAAGATTCCCTCTTCTCATTGAAGATTGAATACAAACATTTTCGTGAACCCTTTTCCCCGATTGTCAAAATTTTACTAACAACCTACAAAAGCTATAAGGTTTCTCAAACAGTTTAGACATTTTTACACTCTTAAAAGTGCAATAAAGTCCGTATCGGTCCAAAGTGAATTTCATTGGTCTGGCAACGATGCCGTGAACCTAACACTACTATAATGCAGTTTTAAAAAAAATTGTTTCTTTGCGTTTTTAAAGTGAATTTTCGTGGGATGACCCATAAGGATAACAAGCGATTTAAAAATAGGTCTAATACCATCGCTACAAAGAAATCAGGGGAATGACACAAATTATATGACTTAAGGGGAATGCAAAAGGTGTTTAATGGGAATTAAATCGAAGTTATTAAAAAATTTAATGTTATACAGGGTGATCGGTATAAGATGCACCAAATTGCTGGAGCGAGTAGGTTGGATTAAGACAAGAAAAAAATCGTATGGAAGGGGGTCTATTTCCCCCCGTTTAGGCAGGAGGGGCAATTTTTTTAAAAAATTGATTTAAAACAGAAAAAAAATAATTTAAAAACAACGGTACAATTTAAAATGCCATGTTATACCTTTTTGGAAAGCCAGAAATCTCTTCTTTGATTTTCATTTTTAATTAAGTTGTGTTAGTGAATAGTTTTTGAAAAATAATTTTTCCAAACTCGAAATTTTGAAAAAAAAAAAAATGAAAAAAAAAGTTTCAAACTAATTTTTTTCAAAATTTTATGTAATTAAGTATAATTTTTGTTTTCAAAATTTAATGCTCTTATTAATTTTCAATAAAAAAAACTGAAAACCGGATGTTAAAATGTATCTTAGTTTTTGAGAAATTAAAAAAAAAAAAAAAGTATTTTTTTTTTTTAAGAAAAACACTTTTTTGTTTGTTCTATCTTTGCATAAACACCAGTTTTATTAGCAAGTAATATAAAAAATAACTGTATTAACTAGTAATATTTTTAATATCTGTTACATTTTAGCCTATTCTAATAAAAATTAATGATATTATAAGAAATTTTCGATATGATCCCCACTCTTTAGAAGGCAAAGGTTGTATCTTCTTCTTATGGCTGCCGATAAATTTAAGTCCGCCAAATTCTCCTGCAATTTGACTTCAGAAACTTCAATGCGTTGTTTAAGTTGCTCCAAAGAAGAAATTTCAACTTCATATACACAGTTCTTCAGGAATCCCCAAGCGTAAAAGCCAGTTTCTCACAGCCAGGCTAAAGTTTGCTGGGGCTCCATCTTGTTGGTATATTAAATTGTCTATTGTAGCCAAAGGTATGTACATCTTCTAGTAAATCTGACCAAAGGGTTCTTAGGAATTGCAGATTTCTCCATTAAAACCGTATTCAAAAAACGTGGTCCAATTACCGTTTGTCCAACAATGCCAAGCCACACATTGCAGCTAAAGCGGTGCTGCGATTTATTTTGTTTTTTAACATGTGGATTGTTGTGACTCCAGTAATGCAAGTTGTGGAAATTGGTAACTCCATCTCTGGTAAACTGTGCTTCATCTGTCCAAACTATCCTTTTAAAGTAGTTGTGTTCTGTTTCTTCCCTCAGCAATAGCGTTCTATACAGAATTCAGTCCTCAAAATTTTATCATTTGATGTCAACTCTTGCACTGGGGTAAAGTGATATGGGTGAAGGCTTTCGGTATGAATCACTGTCCAAACCCTGTTTTGGGGCAATCCAAGCATAGTTGCTATCCTTCTGGTGCTAAGTTTGGGATTACGTCGTACCAAATCCAAGATCCGTTCCTCTATGTCTGTTGATCCACCAGATGACCTTTCTCTCCTTCGAGTCTCCAGCACTCCATGTTCCCGAAGACGGTTGTGAAATCTGGGAAAAAGTGAATAGTGGGGACATGTCCTATTGGGGAACCTTTCAGCGTACAATCTCTGTGCTTCCCGACTGGAACCATCTGCTAAATCGTAGCAATAGTGCATATCGGTCAAATCCATTGTATTGATGATTTGATACCTAATTTAGAAATAATTTGTTTTTGTTTTTTATTTGGTATAGGTAATCCTTTTTATTTGGGTAACAGGTAGACATGCAGGTCAATTTTGTTAAATTGAACACATTTCTCAATAAAAATGGTGAAATCTAATTAATCCAGTTTATTTTTTTTTATTATTTGCTCAAAACTAGATGGTATGCAATAAAAAAGGGGTAATCCACTAATTTAATAATTGACCTCCTGAGCAGATCAAACTTGGGAAAACCAAAAAAAGTGTTTTTCTTGGAAAAAAGTATGTACTTTTTATTTATTTTTTTTAATTTCTTAAAAACTAAGATACATTTTAACATCCGAATTTTATTTTTCAATTGAAAATTAATAAGAGCATTAAATTTTGAAAAAAAAAAAATAATACTTAATTACATAAAATTTAGAAAATTTAATTTGAAACGTTTTTTTTTAGAAAATTCTCCCTCCTGCCTAAACGGGGGGAGAATTCCCCCCCCCCCCCCCCCCCAAAAAGATTTTAAAAATCTTATGCTACAAGTTTGAATGAAATCGCTTCAGTGATTTAGGCTGTGTGACAGACAGAATTGCGGAACTCAATTTTGTCTCTATTATCTATTATGCACGAATCCAAAACTTTGTATAATTTTTTTTCCATTTTTCCAAAAATTTAGAAATGTATATAAATTTATTTTATAGTTCCCGCATTCTCATTTTTGTTTGTACCTACCTATCAGTAATATAGAAAAACTTTATTCTTCAAGACCACCACAATTGTCCCCTGCTACGCCTTTCAATTTTGTCTGATTTAAACCCTATATGTATTGTAAATATGTATATATGTATGTATATACTCAGTCTATTTCCGTTGCATAAATGTCTAAGGAACTTAATTACGTACGCCAATAATTGATACAACAGCATTTACTTTAAACCACCTACTATCTAACCACAGAATTTATTCAAAAAAGATAACACATCTAACATCTCTATTGTCTCTGGTGTCACACTATACATAAGTAGTTGGAAGGAATTAAATAGATGGTTGGCCGCCGTCATGGACGACGATGATGTCACACAGTGGGACAGCATTTAGTGCAAGTAAGAAAAATTTTTATATTTTTAAATTCTTGCATGCACTAAAAACCAAAACATTATATTTATTTAACAAAAGTGTGAGTACCGAAACTCGCGGTGAGGATATGTGAACGTTCTTTTTTGTCTCAGGAAACGGATCGATCTACTTACACATCCTCCTCAGAAGCACCGCAACGCAATTTTTTTTTTTTTTGAAAACTTGAAAAACGGGTAGATGATTTTTTTCGGAATTGAATTTTGAATTTCAATAAACATTTACAAAACATTATATGTAGGTACAAGAGCGTGTAGGTTGGGTCGAAGTAAGGAAAAAGTCGTATTGGAGGGGGGCCTATCTCCCCCTTTTAAGGCAGGAGCGTGCAATTCTTTCTGTGGCGGCGTTATCTTGACGTCAACTTAGCACCACCACAGGTTTAAAGGGGAGGGGAATTAAGTGCTCAGCCGAAAATGCAGCACTTAATTAGCACCTAATTAGGTCCTAATTCCTGCATCTTTAGATTTTTGAATTTCGTCTGTGGCAGCGAGGCGCCTTCTTGACGCACCTGAATAAGAACATTCGTTAAGGTTCTAACTCAAATTACAAATTACACTGAAGGCAAAAACCGACGAGCGGTAAGAAGAAGACGTTCTCTACACGATATCAGTACTTGATTGCTTGCCCTACAACACACCAAAATAAATTATTTATTAAGCATACCTATAGACAGCTATCGCATGAATTTTATTTTGTTTCAAAACCTTAAAGTAATTTAAAGACGATAAAAGCTTTGTTCCCGACTTTTTGGGAAGTTTTGATGGGAAATCTGTCAAATTTTGAGGAGTGGGGATGAAATTCTCTCAGAGAGAAGAAAACTGCTAAAAAAGTCTGGAACGTTTTTTGGACAAACATTTCTGCCACTTTTTAAACGTCGAACACAAGAATCGACCTGAGTTGCCATGGATCAATGATAATTCATTATAAAAAAATTTCTAAAAATTATAACCAAAATAAAAAAATTTTGCAAAGTATTAATAAACTTGTAAAACATAAATTTTATTATAATAAAAACACAATTTACTTCAATTCAACATTTAGGCCCATTTGCTGAAACACAACTTAAATATTTATGTTCAACTTAAGCGCTTTATGTTCCACTTTTTCCTCAGCGTAAACTGTCACATAAGCGTTTAAGTTGAACATAAATATTTAAGTTTCGTATAATTTAATTTAAATTTATTTTGCTATAGAAAAGTATCTCAAAAAAGAAATTCATAATTTTTACATTTTCTTCTTCAGAATTACTTTTGGAAAACGAATAGTAAATTTTATGAACAGAAATTTACTAATTAAAAGATTGATAAAACGATACAAAAATAACACATCTACCAAATCAAAAATAAAAATAAAAATAACACTTGGGCAACCCTTAGTCAAGAGCATTATTTGAAATTATTTAAATTGAAACTGCCATTTTTTGACAGAACTCAAACTTGCCAATTTCTGCCCAAAGAAATTTCTTGGGCAAAAATTGTCAGGACACTCACTTTTGCCCAAAACTACCGAATTTATGAAGTGTGAAACAGGATTTGGGCATCAATTTTTAACAAATTGTGACAATTGGTAGTTTTGGTCAAGGTCTGGAACAAAGCTAAAGTTAATCAGCTTTAAACTGAATTGCATAATTTCTCAAAATTTAAATCAAGTGTATTCCAATTTTGAAGTGATTTTTTCCCACTGTGAATTGGCGCAAACATGTCTTTATAATTATAATATAGATCAATACATAGAAGATAAACAAATAACCCCACGATTATAATGGAACGCCAGTCATTCTAAACTACCTACTTTGGTTAACTGTATACATCAGTTGTGGAAATTTTGAAAAATCGAATTTCTTATCACATAATACAGTAGGTTACGATTATGGTAATAGAGATTACATAATCCAATATTAAATTTAAATCCCATAGATCTGCGACTCTGAGAAAGCAAACTGATCTAAACTCGCAATAGTGATCCCCAGTTCACCAATAAAACAATATCAAAAGCTTTAAACTTCAAAGTTCTTTAAGTCTTTAATAAAATTGAGACTGAGAATAAGTAATATACATATTCAAATATATTTTTTGATATTATAAGTAAACGAAATACAGCTGACATTCTTGTAGATTGTCGTATAACGCGACGCGAATTAGTCACTATTCGAGCGTGGAAGCGATCGGTCGTTTGGTGAATGTGTGAATGTGAGAAAAAAAGTATCTGAGTAATTTTCGATTTTTCAAATACATTCGTCGAGTTCTGGATTCCGCGCAGTGTGTGTCTAAAGTGCAAGTGGAGCAAATTCTGACAGCTCATTTTGTTGGGCAACAATAAATAACATTATTGTCTTGGATTACAAAAAATACATTTCACAATCGGTAGGGAAAAATCCATATTTAAATATTCAATAGTTAGACGTGTTTATTTGAAATACGTCTTTTATCTACATAAATGTGGAATAATTCTAGAAGTTAATTGACATTGTAGATTGTGGGAGCAGCTCTAAGGAGTTATCAATGGGAAACAACTACAAAAAAAAAAACAAAAAACACACCATAAAGTGTCAAGGTCCAAACAATCTAAATATGCATAATTCTTTATTCTATTCACAATTATTCAATAAGATACACTATCTATAATACCGCGAACAGTAAGTAAGTCACAAGCTTAAAGACAGCAAAACAGATAAATACAACTACATCCAGAAATCGGTTATTATTGTTAACATATTATGTAGCTGTGTTTGTTTTTTTTTTTGTTTTTATTTTGTGTTGCTATCCTACACCCACACATAAAAGATCGGATAGGAATTGGGGGGTGCTTTGTTATCACATCATGTTGAATGCTACACAGAGCTTTTGTTTGTTTTGTTAAAACGAATCGCGGAGGTTAGGTACCTTTAATGGCAAAAAAAAAATGAATTAAAAGCGGTATCAACAGAGAGTACAGAAAATTCAATGGATATGACGTTTTTTATCTGTCAATTTGGTTTTCATGTGTAGTCAGATGATGGTGTTGTGGGTAATTGAAATAGAAACACTGTGTACAGTGAGTCAAGAAATGAGCTTTACTAAAGATTTTCTATAAAATCGGTATTTCTAGAGCCGATTTTTTAATCATCAGTTCAAAAGTTAGTTACATAGGCATGGAATAAATTAACTTGACTTTTAAACAATCGGATTATTACATCGACTTGTTTCAATCAAGAAAAAACAATCCATAAAATATTATAATTTGAACGTCAATTTTTTTAATCTCGCTCAGAAATGCGCAGTTTCGGTTTCGGGATTTTGGGTTTTCGGGTTTCTGACTCCAACCCAACTTTATTATCTCCATTCTCGGACTTTTTGAAGACAGATGTCTTACTCTTTTCCAAATGTAGACCTCTGAAACTCCCGGTTATTTTCATTTAAAAAAAATCCTCTTGTCTCGGATACTTTAAACGTAGTATAATATTTCACCTGTCTCGGTTTCCCAAGACAATTATAGGACGAGATCGAAACCTTACTCGTAACGTGTGGAGTCATTTTTAATTGCATAGGAAGGTATATGCCAGCAAGTTATGGTTTACCTACTAAGACTGTTTTTTATTAAAAAAAAATTGGCAAACATTTTTGTCTAAAATTTGAGATTTCAAAAATGGATAGATGATTTTCAATACAATTTTTTGTTCCCTTTAAAATTTAATCGAAATTTTATATACCATTTTCACGAATTGATAGGGCAGTTCTTTTTTATAGTTTTCATTATTGTGTACTCACATCTTGCTCTCTACAAGTAACGTTGAAACACTTAGACCACGAGTTTAAAAGTTCATGAATATATGAGACTTTCTCCTTACTCTTTTAAACACTTAAGGCCTGACCACACAGAGCGCGGTCCGGCGGTCATTGTAAAAATTTACAAATAAAATTTGACGCGTTTTTTCTTTCGCAGTAAAGTATTGACCGTCCCGTCCGTAGGCCAGGGCTCTGTTTGGACAGGCCTTTAAGTAGACCGCTCCCGGCTGAACTGCACTTCAGCGGTACTGCGCGACTCTGCACAGAACTCCGCGGCAGTTTCCTGGTAAAACCGCACTTGAACTGAAGTGTGAATTGAAATGCTACACAATTTTCTAAAATGACGGTCACGTAGCATAATCTTACACATTGCCACCCCCTACACATCTTGTCCTATCCGAAATGCAAAGTTCAGCCAATATTTTGTTTTAAAATGGACTAAAACATAACATTCAATAAATTATGACGCACCGTGCTGCGCCGCTCGCTATATCACACTAAAAAAAGGAACTGAACTATCTTTTTTCCCTCAATTGAACCTAGCTACAGCAGAAGTTAGCATGTGGCGGCAGGTACCTTTGGATGCGAAGCCTAGAACAGGCTTCAGTGATTAGGAAGACGAAAGTAAAGATCGATTTGTCTTTTAGGAATGCCAAGTCCTCCCAGATCGATCAAGAAAGGATGGTGGCCTTGGGTGGAATCGCCCAAGATGATAGTTGATTGTCAATTCTTTTATTGTCGCTATGACGATAGCTCTCTCTATCATCCATATAGCGAAAGATAGAAAAAAAAAACAACACAAACATATATTTGCCAGTAAGACCTAGGGTCTTATAAATTAGGCAATGTTAGAAGGAATAGAAGGATAGGATAGATTTTTGTTGGCACAGTGGACTGAGAAATAAGGTTTTGATTATCTCATTAAATCCCAGAGGTGGCGTTCAGTTGAGGGAATATAGAAAAGAATGCTGCCTAGACTGGGGCTCGAACCTACATATCCAGGTTAGCAGTCAAGCACTACTTCCACTGCGCCGGGGCCACCCCCGTGATGGTGTAATCTATATGTGATCCAAGTCAACACATTTAGAAATGCAGGTTTATTTTTTATTTACAAGATCATTAGAGCTTAAGATCAGTGTGATGAGTTTTGACCCCCAATCCACACCGATCTACCTATAGTTAATAAGCAATTTTAAGCATTTTGGAGGAGTTTTTTTTTTCAGGGTGATAGGACGTTTTCCTGATACTTCTATCAACATCCTCCGCATAGGCAATCATCACATTGTAGCTCTCCACTTCCAATCATGTTAACAGTTCATTTGCTACCAAATTCAACAGAAAGGGATATAGAACACCGCCTTGCGGCGGCGTACTTCCACTGACATGACATTATTACAAATTCTATATTCCTAAGTACATACATATTTACAATATGATGGATGAGCTAAATTAATTCAATTTATCTATCTACATTAAAAAAAACAAACAAAAACTATTTAATAGAATATTGTAGGTAATTTTCTTATTTAGACAAAAGATACCTAATGTCGCATTGTTCGTACAGAGCTTGCTGGTTAAGGCCAGGGAGGGTTGGTAAGGTTAGACTTTAATTTGGCTCTGCTCATAATATGCTGGTGTATAACTGAATTACATTTGACGGAAGCTTTCCTTAAACAATTTGATGAATAAAGCCTTCAATGATATCCACGAAATTTAAACAACACACCAAATAATTATTCGTTTAACTGACTGTATCTATGTATCTACATTCTGTCGTGATTGTTCATTGTTCGACCATCTGTTGATTCTGATTTATTTTAAGCTGAAGCAATTCGTAGAGAAATTCACCTCAAGTCAATAAAAATAAAGATTTAAGATAGAATTCGAATTTATTTGTTTATTTTTATTAATTTGTTTATATTTAAATATTGTACTTAACTTGATAAAATATATACATTATACAACAAACATGTACATATTATACGTTTGTAGAGATAGAGAGAGAGAAAGAGAGAGTTCAATGACATATCGTGTGTTTTATTATGTCACTTACCAGACGAAGTCATCGTTTATTTATTCAACTATTCATTATTTCTAAGGCGTAAAGATAAGGTCGTCAATTTTAGCACCAAACAAACATTCAGTTTTAAATTAAATTCATTACTTCTATCCGCTTGTTGGCTTTGGCTATCATGGCATGCATAATAGAAATAGTTTACTAGTTTGATATTTTTGTTTAATATGAATTGACGTTGACTTTGGATCAATGGAGTTTTTATTGAGGAAGGTTCCAAGTTCATCCAAGAAATGAGCTCATATTTAAGTGAGAGTAAGCATATACAAAGCTGCCGGTTGGTTGGATGGCCTTTAATTGAAATAAGTATCGATGTATACATTCAAATCGTGACAGCAATGCATTCAAATACTAAATTAGTTTTTGTCCTAAAATATTTTTAGATCGCTGACGTAAGATATATTTAAAAAAAATCGTAACTAGTTACGAAAAAAAAGAGAATAATTTAATAATTTACTATTTTCTCAACCTAAGCTTAAGCATATGTACTGAAAAATAGATATTGTTCCACCAAAAAAGTATCAGGCGGCCGGCGCAATGAAAGAGGTCAAAGGTCATAGTATAAGGTCTGGGCATACATAATATCTTCATAAGATTTTTATAGGCTCCGGGAGCTTGGTACCACATTAATAGAATTAGCCAAAAAAAAATAAGAACTGATAAAGTATTATTTGTATGGAAGAAATAATTTTTTTTATAGAGCAACTTTTATTTTGTTTCTCTATAACAAAAAAAATTAGGTACACAAATTTGCTTAAGAAAATCAGATTGTAGGTACCTATTTACACTTGTCGCAATAAGCCTAAAATCTTAAAAAAAATTAACTCGCCCTGTTTTTGAATGGCGGGTTAAACCACAATTAATTAACTCTGAACATAAATTTATTCACAATTAAATCAAGAAACAGTTAAAAAAAAAATAACATAAGCGAATCAACCTAAGAAAAAACTCGAGGAATAAAATATTTAAAAAGCATTTATTAATTTGTTTTTCAAATCAAGTTATTTAAGTAAATAGTTTTTGACAACTTAAATTTCAAAGTCAAAATGTTTGAAAAAAAAAAAAATGTTTTCAAATCATGTGCTACTATGTATTTTTTACTTACTTTGGATTCGTAAAAAAAATTGAACCCGAGATAAAAATCAAACTTTTGACATTACGATGATAGGGAAGACGAAAAAAATGGGTCTCGCAATTCTGTCCGTCTGTCTGTCTGTCTGTGGACTCGCCTACAGCCTAAGCCCATGGGCCGATTTTAGTTAAACTTGGTATAAAGTATTTTCGGGACATTACCCCGACACATTTTTTTCCTTTTATTTTTAGGACCACAAATAACGATACTTGCCATATAATTTTTTTTAGCATTTTTGGAAAATCTTATTTTTCTCAAAAATGGCTCGACAGATTTTTCTAAACAAAAATCAATAAATTTTATTAGGTATATGATACCTTTTTGTAAAAATAAAATTTCCAAAATAAGGTTTTAAATGGTACTTCCCATAGAACCTTTTTTTTTATTTTCATTTTTCTGGAAAAGGAATAAACTGATTTTGATAATTTTTTTTTATGGAGAATCTTTTGAAAAAATTTATTTTTTTGGTTTTTAAAAAAAGTTTCATTTTTTTTTTTTTGAAAACCAAATATTTCGAAAACGACTTTGTTGATTTTTATGAAAGTTGGTAACAAGCGGTTTTTTAACTTTATCTAAAATATTTTGAACAAAAATTTTTCTTATAGTCAAAATTAACGGTACCTTCCATATAAATGTTAAAAAACCGTTACAGGAAATATAAATTTTCTCGAAAACGACAACTACGATTTTGATTAAAATTGTTCTAAATACTAATATTAGTATGGTCTACGATCTGCCAAAAACAAAATTTACAGTTAGCCATTAACAGTACCTCTCGTAAAACCATATTCTTTATTTTGGACTATCTCATTATGTGTGTTACCGAATAAAATTAAATTGTTTAAACAAAAGTTTCTTAAAAGTTTGAATAATACTGCATATCAAAATTTTCAAAAAACAAATTTTGGATTTTTTAAAAAAATTTCAAATTTTTTTTTTTGAAAATTCGATATTTCAAAAACGGGTAGATAATTTTTTTGAAATTTAATTTTGAATTCAACATAAATGAATACTAAAAAATTGTGTACAAATTTTTTTCTTAAAAATGTTTACAAAATTTTATATATAAAAAATTTATTAAAAAAAAAACCGCTCCTACGATTTTAAATATTTTTTTTCTCCAAAACTAAGATTAGTTAAAGAAATTAGTTAAAAAATGGGATTTAATGAGATAATCAAAACCTTATTTCTCAGTCCACTGTGCCAACAAAAATCTATCCTATCCTTCTATTCCTTCTAACATTGCCTAATTTATAAGACCCTATGTCTTACTGGCAAATATATGTTTGTGTTGTTTAAAAAAAAAAAAAAAAAAAAAAAAAAAAAAAAAAAAAAAAAAAAAAAATCAGATGGTGTCTTTTTTTTTTAGATCTTAAAACAATTTACGAAGACTTTTTTAATAAATTTAATACGAATTATGTATATAGTTTAAACTTAAGGTTCCCATAAAAAAATTATTTACTTTTATCACACTCAATCTTTAAAATTCAAAGAAACTTTTACTACAAGAGCAAGTTTGTGCGAAACAACCGTACCCTCCGATTGAGCTCAAAATTTCAGGAAATCTTACATGAAAGTCGTGAGCCGTTGTGAAGATATGCGTTTTTTTTTTAAAACGTTAACCGGCACACAAGACCTATAGCCGCGCCAAGACCCTGCAGACTCACTTGTAATTTAAATAAAAGCGGTTACTACAATCAGCTACATTAATGGCAGCAACAGAATAAAAGCCAGTAAAAAAAATCTATCAATTTTTTTTAAACTTCATGGCAAATAAAATTTAAGAATATTTTTGTGCTACAAATTTCAATGACATTTTTTGTAACGCTAATTCTGTTTGAGCCCGGGGCGGGAATACGGGAAGTTTAACACCTTTTATTAGATTAACCCGTAATTGAATTAATACAAAACTTACTTGATCTAAGAAGAATTATAATACTAATAAGCATCCGACAATTCAGCCCGTTTTAATATTTCATTCTATTTAGTTTTCTTACAGAAATATATCCACATACAAAAATTGCATACTTTTAGGATGCTTATGAAACTTTAAAGTGCTATAACTGCTTAAACCCCTTCCACACTATCCCCTCAAGTATTAACACATGTCAAAAAAAAAGCGGGACTCAATTACTTACGACGCGACTGCCAAATTAAATTACATATTTTCATTTATTGCTTCCACACTTGATCAATTCACCATTACCTCAAACCAGATGTAGAGAGAGTGTCCCTACTCGTTATTAGATATACTCTGCCTCAAACCTCCAAGTGGGATAGAATGTGTGATTGTTTTTTGTATGAGATGGGCTGACAAGTAGTGTGGGATGAAATTTCATATTTTGATAGCGGACCTCCCTGTCATCGGATAGTCAGGGACAGTGGCGTAGCTAGCCCTTTGGGAGCCCCTTTCTTGCCTGACTTTTATTTTAATTAACTCAAACACTTACGTCAACATATAAGATTATATAAGTTTAATTTAACATTATATTTTATTGAATTTAAAAACAATTGTCTTTGGACTAAAACTCCTCAAATTAACACTTTTCTTGACTTTTTTCTCCAAATTTATTGATTAAATCTTCCATAGCTGAACAAGATTTCAATTTTTCAAGATTTTTGGCTTGTATGGAATTGATAAATCTTATAACATAACCATTCATGTCCCATAGAAGCTGGAAAAGCTTCTTTCAGCGGTTGCTGTTTGTTGTAACGAGAAAACAAGAAGCAATATTATTCAATTCAATCATCAATAATTTAGCAAGTTCTTTTATGGAAGAAGTTTTTAAATTTCGGATTTTAAACAGTTTTTTAAAGCAGTTCGCTGAAATCATTTTACAAGTATTTTTTATATATATTTTCCAATCAGTCTTCCAGCACATTTTTTATTGTGTCGTTTGAAAACGATAACAATTTATCTGGTTCTAAGACTTCGAACATACTACTTAGATTATAGAAGCTTTGAAATCTTTATTTAGTTTGAGTAATCAAAATATCTAATAAAATAAATAAATTTGATGGCACAACAGCTCATGAAGAACTAGGGCCTAGTGACTTACAACTCTCAACCATTCCTGTGTGCGTGTCTGCAGGAATGGAGGGGACCTACAGTTTATTGCCGAATCCGAACGGCTAACGAGCGGCACTTTTCTGTGACAGGAGATACTCTTGGAGGATTTGTCAATTCCTCGCAAGAGGCAGTAGCCGTTTTTCTTTTAAATAAATAACTGACGAGGCTGGGGATCGAACCTTAGACCTCCGGCATGAAAGTCCATCGCACTAACCATCACGCCACGGCTACTACAATCAAAATATCTAAGCAGCAATAATACACGGGTTGGGGTTAAAATTATACCTGGGTCAAAATTCTGATTCTGCTTTTTAAAATTCTGCTTTCAAAATTCAGCTTTTTAAAATTCTGTTTAACACAATTATGCAATTAATAAAAAAGTTTCAATAAATTGAACAGGCTCGCGCTATTTGCAGAATTATGTAAAACAGAGTTGGTTTGAAATTTGAGTTCTGTTTTAAAATTTTAAAAAGAAACATTATTAAGCGTATTTATAAACGTTTTTTAACTTGCAGCCATCCAAGTTATAAATAAGAAATTTCAATTGTTGCTAAAGTGATCTAATTCTTGATATAACTTTAGACAACTGAATAGATTGTACCTTGGTAAATGTACCTAAGATTGGTTTTAATAAATACGACTATTTGGAAATACTAAAACAATACGACTGTATGTATTTATTTATAGAAATAATATTATTTTTTTATAATTTTATATTTATTCTGTTAGAAAGCTCAAAATCAAAAACCGAATCATTTCTTGGAACGAGAAAGAATTGAGGAAGTATAAATTGTTGCTCTTAAAAGTATTGGTCGCTCGGTCGAGTCATTTGATATGGTTTTTACAATCTCAATAACAAAAAAAATTATTTTTTGTCAAAAGCTGAAGCAGATAGAACCACAAAATGGGGAGAATATAAAATCAAAAAAAAAAAAATTAAAAAAACAATTGAAAATATACCTAGGCTAAAGCCAAATAAGATTTTTTAATAGAAAATAGCTAAAAATATACTCTAACTTTGCTCAGATTAGCTATTATTTATTTTTAATTGCTAAATACTGAAATTTTTTGTAGTGAACAACAAAATTTTAAGTTTGCATAAATATTGGTAATGTTTCTTTGGAAAAGCAGATTGAGCAGAATTTTATTCTATTAAATATTTACTATCAGTATGTATTTTGAAAAACAGAATTTTGTAAAACCGAATCGAAAAAAAAAAACAGAATTTGAAAAGCAGAATTTTTGCAAGGCAAGGCAGAATTATGAAAAGCAAAACTTCGAAAGCCTAATTGTGACCCCCTCCCATAATAAACATTAACTATCGAAAAGACACATCCAAACAAATTGTTTATAAGTACATCTAAAAATGAAATTTTGTTTTACTTTCTTGTCGGGTGCTCTGTATCTTCAAGGGCCTCTATATCTCGGGGGCCCCAATATCTCGGAGGTCCTGTATCATTGATCATTGATACAGCAGTAGCTACGCCCCTGGGACCTTTCTCAGATTATATGTAACTGTAATACCAAGGTGTATACCAAAAATTCACCTATTACAAATTTTTTTCTTACTGGGCTATTACACATTCATGTTTTTGTTTTTATTTAATTCGTCAAATTTCGAATAAAAACAACGAAATGACTAAGACGGAAATATAATCTTTTCAATTGCCTTATTTTTTAAAAAGATAGACATGTACCTAAAGTTTAATTGAAAGTAAAATAAAACCTTGCGCACTTGATAGAAAAATTTAAATTGATATTTCTGTAAGCGGTGTACCTATTAGAAAAGAAAACAAAATGAAGCAACAAATAATTTAAGTAACCGCTATAATGGCCGTAATCTAATCAATCCTCGGCCAGGTGTATGTGTGGTTTCGTGGTAATTTTATATCTATAATTCTTATCTCTTTGCTAATTTATTATCAAAATGACATTGACAAAATATTATTTATTTCCAATAAGTCAAAAAATATTAATTATTTCATTTCAGCTTCGGCGATTTACTTCTTCAATATTTAGTACAACTTTTAATACCAAAGATGTTGGTAGAGTTGAATTTTAAGCAAAGAAATGCTACAATCCTCGCCACTGTTTTGGTGGGGTTGGCATTATCAGCAATTGTCATGGCAAATCCTATGCTTTGTGTCATATTCCTTGGATTAACTGCATTTCTCATCACAGGAAATAGAACAACCCATGTGTATGCCGTTATGGCAACATTACCAAGGGATATAACGTAAGTGTATGAAACATGCAACAACAAAATTATTAATTAAATTTTATTTCTTCTTTTAGTGCTGCAATTCGCTTCCTGAAAATTCAATACCTTCTCTACAAGTTCGAATGGCAAAATTATACGATTCCACGGGTATTTCAAACATTCCTTCGAGAAAATCCCGGCAAGGACGGTATTGTCATGGATAGCAGAAAACTAACATTCCAAGATATTGAAGACTTCAGTAACAAAATTGCTTCCTACTTTAAATCGAAGGGTTTTAAGCGAGAAGACTCAATAGCTCTGCTGATGGAAACAAGGCCGGAATACTCGTGTATTTGGATGGGTTTGGCAAAAATTGGTGTTGTCACTGCTTTGATTAATTCCAATTTGAGAAAAGAAACACTTTTGCATTCCATAAAAGCTGCAAAATGCAAAGCTATAATTTTCGGAGCTGAACTTAGTTCAGGTTGGAAATTACCTCGCTTTTTTTTAGCTATTTCTCTCAAAGCTTTTTTAATATTTTCCAGCTCTTATTGAAGTCCTCGGGGATGATGAAATCAAGAACCTCAAACTTTACCAATTCACCGACGATCAACAAAGAGAAGGTGTTGGATTTACTACACTAGGTGGGGCTACTGATCTTGTTTCGGAACTTAAAACACACAAGGCAACCGATTTGACAAAAGACATTGCAGAGGGAAGACCGAAAGATAAGATGGTCTACATTTACACGTCTGGCACAACAGGAATGCCTAAAGCAGCCGTTATAACTCACTTAAGGTTTTAAAAGTGATTTGAAATTATATGAGCTTTGCTAGCTAAATCCGGTTTTTTCCCTAGATACATGTTTATGGCTGTTGCAGTTCACGAAATGGTTGGCATCCAAAGTGATGATGTAATATACAATCCCCTACCGCTCTATCACACAGCTGGTGGAATTTTAGGAGCTGGAAATGTCTTCCTGCATGGAAACACAATGGTCCTGCGAAAGAAATTCTCAGCAACGAACTTTTGGACAGACTGTATAAAATATAATTGTACAGTGGCTCAGTATATTGGTGAATTGTGTCGATATCTATTGGCGACGCCAACTAAACCTGAAGACACAAAACATTCCATCAGATTGATGTACGGAAATGGATTGAGACCTCAAATTTGGTCACAATTCACATCAAGATTTAATATTGACGAGATTGGAGAGCTATATGGATCAACCGAGGGAAATTCTAATCTTGGTAAGTTTTTGGTTGCAAAAATATAGCGATAGTTGAGTCGTTTTCTATCTATACAAGCGTTATAACTTGACAAAAGACTCTTTAGGAATTAGCGTATACGAGGAGAGGAGGCTTTGATCCGGTCTCTAAATTCAAAAACTTTCTTTCTCAAACTACAATATTCTCAAAACAATTAATGGAACAAAAAAAAACATTTTTTTTAGTGTTTTTTGAAGAGCTGTATCTCTGGGAAAACATGATGAAACAAAAAGCATTCTGAAGCTTTATACATATATTTGTATTGAGAAATTTTAACAAAAACTTTATAACGATTATTTTTTTTTTGGCTCCTCGGCGTTACATTCAGAAAAGGTCAAAAAACGGTTTTTTAAAGACTTTTTGTAAATCTTTTACCGCCTTACAAATATTGACTCTGGGACTTAATTTGGTATGACATTTTAAAGAACTATAGACAAAAAATATTTTTGTTAGATTTCAAATTAATCCATTAAACCGTTTTTACCCAATGATCAAAGTCGTAAAAACCAAATAAAGAAAAAATATTAAAATTTTTTGTGTCGTCGTGCTTATGATTTGGCAATAACGGTACCTTAAGAAAATCATTTGCTAAAATATCTTAATACAAAAAATATGAAGCTTCAGAATACTTTTTGTTTCATGTCAATACGGCCACTTTTCCCAGAGATACAGCTCTTTAAGAAACACTAAAAATAGAGTGAATTTTTTTTGTTCCCTTAATTGTTTTGACAGGTGTATCTAATTTTTCCACTTGGGTGTTCCGCAAGGACCCATACTTTTACTAGATTGATAGGGCATGTAATGGTTTCAAGAGAAAACTAATTTCGGGGCTGTAAACTAAACTATATAACATTAACACTATAATAACGAAGAAGTCCGTCAGTTTATGCGTCTTTGTGTCCGTGCGTTCGTGCGTCAACTGTAATTTGAACAAGAGCCTAAACGGGAGGATCGATTGCTTTAATTTGGAACAATGCATTTTATTTTATTTGTTTTAACTGCCGCAACACGATTTCGTTATTTTTTATATTTTTTCCAAGACGATATTAACGATTACGAATTAACTTTGTAGTTGTAATTCGCATAAGGAAAATTTTGAAGATTCGCTGTGAAAATTGGGAACTTTTTTAACTATTCAACTAAAACGTTTACAAGGTCATCTTCTATAATTTGTAAAGGATGAGCTAATGGATTTCTTACGTTTCACACTACTAGTTCGTTCCAATGTATTGAATACTCATCCCATGTACTCCAACGCGCCAACGAAGATAGTTACCTGGCAGTGGTGTGACACCCATGCAACCCGATTCCTACCGAGTTACCTTTTAAGGTTCTACCTTTCAACCATATATTTATCAAATAACGAGCAGCATAAATCTGTATGAATAAACATAATATGTATGTGCGTGTTGCTTACACCTGCATTAGTTCATTGCTAATTTGCGTACAGATGTCATTGTTTTCCAACTCCTCATTCTTTATCAAGAAAGATAAAGCGATTACAACGCAAAGTAACTCAAAATATTTCGGTTTAGAAAATTTCCCCTTGAATGGAACAAATTATTTGTTTTCTTTCTATTTTGGTGAATTTTGCAGCTGAATAAAATTTTTCTTCGACTTGCACATTATTTTGACAGTTACTTTAGTATATGTATAAATTTTTAAAACAAAAAAAACTAGAAGGCAAGGCAACCCCCGAACTGTCGAAATACTACCAGACTATTATTTTCTAGTTTTACTAGTCTGGACTAAAGTCTGTACGAAGTTTTAGCCTTATATCTTACACATTACTCAAATTATTAGACGTTATTTTATATACCTAACTAATGTAGGTACCATACAATCTTTAAGCTCGTATGGCAAGCTCTTGCACTTACCAAATCCTTCTGATATGTTTTCTGTTCATGCAAATGAGTATGCAAGTGAATAATGAAAGATTAGGTTCTTATTTTGTTCGTGTCCAGTCTGCGACTGACTATTTATTTTCATTTTTTTTTCTTAGCTTCTATTGCTTAATCTAAAACTTAGTTGCTAAACTAAATGTGCTGAGCAAGGCAACGTGTGAAGGAAATTATGCAGTTTGGTGAGAAAATGTATTATATGGAAGTAGGTGTTGGGTTACGGATGGGTTGAAGGTTTTCTTGAATATTGTATTTTAGGTAGATGAACTATTGTTGTTAACTTGCATAAATAAAAAAAAACATCAAAATGCCAACCTTGAAGGAGAAGTTAAATTTTCCTCATTTTCCGTTTTAAAAAAATATGAATGCCAGATTTATGTCATCGAGCCAAGCGGCAAGTTTAAAAAAAAAACAAATGTTTTTTTTTTTCTTTTTTTTATTTATTAATATTTATAATTACATAAGATATTATTTATTTTATTACTAAAAGAAAGGCCGCTGTCTTCAGCTAGGCTGCACCTTTCAGTTAGCTTGTCGAATTAGAACTAACTTATAAAATAAACTTCAACTTGAACTACACTTCAGGTTATTAGAGTAATGTGCCGCGTTTGCAAAAAAATTAATTTGTTGTTGAAATATTCATATTTCATTCGTCGTGCAAATGCACAAAGGTGGAAGGGAAAAGGGGTGTATCCGTTCTGGATTGGTTTTGCTGTGTTAGCAAAAATGGCGTGGGAATCCGTTAGGAATTTGCTTATTTGCTTATGTACCGTTAGGCAAAGGGGCGTGTGGGGAACAATGGGTTTACTGTAAAGGGTGAAGTCTCAGACGTAACTCCTCCCCCCTTAGGATTCTGCTCCGCAGAATTTTTAATATCAACTTTTATATTAGTTTCTTTACTTTTAGTTTTTGATTTAAAGGTAAAAATTATTAAAATTAAAATGGTAAGTATGACAATGGCTGTTCCAAAATTAATATATTCATGTGCGACAGTATTGGATTTTATTTCTTCTATTAGTTTACGATTTTCGATATGTTTCAAGTTAAGTTCCTCTGAAGTATAGTTCATTGACACTTTTTTAATAGTAACACTATTAAAGTTAGGGATAACAAAATTATCATATATTACAAAATTTTCATATTTTATATCGTTTATATTTAATTCACAATTTTCGAATCTCAATAAATTATTTCCCATAATATTTAAGGTAAAATTATTACAATTGTGTAAAACTTGGGTATAAGGAATATTTTTAGTTATAATGATGTTATTTTGTATTTGTTTAATTTCTACATTTTTGTTTTCTTTATAAGTACACTTAGGATTTTCCTTAAAGATTTTTGAAATACAATCGTCTTTTATTATTTTTAATTCTTTAATTTTCATTGTCTCGTTTATATATTCATAGTTAAAGTGTTCATCTGTAATGAACTCGTTAAAAGGTGTTACTAATTCTAGGTTGTTTTGATTAGGAATAGGCTCAATAATTATTTTATAAAAGTTAACACTTGAGTAATTTGGTATTAAAAGGATAAATATAATTTGATTTTCATGGATTATGACAGAATTTTTTATATGTGAAAATTCTTTAATAGTTATATTAAATTTTGATACCTCTCTTGGTGATAATAAATCTTTCCCTAGAACTCCTAGCTGACTCAATAGTAGGTTGTCTTTTACTTTTCTAACTTGTTCTCTAAGCAGTTGTATGTCATATTGTATTTGAAATGCTTGTTGCATGCTAGTTATTTCTAAAAATTCTTTGTTTATTGCGTTTCCTAAATTTGAAAGTTGGTTTTTTATGTCATGTTGCTGTCCGTTAATATGTCTTGTGATATTGTCTATGACTTCGTTAAAATGATAATTAGTTTTGATTTGATCATTAAGTCCCTCAATCAAATTTTGATTGTTTTTCTGGTTATTGTCTAAGCTCTGCATTATTTGAACTTCGTCTTCATAGTCCATGGTGCCTGCTAGATATTTCAAACCTTTACCAACTATGTTAAATAAACCTCTTTTCTTTCTTTGGTGTTGGTATCCTAACAGATTCTCTATTTCTTCTGACAAACTTTTAAAGTTATGTACTATTGTCGGGTATTCGTTTTTAAAATCAAGTTTGTTAATGTTATGTTCTATTATGTCTAAATTGTCTGTCCATGAAGTTATGTTAATGTTATGTAAAATCTTCGTATATCCTATTATGACTGGGATTTGTTCCTCTCTTATTGTAATAAAACCGTTTCCTGAATTTAAGTTCTGTACGTCAAGTCTCTGTCCATTTGTTACAGTTGTTACTAAGAGAAGTGTTAATAATAGTACCTGGAGAGAAAAAAAAAATATTTTATGTATCTTCATATTTGTAGACTCTTTTAATTTGATTTTTGTGAAATCTACTTTTTTTTTTTTTTTTTTATTGTTCGTATTTATATTTTCTTTTTATTTGAGATTTATGAAATTTTCTTCCTTTCTCATTTTGTAAATAATCTTTATTAATTACGACTGGATCTGACTTTGAATGGATTGGTTTCAGCTTATTATTAACTCTATTTTTTAAATAAGTATGCTTATCTTGGGTAAGGTCTATATCTTCCTTGTTATTGTTTATCTTATTAATATATTTTTCTTTATTTTTAGTCACTAATTCTATGATTTTAGGGTATTCTGTGTTAGGAATGTTTCCGTTTAGAAAATCTAAAGGTCTTCTTTTAGTGGTTGAATGAATGGTGTTGTTATAGATTGAAACGGCGTTCAAAACTTTGTTGCGTAATGTGTCCTTATTGTTCTCATCAGCAGAGAAAGTACGAATGTGTTCATTTAAAGTCGAATGAAATCTTTCTATATCCGAATTACCTGTTTTCTTGTATGGGGTAGTAATGTGTAAGTGGACATTTTTTTCCTTCAGGAATTCCTTAATTACTAATGAAGAAAAACCTGTTTCGCCATCAGTGACAATTTTGTTTGGAGGGCCAAAGTTTGTAAATCTGCATTTTAAAGTGTTTAGTAGTGCCAACCAGGTTCTGTGTTTTATTTCGTAAACGGTAACGTGTTTCGTAAATTTGTCTATCATGGTGACAAACATAAGATTAACGTGTGCGTACCAAATGTCGATATGAATTATTTGGTTCGGTTTTTCAGACATTTCTGTTAGTTTTAAAGGTATTTTATAAGGTGATCTTTCGTACTTAGATTTATTACAAATCTCGCAATTATTTATGAATTTTTGTATTGCTGTTTTAAGGTTTGGGCTATAGTATGTGTTTTTTATTTCTTCATAAGTTTCATTTACTCCACGATGGTTATAAGCTTTATGTGTTTTGCTGATAACATTTAGAACCTTCTCTTCATCATCTAAATCACCTAAAAATTTACTACATTTAACTATTCGTAACAGTTTGTTTTTACTAAAGTACTTAAGGTAAGTATCTTGAAATTTCGCGAATAAATGATCATTTCTGGAAAAAATTCCGACTATTCCTTTAGGAGGAATGAACTTTTTCATTATATCTATCAGAAGTTTTTCGTTGAATTTTTTCATTTCTATAACGATCCTTCTTTTCTTGAAAGGATAATATACTTTATGGTTGTTGACGTTTTCTGTTTCATTTAAAATAATTTGTGTTTTATAAATATTAACTGGCGATTCTATTATAGGAATGTGATTGCTGCTATCCTCATTTGCACTGTGGATAGTTGCAACCATTGACTCTACATCTTCATTCTCCGTATTGTCATTATCTATGTTTCTTTTTCTACTACAGTGTGCTTCTTCTGAATTGGAATCTTCTACATTTTCGTTGTAGTAGGTTTCCATTCTTGATAACCCATCTGCAACTTGGTTATCTTTGCCCTTTACATACTCGATTTCAAAATTAAATTCTTCTAGTTTAATTTTCCACCTTTGGAGTTTGATATTGGGTTCTCTGAGAGAACTCAACCAAACAAGTGGTCGATGGTCTGTACGAATTGTGAACTTCCTTCCATAGAGATAAGGTCTAAAGTATTGTGTAGCCCATACGATGGCCAACAATTCTTTCTCTATGGTAGAGTATTTAACTTCGTGGTCATTTAATGTTCTGCTCGCGTAAGACAAAGGGTGGTTATCTTGCGACAAAACAGCGCCTAAGGCAAAGTTTGAAGCATCTGTTGTTAAAGTAAATTTTTTATTGAAGTCAGGGTATTGCAGTATAGGGTCTGATGTTATCAATTTTTTCAGATTCTCAAAACTATCAATGTACTCTTGGTTGGTAATATCGATTTTTGCATTCTTTTTCAGAAAGTTAGTCATTGGTTTTGCAACCTTTGAATAGTCCCTAATAAACTTCCTATAGTACCCTGTGATTCCTAAGAAAGCTTTTATTTGTTTTGTTGTTTTTGGTAACTTATACTCTTGTATTGCAGATACTTTATTTGGGTTTGGTTTTATTCCCTCTATTGTAACAACATGACCTAAAAACTCGGTCTCTTTCTTTAAGAACTCGCACTTATCGAGTTGTACCTTTAAATTTACTTCTTTTAGTCTTTTAAATATTTTGTTTATTGCTACTAGATGCTCCTCAAGGCTAGTAGAAAAAATTATAATATCGTCTAAATATACCCAACAAAATACTCCTACATAATCCGCAAGTATAGAATTCATCAACCTCTGGAAGGTTGCGGGGGCATTTTTCAGACCGAAAGGCATACGAATAAACTCGTAATGTTCGTCATCGGTGGAAAATGCCGTTTTTGGAATGTCTTCCTCTGCAATTTCGATCTGATGGAACCCTTTCGCCAGATCTAATGTCGTGAAGTATTGCGCTCTGCCCAGCTTGTCAAATATCTCATCCATATTACGCATAGGGATTTTTCATCTATTGTTACATCATTGACTTTACGATAGTCAATTACTATCCTCCATTTTTTTTCATTTGAAGCATCCATCTTCTTCGGTACTACCCAGATCGGTGCCGAGTATGGTGAGTTACTCCGGCGTATTATGCCTTGTCTTAGCATATCAGATATTTGTTTCTTAACCTCGGTTCTATGTACCTCTGGGTATCTGTATGTTTTGGTATAAATTGGTATCTCATTCACTGTCCTTATACGGTGCTTAATTGCATTCGTGAATGAGAGATCGCTTCCTTCTTGGTAGAATATTGAAGCATTACGAGAAACAAGGTTTAAGATTCCTTTTTTTTCTTCATCGTTGAGGTGATTAACCCTTATTTGATCCATGATAGGATTTGTACTTGTTTATGTGTAGTATATTTCGTGTAGCAACATTTCTGGTATTGAATCTACATATACTTCACTTTCAGAGTCCTCTGAATTTAATTCTACTTTATCGCAGATTCCCGTTGTACGTTCTTCTTCATTTTCATTGAAGTAGATTGGAATTTTCGTTTCCTGTACTATCAATAATTTTTTGTCGAAATCAATTACAGCTTTGATTGGAAGTAAAATGTTATTACCAATTAAACCATCGTATACATTGTGAAATTGGTATTCGAGGAACTCTGCTGTTTTATTCAGCTGGCCGAATTCCTCAAATAAAGGTATTGTTACCTTCTTAAATGAATGTATGTATGAGCCTGCTGTTTTGATTTTGACAGGTGCATTTAATTTTTTCTGCCATTTTGGGTGACATAGTCCCGGATTGAGGATACTGGTCTCTGACCCGGTGTCAATCAGTATTCTTAATGTGCATTTGTTTTGTTTTGTTCTGATTATTATATAGGGAAGTCGGCCTGAAGGCTTTCTTCCTGAAAATCCTGAACCTGTATGTTATTGATTTGCCTCTGGTAGGAGGCGGACAATGTGTCCATAGGTTCGTTACTGTTTGAATTCCTATATTGTCTTGAGTTATTAGTCTTATACTGTCCTGAATTATTGTTTCTACTCGTATACTGTCCTGAATTTGTGTTATTCGTAGATTGTCCTGAGTTATTTTTATACTGTCCTGAGTTATTTGTATACTGGCCTGGGTTATTTTTATTGTTATTATAACCACCATTATTACCCTTAAATGTACCTGAATTATTATTAGAATTATTTTTATATGTACCTGACTTATTATGGTTATTATTACTATTTTGATAACTATTCCTTGCACTTGAATTATTATAGAATGTTGATTTTAAATTTCCCTCATCTTGTCCTAAAAACATTCTAATTTTCTCCCTTATTTCTGATAGATCGTGCAATCCTGTGATTGCATAAGCTAATGCCCCTGAGACTAATTCTTTAACCTTCATTATTAGCATTCCGTTAAAAATTTCTGTTACTTTCTTACTATTGTTACTAAAAGTGGCGTGTTCCGCAATATTTTCTACAATATCTTTTATCTTACAGTCTAATTCATAAATACTTCTTACTCTTAGCTCTCCTATGTCCTTGGTTATGGTAAGCTCGTCTTTTGATGCTCGGAAATGCTGTTTTAATCTGTTGATGCACTGGTTCCAGTCCGTTGGTGGATCTACTTGCAATAGATTTTTTGCTGCTCCCGATATTTTCGTATCGAAGATGACCTCGAACACTTGCCTCTTGTCATCTTCCCGCTGATAGTTAGTGAGGACTTTCGTAACTGATGCTGCGAACGATGGCAACGTTCCTGGTTCACCAGTGAAAGTTGTAAGAAATCGAATTTCCTTTTCGATTTTTGCCCTTATACTCATTGGTTGGTTCATATTTGCCATCAGCTGAGTAAGTGCGGCGAGGCACTGCTCCATATTCATTTGGGCCATTCTTTCTGTTCTTAGTTGGTCGAACCTTTCGTTTCTTTTTTTGTTGTTAATCTTGTTGGCTTTTGTTTTACTTTTGGTAGGTTTTTGTACTATTGCTTCTTTTCTGCGTACTTAGTCACAAAGTTTCTTTTTATTTCGTACTTAATTGCACTTTTAGATTGTACTTAATCGCACCTTTAGCTTGTACTTAAACGCACTTTTAGCTTGTACTTAAACGCACTTTTTAGCTTGTACTCAAACGCACTTTTAGCTTGTACTTAAACGCACTTTTAGCTTGTACTTAAACGCACTTTTAGATTGTACTTAAACGCACTTTTAGCTTGTACTTAAACGCACTTTTAGCTTGTACTTAAACGCACTTTTAGATTGTACTTAAACGCACTTTTTAGCTTGTACTTAAACGCACTTTTAGCTTGTACTTAAACGCACTTTTTAGATTGTACTTAATCGCACATACATTATATTGTACTTAATCGCACGACCGACTGCGCCATTTATGTCATCGAGCCAAGCGGCAAGTTTAAAAAAAAAACAAATGTTTTTCTTTTTCTTTTTTTTATTTATTAATATTTATAATTACATAAGATATTATTTATTTTATTACTAAAAGAAAGGCCGCTGTCTTCAGCTAGGCTGCACCTTTCAGTTAGCTTGTCGAATTAGAACTAACTTATAAAATAAACTTCAACTTGAACTACACTTCAGGTTATTAGAGTAATGTGCCGCGTTTGCAAAAAAATTAATTTGTTGTTGAAATATTCATATTTCATTCGTCGTGCAAATGCACAAAGGTGGAAGGGAAAAGGGGTGTATCCGTTCTGGATTGGTTTTGCTGTGTTAGCAAAAATGGCGTGGGAATCCGTTAGGAATTTGCTTATGTACCGTTAGGCAAAGGGGCGTGTGGGGAACAATGGGTTTACTGTAAAGGGTGAAGTCTCAGACGTAACTCCAGCCATGCACCCTCGAAAACTAAGCCACACTTTGATTTTCTTACTTAACTTGTCCCACATAAAGGATACACAAAGTTTTACTCTTGTATCGAGTGAGAACGTGGAAGTTCTGGCTATATAATTTAATTAGTAAGCGAACTGTCTCAACTTAAGATTTTCTTCAGTTGATTTTAACCGTTGTTTTGAGATTGTATACATTAGGGTGTCCGTTATTTCCCAAACTCTTTTTTTTTTTTTGGATCGGCCACCTTATAAATCGAAATTTTATGCGCTACGAAAAATTTATGCCCGAGGTCATTAACCCGTGCCTCTAAAGCCATACATTTCCCATACAAATTTGTATGGAGATTTTGCACTTTTTACCTTTTATTTTTTTTCTCTCCAACTGATATAGCTATTCTATACTTTTTTTCTGATTACTGTTCTTTAATTATTTCTTTAAAAAACCACAAACAAATTTATGTAAAAAGAAAAATTTATAATTTATTTAAAATTTTAAAAAGTTCACATATTTGTACTTTTCACCTTTTATTTTTTTTTTTCTCTGAAACTAAACTAGCTATTCTAATTGTAGGCTTGGGATTTTTGGATTTATACTCACTTACCACTTGATTTAAATACTGTTTTTGAGTTTCATCTTTTATTCATGATTATTTTTGCTGGCCCCTGGTGAAACTAGGGAAGTTTTTGATTTCAGACACCATCATTATTTGCAAAGAAATATGAAGCTTGTTTTATTGGAAAATTTTATAGCCAGCGCAGTTAAAATTCCTTTATGTAATATAATATCAAAAAACATACAAACATTGCATTCGGTACACAATGACAAAATAACTTTTGTGCTTAGCAGGTCACTTTTTTTTTAAAGAATAAAAAGTATATAATAATTAGCTGCTACTTAGTTACGCAAAAAAATGAATTCCTCTGTTGGTTTGCGAGAAAATGTGTGTCCTGCTAAGTTGACGTCAACTATATATCCACTCCTGTAGTTTTGAGAAAGTTGACCTGCTAAGTTGACATCAATTACAGAGCGTAGCTAATTAGCAATTAAGTAGCAACTAATTACTATATACTTTTTAGTCTATAAATAAAAATAAATTTGGTGGCACAAACATGAAGAACCAGGGCCTAGTGACTTACAACTCTCAACCATTCCTGTGTGCGTGTCTGCAGGAATGGAGGGACAGTTTATTGCCGAATCCGAACGGCACTTTTCTATGACAGAAGATACTCTTGGCGAATTTGTCACTTCCTCGCAAGAGGTATAGTAGCTCCGAAGAAAACTTAAGGTGGAAGCGGCTGGTATTATATATATACTGCCTTATTCATAAACAAAAATTGGTTATTTCAGCTCTCGTGTTCAGGGAAACTACACCATGGAATACGAATTTTCCGGACTCAAAATAAAGACAATTGCTTACTGCTCCATTTGAGTCCGGAAAATTGTTATTCCATGGTGTAGTTTCCCTGAACACGAGAGCTGAAATAACCATTTTTTGTTTATGAATAAGGCCGATAATTTTTAGTCTGCAACGGAAAAAATTACCTGCTAAGTTGATACACATTCTTTATTTTTACAACAAAATGTTTACCTCCCTTGAAACTTTACCACTGGTATGTGTAAAGGATCCTTTTTAGGAAATGCTTATGACAAAATTATGATTTCCACCAAAATATAAAATTTGTCCAACTTTTTTATTTAATTTTCCTGGTATGATAAACTTTTTTAGATAAAAATATATATGCCCACTAATAGAACCTTTTTTAATTTTTGAAAAATTGTATTCATCAGATATACTTTTTTATTACTTTCGATAAGTCAAATAAACATATTTTAATTATACTCCGAATGGTACTATATTATAAATGTATATATGTACTACATAGATACCTAATTCAATGGAAAATGTACAATCAATAATAAATAATTAAAATGTTTGCATGTGGCCTGCGGGGCGCGGCAGTAATGGAAGTTAGATTAAGGTTTTTAAATTAAATACATAATAGAAAGCACTAATTCATATTATTTTGAACAATGCTAAAATCCCTAGCAATATTTCTATACATTTTATATTAAAAATAGTGGTTGACCTAAATAATTGATGTTTTGGCAACAACTTAGTTAAATTCTGTTTCATTTAAAAAAAAAAAAATGAAGGTCTTCATCGAACATACTACTTGACTTTATGGTGTTGAAACATATTAATATTAATAATATTGTCGTCGTTCTTTTTTGAATTTACAAATTCAAAACTCCATTCACATGAACAGAGGCGGATCTAGGATTTCGCTGTGGGGAGTATTGATTGATTCTTCTAAACCAATTTTGTTCGCGCCAAGTTCAGGCAAACCAATGAAATCTAAACAAAACCGATTTTAATGAAAAATACATATTAACACCTTCCCCCTATAATTAAACGACAAACAAAGGCAATATAAGTTTTACACGTCTGTCAACTTGAAATTCTTATTAAGAGTTCTCTATCCGTGTGCCAGAGAGCTGTTGAGAGAGTGTTGAGAGTTGTAAGTCACTGCACTGGGTCCTTGTTCTTCATGATTACATCATCAAGCTATTGGTTTTTTAGACTTACAATTTCAATATAAATATTTGAATAAATTTCTGCAGGATCAACACTTACTAACCAAATTCCCAAATTAAAAATAAATAAATTTGCTAGCACAACAGCTCATGAAGAACTAGGACCTAGTGACTTTCAACTCTCAACCATTCCTGTGTGCGTGTCTGCAGGAATAGAGGGGACCTACTGTTTATTGCCGGATCCGAACGGCTAAAAGCGGCACTTTTCTATGACAGGAGATACTCTTGGAGAATTTGCCACTTCCTTGCAAGAGGCAGTAACCCTGAAAAAAAAAAACATTTTTGGTTTTTAGGTGGCAGAGGCTGGGAATCGAACCTAGACCTCTGACGTGAAAGTCCAACGCACAAACCATTACGCCACGGGCTAAGTTTATTACACTTTTTCGGCACTTTTCCTATGAAAAAAACACAAATGCCGATAAGGGACCCGTAAACCTTAAAATGTTAGGCATTTTTAGAGCCCCAATCAACCAGCTTTTCGTGGTTTTAAGCAAAACAAAGCCACCCGGTCAAACTATATTCAACAAAATACCCGAATCTAAGCTACTTCACCTAATATTCACAAAATAGTTTTTCAAAATGCAGGGTAGACTATAATTTCTAAATCATTAAACTTGTTATCCTTCATGCATATACCTTCCTAAAACTTTTAATAACCGGTTATTTATACCAATTTCATAAACTTATTTCAATTTTAGTAAATTTTGACAACCAAGTGGGAGCTATTGGCTTCATTCCAGTTTGGGGTGAAACTGTTTATCCCGTTATGCTAATTAGATGCGATGAAGATACTGGCGAACCTATTCGTGATTCAAACGGACGCTGCGTCAAGTGTAAACCCGGAGAATCTGGGGTATTTATTGGCAAAATAAATCCCAAGCGAGCTGTGAACGCCTTCAGCGGTTATGCCGATAAAAAAGCTACTGAAAAGAAACTAATTCGAGATGTCTTCCAAGATGGTGACGTTTACTTCAATTCTGGAGATATTTTGGTCAAAGATATTTTGGGATACTTCTATTTCAAAGACAGAATGGGTGATACATTCCGTTGGAGGGGAGAGAACGTAGCTACCTCAGAGGTCGAGGCTATTATCACCAACGTCATAGGACTCGAAGATTGTGTGGTTTATGGAGTTGATGTGAGTAAAAAAAAAAATTATATTGTTAAGCAGTTAAGCAAACGAAATCTCAATCATTTTACAATTTTTTAGATCCCTCATGTTGAAGGTAAGGCCGGTATGGCAGGAATAGTTGATCCTGATAGGAAAGTGGATATCGTTCAACTTTCTACAGGGATTCGTGGAAGTCTTCCTGCCTATGCTCAACCTCTTTTCATTCGATTACTTACTGAGATGCCAAAAACAGCCACATTCAAGCTTAAAAAACGTGACCTACAAGTCGAAGGATTCGATATTACCAAAGTGAAAGATCCGATATTTTATTTGAACAAGGACGGGATTTATCGTGAGTTGACTCAAAGTCAATTTGAAGACATTCAAACAGGAAAAGCGAGATTATAAGAAGAAAAAATAAAAACAGAGGTCATTTTGCTTTATTCCATAATCGAATGGAACGATAAGGCTTAGGTTTAAGTGTTATATTCAATTCCAACGATGTGCTGTGCCTTTATAAAACTTTACTAAGTTTAAATTAATGGACAATGAAAAAGAAGATAGATTACAACCATATTGCGCGCAAATTACAGCAAGTTCTGATTTAATTATTGATTTTTATTACTTTTTTTTTTTGTAATTTTAAATGTTTTGTATAAAATAAAGTTATTGTTAGAAGTTTGTTGTGAATATATTTAACGTTAAACGATTCCAAATAAAGTACTGATTAGAAGATTAAATAATAATAATTGATTGAAGTTTTGACAGAATTATTTGAAATTCGAAAGAAAACTTGTTTTTTTTTTATTTTATTTTATTTGAATTCTCTGTCCATTATAAATTGCATTGCAATGATACAGGGTGCCCTTACCTTATTTTGGAGGATTATTCCTTGGATCATTCTACGAAAAAAAATTGTGTGTGGGGGGGGGTGCCATTTCTGAAAAATTAACTTCATACGGAAAAAAAGCTCACACAATGTACTAAAGCCTTTTTGAAAGCTAATATTCCCTAGTTTTATTTTTTTAAGTGTTAAGGTGAAAAGATTTTTTTTTTGATAAAATAAATTTCAAAGTCAAAATTTTTGGAAAAAAAGTGAATTTTAAATTATTATTTTTTTTTTCAAAATGTTGTGTGATTAAGTAACATTCAATGTTCCCATCAATGTTTTCTTAGTCAGCTGAAAACAAATCTTCCCTATTTTTTGAGGAACTAAAGAAAAACACAAAGAGTATTTTTTTCCCAAAAAACAAAAAAAAAACACAGAAAAAGAGTTTTCAGGAACAGTTTTTTTTTTTTTTTTTGTTGCATATAACATAACAAAACTAATAAGCAATATAGAAACTAATTTTTTATTCTTGCCGATTATGGAATCCGCAAAAGTGCATCCGCAGTGAATCGCAGTGTAGTGCTCTCTTTTCTATTCATCGATTTAACGTGGAAAAATAAAGAAAACAATATACATAGCGCATCACTGCGGATCCACTTTTGCGGATTCCATAATCGACATGATTTTTTTTATTTTTCTAAAACTAAAGAAAATTTTTACATCTGGTTTTCACTTTTGGATAAAAAAAAAACAGTGGCACCTAACTTTTCATTTTTTCACAACTTGCTTTAAAAAAAACCGTTCTCAGGGGGAAGGGGTTTGAGGGTTCTTTTACCAAAAATTTATATTTAAAATGTTTAATAATAAAAACAAAAAAAGGATATTTAAGAAAATTTGAATACCTATTTGAATAAAAACAATAAAACAAAAATAGAAGTATAATGAGTATTGGAAAGAGCAAAAAGTAGAAAAACCGTTAAAAAACCTTACAAAGAAATTGATTCAAATATTTATAATTTTTTCGGATTTTATTTTTTTTTTGTTTAATTTGGTTAATCATTTTAAGAAAAATGTAAAGTATTTTTGAAAAAAAAAAACTAAGTTTTTAAAATAAAAATGAAAAATGATACATAATTACGTATTTTTGTGAAATGAATAATACAAACTCAACAAAAATGCAAACAAATGGATTTAATAATAAATTGCGGGAAAACCGTTACCCACATAGAAAAAAGTGGTAGGGCGGGTGAAAAGTTCTAACTGCTCTTTAAAAAAAAATATTCAAGAATCGGCTGTAGTTTGGCAAAGTTAGAGACACTTAAAAAATAAGACCAAATACGTATCATAAAAACCGTTTATAGGTGGAAAAGGAAAATTACATCTTAAGTTTTTCAACTTAAAATGACCTCAGGGACCCATGCGGGGGCATTGCCGACCGCGGAACACCCTGTATACCTATACGTAAGGACGTAATGAAGAATAATTGGTAAGACTTTAGAA
This sequence comes from Epistrophella euchroma, assembly GCA_947049315.1. Lineage (NCBI taxonomy): Eukaryota > Metazoa > Arthropoda > Insecta > Diptera > Syrphidae > Epistrophella > Epistrophella euchroma. The sequence goes on from OX346248.1 coordinate 44,184,679, forward strand.
AAATCCGATGACGGTTTTTTTTAAATTGCTGATTTCTTTTTGAAACTCAATAGCGCGATTATAGTTGACCACTTGCTGGAAGTTTAAAGATCTGAACTTTTCTTTTTTAATGACGCGTTACGTCTTCTTAGGACATCTTCAGAACATTAACATTAAAAAAAAAAAAGAAGAGTTTAGTGTTCGTTTCGTGGTGAAATTAGTACTAATTAGGTACTAATTAATTTTTTTCAAATTATTTAAAAATGTTTTCAGCTCGAATAACCCAAGAATATAAGGTGATATTGAATCCAGGATAATTTGATTTCATACACAATGCCATTGTTTTTTTGCTGGGTTTACAAGGCTGTCCAACCCTATGTCAATAAAATTAAAAAATAAATGAACAAATCATTTATTACAGTGAAAGCTCCTATTGCGGACAGATTCTCACCACGCACGGTGGATCTTGGATCTAAATTCCATACATTTTATGATCCCTTAAGCGGACACTCCCTTACCCGGGCGCGGACAGGAATACTATTGGCGTTAATTTTTAAATTTAATTCCCTTAGGCGGACAAAAACTTTTTTTAGTATGTAAAATGTCAACCCTTATTTTCAGAAATACTTGCACATATATTTTGTTTGTATTAAAAACGTTCCCCCCTTGGTTCACATCGATAATAGATGCAATGCCACCAAATCACTGTCTGCGATAAAACCGTTATAAAATGCGATAAAATGCATAACGGATTTTATTTCTGCAGCTATAGTCTGTTTTTGTATCTTGTTTCTTGTATCTTGTATCATTTTTAGTTTGAATGAACATAATGAACACATCTTAAAATATTCGAGGGCCATCAACATTCCCCCAAAAAAAAATAGGATTTTCAAACTATTCCAGCCTCCAGGCATTCAAAAACTTTTCTCAACAATTATAAATGCACTAAATTTAGATCCTAAATGAATTATCAACACTACTCCTTGGTTGTTGTTAACTGTGTAAAATTTTGCTGCGCTGCCTATACCTACACTTAACAATAAAAACTCATCTCCACAAAAACAATGAACCAACATATTTAAACGGAAAATCCACTTCAATTCTTTATATGGCGTACCAAAATAGGAAAAGGTTTAAAATATTTTTCCTAATGTTCACTTAAAGAAAAACTGCTTGTAATAAAATGCAAACCCGAAAACTTAATTCATCAAATTATTCTCCTAAAGAAAAAAAAAAAATTGATCATAAACCAAATTACATACTCGGTTACCTGTTAACTTTTGATCCATATTAGCCGCATCGTGTTTCGAAAAAGAACATAAATTAAATTAAATGGAATCAATTTAAATTCCACAAGCAGACGCCCCCCACATTGAAGAGAAGCATCCAAAAATATGACTCCAAGTATCCATAAGACTTTTCCGACAAAAAAAAAATAATTATAACCGAAAACATCGTGAATGATATAATTTTGGTATCGTTTATGCAATAAAAAAAATAAATCAGAAAAAAAATTCCAAACATCATCACCTAATGTTGGGAACCGGCGCGGCGGCGGGGTGCGGCTATCGCGGTTCTCAAAAATTCCAGTCATGCTCGTTAATTATCCAAATAAGGCTCACTCGCGCTGCTCCCATAGCACTGCTCGTCAGGATATAACTGCCTCCCAGGCCAGAAGCTAGTAACGGCTGCCATTTAACATTACCTCGATTTGGTGTTTATGAGCCTTAGTAACGTCTCAGTGGGCGTGTGTATGACATATTTTTCCATCATTAACATTTCCTATACCGTCAATAAATCCGAACATAGCGCTAAAGAGTCCCGCACCGGTGTAGCATTTAACCACCCGAGCGGAACGCAATTATCACAAAACTTTTATTGAAATTCGGCAAGAGGCACGATGTGGTGGTTTGACTGTGAGGGGAAGAAGTTTAAGTTGAAGTTGAAGGCACGCAAATGCTTTTAATTTTTCCAAATTTATACACGCAAATTTGTGTCGTTAGTCTTCGTTTTTCCATAAGGAGAACCCTCTGATCCGCTTTAAAAAAAAAAATCTGTGTCCATCCGGGAATTATGCGAATTATGCCAATTTTACGATTCATTTGGATCAAGGAAAGTTGTGTTGTATGCCGTGTGTCAAAAAACAAAATATTTTCCTACCAAGAACGACCATTATGACGACAACGAACGAAGACGCATTTGGCATTGAACAAACTCAAATATTAAAAGAAGCCTAAGCCGCCAAAACATACCATGACCCGGCTGTGAGAGAGTACCGATACCGAACCGAGTTGTGATTTTGTATCTGGTATACTATCTGAAAACGTATAAGCCCAGAGAAAGCGGATCGCCTTTTCCTTGAACAAAAAAAAAAATATATATATATTTCCAATGGTGGTGGCGATAAATTTGTCATATCGCTCTTAATGCCTTCCGTTTGGGAAAAAACTGGAATAATCCGAATTTATGGTTATAGATTTTTGTAAATGTGCCACACAGAGGGCGCCTCGTATTTATATAGTTATTCCTTCTGTTGTTCTCTTGAGCAGGTACTTAGCACGAACAAAATGAATTGTACACCCAGCGAAAAATGTCAAATGCAAAATTTGATATTTATGCAAACACACACACGAAAATAAACGACTTGTTGTGTTTTTTTTTTTTTAAGTCCAATTTTATGATTCAATATACAGAGGTATGTATTTATTTAATTATTTTTTTTAAACAACTTTTAAAAATTCTTTGAAAACGAGTTCTATGTTTTACATTTTTTTGTTGACATTTTTTTGTTAGAATAAATAATTAAATTTAATGACTGCATTAGAAAGATTTATAAAACCCGTCTTATCAATATGTTGAATTAATAAAATAAATAGCTGCCATTTAATCTATTAAAAAAAAAAAAAAAAATTGTGTGGTTGGATAGAGAAGGGTAAAAATAAAATAAAAATCGTTAATATTTCAGTAAATAACAGGCGTGAATGGCGAAAACTGGTAATTAAGGGACACAGGTATTTTGAATAAGGTGCTACAAAAGGCTAGGGTTTTAAAGTGCGTTTCCATTTGAGAGTTCTCGATAGCTACTCGCAAAATACGAACCGTATTGGAAATCTGCGAACTTATTGCTCTCCGCAAGCTACTCTCAAAGCTGTGCCCACTTGCGAGTTCACTCTCGAGAGTGGCCTACATACTATCAGTGTTATTACTCTCAAATGGAAACGCACCATTAGAATATTTCGAGACAAGACAAATATGGACGGATAATCGCACGAACTTGCTCTTGTAGCTAAAAACTATAATGGTATGATATCTTTAACGAAAAAGTGTAAAAAAAAAGTCAAAAGTATTAATTTCTTGTTTAATGCTTTTTTTTTTGGTTAAAAAAATATATTTTTTATAATTTTTAAATGCAATATTGTTTGATTAGAATCACCAGATTCGAAGTTTTAAAAAATATCGGTCGATCTATTCAAAAGATGTACGCGAATAACTGGAAAATAAGGCATTTGTTTTTTTTTTTTTTTCAAAAATTTTTTTCAAAAAACATTAAAAAAATGTTTTCGCAATATGAATATTTTGCCAAAAACCTGAAAAAATAATATCACAGATAACTTTTTCAATATTTTTTGCATGTAAGCATTTTTTCTTTTTCCAATAAGATCACATCGATTGACCGAAATACTTATGTTTCATAGCTGCTTTTATATAGTACGTCTACGTCCCATTGATCATATTTTTTCTTCTGCATACGATATCTGTGGATCTATAGTATTTTTTTTTTTTATTTTTTTATGGTACATTATTCTAATCATTTAAAGGCAACAAACTGGAGGTATTCGAAACTAATTCAACAACTTTTTTCATCTCCATACATTGACGCTCCGCCCTAAGGTACATACATAGTAAAACTAAATAAAAAATAATATGAGACGAAAACTAAGCCAGTGCCTGCATAATGTTTTGTAACTCTCGCATCGAGAAAATTGGTGTTTTAATTTAAACCTTTCTAGAACAAGCTTAAAGAATGAGTTCCTGGCTTTAAAAAAGCTAAAGCATGATATTGTAGGTGCGGCCGTTGTTGTTTTTTAATAATTTTTTTTTTTAGAAATTTGCCCCTCCCACCCAAAGAGGCGGGAACTTTAAGTGGTCCAATATCGAGTCAAAAGTACTGAAAAAGTGTTTGTTTGTGGTTTTATTTTTAAAAGAAATGTGAGCCTTTAATAATATAATAAAATAAAACCAATAAATTCACCCAGCTTTGAGATATTTAATTTTTAGCATAATCAGTTTTTTCTGGGTCTGCAATTTTTCATTTTCAATGAAAAATCCCGTTTTTAATTTTAAATTAATTAAATTATTAAATGTTTTATAAAGACATTGACTAGTGTTAATTTAAATCTAATAAATTCGGCTCGATAAATGGATTCGGGAAATGAGCAGCAGGAGTCAAATTTACTTCCATATTCTATAGTATCGAATACGATTTTTCTTCTTAAATTTTCAGTTAAAACATTTCTAATATCTCTTTTACGCTCCGAAAAAATCTTTAGTTAGACATTGGGCTTTACTTGACCCTTTACCCGTATACAGTAGTAGTGGTGAAACCGAGTCGAAGCACTTACTCCCTCTTTACGCCACGTCAAACAAATTCTTATTTATAAAATATACTATCAAAAAATGACCAATCTAAGACTCCTCAAGACATACAGATGACCCACATCCAAACCACAATTCAATCAACAATCAGCTTGTTTTTTCGCAATGGGCACTTTGTGTCATGTCGTAAGTTAAGTAGATAAATTCCACTTATGAGTCAGAGCAAGAGAAACACACAAAAATTTCTTTCAGTACTACTTCTACCTCCCTCACACACATGGAACGTCAAATTTCACGGCTAATGAATGGATAAGCAAAATAAAAGAAAACGGTCTGAAAACTGGAATTTCGCTTGCACAACTTTTTATAAATTTCATCACACGATGCTGATGTCATGTCAAAATGACATAGATACTAACTGGCTGAACAGAATAGAATGACGGAACTGAAGCCGCAGACTGGAAGAGCTGTCAAAAAGTGTCGTACGTTATTTTTTTTACATTTCCACAATGGAGCTGTACAGCTTTGAAAGTATTTTGAAGAAAAACAAAAGAATATTATTGTGTACAAGCTCAGAATTCACATTTCTTGTTTCCAATAATTTTCCTTTTAATAAATAATTTTTTTCGCGACCACAATTTTTTTTTCCGACCCAAAAAGTAGTTTTTTTTTTCATACAAATTGAAACGTCAAGTGCCGTACTTGAAAAGTTAAAAGTTGGTGACCTCTTCCGTCTGCGTCTGCAGTTCCGTATACGTTCCGTTGTGTTCGCAACATTGAATTTGCGTGTATTCAATATTTTGACAGCTATTCCAGCTCCGACTCCGTCTCCGTCTGCGTCACCATTTCTGTTCAGCCAGTAAAACGGCTTTACTCCGGCTTTATTCATCCTATGTACCAGTTTCAGCTTACTCCGCCTCTATTCCGCGTGTATTTTTTTTATAAATAATTTTTTCAGGATTAGAGGTGTTGTAAAGTCGGAGTAACCTTACTCCGTCTCTAAAACGAGTTAATAAATAAGGCACAAGTACACAAAAACCTCATGTGGTATTTCTCATGAGAATTAAAATATATTGGAACTGTTTAAACTAAATATTGAAGTATAGAAGATTCTTACTTTCAAAAATTTAATTGATCAAAATAACGGCCATATTGTTGGCTTTCTTCAAAGCCAGTTTTGAGCAAAAACTAGTTCTATTCGGTTTTAGAGTTTTAAGAGCCACTTCCACAAAACTAGCGGATAAATACATAAAACTGAGGATAACAATCCCAGTTTAAATAATTAAATGCAATTAAATAATCGTTTTTAATTGCACGAACGATAAATAAATAACAACCGGATAAGAATATTATTTCAGAATCACCAACACAACAAACAGAAAACACATTGAAAAATAAACAAACTCTAACGGCCATATTCTTGACTTTCTTCAAAACTAGTTTTACCGAAAAACTAGATTTATAGCGGTTGCGAGTTTTGATTTTGTCACAAATTTTTATTAGTTTGACGTCTAAATCAAAATATTCATACATAGTTTGGCATTTAAATCAAATCAATAATTTTTTTTTAAAAACTTAAATTTTGAAACCCCTATAGAACTTGTTTCTCAGTAAAACTAGCTTTGAAGAAAGTCAATAATATAGCCGTAACGCTTTTACTTGCTTTCTCGTAAGAAATTCTAAAATTTGACGTGGGAGCTATTCAGAGTTTAAATATTTATCCAGAGAACGAGGAGAAAATAACTTTTTAAACTTAAAATAGAGAAAAAATGTTTTGCTACAACAAGATTTGATTCAAATCAGTCAGATAATTTAATTTATTTATAAACCAGGAGTTACTGCTGTCAAAAAAATTTCTGTGCAAGTGGCCCTAAGTCTTTCACTAATTTTTATTACTTTGACATCTAAATCAAAATATTCATACATATTTTGAAATCTAAATCAAATCAATATTTTTTTTTTTTTTTTTAATTTAAAACTTGAAACCCCTATAGAACAAGTTTTTTTTTAGTAAAACTAGCTTTGTAGAAAGTCAATATTATGGCCGCAATAATATACTGACATTTATGTGAGTGAAATTTATTTTAAAAAGATACGAAAACATTTTCAAAAATTGTCTATTCTTAAGTCACTGTCTAAAATTTCGCCTAATAATTTTTTCTCTGAGTGTATATATTGGTGGCAGCGTGTACCTTTCGCACATGATATCAAGTAATTGGGGGTCTAAGGACAACCACACCCACCCACCCACCAAATCATAGCAAGGACACATTGCTTACAGGTGTGCTCCGGGTTCTGCCCCGCCTTTCTTATAATTGCTCGTGCGGATTTGAACTTTTTGAAGTCGTTTCTACTGCTGTTGCTCGTCGTTGCTTTCGACGACGACGACGACGACGACGACGTTTTATTTATTTATTTTTTTTTTGTTTTGTTTGGTCCTCGTTTTATGGTTCGGCACTTTTTTATTCCCGTGCGTATGGATTCGATTGTGCCAAATGGCACCCCATTTGGTTTTCTTTAATTTGTGCGGCCCCAGGAGCTGTGTTTCTTTGTGCGACACTGGTGCAAGTTATGTGGATAAATGACAGAAGTGCTGTTATTTATTGACGTTTTTTTGTGTGTTTTATACTTTCGCTTCGTATACCTACTCATGGCGGCGGTGGTGTAGATGGAGCCGGTGTCGGTGGTGGCATTGAGGTTATGGGGTAGATTTTTTGGATCAGCTCCCAGGAGTTCTTATAATATAATATGTACAGGGTCATATTTAGCATCCGCTTACCGCAATGGCAGCAGCCAAGAAGTGTAGAGTTTTGTCATTTTTATTGCTAATCGATTGTGGGAGATTATTAAGCGATTTGTGCTTGGTGATATAAAGCCCTCTCTTTGGCTATGTGGGAAGAAAGTGGGAGGAGCAGGCGGCAAATTGGAAGGTTCATGTGACATATTCCTGCTGACCCAGTGCAAAATGTGGAAAATGTTGTGTTTTATTGTCCCTTGTCGGGATTTATGCGCGGTGGCGTCACATAGCAGGCACAACACACACACAGTACATCCATATAAATACTCGACACAGCTGTTTCAATTTGGTGTCACAGAGAATAGCCATATCAGAACCATTACCACGACCAAAGCTGTATGATGGCTAGAGTGTGTATACCTACCACCGATGCGACACTCTGTAGTGTAGATTCTGCATCCGGTTTTTGGTTAGGATTTATGGGTAATGTATCGAAATTTGGTAATTTTCTTGGTCTAATATTCGAGATGTCTTGAGACGACATGGTCGTTCGTCGTCGTCGCTAAACACAGGATTACTGTGTGTTGCATGATAAATGACAAAAGGAAATTGTTCTGAGATTGCGGGTCGTTAAGGTATTAGGTGCAATAAATCTGACGATGATGCTGTGGCAGTACCTACTGATGAATGGTGACAAATGGGATTTGGAGTTTCGGAATTGGTTTGATTTAGATAAGTGAATTAAAATGCTTCAATGAAGTTAAGATATTTATTAAACGAAAAACAGTTTACAGCAGAACGAGACGCGGTATCTTAGTTTTTAATCTAAGCACATGTGTTTTGAATACCTTTACTTCATATATACTTTTGGAATAAATTACACCTTACCCTTGAAGAATTTAGAAATGTTACGCAATAGCTTGTTATAATTTTTTGTAATGAAATATCTGTTATCATTTTTTTTATAATAGTCAATTAAGTTTATGGGATTGTGCGTGGTTTTTCAAAACGCAATTTCCTGCATGAATTAAGCATACCTAGTTGATATTTTCAGCATAGGTGGTCTTATTTTTCTTACTTGATTTAGTTTAGAATAGGTTTTTAATACATTTAATTCTATAATATTATAATTAGGACTTTTGAGTTATTTGTCATATCTATTAGGCGTTTTTTTTTCGCAGTGGCGTAGCGTAGTGGGGGTGGCGCACAGTGGGCAGAAATCATCGATTTGGCGGTCAAAAATCAATTTTTTTTTATGTTATCACATCAGGATAACGCTTCAGCGTACAAAATATAACTTTTTTTCTTTCTAAACATGCTCAAGTTAAGAGAAAAATAAACTCAAACTTAGAATTAGTTTCATACGAATTTATGGTGCATTTTATGGCATGATTTTAAATCTCCGAATTTTTATTTATTTATTTATTTTCAACTGCAGACAGTGGTTGTCTAAGTTGCATCAATTAAGTGTATAGGTACATATTTTACAAAATCTTTTTGGGACTTAATCGAATTGATTACAGCTAGTTAGTTTACATATTTTTCTGTTATGATGCACCACAAAACAATAAAAGGGAAGGAAATTTGTACCGTTCAATTTTCTAAAATCCATCTCTCTTGAACCCAATTTTTCAAGGTCAAAGGAGATAAACAAAAAATCACTACTTTTCACAGCTTTTCTTTATTTGAAAAATAAATAAAAATTTAGCCAGCAAGTGGAATAATCAAGAAATTTCTTTAATATAAATTTAGATGGGATAGTCAACCAAATAAAGAAAAAAATACAAATTGTGTTAATACAACAAGAAAAAATTCATAAAAAGAAATTTTTAAGTGGCTAAAAAAATCTTTTGGGTTAAAAACCCAAGCACAAATGTCCACAAGAGGACGACCAAAAAAACTGTACGAAGAGAGCTCTGATCGAAAAAAAAAGACGAAAAAGAAAAGAATTTGAAATGGAATGTCTGAGATCAAAAACTCAATTATTGGAAATATACACTTCTAATTTAAAAAAAAATGCTGTTTAAAAAGCAACTAAGACAGAAATTGATAGAATGCATAGCCTTTTATTTTCAAAAGAAGTTGAAGCCTCTTGTTTTACATCAGAGCAAGCGCTAGCAATATTTTTGGAATTAGGACTTTCAAAAGATAAATACTTAACTTTGAGACAACACTTGAGCAAAAAAAAAAAAATCAATGTTCTTCCTCCTTATTCCTCAATAAGTCAGGCAAAAAAAAAGACTGTGTACCAGTAAATTGGAATGTTTCGGAAACTTCGGATGAATCAAGTCTCCAAGATATCTTAGATCATTCTGCAAACGATAAGTAAAGACAAAATATGTAGCTACAAAATACGGATTTGACGGTTCTTCGGGCCAAATGCAGTATAAACAGCGTTTTTCTTTGGAAAACACTTCGGAATTTTGTGATAATAACTTATTTATTACTTTTCTAGTGCCATTAAGACTTCAAAACTGTTTTTAAAATGAAAATAATGGAAGTAAAATTTTGGAAATATGGAACAACTTATTTTTGTAGACCTGTTGGATTTTTTAATTATATAAAAGAAGATTGAGAACTAATTCAAATGGAGGATACAAAATTAAAGAAGAAATTACCAACTTAACAACTATAAATAAATATGGTAAGGAAATCCAAATTAAACACAAAAGCGCAAAATTTTAGACGATTTAGTATTATGTTAAAGCATTTTTAGTATAATGCTACGTTAAAAACAGGCTTTTCCAAGTTTTAAACGAGTTAGAATCGTATTATCTTACTTAACATTTTACTATTTTATCTTTTTAGTATCATACTAAATTCAAGTGTCACTTGGGCAGCTACAATTGCAAAAATGGGTTGAACTGTCACTGTTTTAGGCGTGTTCAGCTAGAAAAATAGGTTTAGTATGATACTAGTTAGAAAATGTTAAAAACTAAGAATATTTTAGTAAAGAGTTTTAAAGTTAGAAAATTGTTAAGTAGTATCATGCTAATAACTTAACATCAGGCTGTTTACAATTTTGTGCTAGTAAATTTAATGATTGAGTGGACTATTTATACCATAGTTTGATCTACTGAATAGAGGACATAAAGGGAACTTGACTTCTTATGCCAGCTCACTAAAGCTGAATTTCAATCGATTCAGAGTTGATGATGATCCTATCGAACCATTGATTATTCAAACAATAAAACATATAGCTGGATTTAAGTCTTTGAATTTGAAAATAGGGAGGTCTGGGATCACAGAGTAAAAAAACGAAGACAAAATCGCATTAACCTTCTCTGAACTACTTCAAGTCTTTTAATGTGAGCAGAATAGTACGGTGCCCAAACTATACACCCGTACTCAAGGATAGGCCTTACAAAAGATATTAAAAGAAGCTTTAGTACATATGTATGAATCTTAGAAAATCATGGGAAAATCGTTTAATAAATCCCAGCATTTTGTTAGCTTTTTTAACGATTAAATTAAAGGCGGTAAATGTCAACTTAGATTTGCGGATCATACCCAAGTCGGAGAAGAACAAAAGACGGTTAATTTTGTATTAATAAATAAAATAAACAATAAAGGACCTAAATGACTGCCCTGTGGTACACCAGAATTAACATAAAATTGATAAGAACACCCATGACGAAAAGTAACACAATAACTTCTTTTAATAAGATGATACCCACATAAAAAAACATTCATTAAATCCCAAAAGCTTCAGATTATTAACTAAGGTTTTGTGACATAATTAGTTAAAATACTCACTTAAATCTATAATCACTCACTAAACTTGTTTCCAATCTTCAAAAGCATCAAGACAAAAGGATGTAGTATGAATGTAAAATATTGCATTTCTCTAGGTTTAGACAAAAGAATACGTTGTCTAAAGCAAGATAAACAGATAAATTACTTTAGCAAAAATTAGAAATGTTTTTTAAAAACTTGGACGGCTGTCTAAAGTTAGACAATGTTTATTAATAAGACCATAACGGTTAAAGCTTTTTTTACATATATAACATATCTAAGATATTTTAAAATTAGTGGCGCAAAATTTTAGACGATTTAGTATTATGTTAAAGCATTTTTAGTATGATGCTAGGTTAAAAACAGGATTTCCCAAATTTTAAACGAGTTAGCATCGTATTATCTTTTTAACATTTTAATAAAGTTAAAATCGCCAAATGCCTATTTTATTTTTTTAGTATCATAGTAAATCCAAGTGTCACTTTGGCAGCTACAATTGCAAAAATGGGTTGAACTGTCACTGTTTTAGGCGTGTTCAGCTAGCAAAATAGGTTTAGTTTGATAGTAGTTAGCAAAATGTTTAAAACTAGGAATATTTTAGTAAGGAGTTTTAAATTTAGAAAATTGTTAAGTAGAATCGTGCGCCGAACTCTTTTATACAATGGTAGACGGAAAAGTGGCCCAGCACGCATCGGGTACTACATCGAACGTGAGGTGCGTTTTTTGTAGCCAAACTATGAAAGAATTCAATATGAGTGAAAACATAATAATTGAAAATAATGCCAAAATCGGTTTATCACCTTTACACGCAAGAATTCGTCTAATGGAATTTCTTTTAAACTTAGCATATGAATAAATCATTGAATTAAAAAAAAAAACTAAAAACACGGAACTAAAGGAGTTTAAAAAAATCGAAAAAAATAGAATTCAGAGAGAATTTCGGGAAAAATTGAGATTATTAATTGATTCACCTAAACAAGGTTTCGGAAATACCAATGACGGTAACACGGCAAGGCGATTTTTTGAGAATTTTGAAATAACTGCGGAAATACTAAATATTAAAGTTGAAATAGTATTGAGATTCAAAAACATTTTTAACTTAATTAATAGCGGTTTAAAGTTAAATGGGCAGAAGTTTGGAAAATACGCCATGGACAAAAAAATAAAACACCGACCGTTCACAAAGTTCTTTGCCATGGAGAGTATATAATTGATTCCCATATTTTACCAATTGGGGAGCTTCAAGGAAGAGGACAAACGAAGATTTATTTCGAATGGTGTTGGTACCATCACTCCTTTATATCTTCACTAAGAAAATTGCAACAAAAAAGTGAAATTCAAGATAAATGGCCTGAAGATATTCAAGATTTTTGAATAAACAAAGAGTAAATTGTTTTAAATTTTATTTTTTACATTATAATATTTATTATAACCAATAATTATGGAAAATATTCCTGGCTATGCTCTAAGGAGGGGAGGGGTCTATTTCTCCCCTTTTATACATACAAGAGGTGTGTTTTTTGAAACACTAACTTAAAACAGATACAAATTTATTTAAAAACAACGGAAACAACAACAATATTTAATTTTATAGTTTCTTTTAAGTCATGAAATATTATTTCCTCGGACATTATGTCATCCCACCACAACAATATCGTATCACGATTTAAATATGCTAAGTTATGAGTGATAAGTTGTTGGTGCAATAGGGTCCAGACATTTTGTAACTCGAGTACTTGTAAAAATCGGTTTTCTGTAATTCGAATTTTTCCATTGTTTCTTTGTTGAGTGCTTTAGCTGTTACAAAAATAAAAGTATTTTCGCAAAAATATATGGGGAAAACATTTTTATGATAAATAGTGAACATTTTTTAAAACGTTGTACATACCAGGAATCTAAACATAAATACAAAAAGCTCCGTGAAAGCAAGAAAATGAATATTTTGAAAATCTGGCTGTGACACAAGTGGACTGTAAGAACTCAAAGCAGTTCTGGAAAGAAAAGACAAACCAATTCCTCAAAGTTACAAGTCCTCAACTGAGTGCAGTTGATCTTCAAAGACACTTTCAATCTTTATTGAAGCAAGTTTCCACAAACCGTACTCCACATTAAACAATACCTGCATTTACGAACAAGTCTTTAGATGCTCCATTCTCCAAAACTGAAGTCGAGTATGCAATTACCAAAACGAAACATAGCAAAGCTGCAGGTGCCAGGCTCTGATGGAGTGCCAACGGAATTCATCATAAATATTCATAAATTTATCAAACAACTAATAAAAGACTTCTACCGCATATTCGAATGGATGCACCAGAAAATTTTAGGAGGCGCGTGATATTTCCAATTCACAAAAAGTCTGACTTTGAAGACCCTAGGAACTACAGGGGTATCTTATTCCTGAATTCCTCTGCCAAAATCTATACTAGTATATGTTTCAAAAACGGTTCATTACGTTGCTTGAGAGCAATAACATCATAAAGGAATATCAAGTTGGATTTGAACCAACCCGCGTAACAGAGCACAACATTTTTGTTCTAAAAAATATGGCAGAACATTTCAATTATTATAAGTAAAGTAAGTAAGTACTATGCAGTTAACTGATCTGCATTCTTTTACTAATTATACTGCCTGAGTGTACCCCAAAAATTTGGAAGAGCTCTAGAAAACTTGTATGAAAGCACAACATCAGCAGTGTGGGATGGCGAAAGCATTTCTGATTGGTTTTCAACATTCTTGGGAATGAAACGGGGTTGTAACATAAGCCCAATAAATTTTATATTATACGTCGATGACTTGACAGAAGTATTACCTGATGGCGTTCAGTTTGCGGGAGACAAACAAAAAAAGCCTTGCTTTTTGCTGAAGATCTCGTTCTTTTTGCTAATACAGCAGCTTTGCAGTTAATGATCAACCAATTACATGTGTACTGCCAAGATTGGAGCTTGACGGTTAATCTGGAAAAGGTGAAGGTTATGGTCTTTAGAAATGGTTGTGGAAGATTTGCAAGAAGTGAACCTATGACGTATACCAAATTGAAGTTTGTTAGGGAGTACAAATACTTGGGGTTTACCATTTCTTGCAACTTGAACATGAAAAAGCATGTGTCGAAGAAACTATCTGCGGCTAAAAAGCTATAAATTCAACATGGAAAAACTGTCTTAGAAATGGGAATCTTTCGCTTCACACAAGAAGATACAGAATATTTGAAGCTACAACGGAATCAATTACGTTCTATGAAGCAAAGGCTTGGGGATATGAGAAATTTGACGAAGTCGAACAAATGCAAATGTACTTTCTCAAAAGAACTCTACGGCTACCATTTTTTCAAAATATTGGGCTTTAATGTATCATCTCGTGATGCTTACAGTTGGCTTATGGTGCTAATAAAAGAAATTAGAAAGAATAATTCAAAAAGTACCGCTATATTTTCTCTGGTACTCTTGCAAAGCGTTCCATATGGAAAAATGCAGATTTTTTTTTTGCGTCAACTGATTATCTTCATAATTTATGAGCGTTGTGAGGTTTTTGACATATAAGATCACCAGTTGTTGTGTTTTAAGTGAAATTTAATCGTTTAATTGATATTTAAGTAAAGACGGGTGGGTGGTCAAAATCTCTAAATAGTGTTGAAAATGCTAAAATCGTTTTATTAAGAGAACAAGGACTAACCAGGCGTGCTATAGTGAACAAAATTGAACCAAGTTTTAGTTTGATTTATTCCCACTTAAGAAATAAAGATTCGTGAGGAAAAAACATGAAAGGAGATAAAAAAAAAGGCAACAATAGCAGTCGATCGAAGAGAAATTTTAAGATATGCTTCCAATTCGTGTGACTCGCGGCAACAATAAAACAAAAAGCTGGTGTAAGTGCAAGTTTTTCAACAGTAATTAATAGTGCAACTCCAAAAGAAACCACTTCTAAACGAGCAACGGAAATGCATGCGATTTAAATTTTCGAAATCACTTCACGTGGTTTTTTCGGATGGGAAAAAGTTTAATTTTGATGGCCCTGATGGCGTTAACTATTACTTTCACGATTTGAGAAAAGAAGATCGTTTTTCGACGCAACATCATAGTCGAGAAAGCGGTATTATGATGTGCATCAACTTAGCAGGTCACTTTTTCCGTTGCAGATTAAAAAGTATATAGTAATTTAGTTGCTACTTAATTGCTAATTAGTTATGCAAAAAAAAAATGCATATTTGTGATCTAGGAAGTGCCAGTTCTAAAATATAAAAAAAAAGGTTGGTAAAAAAGATTTTTCCAAAACTTAAAAAAAAAAAAAAACTTGACTTGCGGCCAAAAAAATGCATATTCGTAATCTAGGAAGTGTCACCTTTCAATTGATGCATCGCATTATATGAAAAATCGACTTTTATCTTTAAACGCGATTTGCGGCTTATAAATTATTTGCTCTTTGGTTTGCGAGAAAATGGGTGTCCTGCTAAGTTGACGTCAACTTAGCAGGTCAACTTTCTCAAAAATAGAGATAAACGATCCGGGAGTGGATATATATTGAGAACTACTTAATTGCTAATTAGTTACGCAAAAAAAAAATAAATTGCTATGTTGGTTTCAAAAGAAATGGGTGTCCTGCTAAGTAGACGTCAACTTAGCAGGTCAACTTAGCAGGTCAACTTTCTCAAAACTATAGATAAATGGTCCTCAGGGTTGAAAATGTGGAATCCTGGAAAACACAGTTGTACGAACTTGCTACATGTCTAGATCAACGGTGATAAGAAGATTGCTAAAAACTCAAATCATCGATCGATTTATGCGATGCTGGATAATGAACTTACTGACAAAAAAAAATTATTTCCGCCACGAGTTTAGTGTGGCTAAAATACCGGTAATTTTTAAATTCACGTTTCATAATTAGAAAAGGTCACTAATACTTCGTGTTATCGAGGTCCTACTATATTAATGTTTATATCAAAATCGTAGCAAATTATTATCTATACATACAGGGTAATTCGCATACGGTGCGACAAAAAGATAGAGCTCGACTCAACCTACACGCTCTAGCTTTTTGTCACACGGTAAGCGAATCACCCTGTACAATAGTTTTCCAAAATTTTATTCGAAAGCAGATACAAAAATCATTTGTACCAAGATATCTCTTTACAAAGTTAATTTTTAGTCAAAAAAAACCCTACTTTATACTCTCGCATTATCACTGTGAACAGTTTACAATAGAAAAAAAAAATCTCCTCCTCTAATAATAAATTGTTTCTTGAATAGATTAGATAGATAGTGCTTGTCTCTATCAACGGTATTATTTCAAGGCATCATTTTACCGTAAAATACTCTACACAAAAGGATACATGATATGGAAGACATAGAATTCCGATCCGGGTCTCTTATAAAAAGAAAAAGGACAACAACAAAAACTAATACATTAAAATAAAATTTCGCCAAAACTACAATTTATTATAAATGTATTCCCATACTCCTGCAATTTATATTCCACTTTAAACCCAGCGAGTCTAATAAAACTTTTTTTTTTTTTTGAATATGTATTTTCATTCGAATGTGAATAATGGGAAAAGCAGCACCTTGTCCAACACCAGGATGCCACTTCCGCCAACCATTATCCATTCCAGAATATATGTACGTACGAACGTGTGCTCGAGTCGTGTATATTTGTTGCCATAATATGAGTTGTTTGTTGTAAAACGATTGGAATAGCTGAAGAAAAGAACCAGCCCCTAATAATACACGATTCACACGAATCATTTCCCTGGAACTATTCATTTCACGTTGTAAAATGGTTTCTTATATACAGCAAGCAAGTGGCCAGGCTACCACGGTACTTTGGATAAAGGATAGGGGCAGGAAGAATGCGTTGGGTAGACAAATTGAATCCTGAATTCTTCTCCATCTGACGACAAGGTTGGAGTGGTAGTTAGAAGATATACATTGTAAACAGATTCAGAGAGGTGTACGATTCTAATCATCCGATTTGTCACAGGACTTGGTCATGTCCACATGCATCCGTAATGGAAAAAGGCTGCAAAAACAAAACACGGATATCCCGATGCAATAGTAGGTACCTACATCACGGGAAATAGCAGATCGGTGTTCTGTCATTCAGCGTTGTCCTGTAGGGGACGATGGAAGATGAGAACAAAAAAAAATACTATTGCTCCAACACTTCATGCCACGCGTCGTGCCTTGCCGTCCACCAAAGAAGCCAACCTTGCTCAAAATTGTACTCCAACACGCATGGGAAAAATTAAATTTCCCAATAATTCGAATGCTTTGCTGTCACAGCTGTTGGGCGCTTTCCAATGAGATTAAATCGCTATAGAGCACCCACAAGCCATCGGTGCGAAATGGATGAATGTCCTTTTCGGAAACTTCCCGTCCGTTCTGCCCTTTTGCGCCCAACATTTTTCGACGTACGTAGTTTTTTTTTTTTTGTTTTTTGTTCAATTTTCCTGGGGAATGATGTTGTTGTTATCCTTGCGCTTGTTTACGATTATTTTCAATTTTTTGTTGTTTTTGGTGTTGTTGTAGTCGAGTCCTTTCGTCGTTCTTCTGGGATATTGTTTGTTTTTTTTTTTTTATCACTCTACGAGCTTGGTTTAAATGGCGCCGACACTAATAGGAAACGTTCCTCCTTCCACCAAGTTACAGTTACCATGCAGTGTTTATCCTGCTTTTATTTGGATTCCATTGGAATTAACACACACACATACTCGGATACCAACACTTTTGTTCATGTGTGATGTATGCAGCAAGCTATGGGGAAAGGGAAGGCAAGTGCTGACGATGGTCAACATAAAATGATAAAATGCCATGACATCCGATTTGGCTAATGGACACTTTAACTGGGGGATTGTTTAGAGATGTTTTTGGCGCGATAATGCACATTTTAAGGCGAACGAAATGGGAATGGGATTAATTGAATGTGATAGCTAGGATAATTGAATTGATGGATGATGGTTTGCGATGGTATTAGACGGTTTTAGGCGCGGAAGAGTTTGTGTGGAAATTTTAAATCTATAATCTCGGATATTCACCTCACTGTTTTAATGAATTTAGGTAAGTGCTGAAGATTTTAGGCTTTGAAACATTTTATCTTCAAAACTGCACTCTTTAGTTGGAAGGACACTACATATTAGGACTTGTTTATTATTTATTTATTTATTGCAGTTTGATGTTTGTTATACATTAGAAGTTTGAGAGATATTGAAAATTAAATTCTTTACAACTTCATTAGTTTCAAATTATACACTTATTATGACAATAAAAACATAAGATCAAAAATGTTTATATTTCTCTTTAAAACAGTATTAATCAGTTGGTTGGTTTAATAATTTTTGTTTCTGTTTTTTTTACGATTTTTTCTTATCTCGTCCCCACCTACACGCTCTAGATTTTTGTTGCACCATATGCGAATCACCCTGCAATGAGATTGTTGAGGGGAAAAAACCTTCTTTTTTAGTCACGACATAGAAAGAACTACGGTTTAAATTAGTACTTCAAATCAGATCCGAATCCTCAACTATCTGGATATCCGGATACTTAGGAATGAGATAATTGAGTTCCGAGAATATCCGGATAGTGTCGGATACCTGGATCCAGATTCAGATCCGTATAGGATACAGTTTGATAAGCTAAGTTTGTAGGAACTGGTTAAACAGGGAAAAAAGAAAATCTTACCGTCATAAAACTTTAAAGTCAAGTTTAAAGGCATCAACTTTGATGCCTCTAGCACGTGATAAAAGCCGATTTTTCATATAATGCGATGCATCAATTAAAAGGTGGTACCTTCCTAGATCACGAATATGCATTTTTTAAGTCGCTATAGGATACTTAGTTTAGCCGCAAATCTAAAAATATTTTTTTGGACGTTTTGAAAAAAAAAAATTATTTTTTGATTAAATTTTTTTTATGCATCGGCGGCGTTTTGCAGAATTAAAATCCAGCTTAAAATGCGTTGTCTTAAAATGTTTGCCGTCGTCTAGTCCATTTCTTCAATAAAATTTGTTACTTTCAATTTTCTCAAAAACAAAAAAACATTCCAGTTTTATATTTTTGACTAGAAACTAATAAAAGCATTGAATTTTGAAAACAAAATTAATGCTTAATAAAGTAAAATTTTGAAAAAAAAGTCAGTTTAATTTTTTTGCATTCTTTTTTTAAAATTTTGAGTTTGAAAATAAATATTTCACAAACTCTTCCCTAAAATAGATTATTTAAAAACAAAATAAAGGAAAAGATTTCTGGCTTTACAAAAAAGTATGGCATGGCATAGGCATTGTAAGTGTAACCGTTGTTTTTATCTTGACCCAACCTAGACGCTCTAGAGACGGCCTTGTCAATACACAGTTTTTGTTAAGTTTTTTTCTTACACATTTTTGCATTTTTACGAACCATAGATCTTAAGGGACCCGATATCTCCCGGCTTCCACTTTACCCTGCCTATAAGAAGAGCTAGGAACGGAATGAATATTTTCAGATTTTTTTTATCATCTTTATGACATGCTTCGTTAAAAAAAAATGTCGATTTTAAATTTTATCACGAATGCAAAATTAATTGCAGATACAATTTTTTTTAAGCCAGACATTATCAAAACAAAAAGCTATTTGTATAAGCAAATTGTCTAAATGTTATGTTATTGGTATTACCATAACCATGATTGGTATCGAAGGCTGAAATATATATTTTCCCAAAAAAAGTAATTTGATATACCTATGTATAACTCAAACATTTTGTTCTAGTTTTATACATACTTATGTATGTATGTATGTATACAATAAATAAAGGGCATCGGTGTTCGGTGTCAAGTTACTTTGAAGATACACAAATATTAAAGCCATAGAATCGCCGCCGTATACGTACATTCGAAACATTTTTCTTTATGAGGAAACAAACCACGAAAATTATTCGTACCTATAAACATGATGTCCCTTAGGACAAGAATTACGTACATACATAATGTACCTACATTTGTATATCTCATTGTTTATCCGCTTCTTTAATTGTATTCTTTGATGTAACCCAAAGTTTGGACATAAAATACATACTTAAAACACTCGCAAGTAGTCGGTTTAAACAAGGATCAGATGAATCCAAAAAAGGGCATGACATTATGCCTCTTATAATGATCTTCATTTAACGGTTCATTTGGACTTACGGATTTCTGAAACATTATTAGGTGCATACCAAAAAAGGAAACAGGTTTCGTTGTTTTGCCAAAGAGGAAGAGTAAAAAATGATACAAATTTAAAAATTCATGTTCAACATAATATTTTGTTGTTTGGGCGGCAAGCATACAATATGTAGGTATTTATATGTGCCGACCATTCTTATTTCGGTAGATAACCCCTTCATCAATAAATCAAATAAAGTTTGCATTTGAAATTGAGTGGAAATTTTGAAAAAAAAATTACATATTGGCTTTGAAAGAATAAAACTTCAATTCCTAAAATTGTTGAATCCACCGTGGTTTGGTTAGGTCAGGGGCAGAAGCTGCCTTTCCAATTCTCGATTTTTCTTGACTTCTGGCCATGCCCCATGGCCCCTTCGACAACATAAGGGCTTATAGGGTCCTTACCCTATAAATGGTGTGATCCGCCATACCTCTGCCAAGAATATAGGAAGCCATGAGACAGGACCAGTACAAGCGATGGATGACTGGAAATTCGGCTTCTGCCCCAGGCCTACCTTCGTCACATACATAAAATGCACGACTGAATCGAAGAATAATTTTTTCCACATTTGAAAATTTAAGTGTTGAAATTTTTTTTCGAAAAATTATTCTTTTTTTTTCTAAAACTTATGTTAGTATTGTAATTAATGCAAATTTAACAAAAAAAAAAACGACAAAAAATGTTATTTTCTTTTTCATTTTTATGATAACTATACAATGTTTAGGAACATTACAATTTCTTCCTTTAATTGGCATCATCTTTTGTTGATGACATATTATTGACCAAAGTCAAGTCTCTTTTTTCACCCAGTCGGATTTTTCGGCAAAAAAAAGGAGAACGATGAAAAAAATGATATGAATGTTGAACAAACTTGTTATCGAACCAAAACACTTAGGCCCCTCAAAAAAAAGAGAAAAAAAAAATATTATTTTTTCGTGCTGTTTCTAAATAATGCGCAATAACGTAACCCATCAAAAAAGATGCTTAAGAAATATATCAAATATTGTTACGGGAAAATTTCCACTTCTAATTTTCTGTCGAGGAAATCTGAACGCAAAATATCTTCAACCATCGCATGAATTCTTGATGCGTTGCTGCCATTTTGACATTTTATCAGCATGCAACGCACGAATTAGACATTTTCAACGCACATTATTTTTTTTTCGTAGATCTGTTCGATTGGCCTATCGGAACAGCTATAATAATACAAAATTCGTACATTTCGAAGATTTCGGAGAAAATTTCATTCCGATTGGGTACGATGATGAGGCTGAGTGTATTAGAAAAGGATTGCTGTTTGTTTCATGTATTTTTTGAATTAGCTTTGTTTTGATTTTGTATATCTTCGGTTATGGACTTTTAACAATTTGTATGGTAAATATTGTGTTTGTGTCCATTTCCTGAGGTAAGAAAGCTTTTTTTTCCAGAAAATTCTGTAACTGTAACCCTGTAACTATTTTTTGTTTGAATTCACAAATTTTATAGCCTTATGCCGAAAACAGATGTGCAGCTTTTTCCAATGCAGCGAAAATAAATTTACACAGGTTCTTATGAGCTCTGACATATTCCAGGCTGCACGTCCTGTTCCAAGACCAAAAAAAAAAAGCAAAGTCAAAACCCCTAGCGTAATGGACTGACATGCCAGAGATCTGGGTTCGATTCCCAGTGTCTCTCACTTTTTAGGACTGCTGCCTCTTCTGAGGGAGTGACAAATCCTCCAAAAGAGAATCTCTAGTCATAAAAGAATGCCTCTTAGCCGTTCGGACTCGGCTGAAATTATAGACCCGCTTCACACCTCCCAGGAACAGTTAAGAGCTGTACGTCACTAGGCCCTTTCTTTGATCTTTACGAGCTGTTCCCCCACCAATTTTTTTATTTAAAAAAAAAAAAAAACAATTTTTTATTGAAAATGTTTATTTTTAGTATTATTGTGCCTTAAAACAACCATGTTAAATTTCTTTTTATTGAAATCTGTTATAAGCCGGACACGAGGAAATCGAGAAGGTAGGCCTTTAATTACAGTTTATGGTAAAATTGTTTGTACCAAAATGCAGATAGTAGTTGAGCACAAAAAACATTTTATCAAAATCGTAAGAGGCGTTTACAAAATAAATAACTTCTTCCATGACGGTTGTGTGGCAGGTATGCCGTTTTTTTTTAGCTACAAAAACTTTTCAATTTCCCTTCGGTTCGATTCGGTTTGTTTTCGATCTCAGCTTAGAGCTTACACACATAGTACACGATTCATTATTCATATCAGGTAGATTACACATTTGTAATACGAAAAAAAACAACAAACCTCACGAGGATGTTGACAAGTCAAAATAAAATGAATACAAATCGCATATGTGTGAACGCTACGATTACTTAGTGTGCCCTAGACCCGAAAACTTGCTGTTTTGAAACCGAATGAAATTGATCGGTGTCGGAGGGGCCTTTCGGTGCTATTCGGTTTCTATTAGGTTTTTATTCTTGCCCTTTTCATCGGTTCACATTTATCAGGTGCTACCGAAAATGAACCGAATACAGACTGAACCCAATGAAACCGAATATATGTGAAACACGCCTTATTATATTATTACCTTAAAATCTAATGTTCGATCTCGAATTCGATTTTTTACGAATCCACAACTTGCTCCACAGAGTACCTACATTATGTTTTCGTATGTATCGCAAGTAAAAAGGTGTAGAGGGTATACAATACTGTGTGAAAGTAGCTTAAGGTGTTAAGACCCAAAACGATTAAATTTAAGCAAGCAAAAAAAAAATCATAACTTTTATTTATTCAATTTATTTGGCTGACCAAACCTCCATTATATGCATTCGGCTATCGAATCCAACAATACAACAATGCCAAACTATATTCACAGCGCCAATCTAATTACCTTCGAATCCCTGGCACAGAATCGAACTGAACCGAACCAAACAAAACAGTTTGCAAGCAAAATACAATGTGGGCCTGTCATCTGCACACAATAGATACTCTCCCAATCCCAATACCAGTCCCAATCCCAACACCATCCAGTCCCTGTTTCTGATGTGAGTTTTCACAAGCTTCAGTTCCCTCTCTAATCCCAATATACCTCTCCTATAGTACACCATCACCGGAAATATAATATATATTCACTTTATGCACATAAACCATAATGCCAGAACCGACTATACTACTATATCGTGATCCTGTGCTCCTGCAAAATGCGTGCAGTTAATTACAAAACTGTCATCTGCAAAACTAGCGCTGATTTTGATGGCGGTTCTCTGTTTTGCCTAACTGTATACGCCACGGTATACTTGTACCATCATCCATGTATCTGCTATCAAAAGTCCTACAATTTGTTTACAAGAATGCGAATACCTACCTATAATTTGTTTTTGTTAATTAATATACGAGTAGATGTGCGCACCTTTGGGATAATGGATTGTTTTGGCTCCATTTCTCTGTCTATAGTAACACACCCGCAGGTGCTCAGTCTCCCATCATCAGAAAGTAAAGTAAACAATCGCTCAGTGATTATGATTCTAAAAATAAAATATCTAGATACTGTGCAAAATTTTAAACATGCAAATTCAATTAAAAATTTAAATTTCATCGTTCGCTCACCGAAACCCTTTTTATTTTTGTTGATTTGAACGAGCACAAGTGGGAGCTTCACGTTGGGCGCCATTCGACAAGGGGTATTGGTTTGATTGGGCGTTCGTAATTAGCAAGCGAAATGCTTTCGCATTCCAATAGAGATTAGTTTACGAATCCAATTGCTGGCCACAAATGGCGTTTGCACAAGTGCAACAATTCCCAGCGTGCTCGAATGAGCAAGCAATTTCCTAAAAGCAACAAAAATCGTGCCACAAAAATACAAACGAGCAAAAAAAAAAACAACAGAAAATCGAATATAGTAGTCAACAAATAGACGAAGGATAAAAGCGCATTCACACGCAATCCTTATTCGAGTCCGGACACTGTTGAGCTATAGCAGAGTGTGCGCCACTTCCCACAGGCAAGCGACCGACGCGACGCGACGACGATGTCTGTAGGTGGTGCGGGTAGTGACGTGGATAAAACGACGAACAAACCGAGCGACGAACGGACATATAGAGACAGGAGTGCTTTCTCTCTGGATCTGGAATCGGTGAGATATGGGCATTTCTTGCGGATACAGATGGGATTACCAGCATCATCCCAGACTGAGGGGAGAATGTGCCTAGCGTTGGCCATTGGCAGTGGCGTGTGTCACTATAGCTGGCCGCGAGATATAACTAGAACACATGAGAAAAGAGGGTTGCTTGTGTGGCATGTTCTGTCCAATTTTGGGAAGCGCGAATGAATGGGCAATAAAGAAGCGGCTTTGTATTTATTTACAAACCAAAAGGCGAATGGGGTGGTGGCATTAAGTATCATTTTAAAGTATCTATAGGGATTTGTAGATTGCAGCGAAAACCGCTCTTGCGATGGTTTAAAATGCTATGAATTCAACAATTCATTCGATTAATAGAAGGATTTAAGGGATTACCAACAGGCAAACTGTTAGATATAGGCATAGGCAAGGTACTTGGCGGGGCGATCTATGCATTTTTTGGATTTTATTTTGCTTTGAAAACAAAATGTATTCCTAGCTGAGGCTGCAATATTTTAAGATGTAATAATATTGATTTTTTTCTGTCTTACTTAAAGATAACTGTGAAAGGCCTTCTAAAATAAAATGTCTGGCAAGTTAGCATTACCACTTCAAAATTTAGAAAAACCAATAATGGGATTAATTGTCGTGAATTGGTCGTAAGTTTGTCATGAAAGAAAAAAATCTGTCGCGCCTGTTTTTTTTTTTTTAAATTACCCTTTAATGCTTACTTGATTTTTTTTTTCACGACAAATTTACGACAAATTCACGACATTTAATGACGTACCCAAATTTTTTTTGAAATTAATTTTGGGGGGTGGTAATGCTAACTTGACAGCCAAGTTAGGTAATTTTTAAAAAACAGGTTCGACAATTTTATTTCTTTCACGACAAATTTATGAAAAATTCACGACATTTGATGATTTTTCAATATTGATGGAAAAATTCAATTTTTGGGTATTTTGTCACATTTAATAGATTTTTTTTTAGAAAACAGGGTGCGACAACTTATTTAAGGACATCGAACGACAATTGTTTAAATAAACTTCTTAGCAAAAAATCTTCTACGAAAAATGTTAAAAATAAAAATAAATAAATAAATTTGATGGCACAACAGCTCATGAAGAACTAGGGCCTAGTGACTTACAACTCTCAACCATTCCTGTGTGCGTGTCTGCAGGGATGGAGGGGACCTACAGTTTATTGCCGAATCCGAACGGCTAACGAGCGGCACTTTTCTGTGACAGGAGATACTCTTGGAGGATTTGTCAATTCCTCGCAAGAGGCAGTAGCCGTTTTTCTTTTAAATAAATAGATGGCGAGGCTGGGGATCGAACCTTAGACCTCTGGCATGACAGTCCATCGCACTAACCATCACGCCACGGCTACTACCTACGAAAAATGTTATAGTCATTTAAAGTTGTGGTAATGTAAATTGATCAAAAAATCCCATTTTCACGTTTCTTGAATTTTTTTTTCAAAAATTCACGACAGTTAATTACATATTTAATTTTTTTTTTAAATTAATTTTTCGGGGTGGTAATGTTAATTTAACTTTCAAGTAAGCATTACCAGATCGTAATTAAAAAAAAAAGACAAGTCCGATATTTTTTTTCTTTCACGACAAATTTACGACAAATTCACGACATATAATGACGTACTCAAATTTTTTTTAAATTATTTTTAGGGGTGTTAATGCTAACTTGACTGTCAAATTAGCATTACCAGGGGGTAATTTAAAAAAAAAAATAGGCGCGACAATTTTTTTTCTTTCACAACAAATTTAAGACAAATTCACGACAATTAATCCCATTATTGATTTTTCTAAATTTTGAAGTGGTAATGCTAAGGAAATAGCAATCGCGGGCAACGGCGCATATTGTAATCAGAGTCTAGGGAATAAATGGTGGTCTTTGCCCAAACCCAAATTTTGACAAAACTTTTCCTATATGAAAAACGTGTGCTGAATCTAAAAAAGCCGAGTGTACCTTTGGGAATCTTGAACGTTTTCTGATATGACGTCATCAATAAATAAATAAATTAATAAATCAAAATTCAGATAAACATTAATTTATCACTTAGAAAAGTTATGAGTTCACAAATAAAAAAAAAAATTATTATCATTTCTTTGGGGAAAGGGTTAATGTGTGGGTAAATGTGGTGGGAAAAATGAATGAATCTCAGCTCAACTTCATGGAACTAGTTCGAGCAGGTTATCGATTCCATGTATTTTTAATGCTGATTTAATGACATCATCTAATTTTCAATTAGTTCACTTTTTACAAAAATGTTCACTTATCTTAGAAACGATAGCTTCGTGATTTTGATTTTATCCAGAGCAGCTCATCATACTGCTTGCTACACTATATGAAAGAATCGACCTCATAAACGAAATGTATATAGCCAGTGAGACACACTGTCACCTTTTTGACTCTTTCCTCCAGCTTAAAGGCATGTTATTGTAAAAATGTGTGACTGTGACTCTTCAATCAACTACAAGGATTTTGAAAAAATTGTTAAACCCTATAAAGCTCGCGTCTGGAAGGAAGCTTGGAGAAAACTCTAAATTAGCATCTTACAAACTAGTGTTTGACTAAGGACAAATCATCAAGGACACAAAAAAAACTAATTCCTTTGAATTTTTCAATGACCATTGGTAAAGTATTTCAGTCATTGAAATAATAAAAGTCATTTTAAGTGGAAATTTTGGCCAAATTGAAATATTTTTTTGACTAGAATAATAATTCAAGTCATTACCTATATTTTGGTATCAAAATATTAACCGATTTGACTTTCTAAATGTCCCAAAATTAACAATTAAAATTTTTAATGATGGTTTTCAATGATAGCTATAACTGGTCCCTAAGTCGAAATAAGCATAAGCAAAGTCAATTTAAGAATTTGGCACTTGCGAGGAGATTTCTGAAAAACTATTGCTCTGGCAGACCAGCATCGACTGATGTGAAAGTTATAAAAATTAACTCAAGCCCTATAAATCGAGAGCAGACTTGAATTCATACAAGAAGCGGATTCAGTTGTTTAATGACGAAGCACAATTCTTATTGAATATATGTAGCTACTTGTGTTATAACTTTGATTTGTGTAACTGTGCGAAATAATTAAAACTTCCAATTTTGGAAAGACCTTTTTTGATTGACCAACGAACCAACCGAAAAATCGGAATTGACAACATAGATGTTAAAACATCGACTAGAAACATCAACAAACTGAACCGATAATGAAATTATGAAAGTAGACAGCAATGACACTTCAATGAACTGGAACCGCATTCATCTAACGATAGGCAGATAGAGTTTTCGTGTGAAGACGAAACACACCTTCAAATTGAAGAAGAGATATCTTCTGAAATGGCGCCGTCAACATTATCAGCAGAACCGCTTGAAGATAAAATTAAAAAGAGGATTCTAAAATCGTCGATGCCTACGGTCGGTCGCTCATACAGTCTATAGATACAGTATTTCAGATAGAGCTGCAGCAGGAATCGTAATCGCAACACTTCAAGACATTGGTCTTTTCACAATCACAAAGGATACCTACCACTGATAATATAATAGACAGAAATAAAATAAAGCGAGTCCGTGAGAAGGAAAGGAGTTTTCTAGTCAATAAGCCTTCAATTATCCAAGAACCATTTGGATTATATTTTGATGGACGAAATGATAAAAACTCTTGCAATGTTAGATTCTTCCAGAAGGAAAATCGTTTCCGAGGAGCATATAAGTCTAGTCAAGGAGCCAAACTCGGAATATATGGGACAAATTACCCTGTCGAGCGGAAAAGCAATCAAAATAAGCAATGAAATAAAAGACTTCTTAATGAAAAAGTGCTTGGACTTGAAAAAATTAGTTGTGGTCGGATATGATAGAACCGCTTTTAATACAGGATTCAAAGGAGGTGTAATAAGCTGCTTAGAACAGCAATTGCAAAGACCATTGCAGTGTTTCATCTGCCAACTACAAGCGAATGAACTAACCTTACGACACTTATTCGAGTACCTGGATGGTGCCACGACTGGATCCCAAAGCTTTTTAGGAGCAATCGAAAAAGACTTAAAAGATTGCGAGACGCTGCCTTTAGAAGACTTTCAATCAATAAGCGTTGCTCTACCAAATATATCGAATTCAAACGATCTAAGTACCGAGCGGTATAAATCTATGAAAAAGGTATGATTAATAACTTTTTTAGATTTGTACCGCTATTACCTCTGGTCATTGCGACGAAAAACTTTCAAGAAATAACCCCAGGAAAATTGTCCATTCCAGATGGCTAACCACGGCTGAAACTCTGTGATTTTCTGTGCATTTTACTGCCATTTTATTTTTTTTTTATATGAACTTTGACATAACGTTGGACTGAAATACACACAAATGCACAGAAAATCACAGAGTTTCAAATAGACCGAGAGTATCCACAGCAATTTTTGGGTCTGAAGTAATGATGCTTACTGCAGGATAGGTCTTTTTTTTATTTGCAAATATGCAAGTCTTATCAGAGCGTCGATTAATACTATTTTCTGTATTTTTTATATGCAACATTTTAAGTAGCATTCTGTTTTTATAATTTTTTTCAGATTGAACAATTTTGACACTTTTAAAATTTTGACGATGACCCTCTTCGATACAATGCAAAGCGAACGCAGTTTTTTTGTGTGCTAGCACTATTTTTATATCGAATCTGTGACTTGATATTCGATTACAAAGCTTTTGCATTGATGTTCCTACATAAACTGATGGACAAGATTTCGATTCATCCCATCACCTGTTGTTAGAAACACAAAAAAAATCATAAATTCCCTTTTATTCCTGCTTTATGCTTTTTCAAGTATTATAAAATATATGGGTTATTAGCAAGCTCTGCCGCGGATCAAGATTTTGTCGATGGGGAAGGATCTCTTTGAATAAGGCTGCATTTAGCTATTTAAAAAAAAAATATAAAAAATTATGTCATAGACGAAACAAGAGAAATACCAATTTATAATTTATATCTCCGAAACTATAGATATTGCAAGAATTGTCCTACAATTTTAATGACATAACATCCGCGTCCGATTTTAGCTCTTAAACTATAAAAAAAAAAATCAGGTCGAATGTGCAAAAGAATATTTGCACTTGTAAATTTGCACAAAATTTATAAAGTGTAAAAATCAAAGGTGATGCTCTTCCCTCATTTTATCCCTAATTAAATCTATTTAAAGCAAAGTTTTGCGTAACGCAAGCCAAAAAATAAGAAAATTTTATTTATTTTCACTGATGTTCCACGCCCTTTAAGTCCGCGATGGCCTGTCGGCTGGCCGTGCTTCGTCGTCGTTTGCTATGAACAAAGTTCTATTTTTAAACAAAATCCTTCGAGACTAAATATTTTGTGTGCAGTTTTCGTCATATTTTTCTTCTTCTTCTTCTTCTTTTTGTGGATGTGGCTATCCAAAATGGATTATCTCTCCTTAAACTCGTCACTCGATCAACTCTTAATGAATAGGAACTTAACATGCATGAGGCCACTTTAATATCCATATAAGATACCATATCCCATCATCCATAAGAACCATACTGTGTGTCATGTCAAAAGGCAACTTTTTCAAGAATCGACCGAAGAAAGCCATTCAAAATGAAAAAAAAAAAAAAAAAAAAAAAAACAGTAGTGAAAAATAAATTTTAATTTGTCATCATGATTGCCATATGAACTTATTTTCTTAAGAAAAAATCTTCAAATTCGTTTTTTATTTTATTTGCATCGGTTTGAAAATACATAAATGGTGGGGTCTATTTCCCCCCGTTTAAGCCGGGAGGGGCAATTTTCTAAAAAAAAAAAATTGACTTAAAAAAAATCAAAAATTATTTAAAAACGACGGTTAAAAACAATGTCATGCTATACCTTTTTGGAAAGCCAGAAATCTCTTCTTTAAATTTCTTTTTAAATTAAGTTGTGTTAGTGAATAGTTTTTAAAAATTAATTTTCGAACTCGAAAATTTGGAAAAAAAATTTTAAAAAAATGTCAAACTTATTTTTTTCAAAATTTTACGTAATTACATAAATTACAGTGTGTTCCGTATGAGGTGCACCAAAGAGCTAGGGCGAGTAGGTT
Source organism: Epistrophella euchroma (assembly GCA_947049315.1). Taxonomy (NCBI): domain Eukaryota; kingdom Metazoa; phylum Arthropoda; class Insecta; order Diptera; family Syrphidae; genus Epistrophella; species Epistrophella euchroma. Next base: position 44,215,102 of record OX346248.1, read on the forward strand.
GGGTTAAGACGAGAAAAAAACTCGTATGGGAGGGGGGTCTATTTCCCCCCGTTTAAGCCGGGAGGGGCAATTTTCTAAAAAAAAAAATTGACTTAAAAAAATATCAAAAATTATTTAAAAACGACGGTTAACAATGTCATGCTATACCTTTTTGGAAAGCCAGAAATCTCTTCTTTAATTTTCTTTTTAAATTAAGTTGTGTTAGTGAATAGTTTTTAAAAATTAATTTTCAAACTCGAAAATTTGAAAAAAAAAAAAAAAATTAAAAAAAAAAATGTCAAACTTATTTTTTTCAAAATTTTACGTAATTACATAACAATTTCGTTTTTAAAATTCAATGCTCTAATTAGTTTTTAGTCAAAACCAGAAAACGGGTTGCTAAAATGTCTTTTAGTTTTTGATAAAATTGAAAAAAACCAAATTTACTTTACTACTTAATTAGCAGAAATAGGATCTTCGGAGCAACAAAATAATGAATGATGGAAGTCGAATTTAAGGAATACTTACTTTTGTTATTTTCAATTTTCTCAAAAACTAGACCACATTTTAACACCTGGTTTTCAGAGTTTGACTAAAAATTAATGGGAGTATTAAATATTAAAAACAAAAATACTACTTAATGTAATATAAAGTATAAAATTTGATATATAATTACTTTTGGAAAGAGCAGACTTTTATTCCTATAAAAGAAAAAAAAAATGAGTTTTCCTTTTTGCGTATTTGTATGTTTTTTGTTTTTGTAATTCCATTGCTGGGTTAGAAATGACCATTTTACTGGGTCCACTCACCAAAAAGCTTCTATTTACCCAAGTGTAGCAAATAAAAATAAATTGACTATTCTTCATGAGGGGTGCATGTCGTGCTTAAAAAACTACATCATTAGATTTTTTGTACAATTTTCAATTTGGTTGCTAAAAGTCATTGAATTGAAGTAAATCGGGAGGGAGCACATCAGGGTAATGGAATTTTCGGTGTTTAAATCCGCATAATGGGTGTCGAATGTTATCCGTTATAACGGGTTGAAATTATTTCAGCTAAATATAAAAAAAATATAATTTTGTCAAGTCCGAAAAGTGATGGAATCCAAAGTATTAATTTTTTTGAAATATTGACCCAAAATACGAAATTCTATTTTATAACAAACTGTTTAAAACAATTTCTTAAATTGTTTTAATTTTAAAACGAGCTTGTGTCTAAGAAAACTTGTGTCTAAAAAAACCTCTTTTAAGCATTTGCTGAATTAAAATTCAAGATTTTTAAAATACTAGTATGTAATTTTTTTTTTTTGAAAAAATAAAGTAGTCTAAAAACAAGTGGTCGTATTTATGAGATTTTTAACTGTTTAAACTATGTCTAAGTATTTCGAAACAGTCGGAAATATGCTTTATTTAATTAAAAAAATATTAAATTTGTCAAGGTTTAGACAATCTATTACGATGTCTAAAGTAAGACAAAAAGTTAGATCGCTTTAGCAACGAAGCAGCATCTAAAAAACGTATAAAATTTTCTTATTCTGAATGTTCTATTGCTTTATAATTTGCCGGTAATTACTCGTGAATTAGGAGTGACAATTTTGAATTTGTCGCTCTATGTTTTCTGTTTTTTTTTTTTTTGCAAAAATGTGAAATTTGTGTCAGCTTAGCGAAGCAGCATCTAAAAAACCTATAAAAACTTCTTATTGTGAATGTTTTACTACTGCCGTTAATTATTTGTGAAAATTTTGAATTTGCCGCTCTATGTTTTTTATGTTTTTTTTTGCAAAATTGTCGAATCGGTATCAAATTAGCGAGGAACCCCGGAAAAGCGGTAAAAATTTCTTATATTGAGTGGTTTAATGCTTTATAATTTGCGGTTCGTCAATCATGAATTACTTGTGACGATTCCAATTTTGTCGTGCAATGTTTTCTATGTTTTTTCTTGCAAATTTTTCAAATTGGTATCAAATTACCGCAAAAGAGTTAGACACTTCTTATATTGATTAGGCTTTTACTCAGTAATTTACCTTAAGCAGTCCTGAATTAGTTGTAAAAATTTCAATTTTTTCGTGCGATGTTATCTATGTTTTTTTTTTTTTTCTTTTTTAATTCACTTAAAGTTCGAGACGAACTCATTAAAAATGGGTTAAAACTTGTGTAATCGAAATATTTATTTGCTGTTAGTTGTCGTGCAATGTTTTTAGAAAACATAGCACGATAAAATTGAAATTTTCACAACTAATTAAGCAAGAACCCAGTCAATATAAGAAGATTTTAACTATTTTCCAGACGTTCCACACAGAAGTATTCGTGCTCAAAATCCGATCAAAAGTCATAAACAAGCATTTTAAGAAATTGGATTAAATTTGCATTTTTTACACATTTTACTTATCAAACTAACATAGACCCATTGTAAACAAATTTCTCAGATCCCCCCGTGCCCAGTAGATAGACGTAATATGACCGCCTTATACACATGCCTTTAGTTTCAATATTATGACCCTTGGTTTTAATAAGCTTTTATGTTTTGTTGTGATTAGTTCTTGGTGATAATTGTCAAGATTTTAACTGGGTACTGATGGTGAGGGTATGTACTTAATTATAATAACAAAATATATTAATTATTTTACGATTAAATTTCTTTTTGAGATTAAAATAAAACCTCTTGTTAAAACACCCTTCAAACCGCCTTTAAAAAAAATGTGTGTATATGGGCGAAATATTTTTACATCGATAGATCAACAAAGGTGTATAGTTAACATTAAAACAAAAATGTTTGCCCGACCTTGCCCGACACTATAACAAAAAACCTTTTTTTCTACAATGTATGTCAAAAATAATATTATTTTAGTCTTAGTAATCTCTGAACATTTCCAAATCTTACCGGCTTCCTAACTTCGCTAGTGTTTTCCAGGCGGAATTGCTGGCAATCAGGGAAGCATGCAGGATACTTAAACAAGACCCTAACAAGAATCGTAATACTGCCATCCTGACAGACAGTCAGGCAGCCGTTAAAGCTATTGCTTCGCCACTTTCGTCTTCCAAATTGGTTCGACAATGTCGTGATGAGCTGGCAAGCCTAGACGGGAACCTCAAAATCTCTCTTATCTGGGTTCCAGGTCATCGTGGCATTGAGGGTAACGAGCGGGCAGACGAACTGGCCAGGCAAGGATCAGCCCTTCATGACTCTCTTGCGGAAAGAGTTAACATTCCTCTTGGGGTTATGAAGGGCAATATATTCTCAATTTTTCTAAATGAATCCAACCGTAGGTGGAGCAGTTTAGCTAACTGCGTCATATCCAGAAAGACGTGGCCCACCTATAGCAAAAACCGAACAACTGACCTTTTATGCAGACCCAGGCGAGACATAGCCAGGGTCGTTGCGACCTTTTCTGGGCACTGGCCCATCGGAGAACATGCGGTGAAGCTGGGCATCCCTCACAACACTCACTGTCGTAGCTGTGGGGACCAGCAGGAAAGGGAAACTGTTTACCATTTCCTGTGTAAATGTCCCGCTCTGGCCAGAATCAGAACACAATCACTGGAAAAAGCCTTTTTTAACGATCTCAATGAACTCTCCGAACTGAAGATCAAAGACTTGATCTCCTTTCTCAACGGGTCGAAATGGCTCTAAGATGATTCTTTAAGTAGCTACTACTACTACACCATTTCCCCCGTCAGAATCCATAGACTACAGGCAGGTGGTAAATGGACTTCTGAAACCAACAATCTGCCTAGCCTGGCATTTTGATCCGTAAATCCCTCTTATAACACCGATTCTTTTTTATATAGGTCACACGAGTCATGGTATCAAAACGGCGCTCCTCAGCGCTAATTGGGTCACCGAGCTTAGGCTGCTCGGGGCCGCCATTTCTACCTACCTACCTAGTCTTAGTAATTTTAATCTCAAAAAGGAACTTAACTTTAAAAAAAAAAAACCAACATATTTTGTTATGATAATTAGTTACATAACCTTCAGTATCCACTGAAATGTTTCACAATTAGCACCAAGAACTAATCACAACATTAAATACAAGGTTGTTAAAATCAAGTGCGATAATATAAATTTGAAGAGGTGCATATTAGTCGATTATATTACGGCTATCTGCTAGGCGCGGGTGGTCTCAACAAAATTTTCAGGTTTGGTTTATGTTAGTTTGATTAGTGAAGTGTGTAAAAAATGCCAATTGAGTGTAGTTTCTTAAAATGTTGGATTATGATTTTGTCCGGATTTTGAGGACAAATACTCCTCTGTGCGTTCCCCCGTAACTTGACAATTTTGCAAAAAAAAAAAACATACCAAAAATAAAGCGACAAATTCCAAATTTTAACAACCAATTCACGACTAATAAACGGCAAATTATAGAGTAGTAAAACATTGACAATAAGAAGTTTTTATACGTTTTTGAGATTCTGCTTCGCTAAGTTGTCACGAATTTCAAATTTTTGCAAAAAAAAAAACATAGAAGCCATCGAACGACAAATTCGAAACTATCACAACTAATTAACGGCTCATTACCCAATTAAAATTGACACTCATAATAAGATGTCTTCAAAAATAGCTAAAAATATCCTCTAACTTTGGTAAGATTACGTATATATTTTTTGTTTGTTAAAAACAGACATTTTTTTATTTGTTAAAAACTGACATTTTATTTGTTAAAAACTTTAATTTTTGTAGTTTGCATAAATGTTTTATTGGAAAAGCAGAATGAACAGAATTTTATTCTACTAAATATTGATAATCAGTGTTTTGAAAAGCAGAATATTGAAAAACGGAACTTTGTAAAACCGAAAAGCAACAGAATTTTGAAAAGCAGAAATTTAGCAAAGCAAGATAGAATTAGGAAAAGCAGAATTCCGAAAGCAGAATTGTGACCCACTCCCTAAAAAATTATTTAAAAAATATCAAACACACTTTAAAAGAAATAAAATGAATCATTCCAAATCTTCAAAACTCGAAATACATAATTCTGAAATTTTGATATGATAAAAACCATTTTTCACACTTCCTTTTTATTCAGGGAGTTCAAATTTTAGTACACCCCTCACTTACCCATTCAACAAATAAGTATCTATATATCTCAAAAATATTATTAACATTGTTTTTTTGTATCTTCATTTTAATATGCGTCTGGAAATCTCCAAAGTGGTAAGCATGTTTTCAGTTCATAAAGTGAACATTTTAAAGAAAAGAAATTAGAAAAAAAAAAAACAAGAACAAAATGAAAAGAAGGCCTAAAACTGAAGAACCAAGAGGTTGAGGTGGATGGGGTCTTTCGCAAAGAAGAACCAAAGAAGAGGAAGTCATTGCATGTCGACTTTAGTAGTACTTAACGTAGTACCCAAATGCAATATATGTATCTTTTCTGCTACATAGATTAAGCTACATATAAAATGATGTACTGCTGAATATTTAAGTATGTCCCGCTTGCTGTTCGACCCAACCCAACTTTGTGTTGAGTGTAGATTTAGCTAGCGCCCCCTATCTTCATTCTTTTTTTTATGCTTTACTTCTCGCTGCTTCTTGTTTCAAGCCGCTGCTGCTGCTGACTTTTCATTCGATCCGCACTGAGTTTCATCATTCCAGAAAGTGACGAGCTGCAGTTCGGTCGATACTGTTCATTTTGGTTAATCGTGGTTTTATTTAAAAAGAAATTTAATTTTGTGCATAATTCTAAAGTTGAGATATTTTGTCTTGAAAACTATACGACTACAACGACTCAATCTAAAGATCGACGAACCCCCCAACAGCGAGAGAACAATCGGGAATAAAATCATCGATTGAGTGTTTTCCTTTAGGTCTTAGAAAATTATTTACCGTATCTACACATTCTACATAAATATAATATACTTTTTTATCATCATCGGTGCCTTGGAGGAGCCTCATTCATAGAACTCCTCTCAGTCAGTAACCGATCGTGCTTCGAAGTTGTCGTAAATTCTCCTCTGCTCGCTCGATCCAATAAGGAAAAGTATCTAGAACTTCGGTTTCGATTTTCTTTTTGAAATTTTATTCGTGCAATCAAATTATTTTAATTTGCGTGTTTTTTTCAATAAATAATTTTTTTTTCTTGAATTTAAAAAAAAAAATAATTTTTATACAAATATGAGGGAAATCGTTCACTTGCAAGCCGGTCAGTGTGGAAATCAAATCGGCGCTAAGGTGAGTTTTAGATAAAATTTAATTTCTTTGAATAAATGAACTTGAATACCTATAATAATGTATATTATTGTGCTAATGTAAGCGAATATTTTGTTTGAAAGAAAAAATGATTATTTAAACAGAAATTTAATATGAATGTAGGTAGGTACTTGTACATGCCTAGCCTATTCATATTCATATGGGAAGAAATTTTAGATAACACGCAAAAATCGAGGAAGATCTTTTTTTTTTTTGTATTTATTTTCCAGAACCCTATTATAGAGGCAGACCGCAGATACACTTTAAATTGTTTGTTTGGATTGTGGTTTTTAATTTGTGAGAGATACCTACCTATAAAGATAATCGTTTTGAATGTCGATTTTTTTTATGAGTGATAATATTGGATAGAGTGTGTTGTGTATATGGAGAGCTTAAGATAAATATTTAAATGAATATTTGAAGCAATTATAAAATGGGTTTTGTATTTTTATTTACAAAGTCGAAATGTTTTTTTTTTTTTTTGTTTTTTACTTAATTAGAGTGGTGATATGGGTAATGATCAATTAAGGATGATTTTAAGTGCTTATACAGAAATGACTCAGATCAGAATGGTTAATGTCGTCTTTTGTGAGGGAATCTAATTCTGTTTAATTTAATAAAAGGAACGCAAATTATAATTGAAATTTATATCTGTAAAAAACCCACGACTTTGAGGACTGCAAAAAGTATAAAATATTGCCGACAAGTAGAATTATTTAATTATTCGGAAAAAAAATAAACAACAAAGAAATATCGAATGAAATTTTAGACTGTCTTTGTTTCGTGTTCATTACAAGTGGCTTTTGTAATCCAATCTGCATTTGAAGGGTGATTTAGTTATATGTAGTTAAAATATTGACAAGATAAGAAATTTATTGGATATTCAAAGTTGTATATTTAAAGAAAGTTATGACGATTGACTAAAGAGATTATTATACCGATCTTTATCGTTGCAAAAATATAAAAAAATTATAAATAATATTAAGAATACATAAAATAAATATAATAAAAATATAAAAAAAAAAACTATTTTGCTAAAATAAGATTCGAAATTTGTATTATTTTAATTTAAAGAAAACAAATTGAATAATATCAAACTTAAGAACAGTTTTATTTTTGACAAAAAAGTCTTCATTGGAACGATTTTTTGACAAAGACTTTGTTAAGTCTAAATATTCATGACAGGTTTTTTTTTATTCAAAAAACGAGTTTCAATTAGCTGGAATTTAAAATTCAAAGAATTTTTGTAGTTATATCTGCGCATATGAAAATGAAAACAAATAAAAAGTTAAAAAAAAAAAGTTTGGAAAAAAAAATTATTATTATTGGAATTAATAAAAATCTATGCACATTAATTTTCAAAAATCTTCAGGGCAGTTTTCTTAAATGATATGTTGTAGGTATGTAGATATTTTTGAAAAATAATTTGTAGGTTGTATGTACATTATGTACTTAGTATGAATCTAAATACACTTGTCCAATAATTTATGCCTAGCAACTTTAAAATGAGCAGTATAAAAAAGAATACTTCTTGTTCTCATATAAATTTATATCTTAGAAGCTTTATTACAAAAAAAAAATAATTTATTCGTTTTAAAAATATTAAATTCAAAATAAAAAAAAAATTGTTCAAAAATAAAAAAAAAAAATTATAAAGCTTTTCTTGGAAAATTTTGATATGCGATATTATTTTAAATTTAAATAAATTTTCTTATATGTAGGTATTCAAACTTTAGATTTGACTTTATTTCCTCCGTTAAATACTAACGGTTAAAGCTTTTTTTACATATACATATATCTAAGATATTTTAAAATTAGTGGCGCAAAATTTTAGACGATTTAGTATTATTTTAAAGCATTTTTAGTATGATGCTAGGTTAAAAACAGGATTTTCCAAATTTTAAACGAGTTAGCATCGTATTATCTTTTTAACATTTTACTAAACTTAAAATCGCCAAATGCCTATTTTATTTTTTTAATATCATACTAAATCCAAGTGTCACTTTGGCAGCTAAAATTGCAAAAATTGGTTGAACTGTCACTGTTTTAGGCGTGTTCAGCTAGAAAAATAGGTTTAGTATGATACTAGTTAGAAAATGTTAAAAACTAAGAATATTTAAGTAAAGAGCTTTAAAGTTAGAAAATTGTTAAGTGCTAATACCTTAACATCAGGCTGTTTAAAATTTTGAGCTAGTAAATTTAATGATTGAGTGGACTATTTATACCATAGTTTGATCTACTGAATAGAGGACATAAAGGGAGCTTGACTTCGTATGCTAGCTGACTACTAAAGCTGAATTTCAATCGATTCAGAGCTGATGATGATCCTATCGAACCATTGATTATTCAAACAATAAAACATACCAGAAAAAATCGAAGACCAAATCGCATGAACCTTCTCTGAACTGCTTCAAGTCTTTTAATGTGAGCAGAGTAGTGCGGTGCCCAAACTACCGTATTCAAGGATTTGCCTTACAAAAGATACAAAAAGAAGCTTCAGTACATATAGATCTTAAAAAATCACGGGAAAATCGTTAATTAAATCCCAGCCTTTTGTAAGATTTTTTAATGATTAGATTACAGTCAGCGGTAAATGTCAACTTAGATTTGGGGATCATACACAAATCGGAGAAGAACAAGAGACGGTTAATTTTGTATTAAGAAATAAAATAAACAGTAAAGAACCTTTATGACTGCCCTGCGGAACACCAGTATTACCATCAAATTGACACTCATGACGAAAACAAACACAATAAATTTTTTTTAATAAGATGATACCCTCATAAAAAAACATTCAATAAATCCCAAAAGCTTCAGATTATTAACTAAGGTTTTGTGACATAATTAGTTAAAATACTCACTTAAATCTATAATCACTCACTAAACTTGTTTCCAATCTTCAAAAGCATCAAGACAAAAGGATGTACATTTTTAATTGTTGACTTTTTTTTGGACAAAGCCATGCTGATTATTACATATTACAGAGCTGCAGTTAAAAGACAATACGTTACAAATTCAAATAGTTTTAAAATAACTGAATGAAATCGGTTAATCTTCTGTGGTATTAAAATCCAAACGGTAACAAAAAATAATTTTCTCTCACAATATTATTAATAAGGATGTCGATGGTATAGCTTGCTGTGTCAGTCGAACTGTCCGATTAGGCCGTTGAAAGGGGGGAAGTTGTACTGACAGTGCCAGGCCTGGATAAATTAAACAAAAAATAAGTACTAATTTTGAAGAAAATCTATTTTGGTTATAGTACCCCTCCAACGTTTTAAAGGAACCATTTTAAAAATACAGCCTCTTTCCTGCTAATATTTGTATCCCTATCCATGTAGTCGCACTTCCCTCTGTTGGACCGCACTCAGCGGAACTATATACGATTTCGTAATAGTACGTATTTTTTTTTTTTTTTTGACGATGCGAAAATATGTGAGAAATATTTTAATAAGCGACATCTTGAATATAATAAAAAAAAAATTCGCACTTCGAAAGTTGAAAAGAAATAAAGGTAGATCGGAATAAATTCTATTTTTACCATTTGAAGCAAAACTTTCAAGTGGAGAAAGGAAAATATTTCTGGAAACCATATACTGCCGTTTGAACTACTAATGCAGTACCTATCTGAATTTTTGTATACGAAAAAAGCGAGATACAGCTTAAGTTAATAATAAAAACCTTCCCAAGGAATTCCGACATGGCATCAACTCAAAAAAATCGACACCGGATACATCATTTTTAGTTAACCGGGCAGTAGATATAGCCAAACGTATGGTCGGATTTGCGGACATATGTACATATTTAATTTTTTTATTTAGGCTCATTTAGAATAGGTAGCTATCATCAAAAAATGTTCCTATACAACTGACCTAAAGCCGAAAAAATAAATTAACTTTTCAAGAAAAAAAAAAAAAAAACATTTATCAGAAAATTGTAGGCATACCTGGAAGAAATCCTGTGGGCGTCTATGTCAAACATCATGAAATTAGCCTAATGTATGGTAAATTAATTAATTAATTAAATTAATACGCTTTTTTTTTAAGGGAACATGATTTATTTGACGTACTAATATTTATGCTTGATTGAAAAAAAAAAAAAACTAAAAAACATATTAAATTTGGTGGCGCGACAGCTCGTGTAGAACCAGGGTCTAGTGACTTACAACTCTCAACCATTCCTGTGTGCGTGTTATTGGCAAGGATGGAGGGGACCTACAGCTTTCTGCTGAATCCGAAGAGAGGCGCTTTTTTATGACAAGCAGTAGCCGTTTTTTTTATTTTTAGATTGATGAGGCTGGAAATCGAACACAGACTTCCGGCATGACAGTCCTACACACAAACCATCAAGCCCCGCCTACTATTACTTCGACTCAAAACACACTAGATCATTCAAAACGTTTTACTCTGACTTATAAGACAACAATATACTGATTCTTATGAGCAAGCACACACCAAACAGTCAAACAAAAGCATGCAATTAAGAATCAAAAACGCCTGTATGATCCGGTGTATTTTCAGCCTTAGGCGTCAGTTATACCGCATAGAAAGCAAAATCTACAATAATTTTGATGTCAACGTAAAGCTTATGACTTAATTAATATATCTGGCCAAAAAAAAAGTCAGTTCGGCTCAAATTTTCTCATAAAATGACTTTCATTATTTCAGTGGTCATTTATAAGGTAGTGTAATCATTGAAATAATGAAAGTCGATTTCTGTGGAAGTTTGGACCCAAGTGATTTTTTTTGGCAATAAATAGTAATAGAGACTTCAGCTTAATATTGGCATCAGAATAATCACTGATTTAGCTTTTTAAATGCCTTAAAACTTAAATTTAAAATTTTCAATGATGAGTTTCAATGAATATAATGTACTGGCACCTTATTCCATTTGATTTACTTGACTAAACGATGCTGTGCTGTTCAGTGCAAAATATAATTCTAACGGGCCTTAAACTAAATCCGGAAATAGAGAAAACTGTTACCATTTTCTCTTTGCCCTCTTTAAAAAAAAAAAAACAAAAAAATCTATTTCCCGCTTTCATCTTTATCTTTTTGAAATAAAAATTACATAGGTAATATTTTTCAAACTGCAGGTGCTTATTATAATTCTAAATTTTATTAATCTCAATAACCCATGTAGGAACCTATGTAATTATTTTTTTTTTCAATAAACAAATGCAATTGATTACCTTCAAATGAACCTTAAAAAAGTAATATAAATCTGTTTCCAGAAACTGATATTACCACATTTTTATAAGAGAAATGCATATCATCTATCGCATCGCTTGATTTAAGCATCTAATAATTCAACCTATTCAAGTCTATATCTCTTGTTTTACATATATATGTACGTATTTTTATTTTAACCGAAGAAAGAACATATTTCTTCAAGTGGATATACATAGAGTTAATTATAAAATGCATTGAAGCATGTTTAACTACATCCCAAATAACAATGATGATGATGGCTTTCGCTTGCAACTATTTCAACAACGACGCAAAAGACCCCAATATACGTTTTGTATATCTTCTAATCTATATAGGAACTTTTTTAATTAAAAAAAAAAAAAAAATCATTTTCATTTCACAACATAAAGAGAAAATGCATTTAATTCTCTATTTAACTTCTGAAGATAAATAATGAAATCAAAATGAATGAAAAAGATACAAAAGTATCTAAAAACAAAGTAGGTATGTACCTACAATCTACATTAAATAAAACTAAATGATTTCAACTTTTCAGTTATATGTATAGTATATGTATAAATATGTATATGATTAGATATTCTTGAAGGGTTTAACTTGTACATAAATGCATATCTTTTTTTCTTCTAAAAAACTAATTGCGATCCATTAAAGAAGCCGAGAATTGAAGATATAGCGATAGCCGCATATCATCACCGCTCTATCTCCATCCAGTAGTTTAGTTTGGATAGAGAGTAAGTAGCTTTTAGATAAAATTCTTCAACCATGTGCGGTTGCATGTGGCCGAATTGTGTTGAACTGCCGATGCCGCACGCAAGTGCTTAGATTAATTTCTGGTTTATTAGTGCATGAGGCACGGTCTAGCAGACGATGAAATTCTAAAATTCCGCTAAGAATTTATTTTCAAGTGATAAGACGTTGATTCATTGCAATAATAATAAATAAATAAAGAAAAAACAAACCCAGTACATTATTATTACTCTGGACTGATAAGGGCTTTCTTGTGAGAAGTTATTGTGTCATTTTTAGAAGGAAAAATAAAAATATATACAAATGCATAGGAATGACTGTATTTTTTGTACTTAAATGTGTGCATTTGTAAATGTATAGTTGTTCTTTGTCAGGATGACACACACCTGATGTATTTTTGTGGCTGCTCTTGCCAAAAATGAATTTGAATATCCTTTGTGGTGGACAAGAAGTGCAACACCAAAGGGACATACAAGTATAATCTAACCATAGCTTACCTTCTTATGCAAATGTCGTGCACATTGACATGACTTCCTGTAATTTGAGACTTTTTGCAACATTGTTTCGTATAGGCTTCTCAGGAAGTAGACACTCTTGATAAGTCAACTCAATTTGAGTGACGAGTTTAATAAATATTTTTTTTTTTGTTTTTTTTTTTGAATTGTTAATGTTGTGAGTGTACCTCTGATTTAGTTCCTTCCTACTGATTTATACATGAAAATATGAATAAATAAACGTGGTAAATCAACAAAATTCTACGAAAATATTAACCAGTCACATTATTTATTTATTTATTTATTATTATTTAGTTTTTGTTTTAAAATTTGTCAATTGTGATATTATAAGTGAGTCTGTAACTTTTAACAATACCTATATAGATGGGTGATTCTACTACAAACAATGGAATAAAGTGGTAAATACTATTGCACGATATTTTTGAAAGCCGTTTAAAATCGGTTTAGATTCAGAAGTCGGTTTAAAATTTGTAAACCGACTGATCGGTAATATTCACCAAAATTTCAAACCGAATGATCGGTTTAACTACGATAAACCGACTCCAACTTAAACGAGGCATTTTCGTGTCGTTTAGGTACGGTTTAAATGGTTTTAGCTAATATTCAACATTTATATTTTATTATTTATTTACATTTGGTTTATTTAGTCAGTGCAAAATATTCAATCATGTGATTTTCGGCGATTATTGCTATTCGAACACATCATATTTGTGCACGTTATTCACACATCGGGGTAGAGTTGACCAATTAACCAAAAAGGGCTTATATACCGAGAGCTGGTAAACGATTTGCTCAGTGTTTTATATCGCTCCAAAATTTGTGATACCAGTGCAAACTACATGCCATAGACCTTTTAGCGATATCGCGGCCCTAAGACCACCGTAATGCACTTTCAAAATTCAAAAAAAATGAGTGAAGTTTATGTGTATTATTGTATTGTATTTTTATGTGTCCAAACTAAATTCCATCAACCCGACAGCAATACCGTAGCCATAGCACCATTATAATGCACTTTAAAAATGCTAATACTATTTTTTTGTTAGGAAAGTGCATAATGGTAGTGTAATGTTCACGGTATCGCTGCCGGACCAATGAAATTCAGTTTGGATAGATATAAAATTTGGAGAGGTTAAAAAAAACTTTTGTTGCATTTTATATGTGCATTATGGAGGTGTTTTGGCTGCGGTATTGCTGTTAGGTTGATGGAACTGCAACCAGATCAAGAAGAATTCAACTCGCAACAAATCGTTCATGTAATGTTTGGAAGACGCACTGCGGTGGTCGTTATTGTTGACATTTTTTCGCAACGTAAAACACATTTCTAATGCGTATTTGTGTTTGACACGAATTAATTAATTTATCTTATTTAAATATAAAATGACAATTCGAAAAATAAATGTCAAGAAAAGCCTTTTTTAGTTTGTTCATACTTGCGATGCTATGCGACGTTCGGTTTAAATCACAAATTTAAACCGACGTAAACCAAATAGAGTTTTTTTCTTAAACGGAGTGAATATTACCGATTTAAACGAGATTTTGTCGTTTAAGTTCTTTCGATTTAGTTCGGTTAAATGTAGTTGGTTTAAGGGCTTTTTGACCGAGTTTTAAACGGCGTGAATATTACGGCATTTAAAGTCGAAAAAAGTAGTCCTAGTCAATCGTTCGAACGCCTTTTTACGTTGCTGAAAGCGGCAGTCAAAAAAATTAAAATTTGAGATTTTTCGAAAAATTTCCGGGGAGTGACAAAAAAAAAAAAAAATATGGTATCAAAGTCGGTTTCACTTAACAGCTTTTGAATTATGAACGAGTATTTTCATAGTTTTTGCGCAAAAAACATACACTTGTCAAAACAATTAAGGGAACAAAAAATATCACATTTTTTTTAGTGTTTTTCGAAGAGCTGTATCTCTGTGAAAAGTGGTCGTATTGAGATGAAACAAAAAGCATTCTGAAGCTTTATACTTTTTGTATTGAGGAATTTTCGTAAATGATTTTTTTAAGGTACCGTTATTGCGTAATCATAAGAAGCAGCACGACCCAAAAATTTAAAATTTTTTTCTTTTTGTTGAACATTGTCATTTTCTTTGAAATTTCTTTTTGAGCCAATTTAATGTTTTGTTTCAATAACTTATTTATTCAGCTTTAAGGTCATCTTTTTTCGTAATTGTACAAATTTTTTTCAAAAGAATATCTGGCTTTGAATGAAAAAACAGACTTTTGACTTTGACTACCAATATTATCGCAAGGAATGAGGACACCGAAAATGTATGGGTAGTTTTAAAAACTGGAATTAATATTCTACAAGATTTTTTCAAAACTTTATAACGATTATTTTTTTTGGCTCCTCATCATTACATTCAGAAAAGGTCTAAAAAACGACTTTTTAAAGACTTTTTGTAAATCTTTTACTGATTTAAAAATATTGACTGTAGAACTTAATTTGGTAAGACATTTTAAAGAACTATAGACCACCAATATTTCTTTAAGATTTCAAATAAATCCATTGAACCGTTTTCATGTACCGAACGATCAAAGTCGTAAAAACCAATCAAGGGAACAAATTGGGTGGTTCATAAACATTTTGAAATTGTCATCAAAATGGAAACGAAAACACCAATTTCTGCCCACTTTTTTCACAGTTTTTCCTTAGTTACAATACTGTTGTATAGCAAAAATTATACTTAATTACATAAAATTTTGAAAAAAATTAGTTTGAAACTTTTTTTTTCATTTTTTTTTTTTTCAAAATTTCGAGTTTGGAAATAAATTTTTCAAAAACTATTTACTAACACAACTTTATTTAAAATGAAAATCAAAGAAGAGAGTTCTGGCTCTCCAAAAAGGTATAGATGGCATTTTAAATTGTACCGTTGTTTTTAAATACTTTTTTTCTGTTTTAAGTCAAGTTTTTAGAAAATTGCCCCTCCTGCCTAAACGGGGGGAAATAGACCCCCCCTTCCATACGATTTTTTTCTTGTCTTAACCCAACCTACTTGCTCCAGCAGTTTGGTGCATCTAATACCAATCACCCTGTTTAATTTCCCAGATTGATTGAGTGCTTATTATCATAGCTTCAAGACAGTTATTTAAAGAATTTCAAATAAAAGTCCAAACAGTAAAAAATAATTGCAATACTTAAATCTTTAAAACCAATTACTCAAACTTTACCAATTTTGTCATTCGGATTATTTTAAACTATTTTAAATCAATTTTATCGGTAGTTTAAACTATTTGATCATTATTTTAATTTTCTCTTTTGCTCTAACGATTTCGTAGAGAATATGAAAACTTTCCTCGAAACCCACTTAAATACCTCAGGCACAGAGAGCTTACCGGTATTTCATGGCCCTGAACTTGTGGTGTGCATCAAGTATGCATCCCCGGTTCA
This sequence comes from Epistrophella euchroma, assembly GCA_947049315.1. NCBI lineage: Eukaryota > Metazoa > Arthropoda > Insecta > Diptera > Syrphidae > Epistrophella > Epistrophella euchroma. The sequence goes on from OX346248.1 coordinate 44,231,121, forward strand.
AATAAAAAATCGCGAAAGAAGATGCTTTTTTTTCTTGATTGCTACACTCGGTTATAGCCTGTCAATTCAATTATACACTTGTATCTTGTATCTCCTCATTGGCAAGTCAACAGCAATTATTCTCATTATAATATATATCTAGAATGAGTTGCTCTTCCATATCTATAAACGAGTGTACTATAGCTCGACAAGGATAGTCAATGCGAATGCAAGCATCAATGATATACGTACATAAAAACCTTTAAAAAAAAATTAAGATAGATAATCTCTCGATAGAACGTGATCTGTTTGCTAATAAATTGTAATATGCAATTGCCTATAATACCTCAGCCAGTCGCACTTGTTATGCCCCTTAAAACGAAACAATTAGTCCCCCAAAGTAGTTGTATCCATTGAGAACAGCTTTTGCTTTTTATATATTGTGATTGTGATGTGTATAGACAGAGTATAGTTTTGCCTCGGTCAACATCAACATCAACATCATGTCACACAACAAAATCGCTTGATTGCCCAACGCCCAAATTAGGAATCACCTATGCGATAAAAATGCAACAAAATATATTCATTAAATGTTAAAAAGAAATTGAGAGCACCTGATTGAGCGAGCACGCGTTACATGTGCGATTAATGCAATTAAGCTCGAGGCTCGTTTATTTTACGCACGGATGCAAATGTCCTCCTGAATTGGATATAAAATGGACTTTTGAGTTTAGATCTTTCTTATATAGAGGAAAAAAAAATTAAAATTAAAAACTTTTTAATAAAATCTGCTTGTATGGTATTCCAAATTTGGGATGCTGCACATAATCTGTCTGTTGGCTGAGTGACCAGAACAAGGCCGGAATAGGCTGTGTAGATTGCTTAGAGGCTCTTAAGAGACCATATTTCAGTTCTTTTTTGCTCTATAGGGCATTTTTAATATTGAATTTGTGAGGGGCTCAGAAATACAGGTTCCAAATTTCCCCAAAAATAATTTTTTGAAAAACATGTAAATTTCATCAACTTTACTACTGTCGAACAGTAAGGCATCTATAATTCCAAATGTCTTTAAATAAAGTTTTGTCTTTAAAATAAAATTAAGTACAATTCTAATTTTTTTTTTAAACAAGCTAAAAAAATATATACTTGAGCTTACATAAGTTTTAGGTGCCTATTTTCTGTCCTACGGTGTTGGGATAGTGCGCCACTACTATAAGAATGACAGCAACGCATGAGGACTCTATTCGCTTCGTGTATTTCGGATGCTATTTTTGAAATACCTCACCAACGGGAGCAATTGGATCTATTTCAATCGTAATTCTCCCTTGAGGATCCAATCGGAACGAAACACGTCCCGGTATTCAAAAATATCATCGCCACCTTCAAAACAGGGCATGTGGCATGACTTTTTGCTGCTGTTGTTGCAGTGGGAGAGTTCTGTGAAGTGACACATCTCTGAAATGTATCTTCTTGCGTTTTATAAGAAAGTACATACAAAAATAGTATTTTTGGATTTTTGTTTTTAGTTTTGGGTGTTAATCGAAAAATTTCCTTGTGGAGTCACTTACTCACGAGTGTAAAATAAATATTTTCTTTTTTAATCTAGTGATTAATGACTTCCCTATTGAAGAGACGTTTGTTGATTTGAGTTCCCTTATATATACATACAATTGAAGCAATATATATATATTTTTTTTTTTTTTTGAAGTATGTGAAGAAACTTTAATTGCTTGACAAGATTAGAAAGATAATTTGATTAACTGTCTGTCTATTTTTTGAAGTGTTATTTAGTGTCAATTAAAAATTGAGTTCTCAATCATGTCAGCCCTACTGGGTCATCACATCAATGCATTGAAAACTGGCGCCCAACAAAAGTTATCAAAATAAAAATCTATCAGTAAGAGATATTTTTAAGTATTGAGTTGAAGATTTTGATTTTCGGATGAAAGATAAAAGAAGAAGGTTTTGTCATAATGTAGATACTGACAGATTTATGACTTCAAAATATTTCAAGGATTGAACAAGAAAATTCAATAATTTCTTTTAAAATACCTACATACATGGGTACATACTGAATTTCCAGTCTATTTTTTGTTTATAAAAACTGTCAATTCAATGTCATCCTATCATCCCTATCTTAGCTATAAGCTTCTTAATTTTTGAGTTAGATTAAGTCCTTAGTTTTAAGTTGTATGTTTGTAGCTTGCATTAAGCCGAATAAATGGGGGTTTTGCCCCCACCTAAATTAAATCAAGTTTGCTACTTTCCATGATAGTTTTTAATAATAAGTTTTTTAAAGTTTGTGTAATATTTCTGAAACAAATAAACTAATTATTCAAACGTTAGCACTACTGAACCTTAGGGCCTGTTTGTTCGCAGATCAAAGCTAATTATCGTTAATCCAGAATTATTGTAATACTGGTTAATTATTGAATGTACATGTTAACCAACATTTTTATCAAGAAATTCATAATTTGAGTTGTTAATAATGGAAATCGCTTATAAATTGATTTTGTTTGATATCTTCAAAATGCCAACGATGGAGATTTTGATCAATGTTGACGATGTGATGGTAGGGGAAGACAAAAAGCGTGGTTCTCACAGTTTGTTCTGTGGATAGGTAAATTTCTTTAAACTTCGTACCACCCTATCGATTTTTGAACATTAGGTAATCGAAACTTTTTTTTTATTATTTGTTTAGAACCAATCATAACGCTATCTGCCATTTAAAATTTTTTTACCATTTAGGAAAGTCATAATTTTTTTCTCAAATATCAAATATTTAATGAAAATTCAGTCACTTTTGTATAAGTACATACATATATAGCATATATACAGGGTGATTCACCTAACGTGTGACAAAAATCCAGCGTGTAGGTTGGGTCGCAAGAAGAAAAAAAAATCGTTCAGGAGGGGGGGGAGTACATACATATGCATGTTTTTATATATATAATAGATTTAAAAAAAAAGGGTAAAACAAGTTATTTAAATTGACAAAACATTAGTATTTAAAATGGTTTAATCTCAAATAAAGAACGCCGCCCTGTGAATTTTTGAAAAAATATAAATTTATGCAGAAAAAAAATTTAAAAATAGTTGGAGTAGTTTTCTTTAAAAATAATTTTGTATATGTACATAAAATTTTTTGAAATTTTTTTAGAAAACAAAATTTGTATGCCATTTTTAAGAATTGAATAATGTACTAGCCCAGGAAAATTAGACAAAAAAATAGAAAAACTATGAAAAAATTCCGACAATGCTGAATTTTGGTGGAGATGTTTATTTCTGTATCTTAAGAATTTTCCAAAAAGTACCCCAAATTTGGACCGGGACTAAAATTTGTACGGGGATTGCAAGGGGTTGAATTTCAGTTTATTGCTAATTTCTCAAAAACTGCCTGTGTTTTTAAAAAAAAAATTGAAGGCCAAAGTTGTAGCTTATGTAATTTTACATTAAAAATGTTATGACACTTTTTTTTTGTACAATCAATAGGACACTGGATTTAGTCAAAAAAAATGATTGAAGTTGCAAGTTTTGACGGGCAGATATTTTTTGTCGTATGTGTTTGGGAACATCTTCACATTATAAAAAAAATTGTCGGTGTGGTAGGGGCTAGGAAAAAGCCGTCATATTGAAACAGCTTGTAATTTTTGTTCCATTTAATAACTCGACTGGATTTTATTTTGCAACAAAATGGCTAATGAAAAACTTTAAGAGAATCAAAATACCTACAAAATTAGGTACTAATGATCTCTGGGACTTTTTTCATCTTTAAGTTATAACTTGTCAAAGTTCACCTGTATCTAATGGGGTTCAATGGAATGTTTAGCTTTAAGACACCCCTCCTGCCTCTCCTGTGGCATTTACTCCACCAAAACCTATGACAACTTTTAGAGGAGAGGTTTGGTGAAATATCTTTGTCGAAGATCATTTTCCAAAATTGTAAAATTTTTCATCGACTTGAGTATTTAAAAATCACATTGATGGCGGATTGAAACACCCCTCTCGTGCGAAATTTTGTATCCCTTCTCAAAAAATTGTATGCAAAAATGTAGCCTGATATTTTGGCTTACTTTCAACACTCCAACCTTGAATTCAGATATCAAAATTTTTTGCTTCGACCAAAAAGTGTCCGCCAAAGTAAGGGACATTCTTAAGTTCCAACTTTCAAGAAAATCGCTTCAATGATACCAGTTAAAGACAGATATGTAAACGAAACTGCGAGACCCACTTTTTTCTTGTGCTCTCTATCATGCATCGTAATGAAAAGTTTGTTTGAAATCTCATTTTTTACGAATCCAAAACTCGCCCAACAAAGCTGAATTTTTGTGGAGAGCTTTATTTTTGTATCTTAAATATTTTTCAAAAAGTACCCCAAATTTGTATAGGGGAAAATGTTTATCCAGCCGGTGGGTGAAGTAAAAGTTTTTCGAAAATTCCATTTTTTTTTCAAGAAAAATTGAGCTGATTTTACATAAAAACAATTTTCACAATTTTTTCGTACAATAAAGAGATTTTGAAAAAAAAAAAAATGAGCAAGAACAATGTATAGGCGAAAGCAATGTAATGACTGTCCAGGTTTTGATAGTGCTTCTCTTTTATTTCGCTTTATTTTTAGTTATGCTACTCACAAGAAAATCTTTTTTCGTATAAAAAGAAACAAGTTTGATCAAAATCTCGAGTTCAATTTTTTTTACGATTCCAAAACTTGCCATACCTATAGTACCTACATATATATATATATCGCAAGTAAAAAATCACAAATAGAGGTCATAAGAAACTTTTAATAAAAATTTGTCTCCAAAAAAGATTGTTATTATCTGCTTCTCATGTTCGTGGTGTAATACTCGTAAATGGCTTACTGACGCTTTCTCGCTTGCAATAACATTATATTTTATAAATCAAAACCTGACATCTTCAATGATAAAACACTTCTAACCTTGAACAAACAAAAGCAATAGGTAACTGCACCGCACGTTATGCGTTTTCTTTTAATAAATAGTTTATAGTGATTTTCAATTATAACTCTCCAGATATGTAACTATACGAAAAACCATGTGAATTCGTTGTTTTAGAGGTCATTGTGAATTCTATTCTTAAATGTGTTCACAGTTTTATCACTCATTAAATTTAACAAAACAATAATTTCCACCTATAGGTTAGGTTAGGTTAGGTTAGGTTAGGAGGGGCTAGCCCAGCTCTGAGGCGTACAAGGGGGCCTATTGGTCCATTGTGATCCCCTAAAACAGAGATTAATCCTAAGCTAGTAGTTGACATAGACTAGACTGGTTCATTTATGAACCAGCCCGTGCTTTCTATATATCTTGCTAAATCGTCCAGTTCTCCAAAAAACCTGTTTCCAAGGTAACGGAGGCGGTTTGTTTGGAGGTTTGGGCAATCGCAGAGCAGGTGTTTAATGGTTTCTATTTCTTCAACATCCTGACAGCTCCTACAGAAATCGGGTGCGTATACACCCAATCTAGTGGACATTATGCCAATAGCACAATGTCCCGTCAGTACACTCATCAGGGTTCTGATATTCTTTTTACTCAGCGATAAAATATACTGAGTTTCCTTTTCATTAATTCTAGGCCATAAACTTCTAGAGATGGCGCAATCGTTCCTGGATATCCAGAAGTTATTGATTTGCTCTTTCGTTATTAGGTCTATCTTCCTTTTGATTACGTTAATAGGGACGTTTAGTCCCATGTCTAATTGGCTACTACTGTCTGTATATGATATTGACCCCTTTCTTGCCAGTGCATCTGCTATGTCATTCCCTTCTATATTGCTATGTCCAGGAACCCAGCAGAGTTTGACTTGGTTAGTGTAACATATATTGTTGAGTATGCTACTTGCTTTGACAGTCACCTATATTCACTCAGTCAGAATTGTGGCTTTCTGAAGCCAATGGCGTAAACTAAAGCTTAAATTCATGTTACACTAAACTGCAGTTTAAGATCCGTCTATTCGACCAAAGAGTAAATTCTTTTCAGTTTTTATCAAAATAGAAGTTCATTGACATATTGGAATGACAGAACCAAAAAAAATAAATGTCCTAAAATTCAATTAAAGCTAGTTTTATCTTAGCAACAGTTTAAAAATGATTACGAATGTGGCATCATTCACTTTTGGTACGGATAAGATAACTAGTTAAGGCCCATTTGCTGAAACAAAACTTAAATATTTACATAATGTTCAACTTAAACATTTATGTTCTACTTTTTCCTCAGCGTAAACTGTCACATAAGCTCTTAGGTTAAACTAAAATTTTTAAGTTTTGTTTCAGCGAATGGTCCTAAGTCAATTTTAAAAGGCGATGCATCTTGAAATAGATAAAATTAATTGGATAAATGAAGTTGACACCTTGCCTCCTACTTACCTCAAAGAATGTGGTCAAAATACAAATTTATGATGGCTTCTTCTAACTCACCAATTATAATCACTTTGTTCAAGCATAATATTTCTAAAAAGTCTTTAAACTCCTTATCTGCAGTAAGACATGTTCATCTAGAATCTAGATTAAGCATCACATGGAGTTTTGTCATATTACAAAATTAAAAAGACTTTATAGAATTTTTATCTGGTCAAAACAAAATTGCAATAATTTCAAAACCAGTTTTTAAGCAAGTTCGTGTCTCTCTCATCAAAGATCTTTGTCCGTTCACTGGAAAGAATTTTGTTTTATACCATATCATACCATCTACGATGAAATACTTGTAATTAAAAAACGATAAAATTCGCGCTTGAGTTTATGTTTCCCAGAGTTTCTTATTTTTTTTTTTTTTTTACATTGTCAATGATTTTCACATGATTCCCTGAACTTTAGTTTGTAGGTTAAGTTCAATGTCTGGGTTGGAAACATACTGTGTATGTTGTGTGTACTTCTATATTGCTAAAATTGATCAACGCAGAGAGAAAGTAATTGAGCGATAGCACTGCTAATTAAGTGCTTCTTAAGAGGTATACTTTTTTTTTATCACACAGAACGGAAGTGCAATTGACGGTGAAACTATTCACAAGTAGTTTCTTTTTTCATTTACAACACTCCACTTGTCGTTGGTGAACGATGCGATGGTAAGTTTAAATCTGACACTGACAGCTTCTCATTACGGGTTCAAGCAGCTAGAACTGTTGCTTGTCACCTATTGACAGCTTGTGATTCTTATCATACAAATTGTTATATGGCTTCGTTTTGGTTCGCTACTTACATTACGAAATATTTATACAATAAGTATTGGATTGGCGTAATAATGAAATTCAATCATGGTGTTTTTATTTGTTTTATTTTTGACAGATGCTTGACATAATGATATTGCTATCTCCGTGATAACTTTTCAATATTAAGTCACTGACAAAAGAGGAATGTGGGGTTAATTTACGATTTATTTATGAACAAAAAAAAACTACCGAAACGAAGAAGGTATGTGTTAACTGCAACGAGGCGATGCAGCTTCGGCGCGCCACTCAGGCCGTTGCTCCCTCTATCGGGAAACTAAATCAAAAGATATATACAAATTAATAAGGAAAAACTCGTGTTCTATTTTGAGAGTGTTGTTGCTGCTTTTTCGCCCAACGCACCAACGAGTAAATAAGTCTGTTGTTGCGCTCAGTTGAGTTTGATGCCAAAATAAATTAGAAAAAAATCTATCGAAAAGAATTTTCTTTGAGCACTCTTCGTCATTTCTTCTAAAATGTCTGGATTTTTTTTTTTTTTTTTAGATTGTTTGCATGTTAAGTCGAGGTAGGTAATATTATTTATAGACGAAGAGGGTGAGAAAAATCAACCAAGCGTTTAATATATTAGTTACATTTTTTTTTTATTTTCGTTTCTATAAAATCATAAAATTTTAAGCTTTGAAGAAATTTTTGGTTTTGCTTTTATAAAAAAAAAAAAAATAATAATAATAAAAACAAAAGAAGGTCAAATCGATGACAGAAGTAGGTACGTATCATTTAACTTAATTGCAGGGAAAATGAAGTTGATTTTGTGCACAAACAAAAACCGGCATCCGTCAGTTTTGAAAGTCTCTTAAATATTAATGAGCCTTAGATGTGCGGTAAGCAAATTAATTTATCTACCTTTTAATATATATAAAAGACCAACAACATAACGTTAGAATGAAGATTGTTTAAGTGATTTTGTTTAATTTATGCATCGATGTAGATATTGTAGTCTGTTATGCAAATTTAGAATTAAAAATATAACTTATTTTAGAAATCAAGTATTTTAAGATCGAAATTAAAATGAAGATGAGCATGGTTGGATTTTATTCAAAATGTTTAATTTAAGAAAAGAAGTTTCTGAGCAATTACTCAAGTTCTTTTTTATACGTATCAAATATTCGAAAATTATTGTAGGTAGTTCAAAGGGACACACGGCACAAAATTTATCAATATTCCATAAAAATACTACAAATGAGTTCAGTAGAAATCAAAATCACGACGCTGGGTTCAAAGGTAAAATTTACTAAGGGCCAGTTGTACAAAACGAAATCGGCGAATTAAATTTCCTGAACCACTTGCCTAAATTTCGTAACGCTAGTACCGGTACTAGCCCTAAAGTTAGTACTCAAATCGGTATCAACTAATTTCTTCACACAAGTACTAAGGCTTAGTACTGTCAGTTTGGTACCGAGTTAGGACTCGGTACTAGCTATCTCCTCAAAATCAGCTAGGACTTGGTTATTATACCAATTGTTAGTACTCAAATCGGTACCAAATGATTTTTTCACATAAGCACTAAGTCCTAGTCCTGTCAAATTAGTAAATTGGTACCGAGACTACTAGTTAGGACTTGGTTTAATTTGGGACCTCGAAATCGACAGTCTAGCAGGTTAATACTCAAATCAGAGCAATTAATTTCATTTGGTTTGACCATTTCTTGCCTGTTGTTCTGAAGAAATAGGTAATAAGTGTTAATTTTGATTCTAGTTTTTTTTTTTTTTTTCAATTTTGTGTAATCGGTGATGTTCTTGTGTAGAAAATGGATTTAGTTTTTGGTGGTGGCAATTTGTTCGCTCCGAGATATTGCTCAGTTTTGATAAATTCTTGACCATTGCTTTTTTTTTTTTAAATAAATGTAAAGCGTTTTTTTCTAATGTTATTGGTTTCAACTTTGGATAAAAGCCAACAACATTTTCAGAATTTGAAGTGGCTGCTTATGCATTTTACCGATTCCTTGGCTCTCGAAGTAATCGGAAAATAGCGTTGGCGGACTAAACGTTGTTGAAAAATGGACCGGAATTGATGCTCGGTCAAATATTTCACCAATATTTGATTTAGGCGCACACATTTTGAAGCCGAGGAATTTGTTTATCCCATTAGTAGGTTCGTGATCAAACGCGAACACGCAAAACTTAATTCAAAATACTACGAAAAGTCGCAAATTCGGCGAAATCATTACCACAAACACAAAATAGATATTCGCATATTTTGAATAAGAAAAAATTCAATGCAACACGCGACAATATTATAATTATTATATCCATCTTCTAAAGACAGGCAAATTCAACTGAAAATTAATTAAAAACTTCTCAAAAACTGGCGTAAATGTTAAATAAATATCAAAATAATTTTAAAAATTTTTTTTATGCGTACTCATCTTCAACTTCTTCGATCAAATCACCGGCATTGAAATTTGTTTCGTATATTATTTGTGGAGCAACATTTTTTCGGGCACCAAATATTTGTTCCAACAAATGAAACTGGGGGCAAATTGTGCGGATGTACTCAGATACAGTTTTTTCTTCTCCGCTAGCAAGAAAGCCGTTTCCAGTTTTGTCCTTCTAGTTGACTGCTGAAACACACTTGTCATCATTTTGTTGAGTACGCACACCCAGTCAATGCTAGCGGCGGCGGTGGCCGAATTTTGTCGGCCAATTTTAAGAAAGAATTTTTGGACTGTATAGGTTTCTTAAAGAAAAAAATTACAATCATAAAGGTTTTGATTGATAGATTTATTTCAACAAATCTCATAAATTCCAGGATTATCTTTTATTTTGTCAACGATTGTCTGCAGTAGCGAATGTGTAAATGTGTTTTATTTTGTGCCCATCCATGTGTTGGATTCAGTCGAGCGACGGAGCGGAGTTGCGGCTTATTTTGTTCAAGGTTCTGGAAAAAACTTTTAAATAAATTATATTTTATTTTATCTTACATCAGCCATTTTAAAAACAATTCTTTGCTTCGATATTTTTCTTTTAAATTTGAAAATTGTAACACACTGAACGTCATAGTACCGTTACAAGAGCTTACGACGTTTACCATATTCGTTTAACGTACGGATTCGTGTCGGAGGAAAGCTTACAATTTGTTGGAAAAGATTCCCCATTCAAATTTTGACAGTTCGCTTAAGACTTTTTAAGACGTTAAGGATGGTTTTTCGAAGTTGCATGAATACTTTTTATTATATAATTCAAACGTAAATAAAGGGTCCGCGGCATTTCAAAATATAATAATTTTTCCGAACCTTTGTCAAAAGATTGAAATTAAATTTTCAAAACAAACAAATTAATTTTGCCTTCAAAAAAAACTATTAATATTCTATCGACTTTCTAGTAATTTTTTAAAATAAATTATAAATCAGTTGAAATTTTGAGATTATGGAAATGTCTCGGCCAAGGGAATAGACTCCACATGGCTGATTCCCACCGATTCTTTGACTGCTTTACATATATTGTTCGCAGGACTTAATTTTGTAAGAAATTTTGAAAAACTATAGACCACCAATATTTCTGTTAATTCAAATTGATCAATCGAACCGTTTTTTTTTTTTTTTTTGGACCGAATGATCCAACTCGTACAAAACCATTTATTTTTCAGTTTTGTCTTTTGTTATAATACTTATAAGAATAGAAATTGAAGTAAAAAAGGAAGCAGTTAAAAAGGGAAAAGACAAAAACAAAAATATTTTTTATTTCAAATTTCGAAAAAATAATATGAATTTTTTTTTTAAATCTTTTTTTGAAAAATTGCTTTCTTCTCCAATTAAAGTCAAAGAAGGAATAGAGCATTTGAAGCAACAAAAAAACGAATTGAAGTGGAATTTAAGGAAAACTGACTTTTGTAATTTTAAATTTTCACAAAATCTAGAAAATATTTAAGCATCTAGTTTTTAGTATTTGACTAAAAATTGTTAAGAGCATTGAATACTAAAAACAAAAATACTACCTAATATGTAGCTTAAAATTTTTAAGAAAATTAGTTGTATCACAATTTTTTAAAAATTTTGGATTAAAAACTAATATTTCAAAAACTATTCGCTAAAAAAATTTGAATTAAAAAACATAATTAAATAATGGATTTCATGCTTTAAAAAAGATTTAGCAAAACATTTTAAGGATTGTTTATGTTTTATATTTATTTTTTTTTTGTTTTTTTCTATTTTAAGTCGATTTTTTTTCTTTTCTCGACCTAATAATAAAGTTGCAAAGGGCTACCATTTTGATTTTGAGAAATTATTTAAAACAGTTTCTTTGAACAAAACTCTTTCCACAGTTCTTCATTTATTTTAATAAAAAGTTCAAACTATAGTATTTCACATGATATGATGTTACTAATTGAATCTCTCATAAAAAAGTGCTTGCACACCAAAAAGACAGCTTGCAATAAAATTTCACGTGTAAGCACTATCAATCAAAATTCAAAACACAAAAGTCAGGGTTGTTCGCCACACTACCGTTATTCTCAATGTTCTTTCTGTTGCTGCCTACTGACAAGACTCAAGAAACCAAAAATATCTTATAACAGAAACCTGACTTAGCCCCAATCTATTTCAACATCTAACACAAGATCTGACGCCTAAGTCGACCCCCAGGTGTAGAATCTTACTTAACAAGATCTGCATATCAGTCCGTTAGGTATCTTCTCACAATCACACATAGCTTTCTATACAAACATTTTTCTTCTCCATTAACCTGTCCAGAATAATTGCAAATTAAAATTTATGTTTGTATTTCTTTTTTTTTTTTTCATTGCAGTTCTGGGAAATCATTTCCGAGGAACATGGAATCGACCCAAACGGTATCTACCATGGTGACAGTGACCTGCAACTGGAAAGAATCAGTGTCTATTACAACGAGGCATCAGGTAGGGTTAAAAGTTTTTTATATTTTCATTTAATTTTTATGGCTTATGAGTTGGGGAAAAAAAAATCTACCTTGGAGATATTACGACGACAACGACCCACGACGACGCGAAAGACGACGCCCTCCCTTGATAGAGTTTTAAAAATAAATGCCTGCACGGCTTTGCCTGCCATAAGCATTTCAACATTTTTCCAAGTGCAACAAAAATGTCCATAACTCATTTTGCTGCCTCAGAATACTATGTGGTGGCACATTCTAGCAAATGATTCATTACGTGAGACGTAAGAGTTATCGTGTAGAATGAATGCCAGCCAAAGCAGAGGAACACAATCTATGCAAAGCACCACTGGCGGCGGCGACACCGGACCGTCTCGTCGTCGTCGTTGGTAGCTCGAAAGTATACGCATTGCGCAAACGAATGATTGCCCATTTTTAGCTTGGAACATTTCAAGAGTGTTTTTATGGACTTCCTTTCCAAGTGAGAAGATGAGCTAAACGTGTCAGGCATTGGGAATCGGGAAATTATGATTTTTAGAGTCAGGCAGTGGGGCAGTTAGTCACCTGCGTGTTTGTCCACCTGCGTCTATTTAATATTTTTTTTTTCTAATTGAGAAGGAGACAGTTTTTAACGGTTATTTCTTTGTTTGTCCATTTTAAAGCAGTGACACGTTCATCAGGCGGTAAATATGTCCCACGTGCTATATTGCTCGACCTCGAGCCAGGCACCATGGAATCTGTCCGATCCGGTGAATATGGTCAACTCTTCCGTCCCGACAACTTTGTGTTCGGACAGTCTGGAGCTGGCAACAACTGGGCCAAGGGTCACTACACTGAAGGTGCTGAGCTGGTCGACAATGTGCTTGACGTAGTACGTAAAGAATGCGAGAACTGCGATTGTTTGCAGGTAAATTCACTTTTAACAATACATACCATCGTGCCATTAATCTTAACAAATTTAATTTACCTAGGGCTTCCAACTTACGCACTCCCTTGGAGGCGGAACTGGTTCTGGAATGGGAACTCTGCTCATTTCCAAAATTCGCGAAGAGTACCCAGATAGAATTATGAACACTTACTCCGTTGTGCCATCCCCAAAGGTTTCCGACACCGTTGTCGAGCCATACAACGCGACTTTGTCCATCCATCAACTGGTCGAGAACACTGACGAAACCTATTGTATCGATAACGAAGCTCTCTACGATATTTGCTTCCGAACGCTGAAGGTGTCCAATCCTAGCTACGGCGATCTCAATCATTTGGTCTCATTAACAATGTCCGGTGTGACGACTTGTCTTCGTTTCCCCGGACAACTGAATGCTGATCTGCGTAAGCTGGCCGTAAACATGGTACCTTTCCCACGTTTGCACTTCTTCATGCCTGGATTTGCACCACTAACATCGCGTGGATCACAACAATACCGTGCCTTAACCGTTCCCGAGCTAACGCAGCAAATGTTCGATGCTAAAAACATGATGGCGGCATGTGACCCACGTCATGGCCGCTATTTGACAGTTGCCGCAGTCTTTCGAGGTCGCATGTCAATGAAAGAAGTCGACGAACAGATGTTGGCTGTGCAAAATAAAAATAGCAGTTACTTCGTCGAATGGATTCCAAATAATGTGAAGACGGCCGTGTGTGACATTCCACCCAAGGGCCTAAAAATGTCATCGACCTTTATCGGAAACACAACTGCCATTCAGGAATTATTCAAGCGAATCTCAGAACAATTCTCAGCCATGTTCAGGCGTAAGGCTTTCTTGCATTGGTACACCGGTGAGGGCATGGACGAAATGGAATTCACAGAGGCTGAAAGTAATATGAATGATTTGGTGTCCGAGTATCAACAATATCAAGAGGCAACCGCAGATGATGAATTCGATCCAGAAATGGCTGAAGATGTCGAAGGAGAATGTGTCTAACCGAATGAGAATCTCCTTCTTTCCTATATAAACCATTGAAAGCGTAAAAAGTTCCAAAGTTCCATATAAAAAAGAACGTAACACAACTCTGCCTTAAATCATATTCTCCTAGATTTCACTTCAGACAATATTATCAAAATTGTTCCTCTCTATCTACATATTTGCATCTATACATTTTTTTATTCATATGTCATGTCAGATTATCGTCGATCATAAATATTAGATTTTTAATGATAAGAAATAAAATTCCTATGAAATAATAGTTTAAGTTCGATAACTTTTTCTTTTAAAATATAAATGTATTTATAAAATCTTTAATTAATGTCATTTAATCTTTTTTTGCTTTTAGTAGTCAGTTTCACCGATAGAGGTTTTCTTTATTCGCTTTTTTTTCAAAAGATTTATGTCTGTTCTTATTTATCATCATTATTCGAAAACTTTAACTATACATCTTTAAAATAAGAATTTTCTTTCATAGTAAATAAGTAATATTAAAAATATATGTATTTGTCAAATTTTATTTAATTTTTTTTTGTTCACAAATAAATTTAAACATCATTATTTAATGGAGTTTTGTTTTATTTTCTATTCACAACTGCGGTGTTGAAATCCATTTGACTTCAGTTCCCTGCCAATTTGTTTATTTACATATTTGTAGTTCCTCTACGTATACAGTGAAAGCTCCCTTAGCCGGACAGCGACGGTCGTACGTAACACTTTTGTCCGTCTAAGGGTGTTGTCCGTCCAAGGTAAAAAATAAAAAATAGTTGTCTAAGGAAATGTATAATACAGTGGCATAATGAAACATTTTTGCACCTACAAGCCATGAAATTCATTCAAACTAAAAATGAACACGAAGATAAAAGAAAAAAGATACAAAAACAGACTACAGCTGCAGAAATAAAATCCATTATGAATTTGATCACAGACAGTAATTTGGTGAAATCGCATCTATGTATGTCACTGTAAGCCAGGGGGGCCATTTTTAATGCAGAATAAATTTATGTAAAAGTAGTACTGAAAATAATGGTTGAAATTTATATACTAAAAAAAAGTTATTGTCTGCCTAAAGGAATTTAATTTAACAAATCGCGGCTAATATTCTTGTCCGCGTCCGGGTAGGGAGTGTCCGCTTAACGGATAATAAAATGTATGGAATTTACATCCCAGATCCACGGTCGTGAGAATTTGTCCGCCTAAAGGGATCGTCCGCTTAAGGGATTTGTCCGCAATAGGAGCTTTCACTGTATGTATATTTATTAACATATATGTACATATGTATACATATGTGTATATTAGACTAGCGCTTATTTTGGCAATGTTCTTTCCCCCCCTAAGAGTGATGAGGCTGACTTACAAAAAATTCTGTGCAAAATTTCATTGAAATGGGTTAACGTTAATACGTGCCACCGAGCTCTTGAAATTTCCCATACAAATTACAGGTATCTAGATTTTTAGTCCTTTACTGAAAAAAATTTTACAAAGCCATTAACAGTACATCTCCTATAGCCATTTCTTGTTTTTATTTTGGATTATCTCATTAACCAATTTAGGGTCAGTTGTACAAACGTGATTCAATATTTAATCTAAGGCTCAAGGATTGTGATCGCCTTTTATCATGTACTACTTGACCTTGAACCAACGCCGAAAACAGTGAGTCAAAGTTACTGAATCACGGATCAATATTGGAGCGTCAGTTGTACAGTACAACAGACCCGGTTTTTGCCATGCGACCAGTCGCCTCCTTGAATCATACGACTCTCACAGCCACAGAATTTGGATACAGGTAACTAAAATTGCAGTATCCCGTGGCATAATAGTTAGTTCATTGGACTGTCACGCCAGAGGTCTGGGTTATTCATAGTATCTGCCACCTAAAAAACAAAAAATGTTTTTCAGGACTACTGCCCCTTTCGAGGAAGTCAAAAGTACTCCAAGAGTATCTTTTATCATATAAAAGTGCTGCTCACCTTAGCCGTTCGGATTGTTCAATAAACTTTAGGTTCCCTACAATCCTGCAGACACACAAACAGGAAATGGTTGAGTTTTGAAAGTCACTAAGGCCTTGTTTTTTCAGGAGCTGTTGTGCCACCAAATTCGTTATTTTTATTTTTTTTTATTTAAATGATTAAAATTGCATCCGATTAAGTTTGAAAAACATCAGTTTTTTGAACAATACAAAAATTTAAAAAATATAAAAAAAAAAAAAACAAATTCCACTCTATTTATTTTGAAAAAACGTCAGTTACTCAAACAATATACAACAATATATATGTATATAAAAAAAATTCATTTGCTGCACGGCAAATCTCGGCTGTGGGAGTCGAATTTAAGGAGGAGTTACCTTTGTTATTTTTAATTTTCTCAAAAACTAAAATACATTTTGACATCTGATTTTAAGTGTTTAACTTAAATTGATGGGAGCATTGAATATTTAACACAAAAATACTACTCAAGTTTGAAAATTCATTTTTGAAAAACTGTTCACTAAAACAACTTATGTTATTTAAAAATAAAATAAAAGAAGAGATTTTGGCTTTAAAGAAAAGTGTAGCATGCCATTGTGATGGTAACAGTTGTTTTTTTTTAGAAAATTGCCCCTCCCAAATGGGGGAAATAGAACCCCCATACGATTTTTTTCTTATCTCGATCCAACCTACACGCTTTAGGGTTTCGTCACATCTTAGGTTTATCACCCAGTATAAGGGGTTCGAGTTTTAATGTCGAATTACTTTCAACAAAAAAAATCAATTTGTTTAGAAGAAAAACCGATTTTTCTGGAAATCGAATCTGTTCAGAAAAAAAAATTATTTTTTGTTGAGAGGAATTCGACATAAGTATTGTCGTATATATTTTAATATTGACCAGTTTATATTTTAGAGATCTTCGACGAATCCATATTCTAAGATATATAAACACAATTTCTCTCACAAAAATTCCTCCGTTTTGCTGTCAAAAACAGACGAAATTTTTTTTTCTTATTCGTACGTTCAATTACTTGCTGCCGCAGTAAATCAAATAGGAGAAAAGGAATAGAAATCTTGAGAAATTGAGAAATCTTGTTTATATTTCATGCTCCTATTCTTTCAAAGCGACGGATGAAAATTACTGAGGGCTCTGAAACATAAAGTGACCATGAAACATGTCAAAATGTGTATGAATATTTTGATTTAGATGTCAAAGTAAAAATTTAAAACTCAAAGCAAGTCAGTTATATGGCCGTTAAAGTTTTTCAGAAACAACGTGGTATTCCAACGAGAGAATAATAAGACCAACAATTAAAACTCACAATAGCTTTTCAAATTCCGGGCGAATAAAAAATTTGAAGGGCTGGATGTTAAGAAACTGCCGCTTTCTGTCTATTAAGGCAATTACACTACAAAGTGTCAGACCTAAGAATGAAAATGTTCGAAATTGGATTTTTTTTGTCTATTCATAAATGTACATGTAACTATCTTTGCAGTCAGATATCTCTTTTCGCTGAAGACGCTCTTACGTAAATAAACGGAAAACATATATACCTAATCGAAGATATGATACAAAAAGATTTAGAGAACTTATGTGATTGGTTGAGGGCTAATAAGTTAAAAACAAATGCTTCAAAAACAAAGTGTATGGTAATAAACAGTAACTATTGCATTAACCTAGAAATTGAGAACACTCAGTGCAAGTGCATGAAATAAAATACTTAGGTATCAAATTGGACAATAAGTTAAATTTTAAAAATTTCAAAAAAAAGGGTTTCTCAAAAGAATCAGGAAAAATATAACTACAATTAGACCGAGAGCCCACAGGAATTTTTGGGTGTGAAATATAGCGAAAATTCAATGATTCAATAAGATAGGTCCTTACTTTTTATTAGCAAATATGCAAGTCTGGGGCGTTTGCAAATAGTACTGCATTGAAAATGCATTTTTTTCTGAAAGCCCAAATAAAAGATATAGCACTAAAAAAATTATATTTAATAAAAGAGATGAATACCATAGACATGAATATGAGGGTCCAAGACTTCTTAGGTGAGGCCTCCTGTATGCAAGACGCACTTGAAAATTCATTTTTATAATGAAAAATAATATGATGCCAAATTATCTTACATCAAGATTGCTATATGTACAAAATGTCCAACCGTTTTCAATAAACTAAGCAATAAAACATAAATCTATGTAAATATACTTTTATTTTGCTATAAGGCAATTGACTATTATGTCACTGCATTTGCTCACACCAAATAATAACTTAATTTTCGAAAGTTTAAATTCTATATTTAAAACGACTATACCACAAGAGATTCCTAAAAACAAACGGAAACGGAAATAAAAAGTCAACGTTAAAACTCCAACGGAAAACAGTTTTGCCTGCGGTTTATTATGTATAGGAACCAAACATAACGAGAACCGATTCAGAAAATCACATACACAAACCGTTTAGTAAAAATATTTACTAAAACATTGCATACTCCTAGGTTATAAACACCAGCCATCCTCAAACTTTTTGGCATAGCGGTCTACATTTAAATACAAAAAAGTCATTAATTAACTTTCATTTTCACTTTACAGTTTGGAATTCAAAATAAAATACAAAACAATGCAATATCAAAGTAATCAGGTAGCAAAAAGCAATAAAATTAGTTGACCTAATTTTCTCAATAAAATAAAACCACAATGAATACAAAAAAACAAAAAGCATTAGCGGCAGCTTAATATACAGTAAGCCACAGTATCTCAGCTATCGTTCAACATTAGATCATAAAAATAATAGAAAATAAAAATCATAGACATAAAGAAAAATGAAAAACAAGCTTGAGACCGACGAAGACCCCCCCATCATAAAGCCATGGAGCGTTGAGCACGTTACATAACTTTCATAATAATTTTATTCGTTTTTTTTTTTTTTTTAATTTTCTTATATCGTGAAGTTTCACTTTCATGCCCACAAGTCTATCAAAAGAAACCCCAGCCATCGTTGTCGTATAGTCGGCGTCATATCTGTCAAGACTCAAAGAAAAATGCAAGCTAGAGGCGAAGACGACGAAGAAGCTCTAAAGCTACTAATCTAAGTCGAATGGCTTAGATGGGCATCGTGCATGCCATGATTGTTTGCTTATTTGCTTTACCTATTTTCCAACTCCAATCGCGGTTGGCTGTTTATTTTTGTTGTTATACTATCTGGTAGATACGTCTTTTCTTCTTCGTCTGCGTCTGCGTTAAACGATAGAGAGGCTACCCGATGAAATGGAAAAGAGCTTAGGAGGAAGAGGAGCAGAAGAAAGGAATTATGTATGCAAAATGTGGGTCAGTGCGATGAAGTGCAGATTTTATAATCATATTATGTGAGTTGAAGAAAAAGATAGAAAAAAACTGCATAGATTGGCTTAGAGGGAGATAAGAGGTCCTCTGATGCAACTAACTGGCTCCTTAAACGATGCCCGCAATCTAAGGCGGCTGTGGTTGTAGCTCCACGGAAAGTGCAAGTTCATAAAAATGGAAACAAATAGATTGGAGATTGCCTACGAGACGACGTGTTTGTGTTGTTGGAGGCGTCATTGGCGTCCACGATGACGATGACAACGAAGTGCTGGCTGCTCCGTCAAACCAAGACGAAGATCGGGAAAAAGTATTTTTAAATGTTTCTTTTTTTAGGTGGATTTTGGATCTTTCTGATTGAATAGAAGCTGGATTAAGCTTGAAATCGGAATCGGTAGTCCGTGGGTTGGATTTGGATGCCAAGATAGATGATGATGGTGATCATGAAGGGACTGGTTTTCTGGCTGTTTTTGATTGTCATTCAGTTAGAGGTTTATCTTGATTAGAGTTTTAGTGCTATATTGGTTATGCTTTGATGTTGAGGAGAGAAGACAACAATGGAAATGGGGACAAATTCGAGAGAGATGGATTGCGATTATTTTCGTTTTTATTGAAAATTCAGCAAACAATAAGAATAGATCATTGCACAGCATGGAAGAAAATTACGAAATATAGGTACCTATCAAGAAAGGCTTGTGATGGAAATAGAAACAAAACAATGTTAGGTAGAACTACCTTCCTATGTATGTAGTTTGTGTTACATCTTAAATATAGGTTACATTAGAGGAATCTGCTCCCCATGGGAATTTACTCAACTTTTAGTGGGAATCTATTTTACTTTTCAAAGTGGAATTAATTTCCACTGAGGGAGACTTTATTATAATTTTAAGTAGTAAATTGATTATGTTTTTAGAAAACTCACCTTAAATTAACTCCAGAGCCATAATATAGCGTCCTGAACTGCTCCATTCACATTTCTTTTTTATTACCAATTCTAAAATATTCAAAATGTGCGGTTTTTAATAACCAAATCACGTCGGATCAATAGCCATGTTTTATCGCATCGCTAGCTACATATAATATAATAAATTGGTAGGTACCATTTTTCAAGAAGATTTTTTAACTTTAGATACCGAATAAAACAATCTATTCATCGACATTTATTAATTAAAAAAATTCAATTCAAGCACAAATTTAATAGGGAACCTTTTTCTATAATTTAATTTTAATTTTAAAGAACACCGGTCGAAGGTTTACCGTTTTCGCTTCGAACGAACTGCCTTGCCTTTTGCCTTGGTTGGTAGGCACCATTTTTCACGATTTCCTTACTTTTAGATACCGAATAATACAATCTATTTATCTACATTTATTAATTTAAAACTTCGATCACAATTTTAGCACAAATTTAATAGGAAAGAACATATATTGCACCCGTTTTTTTTAATTTCATTTGATATGATTTAATTTTAATTAGAACGCCGGTCGTCCGATGGTACCGTTTTCGTTTGGTGAAACTTTTTTGTTAAACCGAACTGCCTTGCCTACGAAGGTTTGTTCCAAATAGTCCAAATCTTTCGGTACACCCCTTCCACACGCGAGAAGATATTTTAGAACACATTTTTACTTAAGGCCCTTCCACACTATCTCATTAAGCACTAACCCATTTCAAAAAAGTGGGAAGTAAACCAATGTCGTTTTCGATTGGATTTTCAGAGTGTTTCACTCCTTTTTGATTCCAATGGAATATGAAAAACTCTCTTCCGTAATATGTGTATCTATGTAGAAGTAAAAAATAAAATGAACTCTTCAATAATTTCAATTTCAGAACATCCCAAGAAGAAGCATTTACTATTTTGACAATTAATCCAACACATACTTTTAAACGTATGTGTGTTTTCAGAGTGCACTCCTAGCACTCTTTAATGAAATCAGGAGTGAAAAAACACTCCTAAATCATCACTCCGAACAGCAAATGAAAGGTTTTTGGAGTGTTGGGAGTGTGGATGGAGTGAAAAAAGAGTGCTAGGAGTGACCAACGGAAAACGACACAAGTAAAATAGTGTGGAAACAAAATATGAAATTTCATCCCACAGGACTTGACAACCCATCTCACACAATTTGACATGTGTTAGGCCGTGTAAGAATTCGTTTACAATTTCGATTAAATTTTATCCGTGATTAAATTTTTACATTTCTACGCTACGTACAGATTCACCTCACTAGTGTCAAAAACTAATCTTCAGATAAAATTCAACGAGATTTTAAGCCAATTCACACACGGCCTAAATACATGAAATTTTTTAGGATTGGTTCTAAAACCATCACACATTTAATCCGACTTAGAGGTTTGAGGTTATGGTGAATTGATTTTTTGGATGCAAGTGTGGGAGCAAAATATTGTAACGTTTTACCACGGTTCGATATAAAACTTATTTCTTTTTAACTGTCAACCGTCAATTATTTTCTTCTAAATTAAACACACTTTACTTCACTTCAAATATTTTATTAATCATCAATCTCAAGAGTATGCAACTTAAATTCACTTCCGGATACTTTTAACTTCCAACTTTACACTTTCGCTTTCAAAAATAGACTGTGTCTGTGCTCAAAAAGTTTCTCCTTATATAGTGAGCTGAGAGGTTCGGGACTCTACTCGAAAGTACTGGCACATAAGCTTCTGGAAGGTTCCATTCCAATGAAGAGAGATGGCGTTCTCTCCACTCTTCCATTCAGCGCATTTTTCCCCTAAGAGAGATGGGCGCGCTCTCTCGGGATTTTTTATAAATGGTTGTTGTCTTCGATAAGGGTATTTTTGTACTTGGCTCTTTGTTTGTTCCGAAAGTAGTTAGGTGCTGATTTCATCGTTACATTGCCCCCCTCCTAAGATTGATCGTCCCGAACAATTCTGTCGCTCCTTTCACCACTATAACGATGCAAACGGTCACAATGAACTACTTTCAGTTTCCCTCTTACTCCTCTCTGTATACGGTAGACCACATCATTTAGTCTCTTCACAACAGTGTAGGGTCCTTCCCAGTTCTGTTGAAGCTTTGGTGACAGTCCCTTTTGTCGATGGGGATTGTAAAACCACACGAGGTCTCCTTCTTGAAATCCTGTTGTTGTTGCTCGGGCATCATAACGTGTTTTCATCCGATCACTAGATGTTTTTATGAATGCTCTGGTTCGTTGATGAATGTCAATGAGCCTTTCTTTGAGGTTATCCACATATTCTTCTGTTCGTTGTGGCTCAATTGTCCGGCATCCAAATTTCACCTCACTAGGCAGTCGTATTGACGTTCCAAACAAGATTTCCGATGGTGTATGTCCTGTCGAGCTATGTACTGCACTCCTATAGGCCATTAGGAATAATGGAATATGTCTATCCCAGTCTCGTTGGTAGTCGCCGACAACCTTAGATAGATGTTCCTTTAGCGTCCGGTTGAATCGCTCGACCATCCCATCAGATTGTGGATGAAGCGGCGTTGTCCTCGTCTTTTTAATGCCAAGGAGCGAACAAACTTCCTGGAAGATGTTAGATTCGAAGTTCCTTCCTTGGTCGGAATGAAGTTCCATCGGTACGCCGAACCTGCTCACCCAATTGAAGACAATCTGATCCACAACTGTTTTGGTTTCTTGGTTTGGGATGGCAAATGCCTCAGGCCACTTGCTGAAGTAATCCATGACTACAAGGATGTATCGGTTTCCACTGTTGGTCTCAGGAAAAGGGCCTGCGACGTCTACTGCAATCCTTTCGAAAGGCGTGCCTACGTTGTATTGTTGCATTTTACTTTGAAGCTTCCTACCTGGGCCTTTGCTAGCAGCACAAGTATCACATTTTCGGCACCACTTTTCGACGTCCTCTCTTGCATGTAGCCAGTAGAAGCGTTGTCGTATCTTTTCCAAAGTCTTATTGACTCCCAAATGACCTCCGGAAGCTCCGTCATGCATCTCTCGAAGAACGTCATTAACCTTGGACCGAGGAACGACCAGCTGCATCACATAGGACTTACCGTCTGCGGATTCCCACTTACGCCTTAGAACACCTTCCTCCACATGAAGTGAGTCCCATTGTGCCCAATATGCTTTCAGGGCCGGACTTCTGTCGGAGATGTCACACCACTCTGGTTTTTCTTGGTGTTCTTTCCACGCAAGAATGGGCTCTATGTCCGAGTCTTCTTGTTGGGCAGTCCTAAGTTCTTCATTACTCCAACCGTAAATGGGATCAGCTCTTATTCGTTGGACGGCAATCATTTCCTTTTCTTCTTGGCGTGTGCAATGTTTGCAGTCCTGTTTGCAAGGCCGTCGAGATAATGCGTCTGCGTTTGAATGCAACTTTCCTCTTCGATGTTGAATTTGGTAGTCATATGTCTGTAGTCTCTCGATCCACCTTGCTACTTGACCTTCAGGATTTTTAAAGTTCAGAAGCCAATTGAGTGCTCCATGGTCTGTTCGGAGAAGGAACTTCTGTCCATAGATGTACTTATGGAAGTGTTTTGTTGCCAATATCAGAGCTAGAAGTTCCCTTCTGGTCACGCAATAATTCCGTTCTGGCTTCGAGAGTACCTTACTGTAGTAGGCGACAACCTTTTCTTCTCCGTCGTGGACTTGTGACAGTACAGCTCCAATTCCGACATTACTTGCATCCGCGTCAATAATAAAAGGTTTCCCTGGAGTAGGGTAGGTAAGCACAGGAGCATTGCATAAACGCAGCTTTAACTCCTGGAAGCTTTTCTCACACTCACCTGACCATTTGAACGGCTTTCCCTTTTCTGTAAGCTGATGCAAGCTTTTGGCGATTCCAGCAAAATCTTTCACAAAACGCCGGTAGTATGTGGCTAGGCCAAGGAAGCTTCGGAGTTGATGTTTGTCCTGTGGTGTTGGCCAATTCTTCACAGTGTCAACTTTTTCAGGATCAGTCTTTACTCCTTGGGATGAGATGATGTGTCCCAAATATTTAACTTCGGTCTTGAAAAGAGCACATTTATCTGGATTAAGCTTGAGGTGTGCTTCTCGAAGCCTCTGGAATACAGCTTTTAGGTTGTCACAATGTTCGTCAAATGTTTTCCCATACACGATGACATCGTCCAAATAGACCAGGCAAGATTTCCAAGTAAGTCCTTGTAAAACGCATTCCATCAAACGCTCAAATGTAGCCGGAGCGTTGCACAGTCCAAATGGCATCACTTTGAATTGCCACAGACCGTTTCCTGTGGAGAAAGCTGTCTTTTCACGATCTTCTGGATGAATTTCTACCTGCCAGTAGCCGCTCTTTAGGTCTAATGTAGAGAACCATTTAGCACCTTCCATTGCATCTAAAGTATCGCTGATTCTGGGCAGAGGATAGCTGTCTTTCTTTGTCACATCGTTCAGCCTTCTGTAGTCCACACAAAATCGAGTGCTTCCGTCCTTCTTTTTGACAAGGACCACTGGCGATGCCCAAGGGCTTTTAGAGTTTTCGATCAGCCCATCTTTCTTCATGCTTGATATCATCTCTTCAACTTCGGCTTGTTTGGCTAGGGGGAGACGTCTTGCTGGTTGACGAATCGGTCTGGCGTCTCCTGTGTCGATCCGATGCTGCACAAGTTGTGTTCGACCATACTGCCCACTTGGTGAAGAAAATATGTCAGCATACTCATGAAGAAGGCTACCGGCAATACTTAGTTGATGTTGACTAAGATTGGTTGAGTTAAGGATTTTTGCCTTTAGTTGTTCGCAGTTCGCAGGCTTCTTCGTGTCCTCTTCTGTGATCTTAGTTATCGCTGACACAGGTTCACATTTTCCGACTATTTCTCCTTTTCTCAACTTAACTTCGTACGGTTTGATGTTCAGAATCCGTACAGGTACCATGTTGTTCTTTGGTGCCACAAGAGTCTTCCCAACGATGATGTTTTGGGAGCCTTGGTTAGTATCTGGTTCCACCATGAGGTATCGATGACCACCCAAATCGCCTTTTATTTTAGCCCAAACGAACACTTCAGAAGAAGACGGCAAGCATATGTCTTCTTTAATGACACTTCTTAGAGTTGATGATTTTTCGTCACCATAAACCATAGGAATCTCTACATTTTGGTAATTAAGAACTTGCTTACCGATATCCAGAATTATTCCGTGTTCTTTCATGAAGTCGATTCCAATGATGCACTCGTCACATATATCTGCTACCAAAAACAGATGCGAAAACTCCAGTTCTGCCAAACGAATCGGAAGACGAACTTCTCCGTACACTTTAGCTGCCTCTCCTGTAGCGGTTTTCAGACGATAGCTATTGGTGTTATGCAGCCATGTCATCTTGACCAAGTCCCTTCTTACAATGGAGGCAGTGGCACCAGTGTCGATTGTAGCCACGTGTTTCTTGCCGTTTAATGTTGCCTCCACAGTCAGACTTTTGTTGTTTCGTTTAGTCTGTGAGACCTGGACAGTGGTTCTGGGGCCATCGATACTTCTTACCTGTTTTTCTGGTTGTGGAACAAGTCGAGTAAGAGGAGCGTTGGTGTAATTGCCACGTTGTTCTCTGTTGTTTTCTCTGCTTCCACAATGGTGACATGCAGCTTTTCTTGGTGGCAATCTGCACTGCCACTGAAGATGCCCGGTATTATTACAATTCCAGCATCGAACAGGTCCGTCTCGCTGATTTCTTTGGAATGCGATTCTCTGACAGGAGCATTCTTCAACTTCTATTTCTCTTAACCGAAGAACTTCTCGAGATGCTTGTTCTGCTGCTTCCATAGTTAGAGCAAACGCCAATGCTTCAGGAAGCGTGCGTTTTCCGGCAGTTCGAATCGCTCGCTGAAGGTTGATGTCGGATACAGCGCGGACAAATGCTTCTGTTGCGAACTGGTTTATTATTTCCTCTCCTGCAGTTGGATATGCCAGGTGAGCCAGCCGTTCGATATCTGCTTGAAGTTGTTGCAGACTTTCTCCTCTTTTCTGGACTCTGGTATTGAGTTGGACGCGGAAGACTTCTTGCATATGACCATCTCCAAAACGTTTGTCAATGGCCTGTACAAGAGCGGTGAAGTTGCCGTTCTTGTCTGCTGGTAAGGTTTGCAATAATTCAGCAGCAGGTCCTCTAAGGGCAAGCGTCAGGGCTATAAATTTGTCTTCGTCATCCCAGCCATTTGTTGCTGCGGCTGCCTCAAACTGCTTCTTGTAGATCGACCAAGAAGTTTGTCCATCAAAGGTTGGCGGATGCATTTCCTTTCGCTTTACAAAGTCGCCAGAACTTTCTCGAATCTTCATTTTTCGAACTTTCTCTAATTCATGGGTAATGCTCTGTATTTGGTCTTCGAACTTTTCTTGAACTTTCTCGAGTTTTGCATCTACTTTTGAAAACTGCTTTTCAACGCCCTCAACACGTTCGTTAAGAGCAACAAACTTGTTTTCAAATGCATCGAGCTTACCTTCGATAAGGTTTTTCTGTTCTTCTAGAAGGTTCTTTTGTTCATTGCGTTGATCATCAAATCGTTCAAGAAGATTCTTTTGTTCCTCTTTTTGTTCTTTTCTTTGCTGTTCGAACTGGGCGAGCAGCAGAGCCATCATATTGGTCATATCTGAACTAGTACTTACTTGCTCTTCCTCCATTTCAATCGTGAAAATAAGCGTGTCTGGGTTTTCACCTTGTTGTCTTAAATGTTCCTGCAGACGAATAATGAGGTCATTTTTTGATCCAGCAGTAGGAAGACCTCGTTTGTTTAGTTCTGCTTTAAGTTCAACACAATTTAAATCATTCAAAATTTTACCCATTGTCTGTTTATTTATTTAAAAACACACACTTTTTATTTCAAGTCTGTTTATTTAATTAAAAACACACACTTTTTACTTCAAGTTAATTTACTTAAATGCACAGATAAAATAAGTTTTATCCCTTATTCTGACACCAATGTAACGTTTTACCACGGTTCGATATAAAACTTATTTCTTTTTAACTGTCAACCGTCAATTATTTTCTTCTAAATTAAACACACTTTACTTCACTTCAAATATTTTATTAATCATCAATCTCAAGAGTATGCAACTTAAATTCACTTCCGGATACTTTTAACTTCCAACTTTACACTTTCGCTTTCAAAAATAGACTGTGTCTGTGCTCAAAAAGTTTCTCCTTATATAGTGAGCTGAGAGGTTCGGGACTCTACTCGAAAGTACTGGCACATAAGCTTCTGGAAGGTTCCATTCCAATGAAGAGAGATGGCGTTCTCTCCACTCTTCCATTCAGCGCATTTTTCCCCTAAGAGAGATGGGCGCGCTCTCTCGGGATTTTTTATAAATGGTTGTTGTCTTCGATAAGGGTATTTTTGTACTTGGCTCTTTGTTTGTTCCGAAAGTAGTTAGGTGCTGATTTCATCGTTACAATATGAATATCGTTTTATTCACAAAAATTTGGCAGTCGTAAGTAATTCTATCACACTTTTTTTTGACATGTATTAATATTCGGTGGGCTAGTGTGGAAGCGCTATTACTTTTTCATTTGTCTCAAAAATTTCACAGGGCAAAGTTATGAAGATAAAAGAATTAAAAGAATTGATTTATTGTAAATTTTGTTCAAATCCACAAAAATCCACAAGAGAAAGACCAAAACTTCCTTTTGGTACCTACAATTAATTAATTACATTCGAAAAACCACAAAACAAAAATAAATTGAAACAAACCCACAAATATCAAACGAAAAATTCCTTCTCAGAATACTATTCATAGCTTTCTATGAGGATCGATATGTCTGGCAAGAAATTTTGTATAGAATACTATAGGTATATGGTGGATTTACATGTATCTTCATGCGAGTTCTGCAAAAAATAAGGGATACAAGATATAAAATGTATGTTTGTTGGATAGAGAGAGAAGAACAAAATGCAGAGATCTTGATTATAGGAACGCAGATGAAGATTATAGCGAAGACGAACATGTTCATCTTCATGGTGGTGCTCTTTCACACATTTGGTTTTTTGGTATCACTCTATCCCGCTCTACTTTTCTTGATGTTTGCAGATGAAGATACATGTAAATCCAACAATAGCCTCCATGGGCAATTTTCATAGCATGCAATACAGTATTCTATGAAATATTTCTCGTGGAGCCTACATGTAATAGAATGTGTGATGGTTTTAGAACTAATCTAACAAAATTTCATGTATTAATACATCATGTCAAATTTTGTGAGATGAGCTGTCAAAACTTATGTGGGGTGAAATTTTATATTTCGTTTCCACAGTATTAAGGCTCTCCCAAACCAATGCGAATATTCGGCGGGACGAACGAAACAAATGTTTTGTTTTGTTTTGTTTGACAACCACGTGTTGTCATTGTTGTTTTCGTTCGTCACGCCGTATATTCGCGTTGGTTTGGTAGAGCCTTTAATTTACATGGTGATTAATGAAAGGCTGGCGTTGAATTAAAAATCCTAAGCCACGAGTTAAATATTGAACTACGTTTGTACAACTGGCCCTTAGTTTCAGTGTAAAGGCTCTCCCAAACCAACGCGACACATTCGGCGCGACAGCGACACTTTCCGCAATCAAAATTTATTTACATGGCGATTAATGAGAGTCCCCACACTGCCGCGACGCGATTATTCATGTCGCTAGTGAATAATCGCGTCGCGGCAGTGTGGGGACTCTCATTAATCGCCATGTAAATAAATTTTGATTGCGGAAAGTATCGCTGTCGCGCCGAATGTGTCGCGTTGGTTTGGGAGAGCCTTAATATAGAAATCAACTCTTAATTTAGTCAAGCAAATGAAAATTAAGCAAGAATATGCTTTTAGCTTGAATGAAAAAACAGACTTTTGACTTTGACTACCAATATCTTCGCAAGGAATGACGACACTGAAAACTAAAGGGTGGTTTTAAAAACTGAAAGTAATATTCTGCAAGATTTTTTTAAAACTTTATAACGATTATTTATTTTGGCTCCTCATTGTTACATTCACAAAAGGTCAAAAAAACTACTTTTTAAAGACTTTTTGTAAATCTTTTACTGCTTTACAAATACTGACTGCAGGACTTAATTTGGTAAGACATTTTAAAGAACTATAGACCATCAATATTTCTGTAAAATTTCAAATTAATCCATTGAACCGTTTTCCAGTACCGAATGATCAAAGTCGTAAAAACCAATTAAAGGAACAAATTGGGTGGTTCATAAACATTGTGAAATTGTCATCAAAATAAATATCAGTAAAAGATTTACAAAAAGTCTTTAAAAAGTCTTTTTTTTGACCTTTTGTGAATGTAACAATAGCTGTTACATTGATCTGATCCGGATTGGATTTGCAAACATAAATACAAGTAATACAAAAACAACACAAGATCCAGGTCTGCTTCTAGATTTGGATTTCGAAATCCATTTTTTGAACACTTCCCTAGCAATATTTTAATTTTATAGGTTGGTACCACTGCTGAGATTTACAGAAAAAACTCAATAAAATTAAAAATTCCCAAAATCAAACAAATGCCGCCATCATTCCAATTTTTTTGTATGAGTTTTTCTTCATTCAATAGAGACGACGCGTCGTGAGGCACGGAAAAAATACATAAAAACTATTAACTTAATGAAAATTAAACTAAAAAAATAAAACTGTTCCATTTTAAACATTCAATACCAAATATTATTTCAAATAATATTTGTGAAAATTTTCCTTCTGTCAATTTTATTGTGCAAATAAAGCCAACTGTGAGAAATAAATAAATTTGTGATCCAGTTTGTTTTATTATCATGATCTGATCCGGATTAGATCTGGGGGAAAATAAAATGCAGCTAATGAGGAGCCAAAATAAATAATCGTTATAAAGTTTTAGAAATATCTTACAGAATATTACTTTCAGTTTTTAAAACCACCCTTTAGTTTTCAGTGTCGTCATTCCTTGCGAAGATATTGGTAGTCAAAGTCAAAAGTCTGTTTTTTCATTCAAAGCCAGATATTCTTCTGAAAAAAAATTTTAGAATGACGAAAAAAGACGACCTTAAAACTGAATAAACAAGTTATCGAAAAAAAGCATTGATTGTTAAAAAAAAATTTTCAAAGAAAATGCCAATGTTCAAAAAAAAAAAAAAAAAACTTAAAATTTTTGACTCGTGCTTCTTTTTATGATTGCGCAATAACGGTACCTTAAAAAATTTATTTGCTACTAAAATTTCTCAATACAAAAAATATAAAGCTTTAGAATGCTTTTTGTTTTATCTCAATACGACCACTTTTCACAGAGATACAGCTTTTCAAAAAACACTAAAAAAAAGTGTTCTTTTTTTTGTGCCCTTAATTTTTTTGACAAGTGTAGAATATACACAATTTTTTTTTCAACAAAAATTTAAGCTTTCTGCATCATTTTTATAAGTTTTCCCGTGAGAAAAACTATCCCAAAATAAGTTTGAAAATTTTTACTTTTGTAATTTTTCACTTTTTTGGCCAAACGGGCACTCCCGGAATACGTCGGTGTCAAAAATACATTGATATTTAAATCACTTTGAGGGGAAGCATTGTTGGCGGAAAACTGATTGGATACAAAATATTATTTGCAAGTGTTAAAAGAAGCATTAATTGAACGTCGAAAAAAAGTGCATTTAGTGGATAGCATAAAGAATGTATCGACATTAGCTAATAATCAAATGTTTTCCCTCAAAGTGTCATTGGAACATTTACCTGGAACGTAGAAATTTTTTCTACAATCCGACATTTTTTTCTTTACACGCCAACTCCACAGGACATACAGATGCCCAAGATCCAAACAACAATCCAATCAACAATCAGCTTATTTTTTGCACTGATGGGCACTTTATGTCATGTCGATAGTTATGTCGATAAATTCCACTAATAAGTCAGAGAAAGAGAATCACACAAAAATTCCTTTCAGTACTACTTCTACCTCTCTCACACACATGGAACATCAAATCTCATGGCCAAGCTTTGAACAGAGCTCATTTCTTGTTCAAAAATTAGTTTTCGTCGACATGTTCATGACATGGACATGGATTTTTGTGCTTCCATTGGATTTTTTGTAGACATATGTTCATAATCCTGCCATCGTTCATGGCCTGCGGTGCGTTCTTTTATGTTACTGTGGTTAACTATAGTTAATGTGTCAAAAATAAAAGTTGATGTAGTGCCATAGTTAAGAAAGCTACTCTTGGTAACTTTTGCATTTAGGAACAACCAGAGTTAACAATAGTTAATCTGTCAAACTAAAGGGCCGGGTTGAAAAAAAAATCGAATTGTATTTGGAATGAATAACCAAGGAAAATGTGATTGCATTAAATTTATTTGCAAAAATAATTATTAGGAACTCAAAATAACATGTGTAATATTTCCAAATTAAATTTCTTTACATTCAGTTTTGTATAAATCGAACAGGAATAAGTGCAATTTTCTTCATTGCTTATGGCACAGAATTTTTTGATGAAAAATTAACCAAATATGAAGAAGAAAATGCCGACAGAATGAAAATACATCAGAAAATAAAAGAAAACTGTTCGAAAAATCAAATTCGACAAAAAAAAATCGATTAAATTGAAAAAACATATTGTAACGATGAAATCAGCACCTAACTACTTTCGGAACAAACAAAGAGCCAAGTACAAAAATACCCTTATCGAAGACAACAACCATTTATAAAAAATCCCGAGAGAGCGCGCCCATCTCTCTTAGGGGGAAAATGCGCTGAATGGAAGAGTGGAGAGAACGCCATCTCTCTTCATTGGAATGGAACCTTCCAGAAGCTTATGTGCCAGTACTTTCGAGTAGAGTCCCGAACCTCTCAGCTCACTATATAAGGAGAAACTTTTTGAGCACAGACACAGTTTATTTTTGAAAGCGAAAGTGTAAAGTTCAAAGTTAAAAGTATCCGGAAGTGAATTTAAGTTGCATACTATTGAGATTGGTGATTAATAAAATATTTGAAGTGAAGTAAAGTGTGTTTTATTTAAAAGGAAATAATTGACGGTTGACAGTTAAAAATAAATAAGTTTTATATCGAACCGTGGTAAAACGTTACATTGGTGTCAGAATAAGGGATAAAACTTATTTTATCTGTGCATTTAAGTAATTTAACTTAAAATAAAAAGTGCGTGTGTGTTTTTAAATAAATAAACAGACAATGGGTAAAATTTTGAATGATTTAAATTGTGTTGAACTTAAAGCAGAACTAAACAAACGAGGTCTTCCTACTGCTGGATCAAAAAATGACCTCATTATTCGTCTGCAGGAACATTTAAGACAACAAGGTGAAAACCCAGACACGTTTATTTTCACGATTGAAATGGAGGAAGAGCAAGTAAGTACTAGTTCAGATATGACCAATATGATGGCTCTGCTGCTCGCCCAGTTCGAAGAACAAAGAAAAGAACAAAAGAATATTCTCGAAGAGCAAAGAAAAGAGCAAAAGAACCTTCTTGAAAATCAAGAACAAAATCTTCTCAAACGTATGGAAGAACAACGTACAGAACAAAAGAGTGAACAGAAGAATCTTCTAGAACGATTGGAAGAACAGAAAAACCTTATCGAAGGTAAGCTTGATGCATTTGAGAATAAGTTCGTTACTCTAGATGGACGTATTGATGGCGTCGAAAAACAATTTTCAAATGTAGACACAAAGCTCGAGAATGTTCACGGAAAATTCGAAAAAGTGGAAGACAAAATTCGAAACATTACTGATGAATTAGATAAAATTCGAAAAATGAAGATTCGAGAAAGTTCTGGCGACTTTGTAAAGCGAAAGGAAATGCATCCGCCAACCTTTGATGGACAAACTTCTTGGTCGATCTACAAGAAGCAGTTTGAGGCAGCCGCGGCAACAAATGGCTGGGATGACGAAGACAAATTTATAGCTCTGACGCTTGCCCTTAGAGGACCTGCTGCTGAATTATTGCAAACTATACCAGCAGACAAGAACGGCAACTTCACGGCTCTTGTACAGGCCATTGACAAACGTTTTGGAGATGGCCATATGCAAGAAGTCTTCCGAGTCCAACTTAATACCAGAGTCCAGAAAAGAGGAGAAAGTCTGCAACAACTTCAAGCAGATATCGAACGGCTGGCTCACCTGGCATATCCAACTGCGGGAGAGGAAATAATAAACCAGTTCGCAACAGAAGCATTTGTCCGCGCTGTATCCGACATCAACCTTCAGCGAGCGATTCGAACTGCCGGAAAACGCACGCTTCCTGAAGCATTGGCGTTCGCTCTAACTATGGAAGCAGCAGAACAGGCTTCACAAGGAGTCCATCGGGTAAGAGAAATAGAAGTTGAAGAATGCTCCTGTCAGAGAACCGCATTCCAAAGAAGTCAGCGAGACGGACCTGCTCGATGCTGGAACTGTAACAAGACCGGACATCTACAGCGCCAGTGCAGATTGCCACCAAGAAGAGCTGCATGTCAACATTGTGGAAGTAGAAATAGTACTCGAGAGCAGGTAAGCAATAACACCAACATTCCTGCTCAGCTTGTTTCCCAGCCGGGAAACGAGTAAGAACCAACTTCGAGGGGCAGAAGCTGGTTTCTGGTATCGATGGCCCCAGAACCACTATCCAGGTCTCACAGACTAAACGAAACAACAAAAGTCTGACTGTGGAGGCAACATTAAACGGCAAGAAACACGTGGCTACAATCGACACTGGTGCCACTGCTTCCATTGTAAGAAGGGACTTGGTCAAGATGACATGGCTGCATAACACCAATAGCTATCGTCTGAAAACTGCTACAGGAGAGGCAGCAAAAGTGTACGGAGAAGTTCGTCTTCCGATTCGTTTGGCAGAACTGGAGTTTTCACATCTGTTTTTGGTAGCAGATATATGTGACGAGTGCATCATTGGAATCGACTTCATGAAAGAACACGGAATAATTCTGGATATCGGTAAGCAAGTTCTTAATTACCAAAATGTAGAGATTCCTATGGTTTATGGTGACGAAAAATCATCAACTCTAAGAAGTGTCATCAAAGAAGACATATGCTTGCCGTCTTCTTCTGAAGTGTTCGTTTGGACTAAAATAAAAGGCGATTTGGGTGGTCATCGATACCTCATGGTGGAACCAGATACTGACCAAGGCTCCCAAAACATCATCGTTGGGAAGACTCTTGTGGCACCAAAGAACAACATGGTACCTGTACGGATTCTGAACATCAAACCTTACGAAGTTAAGTTGAGAAAAGGAGAAATAGTCGGAAAATGTGAACCTGTGTCTGCGATAACTAAGATCACAGAAGAGGACACGAAGAAGCCTGCGAACTGCGAACAACTAAAGGCAAAAATCCTTAACTCAACCAATCTTAGTCAACATCAACTAAGTATTGCCGGTAGCCTTCTTCATGAGTATGCTGACATATTTTCTTCACCAAGTGGGCAGTATGGTCGAACACAACTTGTGCAGCATCGGATCGACACAGGAGACGCCAGACCGATTCGTCAACCAGCAAGACGTCTCCCCCTAGCCAAACAAGCCGAAGTTGAAGAGATGATATCAAGCATGAAGAAAGATGGGCTGATCGAAAACTCTAAAAGCCCTTGGGCATCGCCAGTGGTCCTTGTCAAAAAGAAGGACGGAAGCACTCGATTTTGTGTGGACTACAGAAGGCTGAACGATGTGACAAAGAAAGACAGCTATCCTCTGCCCAGAATCAGCGATACTTTAGATGCAATGGAAGGTGCTAAATGGTTCTCTACATTAGACCTAAAGAGCGGCTACTGGCAGGTAGAAATTCATCCAGAAGATCGTGAAAAGACAGCTTTCTCCACAGGAAACGGTCTGTGGCAATTCAAAGTGATGCCATTTGGACTGTGCAACGCTCCGGCTACATTTGAGCGTTTGATGGAATGCGTTTTACAAGGACTTACTTGGAAATCTTGCCTGGTCTATTTGGACGATGTCATCGTGTATGGGAAAACATTTGACGAACATTGTGACAACCTAAAAGCTGTATTCCAGAGGCTTCGAGAAGCACACCTCAAGCTTAATCCAGATAAATGTGCTCTTTTCAAGATCGAAGTTAAATATTTGGGACACATCATCTCATCCCAAGGAGTAAAGACTGATCCTGAAAAAGTTGACACTGTGAAGAATTGGCCAACACCACAGGACAAACATCAACTCCGAAGCTTCCTTGGCCTAGCCACATACTACCGGCGTTTTGTGAAGGATTTTGCTGGAATCGCCAAAAGCTTGCATCAGCGTACAGAAAAAGGAAAGCCGTTCAAATGGTCAGGTGAGTGTGAGAAAAGCTTCCAGGAGTTAAAGCTGCGTTTATGCAATGCTCCTGTGCTTACCTACCCTACTCCAGGGAAACCTTTTATTATTGACGCGGATGCAAGTAATGTCGGAATTGGAGCTGTACTGTCACAAGTCCACGACGGAGAAGAAAAGGTTGTCGCCTACTACAGTAAGGTACTCTCGAAGCCAGAACGGAATTATTGCGTGACCAGAAGGGAACTTCTAGCTCTGATATTGGCAACAAAACACTTCCATAAGTACATCTATGGACAGAAGTTCCTTCTCCGAACAGACCATGGAGCACTCAATTGGCTTCTGAACTTTAAAAATCCTGAAGGTCAAGTAGCAAGGTGGATCGAGAGACTACAGACATATGACTACCAAATTCAACATCGAAGAGGAAAGTTGCATTCAAACGCAGACGCATTATCTCGACGGCCTTGCAAACAGGACTGCAAACATTGCACACGCCAAGAAGAAAAGGAAATGATTGCCGTCCAACGAATAAGAGCTGATCCCATTTACGGTTGGAGTAATGAAGAACTTAGGACTGCCCAACAAGAAGACTCGGACATAGAGCCCATTCTTGCGTGGAAAGAACACCAAGAAAAACCAGAGTGGTGTGACATCTCCGACAGAAGTCCGGCCCTGAAAGCATATTGGGCACAATGGGACTCACTTCATGTGGAGGAAGGTGTTCTAAGGCGTAAGTGGGAATCCGCAGACGGTAAGTCCTATGTGATGCAGCTGGTCGTTCCTCGGTCCAAGGTTAATGACGTTCTTCGAGAGATGCATGACGGAGCTTCCGGAGGTCATTTGGGAGTCAATAAGACTTTGGAAAAGATACGACAACGCTTCTACTGGCTACATGCAAGAGAGGACGTCGAAAAGTGGTGCCGAAAATGTGATACTTGTGCTGCTAGCAAAGGCCCAGGTAGGAAGCTTCAAAGTAAAATGCAACAATACAACGTAGGCATGCCTTTCGAAAGGATTGCAGTAGACGTCGCAGGCCCTTTTCCTGAGACCAACAGTGGAAACCGATACATCCTTGTAGTCATGGATTACTTCAGCAAGTGGCCTGAGGCATTTGCCATCCCAAACCAAGAAACCAAAACAGTTGTGGATCAGATTGTCTTCAATTGGGTGAGCAGGTTCGGCGTACCGATGGAACTTCATTCCGACCAAGGAAGGAACTTCGAATCTAACATCTTCCAGGAAGTTTGTTCGCTCCTTGGCATTAAAAAGACGAGGACAACGCCGCTTCATCCACAATCTGATGGGATGGTCGAGCGATTCAACCGGACGCTAAAGGAACATCTATCTAAGGTTGTCGGCGACTACCAACGAGACTGGGATAGACATATTCCATTATTCCTAATGGCATATAGGAGTGCAGTACATAGCTCGACAGGACATACACCATCGGAAATCTTGTTTGGAACGTCAATACGACTGCCTAGTGAGGTGAAATTTGGATGCCGGACAATTGAGCCACAACGAACAGAAGAATATGTGGATAACCTCAAAGAAAGGCTCATTGACATTCATCAACGAACCAGAGCATTCATAAAAACGTCTAGTGATCGGATGAAAACACGTTATGATGCCCGAGCAACAACAACAGGATTTCAAGAAGGAGACCTCGTGTGGTTTTACAATCCCCATCGACAAAAGGGACTGTCACCAAAGCTTCAACAGAACTGGGAAGGACCCTACACTGTTGTGACGAGACTAAATGATGTGGTCTACCGTATACAGAGAGGAGTAAGAGGGAAACTGAAAGTAGTTCATTGTGACCGTTTGCATCGTTATAATGGTGAAAGGAGCGACAGAATTGTTCGGGACGATCAATCTTAGGAGGGGGGCAATGTAACGATGAAATCAGCACCTAACTACTTTCGGAACAAACAAAGAGCCAAGTACAAAAATACCCTTATCGAAGACAACAACCATTTATAAAAAATCCCGAGAGAGCGCGCCCATCTCTCTTAGGGGGAAAATGCGCTGAATGGAAGAGTGGAGAGAACGCCATCTCTCTTCATTGGAATGGAACCTTCCAGAAGCTTATGTGCCAGTACTTTCGAGTAGAGTCCCGAACCTCTCAGCTCACTATATAAGGAGAAACTTTTTGAGCACAGACACAGTTTATTTTTGAAAGCGAAAGTGTAAAGTTCAAAGTTAAAAGTATCCGGAAGTGAATTTAAGTTGCATACTATTGAGATTGGTGATTAATAAAATATTTGAAGTGAAGTAAAGTGTGTTTTATTTAAAAGGAAATAATTGACGGTTGACAGTTAAAAATAAATAAGTTTTATATCGAACCGTGGTAAAACGTTACAATATTTTAAATACTGAAAACAATGGGTACGTTCAGAAGACATAGGGAACTTCATATGTAGTCAACTACATTTGTTGAACGCAAATATTACCTAGGAACCTAGTTGATGACTAGAGATGTCATTAATGCCAAATTACGAACTTTACTTCAAACCTTCACCTTCCGTTGATTGAAAGAAAGTACTTTTAATAATATTTTTATCTGAGTATCACTTCACCCAAGGCAGAAATCAGTTAGGAATTTTGTAATGTTATTTGTAAACTTTTATTACTAATGATACATTTTTCAAATTGAATCTTTATTTATTTATTTCAAACTGTGAAGATAAACGTGAAAAAAAAACAAGTCACGGAAGAATAAAGTTCAGCTTGCTGTTTAATGACAAAATATAATCAGCTGATATTCTGACACAAATGCACTTGACTAGAAATGTAGGGAGATATTTCTCACCTAGCTTTCCAGCAATTTTCCAATAAAAATTGCCTAGATTGGAATGCATATTTTTGACAGCTGACCAATCAGAGACTAGAAACTTGCCTAGCTTTCTAGTCACATACGTCTTCTGAACGTGCCCAATTCCAAATCAAAAGGGCAAAAAGTAAACAAAACACCTACCATTGCATTTCAGCTGTGTTTGACAGATCAACTATTTCAATTCATATCGAGGAGATGCGTTGGAAAAAGTTACAAAAAGTTACTTTTTGACACTTTTACTTTGGAATTTAGGAACGATTTTATGACGTCATAAAGTTACTCGAAGTAACTTTTCTGAATTAAAGGAACGACCGAAGTTAACTATAGTTAACTATAGTTAACCACAGTAACATAAAAGAACGCACCACTGTGGAGGCCGCATGTTACATTTGTTGTTTTTTTCTTTGCTAATTTCACTCTGAAGTTTGCAGGAAGTTCAGAATAGTGTGGAAGGACTTTAGGTAAAAAAGTGTTCTAATGTCGTTTTCCGTTGGTCACTCCTAGCACTCTTTTTTCACTCCATCCACACTCCCAACACTCCAAAAACCTTCGGCCCGATTCACACAGAAGTGGCTCATGGTTCTAGTGTGTCATTGGCATGCTTCGGGAGTGGAGTGGGTGTGATGTACTCAATTTACACAGAAGTGACAATGAACCGACATTATTTGTCAAAATGAATTGAAAACGCAAAGTGAATTAATGAGAATTGATGCAAAGGAATGCTTTTTAGTATTTGGAAAATTTTCCTAATCGTTGTGATTTTTTAACACAAATGAAGTGATAAAAATACTTCAAAACAAATAAAGTAGTAGTCTCATGTTCAATCTTCAAGTGATTTCAATATGGCGTGCCGGTTCACGTAGGCCTCTGGAGTTTTCAATATGGCGTGGCGATGACATGTCGCACCATACCCTCGCCTCGTCATTTGTGTGTGTATTGTCCCATAAGAAAACATGCAAATTCCACAACGTGGCATATGTATGCACCACGCCAGAACCATACCAAAACCATAAGCCAGTTCTGTGTGAATTGGGCCTTCCATTGGCTGTTCGGAGTGTTTTTTCACTCCGGATTTCATTAAAGAGTGCTAGGAGTGCACTCTGAAAACACACATATTTTTAAAAGTATTGTAACGTTTTACCACGGTTCGATATAAAACTTATTTATTTTTAACTGTCAACCGTCAATTATTTCCTTTTAAATAAAACACACTTTACTTCACTTCAAATATTTTATTAATCATCAATCTCAAGAGTATGCAACTTAAATTCACTTCCGGATACTTTTAACTTCGAACTTTACACTTTCGCTTTCAAAAATAAACTGTCTCTGTGCTCAAAAAGTTTCTCCTTATATAGTGAGCTGAGAGGTTCGGGACTCTACTCGAAAGTCGTGGACAAAAGCTTCTGGAAGGTTCCATTCCAATGAAGAGAGATGGCGTTCTCTCCACTCTTCCATTCAGCGCATTTTTCCTCTGAGAGAGATGGGCGCGCTCTCTCGGGATTTTTTTTATAAATGGTTGTTGTCTTCGATAAGGGTATTTTTTGTACTTGGCTCTTTGCTTGTTCCGAAAGCAGTTAGGTGCTGATTTCATCGTTACATTGCCCCCCTCTTAAGATTGATCGTCCCGAACAATTCTGTCGCTCCTTTCACCATTATAACGATGCAAACGGTC
Organism: Epistrophella euchroma; assembly: GCA_947049315.1. Classification (NCBI taxonomy): domain Eukaryota; kingdom Metazoa; phylum Arthropoda; class Insecta; order Diptera; family Syrphidae; genus Epistrophella; species Epistrophella euchroma. The sequence continues at coordinate 44,271,090 of OX346248.1, forward strand.
ACAATGAACTACTTTCAGTTTCCCTCTTACTCCTCTCTGTATACGGTAGACCACATCATTTAGTCTCTTCACAACAGTGTAGGGTCCTTCCCAGTTCTGTTGAAGCTTTGGTGACAGTCCCTTTTGTCGATGGGGATTGTAAAACCACACGAGGTCTCCTTCTTGAAATCCTGTTGTTGTTGTTCGGGCATCATAACGTGTTTTCATCCGATCACTAGACGTTTTTATGAATGCTCTGGTTCGTTGATGAATGTCAATGAGCCTTTCTTTGAGGTTATCCACATATTCTTCTGTTCGTTGTGGCTCAATTGTCCGGCATCCAAATTTCACCTCACTAGGCAGTCGTATTGACGTTCCAAACAAGATTTCCGATGGTGTATGTCCTGTCGAGCTATGTACTGCACTCCTATATGCCATTAGGAATAATGGAATATGTCTATCCCAGTCTCGTTGGTAGTCGCCGACAACCTTAGATAGATGTTCCTTTAGCGTCCGGTTGAATCGCTCGACCATCCCATCAGATTGTGGATGAAGCGGCGTTGTCCTCGTCTTTTTAATGCCAAGGAGCGAACAAACTTCCTGGAAGATGTTAGATTCGAAGTTCCTTCCTTGGTCGGAATGAAGTTCCATCGGTACGCCGAACCTGCTCACCCAATTGAAGACAATCTGATCCACAACTGTTTTGGTTTCTTGGTTTGGGATGGCAAATGCCTCAGGCCACTTGCTGAAGTAATCCATGACTACAAGGATGTATCGGTTTCCACTGTTGGTCTCAGGAAAAGGGCCTGCGACGTCTACTGCAATCCTTTCGAAAGGCGTGCCTACGTTGTATTGTTGCATTTTACTTTGAAGCTTCCTACCTGGGCCTTTGCTAGCAGCACAAGTATCACATTTTCGGCACCACTTTTCGACGTCCTCTCTTGCATGTAGCCAGTAGAACCGTTGTCGTATCTTTTCCAAAGTCTTATTGACTCCCAAATGACCTCCAGAAGCTCCGTCATGCATCTCTCGAAGAACGTCATTAACCTTGGACCGAGGAACGACCAGCTGCATCACATAGGACTTACCGTCTGCGGATTCCCACTTACGCCTTAGAACACCTTCCTCCACATGAAGTGAGTCCCATTGTGCCCAATATGCTTTCAGGGCCGGACTTCTGTTGGAGATGTCACACCACTCTGGTTTTTCTTGGTGTTCTTTCCACGCAAGAATGGGCTCTATATCCGAGTCTTCTTGTTGGGCAGTCCTAAGTTCTTCATTACTCCAACCGTAAATTGGATCAGCTCTCATGCGTTGGACGGCGACTGTCTCCTTTTCTTCTTGTCGTGTGCAATGTTTGCAGTCCTGTTTGCAAGGTCTTCGAGACAATGCGTCTGCGTTGGAATGCAACTTTCCTCTTCGATGTTGAATCTGATAGTCATATGTCTGCAGTCTTTCGATCCACCTTGCTACTTGACCTTCAGGATTTTTAAAATTCAAAAGCCAGTTGAGTGCGCCATGGTCTGTTCGCAAAAGGAACTTCTGTCCATAGATATACTTATGGAAGTGCTTTGTAGCCAAGATCAGAGCTAGGAGTTCCCTTCTGGTCACACAATAATTCCGTTCTGGCTTTGAAAGTACCTTACTGTAGTAGGCGACAACCTTTTCTTCTCCATCGTGGACTTGTGACAATACAGCTCCAATTCCAACATTACTTGCATCCGCGTCAATAATAAAAGGTTTCCCTGGAGTAGGGTAGGTAAGCACAGGAGCATTGCATAAACGCAGCTTTAACTCCTGGAAGCTTTTCTCACACTCACCTGACCATTTGAACGGCTTTCCCTTTTCTGTAAGCTGATGCAAGCTTTTGGCGATTCCAGCAAAATCCTTCACAAAACGCCGGTAGTATGTGGCTAGGCCAAGGAAGCTTCGGAGTTGATGTTTGTCCTGTGGTGTTGGCCAATTCTTCACAGTGTCAACTTTTTCAGGATCAGTCTTTACTCCTTGGGATGAGATGATGTGTCCCAAATATTTAACTTCGGTCTTGAAAAGAGCACATTTATCTGGATTAAGCTTGAGGTGTGCTTCTCGAAGCCTCTGGAATACAGCTTTTAGGTTGTCACAATGTTCGTCAAATGTTTTCCCATACACGATGACATCGTCCAAATAGACCAGGCAAGTTTTCCAAGTAAGTCCTTGTAAAACGCATTCCATCAAACGCTCAAATGTAGCCGGAGCGTTGCACAGTCCAAATGGCATCACTTTAAATTGCCACAGACCATTTCCTGTGGAGAAAGCTGTCTTTTCACGATCTTCTGGGTGAATTTCTACCTGCCAGTAGCCGCTCTTTAGGTCTAATGTAGAGAACCATTTAGCACCTTCCATTGCATCTAAAGTATCGCTGATTCTGGGCAGAGGATAGCTGTCTTTCTTTGTCACATCGTTCAGCCTTCTGTAGTCCACACAAAATCGAGTGCTTCCGTCCTTCTTTTTGACAAGGACCACTGGCGATGCCCAAGGGCTTTTAGAGTTTTCGATCAGCCCATCTTTCTTCATGCTTGATATCATCTCTTCAACTTCGGCTTGATTGGCTAGGGGGAGACGTCTTGCTGGTTGACGAATCGGTCTGGCGTCTCCTGTGTCGATCCGATGCTGCACAAGTTGTGTTCGACCATACTGCCCACTTGGTGAAGAAAATATGTCAGCATACTCATGAAGAAGGCTACCGGCAATACTTAGTTGATGTTGACTAAGATTGGTTGAGTTAAGGATTTTTGCCTTTAGTTGTTCGCAGTTCGCAGGCTTCTTCGTGTCCTCTTCTGTGATCTTAGTTATCGCAGACACAGGTTCACATTTTCCGATTATTTCTCCTTTTCTCAACTTAACTTCGTAAGGTTTGATGTTCAGAATCCGTACAGGTACCATGTTGTTCTTTGGTGCCACAAGAGTCTTCCCAACGATGATGTTTTGGGAGCCTTGGTTAGTATCTGGTTCCACCATGAGGTATCGATGACCACCCAAATCGCCTTTTATTTTAGTCCAAACGAACACTTCAGAAGAAGACGGCAAGCATATGTCTTCTTTGATGACACTTCTTAGAGTTGAGGATTTTTCGTCACCATAAACCATAGGAATCTCTACATTTTGGTAATTAAGAACTTGCTTACCGATATCCAGAATTATTCCGTGTTCTTTCATGAAGTCGATTCCAATGATGCACTCGTCACATATATCTGCTACCAAAAACAGATGTGAAAACTCCAGTTCTGCCAAACGAATCGGAAGACGAACTTCTCCGTACACTTTAGCTGCCTCTCCTGTAGCAGTTTTCAGACGATAGCTATTGGTGTTATGCAGCCATGTCATCTTGACCAAGTCCCTTCTTACAATGGAGGCAGTGGCACCAGTGTCGATTGTAGCCACGTGTTTCTTGCCGTTTAATGTTGCCTCCACAGTCAGACTTTTGTTGTTTCGTTTAGTCTGTGAGACTTGGATAGTGGTTCTGGGGCCATCGATACTTCTTACCTGTTTTTCCGGTTGTGGAACAAGTCGAGTAAGAGGAGCGTTGGTGTAATTGCCACGTTGTTCTCTGTTGTTTTCTCTGCTTCCACAATGGTGACATGCAGCTTTTCTTGGTGGCAATCTGCACTGCCACTGAAGATGCCCGGTACTATTACAATTCCAGCATCGAACAGGTCCGTCTCGCTGATTTCTTTGGAATGCGATTCTCTGACAGGAGCATTCTTCGACCTCTATTTCTCTTACCCGAAGAACTTCTCGAGATGCTTGTTCTGCTGCTTCCATAGTTAGAGCGAACGCCAATGCTTCAGGAAGCGTGCGTTTTCCGGCAGTTCGAATCGCTCGCTGAAGGTTGATGTCGGATACAGCGCGGACAAATGCTTCTGTTGCGAACTGGTTTATTATTTCCTCTCCTGCAGTTGGATATGCCAGGTGAGCCAGCCGTTCGATATCTGCTTGAAGTTGTTGCAGACCTTCTCCTCTTTTCTGGACTCTGGTATTGAGTTGGACGCGGAAGACTTCTTGCATATGGCCATCTCCAAAACGTTTGTCAATGGCCTGCACAAGAGCCGTGAAGTTGCCGTTCTTGTCTGCTGGTATGGTTTGCAATAATTCAGCAGCAGGTCCTCTTAGGGCAAGCGTCAGAGCTATAAATTTGTCTTCGTCATCCCAGCCATTTGTTGCCGCGGCTGCCTCAAACTGCTTCTTGTAGATCGACCAAGAAGTTTGTCCATCAAAGGTTGGCGGATGCATTTCCTTTCGCTTTACAAAGTCGCCAGAACTTTCTCGAATCTTCATTTTTCGAATTTTATCTAATTCATCAGTAATGTTTCGAATTTTGTCTTCCACTTTTTCGAATTTTCCGTGAACATTCTCGAGCTTTGTGTCTACATTTGAAAATTGTTTTTCGACGCCATCAATACGTCCATCTAGAGTAACGAACTTATTCTCAAATGCATCAAGCTTACCTTCGATAAGGTTTTTCTGTTCTTCCAATCGTTCTAGAAGATTCTTCTGTTCACTCTTTTGTTCTGTACGTTGTTCTTCCATACGTTTGAGAAGATTTTGTTCTTGATTTTCGAGAAGGTTCTTTTGCTCTTTTCTTTGCTCTTCGAGAATATTCTTTTGTTCTTTTCTTTGTTCTTCGAACTGGGCGAGCAGCAGAGCCATCATATTGGTCATATCTGAACTAGTACTTACTTGCTCTTCCTCCATTTCAATCGTGAAAATAAACGTGTCTGGGTTTTCACCTTGTTGTCTTAAATGTTCCTGCAGACGAATAATGAGGTCATTTTTTGATCCAGCAGTAGGAAGACCTCGTTTGTTTAGTTTTTTTATTTTAAGTTAATTTACTTAAATGCACAGATAAAATAAGTTTTATCCCTTATTCTGACACCAATGTAACGTTTTACCACGGTTCGATATAAAACTTATTTATTTTTAACTGTCAACCGTCAATTATTTCCTTTTAAATAAAACACACTTTACTTCACTTCAAATATTTTATTAATCACCAATCTCAATAGTATGCAACTTAAATTCACTTCCGGATACTTTTAACTTCGAACTTTACACTTTCGCTTTCAAAAATAAACTGTCTCTGTGCTCAAAAAGTTTCTCCTTATATAGTGAGCTGAGAGGTTCGGGACTCTACTCGAAAGTCGTGGACAAAAGCTTCTGGAAGGTTCCATTCCAATGAAGAGAGATGGCGTTCTCTCCACTCTTCCATTCAGCGCATTTTTCCTCTGAGAGAGATGGGCGCGCTCTCTCGGGATTTTTTTTATAAATGGTTGTTGTCTTCGATAAGGGTATTTTTTGTACTTGGCTCTTTGCTTGTTCCGAAAGCAGTTAGGTGCTGATTTCATCGTTACAGTATTGTCGTTTTCGATTGGATGTTCAGAGTGTTTCACTCGTTTTTGATTCCAATGGAATATGAAAAACTCTCTTCCGTAATATGTGTATCTATGTAGAAGTGTAAAAATAAAATGAATTCTTCAATAATTTTAATTCCAGAACATCCCAAGAACAGTAGTAGTAGTAGTAGTAAACTTTATTGAGATTTTTTTTACATTTATATGGAAAGTTAATACATGGAAGTTATTATTTTTAAAAAGTTATACATTGCCGACTTAAAATTGGCCAAGGCTACACACTATTATATTTATTTGTTTTTACTTTGACAAAACCATTAATCCATTTAAAGTTTTATATTCTTTGCAAATCAGGAAAATTTTTTTTTATGCGTCCACTCAAAAAGACCATAACATCCCAAGAACAAGCATTTACTATTTTGACAATTAATCCAACACATACTTTTAAAAGTATGTGTGTTTTCAGAGTGCACTCCTAGCACTCCCTAATAAAATCCGGAGTGAAAAAACACTCCTAAATCATCACTCCGAACAGCAAATGGAAGGTTTTTGTAGTGTTGGGAGTGTGGATGGAGTGAAAAAAGAGTGCTAGGAGTGACCAACGGAAAACGACATATGATTGTGTTGAATTAAGGCCGTGTGCGAATTCGTTTAAAATTACGATTAAATTTTATCCGAGATTAAATTTTGACATTTCTACGTACAGATTCACCTCACTAGTGTCAAAAATTAATCTTCGGATAAAATTTAACGCAATTTTAACTCAATTCACACACGGCCTAATTGTTAAAATAGTAAATGCTTCTTCTTGAGATGTTCTGGAATTGAAATTATTGAAGAATTCATTTTAGTTTTAACTTCTACATATATACACATATTACGGAAGAGAGTTTTTCATATTCCATTGGAATAAAAAAAGAGTGAAACACTCTGAAAATCCAATCGAAAACGACATAAAAATGGCTTCTCCCGTGTGGAACAGTGGTGTGAAAGGGGTGTAATGATGGATTTTGACTATTTGGAACAAACCTATTTGAAGTTGCATTCGTAGGCAAGGTAGTTCGGTTTAACAAAAAAGTTTCACCAAACGAAAACGGTAAACCATTGACCGGCGGCGTTCTAATTAAAATTAAATCAAATGAAATTAAAGAAAACGGGTGCAATATATGTTCTTTACTATTAAATTTGTGCGTGAATTGTAATCAAAGTCTTAAATTAATAAATGTAGATAAATAAATTGTATTATTCGGTATCTAAAATTAAGAAAATCGTGAAAAATGGTGCCTACCAACCAATTTATTTGAAATAGCGTACTTTCCTGTGTATTTTCGTTATTAAAAAGTGCATAACTTCGGAAATGATAAGATTTGTAATACATATTACAAAATAAGTGAATGGAATTGTACTTAAACAAAGTTTAATACAAAAAAATTTATGAGGTGAGTACTATGTACTTCTAAAAATATAAACTTACAAAAATGCAAGAAACCCCATTTAAAAACATTCGGTACATAGATAGTCTATACCTCCGCACGGACATTTTGCTTTTTTATATAACTTTCAGTCTAGAAGAAAATCGACAACTTAACAAATTTCATGTTATAGAAAAGAAAAAATAAGTTGGAAGGTTATCATATTTAACACACCGAAAAGCTCTGTTAGTTCTAAATATCTGAGCGGTGAGCATAACCTATATTTTTTTGAAACGTTTCGTCGTATTTTCAATCCCTTATAACTTCGGTCGGGATAACGCTAGACAGCTCAAATTTTGAGGATAAGATTAAGTTCGCGGACTTACAAATCACTACATTTAATATGTCCAGCTTTAATATTTTGGATTTTATTAACACCCACTCTTTTGTCACTGTGACCACTCATCAAAACCTAGGAGGGTAGGTACTTCCCGAAGTCCTATAAAGTTGTAATATGAAATTTAGGCTAGGATTTACATACAAACAACAAACACAAATTAGGAAATCTGTAACTTTCAACCATCTACACCCCAAAAGTGGTGGTGCACAATAAAACCCAATTGAAAAACAACGATTTTTACAAACACACAAAATAATGCATTTTTTTATTTTATGTTCACAAACAAAAACCATGCCCAATATGGCTTTGCTTGAAATAAGGGTTGTTTATAGGTACATTGTATGATCTACACCACTAGTGCAATCAACAGGGAGTTATTTTGAGATGTTATTTAAGTTAACAGAGCAAGGTCAGCAGATCAAAGTTTTAATGATGCCATCATTAGGTGCTTATTAAGTACCCAACAACAAAATTAAATGCTCCAGTACTTTTTGAAAAAATTAATGTTAATTAAGCACCTAAATACGAGAGCAAACGAATTTTGTTTTCATGCGTTTTAACCAGTTTTCGAAAATTGCTCTGCTAACTTGAAATCAAGTTAATTAACATTAATTTTTTATAAAAGTACTGGAGCACTTAATTTTGTTGTTGGGTAGGTACTTAATTAGCACCCATTAAGCACCTAATGATGGCATCATTAAAGCTTTGTTCTGCTGACCTTGGTCTGCTAACTTATGTGACATTATTTTGAGACCATCTGAGAAAAGTTTTGAAGTGGTCCAAGTTTATATGATTTTGAGTATAAATCTAAGCCGTTATCCATTCTTATATTATGTTTTTAATTCAAATTGTATCAGTAAATCTACCTACCTAGATTTTGAAAAACTAATTTAAAGCTCAATTTTTTTAATTAAAAAAAAAAATAAAAAAATTGTGTTCAAACTTTTTTTTTTTTTCAAAATTTTCCACTGTTAAGTACCTACCTTGTATTTTTGTTTTTAACTAGCTAGTTCAGCTCAGAAGCAATCTCAGCAATCTCAGAAATTTGAACGTAAATCCTTTGTGAGATTCCTCACTTTTGCTGTCAAAAAGCTGAGTGTAATATTTTTTAGATCCGCTTGCTCAATTATCTTTTGTAGCAGTTGATTAAATAATAAAAAAGAGATAAAAATTGATTTTGACTTCTAACGGAGAAATTTTGTTCAGGTTTCTCTTCATTCAAGCACTAAGAACTAGATGTCTAAATGTCTTAGGTTTTGAGAAAGTTGAAAATAGCTAAAGTAAGTTTTCCTAGAATTCAATACTTTATTTTGTTGCACCAAAGATCCTATTTCGAATAAGAAAAAAGCAAATTAAAAATTTGGTTATTTTCAATACCAATTTTGAAGTAGTTTCACTGGAAGTAGGGTCCCACACTGAAGTATTTAAGGGAGATTCAGATATTATTCTTACAGATAAGGTGATCCTACAAAAAGAAATGAAATCCCATGTAAAATATGTCGCCAAGACTCAAAAGCTTATAACGCTTTCGCTAAGAAAAACCTATGAGATCTTATGAAGAGCCAATCCCTTAACTCTTTCAGGCTTAACTCTTCAAGCCCTAACTCTACAAACCCTACATCGTGGTCAAAAAGTATGGCTTGGCCGTTTCCAATACACTTATTTTTAATATGAAGTCTGTCATGCAAAATTTCTTTATGAAACGACCAAGCCATACTTTTTGACCACGATGTAGGGTTTTTCAAAAAATAATTTAATAACCTTTGTCACAAAAAAGCGGGAGTAGGTAAGTCTTCATTAATAAATTAATTAATTAATGTCGAAAAAAGAGTTAGCCAATTCAGGTTTCTCAAGCTCACTGAGATCTCAGAGACCTCAGCAGGTCTGATATTTTTTGGATTCGCTTGTTCAATTATTTTTTGCCGCAGTTTATTAATTAATAAAAAAGAGATGAAAATTGGTTTTGACTTCTAGCGGAGAAATTTTGTTCAGGTATCTCCTTCTGCTCAGTGGAGCTGACGGAGCTTGCTCAGTGAGATCTCAGAAACGTGAACTGGCTAAGTAAACATTTATTTAGTTTTTTTACTTCAACTCAAACACAACTGTGCTCTAAAAAATAATAGTTGGCATATGTATTCTATTTATTTAAAAGAACAAACGGCTACTGCCTCTTGCGAGGAATTGACAAGTCCTCCAAGAGTATCTCCCGTCACAGAAAAGTGCCGCTCGTTAGCCGTTCGGATTCGGTAATAAACTGTAGGTCCCCTCCATTCCTGCAGACACGCACACAAGAATGGTTGAGAGTTGTAAGTCACTAGGCCCTAGTTCTTCATGAGCTGATGTGCCATTAAATTAAATTTATTAATATGTAGGTATGACCTCAACAGTTCTACTAAAGTTTTAAAATCCGGTACTTAAAAGTAAAATAACAAGAAATTCAATATTTCAAATAAAAACGGATGTTTTTATTTATATTTTGTTGTTGCCTGACACCACCAAAAAGAGCAACACATATGGTGGATTTACATGTAATCTTCATGCGAGTTCTGCAAAAAATAAGGGATACAAAATATAAAATGCATGTTTGTTGGATAGAGAGAGAAGAACAAAATGCAGAGATCTTGATTATAGGAACGCAGATAAAGATTATAGCGAAGACGAACATGTTCATTTTCATGGTGGTGCTCTTTCACACATTCGGTTTTTTGGTATCACTCTATCCCGCTCTACTTTTCTTGATTTTTGCAGATGAAGATACATGTAAATCCATCAATAAGGAGTAACTGCCGCATTCATAAACAAAAAATGGTTATTTCAGCTCTTGTGTTAAGGGAAACTTCACCATGGAATAAAAATTTTCCGGACTCAAATGGAGTAGTTAGCAATTACATTTAGTTTTAGTCCGTAAAATTCCTATTCCATTGTGTAGTTACCCTGAACACAAGAGCTGAAATAACCATTTTTTTATGAATAAGGCAGTAACTTTTTTGGCGTATCGCCCGTCCTGTCTTCCCAAAGTTGGTATTTCGTCAATTGCAAAGGATAAGTGGAAATCAAGTAGCAACTTTAGTTCAGTATGCCAAAAGTTCCAATTTACATAAATCCTTACGCATTTTGTCTGCATTTTTACAATTAAAAAAATATACAAGACAGAAATGTGTTATCAAATCATCTTTATGGTTATGATGGGATCTCGTTCTCCTGTAGCTATTGCCGCTTTACATGGTTTCCTTGAAGAAGAAATATTCAAAATGTCAGTTTAACACTCCCATAGACGTGCACTCATCATCATCAACATCATCTTCAACATCAAACAAAGCAGCGCAAATGAAAACAACAACAATCATTCTACTCATCCGATGCTGCCATCAGATTGTTATCACACATGCCAAACAAACATCAAATAAAATTATGTAACCGTCTACCGTACTGTCTGCCATAAGAAACACTGCATCATCCCCGCATTCGTATCCAAGCCAAGACAGTCGCTCCAATTGACCATATACTATTCCATAGTTGTTGCGCATAGTTAGGAGCCTGATGTGTTTGGTAACAGCAGCAGAGCGATGCACCCGACCATTTCCGCTGGTAGAACAGGCGGCCAGAACACTAAATGCAACAAGCAAACTTAGTCGTAGCGCGCAGAGCTCGTTCCGGGATTTTGAGTTTTTGATTCTACGTCTTGGGGGTTTTTGTTGCTTCTTTGCAGAATATTTTTGCTTTAGAGACTTCGTTGTCTTTATCTTATGTCTGGGTTTTGTTTCTTTTTAGGCAAACTAGCATTACCACTGCATTGCCACTGTTTGTTTCTGCTACTGCTGCCATATCGAATGGCAGAGCTGTCTTTGTTGTTAAGGTGGATGGAAATTTAGGTCAAACATTATTTAAATGGACAAACGAGCGTTGGTACGCTGTGCGATGCCGTTGCCGTTTATACAGTATACCATACCATACCTATAGATACACACTGCTCGCGCGCAGCTATGATATAATCGGCGACGTCTCTCCGCTTAAAGTCAAATGTTGCGCAACATCCACAATAGCGTAGCCGCAGCCGAAGACGAAGACGAAGAAAGCCATCAGACCAAGCGTCCGAAGCCGCGACCGGGTGTGTTGGACGGACGACGATAATGATGGTGCACGAGCTTGGTGCTAGACAAAAGAGACGAACCATTTGGTCACTCTGTGCTGTCCAGTTCTCTTTCTGGTAAAGCACACACTCGAATATTGGATGGTCTTAGATGGATTGTTTGGATGCCAGAGCCGCTGCTATAGCTGGTATGTACCTTATCTAGTAAGTATGTTGCAGCTGCGTTTGCAGAGCTATAGGTATACCTACCTACACACCTGCGCTTATGAGGAGGAGCTCGACAGGTGATGAATGGTTCAATGTTTGCTTCTTCTACAAAATTTTTATCTTCTGTTTGGGTGTGGCGGCGGTAAAGTGCTTGCTTTGGTCTTTAACTGGAATTGTTTGCTATTTTGCTTTTGCTATTTTATCGGGGGCTGTTGTTGTGTTTAGGGGGAGCATGTTTTGTGGTAGCCTGCGGTCAATTTATTAACCATGTTGTCTAGATAACTCAGAGAATTACTTGAAAAAAAAATTATGGAAAGAAAAAGTCGACAAGTTTTTTTGGGCCAATTGCTCATCGGAGCGTGGCACATTCAACTCCTAGAGCCGGGTTTCGCTCTTTCGGAACCGAAAAATGAAACAGAAACTGAAAACGAAACCGAAAATCTACGACTCAGGGTGGGTTCATATACTTCATTGGTTGTTGGTGAACTGGACTGGACTGTGTGGACCGCTAGACCTGGACCTATGAGACGATGGTACCATAGAGTCGTGGTTGTGTGTTTACTATAAGTCTTTCAAATGGATAGGGTTTCATTTTTCTTCCTATCCGCGTATCTCTGACCATTCCATATAGCGGATTGCAAAAGAGTTCCTTTCGGTACTTAAGTCGGATCTAATCCATTCGGCACAAGTGGTGAAAAAAAATGCTCGGGGACTTGGTTTGGCTAGTTTATGGGATGCAAAGGAATTTCCATGAAGTGGAAAATTAGATTCGGTTATCGCGCGCTGCGAAATTAATGAAAGTGTCTTATTGACTTTTTTGTGAAGTCTTGTGGTACGACAGTGTGATGCTAGTTTGCTGATGGGGTGGTGGTGGAGGTACAAAAGGGAAGGTGTGGAGGTGACAAGTTTAAGTTAATGAAACAGAATGGGCGTTTATCAGTCTGTATGTATGGAATTGCGAAGAAGTTATGTGTTTAAGGAAGTCAAGCAAAGAGGTTAAAGGTTGGAAAATGCTTTTATTTAGGTGCATATTTCTTCAGAGTTTGTCACTGAGCAATGCACGGAATGATTAATGGTTGGCAGAATTGGACTGAAGTGGAGTTGCAGAATATCGTACGTGTTCTGACTTGCTGTTCAGTGAGTCTGTTTGGAACAGTTTAGAGCAGGATTTTCTGTACTTGCTTTTGAGATAGAACAACTAACAGATTAGAACAGAGATTTGTGAGAAATGTAAAAATCAGTTGTTCTGTTCTGTCCTGTTCTGTTCTGTTCTGATATTTCTTCACTGAACAAAGCTTAAGGATATGTACCAATTAACCTCGAGGGTTGACCAAAGACGAAAAAGGCGAGTTGAGATGAGAACGACATGATTTTAGCTAGCTACAAAGCATTCGAGACGAGGCCATATTTTTTTTATTGAAATTTACTGAGAGTCTTTGTGGCCTAGGTGGTACCCGAAAAAAAAATACATAAATGACAATTTTAAATTATGTATAAAAATCAATTTTTCAATGTAAATACATTCATTTAAAAACTACTGCTGGTAAAAATATAATTGTGACACTTAAAAAAATTTGAATAAATTTCCAACAAGTTTTTTTTTAACCGATTTATGTAATAGAATGTTTTTTTTTAAACTTTCTTCCTTAGGCCTCCTGCACACGACCCGTCCCGTCATAGACGCGTACTACGATTATTTACGGCTTGTGTGTATCAATAGACAACTGCACAAGTGGCATAACCTGCATTTATTCGTCGCAGCACAGATACAGCAAATCGCCGGGCGTACAGCAATTTCAGTTGTCAGGCGTATACTGTTTAAAGTAGGTATTTACTGAATATTTTGGTGAAATATGAAACTTGTGTGAATTTGATTGAAAAAAATGTAGTGATTAATCTATGACGTGACGGATCGTCTGCAGAAGACTAGCCGTAGTGGAATCGTCGCTACATTACAAATCTTTTACGCGTCTATGACACGACGATTCGTGTGTAGAAGGCTTTGGTATCAAAAACTACAAACAAACTTACATGATAAGATCTTCTTAATGGTTTCCTGTTAACAAAAACTATGAAAATTTGATCTAGAAGTCTGAGAAAGTGGGTTTCGTCATACCATCCTTGTCGGTCTGTACGACTGTACTTCGTCGTCGGTCAGTTCACTGTAAAAGCCTAAACAGGTTGCCAGATTTACTTCAAATTTTGTACATAGCGTTTGTATGTGATTTCCTAAAGGGGAAATTCCAATTTTTGATTTATAAATAAAAAAAAAAAATAAATTTGGTGGCACAACAGCTCATGAAGAACGAACTAGGGTCTAGTGACTTACAACTCTCAACCACTCCTGTGTGGGTGTCTGTAGGAATGTAGGAATCTAGAGTTAACTCGCCAAATGTATTGAGTTAACTCGGCTTTAACTTTAATCTCGCACTAAAAAACTGCCCCTTCGAGAGTTAAATAAGTGCATAGTGGCTTTTAGATCTTGATTTATAAAATACTTTACTATATTATACCGTTGGCTTCAGTTGGTTTAGTTCCTACGTTCTCTAATTATAATCGATGACAAGAGGATTCCTCTTCTGATTTCTTGGTGATGATTTAAGTGTCAGAAACAATTTCATACAAATATACAAAGTTTATTTAACTTATAAAATTTTGTTAAAAGATTCTCAAAAAAATTTTCAGTAAGCCTTTCTTAAGCTAAAATTTTAACCACAATATTTTATCGAACATGTATTCCCCAAAATTCAATACAAAAATTCTTTTCAACTCATGAGTACACCCTCCATACATTGCAGCGCTTTTCTTTAAAAAAAAAAAACTAAAAGTTCCTTAATCCGACGACTTAAGCTTTGACAATTGACATCCTCAGCACGACCGAACAAACAACATGAATAATCTCACTATCGAACTTTGTTTTTCTCACCATGACTCCGTGGGCGACTCAAGAGTCAAAGCATCAAGAGAATAATAATAAAACCAAAAAGTTTTTTTTTTTTTTTTTCAAGCTACTCTTAGGTTTGACATAGAAAACGAAATCTACCGAAACAACTGTCCATTACCCCACGCTACAGCGACAGCCACTTTGGCAAAAGGTATATAATATCGTCATTGTCATCCTGTTTCAAGACTGACTATGGTGGTGCGGAGCAAATTTGCGATGGTCTCTATTCTGTGTTAATCGAGTATTCCATACCAACTTCGCACAAAACCAAAACAAAGAATATTATTATTATTATTATTGAAGGCAACCGAATCATGCATTATTAATGTGCCGACTCCGGCAGGCAACGAGCAACCTATAGTAAACTCCTCGGAACAGGTCGTCCTCTTCGGGGCTAGAAGTGCGCTGCGCTGTGCTGCGCTGTGCTGCGCATGCCTACCAGCTGAGCTCCACCACAAAGCCAATCCAACAACCGGTGTTGTGGTGGTGCAGCAGCAGCAGCAGAGCAGAAGCAGCAACTGAAACAGCTTTTAATGCAGCTAGTTCCACAACTGACCTAGTTTCCTCGACGACGACGACGATTCACATTCAGGCATCGCAAGTAAATCTTGTTCCACCACTCGAACGTGCTCTATGCAAACCTAGGCATATCAATATAGATACACCTAGATATGGAGATTTGCCCACTCTCGGTTTCTTTTAGTGCAAAAGTCTACGTGTGTTATCGTATTCTATCCAAAAACTAGCCGCAAATACATAGATACAGATACTTACCTAGTATGTATATCTGCATCGATATAGATACTCAACATGTGGATATCATGTATCTACGGAGACGGCGCGAGAAGATTGGAGTTAAACCAGAAAAGACTCAGACAATGGCAGTCATCTAGTGTGCCATCCGTTGCAGTAAGTCTTAAGTCAGCCAGGCTTCACAGATCGACGACCTAAGTCACCGCGGTACAGCAGAGTTGTGCAATCTCAAGAATTTTCCATTGTGGCAGTTTCTTAGGCGACCGTTCTTCTGATGGTGTGATGGATGCGAAAGCGAACGTGAGTAGAGAGCAATGAGATACAATAAACTTAAATTGGAGCACTAAACCTAGGTGAACCGGCAACATGAAAAGTATCTAGTTAGCACTCAGCTATACCTTCCAGGCGATGGCATGGGGGGTGTAGCGGTCGTGTAGAGTGAGCCTGGTTTTGAATGAATTTCAGTTCCACCGCATTTCCTGCCATCATCACGCAAAGTACGTGATGAATTTTTGTGGTTTTATGAATGTGACCTGGTGGCTGGTGCCCAGATTTCGGGAAGTACTTTATATCTTATACAGCGGCACCGCACCGTTAAAGTTCAGCTCCAAAATAAGGGTTTATCTTCTAAAGGCATTAAGAAACTTGAAACTTCGGCCAATGCCCTTACTGCTGAAAATCAAATTGGGCATAAAGCGACCACCATTCGTTCAGAAAGAGAGAAAAGACCAAGAACCTTTTAAGTAGACCGGTTCGTTTGTCATTGTCGTTTGGCTGTTCTTGTTCGTTATATGAGTTTTTTTTATGTTGAATTCTTTAGGATATATCACATAGGAAAGGTAGTTAAAAGCTGCACATGTTGCCAGCGCCAGCGGAGGTTTGGACTTTAGCGGTGACTTTTGAGGGTCATTTCAGATCATGGCGACGACGAATTCACTATACGATGGTGATGGGAAGGTTTGTCGTTTGGCTTGGCAAGATGCAAAGACCACACATATGTATATTTTTTTGTTTAAAATTTTATTTTAAACGGAAATCTTAAAACAAACGGATCTTATATAGGTTTTTTTTTTGAAGATAGTATCAGGATCGGTTGATGCTTTGTCGTTTAATTATTATGATGCTGTGCAGCAGTTGCAGTTAATAGTTTGTTGAACTTTCCATTGATTCCACATTTAAATTGAGAATGTGGTCACTTTGAACAAAAAAGATATAAAATTCACAACTCGGCAAACTTCGAGGCTATTTTCTTACTCTGATTTCTGAAGCAAATAAAAAAATTAAACACTAATATTTTTTTTTAAAGCTATCCATACGGGGTCAGAATAACTTTGTACTATAATATTTCATACCATTGTACGTTGGTTATAAAGTTTTTGCTTTTGATATAAAGTGGTATTCCAGATTGGATTACAAGTTCTTACTACCAAGGACATTAGCGATAAATTGAAAAGTCTAGATGTTCTCTACTAAAAACTTTCCAGGGCCTTGACTTAAGCTGGCAAAAATTAGACATTTTTCCAGGCTGGCTGTCTATGGGAAGTACTAGTTTCGATTAAGATTTAGAATCAAATATCCACTGAGAGTTTAAAGAGTTTGATAGGGAAGACTGGAAAAGAATTGTTCCAAAAGATAAATAAGGTACATATCATAAATTCATAATATGTACATTATGTTGCATACAAAACATAACTGTGCCATCCTTGCTTAACTTCTGAAACTGTTTTGACACAAACGTGATGCACTCCATCTGATTTCTTTAACAAATCTAAATTTATGAGAAACCCCACCTGGAAAAATGGAAAGTTTTTGCCAAGTTTAGTCAAAGCCCTGAAAAGTTTTCAGTAAGGAATACCTAGACGAGAAAAACTTGCCAAATACTCGGTCAGCCCCTTGCTAATAAGATCTTGTGGCGCAATTTATGCTATGCCATAATACCTTTATATATAAAAAAAAAAAATATAACCAAGATATAAGTGGTAAGAAATATTAAAGAATATTCATTTTCAACATTGTACTTCTGTTTTTCAAATTAGTCCTGTATCAGGATGGGACTGGAAACCAAAATCCCGGGATCGAATAACAAAAAAAAAAAACAATTTTTTATATTATTTTTTTGTTTCTAAAGGAAAATAGTATAAAACTGGTAAGGGCCTAGCTAATTTCTATAGGAACCCCTGTTAGCCTAGGAATATCTTAAATCAAGTTTTTTTTTTTACAGTTTTTGGAAACCAACCAAAATTAAAAAAAAAAGAAAAAAACAATTTTACACAATTTTTTGAAAATAGAAGTCGTTTTGAAAAAAAAATCCTTAATCTAGAGCGTATAGGTTGAGTTGAGACAAGAAAAAGAACGTATAGGAAGGGGGGATATTTTCTAAAAATATCTAAAAAGAAATCATTAAAAAAACGGTAACACTTACAACGTCATGCCTTACTTTTTTTAAAGCCAGAAGTTCGTTTTTTTTTTTATTTTGTTTTTAAAAAGCTACAATATCTGGCAAAAAAATATCAAAAATTCTAATATTTTTAAATTTTGACCGTGTCCTCGGGTATAAAGTCTTCTTTTAGCGGAATTGTTTTATAACAAAAAAAAGACTATGCGAGCTACAAAATCGCGATTTACGGGTTTCATTAAGTTTGGAGAGACTGCATCTTGAAAAAAAATATTGATTTTGTCATTATTTTAGATTTTGGTGCTAACTTGTATATACAAAAAACCGTTACAGCTACAAATTTTGTGAAATTCACTTTTTTGTTAAACAACCAAAAAGCTATCAAATTAATTTTTTCGCAACAAATTAGCATTTAAAAAGCTACAATTTTTGACACTAAAAGAATTAAGGCTGATTTCCAATGCCGCGTTGGGCGTCGCTTTGACAGATTTTTCTTTCAATGCGAAAGCTCATACATAGCAATTTAAGCAAATTGTTTACAATGACGCGTTGGGTATTATGTTACGATTTGGCACCTATTAGCATGTACACAAACCAACGTAACATAAGCTACCTCAACGCTAAAGTTAAAAAAAATCAACTTCAGCGTGCGTTTTGACAGTTAAATTAATGTTCGAATTCCTTTCAACAAAAAAATCGATTTATTTAGAAGAAAAAATCGGTTTTTCTGGACAAATTCCTTTTATTGAAAGAAAAAAATCGATTTTGTTTTAAAAAAAATGGAATAGTTTGTTGAAAGGAATTCGAAATTACAGTTGTGTAGGTTCATTTTGATTTTCAGTTTCTCTTCAAGTCGTCTGTCATGTCGACGCGTTCGTAAAGCTTGTAAACGTATACGTAAGCGTTTTTAACGCGAACGCGCCATTGGATATCAGCCTTTATACTTTCGTCTGCTTACTTCAGACTTATTTTAGCGGAAACCTGAATACATATTTTATAATCTTTTTTTCGCGACTCGAGAGCATTTAAAAACCTACTATTTTGGATGTCAATCATTATTTAAAATTCGTATTATTATAGATTTCGTCCGCTAACTTAGAATTATTTTAACGGAAACTTTAATGACTCGGAAATCATGGGAGCTACAAGTTAGTTTTGGGTTTGCGCAACAAATTAGCATTTAAAGCCACAAATTCAGATATTAAAATTTTTGATTCCGCCAAAAAGTATCCGCGAAAGTAGGTTTTCATTATTTTTTTTTTTTTCAAAATTTTAATTTTGAAATACGATTTTTTTTTCTTGTCTCGACTCAACCTACATGCGAATCATTTTGTATTTTCATCAAACCATATTTAAATAAAGACTTAAATTAAAACTAAAAATAAAGGCCTAATCGGTCAAACCAGAGTCTAATGCGGGCGTTTTGTGGTGATGGCTATTAGTCCAGGAATGGAGGAGACCTACAGTTTATTGCCGAATCCGAACGGCTAACGAGCGGCACTTTTTTGTGACAGGAGATACTCTTGGAGGATTTGTCAATTCCTCGCAAGAGGCAGTAGCCGTTTTTTCTTTTTTTTTTAAATAAATAGGTGGCGAGGCTGGGGATCGAACCTTAGACCTCCGGCATGACAGTCCATCGCACTAACCATCACACCACGGCTACCACATAAGTCCAGCCATATTAGACATAAAAACAGCAAAATTCCGGAAAAATCGCCTAAAAGCTGGATTTTGGTATACAACCTCCTGATGATGTTCTTAAGAAACTGTAAAAAGTCCCCATCGATAGGAGCGCCGCTAACAATTTTACGGGGGGTTAAAGGCCCCCAAAATATTTTTTTTAGGAATATCTTCCTAACGGTGCCTTGTACAGAAAGAACGTTGATGACAAAATTGTAGCTTAGAAAATTTCCTACAAAAAATATTTTAACAATTTTCTTCATAAAAATAACGGTTTTTAAAATAATTCAATCGGTAGAGTTACTGCCGTGGCGTGATGGTTAGTGCGATGGACTGTCATGCCAGAGGTCTAAGGTTCGATCCCCAGCCTCGCCATCTATTTATTTAAAAGAAAAACGGCTACTGCCTCTTGCGAGGAATTGACAAATCCTCCAAAAGTATCTCCTGTCACAGAAAAGTGCCGCTCGTTAGCCGTTCGGATTCGGCAATAAACTGTAGGTCCCCTCCATTCCTGCAGACACGCACACAGGAATGGTTGAGAGTTGTAAGTCACTAGGCCCTAGTTCTTCATGAGCTGTTGTGCCATCAAATTTATTTATTTATTTTTTTAGAGTTACTGCCTGAACAGAATACAATGCTGGAACTTGAGCTGTAGACGGAACTGGAAGAGCTATCAAAAAGTGTCGTACGTTTTTTTTTTTTACGTGTCCACAATACATCTTGCTTTTGTAATAAAAATCTTAATTCAGTGAGGCCCTCGAGCTGGCCTATCACCGGCCATAATCTAAAAAAAATGTCTGAAACACTTGCCTTTTTATTTCTTATCCCAAAACTAAATTTACTATTAAAAAAATGTTTTCACCTTGGCTAATTATTTTTGTAGGTGGTCTTGACAAACTTTAGGTGAACATTTCTAGAATTAATTGAGTTTCAATTATAGATTTATAGAATTTTACATACAAAATCCAATAGTAAAATTGCAACGCAATTTGAAATCATCCAGATTCAGATTGAAGGCAACGCTATGAATAATCGTCAGTATAGCACTTACAGATGTTTTATAACTTCTATGTTTATCACCTTTCTGTTAAATACATTCGTGTACTAACCTGCATACTTAACTTTCACTTTTCATGCAACCTAAAATCATACCTACATGTTATTGGAATTCAATAATTCAATTGCAAATATTTGACTTCATGCCACAATAAAAAGTACAATGTTCCTTTCCCTTAAATTGATCATTTTGTTGATGCATCTCCAAAGCCATACATACATACATATATATATATTTAGATATTGGTAATTGGGTAGTCACGATTTTCCATCATCAGATCCAAAATGCAACCTCAATATTAGATATCAAAATGGCATCTACAAATGTGCCGAAAATTCAATAGTTGAGAAGTTTTTTTTTTTTTTTGCTTAGGTTTGGTTTAGTTTAGATACACTCGTACTAACATAGTTCGACACATTGCTCGTGTCCTGTAAGTGACAAATGTGGTTAAATCTGTGAGTTATAACCTCACGAATTCTGGCGCGTCAAAATTCAATAAAAATAAATCGATCGTACGAGTGTCCTCTGAAATCATTGCTTGCTGAGTGATTCAACAGCTGAAAAATGCAATCATGAGAAAATGTGAATCTCCTGTAAAAAATGTGTTCAAATAAAAGTCCATGATCACATGTAACATTTGGCAAAATATACAATCACTTTTTATCGCAAATTTCTAGATGGTAAATGTAAAGTTGGCTAAAAGACAAAATTTGAGGCACAAACACAATAATTTCGTTTGTTTTGTTAACAACTACCGGCCTTTAACCCACAATTGAGTGGTCAACTTCAGTCTGTAGATCGCTTTAATCTCTCATACGACCGACGCACAAACATTATGACCGAACATTGGATTGAAGCCGGTTTTTTTTGTTTTTTTTTTAATTAATTTTTGTCAACTTTACATAACAAGATAAAAAGATACAAGATATGCAAGAAGGTAAACAAAAATCGTATCACTATGCTTTTTATGTATACAATTAGTCCATGTTAATAATTGTGGACAATAAAACAAACACATATATTTTTTTGTAAATAATGTAGGGGTATAAGGTACCAAACCAACACTATCTTAACTTATATTGTATTTGCGTGATGAATAAATTGAACATGCACCGTTTTAGTACCGTTTTGCGTGCGGCTACTTACGTTGACAGTCTCATAAAATTATGCGAAAATAGCGGTATAAAAGTTGCTTTTATTGTTTTAATATATACTTTTTTTGTCGCTTCTCTTTAAACATTAAACTGCTACTGGTTTTTATTGGCATTTTCGAGGAAGGTATGCCTGCATATAAGTAGGTACTTAAGGCTTGAAAGTTGAGATTATTGTAACCGTTATTATAATGCCTTTTAACAAGTTTCTCTACAATTTTTGTGATCTTTGAAGGGCAGAAAAGATTAATGTGAAATTCTAGGAATTCGCTATAAGTGTCTTCATTACAACTGGTAAATGGGTCACTGTTAAAATTTATTTTTTTTTTTTTTTTCAATTTAAATTTTTTTACAACAAACAGTGTCTTTTGATGAGTAGATAATTATGATGTATGGAACTCGCAATATTGTATAATTATTTGCGTTAGCGTTCGCATTATTATCAATTTATTTAGTCATTGAATGAACTATATTATTGATTCCTAACCACCTTCCGATTTTCCTTGACGAATATCGGCATATGTCAATCTATCTTTTATTCTTCTTGACAAGCCAAAGGTGTCAGTTATGTACAGCTTTATTTCAAATTTTTATTTTTGACACGTTTAGAAATAATAGTTTATGATTATTTTGATGCCAAAATAAAGCTTTATACGTATTATTATATCTGGCCAAAAAAAATGAATTCAAATAAATTTGGCCCAATCTTTCGTATGATATGATTTTTCTTATAATTCAATGATTGAACTACCTCTCCAATCATCGTTGAAAAAAGTTGTAAAAACAACTTTGTACCTTTTTTTTTTTTTTTTACTATTGCAGCTATTCTTATGTCGTTTTCGATTGGATTTTCAGAGTAATATGTGTATCTATGTAGAAGTTAAAAATAAAATGAATTCTTCAATAATTTTAATTCCAGAACATCCCAAGAACAAGCATTTACTACTTTGAGTATTAATCCAACACATACTTTTAAAAGTATGTGTGTTTTCAGAGTGCACTCCTAGCACTCCTTAATAAAATCCGGAGTGAAAAAACACTCCTAAATCATCACTCCGAACAGCAAATGGAAGGTTTTTGGAGTGTTGGGAGTTTGGATGGAGTGAAAAAAGAGTGCTAGGAGTGACCAACGGAAAACGATATTAATTTGTTTGTTGATTATTTTTTTATAATTATTCCTTTAAGGAATCACATTCAAAAATTTATGTAAAAAAATATAATTAATTTCGGATTTCAATCAACCCAATTCTAAATATTCCCCGGGAGACGCATTCTTTCGGAAGTAAAATACTCCGATTCCGAAATCCCAGGTTGAATTTTTTTTTATCTTCGATAGTGGGAATGAGAGTTCTGAATGATACAAACACTTTTTTTTCCGTTTTGACATATAAATGAAATTGTAGACGAAAAATAATTTAATTTTCATTTAGAATTGGGCTGAATAATTTTATAAATATATTTGTACTATTAATCTTTTTTAACTTTTATTTCTTCTTCTTTTAAACCACCCGCCTGGAAAAAGAATCTAGTTTTCAATGAGGCCCTGAAAAGTTTTTCATATAGTTACTAAGAAGGTTCTAGCAAGGGTTACAATAGGCATTCGCTAGGCTCTCACTAGTTATGAACCTTTTTGCCTCGACAGTTAAATCCTGTCTAAGCCCTGACCAGTTCCAATTAATCCCAGAAAATAAATTAAATGATTGGTATGAGAATTGGTAACATGACGATGGACATAGCCTATATTATAAAGTTATAAACTTTGTTGGTTTGTATGTAGGGGGTATAGTCTTGAACCGACTCTATACATATCTTTGGGGTGTTGTCTCCATGTTGTGTGTATATAATGAAATAAAAATAAAAATTAGATTATTAAAATATAATTTAATTTTATTATTATAAAGTAAACTTTGAAATTATCACAACATTAATTATTAATTATATAAATTATAAAAGTGACGCGTTTCTGATATGTTAATCCATCTTCGGGCTTCAATTTGTTGAACTATGGTGTTAATTAGCCAAGTATATTTGTCTATACATTCCAAAAACATGAATTAGACTTGATAGAGATAGAGTCCTTTTTATTAATAAAATAACTATAGAATTATAATGAGAGCTTGTGGAGCGAAAGCTTGGAAAACGACGAAGGACAATAAGGTTAATTTACGAAAAAATTAATATTGTTATTAGAGTTTAAAACGATCCTTATTTTATTAATTTTCATAAAATGTTTTCACTAGTTAGTTACTAGCTAGAGCCTCATCAGCACTTAACTTAATAAATATTCTCAGCGAGGCACTAAAGGGGGTCTGTCATGTCTTCCTCGTCTAGATTTTCCTTACCGAAAACTACCCAGGGCCTTGTCTAAACTAGCCAAAAACTTGCCATTTTTCCAGCCGGGCAGATAAGCCATTGCAATTATTTTTTTTTTAAATTTTACTAAAGTACCTAATAATGTCCTTAACAAAAGAAATTCAGGAATGTCTAAAAATAATTTTTTTAAACTTATTTTGATTTTTTAAATTATTAAATATTTTAATTTCTGACCCGTTTTTTTTTTTTTTTATTTTCAGTATTTTATTTCTTCCACTATGGCAGTTATTTTAAATTTCTGTAAGTATTGATTTTTGCGAATTAATAGTTTGTTTTTAAAAACACTCAAAAATGTAATTTTTTTATTTAATTAGATTTTTCTTTAAATATTTTTTTTTATTTGTATCTTTTTCGATATTTTAGTATTTTTTTACTGTTTCTATATCATCTGACCTTCTATATTAAAGATAAAAAAAATTAATGGCATTACTAACTAAAAAATTTTTTAAAAAATTGGGGAGTCGGACAGAATCCCGAAAACTAAAATCCAGAAAACCTTAAATCCCGAAAACCCAAAATACAGATAACTCAAAATTTAGAAAACCCATAATTTTTTAATTAAAATAAAAAAATATACCTACAAAACATACAAAAATTGGTATATACTTCTAGTAAGCTTTAGGTAAGAGCTTGTTTTTTATTTATTTATTTCTTTCTTTGACGGTTCGGGTGTGTTTACACCTTTTTTAGACCTACATATTTAGATAAATATAATTTATTTGTTTATAAGACTTGCTTTTACAAATTGATTGGCAATATACAGTATATAATTTCAAAAAAATAAGTAGGTATGTACATGTTTTTTTTAAAAATAAAAATAAATATACAATTTCAACAATAACTAGGTATGTATATGTACAAGAAATTTTTAATTATTTTTACAGCGTAAAAAATTATCTTGATTAGTTTATATGAAACCTGGATTAAATTAATCATTCATTTAATATGAATGCTCTTAGTTTGAGCGAGTTTACCACTTATTTATAAATATTAAGAGCATTAGTTTGTAGTAGCCCGTGGTTTAATGGTTAGTGCGTTGGACTGTCATGCCAGAGGTCTGGGGTTCAATACCAGCCGCTTCCATCTTAAGTTTTTTTCGGAGCTACTACCTCTTGCGAGAAAGTGACAAATCCTCCAAGAGTATCTCTTGTCATAGAAAAGTGCCGCTCACCTTGGCCGTTCGGATTCGGCAATAAGCTGTAGGTCCTCTCAATTCCTGCAGACACCCACACAGGAATGGCTGAGAGTTGTAAGTCACTAGGCCCTGGTTCTTCATGAGCCGTTTGTGCCACCAAATTTATTTATTTAGTATTTTGGTCTTCGACAGCCATTATGGAATCTAAATTTATTAAGTTAATAGATTCCAGAAAAAAGTTTCTATATGCACTAAAAATGGGACATCTTAATAGGAATGCTCGAGTGTATCATCTTCATATAAATTACAAATCCTACAAATGTTTGCAGGGTCAAAACTGTGTTTATCACCGTGTAACACGATCCTATGGGCATACCTGTTGGCATACACCTAATCTGAGCTATGACTTTATGGATAAACGGCTTATAAGTTCTATTCAGGTAGAGAGCGGGCTTATATTCTGGCCCCTGTGTATTTATTAAGCTAGAAGTTGAGCCATTTGCTTTCCTGAAATCTTCATCTATTAGGGCCCTCTTTTTGGTTTCAAGAATGCTCTCGTATGAACCTCTTATAGTTTCTATGTTCTGATGTTTCCATATCATCGGAAAATTATTCAATAGGAGGTCCTTAAATTTTGTTGCCCAGTTTGGGCGTTGATTCTTGTCATGCATTCTCAAAATTCCTGTTTAACACTTTTTTATCAGGCAGTCATAGGAGACATTTAAAAGTTTCACCCAGAAATTCAAAGCTCTTTTTGCTATTTCATATGCCAATGAGAGGGTTCCAGTTTCTACGCGAACTACGTTGCTTTGAGTGTTGTTGGCCAGTCCAAGTAATTTCTTTTAAACAGTTGTTTGGATTACTTCAATTTTATCACCAGCTTTCAGGAAAAGTTAAACTATTTATATTTATATAGTTTAATCAAAAATACTTACAGAATGATTTAAATAAATAAAAAGCAAGCACTGATCTAAAGCCCACTAGAGGTACATATATACCCGCCTGGAAAAAGAATCTAGTTTTCAATAAGGCCCTGGCAAGTTTTTCATTGTTACTAAAAAGGGTCTAGCAAGGGTTACAATAGGCATTCGTTATGCTCTCACCAGTTATAAACCTTTTTGCCTCGTCAGTTAAATTCTGCCTAAGACCTGACAAGTAATAACTAGATTTGTTCCACATATATTCTCCATAGTTTTTTTTTCAAGAGGCACTTCTTGTTGTTGTGTTGCTTCGAAGACTTCAGTGTACTCACCACGTTTCAGCTTGCCTGAAGGTATGTTCAGTAAGACTGTTTATAACAGTTTAGAACAAGTTTAATAAGAAATTTTCTGTTCTAAACTGTTCTGGCTTGCTGTTCTGTGCTTTGAGTTTGTTTGCACTTGCTTTTTAGGTAGAATAACTTAGAACAGATTTCTGATAAATGTCAAAATCATTTGTGATTCTGTCTTGTTCTGTTTTGTCTGCAGTTGCGATTTTACTACTTGACACACCGATTCACAGTCATTATTTGAAATTTGGACAGTTCACACAAAGATTTTTATTACGATTTAATAAGATCCTGCTTTTATTAATTTTCGTAAAATGATTTCACTATACATCAAGATCCTCACGAGTTCTTTATTAAATAAACGTTCTCAGCGAGGCACTAATAGGGGCCTGTACCTACAGAATGAATTAAATAAATAAAAAGCAAGCACTGATCTAAAGCCCCATAGAGGTACATTTATACTTATAACTTAAAGAGATCACAAAAAAAAAAATAGTTTTTAAATTTTTCTTCCCTGTGAAACTTTTGCTGAATTAAAATGAAATAATAATTTAACAAATAAACGAAAAATTTCCAAATAAAGAACACCTAAAGCAAATTCAAAGAACAATTCAAATTTCCACCGACAGATTTCGTTTCGTGTTCTCCTTAACATTTAAAATTATTATTTTTTGAAATCGAAATATTTTGCACATTTGTCATTTTATATACCTTTTTGGGATTATGCGTTAGGTTCGGAAGTAAGTTTTTATAGAACATGCGCTTTGTCCTACTTGTCACTTTGTCAGGAGTTTCGAACCCATTTGTTTCGCTTAACCGAAGAAGCAGCAGCGGTTTGTTTCTTCGTCGAATCTCAACTAAGGTGTCATTCGGTGAGTTAACATTTATTTCAATAAAGATAAACTTTTTAACTACGTCGAAGTTACTGCTATTAATAGTGAAGATGTCATTAGATGGATAGATACTCGTTTGTTTGCTGACAGTATGTACCTACTTGATCTTGTCCTCATTCACATCAAGACCAACAAGTTGTGCCTGTCTTAATGATAGCACATACCCTTGTCGAAACCCTGTTTATGTTGGGAAGAGTTCTGAAGCGCTATATTCCTCAACATTTTGTAGAAAGGGCATATGGACATGAGCATCCGGTCATCGGGAATGCTTGCATACATGATTGCCAGCTGATGCTTAAAAAAATCTATTTTCGCTGTGCTTCGGAGACTATGTTGTTTTCGTTTTTTCGAAGAGCCTGCGCCCCGATTCTATCTCCCTTAGCTGGGAGGCTGCGTATGTCCTCTTCTTCCTACGCATCTTCTTCTTCTTTTCCTCCCTTCTACTGGCTCGATACTCTTTTCAAGATTCAAGATTTTTATTGAACAATGAATATAAGTAAGTTTGTTGGCACATTGGGGGCCTAAACTTTATACATTGGCTTAAAATAAAAAATAATAATAATAGTGTGGGTTGGGGGTTGGGTTGGTTTCTAGCCACGGTGGAAGGCTGACTCCCTGTCAGCGTAAAAGGAAACTGCTTCTCCGTTGTCCGTTGGGATTCTTTCTATTATATCTAAGGCACTTAGGTAATTAGGTTCAGGATGTAGTTCCTGGGTGATCATCCTTATCCTTATCAGCGGGTTCGGGTGGTTGGTATAGTGTTGGTGATGACTTTCTTTGCTGATTGTACATGAAACTGGTCCAGTGGCTTAATTATATGATATATAAGCAGTTTCGTTGGCTAGCTTAATCCGGTCCTTTTCTTCAGAAGGGGGTGCAAGCGATGGAACGCAAAGTTGGCCTTCTTTAGCACCGCACTTGAGTGAGCGTTGAACTTTAGAAGGTCGTTGAAATGGACTCCGAGAGACTTGACGCTATTTTTGGCTGCTATCGTTGATCCATCAGGGAGCTTGAGGCCCAAATTTCTGCAGTTTGCTTCGAAACAACCGCGGCCGCCGCCGTTGGTGACTGGTCTTTTGAAGCACACTTGGATGATGTGTTGACCCGGATTCCCCATTTTTTTTTAATACTCATTGAGTTTGGTGATGTGGGCTTCTACTTTGCGGGCTGCTTTGGTAAGCGATATTGATGAGGCGTAAGTTAGCGAGTCGTCCGCAAAAAGCAGTTTCTCGCACTCGGTTGGCACTGGTTGATCAGACGTCATCAAGCTGTAGAGAAAGGGTCCCAGCTTGGATCCTTGGGCGAATCCGGCTTTAATAGATTTGATTGAAGACCTGCAGCTATCAAGTTGAACGAAAAATTTTCTGAAAGAAAGAAAGAAAGAAAGAAAGAAAGGGATAAGGGCTTCAGTCCATAAACTGTCGAATGCTTTCTCGACATCCAGAAAGCATCCAACGGTGACACGATTGCTGTTGAGTGCTATGGAGACGTCAGACTGGAACTTCATTAATGGATGTAGTGTTGAATGCCCTTCCCAAAGCCAAACTGCATGTCAGGGATGATATTGGTATCGTTGCAGTACTTCTTGAGCCATCTGAGTATGACTTCTTCCAGGATTTTGCTCCAACTACTTACAAGCCGATGTAAGTAGTTGGAGACCAAGTTTTTTGCTCTTTCTTTGGGATCGCCACGATCTTTGCCGTTTTCCACTTCTGGGGGAGGTAGCAGTTGTTAATGCAATTTTTTTTATGATGATTGCAAGAAGTATCATCACTGCCTGTGGAAGCCCTTTTGAGAAAGAATTTTGGAATTCCATCCGGTCAAGCTGACTTCTTTGGTTTGCAATTGGTGATGATTTCAGCTATTTCTTCTGGATTGCACAATTGAAGATTATCGGTTGGGTCACTTGCTGAATAAGTGTCTTCAAATTGCACTGCTTCTAAATTTGGCTGCAAAGTCTGTTGGATGGATGTTTCGACTTCGTCCAAAAAGGCTGGGTCCGCTGGTGGGCTGGGTGTAAAGTTATCTTCGAAATAGTTGGCAAAAACTTCCACTTTATCAGTAGCTGATGACACCTCAATGTTGTTGCTGATGATAACGTCAGGTATAGGCTGGGTTTTCCCTATATGAACCGGTTTATTTCCTTGAATGCATCTGGTCCTGGTTTGATGGCCTGTAATCTCTTCTGGAATTGGATATTGTTGTGGTGCTGTATAGAGTTCCGGAACATTACGTTGACACATTGGAGTTCGCTTTTGACTGCCTGGTAGTCATTGTTGACTGTGTTGAGCTCTCTTTGATGGATCCTCTGCAGTCGTTTCCTCAGCCTTTGTCTGTGGGAATACAAATTCTATATACTCCGGGAGGTGCTGGTATCTATCTTTCGATGTCTTGGGCCCTTTTTGGACGTCTAGGGCATTGGAGACAACCTGATTCCAGGCAGTCGATGGCGTTCTCAATTTCATCGTTCCGTAGATTTCTGTTTGAAGGAGGTATGGTGATGTTGTCTTCTATGTCGCTCTGAAGTCTCTCAATATCCAGTTTTCTGTAATTTGATGTACGTGTCTGGTGGAGTTGTTGTAAGGAGAACAGGTTGGTTGAGTTTTACGGAAAGTTGAATTGCATCATGGTCCCAGTCACTGGGTAAAGTTGAACAGGAGTAGTTGCTGATTCTTGGAAGAATATAAATACAAATTAGATGTTGAGAGGAAGAAGTCTAGTGTTGATGGAGTTCTGGGGAAGGTTGGTTTTGGTTGCAATACAATCTATGATTGCTCTTCCTTCGGTGTTGGTTGAAGTGT
This sequence comes from Epistrophella euchroma, assembly GCA_947049315.1. Lineage (NCBI taxonomy): Eukaryota > Metazoa > Arthropoda > Insecta > Diptera > Syrphidae > Epistrophella > Epistrophella euchroma. The sequence goes on from OX346248.1 coordinate 44,301,017, forward strand.
CCACCCATTGATGATGCCTCGCATTGAAGTCTCTGCCGATTAGTCCGTATGTTGTTTGTTTCAGGAACTGGTTGAGGATGTGTAAGTCACTTTGAATATTTCCAGCGGTGGAGTCAGACCTGAAGTACACATTGATGATTGTTAAGATTTGTCCTCTTCCTAACTTTATCCTGATGGCCGGGAACTCACTTGTTTGTAGTCCTGAGATTATTACTTCGCTGGTGTTGGGGGAGATCTTAACCTTTAAATAGATGGCCGTCCCTCTTCGGTTCTCGGTTTTATCTTGTCGAAAGGTCTTGTATCCGACATCTAGTTTGTTCCTCTTTTTCACATTGGTTTCGCTGATGAGTGCAATATCCGGGTTGTTGTTTTTCATAAAAATGTTGAATGTCGTCCTTTTATCCAGGCTGGCTCGATACTCGTCCCTGTCTGCTCTTGTTTTACGCTGCAGCATTTTTAACATGTGCATCATTTGTCACATCTTTCCGATGCACGCATTCATCATCATACCACAGATTCCTTTAATGTGGTGGATGATAGCCTATAGTGGTTTCCGCTACCTTTTATTTTATGATTTTGAGTCTTCGTTGACTGGACTAGTAGCGAGTATTTCAGAATCTAAACTTAAAACGATATATTTGATATTTTAAAACTAATTTTGAAAGCATCGCAAGCACTTCTCACTACTTTTTAATGCTTTTACATTTGTATCTTATTCAGCACTTACATGTACTGAGTTTAATTTTCACAAATTTCAAAACTACGGTACCTTTAACTTGATTATTCTTTGTTTTTATTGAATTTTTAGACTATAATAAAGTTTGTCTGAATTTATTGCTCTTATTATAGTATTTAGTTTGAAAGCAAAATTTCCTCCGACTAAAGCTAGAGTGCTTTATTGTGAGCCTGAGGGTAATTATTTATTATCTCCCCTGTAATTTAAAATCTAAATTAAATTTAACAATTAAATTTACTGCAGATCTCGAAAAAAAACACTATTTTACTCTGACAGCAATTTAAGTGATTCATTCAATTCTCAATTTCCATAGATATACAGACTTGCCATAGACGACCAATTCGACCCGTTTGTCCATTAAATAATGAGTTTCCTCCTCTGGAATGTGAGATTGTGGCAAATTGTTGGTGCGAATGCGAATATAGTTTGACTAAGATTTAACACCTTCATCTTAATGTTGGCTGCGATGACTATTAACATTATTCACATACTTACCTACAATACCAACTGAGCTTTTTCATTCAAATTCATCTATACAAAAAGTACCTGTATATATGTATGTCTATCGGCAATAATGCTCGGCACCTGGAGATTTGTATGGTCACCATCATCGCTTCGGTTGTCTTTGTTATGTATTTTCACGCTAAATTTATAAAAGCAAGGAATAAAAAAATAAAAAAAAAAAACTTGAAGAAAAAGCAAAACCAATCAACCTAATACGAGAGTGATTATAATTTTCCAAACGAATTGTAATTTTTTTTTTTTTTTTTTTGCTGAACTGAACTGTGAGCTGAACTGAACCCCTCGCTCGGTTGCAAAGGTTTTGCAACTTTGCCAGTAGATGGATGATGATGATGATGTCGATGATGCTGATGTAGTATTGCTAAAGGAAGTTAGGTGGAGCTGTAGACGCTTAATAATAATCAGGGCAATTCATCTCTTAGTCCAGCTTTGTGCCAAGTATTATAATGTTGTACAAGGACTTTTTCTCCAAAACCCCATGCAAATGTTAATCAGACTTGGCTGTCTCTATAAGTAGGTTTGTGTAGTGAATTAGATAATGGACAAACTACTCGGGGCTTGGCACGAATATGTTTTGATGGTTATGATTGGAAATATCATAACATGAATATCATAAGCTGTTGGTATGGTCTCTTGGTGGCATGCTGGTGACTGCGTCACTTCATTCAGCGGCTGCATGAAGTTTCTGATGCCTGGTTGTTCCCATCTTGATGTGCTATTGTTACACTCAAGACTAATTAACAACTTCTTTTAGCTACATTAATGCAAAACATAGTTTCTTGCATAATTTGATCCAATTTCCATTGTGGAGCGCCATCCACATCGTCGAGCATTATTATCATCGAATATGACTCTGAGGTGATCGCGTTTTCTTGCGGCATGGCATCACATGCATCATATGAAAGGCCATCTTAAAGAGGCAGATTGCATTCGAGGGATGTAAATATTATGAACGGAGATTGCCTTATTTTCGATTATGATATTGCAAGGAATTGAGAACACGCCCGGGTCGGGTGGCAGAAAAGATGCAATAGAAGTATAATTGCAACCAGTTCTGTCGTTATTTAAATTCCCCTGACAGTTGATGGTTTGGAAATACAAAAAAAAAAAAAAAAACATATTTTTAACCCTCGGAAGGAGACGCGTAGATTCAAGGGAAGGGGTAGTATTTTCAAGTTTGAATTTCTTTAACTTAAAGACTTAAGCTGGGAATTTCCTAACATCTAAGGTACCTTTGTTACCCACCCCAGCAAAAAATTAGTTGGATAGTTCATCTATGTTCCATCTATCTAAGCCCAAAAGGTACTTATTTTGCGTATATGTATCTATATGTTTGTAGATACTGTTCCGTCACGATCGTGACTTATATAGAAGAGATGGTAGTGGTGGGAATATGAAGACTCTTGAGTTAGTGTCTTTTGCAATCGAAGATTGGTGGTTGAATGACTGAGGTCTGAGGTTTTTGTTGTTTGGAGCGGCATGGAGTTGTGGTTCCGCGGCGGCAGCGTGGTTTATGATTGAATTATTGGAGTAGAACCACATGCAATATTGCTAGATCACAGTTCGTTGGTCTTTTTTCCCTTCATTTTTATATTATTGTCTCATGATTTAAAATTATGAGTTAGGAAAATTAAATGGAAAAATTTAAGGTTTTACCATTAACATACAACCTGCAGATATGATTTGAACAAAACCCTAAATAAAAAATAAAAGTTTAAAATAATCCGCATAAATATTTTTTGTTTTATTCGAATGGCTTAATTTAAATTTAAAATATTCATCAATTGACGAATAGGGCACTTTATCAAAATCCATGCTCTTGTTATGCGAGTGAATAAGTATTTTTCAAATTAAAATTATTAATCATCAAAGCTGAAAAAGTCAAGTGCCAATTTTATGTAGGTTAATGTTTAGGAGGTAAATATCTGGTTTACTTTTAATTTAGTTGTATAAAGATCGAGTTGGAAAATTATGATGAGGGCCATATATTCTATACAAATGAGAAGCGCAACCACTTGGTCTAAATCGGTGATATTTTTTTTTTTTAAATGGTACTTTTGTTTAAACAAAATTTATTTACCTACCTTTTCTGGAAGTGCTTCGTAGTATTTTCAAGCCCTCATAACTTTGGCCTGGAAAAAGCTAGAAAGCTTAAATTTTCAAGATAGTATTCAGTCAGTGGATTAATTAAAAACACTAACCACCAATTTCACAGTTAAAGTATAAACTTAAGTTCATCTCAATCTGAACTCAAGTTTAAATTTTAAGTTCAACTCGTTGGGTTTCACAGCATAAACTGAACCTTAGTTTATTTAAACGAACTATATTACCGAACTACCTTACCATTTTCTCTGAAGTGCCATTCTCTCTTTTGTATTTTTTTGTTTTGAAGAGAAAAGAGAAACACATCACCGAAGAACATGAGAAACATTTTTCCTTTATGGATAGGATGGGAGGGCTTAAAAACGGCAGAATTCAAGCGTTTAACTGAAACTGCAGAATGAACTCAGTTCAAATGCTCTGAAATCTATTTAAGTGTTGAACTCAAGTTTAAATTTAAAGCAGAGTTTTATCTTAAACTGTGAAACTGGCCATAAGTAAAATTTTGATCCGTGGTTCAGGATTTTTAATTCACGAATTTCGGTGGATTAACACACATGAACCTTGAACCATCGTTTAACTTCCTTAAATTCGCCGAAATTGGCGAAGTAAAATTGCTGAAACGCGGGTTAAATATTTAACCACGTTTGTACAACTGGTCCTAAGGGTTTGTTTCACAATCGCTGCAAGTTGATGGAATCCAGTTTGAACAGTTGGAAATTGTGTGTGGATATGTAGATGTGAGCGGCTTAAAATACTTGTTCGCATTTTGAAAGTACAGACGGACAGACCGAACGACACGGTCCCCTTTCACACAAAGAAACAAGTTGATAAAGATTTGTTGACATTTTCTTTTAATTTCTTTAAAATCTCTTGTACCTTTTGCTAAAAGATACAAAATAGTACGAGATGATCTATAGTTCCTTTTAAGAGTATCTTTGTTGAACGCAACTTACGTAGTGTGAAAATGAATGTCAAAAAATCTCCTCAAATCGTCGAACGAGGAGATTTTATCACCCACTTTGTTCCCTTCTCACACAAGAACTGTATGTTGCTGGAAACTCAATTTCCTCGTGTGAAAGAGAACTAGGTCTGAAAAAAACTCTTGCATGTACCTAAGTTTAAATCTAACTTTGGAATGCACAATTTTGTATGCACTCTCCTCAAAGTATGAAATTTAATTATTATAATTTGTTTAATATTTTAAAAATATTTTAAAAAATATGCACTTTAAGTCGTTTTTCTGGTTCCCCCTATACAGGGTGATCGGTATAAGATGCGCCAAACAGCTGGAGCGAGTTGGTTGGGTTAAGAAAAGAAAAAAAATCGTACGGTAGGGGGGGTCTATTTCACCCCGTTTAAGCAGGAGGGGCAATTTTCTAAAAAACAGAAAAAAAATATTTAAAAACAACGGTACAATTTCAAATGCCATGCTATACCTTTTTGGAAAGGTATAGCATAGCATGGCAAAGAAGAGATTTCTGGCTTTCCAAAAAGGTATAGCATGGCGTTTTAAATTGTACCGTTGTTTTTAAATATATTTTTTTCTGTTTTAAGTCAATTTTTTAGAAAATTGCCCCTCTTGCCTAAACGGGGGGAAATAGACCCCCCCTCCCATACGATTTTTTTCTTGTCTTAACCCAACCTACTCGCTCCAGCAGTGTGGTGCATCTTATACCGATCACCCTGTAAATCCATGAAAAAAAATTTGTCCTGTACAAAATGCAAGGTTAATCAAACATTTCAATAGACATTGGGCCCTAACAATAATCAAATTTAGTTACGACTTAAATATTTCAGTAAAATGGACCATAATAATGGGCTCTAATTAATAAACCGTGCATGGTATTACCTAAAAATTTACTTGGAATATAAATAATATGTATGTCTAATTGACTTTAAAACATTGAGAATATAATTTACATATATAGTTTATTATTTAGGATCCATAACGTTATGGTTTATTTCACTGCAATATTTTAGTCATAACTAAATTTGATTATTGGTAAGGTCCTATGTTTTTTTTTTCATAAGAACTCTAAAAATTAGGAAATATGGTCGAAATTTAACAAGAACAATTTTCTGTAAAAAAAAATTGAGGGTTATTTCTTTTGGAGAACTTGAGTGTAAAGAAAAGTGGTGGTCGTTATTTCCTTGTTTTATTTTAGTAAAGTTAACTCATTTCCGGCTAGCATTGCGAAAACGCAACGTGTCGTACCTGAGAACTACTGGAACCTAACTGATGATAAATTTGGATAAACTTAGCAATGAATTTAAGAGTTAATTGAATTATCTAATCGACTTGTTTTTGGATTTTTGCAAATATTTTCTTTTTGTGTTGATTTTGCAACTTCAAAATATGAAATTTTGACCTATTTAAAAATTTAATCAGAAATAAAATTTAAAAAAAAATAATGTTAATTATAGGTAAATAAAGGTTAAAATTATATTGTGAAATAATGGTGAGATGAAAGCACTACGCTCGCCTAATAAGTGTTGGTTTGAGAAACTTCCAATTTATAAAGCATATAGGTAATTTTAGCCTAGATTTTTGAAAAAAAAATTAAATTAAAAAAAAAAAAGTTGTTAGATTTTTTTTTTAATTTTTGAAAAAAATAATAATTTTTTTAGGTCAGTTTTTGTTTGCAGTTTCTGATTTTTATCTTTTAAAGGGTTGTGTGCAGAAACTTTAAACTTATACAACAAAAATATATAATTTTAGTCGTCATTTTTTGAAAAAAAAAAAATAAAAATTTGGAAAAAATGAGCTTTTTCATTTTTGAGAAAAAAAAATAAATTTGTGAAAAATTATTTTTTTTTTTTACAATTTTTGATTTTTATCTCCTTGAGGGTGAACTTCACAAACTTCAAATTTATACAAAATATACACCGGTAATTTTAATGTTCATTTAAAAAAAAATTATTCAAAATTTTTTTTGATGTTTTGTTAATTTTTGAAAAAAAAAAAATATTTTCTTTAGGTCAATTTTTATTTTTGTTTCTAATAATTTTATTATTTTCAATAATATTTTCATTAGTAAGTGCATCTAGGTATATTACCAAAAGCGTTTCCAATTTTTTTTTTGTGATATTTCCTCTAATTACACAAAAAATATCCAGTAGGTATGTGAAATTTCAAGTTCCTAAGTCAACTGGAACTGGCAGCCGCCGGAAATGGTTAAAGCTTTAGTTTTATAACCAAATAAATTATTTTGCATTTGAATTTTGGCAGAAGCAAAGATAACATTTTTTAATGTAAAATTTTCATTAAAAGCTATTAAAGTATCCAAGTATTAATTTTGTGAAACAGACAAAGCAAACTGAACGATTCTTTTATTATTCCAATATACATACAGACATACATATGTACATATATGCATGTTTAAAAAAAATTAATCAATAAAATTGTAAAAGTTATTAGAGTTTAAAATTCCTGTAAGATACCTATTCAGTTTTATTCTAACAGTTTTATAGCAATACAATAAATAAAATTGAAATTCAGCGAATTGACCTTCCTCAATCGAATTCATCTATTCGAGCATTGCTTTATCAGAATTAAATAAACTCAGTCAGGTTTTTATCCCTAACAATGAACAAAATGTAATTATTTTACTCAATTAAATTGCATTCGATGCTAATTGCAGTCGCAGGGTTCAATGGCTTATTGTTATTGTTATTATTTTTTTTTTTTTTTGCACAAGCTAGCAATAATATCAAATGGATTTGTTGTAGATATGAAGAGCCAGATGTTTACATTATTGTTTTTGTAGCTATGTACCTACCAAGAAGGAAATAAGTTGGCAGAAGCGTAGATGGAAGAAGAAGACTTTCCAAAAGTCATCAAAAAGTTAAAGGAGAATACAAATCTGGATATTGTGAAAATGTTGAATTATTAAAAAAAGTTAAGTTAAAATGTAAATCAAAATCAGCCGTATAAAGTTAGCATGACAACTTTCGAAAAAGTTACTTTTGACTGTCTCAGAAATTGCCGTATAAATGCCGTAAATATGCCGTGAAGAGAAAAAAATTGCCGCGCCACTAGCCATTTTTGGGAGAACCATTGTCGCGGTAATTTTTTTCTTTTCACGGCATATTTACGGCAATTAATTTGAAGGATATACAAAATTGATGTCATGTAGAGCTGTGTCAATCGTGATTGATTCGGTCTTTGTGACCCGTTCATCAAAATGAATGATTGATTGCAATCACAGTAATCCCAAACAATCAATCTCAACGTCAATCATTTCAGTTTTTGAATAAACGACCGAAGCACGCATATAATGCTTCGTTCATTCCACTCATTCTCAATCACATCACAGATCACACAAAGAAATTAAAAAACAAAAAAGAAAAACAATGAGATAGTTCCTCACCGATCCGATGACAGCTATGTCAGTATAAGGGGTCAAAAGTCATACAAATGAGTTTTTTGAAAATATCTCAGAAACGGTTTGTGCTAGACAAAAATTTTATTCGACAATATTATAGCTGAAGGTATTTCCCATAAAAATGGCATATATTATTTTTTCGTAACATTAACCGTTAAAAAGTTACATCAATTCGAAAAGTCAAAAAATCTCTTAAAAGGGGCCAAATGTCATGAAAATGTGCTGTAACTTTTAAACGGTTAATGCTACGAAAAAAATATTATATACCGTTTTTGTGGGAAATGCCTTCAGCTATAATATTTATTCAACAATTTTGTAGCCGTAGCAATTTCCCACAAAAATGGTATATATTATTTTTTTCGTAGCATTAACCGTTTAAAAGTTACAGCACATTTTCGTGACCTTTGGCACCTTTTAATGGATTTTTTGACTTTTCGATTTGCTGTAACTTTTTAACGGTTAATGCTACGAAAAAAATAATATACCATTTTTGTGGGAAATGCCTTCAGCTATAATATTGTCGAATAAAAATTTTGTCTAGCACAAACCGTTTCTGAGATATTTGCAAAAAACTCACGTTTATAACGTATCACAATCAAAGACCGAATCAATCTGATTGACATAGTGAACGATTTAATCTTTGACCATAGTGATTGAAATAATGATTGATTGAAAAGACCGAATCTTTGAAGCAATCAATCATTGATTGATTCGATCATTGAAAATGAACGATTGACACAGCTCTAATGTCATGCTAACTTTATATAAAGTTAGCATGACATCAATTTTTGGGAGAACTAGTGGCGCGGCAATTTTTTTCTCTTCACGGCATTTATACGGCAATTTCTGAGACAGTCAAAAGTAACTTTTTCGAAAGTTGCCATGCTAACTTTATACGGCTATCAAAATCTCTGTCAGATTTGTTTTGAATTGCTCTGTAGTGTAATAGCTTTTCACCATGGAAGATTTTATCGTTGAACAACCTTTACAAATCATCAATTTAATTCTCAAACTCAGTGCGTTTGAGAAAAGCTCCTTAATTTCTATCCTCGGCACAACCGTCCGTCCGAGTTAGTTGTTCCAAGTTTGGTGGACAATTTCAAGTCAACAGGTTGGATTAACAATCAGCAAACATCTATACGTCACCGGAGCGTTAGGTCTACTAAAAACATCGCTGCAGTGCTTGAGAGGGAGAGAGGATTTTAGTATTTCTGATGCCAAAATAAAGACAATCGCGTTTAAAAATCTTCACTTGGACCTTTGTCAACGTTGTCAACGTTCAAAATTGATGATAAGCTACTTTTTGTTTTGCTTAATCCGGATGATATGCGGATACCGAACATGCTTGCCAGATTGGGCTATTTATCGGAAATTGGGCTATCTTTTTCCAAAATTCCCGACAAAAATTTTAGTATGACAGCCCAATCATAATTGGGCTATAAATAGCCCAAATTTAATCTTGGGCTATATTTTATCATACAAAAAAATCATATAAATAAAAAACTTCTCCCTCTAAACATACCCTTAATGATAATTCCCTTGGAGATAATTCCAAAAAGCAAGAAAACTCTGAAAAATATTCCAAATTTGGAGGAACAATGGAATAAGCTCCCACAATTTGATTGGAGTTCGTTTTTTTTTCCCAAAATTTGGAAGAATTTTGAACTGAATTGGCGCTCTTAACATCAAAAATATTTCGGATAAATTAGTTTTCGGGTATTTGTCGTTTTTCGTAATACAATTGTTAACTTTGCATAACTAAGAAATCGATTAACTATACAGCATCGCTCGATACAATTATTCATTTTGCGTATTGATGCTACGGTTTAAAAAATTTGCTGTAAAAATGTTTTACCCTTAAAAGATATGATGAGTAAATTGAACTTAACAATTTACCATTGTTATAACAATGACCACGAGGATAATGACAATAATTTTGATGAGAATATCACATTTATAGACTGGTTTTCAGCAGTTAATCTGATAATATTGTTAACTCTTCTTTTTCTTATGAACTAATTTATTTTATTTTTCGTTATTTGTTTAAAAAAATTATTTTATTTTTCGTTAATAAAAATTTATTTTATTATTCATTGTTTTTTTTTTAAATAGAAACAAATTGTGATTGAAGTTATCAGAAATGTTTTATTTTTATTGGTATTGGGCTACTATTTGGGCTACTTTTTCAGCTCCGATTTTGGGCTACAAAAATTTTCAAATTGGGCTATGGAACTAGTTGAAGACATGTCAACCCTGATACCGAAGGCACGTGAGCCCAACAGGACGGTGCTATGTGCCACGCCACAACCGACATTCTAAGAAGAGAGGCAGCGACGTTATTTTTCCACCAAGATTGAGCGATTTTGAACCTTTACCCCAATTTCACAGTGAAAGTTTTAACTTAAGATCAGCTAAACCTGAACTGAAGTTTAAATTTAAAGTTGAACTCCTTGGGTTTCGCAGCATAAACTGAACTTTAGTTTAATTTAACGAACTATATTACCGAGTAACTAACTTACCATTTTCTCTGAAGTCAGCAGTCAGCGCAATTCTCTCATTTTTGTATTTTTTTTTTTTTTTTGAAGATAAAAGAGAATCACATGAGCGAAGAACATGAAAAAAAATTTTCCTTTATAGATGGGAGAGTTAAGTTTTAAAGGGTAGAATACAAGCGTTTTACTTAAACTGCAGATTGAACTCAGTTCAGATTTAAACGTACACTGTCCCCCTGTTTCACAGTGAAAGTTTAAACTTAAGATCAGCTAAACCTGAACTGAAGTTTAAATTTAAAGTTGAACTCCTTGGGTTCCAAAGCATAAACTGAACCTAAGTTCAATTAAACAAACTATATTACCGAACTACATTACCATTTTCTCAGAAGCACATGTCCAGTCAGCGCAATTCTCTCAATTTTAATTTTTGTTTGAAGAGCAAAGAGAAACACATGAGTGATTACCATGGAAACATTTTTGAGCGTGTTTAAATTTTAACGGCAGAATACAAGCGTTTAACTTGTTGAAATCAGTTCAGATTTGAACGTACACTCTGAAATTGAATTAAGTGTTGAACTTAAGTTTAAACTAAAAGCAGAGTTTAAACTTACACTGTGAAACTGGGGGTTAGTCTTTTATTTTCAAAAAAGGCAGCAAAAGTGGAAGGTGACAGTAACGTAAGATTTTGAAAAAAAATCATAGTTAAAATGCTGACTGATATTTACAGCCCTTTTCTGACGTTGTGAGGGCTCACAAGTCACAAGCTCTCGTGAGGTTGATTTCCTGTGATGTTTGTTGTGATTCGATAACATTTTCTATATTCTGAGACAATCCTCACAAGAAACCTCATAAAAAACTCAACAAATTATATTTCAAAAATGACAAATATTGAGATTTGTGAGTTGTGATATGTAGTTCGATAGTTCTTGTGAGGCTCACAAGTTTTGAGGGTGATGCCAGAATAGGAAAACCTTACAAAATCAATCTTACCTTTCTTTTTGAGGTTGTGGTGACTAAAGAGGCAGCAGTGAGGTTTGCCAGAATATGGCTGTCAAATTCTCAAAAACCTATTCATTTAAAAAGGAAATAAAAGAGTGGAATATTTGCTTTAAAAGAAGCTATAACACATAATTGTACAATGTATATAACCTACTTCTTTAAGTCGATATTTCGGAAACTATCCCTCACTGCCTCAGGGGAGCAGAATTTTTTTTCTTAGAATGATCCCAGGAATCATCCCTCAAAATAAAATTCACGAATAAGGGGACACCCTGTATATAATCATTTGTAGGATGCGTGAACGAAATAATTGAAAAAAAAAAAACTTGCACTTATTGTTATGACCACAAATTAGCACAAACTATTGAACGCTACTGTACGTGAAACTGAAAACTCAAACAATTTTGGAAGCAAGGAACACGACCCAACAAGTCAGTATACAAGCAGCTGAAGAAAAAAAAATCCAATAACAACACAAACGAGCGTATCAACAACTGACGTAGACTACAAAACCAGCAAGCCAACAACAAAAATCAAGCCTCCGTACGTTAACTAGGTCACCGTGTCGATTTGTTTAGTTTTTTATAGAAAGTGAAAACACAACATAACAAACAACACGGAACATAACGGTGAAGAGCGGTGCGACGAAAGAAGATCAAGAAAAGACGAAACAGAGACCAGAAGAAGAGAAGTGAAAAAAGTAATTTAAATTCAAAATATAACTTCAATTTGTTGTCGTTGTTGTTGCTGTTGAGAAGGAAAAAAGAAGAAAAACACAAAATAACACTTTTTATATTGGGCGGGTGCGGGGCGCCTTTCCGTAAAGCTGAAATTCGAGTTTTGAGATTGTTGTAGCTTCTATATAAGATTTGTTTCACTCTGTCAATAATATTTAAACATGTGGGTTTGAAACAACAAAATCCCGCGCTTTTTTCTGATATCAAAAATGATGTTTTAGGTACACAGTCAGCTGATCGCAGAATGACTGTTATGTTGTTGGGACCGCATTTTAGTGACGTAGAGTAGAGTAGAGTATGATTAAAGTGCAGATAATCACCGGATCTTGAAGTTTATCTCCGGTTGTTTGAATTTATAAAAGTTGCATAGGTACTCCGAATTCAACGATAAAATTGGTTCCTTCTATTAAGGATATGGTTGGCAGTAAATGTTTGTTATCTTCGATAAAAAAAAGTTCAAGTTATTTTTTTTAATTTATAATTGAGACCCTAAATATACACATGTTAAAAACTATTTTACTTTTTACTTGATCTCTTATACTTTTTTATTTTGAGATTCAATAAGGTTAATATACATTTTTCTGAAACCCTTTAGACATAAATTTATTATCTTTTAAGAATGGGGTTTGAACAGCTTTTAGAAGGCCTAAAAATAAGCTAAAATTGATTTAATTATTTGACAATAGCGGACTTCTTTTAAATATTTTAACCGCAGATTCTTATATTTACATAGTTTAATATACACTGGACGTCCAGTATGCAGAAAGATATAATGTTCAGCCGATTCGTTACATTGAAAGATTCGGTATATCGAAACCAGTTTTTTCGACCTTAAAATACATTTAGTCAACGTAAAGTTTAAAAAAACACCATTTTTCTAATAATACATTGCTTTATCTTAAGCAAAAAAACCTATCGGAAAGCAAATTCGAACTGCATTTACGCAATAAATAAAAAACCACTGCAAACAAAAATATCAAAGACGTGTATGAAAAAAAAAACTCCAACCTATTCCATGTACTATTTTGTGCAGAAACCATTCTTTATACTAACGTATTGCGAAAAACCAATATTTTCGACATGAAACCCTGAATAACTTTTGACAATAGACTTTTAAGCCAGTATTTGGTTTGATAAAATAAATATTATCGTGATTAAAATAGCTTTAAAATAATTTTTAAGTTTCGTTAAAAACTGAAGTTCGACGCGCTCCAACATAACATACTGAATGACTTCCTCAGAAGTTTTATCTGAATCAACTAAAAAGATGAAAAAAGACAGTCCAAAAAGTCAGAGTCTAATAGATTAAATATGCTTATTTTTTACACATCGCTTTTAAAAACTCTAGGTGTTCTCTTAAAACGGCAGAAGTGTTCGGGGGCGTATGAGTGTTTTTTTTTTAAAGTCCTTTTGACTAGGACACTTAAAATAAACATTTCAATAGAAATTATGAAATCTCGAAAACAGAACATTTTTTTTTTTAATTTAGAAACATAAAATCTCCAAACGCATCAAGCCAACACCTCGAACAATGAAAATTTTCTGAAAAAAAAAAATAAACATTGCCTGAAGAAGGGGGCCATTAAACTAATTTGAATTTGAAAATTAGTTTTTCAAAAACTATTCACTTAATCAGTTTGAATTAAACACAAAATATAAGAATGTAAAGATGGCCTTAAGCATTGTAGCATATTATTGTAGGTGTTGCCGTTCTTTTTAACATTTTTTCCAATTCAAGTCGATTATTTAGAAATTGCCCTTCCCGACTAAACAGAGGACAATAGAAGCACCCCTGCCATACGATCCAATTTTTTTCTTGCTTCGACCTACACACCCTAAAGGCTTTTTTCACAACTCATGCTAAATACTCTGTATAAACCAGGGGCGGAATCAGCTAGCTACGGTCATAATTGATTTATCGTATAAACCATAGTCACATGTGATTGTCTGATTCATCTGAATAACATAATTCAACTATTGATTCAATTCAATTGAATGCTTTCCAATGACATCTGTCAAAATAAGGGTTGCCGTAGTGAAATTTCTAAATACATTTAAAAGCTGTCGACCTTATAGAACCAAAGATGTATTTCTTTTTCTTGTCTTTTTCTTCTAAGCAAACTTTTTTTTTTGTCAAAAGAATGTGTGTTTTTGATTGTTTGACAAACAAAAACCTCAAAAAATTGAAGCATTTTTTGAACTTTATTTCTGTTCTTCGTTTTTGAACAGTCACACTTATGTGTTGAAGTGGTCAATTCCTTTAACATTTTCCGGCTTTCATCACAAAAAGGCGCAGTTTGGCGCATATTTATTAAAATTCAAGTCGATTTAGAACTAAATTAATCCTTAGTAGCTATAGTCGATGTGAATTCTAGAGCCTTTGTTTAGAAGTCATCTCATTGCAACACTAAAAATATTTGGTAACAGGAAGATTTATGGCCATAAGAAATAGTTTTACGCTACGGTTCCCTCGGTCAGACATCTGTTTTAAGCCTTAAAGTTTTTAAAAAGGTCATCATTTTTCATATCAAATCAAAGTTTTTTTTCATGTACATATGTATGTATTTTGCATTGATTTTTCATTTTATTCAAAAGCTTTGAAAGCTGTATTAAGCATGGTGGTCATTTCAGGCTGATTGTGAGTTTTTACAATTTGTTTCTTCAAATGATAATCGATGTTTTTTTAAAAAAAAAAAAAAAAATACATATTTAAAAAGAGTTATAGGGTGGTCAACGATTTACAACACCAATAAATAAAAAAATAAAACTTTATTACAAAAAATCTACAAAATATTTGAATAGGTAATTTTTCGAATTCAAAAATTCTCCAGCGTTTTTCTATGTTTTTTTTGTAGGTAATATGTATTTTTATATTTTAAGGAAATTTGAAACTAATTAAGGGCAAATTATTAAGCAAGAATCCATCGAATCCATTAAATCCCTTTTCGAGGGGGTGCTTCGCTAACTTAGCAAAGCTGAAAAAATAAACAGAACTCAATAAACAACAAATTTGACCCACACTAATAACTTCCTATTCCCTTTGAAAGTCGATACCCGATGTTTACTTTTATAAGAAAATTATCAATTTAAAATCTTCAAAAACCTTATCAGTGGTGCAATCAAGAGAAGGTCTAAGTTCGGCTGTTTGCTCTGAATATAAGTTTTTTTTGCAGTTTTTTTGTCCTAGAAAAAAACTGTAAACTTTAACTATTCGGAAGTTTATAACATTTTTTTTAATTTTTAGCGGTTTTTTCTACAATTTTGTTGGCCTTGAAAAAAAATCGTCAATTGATTTTTTTTTAAAAAACCTTATCAATTACTAAGTAGTATTGTTTGTAAACTAAAACTATTCGGGAGTTTATACAATTGGTTGTTTTTGAGATATTCGAGCCGAAAAACATTTTTTAACAATTTTTAGCAGTTTTGTTTGCAGTGTTTTTGGCCAAGAAAAAAAAACCGTTAATTCAATTTTTTTACAAACTTTACCGATTATCAGCTATAACTTTGTGTATTAAAAAAAATTAACCCGAACTTAATATCTTTGCGTGTTCTCAAAAATCAATATTTTTTAACAATTTTTAATGGTTTTTTTAAATTCAAAAAAAAAAACTGTGGGTGGATTTTTTTTTTAAGTACTACCTATTTTTCACTACGTCAATATTTATAGAATGAAACCAAGCGGAAGTCGTTAGCTTTATTTGTTCTAGAGATATTCGAGAAACAAGCCATTTTACAACTTTTTTTTTAATTACTATAATAAAAAAAACCGCTAATTGAATTTTTCTGAAAATCCTTTCAGCACGTAACGGCTTTATTATCTGTAAAATAAAATTTACTCGAAGTCGATATCTCTACGCGTTCTCGAGATATCGTGAACGAAAAAAAGCTTCCGAACTCACGAACGTACGAACGTACATAGTACACAGACATCTCTCTAAAAAAAAATGTAATCCGAATCCAGAGACCTCGAAACGTCGAGAAATGTCAAAATAGGAATTTTTGTGGTGTCAAACCCTAATTTCACTGTACTAAAATTAAAAAATCCATATAAATCCATACATCTACATCATTTTTATTGAAATTTTTGTAAGTGGTAAGTTAAAAAAATGTATACCCACTTTGACGTTGATTAATGATTGAACAAAGTAGTACCTACCACAACCCCTACAAATGGAATCAAGACCCATACCTCTGCTCTGAGTAATCAACTTCGAACACTATATTAATATAGCGTTGTCAACGGTTATATTTTCTTAATGGAATGGGGTCTAAATTCTGCCTGGGTCAAAATTCTTATGTCAAAATTCTTCTTTAAAAATTCAGCTTTTCAATATTCTGCTTTTTTTTTGAAATTTGAGTTGTGTTTTACAATTTTAAAAATATATAATAATAGACCTGAGCCTAAGCCAAATAAGATTTTTTAAGAAAATAGCTAAAAATATCTTCTAGCTTTGCTCAGATTAGCTATTATAGTAGTCATTCGATAATGTGAATTACCGATTAATGGGGAATTTCTGTAAAATGTGAATTTATATTGAAAATATTTTTACATCTTTCTTTTGTTAGTTTTGCTTGCGATATTAGAGACTTATCAACTGTTATTTGTGTAGACATATTTCAAGGTTTTAAATGCAGCTGCGGCCAGAGAGTGTCTTCTGTCAGTTGTGTAGGTACATTTTGTTGTTTCAATTAGTTTCTAAGCACTAAAAAAATATTCCAGGAGGGATTCACCCTCTAAAATCCGAAAACGTCTTGTTTTAATTAGATCACATTATCCAGGGGCTATTGTATTTGCTAAAAACTGAAAGTTTTTGTTGTAAACTTCAAAATTTTTAGTTTTCATAATATGGTAACATAATGTTTCTTTGGAAATGTAGCATGAGCAAAATTTTATTCTATTGAATATTCATTACCAGTTTTTGATAAGCAGAACTTTGTAAAACCGAATCGAAGAATTTTTAGATGACAAGGGAGAATTATATGAAAAGCAGATTTGTGAAAAGTAGAATTGTGATCCGTTCCCTTTCTTAATACGGGGCCCTTTTTATTTCCTCATCATCGAAGAACTTTTAATTCGAATCAAATTCTGAAGTCGCTTTCAACAATTCAAATAGATTTTTCTGTTCTCACTTTTATATTGGCTGTCGAAACCTTTGCCATTTAACCCAGAACGTTTATCTTAACTTCGGTACAGATCGTTTAATTTATCCTAATTGTGTTTAACAATAAAATTGGGTGAGAAGCAAAACAAAAAATGAGAACTTCTGTCTCCAACACAATGAATAGCAGTTGACAACCTCCGCAGTCTTTTAGCCTCTCATTCGATTATCCTGCTTCAAAATCTGCATGATTATTGAACTTCCGAAAATCACCACCGACCGTTGAAGGAAGACATTTTAGAGAAGCTTGTTATATAACACCTGGTGGAGAATGAATGGCATTTTAATGATGTGACGTGTGAACCTCAAAACGAACCGAAGCAAGACAGAAACACAATTGGATCACGAATTACGAAGAAGGGAATTCAATATCCATTATCTCGAAGCAAGCTTGAGGAATCTATGAATCAACCTTACCAGCACCAACAAGCAGTCAAACGGGGGGCTTTGTTGTGGGAAACTCAAGAATCATCATCGGTTCCAAGCCGGAACGAGATACACTTACACAAATCCAAAGCAAAAACGACACAAAAAAAGAAACAAGAAGGAAAGAATCAAAGAAATAACGATAATCGTCGACTGAAAATCACTTTCAATTTCATTGTATTGCTCGTTACCCAACCAACAAACAACGTTAAACCGGAGACAAGGAGTCATCGCTTAGACAGAAGTTGTACCTTACCTATCTATTTATATATGTATGAACAGTACATGTAGTCGTCTCCAGAGGAGCCACACAGACTCTTCTTCTGAGCTCAAGTCAGATCAAAATGTCTTAAAGTGGATCTTACTTCAGATTTTGTGTCTCTGACGATCGTGTCTTTGCAGTTATTGAACAAGCTAAGATTACAGCCAGAAGACAGCCGCCGGTACAAAAATAAACCTCAAGCCAGTTCGTGGCTTGGGAAACTAGGTCGCAGCTTTATTAGCATCTTGTAGTGAGGTGAACGCAGAGGTGCAGAGGAAGGGTATCGATTTTTTTTTGTTGGTGTGTTTTTTTTTGATCATTTGAGTGCTGGTTTGTATTCAGTTTTTATTTTATTTTTTTTTTCTGACGTCTATCGGCAAATGGACGAGGTATTGTTATTATTTTTCATTTGGATGTGGGATTTTCTGGAAACCAAAGACGTTTCTGGTATAATGAGGGTTTCCATGCTCGTTTTGGTATTCATCCTTTGTGATTCGTGACAAGAGGATAGACATTTGTTCTATTGGTTCGTTGTTTTTTTTTTTTTTGTTTTATTGTGCAGAATAATATTTTTTTTTTTTTTTAGTTTTTTTACAAGCTGATGGTTATTGTTGCGCAATCAGTTTTTAGTCTTTGTCAGGCGGGCAGTGCTGGTAGAGAATAGACAGCTTTAAAGCCTCATTTTATCTTAGTTGGGATCTTTATGGAAGTTATTGGTTTGGATATTGATTTTAGTAGGCAATGGAAAAGAAGGAAAAGTGTAGAATACTTTGATGTCCTGAAGATGATTTATTTTGTCTTATATTTCAAGAGCTCCCCATTTTTTTTCCATTCCAAATGAAAGGTCCTATATGTATTCTCAACATTCTTCGTGAAAAAAAATGAATCAATTAAGAATTTATTTTCAAAGAATAAAAAACTTCAAATCATTAGAAACTCTTTACTTTATACGCAAAAACCTTGTAGTTTGAGGTAAGATATATTTCCTCGATTATCCTAGAACGTCATTGCATATAGGAATTGATCCCGCAAAATCGATGCTTTACTTCTAACTAAACTCTAGGCAGCATTCTTTCTTGAATTCAGCATTTTGATGGAAAGCCTACTTAAGTTATACAGGTTGATTCGCATAAGGTGTGACAAAAATCAAGAGCGTTTAAATTGGGTCGAAGCAAGAAAAAAATCAGCTAAGGTTTAGCTGATGTTCAAGATCGTGAAGCACAAGTAACTAACTTCAACAATTTGCATCAGTGGAGTGACACCAATCTACACCGCTTTAGCTGTAATGTTTAGCTTAGTTTTGTTGGACAAACAGTATTTGGATATTTGCAGTTCCTACGGGAACATTTCCCCGATTGAAGTCCCTGAAGTCAAATTCCATATCACATGAAGCCTTAATTCATGTGCAGCCATATGCAGAAGATACAATTTCTCCTTCTTCAAACGGGGGTCTCAAAGAATTTTTAATTACTTTCAGGTTAAAAAATAATTTAAATAAGAATAACTTTTTAAAACAAAATATGTGTTTGCTTACTTTTATTGGTTTTGCAACGAAGTTACACATTTTTCCCTTATCTCTAAATTATCGTTCTACCTACCTCCACAGTCCAAACATCGCCTTAAACGACGACCAAACTGTCGCTTTAACTATTATTGAATTTGTAAACTCAAATAATAACATCCACCAGCCACTGGATACAGTTCACCGTAATAGCCCAGATATATGAACACATCAATATGATGAAATGTTGGACGAGTTTTTCTGCACTTTTATAATTCACACTTACTACTTCCCACGAATATGACAAGTAGGTAAATGTTTAATTTATTAAGCAAGGAAAGCCAACTTCGCCTTCAGCCGCATTAATCCGCTAATGAGAAAGCGAAACGGACTAAGCCAGAAGACAAAGCTACTTTTCTACAAACAGCTCATAAGACCGATCATCACGTACTGCTTTTCCATCTGGTACACGGCAACAAAATCCCACATCAACAAACTAGCAGTTATTGAGAGGAATATCCTGCGTTTCTGTACAGGCCTAGGTTTTGACAGGATACGAAGGAGGTACATCAGCAACAAGAGATTGAATGAATGAAGAAGCCAAGATAATACCAATCGACAGACACCTAATTGAATCCAGCAGAAGAAGCTTGCACAATATGGCCAACCACCCGAACCCTATGATAGGAGGAAAAGTTTACGAACCCAGACATCCCGACCAGCGGTACCTTGCAACAATGGAACTTCTGGATGAGAATCTGATTACAATCAACGACGAAGAGAACACCTTTTTCTACGCTGAAGCAGGGTCAGCTTACTACTGTGGCTAAAAGCCCCATCCCCATTCACCCAACCAACAGAATGACAACCGGACCTGAACAATCCGAGAAGAGAAGCCGCCAATAGATTTACAAGTAAACAACAATGACAATTAATTATTAATTATGTAAAAACAAAATCAATGTAAAAAACAGTTAGGCCCCTTTTGTGCCAACGTATCTTTAAGTAACTACCATTGTATTATTTTTAAGATATCTAGCACTAAGCAAATTGTAAATATTTAACTGGTCATTAAAAGAAAAGAAATCTTATTAAGCAAGGAGACTGAAGATTAACAGCTACAAGAGCGAGCTCATCTGCTTCAGAACACCA
The DNA here is from genome assembly GCA_947049315.1 of Epistrophella euchroma. NCBI lineage: Eukaryota > Metazoa > Arthropoda > Insecta > Diptera > Syrphidae > Epistrophella > Epistrophella euchroma. The sequence continues at coordinate 44,321,491 of OX346248.1, forward strand.
ACAACAGCAACAAGGAATCGAAGAGGTTTTGCATCACGCTGTGAAAGCATCAGCATCAAGCCACCAGATAACTCCGAGATAGCAATGAAGACAACAACGAAATACTTTGGACTCAATTTCAGCAACCGCTTCCAGTTCAAGAAGCACGCTACACTCAAGCTTAAAAGACCCAAATTTTCCCTGCATTTGGTCCATCCTCTTTTAGGACGAGCTACGGGCTGAGTAGGTGAACTAAACGTCTGGTGTATTAACAGCTGATCTGGCCCGATCTGGCGTACGCCTGCCTCCTCTAGTTTACCATTTCACCAACGTATATGAAGAAGATCCAATCTTTTGAAAGAAAGATACTTCAGGGCTGAACAGGTCTTCACAGAAATCCGGTAAAAAGGAAATATGTCCCAAATAAAAAGCTGTATGAAGAGAAAATTGATTCCTATAAATCAATTAATGCTATAGCTCCACACGAAAGTCATCAGGAACCTGGAAAACCACCTCAACTTGGACGTCCAGCAATTACTCCAGCTGTTGCCATCAACTAGGGCCCAGCCATCGTTACCTGAATATTCGAGCCATCACTGACGACCGATATGAGGGTATCATCTACAATGAAGAAGCCCCGTTTTACGAGAGGATAACAGCCGACGTTACCGAGAATAAACAAATCCGAAACCTACCCCCTTATCTTCTTACCAAACCCAACTTTAATTATATTTAAAAAGAATTTCATGTAATAGATAAAGTCGTCAAAAATATGATATTGTAAAAAAATAATAGTGCGTCATTTGAAGTACGTCGGGTACAAGTTTAATGGTGATGACATGATTTATTTTAGTTATAAGTTAGTTTTAAGCCAATTGTACATAAAACCAATTAAAACATAAAAATTTATACCTAATCTAAAAAATCTAACCTTAAGAATTCGTCTTCTGACTTTACCAGTGTTGTGTGTACCATATTCGAGTACAAAGGGAGAAATATACCAAGAAACACATTACTGAATGCGTTTTGCAGTAGATGTGTACTTTTGGGCCCTTCAGGTCACAAAATTGCTTTTAAACTGTACTTGTAATTTTTTTGCACTAAAAGTACATTTTGTCTGGATAATGCAGAAACAACAAGAGACATGCATAAAATTGTGCCAATTTAAAGTTACTGTTATCGACTTGCCACTGGTAACTAACTTTCTGACATGGTGATGTTAATACGCACAGTCATCTAACGTGGAAGAGATTTTAACGTTGCTACCTAGCATTTCTTTTTACGAAAAATAGTGGATTCAATTATATAAGTTGGTGTTACAACTTTTGATCCAAATACAATATGTAACCAAAATAACATCCCACCTTAACCCGGAACTGAATAGTGCATATAACCACAATATCTATATACCCATACACATCTGATTCAACCACCCAAAACTAAAAACTCAGGTCGGTTCCCACTTAACAGAAAACATGTCTTATTTTCAGGCCCAAATTTGATATCAAATCGATGGCATCTCCTACAGAATCTTAAAACGTACATTAAAAAAAAAAAAAAGTGGGACGTGTCCATCGCCATTTGTGGACTACCAAAAATTTTCTCTGCACATGCCAATTAAAATGCGCCATTCATCCCACGCGAAATAAAAACAACAACACCAGAGCGAGCTGAGTCGCCATCACCATCAACGGTATAGCCCTCAGCAACCATTTCTTGTGGTGGCATTATAGCCCATTTGTAGTTTGAACATGCATCGGACGATAAAGCTTGTGATCATATCAACTTGGTACCATAGGCTTTAATTGACACAGCACGACTCGCTAAATAAAGCCTACTGTTTACCATATGACTCCATACTTCTTGAAAAGCCAAACATTTGCCTAGTCACGTATGAGCTGCCACAATTTGGTGTTATTAATGATTCAGGTAGCACAAAGCCTGATCTCAATTCAAAGCGTAATCAAAAAGCGAAAGTGTGACATCTTTTCACTTTCAAGGCCGAATAAATTGTCAATCAAAGATACAACGACGAAGACAGAAGAGAATTAAAAGAAGACGAAGAAAAAAAAACCCACTATAACTAAATTCACTAAAACACCAATATATTTTCGAAGTGGGCTATATGTATACAAAAAAGAAGCACAGATTCGAAGATACATATAAAGCTTACCAGGTTGACTTTGTCACTTTTCACTTTCAATAAAATAAACCAAACAATCAAGCCACCAAAGATGATGAAGGAAATTTTGTATCGGGAGCTAATTAGCATATTTTGGTTTCGTTTACAGTTTCAAGCCCTTTCACTTTGAATTTAGCCCCCAGAAAAGCGTCACGTAGTCATATAGCCAAAAGATCAAATTCTGTCGGTTGGAGTGATCATGATCAGCCTTTTGTCAAAATTGGCAGTTGGGTGGATATTAATTCAAAACCAATACAAATTTTCAGAGCTACTTATATACTTCCATCCTAACGACCTTGGACTCAAACTTTTACTTTCAATCGATCGCCTTGTGGCAGTGGCATGCATGCCCACACAAAGTTTATCTAACAATGACGGCTTCGACAACATAATGCGCAAAAAAAAAACAAAGAAAATAAAAGAAAATAAAATTAGCGAAAGAAAGAAAAGGTAAAACAAATCCCAGAGGCAAAACAACGAGTTTGCGCGCGATCGCGGTCGTCGTCGTTGTTGTCGTTTGGAGTAAACTATCGTGATTGATATTGACAGTTACGACTGACGCTATGTTGACTTTTCTCAAGAGTTACGGGAATGGAGCCAAGATGTCAGATCAATGACTAGTTGACCTAATTAATCTGTCAGACGAGGCGATCTATTTAGATCGAAAGGTTTTGATAAGAGGATGATTTGCTACTGACATTTGACAGTTCAGTGTAGGCTTAAAATTCAACTGGCAAAACGTCATAATTTCTGGTACAAAAGCGAATGATAAATTAATCTACTATTAAATGTAACAAAAATTACAAGCTGGGTCTCGAAATTCCGTCCGTCTGTCTGTCCATTCAACTAAAGCCTCAACGCCTGGGTCAATTTTGTTTGGACATTCCCCCGACATGCTTTTTTCATTTTTTTAGAACCAAAAATAACGGTATCTGTCATATATTTTTTTGTATTATTTTCGGAAAATCTTAATTTTCTCATAACTGGCTCCACAGATTTTTCTAAAAGAAACTGAATACATTTTATTAGATATATGCTATTTGCTAGTAGCCCGTGGCGTAATGGTTAGTGCGTTGGACTGTCATGCCAGAGTTCTGGGTTCAATACCAGCCGCTTCCACCTTAAGTTTTTTTCAGGGCTACTACCTCTTGCGAGGAAGTGACAAATCCTCCAAGAGTATTTCCTGTCATAGAAAAAGTGCTGCTCACCAGCCGTTCGGATTCGGCAGTAAACTGTAGGTCCCGTCCATTCCTGCAGACACGCACACAGGCATGGTTGAGAGTTGTAAGTCACTAGGCCCTGGTTCTTCATGAGCCGTTGTGCCACAAAATTTATTTTATTTTTTAGGCTACTTTTTGGTGAAAATAAAATTTCCGAAAAAATGGTTCTAAGTGGTACCATTTTTTTTAATTTTCGTTTTTCTCGAAAAGGAACTAGCCGATTTGGATAATTTTTTTTTATGGAGAATCTTCTGAAAAATTCAAATATGTGAATACCAAAATTTTCATTTTTTTCTTTTATTTTTAAAAAAAGTTTCAAAATTTTTATTTTGAAAACTAAATATTTCAAAAACGACTTGGTTGCAACTAAAATAATTTGCATCATTTTATTTTTATTCTAACTCTGTTATAAAAAATAAGTTGTATATTTCTGAACGCTAACGGCCATATTATTTGCATTGGATTTAAATTGGATTTAATTGAACTTTAAATCCAACCGGATTTATTCAATCCAAAAATTTAAATCCATTTCCATATTATTCACTCTAATTCATTTTTTATTTTAGTTTTTATGTTCCACTTTTTTCTTATTTTTGAACTACAATTTATTTATTTTATAACCTTTTGGAGTGCAAAAATCAAACACTTGAAACTTCTGACGAATATGAATTGAGTTTTAATCTGGATGTAAGTACTTAAACTGTACTCCGGAGAACAGTTTAAATTCAATTAGATTTATTGAATCTGGACTTAAAGATTTTGATTCAACTGCGGATTAATTGAGTGAATGGACATTGATTTAAGCTATTTTACATCTGGATTTAAGGATTAAACGAGTGAATAATAAGCCTTTTCCACGCCAAAAATCCAGTTTTTGTCAAATCTTCCATTAATTGGAAAAAAAATTATCACAGAGAAATGGGAAAGAAATAATGAAATTTTCCATACGATCAAATCAAGAACGTTTTATCAATTGTATACTAAGATTGATTAAAGTGACATGACGATAAATATGTTTTGAAAAGGCTCATTCTATAGACGAATTTCTACAATCGTTACTTTAGGGCACATATACGCCCTAAAAAAAAAATGAAACCCAAGAGCTTTATGGAACCCGTAAAATACACTTTCTTATTCGACTCTACTTCTGACATTCTTCTGCATAAAGGTAATTAATCATAATCAAAGCGCATTTTTTTTTTTAAATCAAAACTCTTCCACTATGAAAAAGAAACAAAAAATTGCTTTCATTTGTTATTTCAATCACGTATCTAAACCACCTGCCATGACTCGTATCAGTTATAACTACGTATAGAAGTTATTTTATTAGGTATTATAGATACTTTCGTTCCACCCTACCGCAACATACTCAAAAGACTCAAGACCTTATCGCGCACTATATCAATACCCAATTTAAAAATAGTAAATCGCCTGAAGTATATAATATTCGGCGGACTACACCAACGCGGAAAGGTATGTGCCATCAGGCATCTAATTCATTTGCTTGTTGGCCGCGCAGGGCAGCAGTGGCGCGGCGGCGGCGTGCGTCGTCGTTGACTTTATCGATGTCTTGAATAACCTTCAAGACTTGGCGCACAAGCATTAACAATATACAGAGCCTTTGGCTCTGCCACCCATTTGAATGCAAATGAAACTCCAAAGCGCACGACTCATCATCGAAAGTGAAAACGATTTCCCGATTAAGGCCATAAAACCCAACTTGACTTACAGATTCACTATTGGATCTCTATATTACCGTCGCGTCGTTGTTGTCGTCTATGTTCTTCTGTGTGTCGTGGTTGGATGACAAATTCAACCTTTGCAATTTCGATCAGCGGTATTAGGCGTCGGAAGTTCTGGGTGTGCAGAATTCTACGGAGGCTTCCATAGTTCTGATGGATTCGTCATCATAGATTGTTGCGCTCATCGAATGGCAAGTATATCAATAACTTGGTCTCTTTTTTTGTTTTAGAGACAGATTTACAGAAAGTGCTGTTGTTAGAGCAATGTTTCCTGAGTCCACGTTATTGTAACTCACATCCATCAAATCTAAGAAAGCAACAAATACGTAGTTAAGTGCTTGTCTTGTATGGAATTATGTAAGGGCTTGAGATAACACATATACAGATAAGAGTATGTATGTAGTACGTATCGTCAAACAAGAGGCCATTAACTAAACTAACGTAATAGCTATTATATGGTAGAAACGAGCGCCAGCTGATGCAGGTTCAGAGGTATTTAAAGCTTTTATGTTTATTCATAAAAATAGTATAATTTAAGCCTTTTAATTAACTAAGATTGTTGTAGTTGAAGTCTCAAAAAAGGTTAGCTGGGCAATAATTAAAAAAAAAACGAGAAAAAGTAAAAGTTTGAGCTTAACAAGTTATATCTACCTTTAAGTAGAAGAGTGATGTAAGCTTTTATAAGCCAGGAATTATTAAAACGCTCTGACTTTCGTTTGGAGGCAAAGGTTTTGTTTCAAATGCAGGTTTAATTTATTCTTGAAAAAAAAAGTGAAGTAGGTTATGGTTGTTGGAGGAATGCATATATACATTTGAGCGTCTGAATTTATTTGTTTTATTGTGATGATGATGATTTGAATAATTCGAATGCAGATTCTGAAAGATGCATGCCGCTATTATCTCCAAAAATAAAACAAAAACACTATAAATAGCTTTGAGTAAATTAAATTCCAAGGGAATTTAAAATAAGAGACATATTTACGTATGTACGTTTTACTCGTAAAATATTTTTGTTTTTGAAAAAATGCAACGAAGACAGAAGTGAAAAAAGGATAAAATGAATTAATTTGGACAAATCGATTAACTTGGAAATCGGTATATACAGAGCATTTTTATACAATTTTCTAGAAGAAAAATCGAATTTTTATTTAAGCTCTTCTAGAACCAACGGGTAGCTCATATATACAACTTTTTTGTTTCTTTTTTTCAAGATTTCTCGAGAATAACCGTAAATATTTTGATTTAACTTCGTACCTGCAATACACTACCTTTGAGGCACTTTTTAATAGTTCAATTTGCATTGGCGCAAATTTTAGACCATTAAGTATTAGGATTCTCCAAATTTCAAAAAAGTAAGCATCGTGTTATCTCTTTAACATTTTACTAAAGTTAAAATCGCTTAATGCCCATTTTATCTTTTTAATATCATACTACACTTTGACTACTTCAAATGTGAAAATAGTACAAGCTGTCACTTTTTTTTAAAGCGCATTCAGCTGGAGTTTATAAAGTCTAATCCCGTGTGTAATTTCTTCGAAACGTCGGGAAGAAGAAATTTATAATATTTCTTATACACTCACAGGCACATTTAACCGCCCACCTCGTATTTCTGTACATTTGAAGAAAACGTCAAGTTTAGACCACATTGGGTGTAAGGAATTTTGAAAGCATAGTTTGAAAAAAAAAAAAAAATCTGAGAAAAAACCACGTTTATTAAAGAATTAACACAAAAAACAAACAAAAATACAAAATACTGACAAAGATGTTATCTTTTGTGGCTCAACTTTCCTTTACGACATCCCGAATTTGGATACGCGGATGGTCTCATTCGATAGATATTCACTTAAAAACACCAAATATCACAATTTAAGGGTGAGGAAATATTTGTAAGTATTTTTAATTAATTTTCAAAGTTACAAAATGCATGGAAATAAATAAAAAAACACCATGATGGGGATGAAAGAACTTCCCTTGTCGTGACAGTATATGCTTAGTATTGCCAGACGTACACAATGGTTTTGGGATATTTTTTTATTTTTGCGATTTTTGGGATTTTTATTCGGAATTTTCAGATTTTAGCCCGATTTTTAGGGAAATTACTTATATGATCAGTTATTAAAGAGTAAAATTTTAACGGTAAAATATGCAGTTGCAATGTTATTTGCATTTTATTTGAGAAATATTGAGATTTAAAACTATTATTTAACCTCACTAAAATGTAATTCGCGCGAAATTTAAAACTATTATTTAAACTCATTTTGAAATACATTTTAAATGAGGTTAAACAGTTTTAAATTTCCCGAAAAAAATTCCCAAAATAAAAACCCAAGTGAAAAAATACATGTCTGGCAATACTGAACAGACCGTATGACATTTCTTAAATTTGTATTGTTTTCAAAACATAAACTTCTAAAAATTAATTAAGAATACAATGTATAAATGTTTCCTCACTTTAAAATTGTGATATTTAGTGTTTTTAGGTGTTCATCTTTCCAATGAGACTATCCGCGTTTCCAAATTTCGCGTATAAAAAGTGCAAATCAGTAAAAAAAAAAATGCCCGATTTTGAAAATTTTAAACATTTTTCAATTGCATTTAGGGCGGTTTCCTCACCTTAATATTTGAAAAATATTCTATTGAGATGCCTACCTACCGCTAAAAAAAATCAACTTCGGAATGTCGTAATGGAAAGTCGCCCCTCTTTTGTTGTTAAAAAAGTGGTAAAATTATTGATATTGAAAAACTTAATTTTTAATAATGGGTGTTTGCGACTTAGGCTCTAATTACTTCGTGGAGCCGGTTTGACAATCCGTCAATGATGTCCTGAACATCCGACTGACGGATGTAGTGCCACTCCTCTACTGCAGCTGTCTTAAGCTCTCCTAGAGTGGTAGGGACATATGTTCTCGCTCGGACACGTCTTTTAAGGTTGTCCTAAAGATGATCGATAGGTTTGAGATCTTTACTGCAAGATGGACATGGCAAAACTGGAATTCCGACCTCATTTAGGTAGTACAGAATTTGCGATATCGAAGAGTGCGTTGTCATGCATACACCGAAAGTGTTCACCAAAAATTGGTGCGAAAGGCATCACATGGTCTTGCAAAACGTTTTCCACGTATATCTAAGCGTTCACACTGCCTCTATCGAACACAACAAGGTCCGTGCGAGCTTCATAACTGATGCCTCCCCAAACCATTATAGACCCTCCTTGGTAACCCACTGTTTCGGTTATCGTGCATGGAGCAAACCTTTCGTTTTTTCGCCTGTAGACACGCTGACGTCCATCTGGACCTCGTAGACCTATTCTGCTTTCATCTGAGGTTAAGACGTCCCTTCCTTCCTCTGCAGTCCAGTCAACTCTTTCTCGCGAAAAACGAAGTCTTGCTTTACGGTGCTGTGGGAGCAATTTGGGGCGTGCGCTGGTCGGAAAGCTCTGAAATTTAATTCTGCCAACCTTCTTCTGATGGCCCGTTCACTCACACCAACATTCCTCACCTCAAAAAGACGTGTACGAGCTTCAGTAGCGATGCAAAACCGATTTCTCAGTATGTTGTTTAAGTAACTGAAACAATATTAAAATCGCTTAAATTGCAAAAAATTCTTCGATGACAATTTTATCGGGCGAAATAAGGGTTTTAGTTTTTTGTTCCTTGCGAAAATATCCTCTAAACAAAAAACAAATCAGCAGATAAATTATAGTGAACTTAAAGAGTTAGGGTGACGAAAAATGCAGGTGGGCGGATAATTGTGCCTGTGAGTGTATATTTAACGCGGTAAGTTCCGAAAAGTCTTTAAAGTTAAAAAGGTATTTTACTAGTTAAAAAAAATGTTTAAAACTACGAAAATTTTAGTAAAGAGCTTTAAAGTTTAAAAGTTGTTTAGAAGTATCATCATGGGATCATTCCGTAATTTTTAAAACGATAATCAGCAAAACGAAGTAAATTAGTTCACTTATTTAACTACAGACGAGTACAAAGTTGCATACAATCATGAAAACAAAAGCGAAACGATATCTATTTAGGTATCGTCCAAAAGCTATCGTTTGACGTTAGCGTTTTGATGATTATCGACCTACGTGTAATAAATATTTGATCGTCAAAACGTGATCGCCCAGACGATAGTAATTTTTTGTGTTACGTGAAGCAGTACTATCGTCGAAATGTTATCGTTGGACGATAATCGTCTTACGGAATGAATCCCCAGTCCGTTTAAAATTTTGCACCATTGCTTTTAGCCCAGGAAAAATATGTAGATTTTTACAAGGAAAAAAATAGAGGCTGAAATTTGGCATGAGTATTGGTAACTCTATTAACTGAGGGAGTTCCTCCCCGATCCGATGACCGCTACGTCAGTTACAAGGGATCAAAAGTCATAAAAATAGTTTGTTTTTTTTGCAAATATCTCAAAAACGGTTTATATTAGCACATAGTCCAGTCATATTAGACATTTGACTCCGGAAAAATCGCCGGAAATCTGGATTTTAGTATACAGCCTTCTGATGGTGTTCTTAAGAAACTGTAAAAAGTCCCCACCGATAGGAGGCCGCTAACAATTTTTCGGGGGGTCAAAGGTCCCCCAAAATGGTTTTTAAAAAATATCTTCCTGACGGTGACTTGTACAGAAAAAGCGTTGATGACTAATTAGAATTAGCTTAGAAAATTTCCTACAAAAAAAAAAGATTATAACACTTTTGTTCATAGAAATAACGGTTTTTAAAATAATTCAATCGGTAGAGTTAAGGTTTTTAGTTTTCTATAGAAATGGAGAATGCGCAAAATTACTTAGGATGATTCGCATACGCATAGAAAAAGCTAACGCGTATAGGTTGAGTTGAGACAAGAAAAAAATCGTACGAGAGGGGGGTCTATTTCCCCGCATTTAGGCGGGAGGGGATATTAAAAATAAGTCGACTAGAAATAGATCATAAAAAACAATGGCAACACTTACAATACCATGCTATACTTTTTTTTACAGCTGGAAGTCCGTATTAATTTCCAGTCAAACACTGGAAACCGGATGCCTAAGTGTCCTTTAGTATTTGAGAGATTACAGACGCACCAGACACACAGATGGACAGATTGACGGACACGGTGTACCAAATCCCAATTTTCGGAATATTCCGTCATCGTAGAACGTATTGGACGAAAATTGTTTTGCTAAATCTTACTTGGCAATTATCAAAATAAATTCAATTGACTCGCAATAGTTGTTTCGCGAATTTTCATTTTACCTATGATCAACCCGCAAAAAGATCTCATCGCAAAAGTTTTCTCGCGGTTTTTATATTGCATGAATGGAAAATTTTGGGTGTTATTGCATTGCGACCTTAAGATGTATTGTGCATACAATTAACGAGAAATTTATAGTTTTGAATATCTTATTTCGCTCGCTAACTGCTAATTTTCGTTTTATTTTGTCGCCGCAAACGGTTTTGTTATCTGGCAAAATAATACAAGGCGAAATATTGAAATGCGACATAATATGCGAATTAAAGAATTGTGAAATTAAAATTGCGATGTGAAATTTGCGAATTAATGATTTTGCGATACAATAACGACGACGAACGTAGCAAAACAAGAGCTTGCCAATAAGTCAAGTATTTATTGTTGCAAAATGAGAAATAGTTAACAAAAATCCCCCCGTGATTCAATATTTCCCGTCAAGAAATCAAAAACGTTTTGATAATTTCCCGGCTAAAACTTATAGTTTTGAAGGCAAGTATCAAAATAAATTTCAATTTACGTTTACCGAAGTTTCGGATTTCACCTGAGATGGGTTACATCCACAGTACACATATAGAAGGTAATATCATCCGAGTTTTCATTTTTGTTCAGTTCTGCGCATGTCGTGTATTTTGTTTTTGTAAATTGTGGGCGAGGGTCACTGCGATTCGGAAACACTTGTGTTTTGTTTTTGTAAATTCTGACAGGCAGGTCACTGTAATTTTCGGAGATGCGTAATATATTACCTTTAATATGTGTACTGTGGGTTACATCGTTCGAAAAACCCAAAATCATGTTTCTTAAAATTTCGTGGTCAGTAAAGTATCATTCCTTTAGATACCTAATAATAATATTTTAGCTCACAAATTAAAAAAAAAAATATACCAAATTCTAAGGGCCAGTTTTTCAGTGCGAGATTAAAGTTGAACCCGAGTTAACTCACTAAGGGCCAGTTGTACAAATATTTGATCCGTGGTTCAGGAATTTTAACTCACTAATTATGGCGGATTAACTGTGCCTGAACCATCGGCATGTAATTGGCTTTTAGTGCATATTGGACCCTTGAACCATCGTTGAACCTCAGTTAGCCCGCCGAAATCGGCGAGTTAACATTTTTGAACCACGACGGATCAAAATTTAATCCACGATTGTACAACTGGCACTAAATTTGATGAGATTTACTAGATTTACTATTAAGATTATTTTGATATTTTATCCTCCTAGTTTGTTCTCTACTAAAAAAGTGCCTCTTGAGCTAACTGTACATAAATTTATATGCCCAGAGTTAACTATATGTATAACTCTGGTTGAAAAATTGGCCCTAATATCTTTTTTAATTCTTCAAAAATTCGAGATCATAGACCCTTGTTTTAACTAAAACGTCCCTAAAAATGGAAGGTAAACAACAATCTCGTTTTCTGTTTCTCACGTTGTAAGAAACGAAGAAAACAGTCCCATATCCGCATACAGATAATTCCTACGTCAGAATCTTTGTATTTTTATTTGCTTTTTCTTAAAAACTTCTGCGTTATAAAGGTTCTGACTTTCGTCATTACATCTTTTTTTAAATTATAAAAAAACGCATATTTGGCGCTTGAATTAACTTCGTCACTAAAAAAGTCAATCTTGGCACTACATTTGCAGCGATATTGACATCAAAGTCTTTACGTCAACGTATTTGTTTACAAAAATAATTACTTAGATGCTTTAAGAAATGTAAGACACCACCTCAAGTGCTGCCATCAACCCCAATGTCAAGGTTATTTCATGTTAAACTGATGCTGACGTTGCCGTTGTCTTCCTATATAGAGTCAGACAGGCCGAACTAAATACCATTGAAACTAATAAATAAAATCACAAAACATTTCCTTGAATTAAAAACAACACACTACTTCGACAAAAACAAATTAAACTTAAAGAAAATAAAAAAATAATTAAATTTATTAGAGATGCTAAAGTAAGAGAGATAGCATCAGCTATAATTAAATTTGGCACCTCTGTCGAAGTCAGACCAAAGAAAAATCTGCCCCTCTCGGCATCATTTTAGCTCAAAGTATATACATTATACAAGTCGCCACGCCATTGAATCCCTATAATTACATATTATGATATCGTGTGACCGTCCTTTTCTGTATTCGCTTACAGCCTTCGCCCATAATCATCATCAGCAGTTGTTAGGTGAAATAAGATAAAGTGGGGAATTTTTGGCGATCTCAGCAATGTTCACTGTCACCGCGTTAATTGCGACTTAAACAAATTCTGGCGCTTAATTTAAATAATCCTCATTTTGATGGTGACGGTGTGGTGCGGCCAGCTTGTAGAGCGATTTTAAGAACAAAAAATATTCTCATCGAGAGTCAAATTCAACCCTTTGGTCTAGGGTGACCATTCTGTTCTAAAGTAAATTTCTACGAAGACAAGAAAAAATAACGGAGAATTGGCAGCCATTTTTTTAATGAATTGAATTGAATTGAATTGAATTGAATTGAATTGAATTGAATTGAATTGAGTTGAGTTGAATTTAATTGAATTGAATTGAATTGAATTGAATTGAATTGAATTGAATTGAATTGAAATAGATTGGATTGGATTGGATTGGATTGAATTGAATTGAGTTGAATTTAATTGAATTTAATTGAATTGGATTGAATTGAAATGGATTGGATTAAATTGAATTGTATTGATTACTCAGGTTAAACGGATTCTGTATATTTGTACCTCAAATAAGGAACGAGGCCAACTTTGTAAGTGTGAGAAACATACCACATCTATGTGGATCTTTACTGATTAAAAAAATAAAAACCTAGATAATATAAAACACTATATAGCTCGTTTCAATAGACTTGAATTATATAAATTTTAATTTTAAAGAAAAAATGGTCACCGTACTCCTTTCAGGCGTAGCGCAAATGAAACGATTCTATTACATCGATGTATGTAGTTACCTCGTTGTCTTGTTAGCGCACCACACCGAATCCGAAGCCACCACGAGCCGCATTTAATTACATTTGTCTAATAAATAAATAAATAAATCATCTGCAATTCAGAGTGGACACGAATTTTTAACAAGGGAGCACCCCTTTGATCGATGTTCAGATTCAGACAACGCCTTTAGGCACACTCTCGAGAAATTGCTAAAAATACCAAAATGTCGGACTACATTATATAGCTAAACAACTTTCAGATAGTTACCTATACACCTAACACTTTAGCCGTAGACTTTTTGGCATCGTTTCGGGTGATAATTTACATGTAGGAAGGTATCGAGACCACTCTCGATCATATTCAGATCGATCTGGGGAGCGGGGAGCAGTTTTAAGGCAGTTCGTTTGGTGTTTAATTTATTTGAATATCGCAAAGTCATTTAGCGCACGACAATTACACGTAATTACCTTCATTTCCCGTAGTGATTATCGATCGGACTCGATAGATGAACGATGTTGATTTTATTTTCTTCTTATGCCTTAAGTATCCGCAGAGAATTATTTTGTTCGTTAAATAGATTCATTTTGGCGGTCTCTTAAATTTAACTGAATTTTTGTATATGAAATTTACTGCATTCAATATGGCGTGGCGGGGTTGATGTTAATTTGCATATTTAAATCGATGTTGTTTTTATTTCATAGATTTCTCGATTGCGGCAAGAGTTTGAAATGAAAACCAAAGAATGTTCAATAAATCGAAGATTCTTTATTATTTTAAATATTTCAAGATTTTTTTTTTTTTTTTTTTTTTGTAAATGTTTTGTAAAATTAGAGTGGCACCATAATTTATATAACTTAATACTTATACATATGTATCTATAAATAATACATTATTACATATCAATATGGGTTGGTGTTAAAATTCTGCCTAGTTCAAAATTCTTTTGTCAAAATTCTGCTTTCAAAATTCTGTTTTTAACAATTCTGCTTTCTAAATTCTGTTTTTCAAAATTCTGCTTTTTCAAAATTCTGTTTTACAAAACTCTGCAAAACAAAAAAAAGTTACAAACATTTAAAAAAGCTCCCGTTCGAAAGCTCAATCAATAACAGAATCATTTCCTGGAACGAAAAGGAATTGATGAAACATATTATCGTCGCTTAAAAGTGTTGGTTGCCCGAAATCATGTAATGAGGTTTTTAAAATCTCAGTAAGATAAACCTTGTTTACTGTCAAAGCTGAAGCAAAAAGAACCATAAAATAGAGAGAATATAAAATCAAAAAAAAAAAAAAAAAATAAGAAAATAGCCCTAAGCGCAAGCCTAAACAAAATAAACTTCTTAAGAAAAAAACTAAAAATATCCTTTAGCTTTGCTCAGATTAGCTATTATTTATTTTATTTGTTACTGAAATTTTTTGTTGTAAACTTCAAATTTTTGATATTCATAAATATTGTTATAGTAAATTTTTCTTTGAAAAAGGAGAACGAGTTTTATTCTACCAATAATATTAATTGTCAGTAATTTTTAGAGCAGAAATTTGAAAAAACAGAATTGTGACCCGGTCCCTATCAATACTTAAAAAAAGTGTAATATTTTTAATATTATAATAAAATTTATAATTATCGAAATTATATTTTAAATTTTAAATACCCTTTTTCAAAGATAGGTCCTAGAGTATAATTACACCTTGAAAAAATACGCTCAAACCTGGCGTACCATCTTTTTTATTTACAGAAATAATAAAAAAAAAAAAAAAAAAAACAAAATGCTGCTGCTTCAGAGATTTATAATTTTGTATCTCTTAAAAAAAAATAGTAAGGAAAGCATAAATGGCATGTACCTAATGTTCAACAAGGTGCCATATATTTTACATTTTTATATACTCACATAATAATATACAACATTTTTGGTAGCTGACATAAAATATAGGCTGTGTTATCAAACTTTAAAACTTAAACTTTCGCATAGCTAAATAAGAGCATAACGAAATAAAGAGCAAGTATCGTGAATTTACCATTTTTAGGTGATCTTTAATATACTTTCAGAATTTCTCTTTAAAACATACAAACTTAACATCATATTATGAAGTGTTTCTTCGATCTCGAACAGCTGGCCCATCAGTCACAACATATTAATTTTTCGATCGTCTTAAAAAATGTATTCCTTTCAAACAAGATCTCATCCATAAATCATTTTTCACATCCGAATCTGAATGTTCAGCGAACTTTCCCTTTTATTTTTTTTACTTTGCTTCCGGAAAGATGGAATAAAATCGAAAACCTCCCATAAATATTCAATGAAAAATGTTCATTTAAGTAGGTGACTGATGATCAGATCACACATTCTCCTACACCCACATTTTGTCTAAATGAATGTCATAAGGGAGCAATAAATAGGGATCAGTCGCAAAAATATAATAATAAAACAAAAACTTTAAGAATAAAAAAAAAAAAACGCAAACCTTACCCAGTAACCGATCCAGATGCACGCATATATGCATCTTAAACGCCCACATTCCACCCACACTTTGGTATAAAAAAATAAGATAAACGAAAAAAACAAAGAGACGCAGCATCCAGAGTCGTCCCATAAGAATACACGCATTGTATCGACCAGTTTTGTTGGTTTGTTTAGCTTTAGCCCAAAGCTAATAATCTATGTCATATAGAAAGAATCCCAAGCAAACATACCTAACATATGAACATGCACATATGTATGCCTTACCTTTATTTCCCATTCCCACCTGGAAGGGACGGAATACAGGGCGCCGCGCCGCCGTGCCACCGAAAAGATATCCCAAAAATAAAACGACAACCAAAATTACTTATGACGCAGACTTTCACTTTTAAACAGGCAGGCGGGATAGTTAAGAAGAAGAAAAGTGAAGTCATTGTTGAGCCGGATATGGTCGAAAAGGTGTTAGATTAAGACTGACAGTTTTTGTCTGATAATTAAACATAATGAAAATCCAGCCGGGGTCGGATGAATTCGCTCATACTCATATGGAATAAGATACGAAATTCTAAATGACCTATTTTGTTTTAAATTTAAATGCATTAGTGGCAGGTTGTTAGATTCCAATCAATAAATTTAATGGAAAACTTGCCAAATTTATTTAAACCAATTGCAATTGCAGATCGATTCCATGTAAACCGGCGCTTAACTGTGTGTAGTTTTGTTCTTTCATAATCTTAGCAAATTTTGAGTCTTAAATTAAACTCTGGAATTTGTTTTTTTAAAAACTGTCTTTTATCTAATATTAGGGGAATTCCTAATTTCGGATCAAGTGTTTTTGTTTTTGATTTTCTGAGAAATTAATATGTTCCTCTTTTGAACAGCAAAAAAAAAGACCACTCTGTGATGTAAGCACCTCATTTGTGGGATATCCATCTAAAAGATCGTCTAAGGGGTCGTCAATAATTGGTCAAAAAACGTCAACTATTTTCAGAAATTGGTCAGCCGTGGAAAAAGTTTAAACATTGGTTAAAGTTTTGTCAAGGTCATAAGAGATTTTTAGACCTTGATTGTGGAATTTTTGAAAAGAAATCATACATTAAAATAATGTATAAACCATCTGAAAGCTTACTTAATTCTAATAAAAGGAAGGCTTATTTCAGTAATCGGTCAGCAAAACATTAATTTTGAGCTGAACAAAAAAAACCTAATTGGTCAGCTACACCAGCTGACCTTTTATGAGGATTAAATAACCTTTTAAATGGTTTTTATTTTTTGCGTAAAAAAAATCTAGCTTGACCAATTGCTGGAATAAGTTGACCTTTTATAGGGAATAGTACCCCGTGATGGTTAGTGCGTATACTGTCATGCCAGGGTCTGTGTTCGATTCCCAGTCTCTTACACCTAAAATCGATAATGTTTTCAGGGCTACTGCCTCTTCTAAGAGAGTGACAAATCCTCCAAGAGTATCTTTTGTCATGAAAAAGTGTCTCGTTTGCTGTTCGTATTCGGCAAAAAATTGTAGGTCTCTTCCTAACAATACGCATACAGTAATGGTTGAGAATTAAAAGTCACTAGAATCTGGTTCCTTACAAGCTCAAATGAGGTGCTAACAATCGATACGACCTTGACGATAGTTTGAAAATTCATTTAAAAAACCTTACACTATCCAATTACGGAAACTAGTTGTTCTTTTATGACGATTCAGTGGCCTTTTAAATAGCATACTTAGGTTATTTTCTTTTTTTGAAATGCCAAAAATCGGGTGCTGATAATATTTATGTACAATGTGACTTTTAAATAACTTTAAACCTATTACTGACCAATTACCGACTTTTAAGGTGACATACTTTCATTCGAATATCCCACAAAAGGGGTGCTAAAAACCTCCAATTGCCTTGACAGGCTTTAACCATATTGATTCAATATTTTCTATGACTGACCGGTTCGCGTTTTAATAAAATGCCAAGGCTCCACAAGCGACTATTAAAAAAAGTAAAAGCTTAACTTTTACTTAAGTAAAAGTTGAACTAAATTCAAAACTTTGACCAAAAATTGCAAAAGTGAAAAACTAAATCATGCGGTAGAAATGTCTGTATGCGAAAATCGTACGAAAATTGTATTTTATATGTCAATTCAGATTGATCTCACAGACCAAATACAATTTTTTCACACACAGGAATCTCTAAACATATATTTATTTATGACTTTGTCACTTTTGCCATAATTTTTGCAAAAGTCTTGTATGTAGCTTTTAAAGTTTCTCTTCTGTCGCCAGGTCAGGTTAATTTTTCGAGATATTTCTGTTTGAAAATTACTTTTATTTATTACTAGCCTTTACCTCGTGCTCTCTGCTGCCAGCAATTTATCGGAAAACTTCATAAAAATTAATTGTGTAGGTTTTAAATCTTGAATTGTGTTGATTTTTAATAATTTTTTTAAACGTATTACTACCTTAAACTTAAGGCTCCCATTAAAGAATTATTTCTTTTAAAATCCGATCAATGGGTTTATGTATTCAGATTTTAAAACAACAGTGCGATCGTCCACAAGACCAAGATGTGCGTTTTATTTCATAAATGTATGTATTCTTCAATTTATTATATGGATAAATTCATATATATAATTATTACGTATAATTAATAGTTGTATATACCTGAAAATCCTTTTACTACAAGAGCAAATTCGTGCGATCAAGTCGTGCATTTCAGTTTTTAAAGCTAACCCAGCACTTCAAGAAGATGATTTGGCACTTTGCAACGTTGCAAATTTCAAAAAACAAAAGAACGAATAATAAAAAATGTTCTTAAAACTGTATAATATCTTACATCATCAGTTTTCGCAATTCACACCCCTTACCAAACTGAAATAATTAGAATAACTTAACCTGATATTTGCTTACATTCGGTAACTTTACTGATTTAATTTAATGTAATCATGTGATTCATATATTATTTGAGTCTTATTTTTTTATTTAAGAATTATTTTTGAAACAGGAATTTCACTGTTACTTGTGACACCCGCAAAAATTATTTCAACCATTAAAATGCTTCCCATGCTTTTCTCATGTTTTCGTACATTTAGGTCTCTTTTTTAAAAATTGTTTTTGTTTTTTTTTTTCAAAACCATTAACCAAAAAAAAATCTTGTTTTAGCAAAAAAATAAAAGACCACCGGTCCCCCGATTTTTTTTGTTAGTTCATGCCTGAAAATCGTTTTACAAAGTAATGGTCAAGACCTTGTGACTTCTTACCTTTAAAGAAACAGTATTTTTCATATGAAGGCAAATAAATTAGTTTAGACAATTCTAGCCATCATCACCTGCTTTAAAATCCTGCTCTCGCTCAAATGCAATAATTATGAATACTTACCAGGGTTCGCACTTAAGATTAAAAAATTTCGAAGCAAATATGGAAAAAAAGCGAAGTAAATCAGAAACTTCCGAAGTAGATTTATAAATAAAAATAAGGGCTACATGAAATTTGACCCCAATGAAAAATGACCCTCAACGAAAAATGGAAAATAGCCCCACAATTGGGGCTTTCTTTCAACTTAATGACAAAAAAAAAAGTCCCAAAAAAGTAAGAAAAACTCAAAGCAAGTCAAAAAATTGCCCTAAAGATATATACGTAAAGCAACATACAACACATAAAAGTGGGGCCATTTTTCATAATGAAATTTAACCCCAAAATGAACAATTAAAAAAGGCCCTAAAATAATGAAAAATGACCTATTCACAAAATTTAATCAATTTTTGACTGTTGTTTCTTTTCATATACATTTTTTGGGGCCATTTTTATTTTTTGTTTGGGGCTATTTTTTATTGGGGCCAAATTTCATGTAGCCAAAAAAAAGACTCAAACTTTAAAAATAGACATGCTTAGAAAAATGAGATCTGAGAGCAATCTCAGTTACATGAACAGGATTCCTCAGCAAAATTCTGTCAAAACTCTGAGGAAAGAAATTTTTGGATTAACCTGCTCACTTTTTGACGTGGAAAAATCTCTGATTTACGCAAAGTTTGATATTAATTTTAGTTCAAATGAAATTAAAATTAAAAAAATACACTCACAATGTCACACACTGACATTTATACCACATCGACAAATTGATACCGAAAGAGAATGAAACGAAAATCGAAGAAAAACAAAACAAAATTATTGACATTTAGAGTTTGTCGGAAACAACAATGCTTTCTTTTATGAAGACGGTATAGGTGAGTATTGATCTGAAAATAGAAATAGATCTTTCAAAAGCGAAGTAGGGAACTAGATTCAATTTTTCCTCAAAACAGAAGGAAATCTACTTTCATCGAAGTTAAGTACGAACTCTGATACTTACTATTTCTGATATTTCTGTGCAGGTACATTGATCAATAAGCACTAAATTTTGAAAGCTTTAATAACCGATTTTTCAGATTTGTTGACATTTCTATATCTCGCATCTCCCTTAGTGTTGCTCCTAGCGAAAATATGAACAAAACAGTTTTTGTAGGAAATTTAATCAGCTCAAATTTTCCAATGTAAACTTTTTGACTTGTACGCTTGGTTTTCATGAAAAACTACAAATGGGTGCCTTTAACCCGCTCGCGGCCATGGGCTGTGGACCTCCTATGTTGGATCTGCGAGTCAACACAGCCACTTAAGAAAGTAACCCAGGCTAAATGATTTTTGCATTTATTTCATGATTTTGAGTTTTCGTTGACTTCTTGATTTTATTAGACTTGCTTAGATGGTAAACTCGTTAGAAAAATGTCTAAAACGTTTGAAAAAGTTCTAAAAATTTGGAAATCTGAATTATTTAGTTTTGTCAGTTCTTCGCAAGAGGCAGTAGCCCTTTTCTTTTATTATTATTAGTGGGACGAATATGGGGGTCGAACTTAGACCTCCGGCATGGTATTTCGCGCTCTTACCATTATGTCACGGCTACTACGTTGTAAGATAGCTCTAGTAAATATTTGTTATATTTTTTGGGTTTTCTAAGAACACTCGTAGAGTTGTCTATCTAAACATAGTTGTATATATCCTTATTAATAAACGCATTCCAGCAGTTTTCTAAATATACCTTGTATATTCTGTGGCGTACCTGTAATCATTAATTTTCGAATAAATTAACGAAATTAAGTAAACTTTTGAATACGTTCAAAGAACATTTTATTCATTTCAAAAAACCAGCTTTAGCTTTTTCGTTGAACCTCTCCACTTTAGAATAGGTTCAGACAACCAATTGCAGTTAGACAATCGATAGAAAATGTTTATAAATAAGGTTTTTGAGTTGGAAAGTTGCATATGCTTTGAAAAGAGTTTATAAATGATTGAGATTATTTATGATGATTTTTATATTGAACGTAACTCAATAAAACATGTTACTTTGTATTTCTACAATAGAGCCATTGTGTCTTCAACTTTAATTGTGTATAATGCCAAATTTAAAATGACAATTGGAAATTGTTATTCGAACAATCATGGTTGTTGTTTAAAAATTGAGAAAAATCTTTATCAATTTGATGAAGAAAATTTATAACAACATGACAACTCCTTTTGGTTCAGTGTAGATCACCGTTTTTCTTTTATATCTGCATATAAGTTAATTCAACTAAAGTAATTCTTTCTAAATTTCTTCATTTTTGTTTTGTTTTTATAAAATAGAATTCAACTAAGGCATTCCTTTGGGTGCACTCATCAAAATGTCGAAGCATCCAGACTGACCGAGACAGTTAGAAATGTAATATAAACATTTTTTGTAGTTGGACCGCTTGAAATCAGTAGAAATGGATTTTCATTAGAATTGTATTTTTTTTTTGGACCAAGGTCGATTTTTCAACGAATCTTTAATTTGCCTTTATATTGCAAGTCTCACTTTTCACCTTCTGATCTAAAGTGATTGATTTGAATTCATGAATGTTTTTGTTACTATAACCGAATCAAAAAAGTACCTACATTCTGATCCCCTCTTGATGCGCATTCTAAAGGGCATTTATGAATGTTAAACCGAAACGGAATGTTTGATCGTACGAAGGCCTGTCCCAAAATTTCGATATACAATTCACCCACTGAAACTGATGAAGAAGGAAAATGTAAGACCCAAATTGTTTTTTTTTTTAATTTTGATGTTTCTTTCCAGATTGGACTCGAAGAGATGCTTTTATTTTGGGCGTAAAAGCCAATTAGCTTTCATCAATCAAATTTTTTTTTTTTTGAGAGGAGAAATTAATCCGAGAAAGTTGAAGGGATCTTAAATGGTCATTCTTTGTGTGGAGGAATACTATTATTTAAAACAAATCAATCAGTTTCAGCTCAGGCTTTTGCTCTGAAGCTCGGATTGAACTTTCCAAGTCAGTTTCGTGAAAGGAAAATCGTCGTTATTTTGGTATACCATATTAGTACATTAATATTATAGTAACATTGACAAATCGGAGACAAAAATCGTAAGTGAATTTTAGCAAATAGTGTCCACAATATTTTGAAAAGAAATGACTACAGAAATGCTAATTTATGACAGTTTTGTTTATAATACTCAAAAAGTTAATGATCAGGGCCTCTGCCAGTGGGCATACTAGGGTGTTATCTCGTCACATTGTTTTGGAAGAAATATCAAAGTAATACGTAAGTAATGGCAATGTAAATTTGTGTTAATTATCTTCTGCCAAGACCACATATGTGTGGCGGATACAAGGGGGGACGGTCATGTCATGACGGACATATCCAATCGGGTATTTATCCTGCTTTATTTCAAGAAAAAGTCTATTGGATCCTTAAAGAATTGTTAATACAAGAGGAATCGTCTTACCGTTTGTTTGCCTACATATATGTTGAGCAGAATGTTTGTAATTTTTTATATAAAAACACGGTGGCCCCGGCGCAGTGGAAGTAGTGCTTGAGTGCTAACCTGGATGTGTGGGTTCGAGCCCCAGTCTAGGCAGCATTCTTTTCTATATTCCCTCAATTGAACGCCACCCCTAGGAAACTTTATTTCTCAGTCCACTGTGCCAACAAAAATCTATCCTATCCTTCTATTCCTTCTAACATAGCCTAATTTATAAGACCCTAGGTCTTACTGGCAAATATATGTTTGTGTTGTTTTTTTTTTTTAATGAAAATTTGCGTAAGACATTAACACAGTTCAGTTTTACTAGGTCGACAAAAATATTCGCAATCTCCGGTAAACCGGATTTCTCAACAAAAAATTTCAGGTAGTCTGTTATCTAAGCCCTGAGGAAAAAATTGGATTCGGTTGCCCAATTTTCAACATCGGATATTTTTAGATAAAACAATGGGAGGATTCTTTTCTTGCTGCTTGTATAATATTTGCAAAATGTAAAGCCCTTAAATGCGCAGGATAAATTAAAAGTAGAGATCGAAAATAACCGTCAACCATTTATTTGCAATAGATTTCTGTCTGAGAGATATTTAATTCGCCAATTTTTTTTTTGGTCTTGGTCTGAGATTTATTTTTAAAAAATATTTTTTTTAAGTATTTGGGTGAGATTTATCATTTAATTTGAAAATAACTCTTATCTGTTGATTTTTTTTTTATAAAAAATAAAGGGTAATGATCAACCTTTAACCATTTTCTTAGAAAATTCCGACGATAAAAATATAAAAATCCCTCCGAAAGATTTTTTTACAAATATTTGACGGGATTTTCACTACTCTTTTTAAAGTATCATTTGTACTTTTTAAAAAATATTTCTAAATTAATATTTTTTGACAAAGTACTTAATTTTATTGAATTATTTTGTAATTATTCAAAATTTCGAGAAAAGCAAAATGCCTTAATGTATAAAAAAAATTGTTAACGCTTAAATAACATTTTAAGCGTTTTTATGAAGTTCTAAAGGAAAAATATTGTTTTTTTTTTTGAATTTTTTTTGACCAATCCAAAGAAATTGGCAGGGCCACGGAAAAACTGCCAAAACGCTAAAAGGGCATTTTAAGCAAGACAAAATGCCCAAAAAAGCCTCGTTAAAAAGTTTCAAAAAAGAATTTGCGCTTAGAATCTAGGAAGTGCCACCTTTCAATTGATGATGCATCGCATTATATAAAAAAATCGACCTTTATCTTTAAACGCGATTTGCAGCTAAAGAGGCATCAAACTTGACTTGCGACTAAGCTAAGCAACCTAGCGACTTCAAAAATGCATATCCGTGATGTAGGAGTGCTAGTTAAAAATGGTAAAAAAGTTTCTTTCCAAAACTTTGAAAAGAAATAAATAAATAGAGAAACAATAAATAAATAAATTCTTGCTGTCAAAACTACAAAATAGGGAAGGTAGTTTGAAAAATATAGGTACAGTACCTGACCTACTCTCGAAGGGAACCGGCGCGGCGGTGGTAAACTTAAGCGAAGGAACGGAGTTGCGTGGGCTAGCACAGAGGGCGAAAAAGGGAGTTAAAATAATTGGATTCCGCGCAGCGCAGCGCAGCGGGCCGGGCAAGGCGCTTTTAATAAACAAAACTGTGAAGATAATAAAATGAAAAAGCACGTACATCGGACAAAAAACCACACCCTGAAAAATACCCCCTCTTTAAAAAATACCCCAGTAGCCAACCAACCGCACCACCTAAATCCAAACAAAACCAAAATCACAACGCAACCAACCAAACCCAATTAAAAAAAAAAAAATAATATCCCGGCTGTGGGATCTTAGCATCCCATATATGCGATTTTCTCAACAAAAAAAATTATGCAGTCGAAAAGGTCAGTAATTGTTCATAAAAGGTCAGGTAGTTTCAGAAATTCGTCAGGCTTAGAAAATCCAGGGTTGAAATTTTTCATTAGAAAAAAATATAATTCGATTAAAATTAAGTCGATTTTTTTTAGAAAATTGCCCCTCTCGCCCAAAGGCGGGAATATAGACCCCTTCCATACGATTTTTTTCTTGTCTTAACTCAACCTACATTTTTTATTTATTTAATTTTTTGTCACACCTTATTCAATATATGTTAAGCCTTAAATACATAAGCCAAAAAAGTGAAAAAGTACAAAAGTGAAAATTTTCAAACTCATTTTGGGATAGTGTTTCTCACAGGAAAACTTATAAACATGATGCAGAAAGCTTAAATTTTGTTTTAAAAATAAAATGTATATACATTATTTTTCACAAAACAACTGCGGTAGCTGGAAAAAAATATTTTTACTTTTGTAATTTTGCAAAAAGTGGCTTATGTAGTTAAGGCTTTATATTGAAAATAATTCCTTGCATTACAGTTTGGCCTTCGCCCCATCGTCATTTTTACTAATGCCACGCACTATCACTATACATTTTGGTTAGAGTGCTAAACAATGACTAACTAAACAGTTATCTGAAATTCCAATGGCAGAGATTTTTAACGGACCGCAAAGAAGATAAATCTTTAAAAGAGTTTTATTTTTGCTCTCAACGATAAGTGGTCAGTGGTTGACCAAAACCTAAAAAAACTCAAAATAAAAGTTTCTCACTGAGTTCAACCAAAAAATTTTTTTTAAGTAAAATGGTTTTTAAGTGACCATTTTTAAAGATCTGAGCAGATAGGCGTTATTTGAAGACCTTTGAAAAGGTTGACTTTTACTTTCGATCTCTGATTAAAATATTTTGAAAATCAAATGCCTGTAAAAAAATATAATATTCTTGGAAGCATATTCTTGCTTATGAAGGATTCCTGTTCATATAACTGAGATTGCTAAGGTCTCTAAGATTTCATTTTCCTGAACTTGCCTATTGAATCCAAACACTACGAAATTTTCAAAAAAATGTGATCTTTCAAAAGAATACTTGAAAGTTTCGTAACAATACAGATGGAAAGTAGTTTTCTTTACGTCTATACAAAACATGGCTGCGTTTCATATATGGCAAAAACGTTAGGTCACCTATTTAATGTGTCAGCTTGATTCTTTGAATGGATTTTTAAATTTATATATATTTATCCATTTAATAAATTGAAGAATGCCAATTTTAATATATAAAATAAAAGCATGGAATACGTTCTTTAAATTGATAAAACAAGCACTTAAAATGTTTTAATCTCAGAATAAAGAACGCCATCTCAATTCTTAAAAAAATGTGAATGTATGCAGAAAAAAAATTAAAAATCGTTGGAGCGGTTTCAAAAAAAAAATTTAACTTTGTTTTTTTTTTAATTCAAAAAATATTTTTTTTTTAAATTATTTGTATGCAGTATTATTCTCACTTGATAGAACCTTCTAAGTAAAAAGTTTGATCAAAATCGGTTAAGCGGTTAACGAGAAAATCGAAAATACAAAAAACGGTTCTGTGGCAGGTACCATTAATAACGGTTTTTGGTAAATTTGTTTTCACCTAATTCTAGACCATACCAATACTAATACACTCAAAACGAATTTTAAAAATCGTTAGAGCCGTTTTTGAGAAAACTTTTTTTAAATGGTACTATTGCAAGTACCGTTATTTTTTTAGCTAAAAAAAAATCTTGAAAAATCTTATGCTGCAAGTTTGAAGAAAATCCCTTTAGTGGTTTAGGCTGTAGGCCGAGGTACAGACAGCCATACAGACAGACAAACAGATATACACAAAGACGACAGACGGAATTGCGGGACACATTTTTTTTCGTGTTCTCTATCATCGTAATGTCAAGTTTGATTGTTATTTCGAGTTCGATTTTTTGCACGAATCCATAACTTGCCCTATAGTGCCTATAGCAATATAAAAATTTTAAAAAAATACTGGACTTTTGTTAAATTTCATATTAATTTTCTCAAAATTTCAGTAGATAACGTCTGGATTTCATTTCTCATCTCGAATAAGCTTTTGAAAGAATATAGTCTCGAGTAACCCTACTCGAGAGGCCGGCACTTTTCTGGTTTCGTGACCTGCCCTACTAAATGAGTTATAAGTTTTTTAAGATTGAGATGACAACAAAATTATCTACAAAACAAGTGTCGCAAACTGTCAATCCACTGTAGTTAGTTGAAATGAGAAAAACGCCGTGTATTAGTTATTATATTGCAGTTCCGTTCAGGGGCCAAATCATCGCATCAGTGAGCTGTTTAGGTCACTGAATTATTTCAATTGGCAATAATCTTTATAATGTATTTTAAATGGAGCAGTAATGCCAATGTAAAATATTTCAGTGACGTATGGCCCACTCGCCGATCCGGGAATTCGGCCCCAGTTATCAGTTCAATTCAGTAATATACAGTCTAACACAAAACTCTAAAGTTTAAAACCTGTGGGTATAGGAAAAATGCATGCCCGCATTGTAACCAATTTATTGAACACCTAAGGTTATTCGTAAATAAAATAATCTCATATGGGTACATCATAATATAATTTTCAACGAGTTTAATAATTTCTGTGCCAAGATGAAACCAGTAGTCATTCTGTGTTTAACTTTTACGTCTCATTTAAGCAAACAAAAAAAAAAATTAAAGTTGTAAAACTTCCTAAAATTTAAAATCAATTATTCAAAATTTCACCATACTTTTTGAAAAATCCTCAAGTTTTTTTAAGATTTTCTTTTTATTATATTCTATTTTCAATCAACTCGAATGCAACGCCAAGCTCGCATTTACTAAAAGCTAATCTCCATTACTCGCAATTAGGACATGCAAATCGAAGTGGTTTTCCATATAATATTCCCACAAGAAACAAAATAATCTATCTTCGATTAAATTGTATATTCTTAACATTAAAAACATTTCCCCTGGTCCAAGAGCAACAAGTGATTTTTTTTTTCTTTAAGTTAATTTTCTTTGCTTTCGCCACTTGAACCACACATTTAACCCATTGCCCTAAATTCCTAAAAAAAAAAATAAGAAAAATCCCTTAATGATAAAAACAAAAATCTAACAAATCCAGCTGAGATATTTTTATGTAAATAAAAAAATAATCATTTGCATTCTATAAATACAAAATGTGTTTAGATCTCTTGTTTGTATTTGTTTTATAAGGGAATCAAGTAGGGCAGGGAGTATAAAAAAATGTACATAAAAAAAAATAAACAGAATTTCCCTAAAAAATTAGAACAATTAAGATCACAACTACATGCACCTAGACTGATATATTTACGAGTACTATAATTTTACACCAGAGCAATTTTCTGTTTGATTTTTTTTTTTTTTTTTTTTTTTTGTAGACATGAAATTGAAGCCCTTTACTTATTTGCCTTGCTGCTTCATTGCACGAACTCCGCTTCGCTATCAAAAAAGCACTAAATCATTCCACACACATACTCACAGTAATAATAATAATACGAAAAAAAAAAAAACAAAATCTATATCAGCGCCACAAATGTTTTTAATAGTTGACCCAATTTTGGGCTCCAAAAAAAAAAAAATCGTGTGCGTTTTCTGGCAAAGCCCTAAAAAATTGTAGACAACAATTTTTCTAGTTTCTTTTGCTCGATCGACAAAGTTTTCTTCTTCTTCGATGTTGGGGTTGCCCTACAAATGAATGGAAATACAATCTAAAGGCACACACATACAAAGATCAAGCGAGGGAATCATAAAAATTGAAAGTGAAACTAGGCCACACAACGCATCCAATCCAACAACTCAAGACATTCTTGTTGTATAGATACTTTTATTTTCTTCGAGTCGTTTTAGTTTTTTTTTTTTTGTGGAACAAAAAATGTTTTGTGTGATAACGAATTTATCACACATCTAAATGAGAGAAAAAAAAAAGACCCTTGATTGAGAAGTGCTGGTGGAAGAGAGGGTAAGGTCGGCCGGCCTAACATAATGCCCTAGAAAAAAAAAATGAACCAAAGAAAAATAGATGGCAAACACTGAAGACAACCGTCATCAATCCTTAATGAGAATTAGAAGTTGTGGTGTGAGCATCAGAAATTATATCAGTCTGCGCCCGCAGCTTTTTCTTCTTCATCTCTGTACGCACCCACCCACATTCCCTTTCTTCGAAACCCCTCGGTTCCCCTTCGATCCAGAAAAGTGAAAGTAAATTGAGGAATACAAAACGGTCTGCAAGTTTGAAAATAAAACACCTTCAGGTAGATAAGAGCTGAAAAGAATTTTTTTTTAATGATTGGGAATATGTACCTTGTGAATTCTTAAGTTAAAATTAAGTAAATATGTACAAAATTTGTTTTTCAGTAGATCTTCAAGTTTCTTTTCGCCTTTAAGCCTAGGCTAAAGTTTTTTAGCAGATCATAATAATTTTTAATATGTATGTAGATTGTTTAGTTAATTACTTAAAAATATGGTCTTTGAACTCTTTCATTTGACTGTGTATAGGTATGGATATAGAGTTCATGGTTGGGACTCTTTAAGTGAAGTTGACGTTACCTTATCTTTGTGGTTTATTTCCGACAGTCACATAATCAGCTCAGATTAATTTGATAAAATTATCCAAGAAGTTCTGAATAGCCATTTGAAGATACATACACTTACACGGCCTAGATTTCAATTGACAATATTATTTGTTTAGCAGATCTTTTAATCATTGTATTTGCTTTTTTCCTATTTTAAGTCAATTTTTCGGAATTTTTCCTACATACAATTTTTTTGTAGAATGATCAAGGAATCATCCTCCAAAATATCCTGCAAGAATAAGGAGACACCATGTAGGTATATAAAAAAATTCTTATGCCATTTTTTTTTTTAGTATTTAGACACTTTTTCGAATTTGATTTTCCGATTTCGCAATAATAAATAGGTACTAAAAAATGGCATACGAATTTTTTTTATATACATGGTGTCTTCTTATTCTTGCAGGATATTTTAGAGGATGATTCATTGAGCATTCTACAAAAAAAAAAGTATGTAGGAAAAATTCCGAAAAAATCCGAAAAATTGGCTTAATAATGGAGGGTTCAAAGCTGTACCACTTATTTCGGTACAGCTTTGAACCCTCCATATTTTAAGTCAATTGTTAAAAAATTAAATTAAAAAATGTTTAAATTTAGGTTTTAAATACCTATAAAAAGTGATCAAAATAAGTTGTATGGATTTCGAGGAAAGCGAAAATTGTTCTATGGAAGTTTGGTCTATACCTAAAAATTTGTTTTTTTTTTTTCAAGGAGAACGTAGTTTGTACCTGTATAATTATGCAGATATATCTTATAGACAAATGTGGAGTGATTTTTGAGCAATACTAGATTTTTAAAAAATGCTATTTTATCTGTGGTTTTTAGAGCTGAAGGTTATACATAAATCTATTCATCAGATCTTAAAAGATATTAAAAACAAAAAGAATCTATCACAGAACTGAGACAACAAAAACTGGGCACGTCTATACTTCCCAGTATATAACTGCGGAGTACAAAACTAAGAACGCAAAACTGTTCGCGACACAACTAAGAAAAAGGGAGGAGTCTATATTATCGCCTGATAATTTCTATTGGTCCAAGCTTAATGCATAAATAGGCCATGTAGATGGAAAAGTTTTAATGATGGGGTCCTAAGGCAAAGGCAAGTATTGGGCTACAGGTCCGTAGTAGGGCATAATCAGGAATACTAAAATTATGAAAATTGACGATGACGATCCCTATTGGTCCAATGAAAGAATATTGATGACGGGTTCCCAAGGTGAATGCGGGTATTCGACTACAGGTCCGGAGGAGGGCATAATCAGGAATACTAAAAATATGAAAATTGACGATAATGATTCCTATTGGTCCAAGCTTCCTACATAACAAAGCCATGCAGATAGATGGAAAAGTTTTGATAAAGTTGAACACGAGTGAAGTAGCAAATAATAAGGCGCTGTTATTTGTGATTTGTCAAATATCCATTAGGAATGTACAGAGATTAGGTGGAATGGGAATGTGCTTATACAAGTAGAGGTCGGATTCAAAAAATGTTATCTTCGTTGTTCCTCGAGCGATTTCAATGAAACCGACACAGGTTATAGCTGAGATAGAGCTATGAAGAAAAAAAATATTTCCAAAACAGGGTGGTTCATAAAAATGTCAACTTCGTTGTTTCTTGGCCTGAACTAAAAACATCGACAAATGTCAGATACCTACGTCAATTTCAGTTAACACGGCAGTATATGCCTCCTCTGAAATGAAATATTATATTAAATAAAAGAATAACAAAATTTAGTATGAATCGAATGTTAATAAATTTATTTCAAATTTTAAGTTAGTTCAGCACTATGTAGGCGGATTGCCAGCATTTCCAAAAATTCAATAAGCGTGGTTTCTTTTAATGAATTCTCTCGCTCAATATAGCCTTTTCCTTTTTGTCGGAATCTAATATGAAACGCAATTAAATTTATTTATAAATAATTATTTTTTTAGATTTGAAATTATGTAGGTTTTTCTTACAGAATATTGGAAAATGAAGTTATGTTTATAAAGAATTTACAATTCATTCACACAATTTTGGATGTACAGAATTTTGGAATATACAGAATAACGACCCCTTCCCGTATATTATACATACATATGGATGCATATGTAGTTTGGTATGTATTTTTAAAAAATTTATCGGGAAAGCAATTCTTTTTTAAGATGTACATAAGTACATTTTTTTTAATAAGTAAAGAGTTATACAAATATGGTCTATGACTTTCAGAAAAAACGTGGTTGATTTTGACTATGCAAACGTAGTTGATTTTGACTATGCAAACGTAGTTGATTTTAACTATGCAAACGTAGTTGATTTAAACTATGCAAACGTAGTTGATTTTAACTATGCAAACGTAGTTGATTTTAACTATGCAGACGTAGTTGATTTTGACTATGCAAACGTAGTTGATTTTAACTATGCAAACGTAGTTGATTTTAAGTATGCAAACGTAGTTGATTTTAACTATGCAAACGTAGTTGATTTTAACTATGCAAACGTAGTTGATTTTAACTATGCAAACGTAGTTGATTTTAACTATGCAAACGTAGTTGATTTTAACTATGCAAACGTAGTTGATTTTAACTATGCAAACGTAGTTGATTTTAACTATGCAGACGTAGTTGATTTTGACTATGCAAACGTAGTTGATTTTAACTATGCAAACGTAGTTGATTTTAACTATGCAAACGTAGTTGATTTTAACTATGCAAACGTAGTTGATTTTAACTATGCAGACGTAGTTGATTTTGACTATGCAAACGTAGTTGATTTTAACTATGCAAACGTAGTTGATTTTGACTATGCAAACGTAGTTGATTTTAACTATGCAAACGTAGTTGATTTTGACTTTGCAAACGTAGTTGATTTTAAGTATGCAAACGTAGTTGATTTTGACTATGCGAACTTAGTTGATTTTAACTATGCAAACGTAGTTGATTTTAACAATGCAAACGTAGTTGATTTTGACTATGCAAACGTAGTTGATTTTAACTATGCAAACGTAGTTGATTTTAACTATGCAAACGTAGTTGATTTTAACTATGCAAACGTAGTTGATTTTAACTATGCAAACGTAGTTGATTTTAACTATGCAGACGTAGTTGATTTTGACTATGCAAACGTAGTTGATTTTAACTATGCAAACGTAGTTGATTTTAACTATGCAAACGTAGTTGATTTTAACTATGCAGACGTAGTTGATTTTAAGTATGCAAACGTAGTTGATTTTAACTATGCAAACGTAGTTGATTTTAACTATGCAAACGTAGTTGATTTTAACTATGCAAACGTAGTTGATTTTAACTATGCAAACGTAGTTGATTTTAACTATGCAAACGTAGTTGATTTTAACTATGCAAACGTAGTTGATTTAACTATGCAAACGTAGTTGATTTTAACTATGCAAACGTAGTTGATTTTAACTATGCAAACGTAGTTGATTTTATCTATGCAGACGTAGTTGATTTTGACTATGCAAACGTAGTTGATTTTAACTATGCAAACGTAGTTGATTTTAACTATGCAGACGTAGTTGATTTTGACTATGCAGACGTAGTTGATTTTAAGTATGCAAACGTAGTTGATTTTAACTATGCAAACGTAGTTGATTTTAACTATGCAAACGTAGTTGATTTTAACTATGCAGACGTAGTTGATTTTGACTATGCAAACGTAGTTGATTTTAACTATGCAAACGTAGTTGATTTTAACTATGCAGACGTAGTTGATTTTGACTATGCAAACGTAGTTGATTTTAACTATGCAAACGTAGTTGATTTTAACTATGCAAACGTAGTTGATTTTAACTATGCAGACGTAGTTTATTTTAAGTATGCAAACGTAGTTGATTTTAACTATGCAAACGTAGTTGATTTTGACTATGCAAACGTAGTTGATTTTGACTATGCAAACGTGGTTGATTTTGACTATGTAAACGTGGTTGATCGCAATCATTCGAGGAACAACGAAGTTGACATTTTTATGAACCACCCTGTTTTGGAAATATTTTTATTCTTCATAGCTCTATCTCAGCTATAACCTGTGTCGGTTTCATTGAAATCGCTCGAGGAACAACGAAGATAACATTTTTTGAATCCGACCCCTACTTGTATAAGCACATTCCCATACCACCTAATACATTCCTGTACATTCCTAATGGATATTTGACAAATCACAAATAACAGCGCCTTATTTTATATTCGCTACTTCACTCGTGTTCAACTTTATCAAAACTTTTCCATCTAAGTATCTGCATGGCTTTGTTATGTAGGAAGCTTGGACCAATAGGAATCAATATCGTCAATTTTCATATTTTTAGTATTCCTGATTATGCCCTACTCCGGACCTGTAGTCGAATACCCGCACTCACCTAGGGAACCCGTCATCAATATTCTTTCATTGGACCAATAGGGATCGTCATCGTCAATTTTCATATTTTTAGTATTCCTGATTATGCCCTACTCCGGACCTGTAGTCGAATACCCGCATTCACCTTGGGAACCCGTCATCAATATTCTTTCATTGGACCAATAGGGATCGTCATCGTCAATTTTCATATTTTTAGTATTCCTGATTATGCCCTACTCCGGACCTGTAGTCGAATACCCGCACTCACCTAGGGAACCCGTCATCAATATTCTTTCATTGGACCAATAGGGATCGTCATCGTCAATTTTCATATTTTTAGTATTCCTGATTATGCCCTACTACGGACCTGTAGCCCAATACATGCCTTTGCCTTAGGACCCCATCATTAAAACCTTTCCATCTACACGGCCTATTTATGTATTAAGCTTGGACCAATAGAAATTATTAGCACCCATTTTTATATATCTTTTATATTAATTATTTCCTCTTAGTGTTGCCAGCCGAAAAACCAGGCGATAATATAGACTCCTCCCTTTTTCTTAGTTGTGTCGCGAGCCGTCTTGCCGTTCTTAGTTTTGTACTCCGCATTTATACACTGGGAAGTATAGACGTGCTTAGTTTTTGTTTTCTCAGTTATGACAGTCTCCCAAACAAAAATATTACTTAATAACGTAAAATTAAGAAAAAAATTAGTTTGAACACAATATTTTTCAATTTTTTTCTTTGTTTTCAAAATTTTGAGTTTGAAAATAAATTTTTCAAAAACCGTTTTTTCTAGTAACTCCAATTAAGATTAAAATAAAAGAATGGATTTCTGGCTATAAAAAAATGTATAACATGAAATTTTAAGTGTTACCGTTGTTTTTTAATAATTTTTTTTCTATTTCAAATCAATTTTTTTAGAAAATTGCCTCCCGCCTACACGGGGGAAAATAGACCCCCTCTCCCATTCGATTTTTTATCTTGTCTTAACCTAACCTACTCGCCCTTGCTCTTTGGTGCACCTTATACGGAACACTCTGTATAGTACGTATACAAAAGTTAATAAATTTACGAATACATGCATGGACCCTACAGTTTAAACTGAATATTTTTTGTTTTAGAAATGAATTTTATAAAAAAAAAAATCTGAATTTGTTTTTACAGCAACTCGGTAGACAATTTTTTTTTTTTTTTTTTTTTTTTTTTTGTAACAAATATCAAAAATCGTTGGAGCTGTTTTTTGAAAAATTAGTCTTCAATGCAGGCTTTTTTTTTTGCACAAGCTGCGACAAAGGGCTAGGGCCTGTAGGTTGAGACAAACAAATCGTGTAGGAGGGGGTCTATTTCCACAAAAATATTTTTTTTTTTAATTTTGCTCCGTGGAAAATAATTATTACTATCATGCAATTAGTGTGTACTGCCTCTTGCGAGGAAGTAACAAATTTTACAAGAATCTCTTGTCATGATGAAATGCCGCTTTCTTTAGCTTGACAGATTTGACAGAATATTTAGGCTCCCCTTCATTCCTGAAAATCTATAACAACACATGAATGGTTCATAGTTGTTGAAATTCATAAGGCCCTTTTTCTCCACATGTTGTCACGTCACCACATTTATTTTAATTACAAATAAAAATGGATTATGTGAATATTATATTTAACTTCTTGTTAAGAGTTCTCATATTTTGGTTATATAGGCTTCATAAGCAAACAAATCGATTATGTTTTACCAAAAAGACTATAACGATTATTATTGACTGCCGGCGGAAGTATACTCTATCTATATTATGCCAACTTAATTTAAAGTTCATAACAACTCTTAAAAAAATTAAGTCAAATCTTATCTAAAATTTCACTCGATGTTTTTATGACGTTTTTCCATAACGAAGCTAAGATAGCTTGGTAGATACCTATTCCCTTTTTTATCAGAACATTTATTTGCGATAGTCGCTGTATTTATTTTTCTTATCTTCATTGCACTTTAAAATTATTAAAAAGAGCCCTTTCGCTTGATACATAGATTACAAAAAAATATTTTTAACAAAAACGCACAACCAAAAATTCAAACATTATCTCATCTGAAAATATAAGACTCAATTTGTAAAGAGTTTTAGGAATAAGAAGTACATCATAATGTTTAAAGAATACAAAAAATGTTGACCCAATTAGAGGTTCTGTTGATTAAAAACTAGGTATAATGTTTTGTAGGTTGTGATGATGGTTGTAAACTTTACACATTAATTGTAAGTTTAACTAAGCTATAGTACGGCACAATAAAAGGCTGATGCTTAATTAATTGTTTACATAAAAAGTTCAATCTTTATGGATTTTAT
Source organism: Epistrophella euchroma (assembly GCA_947049315.1). NCBI lineage: Eukaryota > Metazoa > Arthropoda > Insecta > Diptera > Syrphidae > Epistrophella > Epistrophella euchroma. Next base: position 44,357,166 of record OX346248.1, read on the forward strand.
TATTGACTTGTTTGTTTTAAAAAATTTGGAAAAATGATCACGCCTCCAATTTAAAGTAGTTGTGATGGTTTTCTTCTTTTTTTTGGAAGAAATAATAATAATAATAATTATATTGAAAATTTAATTTTTTTTTTACAAAAAAATCTGTTTTTTAAAACCAATAATTGAAAAATTGCATTATATATAGGTTTAGACTTAGGTATATTTAATTTTATAAAATAAAATGACAGACAAAACCAAACTGTGAAAACCAGTGTTTTTAATTTGGAAAAATATAGGTCCGGATTAGCGATCCGATTCCGATATTCGGAATAAAGATGGTTTCGACTAGCGAGACAATACTGTATTTATAAAGCAACTTTTCAAATTTCGGTTCCAAAAAGCAGTGAATACGGATTTCTCAAAATTTAAAAGACATTTTAGCATCCGGTTTTCTGTTTTTGACTTAAAAGCTAATAAGAACATTGAATTAAATTATAGTACTTAATAACGTAAAATTTTGAAAAAAATCAGTTTGAAATTTTTTTTTAAACTTTTTTTTTTTTTTTTTTTTCAAAATTTCGAGTTTGAAAATTAATTTTTCAATAACTATTCACTAACAAAACTTAACTAAAAATGAAGATTAACGAAGAGATTTCTGGCTTACCAAAAAGGTATAGCATTGCATTGTAGGTTTTACTGTTGTTTTAAATTTTTTTTCTTTCGATTAAGTTGATTTTTTGGAAAATTGCCCCTCCCGCCTGAACGGGGAGCCATAGACCCCCCTCCTATAAGATTTTTTTTTCTGTCTTAACCCAACCTACTCGCTGTACCTTTTTTGTGCAGCTTATACTGAACACCCTGTATATATTTTTGAATTTGAAAACGAAATTCAAAAGGAATGTTTTTAAATTAAAAAAAAAAAAAAAAAAAAACGGGTTGAAACTTAATTTCTTACTGTTAATTAATTACTTAAAATTTATGTAAGTATACCAAAATTTTATATGTAAGCATTAAATAATTTGTTTACAAACTGTAAAAATAATCAGCCCTATCATAGTATCCGATCGGAACGGAAATTTCTCCGACTCATACAAAATGTTTTTTTATTTTTCATTTTAATGATAGAAATTTCTCATAAATCGGTTACACCTCCGAAAAATTATTTCAACGTTCGGTTGTAAAGGAAAAATTAAAGTGATATTTCTTATATTTCTAATATTTCTTAAAATTCGGAGAAAATTCCGTTCCGATCGGATACTATGATAGGGCTGAATACCTAATTGATTGTAATGAGAATTGGTAGAACGACAGCTTGGAAGATGAGGATGGACATAGGCTACTTTTGTTTTCAAAATATACAACAGTTTACCAAAAAAAAACAATCAAAATATAATAAAAGAAAAGTACTAAATTGTTTGAAATGTCAGATTTTCAAATATAAAAATATCAAAAAACAAATAAAAAGCATTTTAGAATCATAAAGTTATTTAAACATGCGAAGCAAGGCGAAAACGGGTCTGCTAGTTTATGTTGAAATTTTTTAATCCAAATGAAAATTTTATCAAAAACAAATAAGCATGCAATATTGGTGTACTATATATACCTACCATGTTTTTGCCTTAAAATTGTTTTAAAATTTTTCATACAGTAAGTATGTATAAAAAATTAATTAAATAAAAATCTCTGCATTGATTTCAAAAATTTTTTTTTCTTATGAAGTCTGATTTGTTTGGTGTAAAAAAAAATCCCCAAAATAAGGAATTAGTAAAGTAAATATATAACGTTTTTGTTATTTTCGATGTGTTTTTCGAGGTACGGTGAACTGAGAGATCACCGCGATAAAACTTTCAGTTTGGCTTGACCATCTTCTTCTGGAAGATATTTTTTAACAAGGAAAAAATTAAAATTTAATCTTCCTTGAGCTTTCCCTTTTGTACCTTATTTAAGAATAACACTAGGTCACTAAACTTTCTACATTTCAGGAATAAACAATTTATATTTATATATATATTATAAATATACAGTAGATGACAAATATAAGAAACTCAAAAAATCCAAGGAATTCCTTTCTTATATCCGTGTTTTCTTATATAAAAAATTGTATATAAGAAAGAAAATTTCTTATATAAATAAAATGTATATAAGAAAGAAAATTTCTTATATAAATAAAAATGCCTATAAGAAATGTCAACTGTATGGGCTTTTTTCTTTCTCGCCGATCTTCAATCTGTGACTTCTTTGGCATTTCAATAAGGGTGGGTTCAGAAATTTTGTGAAAGTTACACGGCGCGCGCATCATTTAGAAGCTTACACGGGAAAATTTCTTATAAAAGTTTAATTTTCTATGTAGTGAATGAGATTTTGTATCAGAATAAGTTTCTTTTATCAGTGTTTTTATTATAAACGTTTTTCTTATATGAGGTTTATTTAACACGCATCTTTATGGGAATGTGCATGGTGTTTTGGAATGTCTGTCTTATAAGCGTGTTTTTCTGATATAAGACTTTCTTATATCCGTCATCTACTATATCTATATACAAATAGCCTTAAATAAATTTAGTGGTATTATTTTCATTGTATATGGATGGGCAGAATATACTTGAGACATGCATTTACACACTGTGGGTCGTTTTTGTTTTTGCACTATCGAACACTACATATTAAAAAAAAAGGCCCTCCGGAATAGTGCATTTCCCTCTAGTATACTGGAATCTACCTTCCTTTGTACGAACTAAATTGAAAATACATGTTTAAACAAAAAATAAAACCCTAACCAGACAGTCAGTCTATTAACATCAGAATTAAAATATTGGCAAAGCACAGTTATTTACCGTTATTAAACACGTAACGCTGTCTATAATAACTCTCGTCATGTCAATAAAGATATCCTATAGTCATTAAAAGGCAACACAAAAAAAAAATAATTTAAATTCAAATCAACCACCTCTCATAACACTGATCATCTTCATAAATCATTTAAACAAAATGGAAAACAATCCACCAAATTAAAACAATATAAACGAATACCTACAACAACAATCTAAAACTATATTATCATATATCCATACCTATACTGCCTATTACCGCATTCAAAACTTAAAATGTTAATAAAATGTTTAAATTTACTAAACAGACCCCCCCCACCCCCCGCTCCCCCCAAACTTGTTTTCTATGTCAAATGAAAATATGTAACTATAGGATTTTTGGGTTTACATAAACAATTTTGACTAAAATAAAAAAAAACAATAGCAATAAACGGTAGCTCGTATATGTAATTAAACCTATCTGCGGCCCGGCGACACACCAAACCGCCAGCGAAAGTTTTAATAGGTCAGAAATACTTAAACTAGTATAACACCGTTTTATTTTTTTGCATAAAGCCCTCGCTTGCCACTTCTTCCTCCCTTCAAAACTCCAAGACAGCCAGTCTTGGATTATATCAAGCGCATAATATGCGCTAGATCCAAACTTAATTTTTACAATTTCTTGAAGTTGTTTTTTTTTTTTTTTTCTTATTCATCACATCTTTTCCAAGTTAAGTATAGTTATACTATCTGGTGGATTTATTACATAATAGAAGACACAAAAAAAAAAAACAATAAAATAAAAAAAAGTATATGGTAAAGAAAATAAGTTAAAAAAGAAATGAAAGAAGTTAAAATGAATGAAAAAGGTGGAAAAGAGATAAAGCAACAACAACAAAACAATAAACTTAAATTATTTATAACCAACTTCTTTGATCGCATAATTTGCGGTATATAACCACTGTAAAGTCGATTAAGTAACCGAAAGCATAAACTCATTGTTATTAGTTATAATATCTTTTTTTTTTTTTTTTTTTTTTAATTTTCTTATACCATACGATTTTGGTTAAATGAAAAAATAATAATGATTCGAATATAAGAAAAAAAAAAAAAAAATTATGTCTTCGAATCGAGATAAAAATAGAAGTAGCACAAAGTGGCAATAAAACAAAATTTGATGATTAGGTCGGAAGGAGTAGATAGATGGATTGGATAGGTAAGATACTTTTGGAAACAAAGGAGGGCACATCTTTGAATTTTCATTTAGAGGCACACTCAGGCTGGACCGGTGTGCCAGATGGTTTATAGATTTGTGCTATTATGTGAGTCTATTATAATGATGACATATATAAACACAGGCTGTTGTGGGTTGTATAGATTGTAGTGTGGGCGGTTGAAGGGTCATCTTCCGGTTCATACTAATAAATGTTTGACAGGAAAACAAAATTGTAAAGTTAATTCGAATAAAGATTTATTATTGTTTTTCGTTATTTTGAACCAATAAAAGTGCGCACGACCGACTGTGTCACATGTATTTCGCTTTTCTTTCATATTTAATTAATTTTTAGTAACAAAAAGTTCAAAGATTTTGGTTTATAAATTTAATATGTAGTTATACAGGGTAATTCGATTAAGTTGCGATATGAAACAGGTTAAGCAAGGTCAAGAAAAAATCGTATGTGCGGGTGGAACTATTTCAGCCCGTTTAGACAGAAGAGGCAATTATCGAAAAAATGTTCTATTCAAAAATAATGGCAACACTTGCAAAATTATGCTAAAGCTTATTTAAACATAACACACTTTGATTTTGTTTTTAATTTAAATTGAAGTTAAAAAAAAATGTTTTTTTTTTTTCAAAATAAAAACAAAAACTTAAAATTTAAAAAACAACATCAAAATTTATTTTCATTTATATACATTAAGCTTTTGTCAATTTATATACATTAAGCTTTTGTCAATTTTTAGTAAAACATGAAAATCCAAGTGCTTCTTTCTGAAAAAGGAAAGTTTTATTAGATTTCACTTCAAACTCGTTGATTAGTTGATCATATATCTACTAACAAAGAATATAAAGTTACCAAGAAGACGCATCTCATACAATTTTTTTTACTGAAAATGGCGGGTTCCAATGTTGAAACCCGCACTTTGCTTTTTCATGGGCTTTTCAATAATTCTCTCAGCGCTTTTAAAATGAGATACCACACACATTGAAACAGTCTGCTTTTTTGTCCTTGAAAAGCCCATAAAAAAAGCAAGAGCTCTGGGAGCAGGTCGCCATATGAAAACGTGCAGTAAAAAATTTGTATGAGATGCGCTCACTTCATCAAGACTACTGTAGTACCATTGTATATATATCTTTATATACAATATACTTTTTTTTAGAAAAAACAGGCGTGTCAGTGAGTGGGAATTTATATCTGCATATTATTACGTATGTCACCTTTTTTAAAATTTCTGTCTGTCTGTATGTCTGTCTGTACCTCGGCCTACAGCCTAAACCCCTGAAGCGATTTTCTTCAAACTTGGAGTATAAGATTTTTTGGTGATTCCCTAGAGGAGGAATCGAGATTCTTTTTTTAGCTCAAAAAATAACGGCACTTGTCGTACAATCGTTTTAAAAAAAGTTATTTATTTAAAAAACGGTTCTAACGATTTTTTTTTAATTTTTTGTGTGTACTAGTAGTGGTATGGTCTATATTTCAGTGAAAAAAAATTACCAAAAACCGTTATTAACGGTACCGGCCATAGAACCGTTTTTTTTTTATTTTCGATTTTCTCGTTAACCGCTTAGCTGATTTTGATCAAAAGATGTCCTATCAAGTGTGAATAATACTGCATAAAAATATTTTCAATAAATTATTTTTTGGATTTAAAAAAAAAAAGTTCAAAATTTTTTTTTGAAAACGGGTTGATAAATATTTTTGAAATTATGGCTTTAGCTGTATATTATTATATTCTTAAAAATGGCATATCAAATTTTTTTTCCAAAAAATATCAAGAGATTTTATATACCTATTCAAAATTATTTTTTAAGAAAACCGCTCCAACGATTTTAAAATTTTTTTCTGCAAAAATTCAAATTTTTTCAAGGATTAAGATGGCGTTAATCATTCTGAGATTAAGACATTTTAAGTACTTATTTTATCAATTTAAAGAACGTATTTCATGCTTTTTTTCCATATTCAAATTTCCGTTCTTCAATTTATTAAATGGATAAATACATACATATACATATAATTATTAATTATGTGTTTTTATATTACACTGAATCTTTAAAATTCGAAGCAACTTTTACTACAAGGAGCAAGTTCATGCGGGTCAGTCGTGCATTTTATTTCACTTCTTTTTAATTTTTTTAAAAATTTTTTTTTTTTAATATTGTGTTTATTATTATTTTTATAAATAAAAAAAAATCATTTAAAATTTATAAAATAAATAAATAATTTTTTTTATTATTTTTTCCAAATTCTTGAGTTTGAAAACTATTTTGTTTCAAAAACTTTTTACCGAACTTAAATTAAGACCAAAACAAAAGAATGGATTTCTGGCTTTAAAAAAGTACATAATACAGATATGGTATCATGATATTTTAAGTGTTGCCGTTGCTTTTTTATCAATTGTTTTCTATTTTAATTCGACCAAGCCTAAACTGGTGGAAATAGGTCCACCCTGTCCTAAACGATGTTTTCCTTGTCTCGACCCAATCTAGAGTCTACAAAGTGTATCTTCACAAAAAATTTTAAAGGAAAACCTTTCAAGACCCTGGTCTACACAAGAAGCCAAATCTCTAAAAAGCGCAAACTATTACAAATTTTTATTTATTATTTTATTATTTATGTTTCTACAAGTACACATGATCCACTTACAGATTAGACTAAATTCGCAGAAATGTTATAACATGTTCCCAAGTAAAACTTTAGATGAAGAAAACAAAAAAAAAAAACAATTTTTTTTGAAAACTTAACCAACATTTCAAATACATATTTATAAAAATTTTATATAATTAAACATGAGAATCATCAACCTTCCTGTGGTGAGTAAGTCCATATTGAAACTTGAAAAAAAAGAAAGCACTTGCTAAAAATTTTAACATACGCTCATTGATTTGCGCTTGAATCTAAGCTGCAGCAACACTTTAAAAATAGACAAAGTTTGAATGAATAGCATGACCAATATTCACTTATAATATCATTTTTATCTCGCGGTTGTACAGTTTGATTATTTAACTGTACAATCCATTTTTTTAAATTTTTTATCATTTTCTGACAAGAATTTATGCATTTGGCCCCTGTGTCACAACTTGTAAAAAAACACCCTGTATAAAGGAGGATCCCATGAAGTTTTTGTATTAAGTGTTTGAAAATATTATTCCCTCAAAAATGCTTCTTCAATTTGTATAATAGGACAATACGGTAAAAGCCTTCTTCCCTAAAGCCCTCGACTTCCAAGAATTTCTTAACTTATACTTATTATCTTAAACGTTTAAAGCCATTTTATTTCTTTTAAACACATTTCAAGCGAAATCAAGTTTTTGGGAGAAATGAGTTTGCGAATGCGAATAAGTTCTCCTTGATATGTCATTGTCATATCTTTTACCAGTCTTTTACCCATATGACCGAATGAATCATGATACAAAAATATTTGAATCACTAAGGCAACCTTAGCCCAAAAGTGAAAGTTTGTGTTTCAGATACATAAATTGAATGAGTTTTTATCCAAGAAATTTATATTTCATCCTATTGTTAAAAACTAAATGACATACATACATGGAAACATGTTAGTTCATGACCATAAATGTGCTTTGAGAATCACCAACCCCATAAGACCACAAACAATATTAATCTCTATAGTTTTACCGTTTTATGATAAACTCTACTTGACCAACAACTCAATAAAATATCATAAAATTCCCCAATTAGTAACATAAGTATCTATTTATAAAGTCGGTATTGTATCTTTTGTAACGCTTGCTTTAAAGAAAATAACCGTGTTTATCTTTTCAAAAAATGAATTTGTGTCAATTATGCTGTTGGGATAAAATGTATATTTTATCTTTGTCGGCTATTTGTTACATTTACAACATTATGTTTTTACAATTAGTCCAAAGGTAATGAATTTTATGGTCACTCCGAAAGTTATATGGCAGATCAAAACTTTTACAACGAAATTTTCAAAATTTATTTGTGCACGACTGAGCCGCGAGTATTCAAGTGGCTAAGAATTTAAATGATTTTTGGTAGATTGCAACATTCAAGTTTGGTGTGCCAATTTGAAGCAGGTTACCTATGTACATATATATATGTATATATAAATGTATTTATTAATTTACAGTGCAAACCCTTAATTTGAAAAAAAGCCACCAAGAAATAAATCTAAAGCATGCAGAGGCTGAATTAAAATTAAAATTAAAATTAAAATTAAAATTAAAATTAAAATTAAAATTAAAATTAAAATTAAAATTAAAATTAAAATTAAAATTAAAATTAAAATTAAAATTAAAATTAAAATTAAAATTAAAATTAAAATTAAAATTAAAATTAAAATTAAAATTAAAATTAAAATTAAAATTAAAATTAAAATTAAAATTTAAATTTAAATTTAAATTTAAATTTAAATTTAAATTAAAATTAAAATTAAAATTAAAATTAAAATTAAAATTAAAATTAAAATTAAAATTAAAATTAAAATTAAAATTAAAATTAAAATTAAAATTAAAATTAAAATTAAAATTAAAATTAAAATTAAAATTAAAATTAAAATTAAAATTAAAATTAAAATTAAAATTAAAATTAAAATTAAAATTAAAATTAAAATTAAAATTAAAATTAAAATTAAAATTAAAATTAAAATTAAAATTAAAATTAAAATTAAAATTAAAATTAAAATTAAAATTAAAATTAAAATTAAAATTAAAATTAAAATTAAAATTAAAATTACATGTGTTCTCGTACTTGTCCTTATTGTCATTTTAACAACTTACATATGTACCTACCAATTTCGAATACATAAATCATAATAGTCCTGAACCTTAAAAACAACGAAATGAAATAAAAATAAACGTAAACTTAAAAATTTAAAATTTGTTTTATTTTTTATTATTATTTAAATATATTTAATATTATCACAACATAAAATATATTAAATATATTTAAATAATAATAAAAAAATAAAACAAATTTTAAATTTTTAAATTTACGTTTATTTTTACTTTTATTTTATTTCGTTAAAATAACAATTTACACAAAATGGAGACAAAACCACCAACAAACTTAAAAATAAGCTCGTGCCAATAACGGCTATTTGCTGAAACGAAACTTAAATATTTAAGTTCAACATAAGACCTTATGTGACAATTTACGCTGAGGAAAAAGTAGAACATAAGCGTCTAAGTTGAATATAAATATTTAAGTTTTGTTTCAGCAAATGGGCCTATAAGTCGTGTATTTCATCCATCGTAAATTTATTTGTCTTACTTACTCCTGACATAATAATTTTCCTTGGAGCTTAAATATGAAAAATTGTGTAAGCTCAATATAAAAGGATAATTCGCTTCAAAATATTTTCAATTTTCATGACAAACAACCATGTATGTACAAGTACATATATGTACAAATAGCAGGACAACTTAGGAAAAAAATTAAATAAAGCTAAAAGCGTGGCAGTTATTTTCTCCTATTTCAAAGGCATTTGTTCGACAATTTTATGGGCTGGTCAAATGTAATTTTTTTTTTCTAAAGTTGTCATTCTAAGTTCATACATTTATACATAAATAGCTGTTTCATAGTTAGTTCAAAGGCTAAAGACCAAATATAAAAACTTTTGAAATCAAATATAAAATTCTTATACTAACATGTCGCGCCTTAAAACCATAAATTGTCCACTTTAAACTCATAAGTAATTTAAATCTGCAGCTATAAGTAACCAACCAAAACAAAAACAAAAAATTTACTTTATGCGAAAATACCTGACTGTGTTGCGCGATAATGATAAACAAGTCAAGCGCGAATATTTGCCGTCATATCTAACTATATGCACACGCTTTCGGGATAATAGCGCCCATCTACTCGGGCTACTGATTATCACCTTCAGCGCACTGTTACCACATTTGTAGTTTCCTCCAATTTTTTTTTTTTTTTTGATTTTTTTTCATTTAGGAAAAGTTATTTTTCTTTCAATTTGTAATATATACTCTATGTAGGTACTTTATCAATAAAGCATCCAAATGTAAAATTATACCTCAAGTCAATAAGGGCTGTTTCATATACATTTTGTCCAAGTTTTTTGCCCCACTAAAACTATACATTTTTTGATTCGCAGATGGGTCAAGAGGCCATTGTTGAATTTTGGACTCTAGTTCCTCCCCCAGAAATATTTTTTTTTTAATTGAAAAGAAACAAATGCCTAGAACCATAATGGGCAAAATTAGTATTTTCAGATTGCGTTAATTTTTTTTTTGGTGTAGCAAACTATTTACCACTCTTCAAGTGGCAGAAATGTACAAAGTTAAGAACACCTATCTTTTCCTTACCCTCCAAACCTGTGGTTCACCTAAGTCCAACTGGGATCAACCACATGTTTGAAGAGCAAAAATAGGAGTTTTACATTTTATACCTTTTTGGAAAAATCATCAAAACTATATTTTCAACGTGTGAATTTTCAGCCAAAAAAGTAATTATTATGCTGCGTTCGATTAAAACCTCGGAGCAATCAGATTTCAAAAGACTTTTTTTAAAATGTTTTATCAATTTGATAAAAAATTAAAATAAATTTGATGGCACAACAGCTCATGAAGAACTAGGGCCTAGTGACTTACAACTCTCAACCATTCCTGTGTGCGTGTCTGCAGGAATGGAGGGGACCTTCAGTTTATTGCCGAATCCGAACGGCTAACGAGCGGCACTTTTCTGTGACAGGATTTGTCAAATCCTGGCAAGAGGCAGTAGCCGTTTTTTCTTTTTAAATAAATAGGTGGCGAGGCTGGGGATCGAACCTTAGACGACAGTCCATCGCACTAACCATCACGCCACGGCTTACTACTTTTTTTTTTATCAATTTGATAGATTTTATTTTAAAATTTTTCTAATGGACATAATTTTTTTGTTCCAGTATGGCAACCATGATGGTCTACGGGTGGCTTAAGTTCCCCAGAGTCAGACTCAGAGCATATACCACCAAAACTTTAAACTTCGCACATTTTCTTCCTTTCACTTTCTGGATTTGGATTCAGAGCTGAAAAATTTATCAAGCGTGACTCTGCCGTCACCGAAATAAATTCGATGATATTTTCTATTGGTATGATTTTTAATCTATTTTGTGGGGGAGAATGGTTAAGATATCTACAAATACAAAATTCATATATAGATCATGTTAATGATATTGTATCCTTGGTATTAAAATTCCAAATGCATCGCATAATGCACCTGTCACCATCACCTGACGCGCATGTTAAATTTAAATCGTTATGCTTCTCAAATGATACAGAGAAGATGGCGGTCCTAAATCATACCTCAATTCACCATAAATCCATTCAATTTGTCCATTTGTCATTTCGCGCCAACAACAACAGCCACCAATTGGACACTTTAATTATTTTAGTGTTAATTACTAATTTTATTATTTATTGCAAAGATAGGATGAGGCTGTCCAAAAATACTTGGCAACGTTATGCGGTGTTCGGTGTAGTATTCTTGTAATACTGTACGGTTGTTTTTTTTTTTTTTTTGTTTGTCTGTCCGATCAGAATATGAACGATCTCTGATGAAGGTTTTCGCATTTCGAAGCAGATCGTATTTTATTCTCACGTGGATCGTCTTTTGTTGGGACTAAAAGAGAGAAGAAGAAATTATTTAATTGTGTTTTTTTTTTGTTTAATTTTATTTTTATTTAATATTTTTTTGTATATTTCAAATTTAATTGTGAATGTTAGGTAAATGCTGCTTGGACGCTTGTTAATCTTGTTTATTTATTAGTTTACGTTGACAAATTTGCAATTGAGATTTGAAGAATGTACTCAACGGTGAATTGTGACAGTAGGTTGACATTCGAATTTATGCCGAGATTTTGATTTACATAGTTCTATTTGGCATTCTTAGGGAACGATATTATAAGTGGAAAGGAATGAAGTGTAGGTATGTACGGAACAAAATTGTTACCTTTTGTTTGTTTTATTAGTCGTCTCAAAAGTAAAATGAATTGATTAGAACAGCAAGATCTTGTGAAATTGATACCAATAACATCAGGGAAAAAAATTCAAACATTTTGATACAACTGACAAAATTTTATCTGTTTCGGATTACATTTGGCTGGCATAACTAGAAACTTAAAGTAAATTTATTCTAGCAGGTCTTATTTGACAGATACAGCGATACTTAAAAAATGAAAAAAAAACAATAAAAAAATAGTTTAAACAATTAATTTAAATTAAAAGCATAACAAATTAATGGCATTAATTTTAAATTGTCAGCCATGCTATACCTTTTTGGAAAGCCAGAAATCTCTTCTTTGATTTTTATTTTAAATTAACTTGTGTTAGTGAATAGTTTTTGTAAAATTAATTTCCAATTTCGAAATTTTGAAAAAAAAAAAAATGGAAAAAAAGGTTCAAACTATTTTTTGTTTTAATTGTATGTAATTAAGTATAATTTTTTTTTGTAGTAGCCGTGGCGTGATGTTTAGTGCGATGGACTGTCATGCCGGAGGTCTAAGGTTCGATCCCCAGCCTCGCCACCTATTTATTTAAAAAGAAAAAACGGCTACTGCCTCTTGCGAGGAATTGACAAATCCTCCAAGAGTATCTCCTGTCACAGAAAAGTGCCGCTCGTTAGCCGTTCGGATTCGGCAACAAACTGTAGGTCCCCTCCATTCCTGCAGACACGCACCCAGGAATGGTTGAGAGTTGTTAGTCACTTGGCCCTAGTTCTTCATGAGCTGTTGTGCCATCAAATTTAAATTTATTTTAATATAATTTTTGTTTTCAAAATTCAATGCTCTTATTAGCTTTCAGTCAAAAAAAGAAAACCGGATGCTAAAATGTCTTAGTTTTTGAGAAAATTGTGTGACGTTCTTCTTCGAGGAACCAACAAAAGTCTGTCGTCATAGCTGGATCCAATCGTCCCTGTTATCTTATTTCTATTATTCGCACATCCTGATGGAACCTCTCTCCTTGTTCATCAATTAGGTAGGTAGGTTGAAATGGCGGCCTCGAGCAACCTAAGCTCAGTGACCTAATTAGCGCTGAGGAGCTTCGTTTTGATACCATGACTCGTGCGACCTATTTATAGAAAACGTTGTTATCAGGGATTCGCGGGTCAAAATGCCAGGCTAGGCAGATTGATGGTTTCAGAAGTCCGTTTACCACCTGCTTGTGGTCTAGGGATTCTGACGGAGAAATGGTGCAGTATCTACTTAGTTCATCTAAGAGCCACTTCGACCCGTTGAGAAGAGATCACGTCTTTGATCTTCAGTTCGGAGAGTTCATTGAGATCCTTGAAAAAGACCTTTCCAAATGATTGTGCTCAGATTCTGGCCAGAGCGGGACATTTACAAAGGAAATGAAAGACAGTTTACCTTTCCTGCTGGTCCCCACTGCTCATCACTTACTACGCCAAGATTATCAGGAAAAAGTGTAAATGAGAGTGTAGAAAATAGATTTTTAGAGACATTCTGCACCCAAAATTTTGGTACGACTGAAGCAGTTCATTTACTAAAAGTTGATACTTTTTTCTGATTTTTTATTGCCTTCGATTTCTTTGTCTATAGCCTTTACAAAATTTTTTATTAATCCCAATTTAATATGTAGGGGAGGTAAGATAACTATTTTGGGGTCAACTAAAGGCGGGTACTTGACAATATTTGCTTCCTGTTTGATACGTAACTCTTGCTGGCCAATCCTTTTTAATGTAATGATCTTTCATAGCTCGATTGTCCCACAAGCACAAAAAACAACAATATTTTGTAAATCCACTCTGCATTCCAAGGAGGATAGCAATGATTTTGAAATTTCCAAAAAATGCCCAATTGTATTTTTTGTAATTAATTAACTTCAAAATCAAGTCCATACTCCATAGTATCATATATTTCTTTTATGACCACGGAATGAGCTATTGGAATAGAGGGTTTTTTTTGTTACCGTTATGCAAAAGGACAGCTGACGTCAAATGGAAAACGACATAATTCTGGCGAAATTATAAAACTTTAAATAAAACTGATATTAGACCTGTCACAACACTTCGATGACTTGATGTCTGAAAGATGACGGTAGTTTAACAATAATATATGATTACTGTTCTGGTTGTCAAACGCTTGTACCCTTGTGTAATAAAAAAAAAACAAACAAAGACAGACACAGATATTGAAGGTACCTTACAGACCGCAATTCCCCCTTTGTGAAAAGTCACAAGCTTCTGTGACTGTTCCTTGTAGGGATTGTGTCATATACATTTTTTCGAATCCTCCCAAAATCTTCACAACAAAAACCCACCATAGCAAAAGTGAATTTTGTAGTGTCATTTTATTGGAACAGCTGATTTTATTACTAAAAACATAAAAAACATTTAAAATTCGTTTATACAAATATATTTAAAACATAAAAGTTACATATGCTGTAATTTGAAAATCTGTAAAACTCTGACACAGAGTGTCAAAGTAAAAAAACAAACCGTTTATGTCTATAGCAATAAACTGCAATTTTATACCAATATGATCAATCAATTTTTTAAAAATCTCAAAATTTGTGACTGTGGGAGATAATGCGAAAAAAATCAGGAATGATTCGATTTTTTTTTTGATCCGATCATCGAAGAGTATTGATGATTGAAATCACAAAATTTCATTTCAATTGATCCCTATCTCAATCATTTCGATGATTCTTGATTTTTCATCCCAATCTAATTCATTTCAATGAATTTCGATTTTCGATATCAATCTCTAGTCCGGTAAGAATAGACGAAAATATGCCAAAAAAAGAAAAAAAATTAGTTAGAGGATAAAATTTGGCATGGACGTTGGTAATGGGACTCTTTAAAAACTGAGAGAGTTCCTCAGTTATTAGTGGCCAAAGTTCGTTTCCCACAAAAATGGTCTTCGCGATTTTTTTTTTCGTAGCATTAACCGTTGAAAAGTTACAGCACATTTTTATGACTTTTAGTCGCTTTAAAGAGATTTTTTTAATTTTCGATTTGCGGTATGAATTCGATCAAAATCGGTACAGTATTGTATTCGTTTGATTCAGAGATTGAATTTCATCGAAATCGGAACAGTATGAAATAATGAATTGAGTTAAATAAAAATGATCGAATGATCGATTGATTTAAATGATCGGATCATTTTGGTAATCGATTCTTGAACGATTCGATCATTTGAAATGAACGATTTACAAAACTCTAAAAAGAGCATACACCCAACCTCGCACCTACCCCAAATCCTTTAGTGGGCCAAGCAGGGGGGTTGCAGACATACCTCACTGTAATAAGTTCTCGTTTCGTATTTTCAAATGTGTATAAAATTCCCATTAGTGGACTTCGTGCTCACCTTGCTTGGGAATAAAAACCACTTTCCAAAAGAGGTTGCTGTTCCCGCTTAGTGGAAACTAACACCTTTGGTGGACTTAGTTCCTAGGGACTAGTGAATAATAGTTAAGCTACGGGTTGAAATTTACAATGAAAAAAAAAAACAAAATCCGAAAATACTTACTTGAGAATGCGTAGAGCGAGAGCTTGTTTTCAAAATCTATCAGATATTCAAATATAAAAATATCGAAAATAAATACAAAAGCAAATAAAATTGAAGTTAAAATCATAAACATTCTATGGAATGTTTTTTTATTATTATTTTTTTTTGTGGGGTTGAAAAAGTCGAATTTTTATTTTCTTCTAGCATGTAATTGTATATTAGTTAGCAACTTCAAATAAAAATATGCACATATTAGCATTACATTCGCCATGCGAAGCAAGGCGAGCACGGTCCTGCTAGTATCATTATAATTATCATTTTTCAATAAATGTTTGTGTTGTGTCTGTTGCTTTTGTTTTCTGTTTTGTTTTTATTTTAAAAATTGAAAATTTAAATAAAAAAAAAAGAAAAAGGAATATGTCTACCTCTTGTATCCTTACTTGGGTCATCTTCAACAATTGCTATGAGTTTCCTCATATTTTCCTCGGAAAACCTATTTTGATCCCTGAAATCTCACTAAATACCTAGTGGCATTTTTAATATTTTTCTTTTTCTTGTCGTTGATGGCTAATTGTCCAATAATTGCAAATGGTTTAAGAACTCGATAAATATAAATCTAGTGGACATTAATATTTTGTTGATTCCAAATTGAATTTTCAGTCTTTACTTATATTTTTTAATTTCAGAATAAATTTGATACATCTGGTTCTTATTCGTTCCTAGAAAACGTCACTTAATAGAAATTTTTTATTAATACAATTTTGCACTTAGTCCATGGAATAAGGCTTAATCTTTCGCTATTTTTCATTTATTAATTTGGCTTTAAGTTAATATAATATTCAGTTTTTGATTTTGCTTTATTGATAGACATTTTTCTGCCCCCTTTAGGCATTTTCGAAAACGTTTGAAAAACTGTTTACTTGATTAATTTTTAAATATCTTAAATAGCCACTCTTTTGCTTAAAAAAAAAATCACGTACAATTTTTCTTGAGGATAGATAAGTTCAACAGTTAAAAAAGCTTAGTAGTTATTTGATGAAACGTAACACTTGTAGAATTCTTTATCAGTTTTCACAAGCTTTGAAGAGTGCATTCCTACCTACACTATAAATGATCAATAAACAAACAAAATCCCTTATTGGTCAACATTTACGTTTTGAAAATGTAGCTTTCTTATTATTTGAACAGTTTATGATCCCATTTTATTTTAAATGGTCAAACTTTTTTCAGTTGAGCTTCTTAGAATGAAAATTTATTCAATAACTGGTAAATTTTTGATAGTAAGTTTTTAAAAGACATTTTTTCCATATATCAGGCCACCAGCTCAGCATCGATTAACTGATTTCAAAGTTGAGTAAATTGTTATAGAATCAAAAAAATTATTGATACCTATAAAAATAATAAAGCAATCTTCTAAATATTTCGAACAATGAATTTTTGTTTCGATAAATTTTTTCTCCCATCGATAGGCTGAAAACAAAATATAAAATTAAAAACCTTATTATTTTTTTTTTATTTTAAATTAAATTTTATTTATTGCATCATAGACGAAAAAATCGTCCTTAATTTTTTCTATAGAAAATAAATTTCACTAAATAAAAAAAAAATTAAATACATTGATAGAGTTTCATACAAAAATATACACAACTTTACATTTCTTTGAATGATTTTTTTTTTTAACATTTTTTTACATAAAAATTCTATAGCTTTTCCAACGAAATTAACGAAAAATTTATATCGATGAAATTTGCTAGCTTATAAATAAATATACATTATTCATATTTAAACATTTATAATATTTTATTTGTAAAAAAAACTACATATTTTTTTTTTTTAAATTAAAACTTTGCACATTTTTTTTTGTTTTATGTTGTCATAAGCTTTGATTTTTACATAATTTTTCTATTAAATATTATATTTCTTTGGCTTATCTTACAATCTTTTATTTAATTTTATTTTTTTGAATATTCAATAAAAATATACAATTTACATCTAAATTATATTTTTATTTAATTATTTTTAAGTACGAATTTAATGAATGTATACCTGACGAAATAAAATATTTATTTATATGTTTTTTTTTTTAATTTTATTTAAGTTTAATGAATAGGCATAGAAAAAAAATTAATGAAAATAATTTACGAGAACAAAAATATATACAACAATTAATTACTGTTTTTATGTTTGTTAATGATTTTTTTATAACTGTCACCATGAATTTTATTATAACACAATTTCTTTTAAGGAAACATGGACAAATTTTTTTTTTATTTGTTTGCTTTTTTTTTGTTGAACACAAATAAAATTTGAAATGAGGATTTTTGGATGAGGAATAAATATCCTGAGACCAGCAGTGTGCATCGGAATTAACTACAAGAATTAGTCTTCTAGCTCTAAAGGCCATGATCGCTCATGTTGAGAAAACTTCTGCATATTCGACTTACTTCCGGATTGGCATGATTCATCAATTGCATGTAGATTTGTTTGTGTAGCTGAATTTCATTGGTCATTTCTTCGAGGCGTCGTAAAAGAGCATCCTTTTCCTTGAGCAGAGTTTTAACGCGCTCTTCAACTTCACGCGATCGCACTTTGGCCTTTTCTCTGCTTTTACGTACCGCAATATTATTGCGTTCGCGGCGACGACGATATTCATCAGTGCCTTTGTCGATGTTCTTCTGCGATTGCTTCCGTTGGGGAAGCATCTGTTTGTTGTTGGAAAGGTGATGTGATTTAAGGAGATGAGCTCCAGCGGTAAGATGTGGGAGATTAGCGTGATGCAGGCCATTGGCAGGGGTAAGTGTTGTAAAGGCGTTGTTGCCATTAGTTCCACCGTTTGTAGCCTGATATGGTAGATTCCCACTCCCAGCAGTCAAATTATACAGTCCATTCGTTGTTCCATTGGCGGCACCGATGAACGCTGCCGCTGCAGCATTGCCATCCTGAAGCTGTCTCCTGTACTCCTGCGGATCGATTGGTTCCTCTTTGATCGTCGAAGCCTCCGAACCCACCGAGCTGTTCTCATCGCCACTCGAATTATTGCTGTAGGTCGCTCCAGAGTGTACCGCCTGAGGCATATAGGCCAAAGCATTCCGACTGTAGCCATGGTTCTGAGCTGATCTTAATGTCTGCTGCTGCAGTTGATGTTGTTGTAGAACTTTGGCCGCTGCACTCACTACTCCATTTGTGTTCAAACCTCCTCCCCCAAAACCCCCCGGACTGGCAACCATGTCGCTGAATATTCCCAAAGCTTCTTGCTCACGGAACTGATCATCGATGAGGTGCTGAAGGTCGAGGGTTATTTCCTGAGTGGTTAACTCGTCCAGGTCACTTTGTGAATATTGCTGCATCATTTGTTTTTGCAACATACTGGTTGTAACGTTATTGTTCTGTTGTTGTTGCTGAGGTGTATTACCGTTTGTGGTGTTATTATTGTTATTGTTGTTCACAGCTGCCGCTTGTTGCATATGATGGACAGAATGTTTATTCACCACTAAACCGTTATTGTGATTGTTATTTGCATCTGCAGAACTATTGCCGCCATTAGCCATCGCCGTCAGAGTTATCTGACCAATGATGGCTTGGGCGGGCTGCTTTTTGAGGTCCAGTTGTGACAGAGTCTGCACGGTATCGTACATTTGGGGTGACTCCATGTTAAGCATTTCAAGGGAGTTTTTTTTTATAATTTTTTTTTTTATTTTTCACTTTTTTGGGACTACTTTTTATTTAACTTTTTTATTCCTTAAGTCAAAAACATTTTTCTAACTATAATATTTTTTTTTTTTTTTTTTTTTCAGAAAATCACTAAAGCCTTAAAGGTAATCCACAGGTAAGGCTTAAGTTCACTTTTTGAATTTTTCAATTTTTTTTTTGTATCACAGTTTTTTAAAAAAAGTTTTTTTTTTTTTTTGTTTTTTAAATCCGAAAACACAAAAGCTTTGAAAAATCAGGTATTATTTTTATAGAATCTTCGAGATCCGTATCCAAAACCGTTTCGTCAATATTTTTTTTTAAGTATAGCTTCGCTCAACAACCTTCGATCGACTGAAGTGTTCAGACAGTGATGCAACGGATTATATATTTTTCCGATATTTTTTTTTTTTTAACTAAGAAGCTCTATACGACCCGGATACGAAGAGAAGGTATTGGCCCCTGCACGTATGGGGCACAACTGGCGGTCTTAACAAATATGCACGGAGCACCGAAAGAGCATAAGATACAACATAGATTATCTTAGGAAGTGTAAGTTGGTAGGGAGCTAAAGAAGAAGCTTTGTTTCCTTCCAAGACAAAAACAAAAAAAAAACTAACCGAAGTCTCTTCAAATTACAAGACTTAATAATTTAATAGAGGACGCGTTTCCGTTAACGTCCGCTCAAGGCAGTTGGTAGATGGTAACTGAAGCTTCCAAAAAAGAAATTTCGTTCGTTTAGTCTTTGGGGGCTATAGAGTCAGTCGCATTATGTATCCACGCAGTGCACTCGCGCGCAGATACTTTTATTTCTCTCGTGTCTTTTTTTGGGGGGCACTCTCTTACAAGACTTTTATAAGCCTCAGCTACATTTACAGGTAGTATGTAGTCATAAAGCACAAATGGGCTTACGTCGAACATCGACGTTCTTGTCGTGTCGGTCCCGTCGTTGTTGTCTTTTTGGTGATGTCAGTAGTGGTGTTGATGTAACAAGACGCTTTACGAGAAAACTTTAGAATCAGAAAAAGAAAATGCAGACAAACTCAAAAACAAAATAGAAAGACGGAGCCGTATTATCAATCTAATTATGGAAACACAACCAACAAAACTACGATGAACGACGACGACGAATGAAGAAAATGAAACGACCACGACACAATGTACAAAAACACTTTTACTCTTGCTTGGAATGCATCACACGATGACGATGACGACGGCATTACTAGCGCTCCACAATGGGAGCTTTTTTCTTTGGTATTTTTGATAATGTTTAGTTGGTTTGGTATTAGACGTACGTAAGACAACAGACAGATACGCAAGACGCAAGAAGCAGACCAACCGACACAGAACCGGCAAGAAAGCTTTTCTTAAACGAAGTTGCGTTCTTTGTTGTTGTTTTGGATTAACATCCGCAACTTATGCACTCTGCGATTACCGAGTTTATGCGAGAAGTGTGGTACTTCCTCCAGTATGATGATTAATCGTGACGTCACATCACTTAACGGCACTTAAGTGGGTTGTGTGTTTTGTTTTGTTTTTTTTTTTTTTATTGTGGGGGGCTAGCTTGTATTTGTGAGATTGGTTGTCACTCTCTTCTTTTGGGGTTTTGTGAATCTAAGTGGGGCTGTTTCTCTTTTGTTTATTTTTTTTTTTTGTGAAGTAGAGAATCTTTTGGTCACTTGATGATATCGCAGAACAAAAATAGTGAGATACTTCATTATAGAGTTAAGGAAGAAGGAAAGCTTAGTTGATTTCAAATTGTAAACAAAACAATGGAGCTTCGAATTTGGTTTCTATAATTGGGGTGATAAGCAAGTCTTTGAAGGTTTTAATATCAACAGTTTTTGATGGCGATTATATGTTGAATGCTGTGAGCAAAATTATTATAAAAAAAATTAATTTCCGAAAAGAAATAAATAATAATGCTAATAATCTTCTACTTTTGAAATTTTGTCTGCGTAAATTTATATTTTTCCAAGAATTCAGATTTATCTAAATTAATTTCGTATTGGTCTTACTTGAAAAAAATTCAGCATGGCTATAAATTGTTAAATAAAATATTTCCAAAAAGTTTCTTTTTTCAAAATTTTAAATACCAACCAGCGATTAAAACGAGTATATTCGAATATGTTCGAACCTGTTCCACTTCTTCCTTTGGTATGTTTGCTCGTATTCGATCGTTCTTCTTTTATACGAGTCACTTTGATCACGAGTTTAAAAATCACAAACTCATTCTTGACTTCTATATCCACGACTAAAATTACCGAGAACGGTTGGAGTTGGAAGTATTTTCGAGTGGTTTATCGCGAACAAAGTGAATATCATGAACATTTTTTTCTCGGGAACATGGTCGTTCGTCGTTGTAGGGTAGGTAGATTTTAGGTATTTTTGTGTATTTTTTTGTGTATTTATCGTTTGAAGTGTTCGTCGCAAGAAATTAAACAGGGTTTCTGTATTTTTTTTTGCTATTTTATTGAAAAGATGAAGAAGATATACATACCTAACTATGCAAATGATCAATCTTTAAGTGTGTAAATTACCTAGTTGCGATTTTCGGGCAGTTGTTTTAAAATGGATGACTATTTTGTTTTTATGTGGCAAAACAGTGCTCTTTATCAGTTGAATTGCAAAAAAAAATGATTTTTTTTAATATTCCATTCAATAGAAAATTCAATTTGTTGTCCCAATGCACACACCGAGCACATAGGAGCATATTGATCGTGAACATTTTGCTTGACTCGTTTTTGTTCCAACTCATTCAACTCGTTTTCGAAGTATACTCGTTCGTAGTCGTTTTAGGCCTGGCAACGAGACGAGACCAGGCGAGACTTTTGTTAGTCTCGTCTCGGTCTAGTCAGAATCGAAAAATTTCAGTCTCGGTGTCGGTCTTGGTCTCGCCTAACCAAGTCTCGTCTCGATCTCGATCTCGGTCTCGCTTTTTTCTCGTGAAAATTTTAATGTGCCAGTCTCGTCTCGGTTTCGGTCTCGTTCTCGGTCTTGGTCTCATCCTTAGCATTGGTTTCTTTCGTGTTTTTTGGTGGTAAAAAGATGTAAGATAAGACGCCTGTTTATAGATTGAAAAGATAGAGTATACAATATCTCGGCAGTTTGTTGGTAAGAAAAATGCGGGGTGTGGAGTCTTGTGTTTTTTTGTTGTTGTTTCAAACAGTGAAATTGTAAAGTAAGTTTTTAAAGTAAATACGACGAAACTTGCCAGTCAGTACTCATGCTTCCCATTATCTAAACAGGGCCAAATGCATGGAATAGTTAACAATATAACAAATTGTTTCTAAAATAAAAAAACGTAATTGTTCTAAATATACCTATATCCTTATCAAGTGTATTTAAGAGTTTAATACTACTTTTATATGCAGCATCAAAAAATCGAGTTGGATTAGACCTTGATATTGATAACGCAAGTTCTTTTTCACTTGAGTTGAATGCTCCATTTTGATTTAAGTTGAAATAATATTTTGAAGAATGGTGTAAATTAATTTATTTCATAACAAAAACAAATAAAATTTTTAAAACAAGAGTACAAATATACCGACTGGTTTTGTCAAGCCATTTCCTGTCAAAATTAATTGAAGGATGTCTCTTATTTAAATGGATTAAAAAACCTCTCAAAATTCAAATTAGAAAATCATCCAAAGGCTCTAAAATCAACTTTTTCCGCAGCAAAAAATAAAATCGGAAAACGAATTTTGCAGTGCACCTGAGTATTAAACTATGTACATATGTGATTCAATATTTTAAAGCGCATAGAATATTTTATATTTCGCAAAAAAAAACTTGTGAATATTATAAAAATTGAACATGAGTACCTACTAAAAAAAATAATTAAATAAAAAAATATTTCTTCTAGCGGAAACCGAAACCAAACCACCGAGACTGGCGAGACCACCTAGATCAGCGAGACTCTCGGCGAATTTCGGTACCAAAAATACGGCCTCGACTCGGTCTCGGTACCGAAACCGAGACCGATACCGGTCTCGTTGCCAGCCCTAAGTCGTTTATTTGTCGTGAATCACAAGTCAACTTACCCGTGAACAGGAAAACTCGTAAACATCTTCTTTGGGTTGAATCTATTTGTCTGAAATCGTTTTTTTTGTTTTTTTTTTTCAATTGAATATTTAAAGTTTGTGAACAATACTCGACTCGTGTTATTCTCTAATAACTTTATAATAAAATGGCTATAAGATTTTGATAATGAAACTTGGGAAACTATTACTTATAGAGAGTGATTCGCATACGGTGTGACAAAAAGCTAGAGCATACATAGGTTGAGTCGAGACAAGCAAAAAAATCGTATGGGAGGGGTCTTTTTCCCCTGTTTCGACAGGAGGGGCAATAAAAAAAAAACGACTTGAAATAAGAAAAAAAAATCATAAAAAAAAACGGCAGCACCTACAATGCTATTGTATACTTTTTCAAAGCCAGAAGTCCGTTCTTTTATTTTGTTTTCAATTTAAATTTTTTCGACGAATAATTTTTAAAAAATTACTTTTCAAACTCAAAATTTTGAAAAAAAATAGTCTTCATTTTGTTAAAAATTGTACGTGTAAAAATTTTTGTTTTAATTTTCGATGTTCCTATCAATTTCTAGTCAAAGTAAAAAAACCGGATGCCTAAATAGACCCCCCTCCCTTAATTTTTTTTTACTTGTCTGGACTTTTTATCACTCCCTGTATTATACAATAAAGCCATCAATTTGAGGTAGAAAATAGCCATGATAATAAGGAAATATGGCCCGTGAAATTCCTTATATTTTACCTACTTCATTTTTGTAGCATTGTTTGAAAGAGATGGGAAAAATAGCAAAGAATATTTTTCGCTTCCCTTAAACTTACATACAAATAACTTAAATTTATTTATATACGTATACCTATACATAGTAATAAAAAATATGAAATTGATTAAATGAACAAGGAGCTTTATAAAAAGGACAAGAAATTAATTCGATTAAAATGTTGTTCACTCGGGCGTATACGCACTTTTTTATTTCATTAAATCTTTCACAAAATTAACTAAAATTTTTTTTTGTGAACATTAAGTTGACTTATGTTAATTGAATTATTATTGTCTTAAAAATATGAGAACAAGTTATTTTATTGAATTTTTCTTTTTTCTACACTTGTCGAAAAAATTAAGGAACAAAGAAAACTTCACTTTTTTGTAGTGTTTTTTGAAAAGCTAAGATAAGAGTTGGAAACAAAGAAAAATACATAAATACATTTCTCAAAAAATAAAAGCAAAAATCGAATAAGTTTTTCAAGTTTTTAAAATTCTAATTGTTATTTTTTTTCTCGAAAAGATTGTTTGCTTCCCATTAAAATTTTATCATTATTGTAACTACTGCAAAACTGTGAACAAAGTGGACAGAAATTGTTCCTTTAATTGGTTTGTACGAGTTTGATCATTCGGTACGGCAAAACGGTTCAGTGGATCGATTTGAAACTTTTCAAATATACTGGTTCTTACCAAATTAAGTTCTGCAATCAATAATTGTAAAGCAATCGTTTTTGAGACCTTTTCTTAATCTCATGGTGAGGGGCTAAAAACATAATTGTGATAAAATTTTAAAAGGAACTTGCTAAAATTGTGTTCCACTTTTAGAAACTACCCTTAAATTTTCCGTGTCGGCATTCCTTGCTGAGATATTCGTAACCAAAGTCAAAAGCCTATTTTTTCATTCAAAGCCAGATTTTCTTCTAAAAACCAAGTTATCGAAATAATTTATTTTATCGACTCAAAAAAATTTTTCAATGAAAATGAAACTCTTCAAAAAACTCTCTAATCACTGCGCAATAACGGTACTTTAAAAAAAATCATTTTCTAAAATTTCTCAACACAAAAAACATAAATCTTTAGAATGCTTTTTGTTTCATTTCAATACGACCACTTTCCACAGATTTACAGCTCTTCAAAAAGCACTAAAAAAAATTGATTTTTTTATGACTAGTGTATTTAAAAAAAAAAGATGGGCCTGGTAAGAAATCCGCGGGCAAACACTATTTGAAAACAAAATTTTAGTTTTGAAGTTGTTGATATTGCCTGCCTTACACATACACTGTTATATTTATTTACACATATTTTATATTTTATTATTTTTTACGAAACCAAGGTTTTCTACCCGTGCGAAGCCGGGCGGGCCAGCTAGTTTACAGTATATAGCTTAACATTTTAGTTGTTAACTATAATAGCAATTTCATGCGATCAAGTCGTGCATTTTTAAGTTAAGTTTAACGTTCATGATACAACTTCTATGCGAGAATTTACTTAGAGTAGATAATGAATTCTTTTTGAATCTTTTTTTTTTTTATCAAATCGTTCGTTTTTTTTTTTTTACTTAGCATATTTTTTTTATTTTTCATTTATTAAACCATTTCACTCATGTCATAAAGGTAAAATGCTTGTTTTCCAATTTAAAAAAAAAAAACAGTCGAAATCAGTCGAAAAAATATCGCATATTACGATGAGCGCTGAAAAACCAGTAGTGGCTCCCACAATCGCCAAAATTATTTGAGACCGAGAGGAAATTACAAAAAACGAAGGTAAAATCTTATAACTCTTTCGCCCTTAAGAAATAAAAATTCCAAAACCTTTTGGTTTTAACATACCAATTCTCATTCTTACCGATTTTGAATGTAATTACTTCATTTCAGTTTCTGAAATTTTTATCATCCAGAACCAAAACAACATTTATTTTTATTTTAGAAAGTATTTCATCTACAAAATCTTCCACAGTATACTCTGGAGAAAAATGTAAAGACTAAGTAAATATTTTGATGCAAGGGAAGAGCAAAGGGAACAATATGTTTACTGCGACTAATGGTATTTAGGTAGAAGATAGATACCTAAATTGTGCAGCCGTCGAAGATATCAATACATTTTTTTCCAGATTGTATACCGACTTAATTGAACTATTAAAAGTCGACACCTAATTTCCTTCCCACGTGCGTTTCCGATATTCAAATAACACCACTCATGAAGCAAGGAAAAAAGAAACGGCAACAAATGAAATCAAAGTCCAATTCATTTAATATTTTAACAATCATAAAATGCTGAGTAGTTAATGCTATTCCATTGTACATAAAAAAAAAATCACAAATAAATAACTGTGCCATATCGTTTCGACTAAAAGGGCCCGCCGCACCTGACAGATATATTTTCGCTTACACCATCAATATTGTTCACACCTTCCCAAAAAGCAATTTAAGAACGACCTCTGCAGGTTCGTGGTTAATTATTGCTTGAGGATCGCGAATCGAAAATTTTCCAAAAACCCATGTCATCGGTGCGGTGCTAGTTCGGTCAGTTGTCAGAAAGAAACAAATAAAAGGCGAATCGGCAAATTGGAGCAAACATTGCAAAATTACAATTTACACTAATTAAGGTGCATTCGAGTTGGAGAGGTGCTAATGCAAGCGCTTTGACTTGACGAGTCATGCTGCACGTTTCCACCAATGATGACGATGTGATCGTAGACAAAATAATAATTATGTGGTATTTGAGTGGAGGTGGTGGCACTTTAGTTCGAGGGAAATTGATTTTCGATGGAAGTTTGCTAAGGCACAATGATGTTCTTGTTCTTTTCTAGATCAGATTGACAAATTCTTGAGTTATTGTTCCGGGAAAATTGATGCCAATGTACTTAAGTTCTTTTGAATTTAAGGGAATTTCTTTGGATGTTACGATGGAATCTGAAGAATGAGTCATGAAATGTAGTAAAGTTCTTTGACAAACACAGTTCGGTGAACTATATGGGAAATAGTTTTCTGTAGGTAACTGAATTTCTGACGGGAAGGAAAATGTCATTTAATGTTGAAGAGTTAGGTTTAATTGAAATTGAAACTTTGAGTTTTGAAATAATTAATGTTAGAAAAATTGACTCATTCAAAAATATTAGGTCCGGATACGGAAAAGTTAAAACTGTTGGTAGTTGTGGAAACATTAAACATCGTACTGGTCATCACATGAGCTTAATTGCGCTCCGTGACCAAGAGATAGGCTAGTCGCCAGAGGCAAAAAAGATTTTCCATAATGCAAAAGTAATATGATAAAATTTTATGATTGAAATTGGTAGGTGGGTTGTTTCTGAGCATACAAAAAAAAAATGGCGCGACTGTAGGTGTTGTGCGTCAGCCGCCATTTTGAAAAACGCGTTATAGCCAATATCTGGAGAACGGCTTATAGTAAACAAAATTTGTAAGGATCTTTTCGATAGCAAATTTAATCTTCCTTTTTTTCATAGAACATTTTTTTATACGAGTTATACTTTCAGAGTTAGGGCACCTCAAAGTATTCAAAACATGCATACTTTAAGGCGCTATATCTCTGAAAGTATAACTTTCATAAAAAAATGTTGTACAAAAAAACGAGAGATAATTGAATTTCCTATCGAAAAGATTCTAACAATTTTTGTGCACTATAAGCCGTTCTCGAGATATTGGCTAAAACACGTTTTTCAAAACGGCGGCTGACGCACAACACTTACAGTCCAGCCATTTTATTTTTATACTCAGAAACAACCCACCTACCAATTCCAATCATACAATTTGATCACATTATTTTTGCAAGATTTTTAAGAAACTTTTGGCCATAAAATTAATTCATAACAACAAATTAATAATTCTTAAAACTTGTAACTAACCTCAAATAATTTTTAAATTAACCTAGTAATAAAAGAATGTCTCCTTTAAATAAGATCAAAATGTGTTAGGCCCAGTTCACACGAGCAACCATTGCATGTTTTGTTTTTTTTTTTTTTATAGGTTTTTGGCGAAAAAATTACAGGGAGTTCGTTCACACGATCGTTATCGAATCGTTCAAAAATCGAATAGCCTGAGTAGAACTGAGAATTTAATTCCAAACAAATTGGCGTTTCGTCCCGTTATGGCGGCGATCTGACTTGGTCTTATAGGTTGGCCTTGTCAAAATGAAATATTTGTTTCAAATTAGGTACTAAATACTATTCTGTCGAGTTTATCTCAGTTCACCATGTAAATAACCAAATTTTAAAAAATATGCAGCCTTAAATGATCTCTTGAGTCCGCATCCATCAATATCTGTTTCATTTAAAAAAAAAAAAAATGTTAAAGTCGAATACCATTTTTTGTGTTTTTGAAACAAAACGAATGTCCCCCTTATTTTTATTCAAAAATTATAGGTATAGGGTGATTCACCTGAGGTGTGACAAAAAGCTAGAGCGTTTAGGTTGAGTCGAGACATGTAAAAAATCCCACAGGAGAGGGGTCTATTTCCCACCGTTTGGTCGGGAGGAGCAATTTTCAAAAAAATCGACTTGAAATAGAAAAAAAAATCTTTAAAAAAAAACGGCAACTCTTACGATGTCATGCTAAAAAAAAAAACCTTTAAAAAACAACGGCAACTCGTACAATGTCATGCTATATTTTTTTTTTGAAGCCAAAAGTCAGTTCGTTTATTCAATTTTATTTTTTTGACTAAAAAATATTCTCTCAAATAATTTGCATTATAAAATAAATAAAACAACGCACTTTTGGCTTTGAAACAATTTGTTTTTTTTTATTTCAGTCGATTTTTTAGAAAATTTTTTCTTGTCTCAACTCAACCTACACGCTCTAGTCTAGACCTTAGGTGAATCACCCTGTAGTGTATATTATATATTTTTCTCCGACAAAATTGTGCAAGTAAATTTTTAAATTTTGTTTCCTCAATTTTTTGACAGCAAAGCGGAGAATTTTCTTTTGAGTTCCTTCCTGGAACTGAGATTGCCGATATTTTAATTTTAGTACAGCTGATGTTGCTTTTATACCCAATAGATGATGCTGTTTAGTTTATAAAAAAAAGCTCGAATGTAATGTTGTACCTATCAAATTTTCAAAGCAATCGGTGAGCGCCGATTGGCGGGTGGGGGTGAAATGTCCCCCAAACTTGCTTATGACCCTATGGTAGGGTAGTTACTAATCAGAACTTTAGTCAGAAAAATGCCCTAAATGTAAAAATTTCTTTGTGACACAATCGCTGATTTACTGAATGACAATTACTAAACTAACCTTAACGCAATTTGTATAGATATCAATAATTATGCATTGATCAATCCGTTATCAATATCCCAAAATGCAATAACGTGTTTATTCTTCCCGGCAACGCAATATAGTTTCATAATTTCATTGGCAACTTTTGTTCCAGCGATGTCACATAAAAATATAAACAATTTCGCAAGAACTTACACAAAAGAACGTTTCGTTTGAAATCAAATCAATCACCACATCATAATGTAATTTACACAAAAACCGTATATCGACTCATCAACTAGGCTTGGCAGGATCAATGCAATACTTTTTTTATCAGCAAAAACAAAACCGTCTTAAAAGAAACTTATATTTCGTTATCCTATATATGAAATGGAAAGGTGTGTTTGATTGGGTCATTTGAGGTTATTATTGTGCATAAAGCAATTGCTTTAATTTTTCGCTATAAAAACAAATAATGTTTGTAATTCATTCAATTTGATCAGGAAGCAAAGACTGCCAAGACAGAAGACACTACCGAGTTTGAAAGAATAGCTGACCGATAAGAAAAATTCGCAGGTGATTTTTAATGAATTAACGAATGTATGTTTGTTGGTTCATTAAACTCAGTAATCATAATAGACAGGGTGTTTTTTTTTTTTAAGTGCTGCACCATTTTGGGTGGTATAACAAGTTCTTCTTGTTTGGATTTAGGTATATTTTTTGATTTGTTAATTAAAAAGGAGTAAAACAAAAGCAGTGATGTTTGATTTAAAAAAAAATGTATATATTATTCTGTTATAAGAGTCATTCCATATGAAAACGTCTAATAAAAATTTATTTCTTCACTATTTTTGATTTTGCTCAAATTTTGTGAGAATCTTCTTTAGGGTTTCAAACATGGAAGTCCAAGATTATTTAATTTTCGCAAGCTCCAGTCCGCCCCTGTCCCTTCGAACAATAGGAAATTGTCATTTTTATGCTTAAATGTTTTCATTTCTTAAAATGTTTCTTTTAAAGACATCTGTAAGTTTAAGATGTCATTTTAAAGGGGAAAGATAAAAGTTTTTTATGAAAAATATTCGAATTCATTTGGTCAATACCAAACAATAAAAAACACAGTGCTGAAAATGGGCGTTTTTAGTGATTTTTCGCGATTTTTAACTAATTTCAGTGTCTCGACTGTAGAATGTAACTATCTTATATTTATCAGATAATAAGTGCACATTTCGTAGAAGAAATGAAACCTACAATGGCTAAGTTCGGCACACTCTTTATATAAAAAATATCATATTGAAAATTTGAATTTTCGTCATAAACTGACAGAGTTAATTGCATTTTGTCACTCGTGTAAATGAGGCATTATATCTCTGCTGGCTACTACTCCTTTCCTGACCACTTCTTCCAGCTTTCTTGAATTAGTGCCTAACCTATATTTACCTCTTACGGTTTTGATACTTCAGACTATAAATCAACTCAAGTGAATTTCAATTACACTGAAGAAGAAAAATGAACACCCTTTAGCATCTAGAGTAAAATATAATTTTTGGTAATCTAAACAACAAACACACTCCCCATCCAGTTAAATTGTGATGACGACGAAGATAAGGCTGTACGAACTGCTTATCGGTTGTTCTGATAAAATGCGAATATTTTTTGACTTTTATTATAAATTAATACCCATAAACTGTAGGTAAGGGTTCTTCCTAGTACAAAGGCATTCGAATGTTTTGGTTCAATCAACTCATGTCATCGAACCATCTCAGAGTTCATGAAAAAATTGTGTCGAGGCATAAAAAATGGTTACATGAAACGATAATTAACAGCCAATTGTCTATATATATACTTATTATCTATAGAATATTGAACCTTAAATTTGATATCCAGGTAGGTATCACCAGTATATTATATATTTAAAAAAAAAAAAAAAACTGCAAAAACGGTGCAGGTTATTAGCTTAATTGCAAATATTTAGTTCAAGGCTTGACTTTAAATTATCAACGGTCAACTTAATATAGTGTTTCATATAAAATTAGCCCGAAGTTAAAAAGTATATTTGAATATAGAAACTAAAATCAGCATTAACGATTAATTAGCCCCTTCTCATAAAAGGTACCTAAATACATAGGAACAAAGTACTTTTCAATCAGTGCATGCTATGTTTAGAAATCAGAACAATTAACTGATTCGAAATGACTGACCTCCCAAAAAAAAAAAAGAAAATCAAATACGAAGTTTGTTTTATTAGAATAAAAATAAAACAAATACAGTGAAAGCTCCTATTGCGGACAACTCCCTTAAGCGGACAATCCCTTTAGGCCAGTGTTTCCCAACCTCTTTTGTACTATGCCCCACCAGAACATTCCCAAAATCTGCGCTTAATGCCTCCCGTAAGCAGATTTTATGTCAGGTTCAGTCTCAAGTCTCCTCATTTTGTCATATCAACAAGCAAGTCATTTATGGCACTAAATTGGCATTCAGTTAAATATGAAGATGGAAAATGTAACAACAAATCTCTTGCATATTTAGCTGCATTGCATTTCTGTTTCCTTACAAAGCCATGCCATCGCTCCTTTTATGTCGAATAAAGTTTTAATTGACTCATCATTTTGTACTTCCGCGAGTTCTTCTTGATACTTTATATTTAAAATGTCAGAAAGATTCACTAACATTGGTTGCATTATCCAAGATTGGGAAATTAATTTTTTTCAAATCAGAAAATTTTTCTTTTAAGTGAGCCGATAAATTTTTTAAATGATCGACAGTTACATCTTTCGGTCACTTTCCATTTTTCGTGCCAAGAAAACCTTTCAAAATTTTCGTTGTGAATATGTCTTACAAATTCAATAAATTTAACGAAACTTAATAACTTCTTCTTCACACCTCAAGATGAACGAATACTGGCGAATTTTTCTCTTGTTTGAACAAACACTCATCAGAAATATATCTCCAAAAGTGGAAACACTAGAAGCATAGGTTTTTAGATGAGATGTGTAATCTAAATGGAGCATAATTTTATATTGCCGCCCTGTAAAATGAAATTGCCCCCCTGTGGGGCATGGGCCCCACGTTGGGAAACACTGCTTTAGGCGGACAAATTCTCACGACCGTGGATCTTGGACACTCCATTACCCGGACGCGGACAAGAATATTAGCCTTGATTTGTTAAATTAAATTCCCTTAGGCGGACAAAAACTATTTTTTAGTATGTAAATTTCAACCATTATTTTTAGTAATACTTTAACATAAATTTATTCTGCATTACAAACGGTCCCCCTGGTTTACAGCGACCTAGATGCGATTTCACCAAATTACTGTGATCAAATTCATAACGGATTTTATTTCTGCAGCTGTAGTCTATTTTTCTATCTTTTTTCTTGTATCTTCATGTTCATTTTTAGTTTGTATGAATTTCATGGCTTGTAGGTGCAAAAATGTTTCATGATGCCACTGTATATTTTACATTTCCTTAGAGAACTATTTTTTATTTTTTTACCTTGGACGGACAACTCCCTGAGAAGGACAAAAGTGTTACGGCCGTCGCTGTCCGGCTAAGGGAGCTTTCACTGTATCTCTTTATTCCCTTCACCAAAATTTGGACCTCGAATGAATTTTGTATTTAAAATTGTGAAAAAATCAGTATTAAATTTTCTGTTTTTCAACATTTTTAAGTTGGAAGTATTTTTTTTTCGAAAACTAAAAACAGAAATAAGTTGATTTTAAAAACGAATGAAAGAACAGACTTCTGGCTTTCAAAAAAGGGAAAAGACTTTTTATTAAGTGTTACAATTTTTTTTATAATGTTTTTGTTTTTTGCGCTCGATTTCAATTAAGCCGCGATATAATAAAAAAA
Source organism: Epistrophella euchroma (assembly GCA_947049315.1). Lineage (NCBI taxonomy): Eukaryota > Metazoa > Arthropoda > Insecta > Diptera > Syrphidae > Epistrophella > Epistrophella euchroma. Next base: position 44,390,156 of record OX346248.1, read on the forward strand.
AAGTACCCTCCATTACTTTTCAAATGACAGAAAATTCATCACTCTTGAGCAATGTTGAAAAATGAACCCAAAATGCCAATGGTCCTTTAGTAGTTTGAAAATTTTTCAAAAAGAAAATACATATTTCCATATTTTAATGCATAAAATTAATTTAAGCTATTATAAGTTTTTATTTAAACAACTTAATTTCAATATGGAGTTGGTGAATTGATTAATGCGTTTAAAAAATTATAGAATGTAGAAAAGTAGATATTAATTTTATTTTGTATGTCAGTTTTTTTACCCATAAGAATTTTTAGTTATTTGAACTTAACCTTCCTACACGCTTTTGTATTTTGATGCATCTTATATAAATCAGTCTTTAACACTATAATTAACACGAACACATCAATTTAAAAGTTTCAAGTACTTTTTAGTGGTTAGTGCATAGGACTGTCATGCCGGAAGTCTACGTTCGACATTAAGAAATTTCAAGGCATAACATTCGCTCGAAAGCGTCCTCCACTACCACAAAGGCAATACTCCATTAATGGTGGGCCCGTTCTTATCGTAACGTCTATTCGTGACCTAGGAGTCATTTGTGACACTCAACTTAATTTTCGCTCCCACTACGACAGCATTATAGGCAAAGCCAACTCAGCTCTCGGCTTTATAAAACGCTGGTCAAAAGAATTTTCTTGTCCTTACGTTACAAAATCCCTTTATATGACCTTTGTAAGACCACTCCTTGAATAGAATATGCCTCCCAGGTCTGGTCACCATACATAATCATCAAGTTCACATTGAACGAATTGAAGCCGTCCAGCGCAGATTTGTACGCTTCGCTCTGCGGGGTCTTGGCTGGGATGATTCTTATAACCTTCCCTCTTATGCTGACCGACTCAAACTTTTAAACCTACAAACCCTCAAATTGCGCCGAGACATCGCTGACATTCTCTTTGTTCACCAATTATTGAATGGCGTAATAGATTGCCCTGATTTACGTCAAAAAATCTCTTTGTCTCCGAACCCTCGTCAGCTGAGATCTGTTCCTTTCTTCCTTGTCGCCTACCACCGCACTGATTACGGCCTAAACGAACCTTTGACTCGAATGCAACGTGAAGGTAAAAACTTAAATACCTTCAACCTCAGCATAAGTAAGCCCTCTCTAAAATAAGCCATCTTTAACTCCGCCCTCTCTTAGCACTTTACTCCACCTACCTTCGTTTTGACTCTTTTAATCAAGTAGATTTTAAGAAATACTATGTTTAGTTTTAAGTTTTGCTTGTATTAAGCTTAAATAAATAAATAAATAAATTCCCCTCCTCGCCCACCTAACAATAATAAAGAAATAACGGCTACTGCGAGGAACTGACTAAACCTCCTAAGTATCTCACATTAGCCATTCGGATTTGCAATAAATTGTAGGTCCCCTCCATATTTCCTGTTTAAGTCTGTATCTGTAACACTCTTTGGCCTTATCCAAAATTATTTAAACAAAGAGGGAAAAATTAATAAGCATAAAATCCATAATCTTTTTCATAAGTATGTTTCATATTTAGAGTTGCAGTTTATAAAATAAACGAATTTCAAAAGGTATGATATAAAGAAAAACGACTAAAAAAGCTTTGGAATAGTAAGTTCTAAATTTGAATGAAACACAACATTTCATTTACAGCTTATAAAAAAGCTTAATTTGTTTCTTCTCATTTGAAGGTAAAACCAAAATCCAAAACAATGTTTTTTTGGCTTTTATTATTTTTTTATCTATAATTCAATTTCAATACACTTAACCCAAACTAAGTACCTATGTACGTTCTTCATTAACATCGTATTTCTATTTGCCGTGTAAAAAACTAGTTAATACAACAACCATTTCTTATTGTGTATAATTTCGAATTTAAGCTTTTTCGTTAAGTTTTCTAAACTAAAGCTGTAAAAAGCTTTAATTTCTCCAGCCGTTATATTATTTAAAAAACTAAAGTAAGTGGGCTTTGTGCTTCATTTCGACGGTGTCAACGCACCTTATCCCAGGACAACTGAACCCAAGACACTTCATCCCGCGCGATTGGTCCCAAGTCCCAAGTGGTCCCAGGACAACTCATCCCGGAAGTAAAAACTCATCCCCAACGAAAAATAAACTTGGAAACTTAAATCATTGGTTTGTGTATTTGATTACTTCCGGTTTCGTCCAATCGTCCGTTAATTTGAATAATTTTTGAAATCATCCGTGAATTTATGCAAGGGATTTTTCGGGAACAAAAAATGTTGGATTGACGGATATATTGAACATCCGTTAATTTAAATGTGTTTAAAATGGTAGGGACTTCAATTTATGGATTGTATTTTTGGGAAAAGTTTTTTTTTTGGGAATTAAAATTTATTACTTGTAATCCATTTACTTCAGATCGAGTTATGAATGAAGAAAATATTATCGAAAGAGTGTGGTTTATAAAAAGTCAACTTTGTTATTCCTTGAACGATTTCATTGAAATTGACACAGGTTATAGCTGAGGCAGAGTTATGAAAGAAAAAAAATGTCAACTTGGTTATTTCTTGAGTGATTTCATTGAAATTGACACAGGTTAAAGCTGAGACTGAATTATGAAAGAAAAAAAAATAGTTTCAAAACAGGGTGGTTCAATAAAATGTCAACTTCGTTGTTTCTTGAGCGATTTCAATGAAACTGGCACAGGTTATAGCTGAAACCGAATTATGAAAGAAAAAAATATTTTCAAAACAGGGTGGTTCATAAAAATGTCAACTTCGTTGTTTCTTGAGCGATTTCAATTAAACTGGCACAGGTTATAGCTGAAATCGAATTATGAAAGAAAAAAATATTTTCAAAACCGGGTGGTTCATAAAAATGTCAACTTCGTTGTTTCTTGAGCGATTTCAATGAAACTGGCACAGGTTATAGCTGAGACCGAATTATGAAAGAAAAAAATACTTTCAAAACAGGGTGGTTCATAAAAATGTCAACTTCGTTGTTTCTTGAGCGATTTCAATGAAACTAGCACAGGTTATAGCTGAGACCGAATTATGAAAGAAAAAAATATTTTCAAAACAGGGTAGTTCAATTAAATGTCAACTTCGTTGTTTCTTGAGCGATTTCAATGAAACTGGCACAGGTTATAGCTGAGACCGAATTATGAAAGAAAAAAATATTTTCAAAACAGGGTGGTGCTCCGTGGTTCAAATCTTAGTGAGGCAAACAGTTTTTCAAATAAAATTCAACATACGTAGACCATCAAGCACCACTAAAGCAGAGTGATTATCGGCCTGTCGACCGTGAAATAGCTGTAACTCCAGCCTATAAAACTTGGTGGTAGCTCACTCAAGTTGTTGTTCTTTCATTCAAACTATTAACTTTTTGTTTTGCAAAAATTGTATTTGGCTTCATATGATATTGTTTGTAATGTAGATTTGTTAATTACTATTATGAAATATCAAATAAAGGTAAAGCGCATTAAAAAAAAATTGTCTTTTATTTTAAATAAGGAAATTAAAGAATCAATATAATATATTGAAAATATAAACGCTTCTGTTTTTGGGATTTTCTCCAGGGAATTTTTTTAAGGGATTGTTTTTTTGGGATTATGTCTTTGCTCGGTTTTCTCTTGGGGTAAAGACGAATTTCCCATAAAAATCTTTACAAAAAATCAAGCTGTGCAAGTAGTGAATCAAGCACTAAAATCGTGCGCGCGATTCTAAGACTTCTTTTTTAATAAAATTAAAAAAACATTTTTTGGTGCGTTTTTACATTTTTTTTATATGCAAACATAACATTTCAATCAGTACCCAACTAACAATTCAGCTTCGGTTAAACCTAACTGATTAGGCCTTCTGATTTCGATAAGGCATTTGTAAAATTTCTGTAAGCATACAAAGGAGAACGTTATAGACGCCTCTACAAAATCTTTCTACGGTTTATAAGAAGCCGATTATACAACCCTTATAGAGGTTAAAAAAAAAAATAAAAAAAAAATTATTTCTTATTTTCAATTCCTTTTAATTGATTTTTATTGTATTTATTCTGCATCAACTTATGAAACACAAACAATATATTGATATTTAGGATTGGGGTTGGGTATAGGCTATCCCAGGACAACTCAACCCAAGACACCTCATCCCGCGCAACTGGTCCCAAAGCCTAACTGGTCCCAGGACAACTGGTCCCAGGGACAACTCGACCCGAAATGAAACTCATCCCATAACGAACCTTTTAATAAAAATTTAAATTTAACGAAAGTTAATGCAAGAACCAATTCATCGCGAGGGATATTTGAAATTTCCCTACATAATTAAGGATTTCAGGTGATTAGTAAATGCTTGGTGGGTTGGGTATGTTTTTGAACTTCATTGAAATTGACACAGGTTATAGCTGAGACAGAGTTATGAAAGAAAAAAAAATGTCAACTTGGTTATTTCTTGAGTGATTTCATTGAAATTGACACAGGTTAAAGCTGAGACTGAATTATGAAAGAAAAAAATATTTTCAAAACAGGGTGGTTCATAAAAATGTCAACTTGGTTATTTTTTGAGCGATTTCATTTAAATTGACACAGGTTATAGCTGAAATCGAAATATGAAAGAAAAAAATATTTTCAAAACAGGGTGGTTCATAAAAATGTGAACTTCGTTGTTTCTTGAGCGATTTCAATGAAACTGGCACAGGTTATAGCTGAAACCAAATTATGAAAGAAAAAAATATTTTAAAAACAGGGTGGTTCATCAAAATGTCAACTTCTTTATTCCTTGAGCGATTTCAATGAAACTGGCACAGGTTATAGCTGAGACCGAATTATGAAAGAATAAAATATTTTCGAAACAGGGTGGTTCATAAAAATGTCAACTTGGTTATTTTTTGAGCGATTTCATTGAAATTGACACAGGTTATAACTGAAACCGAATTATGAAAGAAAAAATATTTTTTCAAAACAGGGTGGTTCAATAAAATGTCAAGTTCGTTGTTTCTTGAGCGATTTCAATGAAACTGGCACAGGTTATAGCTGAGAGTTATACTACTTGCGATAATGTACATAGGTACTATAGGACAAGTATTGGATTCTTGAAAAAAATCGAAATCGAACAGTCAAACTTGGCATTACTATAAAAGAGGACACGAAAAAAGTGGGTCCCGCAATTCCGTCTGTCGGTCTGCAAGTCTATATGGTTTGCATTTTGGTGAAAAAAAGGGAAACATACGTTGTCTCTAAAAAAAAAAATTGCAATAGGACGGATTCTCCAAAAAAATGTAATTCAACACGACGAAATCCCCAGGGGGAAAGGTGCCCAAAGGACACAATCCTAAATATCAATATGGTGTCAACGCAGCTTATCCCAGGACAACTGAACCCAAGACACTTCATCCCGCGCGATTGGTCCCAAGTCCCAAGTGGTCCCAGGACAACTCATCCCGGAAGTAAAAACTCATCCCCAACGAAAAATAAACTTGGAAACTTAAATCATTGGTTTGTGTATTTGATTACTTCCGGTTTCGTCCAATCGTCCGTTAATTTGAATAATTTTTGAAATCATCCGTGAATTTATGCAAGGGATTTTTCGGGAACAAAAAATGTTGGATTGACGGATATATTGAACATCCGTTAATTTAAATGTGTTTAAAATGGTAGGGACTTCAATTTATGGATTGTATTTTTGGGAAAAGTTTTTTTTTTGGGAATTAAAATTTATTACTTGTAATCCATTTACTTCAGATCGAGTTATGAATGAAGAAAATATTATCGAAAGAGTGTGGTTTATAAAAAGTCAACTTTGTTATTCCTTGAACGATTTCATTGAAATTGACACAGGTTATAGCTGAGGCAGAGTTATGAAAGAAAAAAAATGTCAACTTGGTTATTTCTTGAGTGATTTCATTGAAATTGACACAGGTTAAAGCTGAGACTGAATTATGAAAGAAACAAAATAGTTTCAAAACAGGGTGGTTCAATAAAATGTCAACTTCGTTGTTTCTTGAGCGATTTCAATGAAACTGGCACAGGTTATAGCTGAGACCGAATTATGAAAGAAAAAAATATTTTCAAAACAGGGTGGTTCATAAAAATGTCAACTTCGTTGTTTCTTGAGCGATTTCAATAAAACTGGCACAGGTTATAGCTGAGACCGAATTATGAAAGAAAAAAATATTTTCAAAACAGGGTGGTTCATAAAAATGTCAACTTGGTTATTTTTTGAGCGATTTCATTTAAATTGACACAGGTTATAGCTGAAACCGAAATATGAACGAAAAAAATATTTTCAAAACAGGGTGGTTCATAAAAATGTCAACTTCGTTGTTTCTTGAGCGATTTCAATAAAACTAGCACAGGTTATAGCTGAGACCGAATTATGAAAGAAAAAAATATTTTCAAAACAGGGTGGCTCAATAAAATGTCAACTTCGTTGTTTCTTGAGCGATTTCAATGAAACTAGCACAGGTTATAGCTGAGACCGAATTATGAAAGAAAAAAATATTTTCAAAACAGGGTGGTGCTCCGTGGTTCAAATCTTAGTGAGGCAAACAGTTTTTCAAATAAAATTCAACATACATAGACCATCAAGCACCACTAAAGCAGAGTGATTATCGGCCTGTCGACCGTGAAATAGCTGTAACTCCAGCCTATAAAACTTGGTGGTAGCTCACTCAAGTTTTTGTTCTTTCATTCAAACTCTTAACTTTTTGTTTCTGACAATTTTATTTTCCTTTGTAAATGTTTTTGTTTTGCAAAAATTGTATTTGGCTTCATATGATATTGTTTGACTTTGCATATTAATTCTGTAATGTAGATTTGTTATTAACTATTATGAAATATCAAATAAAGGTAAAGCGCATTAAAAAAAATTGTCTTTTATTTTAAATAAGGAAATTAAAGAATCAATATAATATATTAAAAATATAAACGCTTCTGTTTTTGGGATTTTCTCCAGGGAATTTTTTTAAGGGATTGTTTTTCTGGGATTTTGTCTTTGCTCGGTTTTCTCTTGGGGATTTTGTCTGTGAAGATTGTTTTTTTGGGATTATGTCATTTTGTTTATCGTCACTAACCCAAATAAAACGTTTCTATGGCACGTACCGTTAATAACGGCTTTTGATACATTTTTTTTTGGGTTATTGATGATTTTTCAAACGACATAACCCCAAAAAACAAATCCCCATAGACAAAATCCCCAAGAGAAATCCGAGTAAAGACGAATTTCCCAAAAAATTCTTTACAAAAAATCAAGCTGTGCAAGTAGTGAATCAAGCACTAAAATCGTGCGCGCGATTCTAAGACTTCTTTTTTAATAAAATTAAAAAAACATTTTTTTGGGTGCGTTTTTACATTTTTTTTTATATACAAACATAACATTTCAATCAGTACCCAACTAACAATTCAGCTTCGGTTAAACCTAACTGATTAGGCCTTCTGATTTCGATAAGACATTTGTAAAATTTCTGTAAGCATACAAAGGAGAACGTTATAGACGCCTCTACAAAATCTTTCTACGGTTTATAAGAAGCCGATTATACAACCCTTATAGAGGTTAAAAAAAAAAATAAAAAAAAAATTATTTCTTATTTTCAATTCCTTTTAATTGATTTTTATTGTATTTATTCTGCATCAACTTATGAAACACAAACAATATATTGATATTTAGGATTGTGTCCTTTGGGCACCTTTCCCCCTGGGGATTTCGTCGTGTTGAATTACATTTTTTTGGAGAATCCGTCCTATTGAAATTTTGTTTTTTAGAGACAACATATGTTTCCCTTTTTTCACCAAAATGCAAACCATATAGACATGCAGACAGACAGACGGAATTGCAGGACCCACTTTTTTCGTGTCCTCTTTTATAGTAATGCCAAGTTTGACTGTTCGATTTCGATTTTTTTCAAGAATCCAATACTTGTCCTATAGTACCTATGTACATTATAGCAAGTAAAAAGAGATTAAATATATTTTTCTGTCATAACTCTCAGCTATAACCTGTGCCAGTTTCATTGAAATCGCTCAAGAAACAACGAAATTGACATTTTTATAAACCACCCTGTTTTGAAAATATTTTTTTCTTTCATAATTCGGTCTCAGCTATAACCTGTGCCAGTTTTATTGAAATCGCTCAAGAAACAACGAAGTTGACATTTTTATGAACCACCCGGTTTTGAAAATATTTTTTTCTTTCATAATTCGGTCTCAGCTTGTTGCGTAGCCTATCACTCTTGTTTTTCATTATAACCTGCAGACAATGTTAAAGATAAATTCAAAACAAAATAGATATTACGTCGAAAAGAATATGAAGTTAAAATTGATTTGGGGGATATCGCACAACACCAACGCAAAGGTGATTGGTGTTTGCTGCTTTCTTCAAATCGTTCTCCAAGGAAAAGTCAATGACCCTGAAAGCTGTTGAACACAGCACGGTTTACGAGCAGCCTCGCCTAGTGGTTCTTAAGAAATCAGGATCTACCAAAGAAAGTAGAACCAGAATAGATGGTAAAAATGTAGGTAGGTAAGCATACAAACTTACCTGCCGGTGACACCGACTCGCAGCACTCGCTACTAGAACATTTTTGGTGGCGACTTATCCAACATTTTTCCTTTTTGTATTCTTTAATTGATGTTAATAGTATTTATAATTTTGTTGACAATCCTTACTTTGGTTAGTAGTAACTATATATTGATTTTTTTGATATATTTTTTTTTACGTTGTTTAATAAACTGAGAGACGCGGTACCAGACAAACGACGAAGACGAAATAAGAAAAAGGAATACGAAATAGGTAGGAGTAAGAAATAGGTATTATTCAAAAGAAAAAAAGACAAAAGATAAATGAAAGAAAGAACAAATAGATATGACCGATTTCGGGAATGATACTGCAGTTCACGTTCCAATGGACTGAGCTTTATGGGTAGTAACGTAGTACATAGTCGGTATTTAAAAACTAATGAATATTATCGGAGAAAAATTAAGAACAGGTATAATGTAACTATTTTAAAGTTTACATACTTTTACGAAAGCATGATTAGCTGGGGGAAAGATAGTTGTGTCTAATTCATATAACTATACATTAGGTAGACTTTTCAACGAGGTGAGTTCGGTGTCCTAAATTTAGTACCTACTAATCAAACGCTCATAAAATAATACACTCAGACGCACACAAAGATGATAGGATAAGGTAAAGATTTAATCTTTCCACCAGGTTTATGTAGAAGAACTTGGGGAGCTTTTACCTCGAGTGAGAAAAATCTAATTGGATAACGTACACAGATGAAAGTAAAGGTAATGACCCATTATGGTTTTTTTTAATGTGGTGTCGTCATTTCTCATTTGCAAGTTAAGAACCGAAGAGTAATCATCTGTCTTAAATTCCAAGTGTTGCCGTCAAGCAAATAGTTTTTTTATAGAAAAATTTTGTTCATGAAACAAAAATTAGATAATATATATAACATCTGAATATAAGTCTTTACGACGACGTTTGAAAGGTGAAATTTTATAATATTTCTGTACTTATATAGCTAAATAAATCAATTGATGAAATGTTCATGACTACTTAGATACGAACGTATATATATATATATATATATTGATATATATATACATGTTTTAATTATATATACAAAAATCATATCTATTGGAAGAACTTGGGAATCAAGAGAAAAGCTGATGGGAAGTCATATGGAGGTGGCTTGATTCGCAAGAAGCAAGTAGCGTGAGATCCCCATTATTTATGGAGTAGAGGTATGGTTCGATAGTACGAGAGGGTTTACTTGTCATTTGGATAACTATTCATTTGTCTTAGGTTTTGGGTCAGACAAACGATTTCTTACCTGCAATCTCAGTCTAGCTGCAGTAATATAATTTTATATAGACACAACATCCATGCATATTCTACGATAAAATTACAGTGGCCCAAACCTCTACGGCCTTTGTTATATGGTGTTGAACGGACGAATTTGAAGGGCACCTGAAGGGCAAACGAAAACTTTAAAGGGGTGCTCCCGTGAACCACCAGCCTAAAAAGAGGCCATTAAACCTCAAACCTCCTCATTCAGTGAAATATATAGTTTTTTTTTAAATTCTTTATTTTAACTTTTTAATTCTTTTTTTTTAATTTTAACTAGTAAGATCAAAATAATTTTTTTAATTTTAACTTTGTAAAGGTCAGAGAAAGGTTAAAGATATAATTTTGCGGTCTATCATAACGAAGTGAAGTGTCTTGTCTTCCGAAATTCATTTATATAAATATATATATAGTTTCATTTGTGCGCGGTGAAGGCTCCGAAAGGAGAGCCTTTTTGGAAAACTTACCGTCACCTTGCAACGTGCTGCCGGCAGGACATCGAGGGACGAGGAGATAATATACGTAAGTCCATTTTGATGCCATTTTGTTTTCATCATATAAGTATCTATATATGTACATATATTTGTGGGTGAAAGAAGAAAAAGACCAACCATTTTGAATGAAATTATAAAAAAAAAAAATAAAAAAAAGGAGAGGTCAAACGCGCTATACCATCCTTTGAATTTTTTTAACCTTTTTTTCTTATCCTCGTTTTTTTTTTTTTTTTAATTACCTTTTTTTTAAAAAACAAAAAAAAAAAAAAAAAAAAAACTTATTATAATTTTAATTTGTTTTAAAGCCTATGGGTAATCTTATTAAAATTTGTAAATTCTTTGTCATATTCAACTGATTTTTTTTATTTCTGGAGGAACTATGAATTGCTAAAGGTAGCGAGAGTTGTGTGGAGGCCTGACCAGGCCAGGGTGGTAGGGGCTAGGAAAAAGCAGCCATATTGAAACAGCTCGCCATTTTGTTTTCATTCGATAACTCGCCTGGATTTTTTTCTGTAACAAAATGGCCCATTAAAAACTTTTACAGAATCAAAATACCTACAAAATGAGGTATTAACGATCTCATGGACTTTTTTCATCTTTAAGTTATAGCTTGTCAAAGTTCACCTGCATGTAATGGGGTTCAATAGTGTGTTTAGCTTTAAGACACCCCTCCTGCCTCTCCTGTGGCACTTACTCCATCAAAACCTATGACAACTTTGTAGAGGAGGGTTGGTGAAATATCTTTGTTGAAGATAATTTCTTAAAATTGTAAAATTTTGCATCAAACTTTTGCATTTTAAAAATCGAAAATCAAATTGATGGCGGTTTCAAACAACCCTCTCGTGCGAAATTTGTTACCCCTCCTCAAAAATTTGTATTCAAGAATGTAGCCTGATATTTTGGCTTAATTTAATGACTCCAACCTAAGTTTAGGTATTCAAAACAATTTTAATCGAAATCGTAGGAGTCGTTTTCGAGGAAATTTGGATTTTCTTTAACGGTTTTTTTTAACATAAATATGGAAGGTACCGTTAATTTTGACGAACAATTTTTGTTTAAAATATTCTAGATAATGTTGAAAACCGCTAGGATTCGTAAAAATCGACCAAGTCGTTTTTGAAATATTTGGCTTTAAAAAAATTGAAACTTTTTTTAAAATTCCAAAAAGAAAAATTTTGAAAGGGGCCAAATCATCGCATCAGTGAGCGCTTTAGGTCACTGAATTATTTCAACTGGCACTACTCTTTACAATGTATTTTAAATGGAGCAGTTATGCCAGTGCAATATATTTCAGTGACGTATGGCCCACTCGCCGATGGGGGAATTCGGCCCACATCGTATCATAAGAAAGTTTCCAATTCAAGATCTTTTCGAAAAAAACCTTATCAGGTGTTCAATATGCATTCAAGTGAAGACCAAGTTGAGTCTTTTGCTGTAAGAATATGCGAGACGAAGAAAATTTTCCAAATTATTTTTAGGGTAAATAAAAAACTATCATTTATTGAAAAACATTTTCCCACAAGTATTATTAATGATTTGTATTTGTTTTTTTCCTCGAACAAAATATCAATTAAACTTTTGTATGAACCTTTATGAAACATGGCATTATTTTTAGAATACATCGAAAGTCAAAAACTGTTTTTTTTTTGCTATAAAAAATATTTTTAACTATTTTTAGTAGTTTCTAATAGTTTTTTTTTTTTAATAAAAAAGTATTATGTATTTGCATTTTTTTACAAACTCTATGAATTAATTACTATGACACTTTGTGTAGACTGATCTCGTTTTTAATTTGTTGTTTTTATAAGTTTTCATTTCATAAAGGGTTAAAATAACTAAAATAACTACGTAATATATCAGCTGTTTCTGTGAAGGGCGTTTTGATCAAAACGAGTGGCGTCTAGTTGGAGCTACTTACCATTCCTCTAAAATTCTGGTCTTAATTTTATTGAAAATTTTGTAAGAAAGCTTACAGAAAAAAAGAAACCGTAATATTTTATATTTTTTTTATTATAAAACTAAAATATATATATAAAAAAGCACTTTACTTACAAAATAAAAAAAAAAAAAGATTTTTTAAATAATTTTTCTTCAAAAGCCAGTGACAAATAAATCTAATGAAAATGATTTCGATTTTATCCAAATTAATTATAATAATTAAGAAAATAATAGGCATGTCCAGGAAAATGAGATCTAAAAGCCCTCAGTAATCTCAGTTACATGAACTGGATTTCTCGGCAACATTTCTCAGCTTTGCTGTCAAAATTCTGAGGAAAAAAAAATTTGGATTCGCTTGCTCACTTTTTGACGTAGAGAAATCTCTGAGATCTCATTTTCCTGAACACGCCAAATGCTCGTCCACAAAAATTGCAATAAAAGTAATATACTTTGGCAACCCTTAGTTCACAGCTTTTATATCTTTTATTGGTTATATTTATATGACTTTCTAATAGCTCATATGTTTCCCATGGACTTCTGCAGATGTTATGTATATTGGAACAGAATTTGACTATAATTATTGTTAAAAATAGTAGACATTCGTTCGGAACTATATTCAGAACAAAATAGTCATGTAACTGTTGTTCGAAGTAGGTAGATAGATAGTAGGTAAGTATATTAAACAACGTTGTAGACAGCAGAATTATAGTTGTTCTTAATAAAATTAATGTTAACAATACATTTTTGAATAATAATCACTAATTAAAGAATATTTTTGAACAGAGAAGTTTTATAAATTAAATTTGTATTTATTTTAAGAAGTTTATAGTTTTATTTATTTTAAATTAAGGAAGTAGTAGCCGTGGCGTGATGGTTAGTGCGATGGACTGTCATGCCAGAGGTCTAAGGTTCGATCCCAAGCCTCGCCATCTATTTATTTAAAAGAAAAACGGCTACTGCCTCTTGCGAGGAATTGACAAATCCTCCAAGAGTATCTCCTGTCACAGAAAAGTGCCGCTCGTTAGCCGTTCGGATTCGGCAATAAACTGTAGGTCCCCTCCATTCCTGCAGGCACGCACACAGGAATGGTTGAGAGTTGTAAGTCACTAGGCCCTAGTTCTTCATGAGCTGTTGTGCCATCAAATTTATTTTTTTTAAATTAAGGAAACTTTATTTTATTTCAAAAAATCAAATGTTCAACATCATTCTTAAAATCTAACAAATTATTAAAATATACAGAATTATGATTTTCGTTTTCATTATTATATGTATACATTACACAAAAAAAAAACAACAACAATAAATCTAACAAGAACATACAAATAAATAAAATTGATTTAAATTTAAATGTATTCTTTAAAAATATTCATATATTATTCATTTTAATTATAAACATAAGTATAATTATTATATAAAATTAAAAAAAAAAAAAAAAAAAACTTTTATCACATTTGCAAAGCATTTCTTGCATCCTGAAAGGTTTCCACATCCTTATTTTAACTGGAAGTTTAGCAAGGATTCTATCCATACATATCTACTACTTGCTTTTGTCTCGCTCACAGGGTTTGTATTATTATAGGTATAGTTGTCGACGTCGTCGTCGTGTTTTATTATTTCGAGTTGTTCATTGGTGAATAACTTGACAGCTGAGAACTACTGTCAATAAATTCATTTATTTTGTATTTTTTTTATAACTTAAATTAGCTATGGCAGTTGACTGTTTTCAATGGTATGTTAGTTCATCGTGCTCTTCAATTCATTGCTCTTTGGGATGCCATTTTTCATTCGTGAGGTTAACCAAGATTCATTACGTATTTGGGCAGACTAGTTATTGATGATATAACATTTAATCTGTTTTTTTTTTATGTTTTTTGTTTGTCATGAAAATTATGAAAAAGATATGCATGACTGTAAGATTTTTTTTTTGTCTAAGTTATTTAAAAAATGTTAAGAGAATATGCGGAAAAACAGTTTTTGATTTGCGTTGCTTGTATTTACAGTGTGGTTAGTATTGTTTCTATGACAAATACTTACCAAAACCAAAGCCAGAAAATAAAAAAACAAATAATAATTTTTGTTACCCTGAATCCAACTTAGAAATTTATTTATTTGCAATATATTTACATAGTTTTGTAGTCCGATGTTTATTAATATTTCAAACAATATTACATACTGTAAAATAATACAGACATTCTCGTCTTCAAATTATCTACTGATGGCTTCATAAACTTTTCGAAATAGCCAGGACCAAACGGTTTACCTGCCTTAGAAGTCTGGATAAGGCCAAGTCGCCTTATAAAGCTTCTATTCCCAAATTATTTTGAGGTAAAAGAGCAAATTCAATTTCGAAATGGGGCTAAGAACCTACATATAAAAATGTATGTATTTAATGGGGTTCACAAAAAGGTTCTGCATATTTAAAAATAACTGTGAATTTGATGGTCATGAGAGACCTCCAACTGTAGGCAAGGCATATGCTAACAAATTAAAGGCTAATGCCGCCCTTCACCCATGGAGAAAGTATTTTTATTTTTTTTTTTTTGCGAATTTGAAACTCTACAAATATGTAGTACATATCGAGCCCTTTCCGCCAGCGTCATTTTCAACATTTTGTTTTTTGTTTGCTCATCAACGAAACCATTAGGCTATGCGCATATTGAGACGCGACTGGTGCGTGTGACGTGACACAGCACAGCACGATTTTTGTAAACAATATTAATCAATTGAACAGCGCATATTGATAGAGCGACGCGATATGACCTGACACTCGTTTTACAAAACACGCGTGACATAGTGATTGAAACACAGTTTTCCTCCCTAAATTTCAGCATTGAACATGAACATTAATAGCAATAATGACAACTGATTAAAGGTCTGATTGCATATTGTCGCTTACTATAATTCATGAAAAATGGTCGATATTTTTTGAAAATGTTGTGCCATTTTTTTTTTAAATACCTACATGGAAATTTTGATTTTTCTAACTAAAGAGTCCCATTGCCAATATTCGTGCAAATTTCAGCCACTAACCAATTTGTTCCTTTTCTTTGGCATTTTTTGTCTATTCTTACTGAATTACTACCGGTGGTGGTGGAGGGTCTTGGGACAAATACATTTCAAAACATAATCTGGCAGTCGTGAAATAGATTTAACTCTAGTCTATAAAACCTTGCTAGCTCACTAATCACTTATGTAAGTGTTGACTGTTTCACTCAAAATCTTAAATGCAAATCCTAGATATTAACAAGGAAAATGGCTGACATTTGGGGATTTTCGATTTGTAGTCTTGTGGATTTGTGATTTTTGGATTCGGGGATTTTGGTTTGTAGATTTTGTGCTTGGGGGCTATACATTTGTGAATTTTTAAAATAGTGGGGATTTTGGTTTCGGGTATTATACCTTTTTCCCTTATTTTGACTGTTGTGAAGTTAATTAAACAAACTTTGTATGGGAAACATACGTTATCTCCAAAAGAAAAATTTTCAATCGGACGACAAAATCCCCGTGGGGACAGGCGCCTAAACAACAAAATCCTCAATATGATATATATGTATATTTTTTTGACACTATCTCAAAATAATTTTCAATAATTCCCAACATATTTTTTTTAATTTTAAAAGTTGATGCTGTTATTAATTCACAGTTAGGAGTTATTGTATGTATTTCATAACTAATAACCTATGCATATTATGTTGGTAAAAATTTCATTAGGTCATAGTTCCTTCTTCAGAGCAAATAATTATGAGAGGAGAATGAAGAAGAAAGAAAGAACCCGAATGAACAACAACAAACTTGTGTGTGGCTAGTAAAAATGCTTGTTGATTCAAATGCAGTTGGTCAAACAATAAAACCTACACTCGATCGACATGATCACCTTCGGTAGCGCAGTGGGTAGTGCACTTGTCCCGGAGATGCTTGGTCCGTAGTTCAAATCTCAGTGAGGCAAACAGTTTTTCAAATAAAATTGAACATACACACATAGCCTAAGCACCACTAAAGGATTCTGATGATTGGCCTGGCGATCATGAAATAGCTATCCCCAGCCTATGAAACTTGGTGGTAGCTCACTCAAGTAGTTGTTCTTTCATTCAAACTATTAACTTTTTGTTTCAATTTGTAATTGTTTTTGTTTTGCAAAAAATATATTTGGCTTCATATGATATTGTTTGATTTTGCATATTTATTCTATAATGTAGATTTGTTATTAACTATTATGAAATATCAAATAAGGGTAAAGCCTATTAAAAAATAGTCTTTTATTTTAAATAAGGAAATCTTAGAATCAATACAAAAATGATTATATTAAATATAAACGCTTTTTTTTAAGGGATTTTTGTTTGGGGATTTTGTCTTTGCTCGGTTTTCTCTTAGGGATTTTGTCTGTGGAGATTGTTTTTTTGGGATCATGTCGTTTTGCTTATCGTCACTAACCCACTATGTATGTTTGGTTTGGGTACCCTAGCTTGGAATCTAAAACCCCAAACCAAGATTCACAAAACCATAAAATCTCCAAAATCAAAATCTTCAAATCCCAAATTCACAAAACCAAAATCCTTAAACACAGATTCCCCATATTTCAAGTATATCTTAATATCTAAGAAATTATGTTTTTCTGTTTTAGCTCTGAGCAAAGCACTGACCGGAGCCTGAGTATGATCAGAGCTCTCCGCTTTAATTATGAAACACGTCTGATGAGCACTGAATTGTCATATCTGTCAAATCAAATGATTGTATTAAGTTGGCCGCGCTCAGCTTTTTGCTCCGTTTGCTTCTTGTTCTGATCTCATGGAGCAAAATCGAAACTAGCTCTGATTAAAAAAATAAACACAAGTTTAGCGCTCTGATGTGTCTAAGCTAAAAAATAAACAAAGATTTTTTTGACAGCTCAGTGATTTGCTCTGAGTTAAAAAAGAAAAACACCTATAATTTATTAGATATACTTTTATGTACTTGAAATAACAGGGATTTTGTGTTAAAGAAAACATTTTAACCTTGATATACATAGTTGGAAATTTTAATACAAAGAAGAAGTGTAGAGATATTCTGAAATTTATAATAAATGTAACAGTTTATGGCAACTTTTAAATTCGCTTGTATTAACGCGCATAAACACTAAACAGTACCTCTTAAAATAGGTATAGCAGAAAACAGGTAACAGAACTGTTAAAAATTGGCATTTCCTAATTTCTTTCTTAAAAAAAATTGCATGGAGAGAAGCGAAAAAGGTACTCACTCCATGCAAACCCCATATATGGATTCGTGAATTTTGTTTGGGGATTTTGGGCTTGGAGAAATTATATATTTTTATTTTATAAAAGTGTGGGTATTTTGGATTTTTGTTTTGTAGATTATGTCGGTCTCTCTGATTGTTGTCGACTCCAATCATTTGGATGCATTCTGCAATTGTATTTTTCTTAAATTCTTTAAATTAAAGGCTAAGAATGCAAACGAATTTGCACACGATAAAATGGCTAAAATATTTCTTGTTTTGAAGAGTTTCGTTAACATTTATTTAAATGTATTGTTCTTAAAATAAATATTTTTTCTTTTATTTGATCTAGGTTATCATCTTTTAACACTGATTCTCATTGATTTCTCACTTATATACCCTTATCAATAAATCTAATAACCCAAAATGTGTACAACCATAATTTAATATTTAACCAAGTCAAATTACACCGTTAAAGCTATTAACTTTCAACTGAGTCCTTCTGGAGTGGTTATTTATTACCAGTATCCACCCATATTGCCCCTTAAACCCTTACAAGTAGCTTTAGGTATACCCTCAGTAATAAAGAAACAGAAAAAAAATTATTTAATAAATTCTACATAATCAACCCATAAAAAGCCTTTATTTTTTTTAAGGTTCTCATCGTCCTTATGCTACCTTTTGGGCCAGCGTACTATGTTTTCGTACATATATACAGTTTCTTTTTTAATGCCCACCGCCACCAACATAAATCACTTCCGGAATTTTTTCAGTTGTTCCAATAATATTATGATTTGCATCTGTGTTGTCCTTTTCCACGTTATTGCTGCTGAGTAAATTATTCTCAAGGCCTTCGTCTTCGGAAGAACTGTTTAGTTGTTTTTTTTTTATTTTTATTTATTGTGTGTGTGTGTTTTTGTTGTTTGAGTGGGGTTTGTTGTTTTTATGTTAGAATACATTTTTTGTTAACCATCACCGAGAGGCATAGAATTTATTATAAAACAAAAAGAAAAACAAAATTCAAATTAGTTGAAAACATAATGAATGATGAATATTTAAAAATGGATAATGATGAATAAAGACAAAAACCCACAAATAATGACGATTAGACAACACAAAAAATATGTTATTTAAGATGGTTTTCAACATACGATGCGGAGAATCCTTTGAAAATCCAGTCCTTCCATCCCTTGGATGTGCCAACGTCAATTTTGGCCTCAACATCATGACAGAAATGCTTGCGATCATGACTTCGGCCGCTTTTGCAATCGCAGAGCATACGTTTTCGACACTCATGGTCACACGAAGGTTTCACCGGGGAGTTCTTCCAGTAGTTTCTGAAAATTTTTAAAATTAAAAAAGAACAAAATTATATATAAAGGAACAAATCAAAATATAGGTTATAATAATAGAGGTTTTTTAGGAAGGTTGTAATAAGAAAAAAAAAACTTTCACAACATTCTAAAAAAAATTCTTTTATTTTCTATAGTTGGTACCTATATAGGTAAGACTTATTGGAAATCAAAATAATTCCTATAGCCATTATGTAGGTAGGGTAGGCATTATTAATTTGCTTTTTAGAGAATTTCTTAAATAACTTAGACAACTGTTACTATTTTGTGGTTTTGAACTATAAAAATAAATATTTAGAAAACGTAAAAAAATACAGGTTTACCGTGTACATTGTTATGTCCGAATGGATTTTAAATTTCTAAAACAATTTTCAATAACCCAGGAAAACAGCACTTTCACTTCGTAAAAATTCATATAAAACTGAACTTTGGTAGAGAACTTGGAGAATAAATTCAAGTAAAGATTTTTAAAAAGAGTAGTCTGGCAAAAGTAATGCTACCTAAAAAAGATGAAGATGCCTAAACAGAAAATGTTATGACACATTTTTTATACGTTTATACATTTTTTATACCATTAACAAAATATTGCAACTTCAAAATTTTACGAACTTCGAAATATAGGTTTTTAACATGGACAGAAATAAATAATAAATAACCAGGTGAATATTTTTAACGTAATTATCTTTGTCGTTTGACTTATCTCGTTTGCAGAAAAAGCCATTTAGTGTTAAATGTCGAAAATATTGCAAAATATCAATACAACTGGCTTTTATGAGTTTTTATAATATTTTTATTTAGGAATTAAAGGGTGAAGGAAAAAATTTCTTTTGATGGAGATGATTATGTACCTCTGGTACATGTACTGCCTTTTCATTAGGTTACAAGTTTTACAAATAATTTGTTTTAATTTTTATATTGAATATTCCCTGCGCCCAACACTGGTTGAACCTGGCGTTAAAATTTCCACATGGTTTCAGAACTACGAACATGAATAAGCATATATCTTACGAGGGGCGAAATTTTGTACTTGTAAAGATCGAGCTGTCCTGAAAAATTTTGTTGTTTAAGCCGTGATCTACACCGGACTCTAGCGCTTCCTTTATTATGTTGTTAGTGAGGTAGATACATAAGTCTAAAATGCACGAAAAGTTCAAGCTCTGTCCAGATTAGCCCGAGATATTTAATTTTAAGGTTTAATTTTTTTCGAGATGTTTCTAGGTATGTATGTTAATAGCGCTTTGAAGGAACACTTTAATAATAATTCACTCTTTTTGACTGCATCTCTCGAATAGATGACAAAATGTATGGTTTATTCCTTGAACGGGCAAGAGAATCTAGTTTTCTTTCTATTTACTGAACAGTTAAATCTAAGACTGGGTGAAAATAACTATTTCAGAGACGAGTTCTCAGCATTCGAAATGGGTTTAATCTTTAAAATTCGAACTGAAATGTTAGAACTCAATCATAGGCCATATAGAACTGATATAAACCCAATTTGCTCATTGTGTAACCTTAACCAGAACGAAGACATTTTACATTTTTTAGCACTGTGCCCGATTCTTCAAGAGATCCGAATCCGAAGAATTCATTTGAGTGCCAGTTTTCTTACTTTCGAAGATTGTATCAGATTTCTTAATGGAGACCATGGTTGGAGACCACTTATATGCTATGCTGTTCATAGTGTGACACTACGGAAATGCGTTTTCACTGTCGAAACAGAGAGAGCGACACTGCACGTTACTATGAAAAAGGCTTTTTCTATATACGCGCATCTGTAAGAAATGTTTTATTTCAGTTAGTTGTAGCTTATAGATTAGTCGAAATTGACTGAAAAACATGTTTTAGGAGTTAAGTTGGGTTCAACTCCGAAACGGGGATATCCCGCACTGTTTTCAGTGCGTTGGCCTCAGGGCCAACTAGGACATGTGTTGCACAAAATACTATTCCTACTCCAAGCGATAAAATTACTTGAATGTTTGCAATCAACAATTTTTGAGTGCTTATTTTTTGATCGTAAAAATGTTAAGATATAGATCATGTTTATTAATTATTCTGATTCACTAAAGTTATTTCAGCAAGCATGTTTAACCAACTCCCTCCTTATATTTTGTATATGTACTTACTTATAATACACATCAAACAATTCTTGGTTGTTAGCCATTTCATCTATGAGATTGTCCCAGTCTTGTGGCCTTAAAGCTGTCATACTGTATGCTGCTCTTGTTGTATATAACTTATACCAAATTGGATAATCGTACAAATTAGCTTCTTTCAAATTCATAATCCACGATTCATGATCGATGACTAATCTTGTCGTTTGATCGTGATCGCCATCAATGTAATAGATTCTATATCCCGGATTTAGGTCATAATATGGGGAGACTGATGGTCCAATATAAGCAACACTTGTTGTATGACCTGTGAGATATGAGACAAAAAGTTAAAAATTTTACCGTATTCAATAGTTTCTTTTCTTACTCAAGTCACTAGGATCATAGAAAACTTCGAACTCGTCGAAATGTGTGTGACCATAAAATTGTGACACTATTGTGTTCTCATATCGAGCAATTATCCTATAAAAGTTTCTTGACCAGACTTTTAGACAATCCGAATGTCCTGGCGGAACATGCCCAATGACATGAACTTTTTCATTTGAGAACTCAGCACTTTGTAGTTCATAGATGAACCATTGAAGCTCAGTTGCAGGATCAGTAGAGTTCAGAAGAAGCCACCTTGTTGAGAAAACAAATTAGAGCATTTTTATTTCCCTAGCTAAATGTGTAGTTCCTTACCAGTTTTTATTGTTGCAATAGTTCATGTTCAAGGAGATAATTCGAAACCCAGGTCTAACTAACACTGAATAGAAAGCTCCTCGACGAACTGTATGCGATACACTCGCAGGCAACCAACGCCGCCATTGCACATCAAGTTCGTCATAAAGCCACGATATGGAGTTATCTTCCTGATTGACATAAGGTGGCGGAAAACTATTGACCGGAGCACTTTCATGATTTCCCAGTGCTGGGAATATTGGAACTCCAGGGAATTTTTCGGTCATTTGCTTCACAGTCTCTTTGATGATTTCCAAATTCTCTCGCTTTGTTTGATTCCAGACATCATGTGGAGGTAGATCGCCTGTCCACAGAATATAATCAATGTCCTGATGAGTGTCAGCAATGTGCGATAATAGATTGTCAACAGTCCTTTTGGGAGTGTCACATTTTCGGTAGTCACCCCATTTGCCTGCAGCGGCATTGGGATTCGATGGACGTCCACTGCTCAGACGACAACAAAGTGGTTCGTTACATTCGGCATTGGAACCTTCGACGTAATGTGGATCATAATGGGTATCGGAGATGTGAAGAACTTTGAAGAATGGAGCTCCTTCTTTTGGAATGGAAACGTCCAGAATTGGAGGCTTCGGAACTGGTGGGAATGCAACTTCCCATTCATGATAAGGATTGTATACATCTCCACAAGCATCGCCAATCACAAAGCTGCATATCTCGTCCGGACCAAGCGGAGTTCTCTTCAAGACATACACCACTTCACCCTAAAAAGATAAAAACATCAATATTTGCGTTTCATAAGTTACTCAAAGCTCACTCCAAATAACTGGCTGACTCCTTGGCAAACTCTGGGACTTTGAATTTGCAGATTTACACAGAACTCGTAGATCATTTTAATAATCTCAGCTTCAGTCTTTCCCGTACGAATATAGTGCTGAAGAAGTCCGGCACCTTAAACAACAATTCTGTAGTGCAGAATTCTTTGGTCAAACTTAAAAAATTAACCTACCAGCTTTGCACGCCGTACAAGAGACTTTCGACATAACACTGTTCTCCACTTCATAAGCCACCTGTTTAAGGTTCAGCAGCCTCAGGGCCTTATCAACAAAAGGCAAATAAGTAAGTCCATCTGAAGGGGTATCAAACCAAAGCATCCTGGCACTACTACTGTTCTTCTTAAGCTCTCGTAAGTGATCGAGAAACTCTTCGTCATTGTCATTCGAAGCCGGATTCGTTCGGTTGGGAAATTTTCTAAGCTCTACGTGTGGAATAATACTCCTTGGCGCCGATTGAATATCCCATTTGTCTTCTGGTGCAATCCATTTTATCGCTGGATTTCTATTATTTGGATACACAAAGGGATGACCTATTCAAAACCAACAAAACAGAATACCAGCACTGAGACACAAACAATCGATGATTCCAATAAAAACATTACTTACCATTTGCTCCATCAAAGTCTATGCAACTGACAATGGCCAATATGACCAAGGACTTGGTCATATCCAACATTGAGTAATGTACACACCTCTTCTTTATGCAACTCACAACTGTATAAACCTATTGTTTATTTGATTCTTGACCACACCAGGGCTGTGGTAAGGATGGTATCTGGGATCTGAAACGAATGAAAACAAGAATCGTTTTAAAATCAATTTGGAGAGCAACCTCAGAGTTTAGTATTGCGAATCATCAACATCTTCGTTTGGTATATAGAATATAGAGTGGAGGAAATGATTTCTCCGTTGCGTAACCCAGTACTCGAGTTGGTAAGTGATGGGTAGTGCATCAAAAGTGCAACTTCATTGTGTACTACAAACCCATCCACACTTCGTAGAATGATAAGTGATGAGCAAAGCATAGCAGTTCCATCGAACCATGATGTTGATTCGTAACGGATTTTAAAATCTATCAGAATAAGTCTATTGAACTTGGTAGCAGAACTTAACCCCCCTATCCTACCCATACGTATAATGAGTTTGTAAATTGTGTTTGTTAGAAGTGCACATTGGCACGTTGAGTAACTTTGAAATTTCTCTGAAGTACACTACTGACCCGGTTTTAATGGATTAAGTGATTTTGAGTTTACTGGTTCAACAGACGGTTTTCTTTATATTGGTATACACAGATAATGCATGGAACTTACCTACACTTTAAATCGATTTTTTTTTTAAATGAACATAATAAAAAATAAATTGATTAAAGATCTTCTCAAACATTCTAAACCATCTGATTTATTAAAAAAAAAAAAAATTATCGATTAAAAAAAAATCCTTAAAATCATCATCGAATTTAAAACAAATTAATTTTGGATTGTTTTTAATTTCCAAAGATTGTGTTTTTGAAAATTTTGAAAAATCGTATGAGGCTTTTTTTAAGAAAAAAATAAACTTGTCTGGGAATGACCAGAAAACGCTAGGTAGGTACTAAGTACTTAAGAAAAAAAATTGCGAGACCCACTTTACTCGCTTTTTTATCATCGTTACGTTATACATATCAAGTTTGATCCAAATTTCGAATTTACGAATTTATGGGTCTTGTGAATAAAAAAAAATGTAAAAGCTTTTTTGTAAGTAGCTAAAGCTAACTAGTCATAGCTTTTACTAGTAGGGAACACTATATAGTTTTAGCTAAAGCTTTATTTCATGTGAATAAAGAAAAGATTTCGCTAAATAGGGTCAGCTAGAAAATTCTAGCTTTAGCTTTATAATTTTAGCTTTTGTTTGTTTTTTATTCAACTTTTAACTTAAGTAGCTTAAGCTAAAACTATTTTATATAAACTGGAGTGCAATGCAACGTGTTTTGGTTTTTTTTTGTATCTGCTCTATAAGATAAATATTGGTTGCGTGCAAAAAATGTTTTTTCATATCGTTTATCGTCCGCCAGTCTCTGCATCTTTTTGTCCCCTGTTCTGTACATCGAGCTCGAGATTAAATGGATGGACCGATTTGGTTATTTTTTTTTTTTTTGATTTTATTGTGCTATAGTTCATGTAGACTGGGTAGCTCCAATAAAATGGGTTGAGTGTTTTTCAATGTTCGCAAAACGGATCTTATGATTTTGATAAATTTTCGGTTTTTTAATATTTAATTTTATTAATTTTAATAAAATCACATCACAGCTTTGTGGAAAAAATTCAGCTATTGGAAAAAGAGTGTCAAAATTTTAAAGAAAATTATCTCATTTTTGAGATTTTCCCATACTTTCAACAATCTCTCAATTTGTATCCAATATAAAAAAAAAATTAAACTCAGATATCTCAAAAATACCTGCATCCTCTGCTCATAGGTTAATGCACCTCCTCTATGCTCTAAAAAGTAATTAGAAAACCACTGCACATTTTCTTTTGAAAACCGAAACATACTATGAAACTCATCATCACTGATTTCCGACCGTTTTCTATAGAATTTAAGTTGTCTTACGCGTATAAATTCGGCCATATTCGCACTAAAACTGAATAGAATAATGAAAATAAGAACAAGTCAAACCTTTCTAGACAGGAATGAAAGAATTTTGAAATTAGAATAGCTTTTACTATATTATTATAGCTTAAGCTATTTGTATCCACACAAATTGAAGTTAAAGCTGGAAAAACAAGCGAAAACTAAATGAATTTAGCTTTGGCTATTTTTTAATAGCTATTACTAGAAAGGATCTTTAACAAGATAGCCAAAGCAATTTTTTATTCACGCTAAACTGAGCTTTTACTTAAAAATCCAAGTTTTAGCTTTATCTTTTTTTTTTTTTATTCACAAGGCCCTATAACTTGCCATATATGTACGTATGTACATATGTAATACCTTTACTCCTTCTATTTCACATAAATGGAACTTTTGACATGGATTACATGTTTTTCTCGGACGGGTGTGATGTAGCGAAAAGACCGTCACGAAAACATGTACCGCTTGCGCCCTACTGCTAAGTGACTGTTTGTACTACAGGCATATCCTAAATATACCAATCGATAGATAAAGATTGCGCAAAGATTATAGAGGAATTGTTTTATAACTATCGCCTCATAGTTTCAGGTGATGAGTAATCGCGTTTGGGGTAAATTGCAGCTAAATTAGGAGTACTCAAATTAATTTGAGCTCAATTTCTTCGGATATAAAAGTGCCACTGACGTCATTGATATCTCATTCGAAAGGGTTTAAAAAAGGGCATCCTTACGCGTATTTTCCATGCCGTTTATTCACGTTATAGCACATAAGACATGTAATCCATGTTGGGTAGGTGCCACAAGGGCGATCTACCAAGGGTATTTTTTATCTATAAAACAGTACAGCACGGATATAAGGAACTCAAAAAGGTCACGAAATTTCTTTCTTATATCCTAATTTTTTCTATATGGGTCAATATTTCAAAACATTAATATTTTGGATTCCATCACTTTTCGTACCAAAAAAAAAAATTATATTTTTTTTTTTGTATTTAGCTGAATTAATTTTAATAAACTTGTTTTAACGGGCGCAACTTTCAGAAATATTAAACACCGAAAATGCCATTCCCCTGACGTTTTCCCACCCGATTTACTTGAATTCAATGGCTTTTAGCAACGAAATTGAAAATGGTACAAGAAATCTAATAACGCAGTCTTTTAAACACGGAATGTAGCCTTCTTGAAGAATAGTTAATTTATTTTTAGTTGCTATACTTTGGTAAATTTTTGGAAAGCCAGATATCTCTTCTTTGATTTTCATTTTAAATTAAGTTGTGTTAGTAAAAAAAAAATTTTATAAAATAATATATTTTATGTAATTAAATTTTGAAAAAAAAAAAAATAGTTTGAAACGTTTTTTCAATTTTTTTTTTTTTTTTTTTCAAAATTTCGAGTTTGGAAATCAATTTTTCAAAAACTATTCACTAACACAACTTAATTTAAAATGAAAATCAAAGAATAGATTTCTGGCTTTCCAAAAAGGTATAGCATGGCATTTTAAATTGTACCGTTGTTTTTAAATAATTTTTTTTTTCTGTTTTAAGTCAATTTTTTTTTAAATCTTAAATCTTGATAGGTATGAGTGCTAGTCTGATACATTTCTTGTGCTTCAAGGTCAATTAAATAGTTTCCTACAACTTTTCTTAATCGGTTCAAGGTCTGAATTCCACTAGTAAGTCTTCGTTTTTTATACTATGCACTTAGCGATTTGCCAGTGAACACTATTCCTTATGCCAAGTCTTATCGTTAATGGTTGCTTGTAAACTTCGCTCTCTTTTTGACAAGCTTTTGATAGTGTAACATAAAAAACCAAAAGGAAGAAAACTGTTTTATTTTTTTTTTTTTAAATTCGCTTAAAATTGCCTTTACCACAACACCATTAACATTATTGTTCTGTAGAGGAGGATTGAAGCAACATCTTTTGTAATAAATTGTTTTTCATCAAATTTTTTATTTTGGAATCAAATTGATGCTGACTTCGTCTTAAAATTAATTTCCTTTACATTAAATTATACAAATGTACGTCGTCGTATTGAAATTCAAAGTTCTGTTTGGCTTGATGAAAGAAACTTACCAACGTTTAATTAAATAAAAACAAAATTGATATCAAAATTTAATCAAGAAAATTTAATCCACCAATATAATAGAAGAGTGCCTTGTCTTAAAGAACGGCTGCTGTTTAATTAATTTTGTATCCATTAAACTTTAACCGTAAGAGGTAAATACAGTAGGTAGAAAACATACTCTAATTTGATATTTTATTTTATTTTTTGCTGTTTCGATTTTTGCATTCAAAAATAAATGCTGAAATTCTTTTTTTTTTGCAGATTAAATATATATATATATCAAACTGTTGCCGTCAAATCAGTATTCAAGTGAAAACATACTTTTACAACGCGCCGCCGCTCGCTTACTTTAAGATCTAATTAAGATCCAAAAAGGCTACCGTGCCCCATAAAGATAAATACGCTTTTCTCACGAATTGTTCTTCTTGCATAAATAAATAAATTTCAAAAAGGAAGATTTTGCATTTGTATTTGTTGCGTAAAACAATACAACACCTCCCCTGCTTCCAAATTCAGACCCCGTTTCAAAATAAGATTCATGCCTCAAGCTCTATGTATTGTAAATGTCTATAGCTAGTCACTTGCCAGTATTGCCACCACCATTCCATGCCCCACGAATAAATTTCGTAGACCTTTCTACTTCAGTCTTCAAATAAGTTGGGGTGTTTGAGAATTGTACAAGTATATTCCCGCATCTGATTATTATGCGTGGAGCATAGTAGCAAATAAAATCACAAGATGACGCATAATGCAAAGAATTTCCGGTAGATATATTCTAACAGTGCATAAATTAATCCAGTTCACTATACTATAATTGAATTGCCTAATACCAGTATTTTTGGATGTGTGAATAATCAATACGAATACCTGCATACAAAATGTTAGTCTTTTGTAGGTATCTACATTTTTTTTTTAATGAACAAATTGACTTTTTTTTTTAAATGTTATTCAAATAAAAGACTTCGATCTAACTAACTAAACTCGAAAGAACAATTATCTATTGAAATTGGTATTCTAAAAAGAGATACGAGCAAAAAATTGAATGCTTTTAATCAAATCAACAACAACGGACGCAACACTTGTATTGATACATCTACAACATTGCACAACTGTCTAAATTTACAGGTGGACATGTGTCAGAGAAGGGAAAAATCAGATAGGTACTCTACTATACTCATACGAATTGTAGATTTTCATGGATAAAAGACTTAATAAGAACTGACAATTGACGTGTTGGTAGCTTAGGGGGGACTGGGGAAAGTATAGTAATTATAATTTAAGGTTTAATTGAAATAATGACAGTAGAATGAATTCAACATCTAATTAAGAATATTGATCAAAATATTATTCAAATGTTGAAGTGTTTTGAAAACGGGACAAAATTTAGGACAACATGAGTGTCCGCCGTATTTTTTTATCGTAGATTATAAAATATAAAACAATTCGAAAAAATTTAGGTATTAATTTAAAGCTTGCATTTGTAAGGTTAACATACACATTTTTTATTGTCTTCGTTTGACTACTAAAAAAAAAGACGTCAAATCCAAATTCTCGACCATTAAACTCTAGTGGTTGCCGACATGGAATTTAAGACTTAACTAAAAAATAAATGTCCACAATGAATTATCAAAAAAGACATAAATAATATAAGTAGGTACTGGACTAATAATATTGTAGGCGCCTAAGTTGCTATTGTTTTTTTTTTTTAAATAATTTTGCTTCGATTTTAGTTTTTGGTATGTTTTAAAAAAAACACCCCTTCCCATTAATTTCTTGAAAAAAAAATCGAAAAAAAATAATAAACACTCAGTATTGTATTTCCTTCCGAATAAATTCATTTGATTCAATTCAGTAAAAAAAATTTATTTGAACAAAATATCAAACTTCTCGATTCAATTTATTTTAAATACACACTAGCTGCGTTTTATTATCTACGGGTCTGGGTCGGGGCTATCTTTTAACACGTAGAACAAAAACAACACAACGGCGGGTAGATGGCGTTGTTTCTTTTGCAAATGGTAAAGTAGTGTGAAATTCAGTGTAAAGAAAAGAGACAGGTAAATATGTAACGAAGCGTCACACTTTCGAACCCCAAACCCAATAGGCAAATGCAATATAAATATTCACCGCCGGCCGAACTGCCATCAGCACCCTACATCTTCATCTGATATGCATAAAAGCATCCACCAGCACCCTACAATCAAACCTACAATCGCACACCTCTTACCACACACCGACAGAGTATCAAATGAACAAGATCGACGTCATCACTGGAAATAATTATTTTCACTTTATCATCGTTACAATTCACAGTGTGTCGTTACCGCAAATATAACAAGAGGAGGTTTGAAATGTTAACAATTCGAAGCTTATTGACTTGAGATTTTCTTGTTTGCGAATTAAAAGAGCAGAGTCTAAGTTTCCGACTGATTTCAGTTTGTAGCAATTGTGAAAGCTTTAGTTTCCTTTCGTAATGCATTCATGCATACGTAAAGCTAATCTTTTTGGTCCTAAAAATATTCCGTGGTTATTCCCCTCTCGCTTTAGTGAGTAGTGGGCTGGAATTAGATTCCTACCGATATTCCCCTCTTGCTTTCGAGTGAGCAGCGGGCCACTTGTTATTCCTTTGGGTTAGCCGGAGGCTGGAATTAGATTCCTACCGATATTCCCCTCTTGCTTTCGGGTGAGCAGCGGGCCACTTGTTATTCCTTTTAGTCAGAGGCTGGAATTAGATTCCTACCGTTTTCCCCCAGGTTAACTTCTTCTAAGCGAATCCTGTGGGCTGAGTTCACTCCTGCAGCTCATAACAAACCAGCTTTGTAGTATATGAAATACAAATTATTTGTTGAAATAAAGTTATATGCTAAATCTGGTAAATGGTTAGAGTTCTTACTTTCTTAACCCGAGTTTTACTTGCTTTTTCTTCGGGAATACCCTGGACTTCGATGAGCTTACCTCAGCCTAGAGAAAAAAAAGCATCACAAATACATGAAAAATAAACAGAAATAAAGAAAAAAGAGGTGGGTATGCAACAGTGTTGTCAATTGGATCTGTATCGTTTTATTTTTTCGGAGTGACCCATATGGTTTATTGGCGGTAATAAAACGCACCTACTGTTTCCAATTTTTTTAAATTAAAACTGTGAAAGTTGTTATGTTAAGTGCTTTGAAATATAATTAAAAGATCCAAAACTGTGAAGAGCAATTTGATTTCATAAGGCGACAGTAAAAATTAAATAAAACGGTTCGTTTTGTTTTAAAGATTCTAAAGGTTCTGTGAGGAACAAAATCTATTCTCAGTTCACATGAATTTCAACAATGATTTCAATTTGTAGTAAAACAAAAAAAAAACCTACGACCATTTAAAATTTCCTATAATGATTTGGTGTTTTTACTTATTTTCGGGGTTGTAATCAAAATTAATACTACGATTATATAAGTGCGTTTTATCGGCTTTAGCGCAGTTCAATTAAACTCTATATCCACATCTGTTCACATCATTTTGTAAGTGAAAAACAATCTGCTTTACTGACATTTAAGGTTTCACGTCCACACTATTTGTCCCCTTTTATATACACTATTCTTACTTGCTTCCGATTTATCGGCACTTTTGGTTTTGTAATTGTTTACCAAGGGAAATTTTACTGCGCTAGCTATAAAACTGTCAATAAAACGCACCTGTGTAGTCCGAAAAAGCGAGTTTCACCATACCGTCCGTCGCGTCGGTGTGTGCTTCCACTTTAATTTGCTCTAGATCCAATGGTTGGGCCGATACAGAGCATTTTTGTGTGATTCCTTAGAGGGCAAAATCAAATTTTGATTTAAATAATAATCTAAAACAAATTATCGATTGTTTTTTTTTAATTTCTAAAAAAAACGGCTCTTACGATTTTTATTAAACTTCATACCTTAAATGACGAGTGGTTCTAAAAAAAATGATTCAGGTTTTCGCCAAAAATTCCAATTGCGGAAAAAGGGATCGTTGTTTTTAAGAAAATTGCGTTATTATCAATTTATTCCCGTATGGCTTCTTAATGGGTGGACCGATTATTTTTTTATATTTTGGCCGTCTTATGCTTCTGAGTAGTTTAAACAATATGGTATTTAAAGATTTTTTCAAAATAATGTAAAACCAAAAAAAAAAAAAAATAGAAATTATTTTTTTTTTATTTTTCTTAAACATTATTAAACCATCGACAAAAATACTAATATATTTTTGCCATATTAATATTTAATTATAAAAGCAAATTCGTGCTATCCAGTCGTGCATATTTTTGTATGTAAAATTACAAAAACAAACATCCATCTACTTCAAAAGAAAACTTGATAACTCTCCAACTTCCTCCCTTTTCCCCTAAACATTTTGCATCTATTGATTGAGTCTATTTACGATGGATTTTTTCATTTCTATTTTATTTTTGTTCGCTGTGCTGATTTAAATGAAGTCGTCAGCAGTTCATTTGTTGTTTAACATGTATGTTTCATCTACATGACTAAAGCACAGGAGCAGGACTATCTGTTATATGACTATACGAGTATAGTACAGTCTCTCTTTCGAATGAAAACACAGGACATCCTGCCTGTAAGCAAGTATATCAGCCCAGGCATATCACATTGTATTCAAATAAAGAAGACCAAACGAAGTTTGGGGATTATGTTGAATGAACATCCATCGATACTCGACATCAGTGCATCAGCGTAGTCAAGTCATCATCATCATCCTTCCGTCCAGTTTTCGTTCTTCGGTCGTCGGTTGTCATACGAATCAATATCAATAAAAATTTGCAAACTTTGCATTTTTGAATAAATTTTTGGATTGTTTGTTGTATTTTTTTGCTCACTTTATTTTATTTAATTTTATTTGTTTTTCTTGATTGGATTTGCAATTTGTTTGGCTTATAGGGATAGTGAGTTTGACTGAGTTGAGTTATTTATGATTGGTTATAGTCACGAAAGGAGCGTTGAAGTCTTTGTACTTGCAGTTACTTAAATATTATCTTTCAATAATAAAGAGCACATTAAGCGAATTGGAATTTTAAGTACTGTACTGCCCACAATTTCGTTATGGCCCTAACTACAAAATTTCCGATTTTGATTTTATGGCATTTTTGGAGTTGAGGCATTGCCCTTAGTCCAAAAATGCCATAAACTCAAAATCGAAAATTTTGTAGTTAGGACCATAACAAAATTATGGGCAGTGTATACTGTACAGCTAAGACTATTTTTAAAAGCACCAATTGAATTATACATTAGCCTGCTCGAAGAATTAAAAAATTAGGGAGAAAGTACCTATAAAAAATTAAAATTTGGATTAGATAATATTTGTTCATCAAAATTGGTTGAGTCATTAACGAGAAATACGGCAGGAATAATAAAATAAAATTATTTTCGCAAGAATCGTCAACATCAATTACCATTATGTTAATTTTTAGCCAAAAACCTGAATTGCGGTTTTATTACAATAAATTTGCCAGCTGGTGTAGATATTAAGATTGAGCATACGATACAAAAAGGGTTACCATGTTAACCATAAGAATTAACAAAAATGCAAGAGGATGCAAATAGCTGCGAAACAAGGAAAAAGGGATACAGGATGGATATGTGAACTACTCCTTGTTAACAGTAAATTGAACTTAACGTTTTGTATATAAGAGTGGTCGTTAAATGGATGATTTCCAAGAAGTCTCTAAATAAATTTAAAAAAATTGTCGCAAAACCTCCTGCCCCTATCTTAATTATAACACCTGCCGCCGCCGGGCCTGTACTTTTCCATACTATGTTCTCATATTTTCATTTTTTGCGCAATTAGAAATAGCACAAAAAAAATCCGGGGACTATGTTTTTCTTATCGAAAATCCTCTACTTTTAAGAAAAAGATTTTTCATTTACGAAAAATAAAATGGCAGAACTAATATGGCGTTCTAAAAAGCGCAGTAATATTTCTCAAATAATAAAATACTTTATCACAACACGATCTTAAACTGCAGGGGTGGTCGACCGCAACGGTAACAAACTTGCTTGTGTTTATGCACATATGGCATTATAACGTGGTGAGCTTGACTGCATCTATACAGACTTTTCAAAGGCTTTCGATCAACTATCTCATGAAATCATTGGCGCAAAATTTTAAACAGCCTGATACTAAGGTATTAGCATGATACTACTTAACAATTTTCTAACTTTAAAACTCTTTCCTAAAATATTCTTAATTTTAAACATTTTCTAACTAGTACCATACTAAACCTATTTTTCTAGCTAAACACGCCTAAAACAGTGACAGTTCAACCCATTTTTGCAATTGTAGCTGCCAAAGTGACACTTGGATTTAGTATGATACTAAAAAGATAAAATAAGCATTATTGGCGATTTTAACTTAAGTAAAATGTTAAAAAGATAATACCAATCTAACTCGTTTAAAATTTAGAAAAGCCTGTTTTTAACCTAGCTTCATACTAAAAATGCCTTAACATCACACTAAATTGTCTAAAATTTTGCGCTATTTTGTTTAAATTAGAAGTGTTTGGAGTTCCTCCTGGATTTATCACTTCGATTTCGTCTTATCTTCAAAACAGATCTTATCAGGTGAAATTCAGAAACTCGTTCTCTAACCCTTTTATTGCCTAATCCGGAGTTCGTCAGGGAAGTCACTTAGGACCCCTTCTCTTTTTATTAGCTACTAACGATGTACTTTTATGTATACGTAATAGTGAAATTCTTATTTTTGCAGGTATGGAAATTTTGCATTGAGTCTGTCAGTGATCATTTACTTCTTCAAGCTGGTATTGATAATTTTATAGTGTCATAAGAACGGCTTGAATCTATACACAATAAAACACCAGTACATTTTCTAAAAGACGAATTCCTAGGTTGTTTGATTATAAAATATCACAAGGTACTTTAATTCGTGTTAATAGTTTCAAAGACCTTGGAGTACTTGTTTCTTCTAGCCTTGATTTCACTGAGTACGTCAATTTAATCGTGAAAAAGCCAACTATATGTTAGGGTTTGTTAAACGATGGGCTAACGAATTTCATGATCCCTATGTTACTCTCGCTCTTTACAATTGCTTAGTTCGTCCCCATCTTGAACATGTTCTCCAGATATGGACTCCTTTTTACGAAGTTCATAAGAATAGGTTAGAAGCAGTTCAGCGTAATTTTATTCGTTTTGCATTAAAAGGATTACAATGGTCTATCCTATATCCCTATAACCTTCCACCTTATGCACATCGAATTAAACTTCTTCATAAACAAACGTTATCACATAGAAGACTTAATAATTGTATTTATTCACCTATTGATAACTGGGGTTATCGATTCACCTGATTTGTTAAATTGTATAAAATTGAGGAGGTCACAACCTTCGGAGTTTAAATTTAATGAACTTACCCCAGCATCGCACTAATTATGGATTGCATGAACCTTTAACTCGCATGTGCAAACTATTAAATGTGAACGTAAAGCTCTTCGATTTTAATATTAATAAAGTGAAACTTTGGTCGTAAGTCGTAGCTTCATTTAAGCTCTCTTCGACAAGTTCTAAAGAAAAAAAACTGCAGTTTGGTAAAAAATGAGTTTAGCAAACAACCATGAGGACGCGCCAATAAATACATAGATTTAAGGTCACACAAATTTAAGAAGTTGCTTGCAGAATTTTAAAACCATTTCTAATGAATTTAATTTGCAAACATAACCTACCAGACTATATGCATTTTAAAGGGATAATATTAGCCTAAATTATAAATTATTATGTTATCCATATAAAATTCCAATTGCATTGAATTCACTATTTGACATGCTAATAAAACTGAAAATGTTTAATATCACAATTTATTGCTTTAGTGTGGTTGAAGATAATTTTTTTATACACATACATACAAATAAGCGTTACGGATAGCCTTGAAGATTGGTATAGCAAGCACGTTTAATGTAAGTTTCGCAATGAATTAACTGATTTATATAAGCAACGAATGGCTTAGTTTTAATACGAGTGGCATTGTTGTGAATTTATTAATGAAATTTACGTGTGGTTAAAAAGTAATTGGTAAAAGCAGCAATTATGTGGATAAAAGTTTAAAGTGCTATTTGAAAAACAAAAACTACATTTTAAATGAACTAGTCAAAGCATTTTAATAAGTTTCTCAAATACAAAAGTTTTTGGTTATTCATAAACCATTCTTAAAGTTCTTGTATTCTTTGCCACAGCACTTTGTGTAATTTGTTCTTCTTTTCCTTTTAAAAGACCATGATAATATGATTTGAACTTAATACATGAAATTTTTGCTTTAAAGTGAGCTTTTCTTTTACATTTCTACGTAACGCAAAACTTTTTAAAATTATAAAGTGGCAACGTTGTCAATAAAATTAACCTATAATAAAATAAAATGCACGACTGGGTCGCACCAACTTGCTCTCGTAGTAAAAGTTTCGAATTTTAAGGATTGAGTGTAATATAAAACATATAATTAATAGTTATACAGGGTGATCGGTATAAGAAACACCAAACTGCTGGAGCAAGTAGGTTGGGTTAAGACAAGAAAAAAAATTGTATGAAAGACGTTGTTTAAATTGATAAAACAAGTACTTAAAATTATTTAATCTCAAAATGAAGAACGCCAGCTCAATTCTTGAAAAAATATTAATTTATGCAGAAAAAATTTAAACATCGTTGGAGCGGTTTTCTTAAAAAATAATTTTTTATATATAAAATTTCTTGAAATTTTTAGATAAAAAAAATTGGTATGCCATTTTAAAGATTAATAATAATCAAATAAAACAATAGTTGAAAAAAAAATTCCCGTCTTCAAAAAAAAATGTTTAACTTTTTTTAAAAATCCAAAAAATATTTTTTTTTGAAAATATATGTATGCAGTATTCTTCACACTTGATAGGACTTTCAGAACAAAAAAAAAATGGTTCTATGGCATTTACCTTTAATAACGGTTTTTGGTTTTTTTTGCACTAAAATGTAGAAGATATTACAACTAGTGCACAATTTTTTTTTTTTTAAATCGTTAGAGTCGTTTTTGAGCTAAATAACTTTTTTCAAAACGGTTGTATGGCAGGTACCGTTATTTTTTTTAGCTAAAAAAAAAATCTTGATTTTCCCACCGGGGAATCACGCAAACACACAGACAGACGGAATTGCGGGACCCACTTTTTTCGTGTTCTCTATCATCGTAATGTCAAATTTGATTGTTATCTCGTGTTCGATTTTTTGCACGAATCCAAAACTTGTCCAATATCTATGTATGTATATCGCAAGCAAAAATCATATAAGAATGTTAAAATTCTGTCTTTCTAGTACTTATTCATCTTCAAGTAGGTACGACTGAAACAAATTAATAATTTTAAGACTATTTGCATCGTTTTTTGATATTAGTTGAAATATATGCTAGCTTGTAGGTTGGACTTAGACAAGAAAAAAAATTGTATGGGAGGGGAGGGTCTATTTCCCCCCGTTTAGGCGGGAGGGGCAATTTTCAAAAAAATCAACAGAAACTTTCATATCGAAATATTTGCTTAAGCACAGGCGCCTCACTAAAGGTCAAGTCCTTAACAAGTTTCATTCTAAAAAATTGAGCGAACGAGAAACAGAAAAAAATGTAAATACTTAAAATTTTATACCACTAATAAAATTTTACTAAATAAAAATAAAAATAATCTCAAATAGAAATGACGAAAAGTAAAGCTTAGTATAGACGATTTCCAGATATGACAATATCGTCGGTTTTGTCAGTAAAAAATTGCATTCTCTTTAACATCTCTGAGCATTGTGAGGTCAAATGACAGCTAAAAACTTGGCACACTGACAGATGAAATTGGAAAGAAAAAAAAAAAGGCGGGCTAGTTTTAATAACAACAATCTAGCTATTTTGTGCCATCTATAAAAAAGGAAAAAAAAAAACAATTCTAACTATTTATTTGCCTCCAAAATAAACAAAAAAAAAAATGGCGGCCAATTTTAGTTTGACATTTAAAAATAAACGAGACAGTGATATATTGCTGTTTGTTGAAAAGCTCTATTGGCTATTTTCAGTTCATTGGTATGGTAGCTATTGTCAGAGCATTTACTATTTACATTTTAACTCATTTAGTGACCCGTCAAGTTCATTGAACCCGCATTACATTCACCATCACACGTCACGCAACCCAACTTGATCATCTCTCCTTTGAGCTTGAGTGAAATTTTTCCCCTCATCGAATTCGATTAGATACTCAAGCCACATTCGTTGGATTCCATCATAACTTTCGTTTCGATTGCTATTAACACGGCACCATCGCACGAGCATAATTTAATCAATATTTTGTTTATTTTTTTTTGCGCCTTTAGTAGGTATATGTTGTGGAGCTATGACACAATGCACTTTAGAGGCCACTTTGGGTGGTAACACCAGATCGCGCCTCCTCCACGCCAACAAATCACTTTCAATCTTCCACCACATTCACCGGGATAGCATTAAACTTATTTTACGTTTATCAGATGGTCGTGAAAATAACGTTCATTTTCATAAAGCTAGCGAGTGCCTTTGCAGCTTTGACCACGAGCCAAGCCAATCACCTAGACCTAGCCACCAGATCAGGCACAGGCAGATGGCAAAGACACAGAAGAGCAAAAAGAAAAATTCATCAGATATTTTTTGTTGTAGCCTCATTCGAATTATTTCCATAGTGAAATCGTGGAACAAATACAAAACAGCAACAACAAAAAACGTGATCACAAATTGTATAGGGGTATACGATCCGTACGAAGTTCTGAAAAAAAAAAAATATATATACCTATATTGGATCCATGCTCGACGCTCGAGATTAAAATAAGCTTATTCATGTTTATAGGCTTCGAGGCTGCAATTTAATTGGCTTATAGTTGATTGTGAAGCGCACAATAGGTTACAGATACGATACGGACAATTTGCAAATTGTCAGTCACAGATGACAGATAGATGTCTCGAGTTGATTGAGCTCTTATTGTTGAGCGCCAACGAGGCGTAATGGGATCATTATTGCTGTGACAGAAAAAACAGTTGTGTTCGTATGTGATGGGCAATTTCGCGATTAATAAAAAAACATAATGATTATATTTCGGCATTTTCACATTAATTAGGGAAACAAAATTTTGTTTTTTTTTTTTAAATTGGAATGATTTTAAGTTGCGATATATCGTCGGTTCGAAAGAAAAACTCAACAAATCTCATTTTTCAAAAAAAGGCAACAGAAAATTGAATGAAAATTTGAATTTACATAAATTTGTTAAAGTATGAAGACCACGCAATAGCTCATTGAATTCCAAATATTGTATTAGAATCTAGTATTTTTCCAATTGCTAGCTTTTCTTTTATTCACAAAAATGGTAGCTACAAAATTTAATTTGAGCTGTGTCGTTTTTCTTCCGAACCGACGATGTGTACTGTAGCATAGCAAGGTAAGTTTTGGATTCGTAAAAAAAAGTTGAATTAGAGATTTCAATCAAACTTTATGATAGAGTACCCGAAAAAAAAGTGTGTCCTCGCCTACAGCCTAAACTCATGGGTCGATTTTATTTTAACTTGGTATCTAGCGTTTTTTGGATATTCCCCGACATTTTTTTTTTAAATTTTTTTAAGACCAAAAAAATAATTAGGTACATAATAATTAGGTACATATAATTTTTTTTTATCATTTTTGGAAAATGGAACTTCTTTTCTCAAAAATGGCTTAACAGATTTTTCTAAAAAAAATTCAATTAATTACATTAGGTGTAGACTACCTTTCTGTGAAAATGGTACTTCCAATAGAACCATTTTTTAATAAGCGATTTTCCATAATTTTTTTTTTCTTTTCAACTCTTTATTAAAAAAAAATTGAATAATTTTTTCAAAATTTTAAAATTTTAGTTGTAATTTTTTTTTTTTTGAAAAGATTGTTTGTTTCCCTTTCAAATCTTATCAGTATTGCAATTAAAGCAAAACTGTGAAAAAAGTGGACACAAATTGCTCTTTTCTTTCCCATTTTGATAACAGTTTCACAATATTTATGAACCACCCAATTTGTTCCTTTAATCGGTGTTTTACGACTTTGATTATTCGGTACAGAAAAACGGTTCAATTGATCGATTTAAAATTAATTAGTGTAACGGTGAGGAGCCAAAAAAAAATAATCCTTATAAAGTTTTTGAAGAAATCTTGTAGAAAATTAATTCCAGTTTTTAAAACTACTCTTAAATTTTCTATGTCGTCATTCCTTGCGAAGTCAAAAGTCTGTTTTTCATTCAAAGCCAGATATTCTTTAGAAAAAAAATTGTACAATATCGAAATTAAAGCTGAATAAACAAGTTATTGAAACAAAACATTAAATTGGCTCAAAAAAAATTTCAAAGAAAATGACAATGTTCAAAAAAAAAAAAAAAATTTAATTAAAAATTTTTGGGTCGTACTGCTTCTTATGAATGCGCAATAACGGTACCTTAAAAAAATCATCATGCTAAAATTTTTCAATACAAAAATTATAAAGCTTCAGAATGCTTTTCGTTTCATCTCAATACCACCACTTGTCTCCAAAAACCACTACAAAAAAAGTGATTTTCTTTTGTTCTTTTAATTGTTTTGACAAGGTGTATGTATTATTGTTACCAAAATGTTTACAATTTATTTTTTTGGATTTTTAAAAAAAGTTTCAAATTTTTTTTCGAAAATCAAATATTTCCAAAACGAATTGGTTCATTTTTACGAAACACGGTACCGAGCGGTTTTTTTAAAATTATCTAGAATTTTTCTTATAAGTAGTCAAAATTAACGGTACCTTCCATACAAATGTTAAAAAACCTTTACAGAAAATCTAAATTTTCTCGAAAACAACTCTTAACGATTTTGATTAAAATTGTTCTGAGTACTAATATAGACCGAGAGCCCACAGCAATTTTTGGGTGTGAAGTATAGCAAAAATTCAATGATGCAATAAAATGGGCCTTTACTTTTTATTTGCAAATACGCAAGTCTTGCAAGCCGTAGTTGGGGCGTTTGCAAATAATGCTGCATTGAAAATGCATTTTTTTCTGAAAGCCGAGATAAAAGATATAGCACTTAAAAAATTATATTAATTAAAAGAGCTGAATACCATAGACATGAATATGGGGGTCCAAGACCTCTTAGGTGTGCCTTCTGTATGCAAGACGCACTTGAAAATTCATTTTTATAGTGCGCCTTGCATACAGGAGGGATATAAGGGATCAACTTATTCGTAAACCCTCCCCCCCCCCCCAATAGGCCTGGTGGAAGACAATTTCTGAAAAGTTGACTTAAAATGGAAAAAAAATATATAAAAATTCAACGAAAGCACATATAATGATATGGCTTTTTCGAAGGCTTAATATTCCATTTTTATTTATTTGTTTTATTAAGTTGTTTAAGTAAAAGTTTTTGAGAAATTAAGCTCCAAAGTTGTGATTTTTTTCAAATCAATTTTTTTCAAATCAATTTTTTTCAACACTTTTTGTTACTAAGTTCCACGTTTTTTTTTTTTTTTTTAATATTCAATGCTGGTATCAGTTCTTAATGAAATACTGAAAACGTGATGCAAAAATCTTTTTTAAGTATTTGGGGAATTAGTCAATTTTATATCAAATCAAAGCTTAAATACGGATAAAATGGTTCAGGAAATAAAGGTAAACAAATAAACACCAAATCTATTTATTAATAATACTTACATTTTTAATTTAAGTACCAACAGATGTAGATAACCTCGAAAGAAGAAACTC
Organism: Epistrophella euchroma; assembly: GCA_947049315.1. NCBI lineage: Eukaryota > Metazoa > Arthropoda > Insecta > Diptera > Syrphidae > Epistrophella > Epistrophella euchroma. Next base: position 44,430,980 of record OX346248.1, read on the forward strand.
AACAAAATAATAAAAAAAAAATGTTAGACGATAACAATAAAAAGTATTGTTAGGGCGAGTCATCCAGTCATCCATCACTCATCACACTGTCATCTCATAATTTAAAAAGAAACCATTGACCTGAGTTTATTTGAAATTATTCTGTCAATGTGTCAAGTTGTTATCGGCAGCGACGCGACACGGTAGGATGTAATAAGTCAACAGAATTTTCTCTGAGTCAATACAAATTGGACTGAAAAAAAGAAATGCCACTTGTTCAAAGAAATATAAGTAATTGTCTCACATAGAAATGTTTTCTTGATGACAGGAATATTTGGCTTACCGGTCCTTTTTTAAATTTGAATATTCGTTTCCATCGGCCATACTACTGTTTTAGTTTATTAAATACAAACTATAAATTCATTTTGGTTCAATAAACTGAGCAGATAGACAGGACAGGAGAGGAGGCACTTGCACTTTCTTAAGATGCGACGGCTAAAACCCTTGGTCGTCTTAGTTTTGCGGGACTCATTACACTGCATCGTTATTAAATATTATTATTATCGTTATTAAATATATTAGACGATTTAGTGTGGCGTTAAAGCATTTTTAGTACGATGCTACGTTAAAAACAGGCTTTTTCAAATTTGAAACGAGTTAGCATCGTATTATCTTTTAAACATTTTATTAAATTTAGAATCGCCAAATGTCTATTTTATCTTTTTAGTATCATACTAAATCCAAGTGTCACTTTGGCAGCTACAATTGCAAAAATGGGTTGAACTGTCACTGTTTTAGGCGTGTTCAGCTAGAAAAATAGGTTTAGTATGATACTAATTAGAAAAGTCAGCGATCTATCTCTGATATTTTATCTGATATGATATGAAATTTGACAGATGGTTGTTTTTTTTCTAGAAATGTCATTTTTTGTCTCATTATTTTGTGTCTTTTCATGTAAGTGGTGTTCGCTATATTTGCGGGTGAATTTTTGTTTCATTTTGGTGAATACCTAATTTCGTTTAACTTGCTTTGTTTAAATTGTTTTCACGATTTTTGGAAGTTTTATTTGTTTTTGATGTTCGTGGAAATTTCACACAAATTATAATTGTCTTTTCAAAATAAGAATGAGCGATTTGTAATTATTTCCAATCGAAATAAAGCTGTTAATAAATATGTATAGGGGAAAGGAATGCCATTGGAATAACAAAATCACCCTTTCTAAGAATCAACTTAGCTAAAACTTTTGCCTTTACATTTTTTCAAAAGAACGGATAGTTTTTGACTAATTTGCTAAAAACTGAACTTTACCCCTTAAAAATTTTAGCCACCATCTTTTTGGAAAATGATTAAGACATAAATTCAGCTTTGTCGGAATTTTTTACCTCTAATCTTCCTGGGCTAGAATAAAACACCGAAGAGTTTCACATTTATCCGAAAAATAATTAACCATCAAACTCCCATGCAGTCGAGGTACGAAATGAAATATCATAACATGATTTGCCCAGCAAATATATATGAATTTGTCTTCATATGGATACCAGACATTTAGTTGGAGAGAAAAATCTCCTGTGGAGTTGGGGTGCAAGAAGCATCCCTAATATGGGAAGGTATATTTAAGTACTTAGTACATAACAACGTAGGTAACGCTGAACAAGCATAACAGGCAACACTTGCACAGAAATGTCATTTGATGTCTTTTACAGCTTAAACATAGATTTCGATGCTTTTCTATTTTAACGTCTTATTAGAGACTAAATTTGATATTGGTAGTGATTTTTATGAAATCTGGAGATTTTCAATTAACTAATTTTGATTTGACCGGGCTTTACCAGTGTCAAAATAGCTCAATTGAGTTAGATACATGCTATATTTCATTAAATAAAATTTCACACTAGCAGCCTAATTCATAATCGCATTATAACGAGTGCATAATGTTATACACTCTTTATAATGCCTCTAAACGCCAAAATGTGATTCATAAAACTTATACAACGTTGAATAGAGGCATTATAAGCTAAACGCGTTTGGAGGTTGAATAGTGCCTACATAAGGATATTTTTGTACCGAAATGTCACTGTGACTCACATACAATAATAAAACACAAAGATTTAGGGTGGCGCTTATTTTTGAATTTCTTTTTTTTCCAGCCTAAGAGTCATCAAGGTACATAATTATTTATTTGAATAAAACAAAATATTGGTAATTTATTTTAAATTCGACTAACGTAGTCATGCCAAAGGTCTAGGGATCGAATCCCAACCTAAAATTAAAACTTTTGTGTACACCTTTTTCGACGAATTATATTTGTTACACAATTTACCTTACTTAACTTTACTTTACTACTACTTTACTTTATATTTACTTAAAATGTATGCAAAGTTTAATGGTTCTTGATCACTTTAAGGGGGGAAATAAAAGAATTTCAAACAAAGCCAAAATAAGCGCCGCCCTAATAAATGAATATTCTTCTCAACAAAAAAAAAAAAACATTCTGTGAAAACAATTCTTTCAATAAATCAAACATTTTTTTACTCCAAGACATTTAACTTTATTTTCAAACTCATAAATTACACAAAGAACAATAATTACAACAATATTAATAGAAATTAAAAGAATACAATCGGCGCGGCACAATTATTTTTTTGATTTTTTACGAACAGCTGAGCTTAAGTTGTCAGTCGTGGAGGTAAAACGTAATAGATTTCTCATTTTTAGTCCTTTATTTGACATAAGCGCTGTATAACTATAATGGGTAGGAAAATGTTTTATGAATAGGAATTTATGCAGCGTTGCATAGAGGCTACATAAAACCTTATGCTGTGCATAACTATTCATCTGTTTAACGCAATCTAATGAATTAGGCTGTAGATGTTTAAATCAAAGGTTAATTTAGATAAATTTATGTTTGCAAATTTTATCATAAGATATTAACAACTACATTTATTTTTATATGAACTAGCGGGTTACTTTGAATTCAAACTTGGTAGTTTGTTTGTTTTCATGGTTTATCTAAAATCTATGTTTCTTTCTTTTAAACTTTCTATATAAAAAAGGCATATGTAGGTTACCTTACAGCAAAAAAAAAACACAGTTAGATCAACATCAAGTTAAACAGGAAAAAAAAGTTTACATGTCTTTATGACAATATTTAATTTATTGTTAAACCAAAAATTGTAACGAAATAATGGAGCCGACCATTATTAAACTAGTGTTTTTCCTGTTTATATTCACGACGTTTTGATTTCGCTCCCCAGTGTTATATTCCTAATCACTTTCCTACTTGAAATAATATTAAATGTTATAATTTTATTGCTTAAGACCTGACAATTTCAACCAAGCATTGCTACTGGAATTTAATGTATTTCCTTGATAAAATATCAAAACGTGACCTCCATAAAATAGTTAAAACTATGAGAATTTGCCACTTTGTGTATGTAAATTATATATAAATATATATGTCTGCTTGACTCTCTGTCTATTGTGTCTGCTAACAGTGCTAACATAATTGCAATTAAATATGACTGTGTGCAAGTAACACTTGGTCTTTATGTAGTTTTTGGAGAGCTCTAGTCATATACCTATACATACGGTCATTTGATTACATTCATTAACCCATTTTGTAAGCCATTTGGCTTCTCATAATCAACATGGACAACTGTTTTACTTTTCTTTGTTTATTTTTATTTCTACAAAGAAAGAAATGGAAGTAGTCATTCCCCATCCCAGTATATTGGGTGTTATAAATGTTCTGATTCATCGTAATTTTCCCGAACTCCTTTTTTGTTCATGAAAATAAATTAATCCGATATGAAATTTTATTGTATACGAATTTACAAGGAAAGATGGTTCCGCTGCATGAACTGAAATAATTTACTGATGTGCATGACACAATTAATTTGTTTGTCCGTATGGTGATGTAATGAACGCGATTTTATTTCTCACGAAATTTCCGGATTAAGAAAAAAAAAAATTATTGTTTGTTTATTCCACTTTGGAATGAAAAATTAAAACGTAGTTTAAAACAAAAACTGATTGACGAACCTTTGATATTTAAAAATGTAATTAAAGTCAAAGAAAAAAAAAAATTTGTATGTCATATATGTATCTTGCATTGATTTACTCTTGGGTAGTGGTAACAAAAGTAGTACTATAAACAATACACTTTTAGCTGAAGCAATAATATTTAGCTGATATACAATGGCTTGCCTTTTCCTACTCTTGCCTTTCCCTACTCTCTTATTAGAAAAAATATAATTTTTTCTAAATAAAACTGCAACTGAAAGTGCAACTTCGCCCCAAACATATTGAGAACAGTTATTATACAATGCACCTATAAATTGTTACTTACTTAATTTTTGATTAATTTAATGTTTATTTGTTTTTATTTAAAAACAAATATTTTTAACATTTTCAATGCCATTTGAAACCTACTCAGAAGCACCAAATTGCAAGATTATATGATTATATCAAAATTAATAGACCCATTAGAAAGATATACTTATAACTTGAAAATAAGGCAACTCTTTTTCGGTAATGCAATTTTTTTTTTTTTTTTTTTGAAAAAAACCTGAAACGCAGTTTTCTTAAAATCATTTGGGTCTTTACGAGTAGGTACCTACGAAGTTTAATCAAAATCCTTAGAGCCGTTTTTGAGAAAATTTCAAAAAAAAAAATAATATATAGTCAAACTTCCATGACTCAAACTTCCATGACTCAAACTTTGATAACTCGATCTTTTATAACTCAAACCAAATTTTCCTCGATAGCTCGAACTCTTATAACTCGAATTTCATTACAACTCGAACAAAATAATGCAACGTGAATTAAGAATTTCGAATTTCAAATTCGTTTTTTAAATATAAATTCCATTAAAAAAGAAGAAAATATTTGTACCTTCAGGAAAATTATTTTTTTTTTTGTTTTTATTACATTTTTTGCTACTGCTTGAATGGTGGTAGTAATAATTTTTTTTTTTTAATTTAACAATTTAATTTTACCTTTTTTTTTTTTTTTAAGATTGAAATTTGTTTCGTATTATTAAAACGTGTTCTAAAATTTCAGCTAATCAAGGAAATAATAAATACTTATATGCAATGAAAAAACGGGTCTGCTAGGCTCTAGCTTAGCTCAGATTTGCACAGACGGAAGCACGAAGGGTTTGGCGAAAACCACTTTTTCAAACTTCTGTATCATCGTAGTGCCAATTTTGACAACCTCAATTTTTGTACACGAAACCAATACTTGCCCTATAGAGCAAGTAATAAAATTTGCGTTATAGCGCAAAGACGCTAGTGTATTGTGCTTGAGAAAGTGCACTAAATTTTTATAAATCGTTCGCAGTATAATTTTTTCTCGAGGCTGAGGTAAGCTCGTGGTCGTCCGGAGTATTCCCAAAAAAAGTAAATAAAACTCCAGTTAAAAAAGGAGAAAGAAGGGGGTTTACAATCTTAAAATTCTTTTTAAATTTAAGCTAAATTACAAGATGTTTCATTTATTACAAAGCTTTTATAAAGAGCTACAGGAGTAGACTCGGATCGCATTCAGAAGAAGCAAGCAAGGAGAACAAGCCCAGGGCTAATCCGACAGAAAATATGCTAGACGGTACACAAACCGCTTACCAAATAAAGCAATCTAAATAGATTTTTTTAACGTTTTCTTTTAATCGCCTTAACAATCTCTTGTACCTTTCACACGAGAAACAAAATCGGAGGAGACTTGCTTTATTTTCTTTTCAAACTATCTTGGCTGAACGCACACAATCGTAGTGTGAAGAGGAACGTCAAAAAATTTCCCGAATTTATTAACCGGGGAGATTTTGACTACCCTTCTTTCTTCCTGCCCTTCTCGCCTATGAACTGGCATGCCAGTCCATTGCACTAACCATTACGCCAGGGGCTACTACATTTTAACATTTTACTAAAGTTAAAATTGCCAAATGCATATCTTTTCATTATCATACTAACTTCAAGTGTAACTTTGACAATTACAAATGTAAAAATGGGATGAACTGTCACAGTTTTAGGCGTGTTCACCTGGAATTTAATTAGAAAATGGGTTAAGTATGATACTAGTTAACATTTGTTTAAAATTAAGAACATTTTCGTAAAGAGCGTTAAAGTTAGAAAATTGTTGAGTAGTATCATGCTAGTACCTTAAGAGGCCTCCACCCATATTTTCGATAAAAGTGGAAAATTGGCAAAACGGTTGCATTCGGATCTTAGCCCTGGAACCACGTATTGCCAAAATTTAAACTGCATATGAAAGACTGATGTCTTGGCTTCCAAATGTTCGAGCTATTTTGTTTTGAATTTTGGTTTTTGTTTGTTTTATTCAAAAATTCCGATGACAGGTTTCGAGAAATTACGAAAAACTGCCAAATGCTTTCAGACCGATCTGAAAACAGGAGAGGGGTAGTCGTATAATATATATATATTTTTAAAGGTAATAAATAGGGCTTCCATTTGTTCGTGACTGATTTTTGAACTTAGTCACCATTTTTGAATTATAAGCTTTTGAAAACAAGTAAATTTTCGAATTTTTAATAGTGTTTTTGAATAACTAAATATAATACGAATAGTACAAAACTTTTTTAAAATGATGTACATATTCTAATAATATAATTCAATAAAAAAAACAAACGTAAAAAGCTTCTTTTTATTAAAAAATAATACGTTTTATAAAAGTCTTTTTTTTAATAAAAAGTCGTTATTTTCAAATATTTCGAAATTTTAGTTCTTTAAATCGCCATAAGATGGTTTTTATTCGAAGATCTATTTATGTATGTGTAATTGTCAAGAGAGAGGAGAACCAAGGAATATTATTTATGAGTTGCAAGGTTGCAACACAGATGCAAAAAAAAAGCCAGACGAATGTGAGTATGTGTGAGTGAGACTGCGTGAACCGCCAACATATTGATTGCTTAGAAGGGGGTGAGCGACGTGAATATTTTTGTTGTGCTTTGTTTTTTGTTGCTGTCGTTATTTGATCCTATAAGGTATAAGGATAAGTATATGTGTAATGGCAGTGGCACGCTTTACACAAATGTTGCTGAGGGTGGTGTGAGTGATGTGATAATGGACAGAGCTCAGAAATAACAACACGTAAGTAAAATGTAAAGGATAATGAGAATAGATTTTGTGTGTACATATTTGAGAGCTTTACACAATGCGATCGAATGGTGGTGTGGTAGGAGGGCTCAGTATGTAAGTAAGTATCTAATGATTGTAAGAAGAATATGAAATGTGAAAACTGATTATTGTTGCTGTTGTTACCTTTGTTTGCTTTCTTGTTTTGATGAGTGAAGAGTGAATTTATAATGATCATTGAATTTTTCATTTAAAAAAAATAATTTGTGATTCTTAGATTAGTAGGTAGATACAGTACAGTGAACATTGAGAAACATATAAAATATAAACCTTTAGTGGAGTGAACCAAAAAAAAAATATTTGAACGTAACTAAATTTCATATAAAAAACCGAAATAAAATAATATAACTCAAAAAGATCAATTTATGGTACCTACCTACTTCTCTAGAAAATTTTCCATTTTTATTAAAATTGTTTTTTTTTTTTTAATCATGTAGTTTGGCAGTATGTATTTATTTTTTTATTGTAACTATGTTTGTATACAGGATGATTCACATAAGGTGTGAGAAAAAGCTAGAGCGTGAAGGTTTAGTTGAGACAAGAAAAAAATCGTATGGGAGTGGAGTCTCTTTCCCCCTGTTTAGGCGAGCAATTTTCTAAAAAAATCGAAAAATTAATTTTCAAAATAAAAATTTTGAAAAAATAATGAAAACAATTGTGTTCAAACTAATTTTTTTTTTTTTCAAATTTTACGTTGTTAACTAATATTTTAGTTTTTAATATTCTATGCTCCTATCGATTTCTAGTCAAACACTAAAAACTGGATCTTTAAATTGTCTCTAGATCTTTAAATGTTTTTGACAAAATTGAAAATAACGAAATCCACTTTACTATGTAATTAATTATGCTGGAAATATGAGCTTTGGATCAACAAAATAGCGGATGGAAGTCGAATTTAAGGGAAACTTACCTTTGTTATTTTCAATTTTCTCAAAAATTGGAATATGTTTTGCAATCTGGTTTTTAGTGCTTGACTGAAAATTGATGAGGGTATTGAATATAAAAAACAGAATTATTACTTAATAACGTAAAATGTTGAACAAAATCAGTTTGAACGCAACTCTTTTTTTTTTTTTTTTCAGGAATTTAACTTTGAAAATTAATTTTTGAAAAACTGTTCACTAAAGCAACTTAATTTAAAAACTAAATAAAAGAAGAGATTTCTGGCACTACAAAAGAGTATAGCATGTCGTTATAACGGTGAAAGTTTGTTTTTATTAATTTTTTTCTGTTTTAAGTCATTTTTTTTAGAAAAATTTCCCTCCCGTTATTTTTAATTTTGTTAAAAGACAAAATACAATTGAGAATTTTGTTTTCAGTATTTTACTAGGAATTAATAAGAGTATAGAATATTAAAAAAAAAACTATTACTTAATAACGTAAAACTTTGAAAAAAAAAATATTTTGAATAAAAGTTATGAGTTTGAAAATTAATTTTTCAAAAACAGTTCTCTCAAATAATTTGAATTAATAGCCCAGGAAACAAAAACATTGCTCCATACAAACTTCTAAATGTTGGTTATATTATTATACCTAATACAATTAAACAACTTTTCAGAAATATTCCCAACTGTGGATGTTGAGGAAAAAGAGATAACGAGATTTTAGTCAGAATATTTTTTGATTTTTTTGGGAAATCTTTATTTTATTAAAATGCCTATATCTTAAAATCTAATTTGTGTAGAAAATATTTGTATACACCAAATGATTAACAATTGTTTATTCTTAAATAATATAATATACAAAAATATATATTTATGGCAGAAGCTTCTTAAAAATTCAGAAAATGTCAAATATTTGAAGAAAAATCGTAATGGAGGTTGGTTTAGTTAGGTTTTATCGTAAACTATTTAAATAAAAAATAATTAAAAATATGCATTCTTTTAAGTAACAAATTCTACAGAAAACCTCAATTTTAGAATTACGCAGAAAAAAGAAGATTTCGAATATAGGTACCCTTTTTTGATAAAAATCTTAATTATGTGAATTGAGGCTAACGTTGTGACCTGCTTCCTGTTGTCCATGCTTTTACTTGATGCAATATAATCTCAGGTTTTTAAAGAAACGTAATGTGGTTACAACAGAGTGATTGCTAACCTGCACTTACATTCTAAATTTAATATAGTCTATCTTCCTCCAAGAAAAGCTGTCACAGATCAGCATTCATATCGCGTTTACCATCAAGTTTAAGCCTGGCTGGGAAATTCTTTGGAACCAACAAATTGGGGATATTATTAAATAATATTTTATTAACTTATTCATTGATTAAAGTTATGTAAGAACTTATATACAAGCTCTAAGCAAACAAAATACTGACAAAATTATATGTTTTAACTCAAACATACATACGTTTTTTATGGTTTCATTTGAATGAAATTAAATATTTTATAGAAAGGATCGCAGGATAAACTTGTCAAATATCCCAGATGACGCAAAATAAAATGGTAAACACAAAAAAATGTATTCTTGTTTTATTAAGTGCCTTTAACCATTCAACATTAATAGCAAAAATTGTAAACACTTGTTAAATATTTCCCTTTTTCAACTTTTAATTAAAATTTGACAAATTTATCACTTCTATATACGAGCAAATGTTATATAATCTTAAATTGTATTTTATTTTGCAGCATTTGAGATAATTTGGAAGTTTGTGAAATGTACCAATATTATTTTTTTGTTGGGCATTCAAATTTTTTTTCATGATCCCTTAAGAATTAAATCAAAATTTTTCCACAAAGGTGCACAGGATAATTTTTGGAATTATCTCATATGATGGAAAATTAGATTATGAATAAATTGGCTAAATTAAAACCTGTTAAATAATCCATTTAAGCCATAAACACTTTAAAAAAATTGTAAAAATGTTTACTTTTTTGACTTTTGGTAGAAATTTAACAATTTTAACGGTCTACATAAAAAAACAGTAAGCAGCCTTAGAACTAGTTTATTTTTGCATCATTTTAGATGTTTTGAAGTTTTAAACATTAACCATTATTTTTTTTGTTTTTTTTTTTACAAAAACCATTTTTTTAATGGTTGTTTTCTTGAATAAATTCAAAAATTTTTTTCAAATTTTATATATTTTTTTAGTAAAAACTGCAAAAGTTCAGTTTTTATTTTCAATTCTTCAACCCATACTAATAATTTTAACAATTTCAGTGCATAAAAAGTGCCTTACAAAATTTTGTATCAGTTGAGATTTTTTGTAAGTTTTTCACATATACCATTATATTTTTTAAATTTTTTGAACTTATTTTTTTTTTAAATTCCTTTATGGGTTAAATAAAAATTGTTCCAAAACTGTCAGCAAGAATAACTACAAAAATGTCTCAAACGATGCAGAATTAAATACGGAAAAAGTATGTGTTTTTTTTTTTTTTTCTAAAATTTACTTCATTATTCCACTGTAATAGTAAATAGTGTAAAAAATTTTTTAGTTTACACTTTTGCAAACTTTTAAATACAAATAGACCAAGTTAACGGTATTACATAAAAAAATGTCTACCAACTTGTAATAAATTTAACACTACGCCGTTTAAGATATTTTTCAATTTTCTGAAATGCACCGTTAGATTTTTTTTCCATATACATTAATTTTTTTTTACGGTTTTGCTTTAAATATAATATATTTTTTTTTACAGAAAGGTAAGGGGAAGAAGCTTGAAAAATATACCAAATGACGCAGAATTTTATATTGATAGTGGCTGTATTTATTGTTTTTACTAAAAATAGTAATCTATTGTATTTTTATGAAAAAAAAAAACGCAAAAAAATGTTTAAAAAATAAAATTTTAAACTTTCAATACAAAACTTTCCAACTTAAGGGTACTATAGACAAAAAAAAAGTTCAAAATCGTGTATAAAATTAAATTTCCAATTATTTGAGATGCTTTGGAACTTTTTTAAATGTACCGTACTATTTTTTTTATTTATTTTTGTTTAACCTATTTTTATTTTTTCAAACACTGATTGCAGGAATTCCTCAACAGTTAGAAGCGGGGATAATTCCCTAAATACTCCTTTAAACTAGTTCTACAACCCTACCAAATTTCAAACTCATTACCAAAATTTAGAAGTTTTGCACGAAATTCCTGGGCTATAAAAATAAAACAAAAGATTTGATTTCTGGCTTGAAAAAAAGTAGGTATAATATGATAGGTATTGAGAGTGTTTTAGTTGTTTTTTAATGACTTTTTTCTATTTCAATATACCTATTTTGTTTTTAGAAAATTGCCCCTCCTGCCCAAACGGGAGGAAATAGACCCAACTCCCGATCTAACGATTTTTTTCTTGTCTCAACTCAACCAACATGCTCTAGCTTTTTGACACACCTAAGGTGAGTCCCCCGCACTAACCTAAATACGTTTACGATACCTATTAGGTATCGTTTTTTAAGTAGGTAGGTACCTATCTATCTACTTACCTACTTACCCTCCTAACTTTTTTATAATGAGGATATATATGTATTTATTTATTTCCTAAAGAATAAGTGCTTTCTTTATGTAGTTAGGTAGTAAATACATACATATTAGGTATAATAATTCATAAGTATTTGTACCTACAGATAAGTATTTATGTTCCCTACTTTACTCGTAAAATTGATTCTAGGTAGCAATTATACAAAAAAAAATCTTGAAACCTCACTACAAAATAAACACCCTGAAACTATAATGATCACCTTCCAAAAAACATCAATATCCTAAAATCTAAAAGCATTCAATTTCAATGTCGCAAAAAATACCCCATCCACATAAAATGATGACCTACAAATACTATCAAAAGGTATTTGTAAGTTTGTTATAGATAATGCCAAAGAAAAAATACAACACAAAAAACCTCACAGCAGCGCACCACAATGTATAAGGAAAAAATTATATTCCTTTCCTACATACCTACAAATGCATTCATAAACACTGCCTAATAAGAAGACAAAAAATACGACGGTAAAAACTCCACAGACAGCGCGCAGCCATACCCAAGAAAAAAAATGATGTTCCCTTTTCAACACACAAATACATTTAAAACAAAAAAAACTCCCTCTCCCAAAAAAGAGAAAGAGTTTGTTCGAAGGTGTTGAGGTTCGAGTATGAGCTTTATTATTTTTCATCTTTTTCGAAGTTACCGATCTTAGAATCTGAGTTCGAACTTTTGGGTGGAGGCCTCTTAATATTAGGCTGTTTGAAATTTTGCGCCATTAATTTATATAAACTTTGATTTTTCGAACATTTGTTTTTTCGAACATTTGTCTTTTCGAACTCTTGTCTTCCGGAACTTTGTCTTTTTGATACTCTGTTATTACATTAAAAAACCAACTCTGTATTAAACCTAAAATTTCTTGAAATTAAAGTTAAAAACATTCTACTTAAGTTATCAGATTTAGCTCTTATCGTCGCTATGTTTCTCCTCTGTAAAATTTGCTTAAACAAATTGTACAATAACACAGTGGGTGTGAGTTAAAGTATCATGGGGGAGAAGCAGAAGACAACAAAATTAATCGAATTTGTATGACACCTTCGTTCTTTTAGTTATTGAACAATTCAAAAACATAAGCAGCATTTATGTACTTACTACATTTTAAAACTAAGGCTATAAGGTTATTTAAAATATTGGCGATCTGCTAGTTTCATTTTAATTATTTTTTATACCTATTTGACCCCCAATACAGTACCCATACAGACCATTCATACCTCTGCAGCTGGTTATGCAAATCCAATTTAAAAAATTTCCATTTCATCTACCAATATAAAAGATTCCGAGATGATTAATTACAACATAATTCAAATAATAAATATTCTTAAAGTTTTCACTTTCTTTCTACAACTTTTTAGTACGATTCTCTACTAACTCGAACGTCCACTCCCAATCGAATTGATAGCTTAACGTCATGTCAGTTGATATCTACTCTTCATTAATAATATAGTATTTTGAAAAACGACCATCAGTTTCTCTTTCACTGCGGCATTTGAATACAAACGACAAACACAAAGCCGCAACGCATCGATTCAAATAGCCAAGTGATAGTGAGAACGAAAATGAAAACGAAAAAAAAACAAAAAGGGAAACTTCCGACTGCATTTTTTGGGATAGGCACATCGCACGCATCATGGGTATGGGTACTGCGGATACAATAAAGGGCCCTTTCACGTCTCAGAATTTTTAATAAGCGCAACTTTCTCGTCGTCAAAAACTTCTTACAACATATTATAATAACGGCTTTTTGCGATTACAGATCCCTTGTCAAAATGAGAATAATAAAACAACAACAACAACAACAGTAATCAGTTGACTTGATGGTCTGACACAATTTCCTAATTCTGTTCTTCTTTTATTATTTCCATTCTTTTTCCTTCTTCGTTTGAATTCGTTGTCGTTTATAAAATGAAAGTTAAAGCTTTTATGTTGTTATCGTGGTTTAAATTGTATCTTTTGGATTTCGGTAGAGTTTTCAGCAGCGAATACAGTATGCTAATTCGCCAAAATAATTGGCAAAAAATGAAAAAAAAAAAAAACGAATTTGTTTACTAATTTGTTAGATATCTTGCAAGTATGTGAAATGTATGTACTGTTCAGTTTTATATTGCACAAAAGTTTTGTCAGATTTGTATCTACTATAGTAAGAGATGTGGATTTGTTTGTAGTAGGTACTTCCGTGCAGCCCGTGGCTTAATATTTTGTGCGTTGGAATGTCGCAAGAGGTCTTGGTTCGATTCCGAGCCTCTGTCACCTAACAAAAAAGTTTTTCACGGCTACTGCCTCTTGCGAGGAAGTGACAAATCCTCCAAGAGTATCTCCTGTCATAGAAAAGTGCCGCTCATATTAGCCGTTCAGATTCGGCAATAGGCTGTAGGTCCCCTCCATTCCTGCAGACACGCACACAGGATTGGTTGAGAGTTGTAAGTCACTAGGTCCTAGTTCTTCAAGAGCTGTTGTGCCACCAAATTTATTTATTTTTGGGTACTTCTCTAGTTCTATAAAATAGTAAAATTTAAATTTTCTAACATTTTGGGTTATATAAAACAAAATCGTCTTTCTTTATTTTTTGTAATATTAATCAAATAAGTATACCTTTATGTATTTCCGATACTTAATCTGGATTTTAAAGAACTAAATTATCCTTAAGAAATCCGTTTAACAAAAAACTAGATGAAAAATCCGGAGAAAAATTCTGCACTGATAAACTTAATTAAGTTAAAGTTCATTATAGTTCTTCGACCTAGTTAAAAATATAATTACTGTTTTACTTCCCAAAAATTTTAATATCTACCGATTTGACTTGACAATTTTAAATGGAAGCAATGTTATCAATAGAGAGTTTCAACAACCGAAAACAGAGAGATTCTTTGCAACGCTATTCAACTTAAAAAAAAAAAAAACATAAGCTCTGCCTTCATCGCTCGTGGGAATTGGCCTAAAAAATTAATTCAGTTGTTTTTCTTTTCTTTCAATACACTAAATGGCATTTGTACAAAACGTAGCTCAAATATTGATCCGTGGTTCAGCAATTTTTAATTCACCGATTTGGTCGGATTAACTGAGGTTAAACCAGGGGTCAGGCCGAAATCGGTGAGAAAATTAGCCGAACCAAGGTTTAAGAACTTTACGTTTGTACACATCGAAACAAAACAAATAAATAAGAATTCATAGAACTAAACACCTCACTTCATCTGGAAACTAGAATCATCAGCACAGTTAAAAGATTCTGAATCTGATGACCCTCTATAGTTCGGTGTCAAATTTTGGCAGGAAATGTCAATGCAAACAATTTTCCTTGTCTTAACTGCTTTACAATAATATTTCGCCAAGTTGCATGAAGCCGCAAATAAATTTTTGAAAAGTTTTGCATGAAGATTTTACCTAGGTGTGAACAAGCAACATACACAAATGCCACAATTTGTCAAAAAATGTTTGCTCTTATATGGTTTATAGATCTAAGAGTTAATTCTTCGTTAATTTGACGCAGCAGGAAAAAAACCTAAACAATCGGCCCTATGCATAAAACTTAAGTACTTACTAATAGTGAAATTTTTAAGTAAATACTACAACTACTAGTAAAAGCCAAGATTTACAGTAGGTATTTACTTAAACTGGTATGCATCCAACTAAGTTTAAACTGGGAGCTTCATACTAGCAGTAAATACTGGATTCATTTAAGTAAATACTTAAAGTTCATCCAAAATCGCTACCTATATTAATGTGCTTACGTGAATTGGAAGCTGTAATTTAAATTTCTTTCGTAATTTGCCATTCTAATAAATTTTCCTCTATACATTTTTTTTTGTTTTGGACTTGTTTTGGACTTGCTTTGGACGGATGCAACCCAAGGCTCCTATAAATCATAGAACTTCTTTATTCCAAAGTACATACTCTGTTACTAGTAATATTCCTTTCTTTATATCAGAAGTCAGATGTGAAAGCCTGTCGCGCAATTTTGATTTTTTTTTAATAAAGTCTCTCAGAATGTAGAGTCTGATCCTTGACAATACATTTTTGTTTTCAAATTCTTCCTCAGATATTGTCGAAAAAAAAATGTATATATTTAAAAGTAATAAAGAAAGAAAAGTGTTGAACAAAATTTGTATGGAATTTTGAACATGAATGGAATTTTTAATTGCACAGTAAGTGTTCGTTCTATTATAAGCACAATGAACGATTTAAAACATTGGTAGGAACAAAGCTGGGCATTCCAAAAAAAAACTTTGTTCCTATGGTAGGGAGGCGTATGCTAGACTTTGCGAAGTCCAGTGACCCAAGCAAGCGTAGAAAACTGGCTAACGTATCGTCTGAAATATCTTCAAATGTTTCGACTTTTGCTGCTCAAACTTTTTTAATAGCTACAGGAAAAAGTAAAGAAGTAGAAATTATAAAAAGGCTTCAGAGTCAACTATACCTACGTAAAATTCTATATTGACTTAACCTTAAATTCGATAAGCAAAAAGTTGTCGCCATGGGAAGCGATTCAATTATCATTCAATAACAGATAATTTAAGTGATATTTTTAATCACTTATTCATCTTGTTAGATCCAGTCATGAGTCTTATGCGCTCATAACCTGCACTAAATCGAAAATCATTCGACCATATTATTAGAAGAAGAACATTAAAAACTAATTTTTTAACTTTTCAAATTACCCTAACTTTTTAAGGGTTAGTGCTACGAAAAAATCGCATATACCATTTTTGGGAAAAATTGCTTCAACTACAAGATTTCAGAACGATATTTTCAATTAAAAACAACAAGTTTTTGAAATATTTGCAAGAAAACCATTTTCATGACCTTTGACACCTAAACTAACAGTCATCGCATCGGTGCGGAACTCTCTTAGTTTATAAAGGAATCCCATTACCTACCAATGTTCATGCCAAAGTTTATCCCCTAACTAATTTTTTCCTTTCTTTGGCATTTGTTCGTGTATTTTTACTGGACTAATGAAGTTTTAATATAAATGTATATACTTTTAAATAGAATTAAACATTATATTATATTTATAAATAAATAAATAAATAATAAATAAGATGCTGCTCTTAATCAGCGTAACTCGATTGTTCAAAGGACGTTTCAGGGATTTTCTTCTTTTGTTCAAGTAATTTAGCAAATTTGCACACTGTTTTGACGGTATTCTCGAAAAAGGATCACATTCACAATCTCACAACCATTCGCCAGCATTCTTTGCAAAAAAAATTTCTCTTTGCATCGTTTATCCGAGAAAAAAATATAACACAAATTGAAATGAACAACAAAACAACGGATGTGTGGCATATTATGTGCCCCGAAGTTGCAAGTTAACTGGAATTGATAACAAACCTGCACCCGCACATAAATGCTATTGGGGTGTATAAACCTTGCAACTTGGGTAGGTTTTGGTTGGAGTTTATCTTGTTGTGTAAAGCTTTTTTATTCAATATTTTTTGTGTCTATTTTTTTGTGTCTATATTGGGTCGAGACTTTGAGTCTAAGGTTGGAAAAGTGAAAACAAATCACTGTGTCACAGTTGCAGAAGTATTTTTTTTCATTTTAATTCATTCATTTTTAAGAGAAAGGAGAATTGAATTCTGTGATAGTAGCTATAGCACTGAAGGCTTTTAGCTTGTAGGATAGATAGAATACTCTTATGAGCGACGAGTGCAAATGGCACCATCAGATTCACAGATATCTACGTAACTCTACTAAAATGGTTGCCATTAGTCACTGGATTTTTTTTTTGGTGTATTTGAAAACAATATTAAAGAGAATCTCTAAGCAAAGTCCTGTTATAAAAATTCGTCTAATGCCCCTAGCCTCATGTCGAATTAACACCCCATATTAAAAATAGGTATATCAAACATTTTTTAAAATACTTACTAGATATTTTGGATAGCGTTTATATTTTTGTATCAAGAAAACTATACAAGTTATCTTATCTAATGATTAATGAAGTCGACATTGACGAGCAATTTTTTTTAATATTTTTCCTTAATTTTTTATTTATCGTATTTTTTTTGCGAATGGCAACCATGTCTAGTACTTGTATAGGATGTTTAGATTTTCATTTAAATTGAATTTCATATGCAAATGCAAATATTGACACAAGATACAACGGTTTATGAATTGAAATGTATATGTAGATACAAATGCAACAGGTGGTTGGATTTCCTCTAGATATACATAACAGATACACTCATGGAAGTCTAGGTTTATTGGTATCGCATAGTTTTGTGTGTCAAAAAAGTTAAACCAGGCAACAAAATACCAAACACCAGAGAAAATGCTAGTTCATTCACTGCATTCATTTTTCATACCAAAGGGGTGAGATGAGAGATACTTTGGGTAGCCTCAAAATGGTTTATAAAGACAGTTTAGTCATAGGTATATTTCTTATTCCTTGAATTCAAATTTTATAGATATACATCATCATGTTGCACTGGAAACAGCTCGGCCTGTGGCATTGATTGAAATTATCTGCATAAGGTGCATGAAAACGACCAATGAATTCAGTTTTGGATGGAGAAAGAGGAGGGCGACTCCTTTGTTTTTGAGTAAGAAAATCTATTATGAATCTATTCACTAACGGCCAAATTATTCACTCGTGTTATACAGATTTGAACTTAAATCCAGATGTAAATTAATTTAAATCCAAATCCATATTATTCATTCGTTAAATCTGCAGTTAAATCCAAATTTTTAATTCCAGATTTAAAAAATCCAATTGAATTTAAACTGCTCTCCGGAGGTCCGGAGGACAGTTTAAGAACTTACATCCGGATTTAAAACTCAATTTATATTCGTCACAAGTTTCAAGTGTTTAATTTTTGCGCTCCAGAAAAAGTGAATCATACATAGGATATAAAAATTAATAAATTATAGTTCAAAAGTAAGAAAAAGTGGAAAATTAAAACAAAAATAAAAATTTAAAGTGAACATGGATTTAAATTTTAGAATAAGAATCCAGTTGGATTTAAAATTCACTTAAATCCAACTTAAATCCAATGTGAATAATATGGCCATAAAATTTCGTTTGTATGTATGCGAGCAAAAGCTTGCAAGCAGGAAGAATTTTTTTTTTTTCGAAAGTAAACAAAATAAGTTTGTATGTATGTACATATCCACCTATCTACTTAAACTCTCTATACAAAGCAGATATGTTTATGAGATGCAGTTGATGAATACACAGAAAATTGTAAAAAAAAAAAAAATATATCAAAAAAGTTGTTGTCCAGTTTCATGAGATTTTTTTAGCACATTTTTGTTTGATTTTTGCGAACGAATGAAAAGAGAAAGTGTTTTATTTTTTACTTTTAAATCTGTAAATAGCTTATTTACAAAACTGGTGGTGGGAAAGGAAGTCAGTCACTAATGGGAAATGAATTCGGAGAGATAAAAAAAGAAAAGGTTCAATTTTTACTCGAATGTTTTTTTAAAGTAATGAAGTGGTGGAGGCAGCTGTTATGCCGCTGCCGGTTGATTAAAATGTATACGTTATAATTTTTAGTTACATTTTAAGGTACAACTAAAAAAGAAGCAAAAGGAAAATAACGCCTATTGTATTAATTCATTGGAATTGATTTCATTATATCTCTTTTAATTCTTTTTGATTTTCATGTGTTATAGAGAGTAATTTCACCAAAATTACGCTTACATCTGATTAATTTTAATTTTATAAGAAAATTAGTAGTCCAGTCAACGAAGGAAAAATAAATGAAAAAAATCGTGTAGTCTGGATTATTTTTTAAGTGGTGGGGTTACCCCCAAGTATAACATACTAAAAGTCCCCAGCCCATGCCCGCGAGCTTTAGAAAGTAGGGGGGGTAAAGGTCCCCTTTTGTACTATTTAGTAAATATTTAGAAAACCAAGAGTATTAGCGGAAAAGTTTACACTACAATATGAAAGTAAATTAAACTTTCTTCAAAAAAGGTTTTATTCATATTTTTGCTAGTAGCAATACTTAGAGAGATATGGAGGGTACAAGTCAGTCAGAAAATCTGAAAGACCATGTTAATGCGTTAAAAATTTAACATTTTTTAATGAATTAACCCTGAAATAATAGAAAAGGTAAATACGTATCAATTCATGATAATTCCATTGACTTGATGGGAGAGAGGGTATGGGGTTAAAGAATCACCACCTTCTTTTAAAATATCCTTATTTAATTTATTTTATACAGTGTTTTTTTATCATATGAAGAAATACATTGCATACTTCTTACCTTTGAAGATACAAAGGTAAGAAGTATGCAATGTATTTCGAAGTTATTGACCTATACTTTGTGAAATAGTTTTAAGAGATATATTAAGAAAAAACTTACTAAGGAGGGGGTGGGGGGTCTAGTTGCCCCCACTTATACAGGAGGGGTCATTTTCTAAAAAAAAAAGAATGGGCTAAAGTACATAAGTAATCATTTGAAAAGAACGGAAATAATCTACAATGCTATACTAAAGCTTTTTGAAAATGCAAAAACCCATTGTATTATTTCACTGCTAAAGCAAGTAATTTCAGTTTAAAATAGTTGAAACAATTGACTTTAAATCAAAAATAAAAAAAAAAAGTTAACTTGTAATATTTTTTTTTTGTCATAAAGTACTAGATTTTCGTTTAGTATTTGATACTGTTTTAATCCTTACGTGAACGCTAAAAACTAGATGGCTATAAGTCTTTTAGTTTTGGAGAAAATTGAAAATTATGAAAGCTACTACATTTTTAGAAAATTATTTCTGTAAACGGTCAAGGTTGTAACGAAAAAAAAAAATAAGTTCAAAAAATCATGTAGTCTGGATTATTTTTTTAAGTGGTAGGGGTGACCCCCAGGTACAACAGACTAAAAGTCCCCAGCCTGGGCCCGCGAGCTTTAGCAAGGACGAAAGGGGGGTAAAGGTCCCCTTTTGTAGTATTTCGTAAATATTTTGAAAACCACGCGTTTAAGAAGAAAAGGCCAAAGTCCACGATATGACAGATTAAATTTGTAACCCCTATCCCCCCCCCCCCTTCGCCTTATTACTTTTGATGTTGAAATTTGTAGAGAGTAATTACCGAATTTTTAGACTTTGAATTTTCGCTTCTCCATTAGTATAATTTCTAGCGAAAATATGAATAAAACCTTTTCTTTAGCAAATTTAATTTACTTTCATTTTGTGTAGTAGACTTTTCTTCTTAAACGCTTGGTTTTCGAAATATTTACAAAATACTACAAAAGAGGACCTTTACTAAAATAATGTTGGTGAATGTCAAATATATCGGTGAATTCAACAAAAAAACGGTTATGGAGTAGTTAAAAAAAATCTAAAGAAACCGCTCATCTCAAACTTCCCATAGTCTTATATGACGTTTGATAAATATTTTATGGCAAATCATTTTGGGTCACATTTTTTCTACAGATTGACTTGTAACCGATTTATTCACTTGACTTTAAAATAAAAAAGTCTCAATTTATTTAAAGTACCTATTCATTTTGATTTCAAATTCAAGTCCGGGGAAGAACCAATTTATTTTTTTTTTTCAAAATTCAAATTACTATAACACCACATCAGTATTATTGTCTATGTACATATCTACATATGTATATTATCATCAACCAATCGCTATTACATTATATTGTAAAACGAGGCAAAATATCAAGTGATAACTTCAATTCTGATAGACAGCAATCATCTCTCAGAATAATGCAAACATCAACAACAAAAATACGGCAAAGAAGATATTTCAACTGAATTAAAAAAAAAAAAGTGGACAAGAGGTCAAATGGTAAAAACTTGATAAGATAAACACCAGAGCACGGATGAACTATAGACTTTACAACAATGAACGACAAGGGGGTCGGCCTCAACCAGAAGCATGCAGAGGTCCAGTGCATGAATTGAAATTCAATTCTCAAATCCAATCAATTCGTTGTCGATCACGAGGAGAGGAAAATAAAATAAAAATAATGAAAAAGTTCAATGATTTTGCATCCTTCTGAAAATTAATATTTTTTTTGTGTTTTTGTAGCTGAGGCCATATAGAAATGATTGTTGTAGGGTATGCATTATGTGACTGTTTCAGCCTAGCGCTTAAAAAATTAACTTTTGAATATTTTATGTTTCTCTTAGTTGTGACACACAGGAGGTTTTGCTTAAGATTCGACAAAAGGCTAGCTAGGCCGTGTAGGTTGCTTCGAGACTTGAGACAAGAAAAAATCGTAAAATCGTTAATTTTCCATCTTAAAATTAAAAAAAAAAAAATTAATTCTCTTCAAAATTTAACGTTATAAAGTTAAATGTTTGTTTTTAACATTCAATGCCTTTTATTAATTTTTAATCAAAAACTAGAGATCTTCTTGTTGAGAAAATTAAAATTGCAAAATCTACTTTTATCAAATTTATAAATTTATAAAACTATTTTATTCTTTCCCGATAAACTTTAGTAATTATTTTAAAAATAGGATATTTGGAACAATAAAATAGGGAACAGAATTAGAAGGTTTTGTGAACACAATTCTTCAGTTTATCTGGCAGTATACCGACATACACGAAATGACAGCAACTTCAAGTTAATGTTTTAAATTTGACATATCAAACTATCTCTAGCCATCTCCAAAAGTAGACTTCATAAATTTTTGTGAAAAATTTGTTGACAAAAAACTATATAAAAAACATTAAATTTTGGAGAAAGCAATAAATGCATGTAAGTATTAAGTATTTCTTATTAATTTACTGAAATTAGTTGGCCTAGTACTATTTCAGTTTGTTCGGAATAAAAATTTAAATAAGAAAACCCTAAACGGGCAAAATGGCCTAATAAGCACTCGGCTAAAATGGCATAGTGTGCCATTTTATACTTACACTTACATTTTAATTTTCCTTATAGTGAAAATGGTTGGAAAATATTAAAGATCTACAGAAAGCCAATCCTGGACTGAGGTAGAGCTGTGTCAATCGTGATTGATTAGGGCTTTGTGAACCGTTCATCAAAATTAATGATTGATTGCAATCACAGTAAGCCGACTCAATCAATCTCAACGTCAATCATTTCAGTTTTTAAATAAACGACCGAAGCACGCATATGTTTCGTTCATTACACTCATTCTCAATCACATCACACAAAGAAATAAAAAACAAAACAAAAGAAAAACAATGAGAGAGTTCCTCACCGATCCGATGACAGCTAGGTCAGTATAAGGGGTCAAAAGTCATAAAATAGAGTTTTTTGCAAATATCTCAGAAACGGTTTGTCCTAGACAAAAATTTTATTCGATAATATTATAGCTGAAGGCATTTCCCACAAAAATGATGGATAATATTTTTTCCTAGCATTAACCGTTAAAAAGTTACAGCAAATCGAAAAGTCAAAAAATCCCTTAAAAGGGGACAAAGGTCATGAAAATGTGCTGTAACTTTTAAACGGTTAATGCTACGAAAAAAATTATTTCCACTATTTTTGTGGGAAATTGCCCCAGCTACAAAATTGTTAAATTAAGTTTTTCTCTGGCGCAAACCGTTTCTGAGATATTTGCAAAAAAACTCATTTTTATAACGTATCACAATCATAAAGACTGAATCAATGATTGAAATAATGATTGATTGAAAAGACCGAATCTTTGAAGCAATCAATCATTGATTGATTCGATCTTTGAAAATGAACGATTGACACAGCTCTAGACTGAGGACGCATTATCAAAAGCCCTAAACAAGAAATAGGCTGGAAAAAAGTATTCAAAACATTCGGAGTTCCAAAAACTACACTGAGGAGCCGAGCAGCCAACAAGAATAAGATTTTGAATGGCTTACAGAAGGGTCCACCTTTTCCAAGAATATGGAAAAGGAGCTCGTTGACTATATTTTGACTTTAGAATCACGTATGTTTGGACTCACTCATGGTTTTGGTTAACTTGCCTGGTTGGTCTACTGGAACTTTTTAAACTGAAAAAATGTAACCGTTATTGATTAAGCTTTACGAACTTTGAAAGAAATTAGAAAAAGAGAGCAAATAATAATTCACAAAAGTATTTTGGGTCAGAAATTCGTAGATATGAGTGACATTTTGTAGTGTCAAGCCCGATATTCTGTTAAAAACTAAGTACATTAAAAATTTTTGAATACAGCCGTATACACCCGGGTACCGTCAGTAGTGTCCTTTTATGATAGAGTTCACTGTATTATCTAATATAATATTAATGGTCGTATCCACCTAGCGCACATAAACGACTCTTAAGTTTATGTATGACTAATGAGGCTTATAACTTGAAAATCATTTGGACAATTCACCAACCACTCACGCGTAATTCTCGACTGAGACCAACACTCCCACTCAAGCAGATATGCCTACTGAGAATTCAAAAAATTGTTTTTCGTTATCAAATTTTAAATCTTTTCATAAAGGCTAAAATTAATTTTGATTATTCACTAAATTTAAGGCCTGAAATGATAAAATTGCAATCAAAAATGCAAGCAATATAACAGTTGACAAGTTAATTTCGAAAAGTTTTCGGTGAGAGCGGTATAAAAAACTAAGAGTGTTCGCGAGCAGCGTTGCCAAAGTGCATTTTTTGTCACGATAATTTCCTTGTGGCACGATTTCACGAAAAAGTTCATTATGGTATGTTTCTGTTTTTTTTTTTTTTAATTTCCATTATAAATAAAGCGAATTTTGACGAAATTTTATGAAAATTGGCCCAAATTCCAATTGGCAGAAACTGTTTATTATAACACTTAATTTCTTTTAATTTTTTGTTTTATTACATCCCATAATGTAATTAAATTAAATTTTTTTTTAATGAAATAGAAAAACTTGTGCTTCAAATAGTGGAGGCAAAAAAAAACAACTGCAATAACACTAACTTTCATTCCGGCTACATAAATTCTAAAATAGAATCTGTTTTTTTTTTTTGTTACGGTTGGCAACGCTGCTTGCGACGTCTCATGAGTAATATAAGCTCATTCACTATTATTGCTAATAATTTGCTAATAATTTAAATCATAAGATTTATCCTTTTTTTAGAAGTATCAAAATTGTGTAGTAAAATTTTTAAAGATTGCTTTTAAGGCTTGAGAATAATAAAATCCAAGCACATGTATAAATCATCTTCCAGGTGACTTCGTTGAACTGCTTTTGTAAATGATAGATTGGGACCTATCTACCTTTCGAAAGTAAAGTACCAAAAAAGTAAGGTACATTTTGTGTACTGTATTTAAGACTAAAGCTCTTCTGTATGCTTTTTTTTGTTATTTTTTTTTTTTATGTCGAAGAAGAGAATAGCGCGCAAAAATAGCAAGAAAATGCAATTTGAAAAGTGAGAGAGGTTGGGTTGATTGGTTAGTTTCCCATATATGAACTGGTTATGGGTTGGTTTCTATAGATGAGGAACACCGGAGTCTAGATTGGTATATGGATGTATGTATATGGCATTGTGTGTATATGGACCAGACAGGTACTACTAATCTACAAACACGCTTGATTGCACTCACTTTTCCTGAATGAAACTCGGAATTCCTCTGCAAACTTCACTCAGCTGGCCTGGGCTCGACTGTTGACGACCAATGACTTTATTGTTTAGGATGGGTTTGATTTTGATGTGTTTTGATTCCCTCGATGTCGCCAATAATGGTGGCAAAATTACAAAACTCTGCTGCCACTAACGTTTGACATAGAATAATTTTGTGCAGCAGTTGAATTTCATTAATTGGAGCAAATTAAAAACTAGCATGGACGTCAATCACAACACAGTTATAATTAAAATCTCTAATATCTCACAAATTCCAATCACTGATGTGAATAATAAAAAAAAAATACAACACTTGGTTACAAGAGCGATAAAACTCTCTAAAACGAAGAAAATAAACAAAGGAGAAGGAGAGTAAATGAAAACTATTTATTTTCTTTTTCAACAATAATTGACCAACTGATTCACAATAACGGTGAAAAAGTGAAGTATATGTATATTACCTAGAGACGTTGAATGAATATCAAATAAATTAACCGTTCAATTATATCTTTTTTAACGAAACGAGTATCTTTTGAGGTCTTTCTTTGACAGAAGCGTGCAGATTTATTGAAAGAAATCAACGAAACAAAAAAAGAAACCGCGCACGCATGCGACAGAAAAATTGCTATGATTTTTTTTTTATAGTGAGTCACCGGGGAGGGAAAGGTAAAGAAGAAAACAAAACAGAAAAAAAAAAACAAAAATGATTTCGAACTTCTTTTCTACACGAATCGACTCAAATTACGATCAACCGACCAAGTCGAGTGATGGATCTACACTGATCTTTGCTTCCAACTTCCAAGTCGATGTTGTTGGGTCTTCTACAATTTTAAATTGGATGCCTACAATCGGCCCATGTGATGGTGCTGGTTTCGCTTGAGCCGGGCTTTTTTCCCAAATTAAAGAAGTGAGAGCCAAGCTTTCGTAGAAGCGCGATGTCAGTCTCGCTTGATTTGAGACACCCTTTATAAAGTTGGAACGTTGTAAGCTCTTGCTTTTGTTTGATGGTGAAGAGAGTCTGGGTTGAATCAGACCAATTTTAATGTTGGTTGTCTCCATTGAAATTGTTGTTTGTTATTTTAAAACTGAAAGAATTTTCAATCTTATATGATTATGCAAAATGTTTATCAAGATAAGCAAGCAAAAATAAACTTAAACTTTGAACCGAACACAAAATCTTACTGACGCAATTCGACCTATATTTTTGAGCGATAGTGAAAATAATATAATTTGTTTGACGCTTCTATATTTAGACAAATACGGAACAAGATCAGAGTGCTATTTAAACAAGGATTCATGCTTTCAACCAATTTAATTTTAATTCATTCATTGTAATTCTGTTTTTCTTTTGCAAGATTTGTATTTGTTTATAGTAAATGAAGCTTCTGAATTTAATACCTATTGAAATGACATATTTTATTGCTGACGGAAGAATTGTCTTCCTGTTATTAACTATTTATGTGGGTCTGTTTATCAAGATGATCTCTTCCGGGTCAGGAAACCATTTTGAACGAAAGAACGCTGCGCTGCCTCAATATTTTTTGTTTTTAATTTCACTGATCGAACGCTAAAAAAGAGCGTCTTATGTCTCCTAGTTTTCAGAAAATTAAAAACAAATAAAACTATTTCCAAAAATATTTAATTTTTTTTACTTATTTTTGTGTTTTAACAAAATTTTACTAAAAATACTACATTCACTTACAAAAATGGTTATTTTCAACGCATTTATGCAACTATAGACCAAATAAATATAAAAAATAATTTTGGACCCTCTTTGGGAAATTTTACTTGTAGAAAGATTTTTTTTTTCATATTTGAAGACAGAATAGGGTAAGTTCGGGCATTATGGTGCAGCGGGAATTATAGCGCATCTCGAAAATGTCATACTTCCAAAACTCTTATTAAAATAAAAACAATGCGAAAACTTCAGTCTCTGCCGAACACGTGTCCAGTATAAATGGTTATTTGATACCACCAGTTTCGCTGAACAAAAAACGGATTTAAAAATAAAATAATAGGTTGCATGTGTTTTTTTTTATAATTTTGCTTTGTAAGTAGATATGCATCGCAGATGTTCGGGTGTTCCGCCATATTGCCCGCAGGCAGGGCGGTTTTTTGTTAAACTCTTTTTAAATTAATTATTTTTTGTTAAAGCCCTTGAATTATTATTTTTATTTAATTTATTTATGTTACTTTTTTCTCTAATTTAATAAAACAAAAACTTGTGAATTATAAAATGTTGTTCGTAGTAAAGTTATTTCAGATTGACGTTAGGTGCGGCATAATAATGCCCGAATTTACCCTATCGATAATATTTTTTTAATGTTTCTCTCTTTTTTTAATGTCAGGATTTCGAAGATAAATATTGAAAAAAACACAAAAAACTTAAATGACCCCATTTTGAATTATTCTATCTCTTCAAAAAAATATAGGTTAGAGCGATTTTAAAGGATGGTCATAAAAAAGTTAATAGGTGGTCAAAAAGATTGGGATTAATCAAGTTTGATTGGGAGCAGCGCACTTTTGCTAAATTTTTATTTTGGTCAAAAATAGTATTTTAAAAAGTCGAAAATCAAAAGTCAAAAAATAATTCCATGACTGGTAGCTACCATTAGTAACTGTTTTTTTTTTTTATTTTTTTTTAATTTTTGTGTACCAAAATTTAGCCAATAATAAATAGAAACAAAAATATGGGGTTGACCTACACAAGGTCGGGTAGTTCTAAGTTTTTAATATGTTATATGATATAGTTGATAGATGAAAAATACAAACTTCCAAAACCACTACCCCTCCGCCCCCTTCACAATCCTAAAAAAACAGCTCATAATTGGCACTTTTTTCAGTTTTCTTGTCCATAACTTCTTTCCGGTGTTCTTTAGGAAAAAAAATAAAGAATCTGGCAACATTTAGAAAAAAAATTTCCAACAAAAATAGTTTTTTTTTGTACAACTAAGGCTAAAATTTCATATTCTGTGAAATTTTCAGTTTCTTCCCCTTTTTTAGGCTAAAACCTTCTTAACGGTTGATTTTAGAGCAAAAGTCTTCATAAAAAATCTTTTAGACAAAAGGATTTTAAAAGACAAACCCTAGCCGTGTATTGGAACATACAATGTATATAACACCCCCCCCCCCCCCACCACGCCCCTCTATCTGCTACAGCCTTAAACCGTCCACGGATTGAAACCTCATCTTCAGTTAAAGGTGCTAGGCACGCTTGCAAAAACGGGATGATAAGAAACGCGATTATAGAAAACGGTATTATAAGTTACAAGATTATAAAAAAGCGACATTTTAAAAAAACGGGATTATAAAAAGCGGGATATCGTACCCAACCTGTCAGAAAACACAGTTTCGATAGGTTTAGAATTTGTGATAATACTCAAAACTCATAACGTACTTATGAACAAGTCTCAAGATTCTCACAAACCAAAACTCGGCCATACGAAAACACTTATAAAATATCCCCTTCCATTACAAATTGCTGTAATATTGATGGTATAATACCCTTACATTCTTCAGAATATTGTAAGTAAGGTTATTTGTTTGTAAATCATAAGTATTAGAAAAGTCCTTTTAAACAAATTCTAGTAGGTAGGTATACAAGGTGATTCACCTAAGGTGTGACGTGTGACAAAAAGCTAGAGCGTATAGGTTGGGTCGACATCCTCATAAGGTTTCGACTCTTATTTTACTCTTTTTTTTTGTATTCGTGTGAAATGTTATTCATTTTATTCATAGTGATGGTTGCGTAATGCGTAATGTTGACAAACTCTCCCCTACATAGCTTTGTAAAAGTTTTCTTGTTGATTAGAGTTCCTTAAAAACAAGTCTCAATCTTCATCACTCTTGATAACAACAAACAAAAGTAACAAACTATGGATTTGGAATGTCTTTCGAGAAACTAAAGCACTCACAACATCCAATCATGTCAAATTATCCATTTCAACTTATTTCTAAGAAATTGAAGAAAACTTCTTCCACCACCTTCCCCTCTTGGCAAAAACCATAGACATATTCACACAAACTTCTTCAAGAATCCCACTTTCGTTTTTCAGTTCAATTAAAACTTTCTTCCACTTAGTCTTTGCTTTATATTGCTGTAGTATATATATAGAGTTAAATCTATATAAAACTGTATAGTTTTACATACCTACAATACACATAGAGTATCCCACTTGCCGCAAAACATTAATTTCCTGTCCTAGCTGACAAGACCTCTATAGTGTAGTGATCCAGTGTTAGAGTTAGAGTATGTTTGGCTCTCACAAGCACAAATCGAATCCTTCACAGTCAGTGCGGCTGAAATACCATTTTGAAACAAAAACCCACAAAAAGGACACAAAAGTTCAATCGATCTGCTGGAATCTGCTGCTTGAACAGCTTCATATACTGTATACAGCACTAACAACATTAAGGGAGGCGAATCGTATCAGCTTCAGCATCAGCTAGGATATAATCTATTTTGCATTCCCAGTTCAGAGATTCATCAACGTCCTGCTGTCTTCTCTCTTGCCACATCTTCGTCCTTGTCATCGTTCCATAGTCTTAAACTAAGTTGGTACTCTGATAGTTCGTTTTGTTTTCCCGTGTTGGTAGTTAGGTGTGCATTCGAAGTAATAATAACCTCAAGTCAAAACTCGGAAGTGCAAAGTTTCTTGGTTCTATGGGTTTTAAACTCCTCCGTCTCTATCATCCTTAAAGGCGTTATGGTAGTCTCATCCATTATTTTGCGAAGAAGAAAACTACTACATGGAAACTTATTTTGTTCTTCAACGAGTATCCTATACACATAGTTTAGTCAGTGGCTTTTTTCCTTCCTTCGCTGTATATAAAGTATCATTCAAGCGTTTCAAGACTTGATAATTATTTATGCCGCCACTACCGTCTTGACACTGGCGACAAAAAATTAAATTCTGGGAAATAAGGTTTTGGATATTAGCTGGTATAAGAAAAACTATATGAAAGTATTCATGCAACATGGTTAGTTTACCATTTGCATACAAGTTTAAGGCCACACACACTTCATGACCGTTTATAAAAAAAAGTAATAACCATGCGATATAGTAAAGTTCAGTAAGTCGGAAAACTACCCCTTAGCGAGACGAAATTTATGAAGGCTGATTTTGTATGTTAGAAAAAAGTTATTAAAAATGCGAAGCACCATGATCCGCCATATTGGAAAAGTCGTTTCGTTCTCTGTCTCCAAAACTGTTGGCTTTATCGGAAAAGTTTTATGCAACTTTTTTTGCAGGTACACTGTTTTGTTATTTTATTGCATTTTTGAAGTTGATGCCATTATTACAATCTGAAAGTCACAATAAATACTGGTATTCAATGACAGCTATAACTGGCGCCTTAGGTGACCATCCTTGAATCCTATATCTAGATCAATCTAAATCTTATAAATATCTCGTTTTCAAACTTTATCGCTTAAAGTAATTTTTAGTCTTTATCTTTATACAATCCCATTACAAGGCTTAAATTAAAGTTTAAGTTATTTTTGTGAGTCTAGTTTAGACGTTAGTTAGTTTAGTCAAACGAACTGCTATTTTTGCTGAATTATATAGAAGTGCGTTCTTTTTCTGTAGACATTTTGCTTCTTTTCATGTTTTTGTCGCATATTTTATCGGAAACATAGAAATTTTAAATTTCGGTTTAAAATTGGATGATCGAGCCGATTGATTTGGATCGATTTTTTGGTTTAGCCTTTTTAAAGAGAGGATTGAATCTTCCGAAAAACGGATCTGAGCAAAATTATTGTCTATGCAAATTAAAATTACCAATTTCTGCCAAATGGAATATTAAAATCGTTAATTTGAAGGATCAAGATAAAAAAAAAAACTTAGTTTATTCTACTAACAGTGAACACGCGCGTTCGAGTGCCTATCTAAAGCTATGTATCTTTAGACATCTCCTAAACTAATGCCAAGCCTTATGCACTTGATTTTCATTAATCCTTTATTCCAAAAATTATGATGTCGCACTTCCGTAGTAGTTCCGTTGTTTTAAAATAGAATCTAATACGATTAACTATTTTTTTAATACATCAAAAGTAGCAAGAACATACAGGGTGAATCGCGTACATTGTGATAAAAAGCTGGATCATTTAGGTTGCGTCAAGACAATAAACAAATTGTATAGGATGGGAATGGGAAGTCTATTTCCCCCGTTAAGGGGGGAGGTGCTATTTTCTAAAAAATCGACTTGAAAAATTATTAAAAAAACAACAGTAACACTTACAATGTCATGCTATACTTTTATTTTGTTTTTAATTCAAATTATTGAAGAGAATAGTTTTCGAAAAAATAATTTTCAAACTCAAAATTTTAAAAAAATAATGAAAAAAATTGCGTTCAAACTAGTTTTGTTCAAAATTTTACGTTATTAGGTAATTTGTTTGTTTTAAATATTCAATCCTCCTATCATTTTTATGTCAGACAATAAAAAGTAGATACTCAAGTGTCTTTTAGTTTTTTGAAAATTAAAAAAAAATTGACTTAAAACAGAAAAAAATATTAATATACAACCGAAACTGTTCCAACCATATGCTACACCCTTTTATAAGGTCAAGAATCAATCTTTGATTTTATTTTATTTTATTTTATTTTATTTTATTTTATTTTATTTTATTTTATTTTTTTTTATTTTATTTTATTTTATTTTTAAATTAAGTTGTTTTAGTGAAAAATTTTCAAAAATTAATTTTCCAAACTTAGATTTTTAAAGAAAAACAAACACAAAAATTGTGTTCGAACTGATTTTGTTCAAAGTTTTACGTTATTTAGCAATGTTTTTGTGTTTAATATTCAATGCTCCCATTAATATTTAGTCAAATACAAAAACCAGATGTCAAAATGTCTTCTAGTTTTTGAGAAAATTGAAAATACCAAAGTTTCTCGTATAGATATTCTAAGACCGTCCTCACTAGAAACTTCACAAAAAAATCAAAGAGCAAGGTGAATTTTTATTGAAATTTTTTATTTGTTAAACTCTCGCATTTTTGACCGCTTACTTACTGTTCTATGGCCATCCCATTAAACCAAGTTGTTCTAGCTCTATCATCATTAATTTTCTTGATTTCTTCTTTCGATTTTCGAGCAATATTTTTTTGGTTTATTTTCTTTTAAGTATTTTTTTCTTTCTGACAAGAAAGATTAAAATTTGTCAAAAATTATATTTCAAATGACGAATATTGAGATTTTTGAAGTGCTCAATAGGAGATCACAATTTCGATAGTTCGTGTGAGGCTCACAAGTTGTGAGGGTGATGCAGGGATACGAAAACCTCACAAACTCAATCTTATCTCACCCTGTGTGGTTGTTGTGACTTGTGAGGCATCAGTGAGTTTTGTCAGGATTTGGCTCTTAAATTCGACTTCCATTTTGTTGCTCCAAAGATCCCATTTTCACCAAAAAGGTAAGAAAAATAAAACAGCGTATGGGAGGGGTTCTATTTGCCCCTGTTTAGGCATATTTTGATTTAGATGGTAAAATATTCAAACGTGTTTTAATTTTGTTGTCAAAATATGTTTAAATAATTAGGATTTATGAAAAACTTAAAACTCGAAACCCATAATGAACTAGTTGTGCCGTGTTATTGAATGAAGAATATTGCCGTTGCAATGTCAGGCTATAATTTTTTTCAAGGCCAGGGACCTGTTCTACTAGTACCTACTTGTAGTGCAAGTGAATTTGCTACAAGTGCAACAAATTTTTGTAACACAAAGCTGTCGACTGGAAGTTCTACAAGTATAATGAATGTTTACTACAGGTGGGAAATTGTGTAATTTCCTTCTTCCTGTAACTCATATCTACAAGTATAGAAAATCAATGGGCCCTACCAATAATCAAATTTAGTTACGACTTAAATTCTATTTCAGTAAAATGGACCATGCTGGAATGGGCTCTAAATAATAAACCGTGCATAGTATTACCTAAATATTTAAAATATCTAATTGACTCCAAAAAAATTGAGAATATAATGTATGGTAAATTATTTAGGATATGGTTAATTTCGATTTTATTCAATCAAAGTTGAACATAACTTGAGGATTTTTATTCTCAACTTGTGAACTTTCGATTTTCAACTCTAGAGTTGATCAACTTTAAATTTTATCAACTCCCGGAAAAAGTAGAAGTTGACCGAGCAAACTTGAGAGTTTACATAAAAATGTTGTTTTAGAGTTTACATAAAAATGTTGTTTTGTCATTTAATTTTGTTACAAGAACAGATTACGGACAACAAAGGGTAAAAAATGCATAAGGTAATGCTCCGAAGCAATTATTTTTGGTAAATTGGCCAAAAATTTCTTTGGGCAGTAAATGCATTCGCGATTTTCTCCGACGCTTTTTCCTTGTTGCGTTTCGTGGTATGATGTCACAATACACAATTTAACACAAAAAAACACGTACAAATATTGAAAAGCTTCAAATTAAATAACACAATAAATCAAATTTAAAATTGAAAATGACAGTTCTGTTTTATTTTCACAAATATCCCAGAGATATTATTCAACTGGGGAGTTGAGAATAAATGAGTGAATAAAAAGAAATTTAAACTTGCGTTTCAACTCTCGAGTTTTAGTAAACTCTCGAGTTGATCAACTTGCCTCAAGTTGAGCAATAGTGAAAAAAATTGTCCTAAAACTTCTAGTATGCTGAGAATTAAAATAAATATTAGGAATTGATCAGTATAAAAACGAAACGAAAAAAAAAGTGTAGAAATAATTTTATGTATTCCAAATTTAAGTAAATGTACCTAGTATTGCTTCTAATCGTTTCGTGAAAAATATGTTTTCAAATGTTATTGAAAAATACAATAATTTAAAGTATGTACCTACTTTGGGACATTGTTTTATCTTGGGAAACCGTCGGAGTTTCGAAAGACAAAGTTTCGAAAGACGAAGTATCGAAAGACAAAGGCCCGAAAACCAAAAGGTTTGAAATTTCAAATTTTTGAAAAAAATTAATTTTAGAATGCTGCGGACGATTCATTTTCGTTGAAATAGTATAAAATAGAGATGAGCAAATTTAGATAAAAATATTGCGCTTATGAGAGCGTAACACAAAATCTCGAATCACGAAATCCCGCCGAAACATTTTTATCAAACGGTCGTTCTGACATTTCGTTAGTCAAGATATTAGCTTCTGGTCTTTTTGTAAGTTAATAATCCTATGCCTTGCATTAAATGGAGAAAATATAAAATTGCGCTATAGCTCAAAATCTCAATGTCAGTTGTGTAAGTCTATCAGCGAAATATTTTTATATGAGTTTGCTCATCTCTATTTTACGAGTATACTAATTAAAACAAAAAGAAAACGTCGCAGCATTCGTAGATACATTTTTTCAAAAATTTGAAATTTCGAACCTTTTGGTTTTCGAAACCTTTGTCTTTCGAAACTTTGTCTTTCGTAACTTTGTCTTTCGAAACTTTGTCTTACGAGATTCTATGAATGAATTAAATGAAAAATAAAAATAAAAAAAAAAAGATCCGGATGAGCCAAGCAGGCAATCATCAAATTTTTTTTATAACGTTTTCATTCAAATTGTTTTAGTGAATATTTTTTTAAAAATTAATTATCAAACTTTGAGTTAAAAAAAAATTACAAAAAGTGTTTAAACTTACTTTGTTCAAAATTTTACGTTGTTAAAAAGTATTTTTGTTTT
Organism: Epistrophella euchroma; assembly: GCA_947049315.1. Taxonomy (NCBI): domain Eukaryota; kingdom Metazoa; phylum Arthropoda; class Insecta; order Diptera; family Syrphidae; genus Epistrophella; species Epistrophella euchroma. The sequence goes on from OX346248.1 coordinate 44,465,697, forward strand.
CAATATTCAATGCTCCTATCAATTTCTGGCAAACGATATTAAGTTTTCAAATTCTTTAAAGAATCCAATTGTCTAAATCCTGTTTTTAACGAAATTTGGGGCAATTTTTTCCCTCACGACGGATTGCAGAACACAAACTTTAACGCAAATCTTTAGCAGAATAGGGCTGTTGTCTTCCGATCTCCACTGTGTCAAATTTAAAGTTGAAGACCGCAAAAACAAACAAAATTTTGCGTGCATTTGTATATCTGTCTATTTATTCATCTTTATTACAACAATGTTGCACTCAAGCATGTTGGCATCAACTCTTACTATACAACTATGTATATGTATGTGTGCAGCGACCCTTACAGCTGCTAACATTACATGACCTCTCTCTGCAGAACCGGGATGATGATGGTGTACACTTTGCCATTAGACTCATCATTACTTTTCTTTGAAGTACTTTTGGCGCCATCGTTACTTGCGTCGTCGTCGTCGTCGTTTTTGCAACAGCATTCATCGTCATCATCTTTAGCATAGCCCCTGTCATCATCGTTGATGGCGTTGAAATTTAATTTTTTAATATTTTGAAGTTGTTTCTGAATCTGAGTCATGTTGTCGTAGTTGTCCTTGTTTCCATCGTTGGAATTGTAACGATGGATGTTTCTTCCACAATCCTCCCCGACACGATTCCCAAAGAAACGCCTGAGACCACAAAGTTTCCCTTTCATGAGCAACGTATATTGGATTGTTTCAGCTAGGAACGTATACAACAGCGGATTAAGGACGCAGCTGGTCAGGGTAAGGATGCCAAAGGAGAAATGCAAAATCCAGTGAACTGGACGTGTGTAGGTCCCGTACATTCGCATAATGAGAAAAACCCAAGCAGGCAACCGGAAGAAGATGAACACAGCCATCAGGATCAGAACAATGGCGAACATTCGCAGGTGGCGAGCTTCGCGGGTACTTATATGCTTCGCACTGTTGCCTCCAACGTTGGAATTGCTTTTCGCATTGTTATTCTGGGCCTCCCTTTCCAGCGACTTCACGGTCGTAGTTGTTGTAATTGTTGTAGTTGTTGTTGCCACCACACTCCGCGTCGGCACCGTTAGTGTTGAATATGAACAAATCTTATGTCCGCCCTGGCAGTGACAGGCATGGTCGTAGTCATATTGTTGCTGAGCCATTTCCATTTGCTTCTCCTGGGGTTTTCCGTTCAAACTGGGAGTGGCACACAATGCGGTTGTTGTTGGCGTTGGAGCGTCAGGTTTTCCGAGTTGGGGTGGTGCTGGTGGTGCATTGGGTCGTGCAGTGATAGAACGTCTTCGGATCCACAATTTATTGGCAATGATTGAGTTAAGCCAAACGAAGGCAACCAACGTCGGAATGAAAATTATGGCCAAGACAACGATGTAATAGTATGCATTTGATTGCTGTGCAACGGGAAGAGAATCAAAGCAAAAATTATATTAAATAGGAGGAAAATAATATAGTTTAGGGATAAGAATTATGAATTTTCAAATGGTGTGGATTTTAATCGGCAGGAGTTCTATGTAAAATAAATTTTCAATTTTAATTGATTACTCATTTTTAAATTGGTCAGAAAGAAAGAATTAGAAATACATACATATATGTATAGTTCTTAGATCGGATACTTTACTTTGTGCACAGAAAATCAATTACAATCAAATTTTGACGTCCCTTACTTTGGCGGAATCAAAAAGTTTTGATATCTGAATTTGTAGCTAATTTGTTTAGCAAACTAAAAATTTGTAGCTCGCATAATTTCCGATTTATTAAAGTTTCCGTTAAAATAAAACTGAAGTTTACGGACGGAATCTAAAATAATACAAATTTTTACATAATAATTGACACCAAAAATTGTAGCTTTTGAGTCGCGAAAACCGCAATTTTGTAGCTCAAATAATTTATAAAATATTCAAGTTTCCGGCTCCGCTAAAATAAGTCTAAAGTTAGCGGACGAAAGTACGAAAATAATAATTCTCTTGGTGTCAAAAATTATAGCTTTTTAAATGCTAATTTGTTGCGCAGGAATTGGTTTTGTAACTTTCATGGATCATTTTTTATTTCAATTTTAAGTTTAAAATAAAGCTTTTACGATGACCGGAAATTAGCACTGAAAAAGCTACAATTTCTAGCAAAAACTATTTTTCGAAAATTCAAACTTTTTGTAAATTTTGAACGTTATAGTGGGTGTCTTATTTAAGCGGAATTTTTAATAACAAAAAAACTATGAGTGCTACAAAATCACGGGTTTGCGGGTTTCATTAACTTTAGGGAATTCGTGCAAAAATAAATTTAGGATTTTCTCATTATTTTAGATTTTGGGAGCTCATTTATGAGCTAACTTTAAAAGTTGTTAACTTGAACAAAAAACCATTAGAGCTACAAATTCTATGTTTGCGCAACAAGAAAAGAAAAATTTGAAAATTCCACTTTTTTACCAACTTCCGGTTTATTGTAACGGACCGGAAATTCACTTTTTAAACTTTAAATCCGAATAAAAAATGAACAAAAAAAAAAGCTATCAAATTAATTTTTGCGCAACAAATTAGCATTTAGAAAGCTACATGACACCAAGAGAATTAATATTTTCGTATTTCGTCCGCTAACTTCAGACCAGAGTTTTCTTTTCAATTCGGGCGCTAATACACACTAACTTTTAAGAGCGAAAAACTGTTATAACTCTGGTCCTTTTATTTTGGTTTGCTGGAGACTAGAAAACTGGGAATTTATAACAGTTATAACAGTTTTTCGGGCGTTTTGTAAAAAAAAAAAATCCAGGTGTCCACCGCTTATGTTCTGTAGCTCTGAATCCATTGATTTTTGAACTTTCGCCCAATGACATTTTGCATTATGAAATTTCGGTCAATTTGACCGGTAAAATTTTTCAAACATTTAAGGCGAGGTTTTTTTTAGACAAGTGTGCCAAGCCAAGTATCAAAATATTTCAGTTGTAGTCATTTTTTAGGAAATATGAGCCTGGAGATCAAAATAATGTATGCCAAAAATCGAAACATTAAAATATAAGAAAAACACAAACAAGAGGTATTTAGGAAGTTCAAGCTTATTAATTCTGTAAAAAGAAAACTCAAAAAATATAAGCACAAAAACAAGTAGGTACCTTATGCAATTAAAGAAAGTGTATCAAACAAATTTTGTTTGCTTTAAAATTAAGATTTTACCTTTTCTGAAACGCACATATCCACCAGTGTTAAGACTATACCTTCGGAGTCATCCCTTTCCAATTCCAGTCCCATCGATCGCAATACGTACACTTTGTATGTTGAATATGCTGAATACATTGGACTTGCAATACCATAAGACATCGCCCAAATGCCAGTCACAGAAACAATACAAAACGTACAGCTAGGATTCCAAGATCCAAGGACCGAACTCATAACAGCAAAATATCTATCCATAGCGATACCCACCAAAGTCATACTTCCTGCAAGAATAGCTCCAGTCGTCACGAATGGAATAAAAATACACATTGTCCCACCAAGGCACTAAAAATTTAATGAAAAGCTTTCATTACTCCAATCATTACCCATTCCAAAAAAAAATTAGATTTTACCCAAACTTGCACATATGGTGCTGCAAATTGAGCCAAATATCCAGCGGACATAAAGACCGTTTGAATGAGATCACTTATAGCCAAAGATGTGAGGCAACTTCGAAAAAACAAACGCAATTTTCTCTTTTGAATTGCATAAAGTGCTCCCATATTTCCGACAATCGATAAGCCACATAGAATGACAACGATAACAGTCAAGGTTATATATTGGCCGGGCGATAAACTTGTCAGTTCCGAGTCCATAATGCTTGGAATTTCGTTCCCATTCTTAATTGGATCATCGTTTTCTTTAGATTCATCACCATGAAAATCATTTGAACCGATTGTATCAAACGACATTTTAAGAAATTTAAATTATTTTGAATAAGCTAGCACAGCGACCAAAAGGTATGCAATGAACGACACTATAAAAACGACTAACCCCATCAGCTATACTGAATCGATAATCGTGAAAATTTTAAACAACAAACCGATTTAGCTGTATCTTATCAAATATATGAAAAAATTAATTTACTATCCACTTACAACCGAATGACGTTGACTATCTATTTTGAATTCATTAAATGGCGATTGAACTTCAATTGAAAACTACCTTATCGACATCTATTTGTGGTGATAAGATTTACAATTAGTTGCATATGTTTTGGTGGCTGATTATATTGTGATAAATATAACACTTGTCAGCGACATATTTTTAGGAGGTAAAAATCACATTTATGAATGAATGGTTATGGGACTAATAGGACGTTTGTCATGCGAATCACATAGCTTCTTGTCACATATAGATAGTTAATTAAATTAATCAGAATAAATGTAAACATTTTTAGTCGGAATATTGCTAGTTTTACAAATTAGGTCAACCTACATAGATACTTTTCAATAAAAGGTAACAGTATCTGAGGCTCTTAGCTTCGATTTATATAATTTAAATTCACCAGTTATGATAGGCAATTTACCAAACTGCAATTTATTAAACCCTTTTGAGTTTTAAGCAGCCTCCATTGACTAAGTTTTAATTTATGTAATTTTAAGCCGGTTTTAGCTAAAACGGTCATTAGTTGAAATTGGTCCGTTTATTATTTTTTTTATTAAAGGGGATATGATTTTTTTTTAAATTGATTTTTCAATTTCCATTTAATAAATAAATATGTCTACCAATCTTAAAAATCAAACAATTTCATTTTTTTTTATATTAATAAATAACGTTTTTATTTTTATTAGAAAATTTCAATTTTTTTCTTATAAACTAAGATTTTTTAATAAAAATGGTGTACTAGTGTATCAAAATAATTTCAAATGTCCAAATAATTTTTAATAAATCCATGATCGTATATATCGTCGCCCGAGAATTGTTTTGTCGTAAACGCCAAAATGCACTTTTTTAAAATGGGTATGCTGTAGTAAGTTTTCGAAGGTCCTTGTTCCATTTCTGATGTAATCAGATTTCTCCTATCAATTACAGTTACCGAGATAATCAGTATGCATTTTATCGTATATGCACATAATAACCCATCCGTTAGTTTTGTTTTGTCGTATACGCTAGATTTTGGCATATACGACAAAATATCCATGTATTTTCGGTATTTTTTTTTGGTTAACTCTGTTTTATCGTACGTGTATAGGCTTAAAGGACAACGCTCGAAATTTCAAATGAAAGCGAAGAATTATTTCGGCGTACGCGTTACGTATCATAAAAAATGCAAACATGAACGCAAAGGCCACTTTTAGATTTTACGCAGACTGTCGGTGAGGCGTCGGCGGCGGGGTCGGATCAAACAGGCGACACCCGCAAGGCCGCGACACGAATGAGCGCAACCAAAAAAATGCCCGACTGTGACTTGAAGTGCATACTTGCGTCACGAACAGGCATGTTGTTATTGTTGTCTGTCTCGTGAGTGTCGCCTGTTAGCATCGACAACGCACCGACACGGACGTCGATACGCACGGTCGGTCGGTTAATTTTTTTTGTTAAATAATATAATATTATATTTACCTATAAATTGTGATTCGCATAAGGTGTGACAAAAGTTAGAGCGCGTCGAATAGGCTGAGACAAGAAAAAAGAATCTATTGAAGGGTGTAATTTACCCCCCCCCCCCTCCCGCCGTTTATCCGGAAGGGGCAGTTTTTCTAAAAAGAACTGACGTAAAATAGAAACAAAAATAAAAAAATACAGCGGTAATACTTACAATGCCATGCTATACCTTTTTGAAAAGCCAGATATCTATTCTTTTATCCTCTTTTTAATTCAATTTTTGTTTGTGAATATAATTAGCAAATTTAATTTTCAAACTCAAAATTAAAAAAAAAAATTAAAGGAATTTTGTTCAAACAAATTTGGTTTAAAATTATTTAATATTTATTAAGTATTTAGTAATATTTTTGTTTTTAATATATATTTAATGCTCCTAGCAATTTTTGATCGAAAACTGTGTCTTTTAGTTTTTGGGAAAATTTAAAATAACGACATCTATTTTACTATACTCTCTTAATGGAAATAGGGGCTTTCCAAAAAAGGAGAGCATGATATTTTAGGTGTTTTCATTCATTTTATTTTATTTTTTTTCCATTTCAATTCGATTTTTTTTTTTACAAAATTGCCCCTTCCGGTTAAACGGGGGGAAATAGACCCCCTTCCCATTAATTTTTTTTTCATATCTCAACCCAACCTACGCGCTCTAGTTTTGTGTCGCACCGCATTCGATTCACCCTATACCCATGTACATTAGTCATCAACTCTTCATGAAAATTTTCACTATTTTTTTAAGAATGTGTGTATTTTAATTTTTTTTTATAAAATTTAATAATATCTAAACCTTTTGAAAATTCTCTTTTTATTAAATTTAAAATTAGTGCATTTGATTTCACTTCACACTTGATTCCATGCGTTTACTTTGTCGTACGTGCATGGGGTGCTAACAAAATACTCATTTTCGTGGCGTATACGACAAAATGATTTTGGGGAAAAATCTCTATAATTCAAAAACCAAAACAGACTCAACAACTTGGAATGCTTCAATCAAAAGATATTTTAATTGATAGATATTTCACATAATATTCTATTCAAAATACAGAAAATTCTATCGGTTTGTTTCTTTTTTATTTAAACTTAAGACTTAAAATGCAATTTCCCAAAAATGCTCAAATGGCATATACGACAAAACTATTCTCGGGCGACGATATGTAAGAGCAAGTTCGTGCGATCCAGCTGTGCATTTTATTCAATTTATTTTGCCACCAAAAACAACAATGGTTTTTTATTATTATTTGTATTGTATTATTTATACTAGAATGTCAGTTTATTAGACTTGACCATTCTTTATTCCGTCAATTTCATTGAATTTTTGAACAACAACAACAACTTAAAGGTGCTACCACCAATTGCTTACGAATTAATTTTGGGTATTTTAATTCGTTTTATTTTTGTTTGGCTAGAGATATAGCTATTTCAAGGGGTGCCAAGCCCTATCATCAGTCTCCTTTATAGTGGTGCTGAGCTTTAATCCAATTTTATTTGAAAAACTTTCTACACATCATGCGGTATTTGAACCCGCGCATCAGATTTGCTCAGTCTTCGGAGCTGTGTACCCTACGTACTATGCCACCGTTTTTCGGGTGAAACTCACAACAGGCGAAAAAAATTTCCGGGTGGAATGTTGTTCGGGTGAAACTCACAATAAGCCTGAATATGTACCTCAAACACATACAAATATCGAAGAGGCACAATGTTTAGAGTTCTTGTTTTAAAGACCATTACCCTAAGAACCTTTTTTCGCGCAGTTATGAGGGGTTTCATATTGCTTATAAATGTACGTTCCCAGCTGGTTATACCACACTCAATTCGGAAATTTACAAGAGCATACAATTAAGCAAGAAAGTAAGTAAGTATTTCAATCCTATTGTTTGAATTGGTTACAAAATATCAAAAAGTTATTAAAAGAGCTTACAAAAAATAAACCCACAAAATGTAAAAAAAAAAAAATAATTGAATTAACCAAACACGATAAAAATTAAAAATTTATTATTAAAAGCACATCCAGCCAAAACACACATAATCCACAACTAGATTACTTTGCTATCAAAATTTACTGATCCCTAGCTTAAGCTGCAAAAATTTTTCTCGTTAAATAGTTCAACCAGACTCGCTGCATTCACATTTTGTTCCACACTTTCCCAGTTCTGAGCTCGTATATAAGTAATCCACATCACTTTGGTGTTTACAATTTTTAATCCGAAATAAATTGCAAAGTTGCTTACCCACTTCCCTTAACACCTCTTAACTAAGTGCAGATGCATTTTTCAATTTAATTTTGACATCAATTATTGCCACCCAAACGTTTAGTAAAAGCAAACACAAAAGCTTTTTAATTGATTCCATAATACAGCAGGCAAAAAAAGGACAATAAATTGCATTAGTAGCACCATGCCGCAGACTGCTGAATATAAATCACTCATACGCCCCCCTGGCAGTTGTGTCGCATCATACAACAACTTTGCATTGGCAATGGCAACACCTAAAAGTATGCGTTGTTCATTTTCAATGTGTGCATATTGCAATTGCGTATATGTATGTAAGTGATGGTGCGTCGACGTGTCGTCAGCCTCCCTTTTGAAGCAATGTGTTCTAAGCTCAGAAATTAATTGAATTCCATCAATTGTGTGATTGATTGGAAATTAATACAATAATCCCCCCACAGGCATGCCTCACAGCCTCGAAGCACAAATGCCAGGTCGTATATAGGATCTGCAGGACTCAGTGTTACGCAAATATGGCATCCAATACGTGTTTCATGCAGTATTTGCTTTTCAAATGGCAAACAAGCATGGGCATGGAAGGTGCTCATAGTGGAATGCTGAATACTGCAACTTGCAATAAAATCCCCATGCTCGTTTGTTGGAGGTGGAATGTCAACCGCAACAGGAATGAAATTTTCGCAATTTGCCATCTCATTTAACATTGGCATAATGATGACATACTAAATATCCTTAATATCCTTGATTCGTTTGATATTTTTTAAGCTATATAAATGTTTGCTTCGTCAGTGTTGAAATCGACATCGCCGTCAACTGCTTTTAATGCAGCAATTTTGAATAATCAACTTTTGGCACGCGTTCGCTAATCGTAACTGAATTTACATTGCATATACCTTATATAACCTGCACCGCATACATTTCAATGTAGTTTTTTTTTTATATTGCTATTTTATAGCCAAAGATGTAATGTTGAAAATAATTGATCGAATATAATGATAAGTTTTAAAACTTTTCGCTAGATTTTCGCGCTACAAGTTCAACGCAAATGTGTTACACGTGTTAATTTTTTGTAACGTTTCGTAAGGAATTTTTTTTCTTTGTAGTTTTTAAATTTTATATGATGTGCAATTATTGAATTCCCGCGCATCAGATAATAATAATAACTTAATAGTCTGGTTTGTTACCGATCTTCCAACCTCTCCCCCTTTGATACGTACTACGAATTGTAGTCTATCGAAATAAGGTACGGAGAAAAATGGAGGCGGAACAAGGCAAGTACTTATAAAAATGCTGATGCTCCAAATGCATTTGATAAACAAACCTCACATCGCGCGCTGTGACGTCAGTGGTCAGCAGTGGCAGAGTTCGTAGTGTACACAGCTTCGAAGACTGAGCAAATCTGATGCGCGGGTTCAAATACCGCATGATGTGTAGAAAGTTTTTCTTTTAAATTATAATTTTAGGTGTAGGTCTAGGCTGTGAACTCTTAGCACCCCATATATGGGATATTCGCAAAAAAAGTATGCAGTTTAAAAGGTCAGTAATTGGTCATTAAATGTCAGGCAGTTTAAGAAATTGGTCAGGCTTAGAAAATTTTGAATCCAGGGTTGAAGTTTTTCAAGGTCACCTGCGATTTTTGGCACATCATTTAGGGGATATTCGCAAAAAAAGTATACCACTTGAAGGGCCACTGAATAGTGATAGGTTTTTTTAAATTAATTTTCAAAGTTTTTTTTTTTTCAAGATCATTCAAGGTCACAGTATAAGGCTTTTAGCACCTCTTTGGTGGAATTTTCAAAATAACTGTATGTCATCTGAAAGTTTATTTAATCCTCATTAAAGGCCAGCTAGTTTCAGAAATTGGTTAGCCATGGTTTTTTTTCTGTGAATTTTTAAATTTTGTTCAAGGTCGAGTAGACTGTTAGCACCTCATTTATGGGATATTCGAAAAAATGTATACCATCCGAAAGGTACATAGCTCAATCCTGATAAAAGGTCAGCTAATTTCAGAAATTGGCCAGCCTTAGATTTTTTTTTTTACATAATGATGTAATTTATTCTGAAAAAAATTCATCATTGGAAATTTTTAATTTTAGATTTAGGGCACTTAAGAAGCAAAATCAGTAATTATTTTGATGCCAATGTAAAGCTGACGATTCAATTAATATTTATTGCGAAAAAATAAAATTTCGTTTGGGTCCAACTTTCCACATAAATTGACTTTCATTTTTTCAATGATTGCAATACTTTATCAATGATCCTTGAAATAATAAAAGTCATTTCATGAGAAAGGTTGGGCCGAAATGAAATTTTTTTTTGTGTCCAGAAATATTAATTAAGTTAAAAGCTATAATTTGGCATCGAAATAATCATAGATTTTGCATCCTAAACGTCATAAAATACGTCAATAAAATTTTCAATGATGAATTTCAATGATAGCTATAACTGGCCCCTAAGGTGGTCGAATCACGGTCTTTTAAGGAAAAAGTATGAAAAGAAACTGTAATTTTTTTTTGATATTCCATTTAAAGCAAGGAAAACATAAATTAATTTTTTCTTAAGGTTTTTCAGAAGGAACTAAAATTCTATTAAATATACTTTACCAAAAAAAAAAAGTGCGGGTAACCACGGTCAAATGATTGTCTTCAAAAACATCATTGACATGAAACTTAAAAAAAATAACTTATTTTTTAATTAAATTTAAAAAAAATAATATCTTTTGACATGAACAAAAAATTACATACGATTAGATACTGTTGCGTTATTTTTTGGGATACCGTTTTGTTGCGCATATTCAAAAACGTATTTCCCAAGATCCAATGCGGTAAGGCCAGAATAACATTTTGCCTAAAACACTTTATATGATCAGTAGTTTTTTTTGTATGTACACAAATACATAGAGTAACCAATTAAACAAACAAAATTATTTAATAATAAAAAATGCCATGCCTACACAGATTTTCGTACAGTTGAAAATTAGATCAGAACCAACGAATTTTGTTGTTATTTATTTTCCCTTTGGATCGTGGCCGATAACATAAATTCAGGTATTATTTATTATTCGTTCTTCTATCTGATTTGCGTTCAAAAACGAAACTAGCTTCGCATTAGTTAGGCCGTAAATACACTGACCGTCATTGCCCACTGACCGTGATTGGACCACTTTCCCCTACCTTTCGTTCCAGTCGTTCGTTAAAGTTTTTTTTTTTTTTACATACATTTTGAAAACATAAATTTAGACGTCTCTGCCTTTGAACAATTTTACTGGGTTCAAAAAAAGTCCAAAAGTTCAATTTTTTTTCTGAATAAATCCAGCTGCATCTTGACAAAAAAAAAATAAAAGTTCACCCTCTAAAACATATCCACAGTCCACCAAAATCCTCGCATCGGGCATTTTGGATACAATCGGATCTTTTTTATCAGCGACTTTTAATAATACCCAAACAAAACAACGCTACATCAGGGACTATAATTACGTTTTACTCATTTTGCTGTTAAATTCTTGAATTTGTTTTCTTGCCACCCATTTCAACGTATACATTAGTTAAAATACGAATTTTTCAAGGATCAAATGAATAAATGTGCACAATAAAAAGCTGGCACCTTCTATAACGGTGCACAAATACAACGGTATATTGTAATTAAGATGAGTATAATTGTGTGCACAGATAGAGGGGAATATATACAAAATAAAAGCAGTTATAAAATAGTCTTTGTCAAGTTGAGTTAAGTTACATACCGGTTAGTACATAATAATTTATTTTACTTGCCCATGCAAGCATAAATTGTAATTAATTGCAAATAGTTCACCAACAAGAAATAGATGCTCAAAATTAGGTAAATGCGATCTCAATTATTTAATAAGGAAGTTTATTTGTGAATCAAATATATGGAAGCTAACTAGCTAAATATTTTTCACCTTAAAAAAAGGTGTAATAGTTCCTTGGACTTTGAAATAAATAAGTAATACTTTAAACAATAAATAATTTATTTTTTATTATGCACGATTGTACGAAAACTAATTGACAAATTATTAAAAATAAAGCCTTCATGTAAGTTTTATTATAGAATTTTGTATTTATTTTTTATTTGTATGTCAATACAAAACTTGCACAGCTTCGCTTATGTTTGATATTGAATTTAAAAATAAAATCTAATTGAAATGAATAGTACAATAAAAGCTATTAAATTATACCTTCAAAAATAAGTGATTATTAGGATAGAGATATGCAATATCACCCATATTAATAAACGCGTATTAGCTGCGAGTTATCTTTAAGTCGGGGATTGAGTGCAAAATGTCATTAGTAAAACAAAATGTCTTCTACCTGACGTTTATAAAATACGTCCCTTTAAGCAAAAGAGTCCGTTTTTGATCCGCACACGTAGTCAAGAACGTATGGAGCACTCCAAATACGGATCCGCAAAACTGCGTTTGTCGGCTCAAATCACCACTGACTCACTTGCGCATTTATTGTGAGAATGAGAGTTTACCATACTCAGCGAAAACCAAAACCAAAATGGATCCAAAACGAATCGCAAAAAAAGTACTGCACCACTTGAGTTCAACAATACCTACAACAAAGCTTTTTTCATTCCAAGTTTCTCCAATCGAGTTTACCTACAACAAACAAATAAAGCTTTTTTTTTTCATTTAAAGACACTTTTTTTTTCATCAATTATATAAATAATAATCTACAAACATATTTCATTGCACTACAAAAAGTCGAAATGAACGAAAAACAGTAACAGTTTTATTTATGAAGTGACCATTTCTCAATTTTTCATAAGAAAAAAGAACAAAAAAAACAAAACTATGTCTTCGCTGTTCCACTTGCAAAGATGAACTAAACAAAGGTGTGGGGAAAAATTCCTGTAGATACAAAGAATTTTTGTAGGTGTGCGTGAAACACTCAGTTTAGCAAAGATCCAAGTATGACCGAGAAAGTTGGGTCAATGAATTTGCTTGAAGGGGCTTACGTTAAATCATCAAAAAGTCAAAATTGCGGCCAAACGGAAGGGCTTTCAACCCAAAAAAAGCTTTTGTATTCTCACACTAACATAATACACAAAAAAAAAAACAGAATTCTTGTTCTGTCCAAAAAATATAAGGTCTTTGTAGAAGGTCTTAAGATTTTCTTATACAAGTTTTTCGATGAACATCAGTTTGTGTTATTAATATGAAATTTCAACTCACGACTTAACTTCTATTCCATGGTTTAGTTAACTCGTGAATTCAAGGCAAATTAATAAAATTTCCTTCGGAATATTTCGTCCATCGACAGTAATTGGTAATTCACGTTACCAAAATTTAAGCTCGGAAATTATTGGTAATGGAAGTAGTTTTATGTTTTTTGTTGGGGAACAATGTATCCCGGGGAGAACTTGCAACTTTGTAGAAATTAAATATTCCGCCTGAAATAAATTTTTTCTTCAGGTTCCTGATAGAGGATTTATCAAACTTTTTCACTTTTCCATTAATAAAAATGCCATTTAAAAGAACATACACATCCAACGTTGAAATAAAATTAAAATAGATACACGACTGTGTATGTTCGTCTCTTATGTTCAGGTGCCTTAGAATTATTAAAAAAATACACACTATTGGATCGCTTGAACTTGTTCTTGTAGTTAAAAACTGTGGGGTAAAATTTTAGGTCATCCAGTATGATTTTAAGATTTTCCAATTTTTAAACGAGGAAGTATCGTATTATCCTTTGAACATTTTACTTAAGTTAAAGTCGCCAAATGACATCTTAACTTTTTAGTATCATACTAATTCCAAATGTCACTTTGACAATTACAAATGTCAAAATGGTGTTAGCGTGACACTAACATGTCACTAGTTAAAAAATGCAAGAACATTTTAGGAAAAAGCGTCAAAATAAGAAAATTGTAAAGCAGCATCATCATGTTAATACCTTAACATCAGGCTGTTTAAATGTTTGATTAAAAATACTTAGTCCATTTAAATGTTACAAAATTTTGGCCGAACCTTGCATTTTGTACAGGACAAAATTTTGTTTGATGTATCTGTAGGAGGCATCAGTGTGAGTGTAAAAACGAGTTTTTGGGGTTGAACCCCCCCCCCCCCCCCCACATTTGGCCACCATTTTAGAAAAGGGGGCGTAAAAAGGTCTTCGCGATATCTTGAGGACCATACATCACACACCATACATACCACATTTGTGTAGAGAATTAAATTCTCTACAATTTATGTTAGCACTCTTTTTATCGTAAAATTGAAAACAAAAAAGTTATAATCAAAAAAAAAATGACCATTGTCAAGAAAAGTATCATTATCTTCTTCTTTTATTTATTTTATATCCTCTTTAAGATAAATTTCTTAGAACGGTCATCTTTTTTTGGTTATAACTTTTTTGTTTTTAATTTTACGATAAAAAGTGGGTAAACATAAATTGTAGAAAATTTAATTCTCTACACAAATGTGGTAAAATTTTGTTTGTCCCATGAATGGTTCTCAAGAAATCCCGAAGACCTTTTTGGGCCTCCTTTTCCAAAATGGTGGCCAAATGGGGGGGGGGGGGGTACTTCAACCCCGAAAACTCGTTTTTACAATCACACTGATCCCTTCTACAGATCCATCAAAAAAAATTTTGTCCTGTATGAAATCCAAGGTTAATGTAACATTTCGATGGACTTACTTACTTTCGTAGAAATCTTTTCGTTTTCATAATTAAAGTTTCAATAAAATCCGTTCATAGGGATATGAATTCGAATCAAAGCAATGCACAGAATTATATATCCTATCACATTCTTTGTATAGTATACCTTGGCGTAATGGTTCGTGCGTTGGACGCCAGAGGTCTGAGTTCGATTTACAGCTTGTGCTGGTTAGGTAAACACAAAAGTGTTTTTCAGGGCTACTGCCTCTTGTGAGGAAGTGACAAATCCTGCAAGACAGGGGCGTATCTACCGCTGTATCAGCTGTATCAATAATACAGGGGGCACCATGCCCCCTTGGCCCACTATAGGATTTGGGGTAGATGCGAGGTTGGGTGTATGGAAAGTTTCTTTGCATACGCTGTAATGCTGAGTGATCTAGGATTTACCGGTAAATTCTAGAATATAATTATTTCAGCTTTTTACAGTAACACATATCGCAGGTTCGGAAGAAAAACGACACAGCTTAACAAATTAAATTATTGAGCTAGCTACGCCACTGCTCAAAAAGTATGTCCTGTCAAAGAAAATTTCAACTCACCTTAGTCGTTCGGTTTCGGCAATAAACTGCAGGTCCCCTCCATTCCTGCAGACACGCACACAGGAATGCTTGAGAGTTGTAAATCACTAGGCCCTAGTTCTTCGAGCTGTTGTGCCATCAAATTTATTTATGTTACAAATATTTTATTTACTTTTATGGGAGAATTGTCCTTGACTCCATTTTTTGTAAATTTTTTATCTTTCATCTCCAAAAAAAAAAAATTGTAGATTTATAAACAACAATTATTTTGTTCTAATTATTTATTTTATTTTCTATTTTTTTATTTAAACATGAAACTCTAAATTTATTGTCATAATATAATAATGTTAGTTTGGTTGTTATTATACAATTAAAAAAAAAAAACACATTGTGTTTGTGAAGTTAGTCTTAGTTTCTAATTTGCAAAATAGTGAACTAACAGAGTAAACTTAATTTTAACCAACTTAAAAAAGATTACATTTTAAATAAACTCAAACAATCACGCAATTCATACAAATATTGTTAAAGCTTGCACAATAAAACTCCTTCAAATAATAATAATAACAATCTTTAAGTTTAAAATTATATTTTTATTCATATCATACATAAAATATTAAACTTAACATATACATACATCATTAAATTATATTTATTTATAAATATAAAATTAACTTAAAGAGTACCTTAGAATTCTTCGTATACCATATTTTTTAAGGCTTAAAATTATTAATTAAAAAACTACAAAAAAAAAAGCTTTCATTTAATTTTTATATTTATATAGTTAAGTCTTTTTTCGCTTAATATTAAGAACATTAAATACATAGACGGCATTTTGTTATAATGTAGTTTTGTTATATTTCATTTGGGAGGAGTATGTTCCTGTGTTTTTATTTATTTTATTTATTATTATTTTTTGATTTGGAATATTTTTCATAATTTGTTTAAATTATTTATATAGATTTTTGTTTGTATATAAATGGCTCGTTTAGGTTACAAATTCTGGTGGCATTGTGGCGGCAAGACACTGGTCTCATTTGGCTTTATTTACTGATTGCTTATTGAATTGCTGTTAATAGTAAGTTGCTGATTCCCTTGAATCATATAATTCATTGTGACACTGATGACTCATTCGTACTTTTAGGCTCTCGTAAGGTAAAGCCTTACCATCGATCAGGTAAACTGTGACATAAATTAGGTAGCTTTCGCCGGGACTGAGATTAAAAATTGTGTGTGTTTCAAGTGGTGATTGGCTAGGAAGAAAAATACAAGTTTTTAGAAAATTTGTTTAATATAATGTTTTAGTGGTATTGCTTTAATATTTGGGAATAGATAAATTTTAAATCCTGTAGAAATTAAATGGACAAATATTGCGGTACCTGGTTAAAAAAAATGTAGTTTAATTATCACGAAAGAAATGAAAATTTTATCACGAAAGAAATAGTCCAGCAACCTTGTCGTCTCATAGGACGGCGTGTATGCGTTTGCGGTTTTTTCGATTTTTGACCATGATGCGTTCGGTGCTCGAGTTCGAAAACTTGGATTTTTCAGTATCATAAACGACTCAGCAAAAAATCAGAACTACCATATCTAACGCATACGCTGATGTATAAGGTTACTGTACTAAAATTAAATATTCAAAAAATAAATTTCTCTTTTCTTGCGATTAAAAATTAAGGAGCTGTTCTTGATAGCTCATGCCATCTTAAAAATAAAAAAAAAAAAAAATAATTTAAAACTGCGTTTTGTGACGAGGTGACAAATCCTCCAAGAACCTTTCTTCATTTCATGGAAAACAGCCCTCATCTTCGGTGTTTGTAATCGGCAGAAAACTGTAGCAAGGGCGTACGCAGGACGAGGCAGGGGGGGCGCTTGATCCCTGCCCTAATAAATATTACTTCTACTGTTTTTTGTTGATATGCACAATATTAATTTTAAAAACTATCTTCGATGTTATAATTTTTCAATACTTTCTTCAAAATTAACAAAGGATACAAATTTTTGGTAGTTTTCTGTACTAACTAGCTACTATTATATAGACTAGGATGTCCGTTGTTTCCTAAACCAATTTTTTGATCAGACACCTCCTTAATCAAAACTTTATGCCCTACAAAAAATGTATTTACAAACAAATTCTGTCATTAACATCTGCATGGGAAGCTTATGGCTTTAGAGGCACGGGTTAATAAGCTCGGCCAAGTTTTTTTTTTTTGGTCCATAAATTTACTGTAGGGCATACATCTTTTATTCAGGAAGTGTCTGGTCCAAACAAAAAGTTAGTTTGGGAAATAACTGACACCCTAATATGCATGCACAAGCTGTTAACATTTACGTTTTCAGTCAAAATAATGAAACGGAGTTTTTTTTTAATAAAAACTGAGTATTATATCTACGTTACGAGGTGTGTCCGCGTCAAAATCCTTTTGTCATAATTCTGCTTTTCAAAATTTTGTTTTCAAAATTTTGATTTTAAAAATGCTGTTTTTCAAAATTTTGCTATTCAATATTCCGCTTTTCAAAATTCTTTTTTAAGAAAAATTCTGCGAATAATAAAAAAAGTTTTGAAAAATAAAAATTTTTTTTTTCATTATTTGCAGAATTTTGTAAAACAGTGATTTACAATTTTAAAAATTATAGTATGTACTTGTTAATAGAAATAATGTTATTTTTTATTTTTATTTTAATCGTCGCTTAAAATTGTTGGTTGCTGGGACTAATTAAGTTTTTTAAAAATCAATAAGAAAAGCCCTTATTTACTTTCAAAGCTGGGTAGCAGATAGAGCCATAAAATCAAGAGTAATAAAAGAAAAAAAAGAAAATTAAAATTTTTTTTTGTAGTAGCCCGTGGCGTAATGGTTAGTGCGATGGACTGTCATGCCAGAGGTCTGGGTTCAATAACAGCCGCTTCCACCTTAAGTTTTTCCCGGGCTACTGCCTCTTTCGAGGAAGTGACAAGTCCTCCAAGAGTATTCTTGTCACAGAAAAGTGCCGCTCACCTTAGCCGTAACAATTCTTTGTTACAATTTTCAAGCAAATCGGTCCAACACTTTAAGTTATAGCTCTAACAACAGTGGAGGAAGTACGTACAGACTGATGGAAGGTATGAAGAAATCGACTTTTTCCACTAATTCTACTTACGCCCCTTCTTTCCAAGGTCATGAAAACGCTGATAAAATGTACATTTCTTTTCTCTTCGGGTTTTTTTCATCGCCAGCATTGTCCAACGGGGAACCGAAAACCGCGCTAATCACTATTTTTATAAGAAATGTTCTGATGAAAAAGCCAGTTCTATTACAATCCCTCTTCTTCCCCCACCCCACCTCAAATAATTCAACAGTAATACTCGTACTTCTAGAAATGCTTATCAGTTTACCCTTAAGGTCAACTTTGGAGGTTTTTTTAAGTGGTAGGTTCAGTGATACTTTCTTCAGCCGAACTAGTGTTTTTTACCTTGCTCAATATTTCCCTCCCTGTATCACAATATCTCCTCTTAAATCCTATTCCAAAGTTTTCAAGCATTTAAAAGATTAGTTATAATCCCTTTAGTGAGCGTAAAATAGAAAGCAACAAAATTAAGCTACCTTCAAAAACATTTACATTTGCATTGTGCATTTTTTTTTTGTATTTCTTCACCTACTCCAGAAGTTCCCGTGAAATTGTTGAAGCTCCAGTTTTTTAATTGTTATATATGAGGAGACCTTGGATGAAGTTCTAAACATCGACCGACAATTTTAGTTTCATGCAGGAACATTCTAAATTTTTTGATTTTTTTTTTAACAAAGCTTGTGTTGCACATGAATAACAGCCACACGCACTTACTCAAACTAAAGCCAAACACAGTTGCAATTCCTGAAAATCCTCGAGGGATGTGAAAATTTCAACAAAAGCTCACTTCACTAACGCGTATATAGCTTGCGTAGATTTCCTTTATCAATTATGCTGCTGAAACGCGCTTCAGTGCTTCAGCCATTTCACGTCCTCTACACATATACTGAACCGAACCTCTATTCAAGGACTAAAAGCTAATTAGGTTAAACGAACCTAAAGTTCCGTGGTTTAAATAGCTAAGTCAAGCGAAAAGAAATTTCGCTACAAAAACCAACATGTGCAGCTATTTTTTCCCTCCGCACTTGTAAATGTTTTTCGAAGTACATTCGTATGGGTTTACACTTACATCTTACTCCTTTCTGAGCACTTAATCGAATAGAACTGCGGATGCTGCATGATACGCTTGCCAAAATCCATGCAGTAATTAGTTGAATCGACAGAGCTGCGATTTCGATTCGGCAGATTGAACACAATTATGCAGTATCTGAAATTAAAACAAAAAAAAAAGAGACAAAAAATAGATAAAGCGAAAGAGTAAAGTTAAAACGATTATCATGCGGACAACTGCTTAAATTGACCTCGATTTGACTTACCCGATTGCCCTGATTTCAGGCGATGTATACCACGCTATTGTTGTCGATTTGCAATTCTTGCGGGACCGCACTTCGTACACGGTTACATTTTCGGGCAGTTCGGGAAGGTTATTGAATGTACGACCTGTCGTTACGGCCAACTGTTTGGGCGAAACCAGAAATCCACAGAAATATTTTACAACCTCGATCATGAATCGATATCCTCCCCAATCCCCATCCCCATGCATATACAACTCACACTTACCCCAACTTTATTTGCTCGCAGGACCTCGTCCTCATTGCTGGGGTTAACGCGAATAATATACCTGTCACCAGGCAAGGCATTATTCATGTTAATGTAGGTGGGCTTGTAAATTCCATTGGCCTGTCCTACAACGGTTCGTTGTTTTAGAATTTTTGCATCGACTTCACTACCACCGCATGGCAAAATAAGGTAGCGTAATTGCGATGCTGTACGTTGTTCATCCGACGGAACCTACGATAATTGAATTCAAAGTTTGCAATAGAAAATTCATTGATTTTTAGATTGGACTTGTTCCGAATAGTCTGACCTACCTTAAAGCTAAACACGGATACGCTAGTCATGCCTGAGATTTTCTCCACACTCAAGTCATTCTCTCGCAGCGATGAGGGATGAGTTCTGTTGAATTTAACAGTTGTTGCAGCAATATGGAAAGTGAGATTCTGTCGCTTGGTGTGCACGCCGAAAATATCCACAAAGTATGTGGTGTTTGGTGTCAATCCCTTGAGGACTTGTTGAGTGCGTGAACCCGTGCAAATGACATTGGTAATTCGGGGATCTGAAATGGAAATATACAGTGGTAGTCAGAGAAAAGATTTCTGACACCTGCATATGACTGAATGTCTGGTAGCCCTGTAGAATTTTGTTTTTACTAAGATGGCATGGGTTTTGTAATCTACATTAATCAGAAGTGGGAGTCCCTTAAATTGAAAATATCAATAAAAACAATATTAGTCCAGTCAACGAAGACTCAAAATCATAAAATAAATGAAATAAATCGTGTAGTCTGGATTATTTTTTTAAGTGGTAGGGGTGACCCCCAGGTACAACATACTAAAAGTCCCCAGCCCAGGCCCGCGAGCTTTAGTCAGGAGGGAGGGGGTAAAGGTCGCCTTTTTTACTATTTCGTTAATATTTTGAAAACCAAGAGTATTAGCGGAAAAGTTTACACTACAATATGAAAGTAAATTGAATTTTCTTCAAATTAGGTTTTAGTCATATTTTTGCTAGAAGCAATACTAAGAGAGATATGGGGGGTACAAATATCAGAAAATCTGAAAAACCATGTTAATGCGTTAAAAATTTAACGTTTTTTGATGAATTAACCCTGAAATTATATAAAAGGTAAATAGGTATCGATTCATGATAATTCCATTGACTTGATGAGAAAGAAGGTATGGGGTTAAAGAAGGTGGCGAAAGTTAACATATCCTTTTTTAATTTATTTGATACAGTGTTTTTTGTGATATGAAAAACACTGTATCTTCAAAGATAAGAAGTATGCAATGTATTTCCAAGTAATTCACCAATATTTTGTAAAATAGTTTAAAGAGATATATTAAAAAAAAAACTTGCTAAGAAGGGGGGTCTAGTTGCCCTCACTTATACGGGAGGGACCATTTTCTGAAAAAATTGGATCAAAGTGCATAAATAATCATTTAAAAACAACGGAAACATCTATAATGCTCTTCTATAGCTTTTTGAAAATGCAAAAACTTATTTTATTATTCCACTGCTAAAGCAAGTAATTTTAGTTAAAAGTTTTTGAAAAAAATTGACTTTAAATCAAAAATTAAAAAAAAAAAAGTTAACTTATGATAATTTTTTTTTCAAAATTTTTTGTTACAAAGTACTAGATTTTCGTTTAGTGTTTGATACTGTTTTTAATCCTTAGGTGAACACTGAAAACTAGATGGCTATAAGTCTTTTAGTTTAAGAGAAAATTGAAAATTATGAAAGCTACTATTTTTTTTAGAAAATTATTTCTGTAGAGTAATTAGTACATTGAAACGGTCAATGTTGTAACAAATAAAAAATTAGTTTAAAAAAGTCCCCAGCCCAGGCCCGCGAGCTTTAGCCAGGAGAGGGGGGGTAAGAATCCCTTTTTTGTACTATTTCGTAAATATTTCGAAAACCAAGCGTTTAAGAAAAGTGTACAACACAAAATGAAAGTAAATTAAATTTGCTACACTTCTAGCGAAAATATGAACAAACCTTTTCTGTAGCAAATTTAATTTACTTTCATTTTGTGTTGTACACTTTTCTTAAACGCTTGGTTTTCGAAATATTTACGAAATAGTACAAAAAGGGATTTTTACCCCCCTCTCCTGGCTAAAGCTCGCGGGCCTGGGCTGGGGACTTTTAGTATGTTGTACCTGGGGGTCACCCCCTACAACCTAAAAAAATAATCCAGACTACACGATTTATTTCATTTATTTTTCCTTCGTTGACTGGACTATATCTTCATAATGGATTGAAAGAGTTTTGTCTTTAATTTTTCTTAAAAAAAGCTTTTTTAAATCTTACTAAAATGAAGGTGATCTCTGAATAAAAGTACATTTGCATGCAAACGGAATTCACGTTCCGTTTATCTACCACCGTAATACTGATTGTTGGTTTAAACATCTCAAACCAAAGAACAATAAATTGTGGTCTTAATAAATTCATGTGAAATTGTTATTCATTTATTCATTAGTACTTTGGACTAGCGAAAACTAGTACCCGTGCAGTTCAGGATGAGGTCCCTTTGTTAATTCCACTCTTTTATTATTCCAGAAAAGGCGGTCAAAGCTGCTGCTTACATTTTAATCAAAAAAAAAATAATCACTCTCAAATTACACCTTTCAAAGGGAAAATTAAAATACCTTTTCAAAATGCCCCGCTAACTTGACGGAGAACTTTCCGTGGACAAAGCTTGTCATACGCACAATTCAATTAGCCCGCATTAATTAACAATTAAGAATTTTTTTCTATACCTATGTAGGTACATAATGCATACATAAAATTGACTTACCAATCTTCTTTACCCTTTCGGCTGGCTTTAGCCAAACGTAGTCCATCGCTGATCCAGGGAAGCAATTACCCTTCCTCATGGAGCTCACCACAAACTCATTTACTGCCACACAGAAATTCTTCTGTGCACGCTTTGCATTAATCACCAAGCAATAGTGCACCGCATGGATGTCGAACTTGCTGCAATGAAGATGAAGCAGAAAAAATGAAATGAATATCTGCAGACCTCGACTACGACGACGACGATGGGATGGCGACATGGCAAATCCATCAACATCCAGTCACAATCAGACAGACAGACGGACAACATGAAATATAATATGTAGGTATAGAACTTTGTCCATTTCCAACTCGGTGATATGTATAATACCATATAAATTCAATATATCCAAGAACACTTTAAAGCTCACCTCTTGCTCCACTTAATTATCATCTGGCTTTTCCGCATTCGATTCTGGCTGCGAATGTTAATCTGATTCGTCCGGTTCAATAGCGCCCAATTGGATTGCGGATGTTGAGCGTGAGCTTCCATTTTCACTGAGCCACGCTGCCTGGCTCGCACAAATAAGTCGTATTGGCCACTCAACGCACACGGGAGAAGAATTTCTTTCAAATCGGATTTGAAGTTTCGAGATAAATTGGCTGAAATGAAAGAGAATTGAATAGAAGTATGTGTGCCATATTGTTAGCTACACTTTTAAGAAACACGAATATTTTTTTTCATGGTCATAAACACTCTACGTCATTTAATTAAATACAGATTAAAAAATTACAATAACTAGGCAAGAGTTTTTTTTTTTAAGCGTACCATTTTGAATATTAGCACCATTTGATGGCGCTTATAATCCCTCCAAAACTTTTAAATTCTTGAATGGCCTTGAAAACAAAACTTTCAAAATAAAAAAAAAAACATGTTTGGCTGACATTGGTAAGCCAAGCAGTTGACATTTTCTGACCTTTTAGATGGAATAATTTTTTGTGAGTATCCCACAAATGAGTTGCTAAGATCAAAATGAGTCGTTTTTGCAAATATCTCATATAGTAGCCCGGGAAAATGTACAAAAATGAGTAATCTGCAGAATAAATGCAATAGAAGATTTTTAACCTTAAAAATCTTCATTTTGCCATCACGAATACTGCCTTAAAAATCCGTTACCCTCTACAAGAAATCATTACTTTTTTTCTGCTAACATTGACCGTTTAAAAAATATCATCATTTTAAAAAATTGGTCGGAAGTTAAAAATACTGGCGCAAAATTTTAGACGATTAGAGATGATGTTAAAGCATTTTTAGTATGATGCTAGGTTAAAAAGATTATATCTTTTTAGTATCAAACTAACTCCAAATTTCACTTTGACAATTACAAGTGATGGTGTGGTCTGTCACTTTTTAAGGGGGGTTTATCTGGATTTTATTGAGGAAATTGGTTTAGAATGATATACTACACTTGCGAGCAAAAAAATTGGGATCACTCCCTTTCGCATTTTAAAAGCAAGAATATCTGTGGTTACAATATTAATGCTTACACGTTAATGTTCACGTTTTAAAGCTTGAACTTCAAACTTAAATTGGAGGTAAAATCATTAAAATCAATTGCATAGTTTTCGCGTTAGGCCCATCGCCCACTAGGCAACTTTTTGTTGCTAGCCCCAGAAACTTTTTGTTGCTCCCAATCTAATTACAATAGCTTATATGGGAGAGCGCCCACTAGGCAACTTTTTGTTGCTCGCAGTTGATCGCGGAACTTTTTTCCGGCAACTTTTTGTTGCTTACCCTCGCTCACTAGGCAATTTCCGAGCAACTTCCAGCAATTTTTGGGAATTTATCAACATTTTTACCAAATGAGAGGCTTTAACCCGAAAAACATGTTTAACACTGAACGAATTTTGTATCGTCACTAATCCAAAATACAAGGTCAATTTAACATTTTAATGAAAAATACTGAACCCAAAAGTTGCTCGAAAATTGCCTAGTGAGCGATGGCAAGCAACTTAGAGCAACTAAAAGTTGCCTAATGGGCGATGGGCCTTATCCGCTATAATGAAAATATTTAATATTGTAATCTTGGAAATAAATGGATACCACACGTGCAGATGTTGCTCAAGTTGTTACTCTAGGTACTGCAACAAGGAATAAGCTAACGTGCTATAGCCCGTTAGCTCCATCTAAGCCAATGGTGTGCATCAAATATCTACAGCACGTTCAGGGAAACTGCAGAGTTTGTGCGAACGCCAAAATCTGGATGTCACTAGTGTAACACTGAGATATGAAAGATTCATAGCAATGACTTTTCTCCAAAATCGTCATTTGACTGGCCTTGACGTCCAACAACAGCTTGAAATGGTACGAAGAAGAATTGCTATTAAATGGACAGGTAGGAGGCGACTTCAAGAAGCAGATCCCGAAACGACCTGCCATGAGACCGAAGTTGACTGCAAATCACCGACAAGCTCGATCTCGATTTTCGCCAGCGAAGTTAAGCAATGCAGGTGAATTATGTTCTCGGATAAGGGCAGAATTAGTCTGCATGGAAGTGATTGTAAGGGCAGAACAGCCCAGACTTAAAACTAAACAAACATTTGTTAGACGAGCTTAAGTGAAGGGTTAGAGCCAGCAATCCAGCTCCGAAAACAATTAATTAACTGAAAGCGGCACTGCTAGACAAATGGGAAAGAATACCGCAAGAGAGAGAGACAAGAAACGCATCCAGGTTCATGAAAAATCATTTAGAAGCTGTAATTATAGGTAAGGTGGACAATTCAAGACACTGAAACAATAAATTACGCTTAATTTTGTTTAAAATGTAAAATTTTCGACCTACTACTTTTTTTAATTTCACTTTATTTTTTTGTACATGCTTCAACTATGACTATTAACTCTTAAAATCCCGAAGTGATTGTTATGTTTTTAACCTTGATTCAAAGCTAATGGTTGCAGCTTTTTAATGATACCATAATCATTCATGCGTGTCAATTACATTGAGAGCAATTATTGTCTTTACATAAAGAAAGAGAGTGATTCCGTTTTTTTTTTGCTCGCAAGTGTAGTTTAAAAATGTTTAAAACTAAGAACATTTTAGTAAAGAGCTTTAAAGTTAGAAAATTGGTAGTATAATGTTTACAATTTTGAGCCACTGTTTTTTTTATTTTATTTTAATTCTGATATTTCGAAGTTTTTCAAAAATAATTTAGGTTTATTTTATAGAATATAATATTTCAAAAAAAAAAATTGTGACAATTTATTCTATACGATATATAAGTAACATGATATTGCTCCCCCAAAAAAGCAAAGTGTCAGAAATAAATGGATATAAAAAAAGGGTGGCACTTAATAACGCAAAATTTTGAAAAAAAGTTCACAATTTTTTGCAAAAATTTTGACTTTGAAATTTAATTTCTTAAAAAAAAAAACATCATTGTATGGTATGTACTTTAGTTGATTTTACAATTTTTTTTCCATTTTAAGTCAACTTTTTAGAAATCAATCCTCCCCGCTTTAGAGGAGAAATTGAATTTGTGCCTATAAATTTTTTTCTTAGAATGATTCCATGTATCATGATCATGAATCGTAGTAGCCGTGGCGTGATAGTTAGTGCGATGGACTGTCATGCCGGAGGTCTAGGTTCGATCCCCAGCCTCGCCACCTAATAATAATTTTTAAAATAAAACGGCTACTGCCTCTTGCGAGGAATTGACAAAACCTCCAAGAGCATCTCTTGTCATAGAAAAGTTCCGCTCACATTAGCCGTTCGGATTGGGCAATAAACTGTAGGTCCGCTCCTGTTGTGCCATCAAATTTATTTATTTTATATATTCCAAGAGTCATCCCCTAAAACATAATGCACAAATTAGGGGATACCCTTTATAAAGTACGTTAAAAAAATAAATTTTTTTAATAAATGTTGGTTAGTGCGCTAAATTTTCCATTTAATCATTTCCGTACAATATTGAGAACTTGTCTCATTAAAACCGCGTGCCAAATTTTAATAAGAGTGGTCCTATAGTGCAAGTAAAAATAATTCTAAAAGTGCAATTGAAAAAAGTGAATTTTCTTACAAAGTGAAATCAGTGCCATAAATAAATCATTAAAAAATACATTGCATAAAAGTTTTAATAAAATTTTCGAACTCAATCAACTGACGTGAACTATAAAATAAATATATATCCATGGATACTTACTTGTTTGATTAAAGTATATTTTGCGGACCACATTTTGTGAAAAGGTTATAAAAAGCGGCGATGATGAATTGAGATAAAGAATAAACCTGTGGAAGAAAAAAGGAAGAATTTTGATTAAGTTGTTGTTAATTAGCTTGAGGTCTTATTTAAAATATCAAATTGAATGGAATGAATGGAAAGATACAGATATACAAAATTAATTATAATTTACTTAGATTTGTTAGGGTTTCTAAATAAAAAAAAAGTCTAGAAAAGGGCTTTATCATCCTTGACCAGGATTGAAAAAAAAAGGAATTTATTATACGAAAAACGTAAGGTATGTCTATATACTAATTTATTTTAATAATGTTATGCGTGTCACGTTTTTAACAAGAAAATCATATGTACATAATTAAAAAAGTTTTTTGAGAAGTTAGTTTAATTTTTTAAATTAGTCCTGTATACGAATAATAGCTTAAACTATGACTCCTTTTAACTTTGCACACATCTAGATAGGTACAAACGAAATTACATTTAAAAATATTTTTTTTTTTTTTAACGAAAAAAAAAAAATAAAGCACATATACGATACATATACGATTGAATACGCTTTCGCTACGTGTGGTTTTTAAAGTCCTGCGATTTAGTTCATAAATTTGGGAATTAAGAGGCAATGAAAACCAAGTTCAAATGAGAAAAAAATAGGAGTGTAGTTCATTTTATTTTTTGGGGAAGCAACAAATTTTATAAAGAAAGGGACTAAGTCCCTTCCTATCTCCAAAATTTTTAAGTTTTTTATATTTTTAGTACCTAAATGTAATGGAGCTTAGATGTGAACCAGGGAAAAAGAAACCGTTGGCATTTTTGCTTCATAATAGAATTTTATTGTGTAAAAAGGAAAATTCCGATTACTTTTAGAATACCACGTAGGTATATTTCAATATTTAAAAAAAAAAAAAACTTCCTTTTGACTTAATTGCAAAAAAAACAAAAACACGAAAATCAACCTTTAAAGCGTGACAACTAGTGCTCTTGATTTCGACCGGGAACTACCCACAGTAACCGGATGGTTTTATGTTTCAAATGAGTTAGTAGTTCATTGAGAACAATACTAAAAAAAAATAACCGGGTACCCGACATCTAATGGGTACCCGGTTATTTGGTACCTGAGTAACACCCGGAAATTACGGGTACTCAGGTAGTATACCGGTTATCCGGGTATCAAGAGCTCTAGTGACAACCCTATTCCTCGACGACTTTAGGCATTATCTAATACACTTCACACTTCTTATTTGGTACCTCGATGATGGTAGGTCGTTCTATGGCAGGATCTTAGACTGTCGGCATTTAAATCAAGCCGACCTAATTTCAGCATTCAACTTTGTTAACAAAAACATAATCATTGGTTTTAAATTTTAGGTGGTGTATTTTTTTTATAACAATTGCTTCTGAAGGCGTGGGGTAAAGAACGATCAGTGGATCAGTAAAATTATATTTTACTAGCCGACCCGTGCTCGCGTTGCTTCGCAAGCTTTAAATATACTTATTTAATATAAGTAGGTAAAAGTTTATCAAATGCTTCATGAGACTAACCGAAATTTCTACTATATTATTAACAAAAATTTTACATACATACTTCCATATGCTCTCCGTAACCAAATAAAGAATTTTATTTTCTCTCACTGAAACAGTTTCATGATGCCAACTATACATTTCCTTTTATAACTATTTTTTATTTTTTCCCTTGGACGGAAACTCCCTTAGACGGACAACATTGTTGCGACCGTCTTTGTCCGGCTAAGGGAGCCTGCACTGTATTTTTTTCCTTACTCCACTCAGTTGAAATTAGTAATGTTTCATTTTCATAATCTTTAGCAGCTTTCAGTAAACCTTTTTTTTCATGCTGCTTTCTACTGAATGCCCGGCCAATTTTCCTCTTAAAATATGTACATTTATGTAACACTTCGGTTCACTGCAGAAGAAGCAAAAAATAAACACACTGCGCACGGCAGTGGTGCCCATACTTAAAGTATGTAGGTATGTATGTAACATTTTAGTTCGCTTAAAGCGGCCCATACACACAACACAAGTGTGTGCACCGGTGTCATGACACCAGTGTGGCCTTCCGCCATACACGCAACACATTTAGCGACACCGACACAAAAAATCAAAAGATTTTGATTTTCTTGACACCGTGTTCGACACCGAAATCGGTGTAGACACTTGCCCATACACAACCACATTTGAGTACACCGACACCAGTGTCGACACAAGTGTTGTGTGTATGGGCCGCTTAAGAAGAAGGAAAAAACAAACACACTACGCATTGGCCGTCGTCGTTACAGAAAGTCAACAATTGAGTGGAATGAAAGGAGGAATACAAATTTAAATGAGTGGATGAGCGAACAAATGAGTGGACAGAGATTCAGAAGCAAATACACAAAAGAAAATGCACAAAACACGGAACGATAATGAAATGGAACAAAGCAGCAACCCAGTCATTGCGATTGAATCGAATTCATAGATGCAAAAATACAAAAGATTGATAAATTTATAATTAGTAAATAAATTTATTTCTCAGTTTAGAAGTACAGTTAAGAAATTATTTAGGGCTTAAAATTTGCATAAAACTATTGACTTTATTCAAAATATCCCACTTTTGTAAAATATGAAGCCGGTTTAAAAGCATAATTGAATATGTTGGTCAACTTCGACAAAAAAGTGTACGAAATTTTCTTAAAAGTTAATAATCTAATTCAATAAATATATTTAACAAATAAAAAATATATATTTACATGCTTCAAAGAATAAGGAAAATTATAAAATTTGTTTTAAGTAAATCGGTTGAATACTTTCTGAGAAAAACGCGGACAAACAAAATATTTGTTTCGTCTTAATATAATAGTAATGATTACAACACACGCAAATGTAATTTGATTGATAAGCGCCCAAAGATTTTTAGATCCTAGGCAACTTCTGGCAGAATGCTTTTGTGAAAGTTGTTCTTAGCTGCTGTAGAAAATTAACAGTGCCTTTCACAGTTTAAGTCCCTTTATAATCGAAATCATCTCCTCCTTTTTTATTTTTATTTGTTTAAAAATTTTATTTTATTATTATATGAAATTGGATATAAAGAACCATCCCATGCCATTAAACTTTTATTAACAAATGAAGCTATTTTTCCACTTAGGAAAGAAAAAGAATTCATTGTCGATATTGTTTTGCCAAACAAATTCAATTTCGATGCTATAAATTTAACGTTCTTACGTAGGTATGCAAATTCTTTGGCAAATAACTTCATAAAACTCCAATTCATTTTTGTTTTCAATTGGTTCTCAAAAATTATTATCATAAACAATAACACAGCTGCTTTCTTTATAAAACACATATAAATAAATTGAAATATGCAAATATATTTTCCATTCAAAAGTATCACTTATCGGTACTCGGTAGAGATAAAGCCAATTTAAATCTCAATTCTTGCAAACTGCTGCTTGTCAATTTATTTTAAAATATTCATCATAAAACACACGCGCCTCCCTCGAAAAGAAAGAAAAATACACGCACAAACAATAACAAAGGTCCTTTATTATATAGACATAAAGGATAGGTCTATCTATATTCGAAGCAAAAAATATAAAATAAATAAAATGGCAAAAAGGATATCATTTCAATGTGAATTTCGACAATAAATTTATGTGATACTCTGTCAACAAACTGTCACACAGGGATGTATCGAGATTTCGTCCTTGATGGTGCCGAAATCAAAGAGGATGTCATGCTATATCATGATATGTAGGTACGCCATCACACACTTTAAAGAGACTTTATTTAGCATTCAGCCACAAAGCCAATGTTTGAGGATATGTCTAAGGATATGCTCTCTGATTAGTATGTGAATATATTTTATTTGTTTGGATATCCTTATAGATACTCTGTCTCCTTCTTTATGTTCCAAAGACAATCATTTGTATTGTTTATTTGTGTTTTAAACTTTTTGATGCCAAGACCCAAGGGACATTTGTATATTTGTTGGCTTTCTGCTGACATAAACAACAACAAAGAAAATCAGGGGTGGAAGGAAAAAGTGGATCAAATCAAAAATCAGAATAAAAATTGTGGATAAATATAAAACAAAAATAAAAAAAAACAAGCATTTTTTCATCCCCAGTTATTATTGTTGCAGAAGGGGAACAAATGAATTGAAATCAGTGAAATGAACAAAAATGATTCAAGTTTTCCAGAATTGATTTTCATTTCAGAATTTTGTATTTAATATTTTCTCTTACTCTTTAATCAAATTAATTCATTGATATGCATGCCAATATTTTCTGGATAAAAAAGTTTTTGATTCATAAGCATCAGGAAAAATATGTTCGTTAAATACCTACCAGATTTACCTATATACGTGATTTTGTATACATTCTCATGCTAATCCATTTCGTAACGAATTTTGATAAAATATATTTTTTTTCACCTTTACGTATGAATATTTATAATAACGCAGGTTCCAAGAAGTCTACATTTTATATCGGATTATTTAGCCGTTATACTTACGTATAAAAATCAATAACATTACATCTTAATAAATCAAAAAATGTTTTTTTTTTTTATCTTTACATCAAAGTTTATTCAAGCTTAAAACGTCCTCCTGATGAATAAAAAAATTGATCAGAATCGGTTATGTACACAGTATACATGTCGTATAGCTTTATGAAATTTTCAACTAAATTACCTTATTTGCTCTAATAAAAACGAAGTATTAAGTAAAAATATAATATTTTTTAAAAAAAATAGCATAGTAGCCGACGTCGAAACAACCTTTTTTTTCTTCTAATTTTTTTTGCAAATCAACTCGGTTTTTTTTTTTGGAAAATTTGCTTCACTTTTTGGCATCAGCATTCCCACCCCAGAAAGGTAGGTACCTACCAAAATTTTCTTACTGTTTTCAAGCTTTACAATTTAATTTAAATGTTTCCTGTTTACTGTGCTTTTTTCTCTTATTTTCCAAATTAAAAAGAAAACTTTGTTTCACCATATCCAAGTTCTTTTTTATTATAATTAATTTCGTCAAAACAAAAGTCATGCTGACAAAATCTTATCGAACTTGAAAGAAATAATAATCTCAGTTCTCAAAATAGCTCACCGTGTTTAAAAATATCTTTTATTTTCAATTAATTTTTCCACAAACTTTGTCCCGATCACAAAGTATACCAAAAACAAATAAAGCCAAAAAAAAAAAAAAACAGGATTTGCACTTAAAAACTTTCCTAATGTTCCTCGAATGACTTAAATGGTTTTTTTAATGTCCTTTTTCGTTTTTTTTTTTCTACTGTCCATATAGCCTTCCTTGATTATTATTTCTCTTTTATCTGGCACACCAGACTGTCTAGCCACATAAAATAGCAAAAAATAAAAGCAAAAAAAATAAACAGAACAAAAGTCAAGAGGATTAATGTCAAGCTAAACTCGCGGGGGCAAAAATAAACAATAATTCTTTCAATTGGACACTTTTAAACGTCAAGAAGCTATAAAGCTACACTTTTTTTTTAGCCACCATTTTTCCAACCGTCCAAAGGCATATCATGGGTGTTCGATGACGAAGTGTGATATTACTTACGTTTACGCACTCAATCGAAAGGATGGCCATTCCCCAAGTATTACCCAGAAACCGTTAAAAAGAAAAAAAAAAAACTGGGGACAGTTAAACTATGTTTTTATATTCGTTTTCTCTCCCTTCAACATATTTTTTCTTTCAAAGGGATTTAACTTTTTTATTTTTACAAATAAAAAGGATTCAGGGTGTGTCGTCGTGTGTTTTTATAAACAAAGGCAAGTGCGGATAACTTGAGAGGGAGCGGGGTTATTCGATCACTTGATATTTAAATGCAAAGAAGAGTACAACAGTGGATATGTTTTCGGTTTGTCATATCTCTTGTCAATTTGTTCTTTTAAATATCTTTAAATTGACAAGTAATTACGATTAAATTACCAATATGTCCAAAATTTTGTAAAATTGTGTTCTTCTTTTAATTACGATTAAATTACCAATATGTCCAAAATTTTGTAAAATTGTGTTCTTCTTTTTAGATAAATTCAAATTATTTTTTTATGCAGGGTGATCGGTAAAAAATCGTATAGGACGGTGAGGTCTATTTCCCCCCGTTTAGGCAAGAGGGGCAATTTTCTAAAAAATTGACTTAAAACAGAAAAAAAAATATTTTAAAACAACGGTACAATTTAAAATGCCATGCTATACCTTTCTGGAAAGCCAGAAATCTCTTCTTTGATTTTCATTTTTCGTTTTTGAAAAATTAATTTCCAAACTCGAAATTTAAAAAAAAAAAAAAAATGAAAAAAAAAGTTTCAAACTAATTTTGTTCAAAATTTTATGTAATTAAGTATAATTACTGTTTTCAAAATTCAATGCTCTTATTAGTTTTCAGTCAAAAAAAAAACCGGATGCTAAAATATGTCTTTTAGTCTTTGAGAAAATTGAAAATACAGAAAAAAAAATAATATTAAAAAACAACGTTAATGGCTAAAACGACTTGCTATACTTTTTTGTTAAGCCAAAAATATGTGCTTTCATTTTATTTTAGTGAACAGTTTTTTAAAACTTAATTTTGAAACTTAAATTTTTGAAAAAAAAAATTTAAAAATTGTGTTCAAACTGATTTTGTTCAAATTTTACGTTATTTAGTATTTTTAATATTCAATACTCCCATCAATTTTTAGTCAAACATTGAAAAAAAAACAGATGTCAAAATGTAGTCTAGTTTTTGAGAAAATTGAAAATAACAAAATTAAGTTTTCCTTAAATTCGACTTCTATCCGTTATTTTGTTGTTCAAAAGATCCTATTTCTAAAAAATATGTATTAAAGTAGATTTCGTTATTTTCAATTTTCTCAAAAACTAAGACATTTTAGCATCCGGTTTTCTGTTTTTTTTTTATTGAAAATTAATAAGAGCATTGAATTTTGAAAACAAAAATTATACTTTTTTTTTTCATTTTCTTGTTTTCAAAATTTCGAGTTTGGAAATTAATTTTTCAAAAACTATTCACTAACACAACTTAATTTAAAATGAAAATCAAAGAAGAGATTTTTGGCTTTCCAAAAAGGTATAGCATGGCATTTTGAATTGTACCGTTGTTTTAAAATTTTTTTTTTCTGTTTTGAGTCAATTTTTTAGATTATTGCCCCTCCTGCCTGAACGAGGGGAAATAGACCCCCCTCCCAGACGATTGTTTTCTTGTCTTAACCCAACCTACTCGCTCCAGCAGTTTGGTGCATCTTATACCGATCACCCTGTATATTTTAGGATATTGAATTTTTCACTCCTCCATAAGAGGCATTTCCTTCAAATAGACAAAGAAATTTGTCTCGTGACATAGGCTGTGACATTGGTTTGTGGTCTTTTATGATTAATATAAAAAATCAAAAATACTAAATAACATTTTATCTGCTAGCAAACTAGACCCGGGCCTGAAAATATCAAAACAAATCAAATAAAGCTCCCGAGCTCCTTTTTCAAAAGAAGAAAACACAGCACCATGTTTTTATTGCTTCGAAGTAAATGTATAGGAAGGAGAAAAAAAAACATTAAAACCTTGGAGAAACAGAAAAACTCCTTTGATACAATCTGCAATAAAAGGACACTCAAAGCTGGACAGATGATCTCTTTGGACCCTTTGCTTTATTTGATATATGTTTGTTTGTATTGTATTGCATTGCATACCCGCCGGAGGGACCCATCAAACTGTTGGGCATTAAAAATGCTCGTAAATTAAATTTAATTACAACGCCGGGACAGGAAACGTTCACATCCTTCGAGAAAAATATCTTCATTTCAGATACATTGTCCTTTCGAAAGGAAATGTTGGAATTCGACTTATGCGTGAGCGATGTGAATGCCACCGATTGGCATTTTGAAATGGTTTTATTCTTATATTTTTGGCCAAAGCTACATATGCGTGGGTAGGTTGCAGGACAATTGGTATAGTCCTTACAGAAATTTATCGCT
Source organism: Epistrophella euchroma (assembly GCA_947049315.1). Taxonomy (NCBI): domain Eukaryota; kingdom Metazoa; phylum Arthropoda; class Insecta; order Diptera; family Syrphidae; genus Epistrophella; species Epistrophella euchroma. The sequence goes on from OX346248.1 coordinate 44,500,371, forward strand.
TGCTCACCAAAAGAATAACTGCCTACGTAGTCTCCGTCGTTGTCATCGTCTTGACAAAAAACCAAACGTCTTGGAAATTATAATCCGCTGCTCTTTGAATTTGCAAAGACCCGCACAAAATTAATTGCATTCATAAATCATATGTGCGAAGCCTAACAACTATCTATGGAAGTTTATACCTACTCCTATGTTATAAGATGAAAATAGGAATTTTAAGGATCCCGCACAATGGTGTGGGTGTGGGGTTGGGCTTTTTGGAATGCATTCAAACAGCAGCCGCATCCCCATCCACATTCTCTAGGCAGGATAATGAATTTTTGTACTCATATGCTGAAAATGTATGGTGTTCGTTGGTATGATGCATTCATATCTCTAATAATATGAGAAGGCACATTGTCTGCAAACTGAAATTGATTGCATGAATGTGTGCAACCGAAACAATGGCATTTTCGAAATGAGTTCAGTTTTGGAAAATTTGGAGCGAGGATACCTAAATTTGCACCACAGAGCACACAGTGAATCATGCTTTATTGTTCTTAATGTGTTCTATTTTTTTTTTGTTTAAACAAAATTAATATATTTGCTGACCTATGTCAAGAAGAGCGACTTTAATCTGGTCTTTTTGTTTGTTCTGATAAAAGAAGCAGGGAACACTTAATTGGAACAGCAATACATTATGCATTTAATAATGCTGTTTTTTTTTTAAACTCAGTTGACCACTACCAAGATATTTGCGGGAATTATGCAAGAGAATTTTCATTTTGAATTAAATCTATATATAAATAGGCTTAAATAAATTTTATGGTACCATTTTTTCCAAAAGTATTTGACCGATTTCGATAAATTTTGTATGGTTGATAAGCCACAATTTCGGAGAATATACTTGAGACACGCATTTACACACTGTGGGTCATTTTTTGTTTTTGTACTGTCGAACACTGTGCATATTTAAAAAAAAAAAAAAATACAAAAAAAAAATGTTTTTTTCCTTCAATATTTTCAAACAAATTGTTTGTGAAATTGAAAGTGTCGAACTTCGACACAAGACGATACTATTAATGTTAAATTCTCTAAAAATGATAGACGAGTATATTATACGTAAACAAACCAATTTGAATCCTCACGTACAAGGTTCAAGAAAAATGATCAATTCTTAACAGGGTTATCTTTGACATAAATATTGACCAACAGATATTTCGTCAATCTGTCAATTTGTCACTGGTTTGCGAATTAAACGACAATTGAAACAAAAAAATCTACTAAGTAAATACATATGTATAATTTTAAGAGCGTCTCAAACTAAAGAAGAACTGCCAAAATCTTCTCTAGGTTGAGATGCTCTTCAATAGTTTTAGTCATGTATTCGAATCAGTTCCAGTTGTTGGGTAGTTTCTACATAAACTTAATTTCTGGCATTACAACGATTAATTATAAAAGGCAACATATAAATAAGTCTATTTCGATCGATGTCTTGCTTTGTGACAGTGTGAAATTCTGGAAGGGTAAAAAAGAGCATTCTTATGGTCGCATGAGGTCTAAAAAGGAGCCAACTAAAGTCACACAGCGGCTGCCGTGGATGAGTCTACATAGCCGCCGTTGTCAATCTGAACAATCTCTTGAAAAAATTGATCCAAAAATGAAAGGACCATGGGCCCTTTTGTATGGAGTTTGGGCCTACTTTTAACATTGCTCAACTTATGTTATATGAAAGCTAATGGAGAGTACTTTATTTTCTTTATATTTAGGTTTAATTGAAATCGAGCTCGAAAATGGTGTTTTTTTGCGCATTTTATAAAAAAAAAAGTATCTTCTTTTCATTCCTTTTTTAAATCAACGTAATCCTATTTATAGTTTTCGAAAAAATTACTTCCAACTAAAAAAAGGTTGAAAAACAAAAAATTGATTGACATTGATTTTTTTTCACAATTTTAAATAATATTTGGTTCTAAATTGGCTTTTGTATTAACAAACTCCTTTTTGGCAAACTGTAAGATCTATTTTCAACAAACACGCATAAGAACAATCTTGCACTACTATACCTAAGATTTCTTTTAATTCTTAGTAAAATCTGACCGTGAATGTAAGAATTAAGATTACCTGAAATTTTGACTTCAGTTGGTATGGTGGTTTCGGAGTTAAGGCCAGTCGCTAGAGAAAAACGCGTTGTAAACAGTAACTGGGTTACACAAAATTTGTTAGCACCTTTTCTATAGAAAATTAAATTACCTTTCTTTTTGATAAAACATTTTTGTATAGGATTTTTACTTACGCGTTTTTCAAAATGGCGGCTGACGCACAACACTTGCAGCCGCGCCATTTTTTTAAAGTATACTTAGAAGTGACCTACCCACTAATTCCAATTATAAAATTTGATCAGCTTTTACTTTTGGAAAATCTTTTTTGCCTCTAGCGACTGGCCTAGTTAAGAAACCAAGCGAATCAGCGGAAATGACTTCAAAAGGGGACATTTCTATCCTGCCCTGCCTAAGCTCGTGGCATTGAGCTGGTGACTTATAGTATATTGTATGATGTAGGATTCACACCTACCCCTTAAGGCAATAGTTTAGACTACATGATTTTAAATTTTTTTTAAATTAAAAATAAGAACAGATGAACTTTTTAAGACCTACACAAAGGCATTAATAAATAAAATAATCAATAGGGAGCCTTAATGGGTCCCCTGCGGAACACCAGAACTCAAAGTAAAACCATAACTTCTATTTTTTTTTTTTTTTTAATGGTGGTGATGTCACTGATATCTATATAAAAACAAAATAAAACTATTCTTTAATTAATTAACTACAGTCGAACCCGTTTAACTAAAAAAAAACCTGCTAATTTAAACACCTTGGCTAACCTTCGGGCATTTTTTAACAAATTTTCTACAAATAACTGCTTTAGTTATAAACTCGCTTAGATAAAAAAAAATATAGACATACATAATTACAAAAATCAAACAAAATAAAAAGGAATGACCAGATTTGACTGCTGAATTTTGTGTTTTAATTCACCTTCACCATCAAATCCCATCAAATCCATGTTCACACGATTCGTTCCATGAAGATTTTTTCCGCTTAAATAAATTTTGGTTTCGTTTATACGAGATCCGCTTAACTTGAATTTTTTTTTTAGCTACCCGGGGTCCGGTTTAGTAAATCACCCAGTTAAGTAGGTTCGACAGTAACTAATAATTTTTGACAACTTGTCAGAAAGTTTCCTCAAATCAGAAGTCTCCTTGTCTATTTCCATTAAAAAAAAACGAGTGTTTTTAAACCTAGAAAAATTAAACAAACTAAAAAAAAAAATTCAGCCGCACCCAAAATGGATATTGATTCGATACAATATTGACGAAAAAGATACACTTAATTTGTTTACTACTTATTATTGAAATACAGGTGCATTGAAATTGCAATGTGCATCAAAATGCAATGCTTTATTTTTTTTTTTTTTAATTAATTTCAATAATGGTGTTTCCAAAGCAATTATGAAGAATCGTCAAGAGGAAATTGAACTGTCAAACACATCGCTCTAAAACTCTTTTATGAAATGCTTTAATTTGTTCGGAAATAAATTCGTCAGACTTTTCTTAAGATTAATGTTTTATTTTTCAATAAAGATCAAAGGATTCCAAATTCCAATTTTTTTTTTATATCCTCCTGTTTGTCCCACATTTGTGAGCTTTTTTGTTAAGAGTTCGCCCCAGATTTGACGTCATTTTTCAATCGGTCTGCTGTCACACTTTCCTGACATGCATTTGTCACATTATGCGATGCAATTATGCTTGACTTCTTCGTCAGAGTGACATATTCCCTGGGCTGGGCCAACCAACAAAGTCCATTTTTAGCAACACTCAGCTTCAGTCGAGTCGACATTTTACCGCTTCTTATTGTGGTTGTGGTTGTGTGTGGACAAGATACAATTTATGCGTTCGCTTTGCTTGGCATATCATAATCAATGCACTCAACTGTCTGTCGCGTCGTGTCGTGTGGCAAGTTTTTGCTCAATTTTTTGATGTGAATGTGTCATCGCAGGGGGTGGCTGTAGAAGCAGCAACAAGCAGCATACTTTACAGACGCACTGTGAATACCATTTGAACAAGAATACCCATGTGTCATCATGGCTGATGATGTTACGGGCAAGAAGAAAGTCGACCATGTTGCTCAGTTGCGGAAGCCGAAGACGACACGACGCGACGCAAGTCGAAGTCATCAAAACTTATGGAATCCGGTCGTCCGTGTCGTGCAGCAGTGAATTCAATTTAAATGCATTTGAAAGGTGTTTTGCTATATACTCTTCCACTTCGAGGAGCATTATGTGATTTGTGTCATGTTGTGGTGGAACCGTGAAACCACAGCCAGTGTCATCGGGGAGGGGGTTGAGATAGTGGGTACGTGGCATGTCGTAGGGGCTGCTTCTGGGAAAGAAACATCACTTGTGCTGCTGATGCTATGTAATTTAAAATGAATTGCTAAAGTAGAGTGTGATCGAAAAATAAATTTTTATGAAATCATCTAAGCAACCATAATGAAGTGATTCCATTTGCCATCCTTAATGGGATGTAACGCTTGTGTGACTTCTGCTGATATCATATAAACACATCACACGTGCGATGTTTTTCAATGAAAACGTTTTCAATTTTGATGATATTTTAATCTCCGAGCAGAGATAGGTAGAATGTAAGCACTTAGCTGGCTGATTTGAAAATCTCTTACTCATGGTAACATTAACATAAGATTACATCATCGCACATGTAGAGACAATTTTTTATACCTACAACGAAAGAAAAATTCAAACGAATAAAGAATGTGCCGGAAGGAAGCTGATTGCTCAGGAGGAATAGAGGGTGAGCTTATACATATTAAACGCATCAACCTTGAATGAGAACATTAATGTATATCTGTAGATAGGTGTATAGGTACGCTGGAAAAATAAAGGAAAACATTTTCTTGAAATTAATGGTCTAGAGGTTATATTCGATTAAATTAAAAATTTCATCAAGTAGAAGGCAAGTATACACGTTGAAGCCATGTTTTTATGAGCGAAAATTTATTTGATTTAAATCATACTTAATCCTTAAAAATGTAAGAGTTTTTGCCTTTTGTTTATTAGTACACCTATACAGACAAAATAGGATATAAAATATAAGCTCCTACCCTCCTACTTAGCAATGAGGTTTTACTTACAATGTAAACGAAGTTACGGGGGCATTCTATGAATAACTTTCGTGTAAATATATTTTGTCTGGAACCCAAAGTAAAAGGGACTCATATAAAGTACTATCTCTGACCTTACGTGCATAAGTAGTTACATCTCTAAACAAAACACAAGAATCTAGGCCTGGAGTAAAATATGGGATTGTGGGCAATATAAAACACCTTGGAGAGGCAAAAAATTATATCTCAAGGCAAATTGTTGCTATTCAAAGTGCCGAAGATTTTGAGTTCTTGGTGCCAAATTTGTATCGACTTCAAAAGTTATTTACATCTCCAAAACCGAAATCAATGCTCAAATTGTAGTGAAAACGCTATGCGAGAAAGTTGGTCCTATTTTTGGCATTTCGCAATTTCATGTACTGTAATGTTTTGGAAATATATAATAACATGCTAAAAAATACAATTTACTCCAAGAAGGCAACATTTTTCAACAGATTCCTTCGATTTAAAGCTCTAATTTTGTACATGTCGGGCACGTAACGGCAGTTATTATGTAAAAATTCAGAAAAACTATTCTGATTCCGTTTATTTTTTTGTGTTCAGGAAGTCGTTAGTCAATTATTAATTTGTGGAATATGCTTTTTTGTTATACTTATTCAAAACTAAGCTAAAATAATCCAGGAGCAAAAATGCAGTTCTAAAAACTTTGGTTGTTTTACTGTCGGGCACGTGACACAAATGAGTCTTTTAATAGTTAGTAGATATTTGAACTTTGAATTATAAACTTTTCATCACATTAAAGCCATGACTTCCAATTAGACATGAAACTAAGTTCTTTTAAATTTATTTTTCATTTATATTTTATTTATCTATATAATGAAAACTACGTACAAAAGTCGGGTATGTTACGATGGAGTTCCCCTACGCAGCAGTACAAAAAACTACTCAAAAGTTTTTTCTTAATATTATTAGAGGATTTCAAAAAGAGTTTAGAATCTAGATTCGTATTTTCGACCACCTATATAGTTGACCACCAACCCAAATTAAATTTATAAAATGTAAAGGTGCGATACCATGCCTCGTTTAGAACCCATGCCCTATGACTTATACAACGCTCAAACATTACTCTGTGCATGTTATCGGCAGAAATTGATGGGGGGGGGGGTATGTAGAATCTTGAAGATTTGGCCAAATGGTAGCGCTTCGAAAAAAAAAAAAACTCCGGAAATTAATAAAACTATTAAGACGGAATATTTTGCTTAAATAGAATTATTGGCTCCTGTTGCAATGAGCCTTATAAAATGTATGACACTTTTGTAGAAGCGAGTTTGGGGCTATAGTAAAATTTTCATCAACTTTCGAATTTAGGATGCTGTTATATTTATGCCTGTAAAATAATCAACAATATTTTAGAGAAGTGTTCGAGAAATAACTGCATATTTAGTTTTTTTTTAATTTCTGAAATCTTACATCAACTTTTCAATTTAAGATTCCAACAATCGAATTTAATTGTTTTTCCATTGCGTTTTCAAAGTGGAAAAGGGTGCCCCTCATTAAATTAAATTTTATCTTTGTTTAACCTTGAAAATCTGATCGACCTTTATTCCAATGGTAGACCAATGGACCTACATCAACTTAGCAGGTCACTTTTTCCGTTGCAGATTAAAAACTATATAGTAATTAATTAGTTGCTACTTAGTTGCTAATTAGTTACGCAAAAAAAAAATTAATTGCTGTTTTGGTTTGCGAGAAAATGGGTGTCCTTATATGATGACGTCATCCCTGTTTATTCGAAAACGAAAAAGCGATTAAATTTTTTTTTGCGTAACTAATTAGCAATTAAGTAGTTTTCAATATAATATCCACACTCGGGCCGTTTAACTATGTTTTTGAAAGAGTTGGCTTGCTAAGTTGACGTCAACTTAGCAGGACACCCATTTTCTCGCAAACCAAAACAGCAATTAATTTTTTTTTTGCGTAACTAACTGCAGTTCTATGTACCCTTTAACATCTCTGATATTAGGGCTGGTCATGATACTGAGGTGAGACTTTCGACAATAAGACAACTTTGCAAGACTAGTTTTGGTATCTTTAAATTGGTAAAATCATTTTTTAGAAGACTAAAAGTTGTTCAGAGTTGTCTCGCCTCATTCTTGTGAAATAAACCTTCTGATTTTACTTGAATGTTTTATTTCTTTTCAGATTGATAAAACAATATACATATTATTCAGCCACAAAATTAAAGACAATTTCAAAAAATTCTCATCAAAACTCTCTTTTTGCATTAAATCCAATAAAAACAAAAAGTTTTTTTTTAATATCCAATAGCGCACTGTATATACCTACCAACAGCTCTCAAAAACAAATTTCTATTCGGGGCATTCCCAACGGCTGCCTGGGCAATTTATTCCACAATTACCCTATGTAAAGTTCTCGCATCCTTATAATTCTGCACACAAAAAGAAAATGTAAAAAAAAATACAAACTAAATTCAAGGCAAAAAAGTCATAAAAATTGTTTGCCAATGGAGAAAGAAAATACAAGGTCACTCTCAATGGCCATGACAAAACAATTTAAAAGCAAATTTCAAAAAACCAAAAGAAATTTTTCCGTAAGGACACAGGCCATTTTAATAACAATGAAACACTCTTCTCTCAGGATAAAACAAACTAAAAAATATAAGCTCATCCTAGAGACTTTCTGTTTCGACATTCTCATGGGACACATTCACTAAGCTTATAACATTAACTGTGATTTTTAATTTCGTCCTTGAGAAGGATCTCTCCTTTCAAGGGGTGAGTTTTATGAAATCCACTCCGGTGCAATTAATTCAAAGAACATCCAACTTGCTCGAATAAAAATACTTAAAAAAAAAAAAAAAAGAAAATCTATTCCAGTCGGCGAAAAAAAAATTGAGAAAAAGGACAAAAAAGGACCACCCCAGGAGAATATCTCTTCATAATTGTAAAAAGAATAAAAATAAACATACAAATAACAGGAAGCCGACGACAAGTGTTTTATATCTATCGAGGGTATTTTAGTGACTTCAACAGTAGAACACAAACTTTAAAATTTCCAAATTTCTATATTGGCGATATTTCAAAAAGGTCAGGATCCATATTAAATCTCGAAATGTGGAGTAGACATGAACTTGAATATTTTCTAAATTGAAACAAATAAATTCCTGAAGCTCGACTGTCTTAAGTTACGAACCAAATCCTGTCATCTATACTGCCTAAAACCTTTTGTCAACGATCTGATCGACCCCTATCAGAGTAGTTTTAGTCCTGGAAAATCAAATATTCGCACTCCGACAGATTTTGGAAAAAAACCAGGAGTTTCAAATCGATCAACACCACCTAATTATCGATTTTAAGTCTAAAGCCCAAAACAGATGTGCAGCTTTTTCCCCATGCAGCGAAATTAGGAATAGAGATATCGTGCAGAAAAGGCTGCATGCAGAGCCTGGAATATGTCAACGCTCATAAGAACCTGTGTAAATTTATTTTCGCTGCATTGGAAAAGGCTGCACATCTGTTTTGGGCATAATATGATAGCGTAGTAAGAGATAAACTTTCCAGATATATGTCGCATCTCGGCATCCCTGTCAAGTTTGTCCGCTTGTGCAGGATGACGATGGAGAAATGGGTGATTTTCGGTCCAGTCAGTATCGATGGAGTGTGGAGAAGATTCAGCAACGATCCTTACGGGCTTTGAGTGACGCCGACCTGGCCAAAAGGCTGAAAATGCAGCAGCTGAGATGGCTGGGACGTGTGGCGCGTATGGACACCGACGCACCAGCTCGACGAGTCTTCGAGTCTACCCCTGATGATCTGCGCAGCAGAAAAAGACCTCAGCTTAGGTGGCGCACCCAAGTGAAGAACGACCAAACAACGAAGCTTTATATTTCACTTTGTGGACTTAGGACCAATATTCATAATTATCTGCCCCTCTGTAACTTGATGCAATAGGTCAACGGATTTAGTTCTTTCAAGTATAAAAAAAAAAACAAAAAAAAAAAACGAATAAAAAAAGATCCCTCGAATCGTAAATTACTTTAGATGGACTTGGTTAGACATAAAGTGCCTACCCCACTGTTCCATTCCAGTGCAGTACTTTGGCATGGCGCTATACAAAAGACAGAATCCTTCTTTATCCTTGATACCGTTTCGTATCCTTATCTCCAATTTGCGAGGATATGGCGGCGACGGCAAAGAAATGGCTATAAACTTAAAGCAACTTGAGCAACAAACGCACGTTCTAAACGAGTAAACGACAATTTTCCGCTCCACTGGCTACAATCTGAAGCGAGAGAATAACTTTCAAATGAATCCTTCGGGTTCGAACCAAAAGGAGCTAAGCAAGAATTCAAAAGGATCTTTATGGAAACAAAAAAAAACAAGAAGCAAAAATACATAAAAATAAACCAAAGAGACAAATCAAAGCTTAAAGTAATCAGCGCGTACAATAATCACAAAATACATCCTGTTTCGTCCTTATATTCTGTTCGTGGTTCGCTTTTTTTTTTGTGCCAGGTCTTTTCTGCACCTTTCACGAATTTAATTAATCTAATTGAATAGCTAGAGGGAGTGGAAGGACAAGACGAAAATAGAGAAAAATGCAATCAAAGGATTCAAGGGATGAACTCAAAAGACTATAAACGACGACGTTACGACTGTAACAGATGTGTTGCGCTCATTTAACCTGTCGCCTTCGCTCTCCAAAGGTGTCCTTCACAACAATTCGATGGGATAGCAGAACTTTTTTTCCACACAGTGCTCCACAACGAAGTTAATCTAAAAAGTTTCATCTTGCAGAGCAGCTATATACTAGCTTCTTCAGAAGTTGCTATCTCTCTGGTATGCGGGAAGAAAATGAAGTAAGGAAGGTATCCTTATAAATATCAAGGTTTATATGTATAGTTACTCGTAATGGTACGAAACGAAGTGATGAAAGTAGATTGCCGTTTCAAGGTATTTTATTGCACTTGATGCCTGTGAGAATCATTAGCAGGCATGATGCTTCTCCTACACAAGGGAACGGATAAATGAATGAATGCATCTTCTCCAGAGTTTTGTGTCGTTTGTTGGTTGCTGAAGAAGGTTCCGTTCTTTAACTTTCATCCAACTTGAATGAGGAGGCACCTTCCTTTCATAGGTAGGTATTATAGGTGATAGTTACCCTAAATCCAATTTTATTCCTTAAATGATTCTAAAATCCGATTGGGGGGATTTATTGAAGTCGTTTATCTTTTAGGCAATTTAAGAAATTAGATTCGGCTGTAGGAGGCATTAGGGAACATTTTCTGGCTCGATTTAGCTTTTTCGTCGTTGTCGTAAGCAAAGTATATATTACCTGGCTGTGGTATATGGATTTTGGAAAGAGATATAGAATATTGGGACATTTATATAATGGTGAAATGTGAAGACGTGCTTTATTGAATGAATTTCCGTTAAAGTTTTTGGCAGAGGTGTATCGTGTAATTTATAAGGGAAACCTTTGCGTAAATTGAATATTTTTTTTTTTTTTTTGGTCTTTTGATAAAAGAGAGGTAGGTTGATTGTGTCTTTAGGAAAATTGATTGCGTAAGTCTTCAGATTACCCAAGGTTTTCATGGTATTGAATTGAAAATTGACATTAATTTAACAAAAACCTTTGTAGCCTTTCATCGACCACAGAGAATAATCAATCTTATGTTGGGCAAGTTGAACCTTTTGTGGGACGGGACTTAATTGTTTTCAATTTTTACATTTAATGAAATCCCAATGATTGTGGGGTAACTACCTACTATTGCATGGAAACGTTTTCATAGAATATAAATCCTTGATATATTGTTCCTATCTAAGTTTACTTTAGGTTATGTCAGGCTAATTTTTTACATTTATTTTTTTTTTAAATTTATATGTAACTGCATAATCATTTACATTTACATATGTATACATCGCTCATTAATTAGAAGAGCGTCATAACTCAAAATGTTTTTTGCTTTAATTTTGTAAAACATCATAAAAATATCTCTTCCTAATTATACACTTGTTGCGCAAAAAAAAAAAATTAAATTCGTTAACAATTGTTAACAAACAAATTAGTTTGAACAAAATAAATTTCTTGTTTTTTTTTTTCAAAATTTTGAGTTTAAGAATAATTTTTCAAAAACTTCAAAAATTGAACTAAACAGAATAAAAGAATGGATATTTGGCTTTAGAAAAAGGTATAGCATGACATTGTAAGTGCTACCGTTCATTTTTAATATTTTTTTTTTTATTTTAAGTTAATTTTTTTAGAAAATTGCCCCTCCCGGCTAAACAGGGGTGCCCTCCCATACGGTTTTTTTCTTGTCTCAAACCAACCTAATGTGTATCAACTTAGCAGGTCACTTTTTCCGATGCAGATTTAAAAGTATAAAGTAATTAGTTGCTACTTAATTGCTAATTAGTTACGCAAAAAAAATGAATCGCTGTTTTGGTTTGCGATAAAATGGGTGTATATGACGACGTCATCCCTATTTATTCGAAAAAAGTGACATCAATAAAACGTGTGTGTGTATTTTATTGGATTTTATTTTTATTTAAGGCCAATACTTCGAATGGAAAATTGGGATTCGATTCGAATGAAAACACTTTATAAAAAACGTAGTTCTCTTAAAAAAAAAAAATGCTAGACTGCTTTACCAACATCAAAAGGGCAGATATTTGAATTTTTAAATTTTTAAAAGGTTTTCTAAAAACTTAATATTATTACTGTCTACAATTCGGTTGGTCTTGCTAGACCCAACGTATTATACTTGCCCTAGCCTTTTGTCGCAATTTATGTAAAACATCCTGTACAACAGCCCTATTCTGCTAAATATTCGCGTGAAAGTTTGTATTCTGCTATCCGTCGGAGAGAAATAATAAATTGCTTCAAAACTATATATATAAAAATGAATCCGTTTTTGTGTTCGTACGCGCATAACTCGGCTAAACATCATCCGATTTGGTCGGGGATTTTTTGTTGGATTTGTATTGAACCAGATTAAAACACAATGGAGCCGAAAATTGGAAAATTCGACCGAAAATTAGAAAACTCCACCGAAAAAGTAGGAAAATCCTGAAAACACCTTGAAATTTCAAAATTTGTGAAATGAAATTGTGTTTGTACGCGCAGAACTCGGCTTAACATCATGCCATTTGGTTGAGGATTTTTTTTCTTGGACTTGTATTGAACCAGATAAACACATTTCGGAGATACACATTGCAAAATTAGGCCAGAAAAGTCGGAATGTCGTGATAACAATAAATTACATACTTTCTGAATTTTTTTTTGTTCGAACGATGTTTCTACAATGGCGATTGATACGTAGTGCATCAATACAGAAGCTTATTGCAAGAGTCTATTAAAATTAGATTATTCAAATAGACTTAATTTATACTGTATATGCTATATTAACACATTGACTGCCATGGCTATCGCATTTGATAGCCAGTTGTGTTTCCGATAGTACCATGGCTATCAAATATGATAGCCAGGTATGTATTCATATTATGCTTTGGCTATCAAAATTGATAGCTACTAGGAAGAAAATTCAATACGAATCAGAAACTCTGGCACCCAGTGATGTGCTAGGTGAACTTGGTTTGAGCAATTTTGTGAATATTAAGATTTTAGAGCCGATTTCTTTGCAAATCATTAAAACATACATTTTTTGAAAGAAAAATTAAAAATTCAAATGAATAAGGAGTACAAAATAAATAAAAAGTTCGATTTCTTGAAAAAAAACAAAAAATTAAAAATACATAAACTTTTCAGTAATTCAATTTTTATATTTTTTTTTCAATGCAGTTTGTGCAATAGCTCTTCGGCGCATTATAAATTAATTTTTTACTTGAAAAATTAAAAATAAATACAAAAATCGAAAATAAAAAACCAAATAAAATGGCTATTATATTTGATAGCCATGGCCTCTGACAGAGGAATAGATGTCTATCTGCTTGTGCTGTGCCATGGCTATCAAATTTGATATCCAAGAGAAAGTCCTTTCCAGGACTTCCAATGACATCACAAACATACATAAATACATTTCTAAAAAAATATGTTTATACCAGAAAAACGCCTAGTATAACAAAAAAAGTTTTTGGCACCCAATGAAACGTTCACAACATGGGCTTGGCAATCAATGTGTTAAAAATCTTATCGTTAATATTTTTCTATTTGATTAATTCAAATGTGTATTGATTGTTTTATTCCTCACAATAAAGCCAATAGTGCGGGAATTATCGCTGTTTTTTTTTTTTCAATTTTAACACGACGAAAGTATTTTGAATTGAACATTTATTTTTTATCACATTTACGTGGGGATTTTTTTGTTGGATTCGTTTTGTATTGAAACAGGTAAGTACACTATGAAGCCAAAAGTTGAAAAATTATCCCGGATAAGCCGGTAAATCGTGAAAACCATACTTTCTGAATTGGGTTTTTGTGTATACGTACATACTAGGAAGGGACATTTATAATTTAATTAGTCTTTTTAAAAAAGGATAACTTATTTGTTTCTATTGATGTAGAATTTAAGTTAGTTCTTCATTTACTGCAAAATGTCAGACTTTCTTTCACTTGAGCGGGGTTCGTTTAAGTGAAAAAAAAAAATTTCACTTAAGCGGAGTCCGGATAAGTGAAAAAAAAATCCACTTAAGCGGATCTAAAAATTCCATTAAGCGGAGAATTAATGCTAGAAAAAATTGTATTTATCTTTTATTTATTTTTGAATTATGAAAATGTAATTTTCTTTTTAATAAATGTTAAAATACGTAGGTATACCCTTTTGAGCCATTTGAAATGTTGTTTTTGGATTTTTGTTTGAGAGGACAAAGCAATTTGTTTATGAAATGTTAATTTAAATATTTGTGAAATAATCAGATATTCAAATGTCAAAATGGTGAAGGTGAAAATTAACGAAAGGATTCTGCAAAAATTTCGTTCTGTGCGATTCAATTTTTTTTTTCACTTAAGAGAGTTTTTTTTTTTCAATAAAAAATTAAAATTGAACTGAAAATATATTTCAGGTATCCGGGTTTTTCACTTAAGCGAGTTTCGCTTAAGCGGAGTGTTTTAAAGGTCGAAAAATACTTGGGGTAAAAAAAGTGTTTCAGATAAGCGGGTTTTACTGTACTAAGAAACGCTTAATATATAAAAATTGTGCGACGAATTTGACCTGTTCGTCAGTGATTAAAAGACAAAAAAAAATATGTGCCAAAGAAGTACATAATAAAGGGTAGTTAGTTAGGGATAAAAGGAATGAAGTAAAGGGATAAATTTCGCAATTGATTTCAATTTTTTTAAACAACAAACTCTGACTTAACTCTAATTATATAAAATTAACTGTAAAGCTGTGATGTACAGATTTTTAAGTCTAATTAATATATATGCTGATACAAAAGTACGTATACGCCACAGTGATCCAAATTAATGCTTATTTTGTATTATTTATTTTAAAGGGCCTGTAATATTATACATATGAACTTAAAAAGGCAAAGAATAATAAAGAGGATTTTTTCACCTCCCTCTCTTCTTATATCCACATGTAATAGATTACAAGATCCCAAAAAAAAATGTTTGTTTTTAAGGGTCACAACATTTTGGTTATTTCCTTCTTCACCTGATGGTAAATTCTCTAGAAGTAGGTGCTCATATTTTTTATCATATGTATATTCCATTTCGAATTCATAGCTAAGACAGGACAACGTCTGTCAGGACAGGTAGTTAATTAATATAATGAATATCTGCAATTTTGTAAAGATTTTTAGGAAACAAATTAGTAGGTACATAGGTATTTCTTAATGTTGAATTTAAAATTAAATTTCGAAAGAATCATCTACCCGTTTAGCATCGAAACGAAACATTCCAAAACATTTTCGAAATATGTACCTATTTGGTTTAAAAAAAAAAAAAAACTTTTAAAACTTTAAAAAAATGAGAATAAAAAAAATTGTTCTATGGGAGGTAACATTTAAAACCATTTTTCGGGAATTTTTTTTTTACCATATAAGGTAGCTTACGCTTAGTAAAATTTACTTATCTTTTTTTTTTAGAAAAATCTGTGGAGCCTTTTTTTTTTAGCAAAAGTAAGATTTTCCAAAAATGGTAACAAAAATTATATGGCAGGTAGGTCCGTTATTTTTGGCCCCAAACAAAATGAAAACAAAACTTGTCG
The DNA here is from genome assembly GCA_947049315.1 of Epistrophella euchroma. Lineage (NCBI taxonomy): Eukaryota > Metazoa > Arthropoda > Insecta > Diptera > Syrphidae > Epistrophella > Epistrophella euchroma. Next base: position 44,515,713 of record OX346248.1, read on the forward strand.
GGGAATGTCCAAAAAACGCTAGATACCAAATTTTAATAAAATTAACCCATGCGTTGGTCAAGATCAATTTTTTTACGAATCAAAAACTTAACTTACTTACTTAAAAATTTTTGACTTATCCATCTATTATAAAATAACAGCTTTAGCTAAAGATGGTTTAAGCTGAAACATGTGAGTAAACAAACGAAAGCTAAAAGTATGGAACTTATAAGCTAAAATTATCTTACAAGGCCTTCCACACTACCCAACTGAGTATTAACACGTGTCAAAAAAGTGGGAAGTAAATCAGGTATAAAGTGTGAAAACAAAATATGATATTTCATCCCACACGATTTGACAGCCCATCTCTCACAATTTTACATGTGTTAATAGATGAAAATTTTTTGAGGTTTGGTTCCAAAACCATCACACATTCTATCCCACTTGGTGGTTTGAGGTTATCGTGAATTGATTTTTTCGATGCAAGTGTGGAAGCAAAATATGAAAATCTTTTTCTTCACACAAATTTGGCAGTCGTAAGTAATTCTCACACTTTTTTTTTAATAATACTCGATGGGATAGTGTGAAAGGGCTATAAGTTAAAAATTTCTAGCTTTAGCTCCTACCAAAACCATTAACATGTTCCGAAAAGGATTTAACCTTTTTTTTATTCACAAGACCCATAGTTGGAATTCTCCTTCTTTGTATCCCTAAAGGTAACCTTCGTTAGCCCTCCTCCTTCAGTACGTCTGTCAAGTATGGTTCGCGTTCCAAAACATTCATACATTTCAAGAATCAAAAGCCCCCAACGCTTTGCTCTTCGAGGTCTATCTTAGAATTCCTACCTCCATAATGCTCTTTTTTTGGCATTTCTGGAGTATGGTACTAAACTTTTCAGTATGAAGAATGATAAAAAACGAGAAAATAAATAAGTAATAACTAATAACTATTTAACGAGTAGATACAGTTCGAGACATGCAATATGTGTAGTTTCGAAAAAAAAAACTTAATTTTTTAACAAACAAAATTCTATTTTCCTCCAATTATACGTTAGCTTTCTTGTTCAAAAATTCTAAAATGAATTTAAAATTTCAGTGTAAATATAACCGACACAATTTTTGGCATCCCTTCTTCAACTATGTATTCATTTCCCGTCATATATGCACTTAACTCTATACAGCACCACACATATAGAAGCGGCTTCAACATCGTTGCGTTGCGACATCACAAAAAAAAATAACCTTGCACGCTATTTCCTCCTGCAGCTTGATTGCATGTTGCACATCGACAACATAAACAAATGTTTTTCCTTTCCTAAAATATACTTTATTTAATCTTCATTTCCATTGCAGGACATTTATAGCTAGCTAACCAGCACCTTGTGAAAGAACAAACAAAAATCCCGTGACCAAAGTCTAATTAAAACCATAAAAAAAAAAAAAAAAAAAAACCAAATTATTGCCTCGTTTGAATTTCTTTCGAAAGTCCTCGCCAACACACTCGTTTAAGTTATGTGCTCGACAAAGGACCAAAATGAACATACTCCTGGTGCTTCTATGTGGACAAGTAACTTTTGCAATTAACAATATAGCTGAATCCAGGATAGTTTATATGCGACCACCCAACGAACGTGGTCCAACTACCTGGCAATCAGGTCTGCAATGTCTTCAGGTCATCGGGTCAGCGTTTTTGTCGAGAATTACCAACCGTGTCAAGCTTAACATGATCATCACACATTCCAACAATATGACCACACCAGCCTCTCAGATTCAGGAACAGTATCTAATTATGAAGAACGACGCAGTTAACCCGGGTTCGAAAAATAAGCTTTTGGGAACGTACCTCATGAGTGTTGTGTCCGATGCTCAACCCTTGCCCAAGCAGAAGTTCCTGGCCGACTATATCGTCTATACGGACTCCTATGTGATTATTGTGGACTCCGTGGAGCAAGTTTGCACGCTTTTCGAGGAGTACATCAGCAGGATGCAATCGTGGAATCCAGGTGCCAAATTTCTGATTCTCTATAACCATCTCGATGACCGAAATAGAAGCTTGGAAGTTGCCAACGAAATCTTCACACTACTTTTACATGAGTTCTATGTTAATTCGGTGTCCTTGTTGTATGCAGTCAACAACACAGGCTACGACTACTACATTCTTGATAATTTCAAAAAAGAATCCTGTCGAACTGTGAATTCTAAAAAAATCACCACCTGCGACATGGGAGTTATTCCAAATGAGTTTTTTGTCAAACAAACCATCTATCACCATACCCGGAGATCAAGCTTAAAGAACTGCACTTTCTACATGTGTGCAGCCATTGCAGCACCATTTATCGAGAAGGACTGTGCCAGTGGGCTTGAGATGAGTCTTATTGATATGATCGAGCAGAAACTCGGATTTAATGTGAAAAGTTACTTCTTTGAACCTTAATCCCACTTCTGATTATTTTCTTTTTTCTTCCCACACGTTTAGCTGAATGTCACTTGTGAAAATCACAATCGAGGGGTTCGAGAAAACGGCGTTTGGACTGATTTGCTTGGTCGTTTGAATAACCGCAGTTGTGACTTCGTCATTGGGGGCTTCTTTTCAGACAACGAAGTTCGTGAAGACTTTTGGACAACCGACTCCTACCTCTACGATAGTCATACATGGTTCTCTGCTGCGGCGCAGCAGCGACCCCCCTGGAAGGCACTCTACACCATCTACCAGCCAAGCATGTGGCTTTGCATATGCATCGTCTTCCTAATCACATGGTTGTTTTGGCTGACATTTGGCTGCATGCTGCCAGAGAAGGAGGCCCATAAATCGAACACCCTGACAGCTATTAATTCTTGGGGTGTGACTCTAGGCGCCTCCGTATACGAACGTCCCGAATGTCACACGTCTCGGATTTTCTTCATCGGCTTATGCCTCTACAGCCTGAACATGACGAGCGTCTATACCTCCAAACTGATTGCGGTATTTTCCAATCCCGGCCACGAACACCAAATTTCAACCATTGAGGAGGTTATCCATGAGGGGATCCCATACGGTGAGCGTAATTAGTGTGCTGCTGATGTGGTCGACCACAGTGTCAAATTTCACATGTTCGTTTCGTTTAATTTCGTTGGTCGATAGGTGGACCGGCAGAAAATCGTGACTGGTTCGAGAATCCCGACGACAGCGAAATCTACACGGGCTATAATGACAGCGATAATTTTGTACCGCGAATGGATAATTTGCGTGCGGTGATGATGGGTGAACGTGTCATATTAGCAAATCGCATGTTCATGCTGCGCAACCGGAACTTAAATCGATTGTATGGGTTTCCGGCCAATGTGTTCTCCAGTTCGGTGGAAATTATTGCAAAACGAGGATTTCCGTTTTTGAAACGTTTCAATGCACTGATACGTCTGCTGAAGGACGGAGGGTTTTTCAGAAAAATTGACAATGATTTTCGTTATCGCTATACGGTGTTGGTTAAGATACGAGACTTACGGGACGAGTTTCAGGGTGCGATGGAGATTCGATATTTTTTTTTATTGCATTTGAATACATTTTATTTCTTCATTTTTTTTATAGATCCGGTGATTGTATTGACGATACACCATTTGGAAAGTGCATTTGTTTTTCTCATTTTCGGTATTTTACTAAGTTGTATGGCATTCGCCGGAGAGCAAATCAATTACAGATACTTTCGTCCATGGTTGTTCAAAAAATTCAATTGGAAAATTGAAACGGGATTCGGGAAGCACTACCAACATCAGACGCAGACACTAAAGCATCAGCGTCATCGTCATCATCATCATCAGCATCAACTTCATGGCAAAGACAGAGGCGTAAGGAAAAAACGGCAGAAGGAAGTTGCATCGCCACCATCTAGGGATGAAATGAGAACCGTCATCAGTGTTCAAATGGAACAGATTCGATTCACCCCATTGAAGAGGAGAAAAATTCGATTGGGATGAATATTGTAATACTGAGTGGCCTCGAGGGTACTAGGGAAAAATTGCAAAAATATGTGCAGCAGCAGCTCCACTTCAAAATTCGAAATGCAGAGTTGAATATGAATTTAATGATTTCTGGGAAAATGTTTTCAATGTGCACATGCAATGTCCTTGGGCTAAATTTGGTCGAATACATACAATATAACATTGTGATTTTGATATGCTTGTATAAACTTGTATATAAGGTTTAATTTAAAGTTCATGATTTTATTATTATTTTTATCTTTAAAATTGTTAAAGAATATTCGTGAGATTCGCATTTTTTATTGAAATTACTCAGGAACGTGAAAAAAAATATCGACTGCTCAGAATGTCGAAGTCGATTTATATAAAAGTAACATTTGGTCTCAATTCGTGTTTGCAAATATAAATGTTGTTTCTTTCATCACTACACGGCTTTCTGTGTGATTTTTATGCGTTTGCGTTTTGTTTTTGCAAATGGTGTCACTTTTAAGGGGTAATTTTTCGTTGTAAGCATTTCTTTGTCATGTTGGAGACCAACGAAAAATTTCCTTTCGCATCAGCAGCCAGCGTACTAGGTATGTAGGCTTAACAGGAGACATTAAGGTCTTTTGTTATAGGGGAATTTCACGTGAAGCGGACAATGACAATCGGGATGGATCTTGAAATTCGCTCATCTCAGGGTATGTACATATGTATGTATACTTTTCGTTCAGTTCTTAACATGAATACAAGAGGGTTCTGACTTCTGATTTTTGAGGTATGTTACTGAATTTATGGGCTTGTAAAGTTTGAGCTAGCTATAGGACAAGGTTAAAGAAATATTTATCAATAAATTAATCTGTTGAATGAATAAAGTTTGTGGTCGATTTATTTAAGTTTTTTTTTTTTTTCAAATTTTAATCCTTATTGACCGCAAAAAAGATTTTAAGAAAATAAAATTACAAATAAAAAACAAAAAATATATTGTCATTTGACAATAGGAGCAGCGACGTTTATTCGAAGGTGCGCAGGTGTTCACCGCACACCCTACCAACATCTTACGCCGTGTCCAGCGTAGTCACGGTTCGTGCGGTGCATCCGTTTAATATAAAATGAAACCTTTATTGGTAAATGAAGATGTCCACTTTAGACACGATATTGCGATCAATGCGTTTCGTGCGGCGTCTCCGCATCGCGCGCATTGTTTTGAAAATCAAACTGGTTTGATTTTGGCCGCATTATCGTACGGAAAGTTGACGGCCGGAACCATTTCACATTGAATTTATTGTTAAAAAAAAGTTTTTTACACAACCCGCATAAACGCATGCGGTACATTGTACTGGACACTTTCCGCATTGAACGCAAATAAATGCGGTTTGCGCGAGAACCGCATTACCAGAAAAATCGTGCCCGTGTTTAGGCTGGACACGGCGTTAATTTCCATACGTATAGCCAAAGTTCTCCAAAATACGCATTTGTCTTTCTTTTTTTATCAATACATACTCATACGTCAATAAATAATTAAGATGTGTGTACGAACTCAAATAATCCTCAAACAAAAATCAGAACAAATAATTCACTTCCATTCAAAGTAACGAAAAAATTTCTTTTAACTTCAGCGCACCGCAAGCTAACCCAAATCCACATCCACATACAACATAATATAATTCAAATTACCTACCTACCAGTCAAAGAAGTGCCTAATAACAAAAATTTCCTCGTAGGGTGTTCTCCTTACTTCAGCGCACCCAGCTAACCCAAATCCACATACAAAAAAATTCAAAAAAAAAGCACAAGACATCGTTTTCCTTTATAAATCTTTATGCATTGGTGTTCACCTTCATCAAGCGCACCAACAAAGCCCAAACAAACAAAATGTGTGTTGTTGATCGTCGCCACGACTCGGTTGCAGTGAGGGATGATTTTTTTTTACTTAAAAAATCATCAAAAATGTCGATAGAACCTGACTAGATTGTTTCTAACTTTTGATTAAGTGGGAGGATTTATTTCATAGAGATATCTAAAGAAAGGTAATAAATCAACCCATTTCCTGATGTACATACATTTATAACGATTCATATAAAAAAAATATAATTGAGGCGCCGTAAACCCAAAATTGATTATTTTTAAATCACATTTATCGGTAAATGTGATGAAAAATTTCAAAATTTTAAAAAATTACGTACTACAATATTGTGCAGCTAACTATGTTGAACAAATAAGTTTTGGTTTCATGGCGGTAATTTTAAGAGCGTAGCGAGAAATTTCGGTTTTCAACGATTTCTTAAATTTCATTGAAAAAATCACTTGAATTGACTTATAAAAAAAATCTTACCTCAAAAATAAATGTCACTTCCTATCAAAAAAACCTCAATGAATTATGCATTTTATTAATGTCACAATATTACAAAAACTCATTTCTAAAAAATCTTAAAAATTTCAAACAGAATGTATCTTCAATTTTCTTCAAAAACTAGAAGACATAAAACCATTCGGATTCTTGTGTTTGATTGAAAGTTAATATGTATACGCATTGAAAACAAAAATTTAATTTAGCACTTCATTTCACAATTTTGAAAAAATTGGTCTACATTTTTTTTTTTATGAAAATTTTAAGTTTTTATGCGAATTTTTTTAAAACTATTGACATAAATAACTTAACTTAAATTTAAGATTAAAGAATACATTTCTGGCTGTCAAAACCGGTATAATACTTTATAGTAAGTGTTGCCGTTGTTTTTTAATATATTTTTTTTTTCATTTTAAGTCATTTTTTCTAAAATTGGCAATATCTCCTAAACGGGCAATACCCCCGTCCTATAGTAAAAAATGCTTGTTTTTGACCACTCTACAAAAAAGGTTATCAAAGCTAACGTAGGTACTCTCCCTGAATGGATAATTTTACTGCAGCAAAAACATAGCGAACACCCTACTCAAAGCACCACGGCACGTCACTGAATAAGAGCATCGACTATTAGAATTAAAAATACTACTTAATAAAGTAAAATTTTGAACAACTTTCCTCTGCTGAACTTGCTCTGCTAACTTGAGGAACATGTTTATTTAAACTTTGCTAATTTTTTTCTTTTGGCTACACAGGGTGTCCAGTAAATAATGGATAACCTTGCAACCAGAAGGCCTTTCAGAAAATAGCATACAAAAAATATTTAGCTTTTGGTCTCCATGGTATAACATTTTTTCAAAAAAATATGACTCGCCTCGAATAATTTTCGATGTTTTTTTTTAACAATTTTCTTGAATAACTATTCTAATAGACAGATACTAAAATTAAACACTTGTTGTTGCATTTTTGTATTATAATTTTTTTAAATAAATTATCAATACAAAAACTAGAGAATATTTATTTTTACACAAAAGCTTCACCATCTGTAAAAAAAATAAAAATGTATTAGAACATCAATGGCCAATTACGTTAAAAAGTTGCCTGTTTAATGCTATTTTTAAAATGGTACAGTAAATGGTTAAGCCTATAACAATAACTAAATAATGAAGGTTTGAATGAAAGAACAACAACTTGAGTGAGCTACCACCAAATTTTATAGGCTGGGAGTTATAGCTATTTCATGGTCGCCAGGCCGATCATCAGACTCCTTTTAGTGGTGCTTAGTCTATTTATGTTCAATTTTATTCGAAAAACCATTTGCCCCACTTAGGCTCGAACCTAGACCAAGTGTTTCCGGGCCAAGTGCACTACGCACTGCGCTACCGAAGGTCACGTGATAATGTCGATCGAGTGCAGGTTTTATTGTTGTAAATAAATTTGCTGTTAATCAACTAAAGCTTTTCCCCATTTTCTGAAATGTTAGCTAAGTTACAGCGAATAGTCTAATATTAGACCAATAAAAGTTGTATTTCCAAATAATAAGTGATAAAATAGGTCGCTTCAAAGAATTAAAAGATTTGGTATATCCCTCGAAAAACTATTGTGTCTGTTATGTATCTCAACTGAGTTAAGTTGTGTAAAAATTCGATCTTCATTTAAATGTCTGCGAAATTTAACTTTAAGGGCCATTTGCATAAAACGAACGGATAAATACATAAAACTCAGAATAATTGCACGAACGAAAAATAAATAACAAGTGGTTAAGAATATTTTTTCAGAATCACCAACACAACAAACACAAAACACATTGAAAAAATAAACAAACTCTAACGCTTTGAATTGCTTTCTCGTAATAAATTCTATAATTTGACGTGAGAGCTATTCAGAGTTTAAACATTTATCCGGAGAACGAGGAGAAGATAACTTTTTAAGCTTAAATAAAGAAAAAAGATTTTGCTACAACGTGATTTGAATCAGTTATTTATAAACCAGAGGTTACTGCTGTCAGAAAACTTTTGTGCAAGTGGCCCTAAGAAAACCTAGTTGAGTTGTCATCTAAAATAGGCATACTGACTTGTTTTACTTAAGATGACACTCTTAGTCCAGGATGGACTACGGTCTCAACCAACAAGCCCCTCTAGCCAGCTCAGTCCCTAGCTATGCCTCCCTAATGGCATATAAATTAATAAAAAAAAGAGGGTGAGTGTGACTCACACTGATAACTTCCCATTGGTTCCCTTTGAAACCCAACACCTGATTTTATTTTTTATAAGAAAATTAGCAATTAAAAATTTTCGAAAACCTTATCAGTTTTGCAATCAAGCGAAGACCAAAGCTGGGCCTTTTTCTTCTAAATTTATGCGACACAAAAAATTTCAACAATTTGTAGCTGTTTCTTTTGCAGTTTTTTGTTGGCCTAGAAAAAAAAAACCGTTAATTGAATTTTTTAACAAACTACCAATTATCAACTATTAGTCTAAGATCTAGGGTTGAGGTCTTGAGACTTAAGAAAATTGACAGAGCAATTTTCAGGTTATCCTCCTGAAAAAATAATTGGAAAAACCGCAATTTTCAACTTCCCATATCTACCACAAGCTTCGAAAAAACACACATTGTTGTATTAGATATCATGACACTTGTACTTTTCAACCTACGTACTTACACTATGGTTATACTTTATCTGCCTAAATTTACCGTCACCTCTTTGAGACTATGAAAGTTCTTTCCTCTAACACATTACGAAATTTCAAAATATCGATAGTTAAATGTTCGGCAATTTTGAGTTCTTGACAAAGTTTTTGGAAACAGAATATAGTAACATCGTTCTCGTAATTAATGTGTCTATACGCTGGTATTATTTTAAATGAAAATTATCATGCGTTAAAAATTGAAAAAAATCAAAAGCCGAAAAAATTTATGAACAAATTTATATTATTCAAAAATTTACTTAGCCAAAAGTTGAGGTTAAATCGAAAATCTGGCAAATACTGGTCAATTAATCTAAGCTGTGTCAGATAATTGTAAAAACTCGAAAAATTACCTTTAAAGCATGGCAACCCTATGCCTTGACCTCTTTACGCTAGGCAAGCCTTGCGCAGAATGTTTGTTTAGACACTACCTACAAAACTGCATACTTCTTATCTGGTACTTTGATGAGGGTAGGTCGTTCTATAGCGGGATCTTAAAATTAACCCGAAGTTATTATCTTTGTGTGTTCTTGAGATATTCGATATATTTTTTTACCTAACAATTTTTAATGGTTTTTTAAATAAAAAAAAAAAAAAAACTGGGTTGATTTTTGTTTAAGTCTTACCAATATTCCATTACGTCATTATGCATAGAAAGAAACCAGGGCCCTATTTCATAAAACTACAACACTAATAATTATTTGTGAAATCACTTGTAGTTTGTAATTTATTAGAGATTTCCTGTTTCATAAAAAATTTAAATAGACTAATATCTACAAGTATCTCAAATTTGTAGCTACAAGTAAATTTACAAGTGTGGCGAACTTTTCTGTTTCATAAAACTATTTGCGTACAAAATTATTAGTAACGGACTTGTAATTACAAGTGAATTTATTATTAGAGTAAAGAGACTAATAAGTTAAATAATTTTTAGAAATCTCGGCTGATTTGCAGTTGAAATTTATTGCTTCATTAACGTGTTTCTAAAAAATTTAAATAATGGTCTCGAAAAATGGAATAAGTGAAGCAAAGGCGAATAAAAGAAATATATACTAATAGTCCAAGAGCTAACAGCAAATATGGGGGTGATGTAGATATCAAACACAAAGGTTTGGGAGGTTTTTTTCTAGGCCTTTGGTAGCGGAGGGTGGTTAAACATAGTGATTTTTCACTTAAACTGATTTTTAAAAATAGGGAATAATCCTCTGTTAAACCCCACTGTATATTTCTGGCAGTGTCAAAATAAGTTGATGATAGCAACCCTTATACAACATTGTGCAACACAGCTGATGCTTATGCAACTACATCAGCAACAACGCATCAGGATTATTTTTTTGATTCTCGTTTGCTTGCAGTTTGCTCAAAATTTGTTGCAAGTTTGTCATGATGAACTCGTTATCCACAAAGTGATGCTAGTTTGATGCATTTATGTACGTTTGATGATGAAAGTGGTTGTAAATCAATTCGGCAACGATACGTTCCTAAATTTACGCCCCTTTACCTCCCTGTTCCCCAGTTTCAGAGTTCGTAAGAATTAATCTTGGCTTTAATTAAATGATACTATTTTTGAATGGCAGCCCTGTGATCTTGATCTATTAACGGTTTTATACAATAAAAAAAAATTAAAAAGAAATCTCAAAGAAAAGACTATATATCTTAAATTTGGTAAAAATTATACTATTAATCGGATCGTCATAATTGAAGCCTTTGGACTCAAGACAGACTATCTTTTTCTATTTAAAAAAAAATAATTTAAGTTATAATATTGACAAAAATAAAAGAATGCAATTTGTATAACTTATCTAACATTCAATAAAAAGTTTGAAAATACAAATTTTTCAGCTATTGAGGAGTTGTTAAAGAGAATAGGACTATGATCCCTGCAATGCGACAGTAGTTATAATCATGCTCTCTCAGCCAAACAGCAGATTCATTACATTAATTTTAATTTCAATATTTTGCTCTCTAAAAATGAGCAAATTATTGAAATTGAAATTAAAACACATTCGTCACACAGCTAGTACGAACAAATCTATTGTTTATTTATTTACGTAACTTAGTTACGGACTTGTAGTTTTGTAGAAGTCAAATCGCTTCTCATGTAGTCTGAATTTACCTAGCTACAAGTATATGAAAATGTTTATGAAACGAAAAAGTACAACTCCATACTTTATTTGTGCTTGTAACTACAATTCTACAAGTACAAGGCTAATAGTTTTATGAAATAGGCCCCAGGCCGAAGCATTATTTATATAAATTCATATTATATTCGATAAACAAGCCATTTTACAACTTTTTTTTTAGATTACTGTAATAAGAAAACCGCTAGTTGTATATTTCTGAAAATCCTTTCTGCACGTTATGGCCCTATTATCTTTAAAATAAAATCTATTCGAAGTCGATATCTCTATTCGTTCTCGAGATATCGTCGTTCAGCGAATAAAAGCTTCCGAATGTACGAACCTACGTACACACATGGTAAACAGATATCTCTCTAAACACCATCTAATCGGACTCCAGAGACCTCGAAACGTGGGGAAGTGTCAAAATTTTCAATTCGATAAATCGGACCGATTACAATAACTTCCAATGGAAAGTTAAAAATCATTTGAGTTGTCAGCCTTGACCTCACCCGGCTCAATTTCCGCAAAAAAAAGGAACACTCATAGGTTTCAATTTACTAAAAATGTTCCCCGAAGAGAAATGTTAATTTTGAAAAGCTTAAAATTGTTAATTTTTGAGGAAAACATCACGGCAAAAATCTATTTTTGACGCAGAGGACGTTTTCGAAAACGGACTAATCAGACGCGTGCTGTTTAGAGTCTTGGACACAAATTAATTGGAAATGGTGTAATTTAACCTCAAAAACACCATAAAGACATTGCTTGGCGTTTTGGAATTATGATAAGTCGAAAACCTGAGTCAATCCATCAATTTTCAGGTCGGATTCGAATTTACGGCATTAACAATTTTCGAAAGTATAGTCTGGTTTCTACTGCAACTAATATTTTTTAACTGTGATAATCATATCATTACGAAACCGAGTCCTCAATTATACATTTGGTTAAGTTCGTTAAGAAAAATTCAAGTTGAAGTTTTGAACGTGTCAAATATGAAGTTTTGCTGTCTAGTCAAATGTTTTGCGATTTAAAATTTACGAAATCTTTACTCAGAACTCCTTGAGAAACTCCTACATATTTCCAGCTTTAACATTTGCATTAAATACCTATACCTATGTACATATGTATATCATATTATTGCATTGGTGGAAATTCGTCTTGTGGTTTCGAATGTTAATGGCACATCAAACAATGAGCTTGTCTATACCCGGTCATTACAAGAAAGCCAATAAATACATCATTGCTTCGCCAAAGTTACTTACTCAGAGCTGTAATTAATTAGTTTTCAAGTGCCGCAAGCATTTTGCTGGTGCACTTGTCATATATGCTTCTCTCTTCCCCACATTCAAACCCCGAAAACTGTTTCATTGCCTAAAGTTCGGGTTTTGGAGTGGCGCCACTCAAGGAACCCATTTTTACGATGGTCATGAATAAATTACTACAAAGTGCTCATCATCAGAGAATTGGGCCATTTAATGACCTAGAAGAGATGGTTGTGTGCGATGGTGAATCGAGCATTCAATATCCACATAATACACATTCAATATTTCTGTTTACGTTTTTAACTCGGTTGGTTTTCTGTTTTTTTTTTTTTTAATTTTTTTTTTGGAATATAAACATGTTGCTGATGCATCAATAGTACTTCAAACTCCCACAACGATTCAGTAACTAAAATTGAGCAATTAAATTCAGAAGAGTCAACAAGTCAGAGTCTCTCAATAACCATCCGTCCGTTCGGTCCCCGCGCCACCGTCGTCATTCGTGGGGTGATGGTGGTAGACTATCAGACGAACGAAGGCGAAGGCGACCGATCGTAAAAATATCTTCTTATTACTTTTCTCAGGGTGCTATAGCTTTGGTCTTTATTTTGTAACTTCAATAACCTACAACTGCTTACTAAGAGGTTCTTAGACTTGGAAAGCTTACACAGAACTTCGTTGGGCAGTCGATAACCAAAGTTCATTGAAACATATTTTTATGAGATGACCCAATGTCCGGAACGTGCTTTTTCGACGTTGACAAAAAATATAATGAGGAAATTTGTTTGCTGCTGGTCGCCAAACTGGCACCAATTGATGTCAATTTAGAGTTCGTTGATGTGATGTTGTCCGGTTTGTTAAAGTGAAAATCAAGACAAAGACTTAATAATGAAATTATTCTTTGATCTGGATTATATAGTTCCTATAGTGTATCGTATTTTTTTTTTATCTATAAGAGGCTAATAATCACAATATCTGTAAAAAGCCGTGGCGTAATGGTTAATGCGTTGGACTGTCATGCCAGAGGTCTGGGTTCAATACTAGCTCCTTCCACCTTAAGTTTTTTTTTTTCAGGGCTACGCCTCTTGCGAGTAAGTGACAAATAATCCAAGAGTATATCTCTTGTCAAATAAAAGTGGCGCTAGGCCCTGGTTCTTCATGAGCCTATGTGCCACAAAATTTATTTATTTTATTTATAATATCACAATATCTTAGTAAAGTTCTGATTTAAATATTGCCAAAGGGTCATAAGTTCATAGGAGAAAAATTACACTTTTGTTTTGACACACCTGAATAAGTTATGAGCTTATACAGAATGTATATTTAACTTGCAGCCCTATTCTGCTATTCGATCCGATCGAAACCTTCGATTCACGTGAAAGTTTCATTCAATTTGCCATACATTATTTTTTGAAATCTTCAATATTTAGAGTGCAAACCCTAAGTTTTTAAATTCTTAAAAGAATCTTATTGTTTAAATCCTATTTTGATCGAAATTTATACAAAACTAGCTGATCCGACAGACGTTGTTCTGTCTTAGAGGCCGATTATAGCGATCAGGAAAAATTTTCTTTTTGATAATTTAATGTTTTACCATACGATTTGAAATATAAAAAGGATACAAATCGATGATAAATCATTTGAAATATTTATTTCATTAAAAAAATTTTCTTTAGAATAAATATTTATTCTATAAAATGCCTTTCCTAATGGAAACTCGTTTTCTGTACGGAATTTCCATCAGGAAAATGAATAAGTACTTGTTTTAGGCAAAGTATTTTCTCCAATTTAAATTTGTTTCATGAAAAAAATATTTCAATTGATTTACCATCGATTCGTATCCTTTTTATACTTTAAATCGTATGATAAAACATTGAACTATACAAAACAAATTTTTTTTCTGATGCGTTTCCCTGATCGCTATAACTGGCCCCTTAGCTATGAATTCGAACTAAAATATATAATAAAAAAAAATTGAGTAACTACTTCTAGACGATTTACCATCAGATGAAAAAGAAAATATCCAAATGTTATGACCCTTAAATATAGCCAAACGTGGTACACACTGATAAATTTTTATATTTCCATCTTGTGTATATAAGAAAAGAGAGAGGTGAAAAAATCCTCTTTATTATTCTTCGTCTGTTTTTAGTTCCTATTTATAATGTTATAGACCCTTTAAAATAAATAACACAACATAAGCATTAATGGGGTCACTGTGGCGTATACGTACTTTTTTTATCAGCATAGTTAGACCTAAAAATATGTACATCACAGCTTTACAGTTCATTTTATATAATTAGAGTTAAGTCAGAGTTTGTTGTTTAAAAAAATTGAAATCAATTGCGAAATTTATCCTTTTACTTCCTTCCTTTTATCCCTGACTACCCCTTATTACATCCTTTGGCACATATATTTTTTTGTGTTTTAATCACTGACGAACAGGTCAAATTCGTCGCACAATTTTCATATACTAAGCGTTTCTTAGTACCAAAAATACCTATATGAGGAGCTAGAAACAAATAAGTTCTACTTTTTTAAAAAAACTAATTAAATCATAATTGTCCCTTCCTACAAAAATCGTTTAATGTTCAGCCGAATTATTCACGTATTCACATAAACCTAATTCAGAAAGTATGGCTTTTACGATTTACCGGATTTTCCGGGCAAAGATACAAAATAAATATTCAATTTAAAATACTTTCGTTGTGTTAAAATTGAAAAAAAAAAAATCAATAATTTGTACACTATTGGCCTTATTGTGAGAGTCTATTCGGAGTAAAACAATCAATTATCATGACTTTCCGACTTTTCTGGCCTAATTTTCCAATGATTATCCCTGTAGTGTGTTTATCTTGTTCAATACAAATTCAGGAAAAAATTCCCTATCCCTAATGAAGAAAGTTTGAAATTTCAATTTTCTAATTTTCGGTCAAATTTTTAAATTTTCGGCTCCGTTGTGTTTTAATCTAATTCAATTCTCTTGAAGGCGAATTTTGAAGTTTTCAAAAACTCTTCCAACATTGTCACATAGCGCTCAGCGGGGACAGTGACGGTTCGCCCATTATCCTCGAAAAAGTAAGGACCAATAATCCCAAATTGTTGCTGTTGAACCAGTGTTTTCCAATGTCCTAGCCCAACGTCTAATTGCATTACCGCCAGGAACGTTTCCCCCAACAGGGATATTGGAGTGCTGCCGGAAGGCTCTCTGCATGGCGATAACAGAACGGCCATTTTCAAAAAAAAAGTCCTAACAGCAAACCCACGATACTTTCCCGTCCAAACCATGGTTGCTACTGAAAACTAGACTCTCTCACTGCCACAACGAGACCCCTCCCCTTTTCCCACCACAACCACAGGCCGAGCGCCAGCCGGTCAAAACTGGTTCATACCTTTTGCCCCACCCTATATAAACTACACATCGATCTATTTTACTATAATTTTCAAAGCGACAAAGTGATTGTCATTATTTCACTTTCTCAACTCAAAGCGAAAAATGGGCAAATTTTAGCATTTGGTCTTATGTATTTCACTTTGAAGTGATGAATTAGATTGGCCTCGTTTCAAATTGAGTGAAATAAGCCCAAACGACCATGGTTGGAATTATTCCAGTTTCATAAAGCAAAATAAGACCAAACGCCGACATTTGGCATATTCGAAGCATCGAATATTAAAAAAAAAGATTAGGTACTTAATAACGTAAAATTTTGAACAAAATTAGTTTGAACACAATTTTTTTAACCGTTCTTTCAAAATTTAGAGTTTGAAAATTGATTTTTCAAAAACTATAATTTGTAATTTGATTTAAAAATTAAATAAAGGACGGTTTTGAAAAAAGTATAGCATGATTTTGTATGATTTTTTTTTCTTCTATTTCAACTTGATTTTTTCGAAAGTTGGTCCTCCCGCATGAACGGGGGAAAATAGACCGCCCTTCCTTTACGATATTTTTCTTGTATCGACTCAACTTGTACGGTCTAGCTTTTTGTGTATATCCTAAAAAATTTGACAATTCAAAAATCCTTCGTTTTTATTTTCATATCGAAAATTCTTCTTTTTAAGAATTTTTCGCTTCGTGTTCAATTACTGATGCCAACCCAAATGACAAAATTTGGGATTAATTCACAATTAGCCCTTTCGTTATTCAAAGTAAATTATATCTATCGAGTGAGAAAAAAAATTCCAAAAAGAAAATATGTCGATACCTTCCACTTTTGTCGAAGCGAACGTTGAACGACACTCGCAATAAGGGCCATAGTTTTAGAAGAAATAAAATTTCACTAGGTATGTCTAATCCCTTTCTCAGGATGGACGTGGCCGCAAGCGTCTATGAGGTCGTGATTTAGGAAACCGAAAAAGGCGCCATAGAAAAACGGTCAATGAACGAAAGCAACCAAATTGATTTTAGGGGAGGATATGTGGGCCAAAAAGGCATCAGTGTTCTCAGAAGATTGCAAACATTGGTCGAACTGTCAATGACTTTCACGGAGAGTATCATTCTTGAACTTTACAGACGGTATTTTCCCACTCTTGTCCACCGTGATCTGATGGACTAATTGTTAGTATTGGCCTTAACTTCAAGGTATTCGAAACATTCGGAAAACGTTTGTTGGTTACAAAGGAGAACAATTGTTTTCACCAGTGAATTAATTTACATCATATTCAGGATTTGACGAATATGATTTAACTCAGAGTTTACTCAGAATGTACTGAAAAATTAGTTCTAAATTATGATTGATCACTAAATATGCCTACTTAATACTTAAATACCTTTAAATTTGAAGACTACTTGGTTAAACGTCACGTGCTTTGATATTGAAATGATTTAAAAGACCAATGCCTTATACCTATAGTTACCTCTCCTTATTTTAACTTCAACACTTTAACAGCGATATATTTCCTTCTTTATCATCTTCGGTGTTCGTTTCGTCGGCAATTTAAAGGATTTTACACAACGACTTGGCCTTACTCCATAAGCACATAAGTATTGCTTGCTTAGTCAAAAAAAAAAAAAACATATCTCCTCTTGCTATACAAAATATACCTACCTCATATGCATATGCTGGCATGGCACCTAAAACCCGTTGAAATTTCTGTCCTGAACACGAGGACAGCAGAAAAAAAAATTCAGAACACAAATTTCCATAAATATTGCATCTCTAGATGCCATTGTCAGATGTGACACATTTTACCCAGAGAGACAATATACCCCTGAGCCATAATATTGCCGTTGCAGTAATCCGACTCCGATACATGAGTGCAGAGTCGGCACAGTCTGCTCTAGGTCCAAGTCCAACTCCTGCTGCCTGCTCTACTCTGCTCCTCTGCATATGCAGCAAGTATGTTATTTGCCAATGAATCCGATAAACATCATGCTGCCACAACATCCGAACTAAAACACAGATACTTACACCACACAATATACACAAAAGCAAAAACCATTCATAGATACTTTTCGATTCATTCATATGGTGTTGTTTTTGTTTTTTTAGATTTTGTTCAACTTTTTTTTTATTTATTTTTTTATTCTCAATGCGATCTTAATTGGACTGGTTGGTATCATCATCACCACAAGGCGACCATATGGAGGGACGAAGCTCAAGCTATCTCTGGGCAAGTGGGGGGTATCGCGCCCGCCGCGCCGCAACAAAAGGGCGACCGGCGAATATATTTTTAGCGCAGAAAGGCATTTTTGTATCTTTTTTTTGTGTCTTTGTTGTGATTTGGGATGACACACAGCCAATTTCCTTGCCAATTACTCATACCAGCAACCGAGAGCGCCCATTAGTCTATAACAACACTCCGCTATCAAGAAAATGTACATAAATATCTAAATTTTTCACATTTCCATTCTCAAGAAACGATGCGGCAACACGGAAAACAGCACTGACCTTCGATAGGCGTTTTTTTGTTGTTCTTAAATTTGTTTGTGTCTAAATTGAAATATTCAATTTCAATCGTAAAATTGTTATGTTTGTGATTTTCCCTCCCCAAAAAAGGGGAACCCATAACTAGCATTGAGAGGTGTAATAAAGTTGTTTACATTGCTTAAATGGATCTTCCTTCCCCGTCTACCTTTCGTTTTCTTGCAAATTGGCTCTGGAAATGAGATCTATAGGACGCCCCTGAAGAGTTACGACTCAGTTAGTGGCTCATAAAATTTAGTATTTATTATTATCCAGTGAGGCGCAGATTATTTTCTTTTTTTTTCTTACAAAATTGGCTCACAAGCGGCATTGGAATTGGATTGTGAGATTATTTTTAATTTTATGGATAGCAATTATGTATTTTCGTATGTGTTAACATAATAAGTATCTGACAGATTTAGATAGGAAAGATAGTTTTTTTTTCTCTTCGATAAAGCAAGGCAAGTTATGGATTCGGGAAATATAACGTCTTAAGATAGTAAAGAAAATGAAAAAAACAAATAAAAGCTGGTCGGTTTTTCGCTGTTTTTGTCTGTCGTAGGTACATGTTACAATAACCGCATACTTCACTGATGTAAGGGTAAAGGTACAGGGTGGCTGATGAATCGCGCTCTCTAATTTCATTTTTTATTTATCAGACTGTTTTTATATTTGCTGATTTTGCGGAAGGCCTACGACACGATTAGATGAACCATAATGGGGTTGATAAACCCTTCTACCAAATGTGGGATAGTCGTTCCTTGGCCTTACCACCGAATATCTCGGCTTCGGACATAGAATTTACGCCGGAAAGAATTTCTTTCAATTCTGTGTGGTTCCAAGAAGATGGGGCAACCAGGTCCAGGCCTGTTATGGCAGGGTAGAGTTGCAACGGGAAATTTCCAATACCTAGGATAATTTCAAGAAACCCCATATTTTGTTAGCTCCAAGTACTGCAGAAATTTGTTTGCTAAGATGCCGCAGATGCGGGAATCAGTGTGGAAGCCATTTGAATTTCATATTTTAAACCATAAAAAAAAAAAAAAAAAAAAAAAAAAAAAAAAAAAAAAAAAAAAAACTAAATAAAATTAATTATCCTCTCAATCAAATAAAGAGAAATAAATTACTTGAACTCAAAAATAAGTTATTCTTAATGTACTTTGCAAATTTCATCAGCCATCCGTTATTCTTAGAACTTAGTCGGTACCATCAATCATTTACAGTTGCAGTTATTGGAACTTTTCTACTTTTGACACTCTCATCTCAGATCTCGGTCTTGTTAAAATCGGTTTACCTGTTTCCGAAAACCGAGACAAGATGAAGCCGGTATTGGGCTTAGCCTAAGTTTAATTGAATCTTATAAAGTCAGAAATTGTACCTAATTTTAAGGACCTAAAGTGCTCTGGCCGGCTGCCACGCCGCGCCACAATTTAATAAAATAATAACTGTATTTTGTCCACATGTAACACGACATAACCAGTTGAAATTTTAACAACGTTTTAGTCCAGTCATATTAGACATTTTTTTTTTTTTTTTTTTAGTTTAAAAATTTGTTGTATGCTATGTACCTCCCAAACAATTTTTCATAGGGGAATATAATTACTTATTTTTAGTAAATGTAAGAATATTTCAACTTATTTCTACAGACGGCATTTAATGTTTTATTGTAATCTTATGTTTTCTAATAAAGGATTTTTATAATAATAAAATAATAATAATATTAATATTAGACATTTGACTTCAGAAAAATCGCCGGAAAGCTGGATTTTGGAATACAGCCTTCTGATGGTGTTTTTAAGGAACTTCAAAAAGTCGCCATCGATAGGAGCGCCGCTAACAATTTTTAGGGGTGTTAAAGGCCCCCCAAAATGGTTTTTTCAGTAATATCTCCCTAACGGTTCCTTGTACAGAAAAAATGTTGATGACAAATTTGTAGCTTAAAAAATTTCCTACAAAAAAGATGGTGGCACTTTTTATCATCAAAGTAAGGTTTTCGAAATAATTCAATCGGTAGAGTTAAGGCTCTCAGTTTTCTATACAAATGGAGAATGCACATAAATATACAGGATGATTTGAATGTGGTGAAAAAAAAATCTAAATCGTATTTTCTAAACATATTTTCTGTACAAGGACCGTTAGGGAGATATTGCTGAAAAACCATTTTGGGGGGCCTTTAACCCCCCGTAAAGTTGTTAGCGGCGTTTCTATGGATGGGGACTTTTTACAGTTCCTTAAGAACACCATCAGGAGGCTGTATTCAAGATTATTGCTTATTTTATTGCTTTCTAGATATCGTGGTAAATCCCTCCCTTAAAAAACAAAAGCTAATAAAAGGTGAATCTGACGTTAAAGAAATGCCAAGATGGCGACTAGGTTGTAGATTGTATGTCAAACGTATAAATTATTGAATTCATCATTCTTAAATTTTATTTTGAAAGAAAACTACTTTATGAATAAGGATCATACATACTTATATGTACATACATACAAACATTACATACGAATTCTTAAATATTTTTTATGTTAATTGAAAAATGTTTTCCCAATTCCATTTTAATTAAATTTTTCAAAAATGAATTATCCATAACTTTGTGTCGACTAACTTTACCGGCAAGTTCATACAACACGATTGTTAACCATTTGCATAGGTATGTGATTTGAAATAGAGATTTAATTCTCAAAGCAATAGTTATGATGAGTTAATTGAAATATTAAAAAACAATTCTAAGAACTTTATTCAACATTGATGCTATTTTTGGTTTATTTTTATGTTGACTTCTTGTTTCATTTTCACTTGTTAAGTGGTGATTGAAGGTTATTTTTTATTGTTAAATAAATCATTTTTAGAATGACCATAAATCAGTCATCATACGCAATTAGCTTTGAAACATTTATGCAGTATAAATTGTATGTCTCTAGATAAGAGTATTTATGTAAACTTAGCTGACAACATCTGGACAAAGCTAGCCCATAATTATGATACCTTTAAGAGAAAAAGAATCGAAAATTCAATTAAATAAGAAATTAAGCTGAAAAGACTATGTAAGTGTTCTGTCATACTTATACCTATAAACAGATTTTTGTTGATTCGAAGTAAAGCAAATGTATGTACAGTGCATATGTATGTACAGTGGTGTGGAAAACATACCGGATTTTTTGGTAAACTGCATTGATTTGATTGTTGGTTTGTGATATAAAATTTTTATTGAACAATTTTATTATTTGAAACAAAAACCATCGAACTTTATCCATCAATACAAAAAAAAAATTCAAAAAATTAAAGTTAATTCAAAATTTTAATGTGACAAACTAACCTGATTTTATTTTTTTTGCAATTAACTTTTATTATTTATTTAATATTTTGTCCATTAACCCCTGTTTTTTTATCACAGCTCGGCATCGACGAGGCATTGACTGGATTAAATTCTCGAAAACAGAAGCAGAAATATTCTCCCATTCATTTTTCAAAGCTGCAAAAAGAGAAGTTGTTGACGTGTGCTTTTTTTCCAAATCCGCCTTTTTAAAATGGGCCACAAGTTTTCTATTGGGTTTAAATCGGGTGATTGAGATGGCCATTCTAAGACACGAATATTTTTAGTTGCAAACCACTCTTCTAGCAGCTTTGAAGAATGTTTGGGGTCATTATCCTGCTGAAAAAACCAACGCAGAGGCATTTCTTCCTCTGCGTATGGAAGCATTACTGACGCCAAAATGTCCCTATATTGGAAACGATCCATAATTCCTGTGATTTGGTGTGACCGCAGCCTGCTCCTGAAAAACAGCTCCAAACCATCACCGAGGCTCCACCGTGCTTTACTATAGGGAGTACATGTGCAGGCTTTAATCGCGTACCTTTTGAGCGCCTCACTGTCCTTGCACCATCGGGATAAAATAAGTTGAATTTGCTTTCATCACTGAAAAGCACACTCCTCCATTTGCATAAAGACCGGTTAAGATGATTTTTTGCAAATTCAACCCTGGGTTAAATGTTTTGATTAGGAATTTTAAGTCTTTCCCAAATACCTTTTACGGATTACCTTTTTTACGATGTTTAGCAGTAAGAAGAGGTTTTTAGCTGGTCGAAAAGCAAAAAGACCGAAATCTCTTAAACGCTTCCTGACCGTACTTGGCTCTATGGGAAGATTAAGTTCATCACAAATTGTTTTTGAAGTCGCAAAAGCACGAAGTACTTTATGCGCCTATTAGTTTTAATTGTTGTTTTACGAGGGCGTCCACCAAAATGATCTGCTTGTACTGATTTTCCACTTTTAAATTTTTTAATGATGTCGCAAACCGTTGACGTTGGAATTTTTAAGATTTCGGCGATTACTTTTTGTTTTATACCGGCTTGGAACTTTTCTATTATTTCGTATCGAATCGCGTTGCTATAACGTGTTTTAGCCATTTTATGCAATATATAATTTCAACTTAAAAAGCTCTCAACTTGTAAAAACGTTTTTATCTACGGCTTGAGTCAAAAGATTCGAAAAAACCGTTACTTTAACATCGAGACTCGCAATCTTCTTGAAATCCAGTTAGTTTTGCACAGGCATGTTACTGAGTAACTTTATAAAATAATTTTTTTTTGTTGTTCTTGTCATCGTAGCATTAAATTTTTAAGGTTATTATTAAACTGTCTCATACTCTTTACAAATTATTAAAATGTTGTTAGTTTTCTACTTGGTGTTAAGAAAATCATTACTATGGGAAAAAATCCGGAATGTTTTTGGCAGCACTGTATGTATTTGTTTATATTTAGATAAACACTCATGCTTTGATTTTTACTTCTTCTACTATATGACTAGTATTGGTTTCTTGTAAAAAAATAAGTGTTACACACAACAGTATGCACGACTGGATTGCGCGAACTTGCTTTTGTTGCAACAACTATACAAAAATTTATATATATGTATTTTAAAATTTTTAATTGCAATATTTTTTGACCTATTCAGAAGCATAAAATTGTAAAAATTATAACAAATTCGGTCCACCCATTAAGAAGCTATACGTGAATAACTCGAAAATGAACAAATTTCTCGCAGCTACGCGTTTTAGACCAGGTTAGGTTAGGTTTTAAGGGGTGATGATATGGCAAGCCACGTCATTTCACTCGGATCTCAGTGGATCCATTGTGCCCCCCAAGATATGGGTGGGGAATGAATGAGGACGGGTGAGGAAAGGACTTAGTGGAGTCTGGGATTTAGGTGTGGGGTGCCTCCCTGAACCATCCTGAATTCTGGATGAATTTCATGATGCTTTTCAGTGGCAAACACGAGATGTCGCCCAATTCATTGAAGAAGTATTCTCCGAGGGCTTTCTTCCTGGTTCTTGCTTAGCTGGGGCACTCACAAAGGAAGTAATAAGAGCCCTCTTCCGCCTCTTCATCATAACATCCTCTGCATAAGTCAGATGTGGCTATACCCATTCTGCTCATGTGGGTTCCCATTGAGTTGTGACCCGTTAGGATTCCAACCAAGAGGGACAGTTGAGGTCTACTTAGCGTAAGAAGGTAGTCTGTTTTTTTCTTAGAGATATCCGGCCATAGGTTCCTCGAAACCCGACAAGTATCAATTGCTGACCATCTGTCGTTGGCGGCCTTTAGGAAGTTTTGGCGTATTCTACTTTTCTCTTATACCAGTGGCATGAATACAGAGGATTCAATTTGGCTCGGATCAAGAGAAGATCCGGTTTTGGCCAGTTCATCCGCCATTTCATTCCCATATACATCGCGGTGTCCTGGGACCCATCGGAGGGTAACTGTATTTGTTGCACCAGCTTAATCAAAAATTCGAATATCCCCTCTAGGGAATCACATACGAATGCTGTCTACCAAATTTGAAGCAAATCGGCCCAATCTTTTAAGCTCTAAGTAGCTTAAGGCCGTTTGCGAATTGGTCTAAAATTTCGATTTAATTTTATCCGAGATTAAATTTTGACATTTCTGCATACAGATTCACCTCACTAGTGCCAAAAATTAATCTTAGGATAAAATTTTACGCGATTTTAAACCAATTCACACACGGCCTAAATTAATACGGACGAACGGTCATACTGACCGACGCAACATACTGGAACTTTAACGACTTATCAGGCTAATATCTACAGGACCTTCATACTTAATATGTTGATAGACAATATCAAATTCAGTTTTTGATGAGTCTCCCCATACAATCAGCAACAGAGTGCGACGGTCGATATGGCGAAAACAACACTATCCATCAACATAGTGAAACCAATATCTTACGTATAAAGCAAGAAGAGCTATATTTACCATATAGGCAGAATGGACGAATCATAGCCCATTTCAGGTAAGCAACCTATTAGGGAGTGGAAAATTGGTAATTTCGACCGGAAAAGTCGAAAAATCGTAAGAACCCGAAATTTGCTTATTTTCTGGGGGGGACGAAGGTCACCAGGTCAGCAAGTAGCATTTAAAATATGCTTTACAAAAAGGAAAAATAAAATTGGATTAAATAAAAGCTTGAAATAAAAAAATATAAAACAAATTTCAAAGGAAGAGCCTTCAACTTCTAGAAGGCTGTGACCAAGGGTAATAAAAATTTAAAAAAAAAAAACGTGCTAATTTATTTATGTAGCTACAAAAAACATGACATTTATTTAATAAATTATATTATTTATTTGATTAAAAATAGTGGTTCACTAGGGCGTATACGCACTTTCTTTTTATTTTATTGATAAGTTGATGGTTTGTGTCGATTTTTGTACATATATATTTGCTAAAGGCTAATTGCTATACAAAACACAACAGTAATTCCTCTTCTTCGCTAATGATTTAAGCGAATATTAAACAGTGGATCCAAAATCTTATTATGGATGTCACAAAAATCTTTAAATTGAATTTCATTCGATAAAGTCCGTTAAAACAATAGCAAAAATAATCTTTTATTTGTGTTTTCCTTCTTCTTATTCCACAATGAATTTTCTTCAACTCTTTCAGAAATTAATCCCTTTGACACTCAAGGTATACAGAACAGAAATGACAATCCTAATGATATTACCTTTAATATGTGTACTGTGGTGTCAAACAAGCTTTGATTTCAATGCTACTAAGCATAAAATTTATTCTTTTATGATTATAAAATTTTATTTTAAAGTTTATATTGGTTTCTTTCGCACATGGCTTTAATCTGTAAATAGTCCCTTCCCAACTAACAGCTTCGATTAGGCCTAACGGATTAGGCGTTCTGATCTCGTTAAGATATTTGTAGAATTTCTGTAACCATACAAAGGAGAATGTTATAGAGGCCTCTATAAAAATCTTTGTACGGTTTATAAGAAGCCGATTATACAACCCTTATAGAGGTTGTAGTAGCCGTGGCGTGATGGTTAGTGCGATGGACTGTCATGCCGGAGGTCTAAGGTTCGATCCCCAGCCTCGCCACCTATTTATTTAAAAGAAAAAACGGCTACTGCCTCTTGCGAGGAATTGACAAATCCTCCAAGAGTATCTCCTGTCACAGAAAAGTGCCGCTCGTTAGCCGTTCGGATTTGGCAATAAACTGTAGGTCCCCTCCATTCCTGCAGACACGCACACAGGAATGGTTGAGAGTTGTAAGTCACTAGGCCCTAGTTCTTCATGAGCTGTTGTGCCATCAAATTTATTTATTTTATTTTTTTTTATAGAGGTTGAAAAAATAAATAAAACAAAATTTATTTCTTATATCAAATTTCTTTTTTTATTGTATTTATTCCAATTTTAATCTGAAACTATGAATCACATAAAATAAATAAATAAATTTCTCTCTCAACTCTCAACCATTCCTGTGTGCGTGTCTGCAGGAATGGAGGGGACCTACAGTTTATTGCCGAATCCGAACGGCTGTTGAGCGGCACTTTTCTATGACAAGAGATACTCTTGGAGCATTTGTCACTTCCTCGCAAGAGGCAGTAGCCCGGAAAAAAACTTAAGGTGGAAGCGGCTGGTATTGAACCCAGACCTCTGGCATGACAGTCCATCGCACTAACCATTACGCCACGGGCTACTACACTATGAATCACATACGACTTTTTATTAATTAATTTATTGGAAATAATTTTAAAACACAAAGATTTAGGGATCGAACTGGGAACTCCAGGGTAATAGTCCACCACTCTACGCACTCAACCAACTTAGATATAATTGGGAAGATGCAAGAACTTGATCACCCAACTAACAATTTTAGTCCTATAGTCATCCAAAGAAGTTACTTATTACTTCTTGACCTACTTCTTTTAGTTTTGTATTATACTCCAAAGAGTTAAAAAGGCAATCTTTTTTCACTCTTATTTCACCTTTATGGAGTAAAATCGTTTTACTCCGAAGAATGCTCTCATAAGATTTGTAAGAAGTGCTATAGAATGTATGTATTTCTATAAAAAAAAAATAAAACATTTGTATTTATTTTAATTTTATATTTGTACTACATATTGTGTATATTTTTTCCGTATGATCACCCGAAAGGGTCTTTAGAGATAATAATTATTATTTAGTATTGTAAATATTTGTATTTAAATTAAAAATTATGCGGTGCATTGCATTAAATCGGGTTCTCTTTCATACGAAATTGTAACCTATAAGCCTCATATAGTCATTCATCAAAGACGCTGCACAATAATGTAAAAAAGGTATGCATACTTATATCATCGCTATAGAAAACTGAATACGCCTATAGTTTTTCTATAGCGATGATCTAAAATCGTTTGATTTTGTTGTTTACCGTTCCTCTCTTGCTGTCATCTTTTTTTAGATTGTTGGCGGTCTTTGTTTATATTTTTATAGTAGTTGCTAGACTTTTTAATTTTTGGCAACGATTTAATTATTATTTATTTATAAATTTAGATATGAATAGGTTTCGAGATAAATATTAATGATTTAAAAAGGCTGCGTAGAAGCCATATTAAATCATCCTAAATTAAAGCTTTACAACATTTTCTTATACAATTGATATCGGAACGAATGTTCTTTAACTTTTTTATAGGATAATTTTGGGAGCAAAAACTTTTTAGTCATTTTATAGTATGACTATAGTATGATTATAGAATAATTGACTCATTGTGCCTGTAAGGCTGATATAATGTACTCCAGAGAATACTTAGGCGATGAATTATACCAACATTAACTCCTATAACGACTCAACTCTGGAAGGGCTATAAAAGTGCTATAGTAGCAAATAATGCTTATGTTGCCACAATCAAAAGCAATTTTGTTAGTTGGGCAGTCTATTTAGAAACTTCAAAAAACCCAAGATTCCATAAATTTTTTTTCATTAATGCGAGGAAACAAACCGTTTACCACAATTAATCCGTGGAATTCCTCCACATAAAATCTGACATGTCTCAGCGAAGTGTTCGATAATGCTTCCTGAAAATTGTAACAGAAACATTATAAATACTGAATGACAGTAACTTATATAATAAACATTATACAATTCTTATACAAATACAGCTTTATTTACCTTCTTTTACTTAATTTATAGAAGTATATTCGAAAACAGGTAATAGCCTCCATTAAGTTTCTATACCTAGCTTTAAAACAATTTTAAAGAAGCAAGATAATAGAAACTGAAATGTTAGTTGGGTTTGGGTTGTCTTACACCAAGTTAGGTGGATTGTTTTTGTCAGTTTCCTCTCAAGGATCTTAAGTACCCACATGTTCTTACCAGTTTCGATTTTACTCGAAGATACTGCTCCTCTGCAACCTAATAATCTCAATAATGATCCCCCAAAATATAGTGCACGAATTAGGGGACACCCTGTATATCAAAAAAATAAGGAGTCTAACGTTGCAAAAACCATGAAGAACAAAAATTGAATATGAGATTCGCATTCGCAAAAAAAAAAAAGGAATGTAATTTTTAAAAATTAAAAAATGTATTCTTTTATTTTATATTTAACTTAATAACATGTATTTAAATGAATGCCTCCTTTTTATATTTTTTTCCTAAGTAGGTACATAGAAAAAAAGATGTGCTGCCTCTTGGGGATGCAACCCAAACCTCAAGCAATCCAATATACATTCAAGCAATACATTTGCTATGTATTGCTACTTTTATGCTTACTCATTCTTAGTAAAATTCATCAATAAGTATATTTAAAAGAGGTATTCTTCAAGGATCCTTTAAAAACAAAAGTTTGAAATACCTTCTTAAGTTAAATTAAGCACCTACTGAACTGAACTTTTAATAGAAACCCTTCGAACTTTCCCAGTAGGCATACACGCAATTCTCAAACTCAGCTCTTGTAAAATTTATTTAATTCCCCAATCATCTATTGTTTACCTCCCCTACCCGTATTCAATGTCAAACACTAGACAGTTCAACAAATAGATATGTAGGAAGGTACGTAACGTAGGTTATCTTCTGTCCTTATAATTTATAAGTAATCGGTTCACCTTTTAAAAATGGGTATGAGTTGAATGTCGCAAAGATTCCTCAAGAGAAAGGCCATGACAAATTTAGGTAGATATGTATATAGAGCATAATATACATATCCAATATCTAATTTTTCCAACGCTTATTTGAAATTGAATATCGAATGCCTGACAAAACTCCTTCAAAGTACGTGACAAGACTCCCAAGATACTGCTTAAAATAAAGTCTTTTCCAATATAACTATACAAAATGTGTCTCCTTCTTTCTTTCCTTCCTTCCTTCGTTCTTGCTTTTTGTCACCCATCATCATCATCATCATCATCGTAAACAAACTTTACCCTTCTCGTCACATGATGATGGTGTATCCTTGAACAAGCAAAAATTGTATTTTATTCGTTTTTCATGAATATATTGTATGTGTACATTTTTTATTTTTGTGTAGGTACCTTTCCACCGGTAGACAGACACCTCCGTTCCAACTCCAGCAAAAGCATCACATCACTTTCACTTTAACCCTGAAAGTGATTCTCCGAAACACCATTGGTACTGCCACAACGACGATATTGGCGACGACGACGCACGCAAGCTAAAAAAAAAAAAAAAAAAAAAAAAAACGGTTTAAAAAAACGAAATCGGGCAACAAATGTCAAAATCACACGTGTCGTCCCCCATTACCCCCAAAGAGATCACAGGTAAATGACACACTGACATTGTGCAAGTACCGCCATATCACCCACGACACCATCTGGAAAGACAGGTTAGGCGTTAGGGGGTAGGGAATCGCATTCGCATCCTTGGATTGGCTCTGTTACACAACTTAGTATTATGTTTTTCTTTATGCCCCGCTCCTTGTGTCGATGTCGGTCGGTAGAAGTACTTAGCAGCTTGATTGCCATTCCGTGATGCAGATGGTGAACGATGATGATGCTGTTGTTTTGTCCTCCTCGTGCTTCTGATTCCTGCTGCTGCTGATGATGATGATGATGATGATGATGATGATGAGGAGGAGGATGCCATATACCCATGCCCATGTCCACCCAGTGCTCTTAAGTGCGGCTCGTTCATTCGCGCGTATGGCACACCATCCACAGCCGCACACACCACACATAATGACCCAATTTCCCAAAATAATCATAAATCCCATCCAAGTTTTTGGACCTTTTTTTATTTGTACATCTATAATACATTTTTCTGTCGAATAAATGGTCTCTCTTCTTTTGAATGCGTGATGCCGCTTTGCCTCCTGCCACTGCCACACTGTGGCGCTGACGATGCTACTGCTTCTGGTATTACAGTACAGCAGCGCAGTGCCATAAACGCGCAAAACGATAATATTCCGGCACGGGCAGTAGTATCACGACGGCGACGGCGGCAGTGGTGGTGTACTTGCACAATAAATCACTAAATCACGTGTGCCAACTAAAAAAAAATGTTGTTCAACATTTCGACAGCAATTTCCGAAAACCAATTTGCAATTTCAAACCAAAATAAAATACGAGTACAAAAAACGAAAATAATAACCAAAAAAAAAATCAGTACAAATCAAAAGACGAAAAAAGAAAGAAAACCAAACAAAAATAAAAAAAGATAGCGAAGAGACGAGAAAAACAATTCCAATTCTGTTGAAAATGATTGGGGCATGAGGGATGAGCATACAACACAGTACCTACATAGCTATACATGACCATTAGCCCCATGCATCCCTTTTTTTTCATCATTCTATTTATCCAACAACAACAATAGCTCAGATGTGAGAATTTTGAAGACCTGAACAAATCGAATCTTTCATTGAGGTCATGTCTCATGTGTGTGAACGTGTGTTTGAACATATTGGACTCAGAATACGGGATGTTCAGGAGGACAAAACCCATTGAACATCAAGAACAAAAAGAATATAGAGGTACATATACGTACGGGAAAGAGGAAACAGGGTCATCTTTCCAGAACATGGTGAATAGACAAAGTACTCGTTTGTATGAATGTTGGAAATGTACCATATTTCAAAATTACCGAACAAATCCAGAAGAAAAAAGGAAATCACCAGATCATAAAAGCCATACGTCGACAAATGTGGTCTCTGTGAGTGGTTTTTGGGATTGCAATTGAACATATCCCATAGAAAAGGGTTGGAGTGTCAAGAATTTTAAATAGGTTGATTTGACATCGTTAAGTAAGGGGCGCTGCTGGTAAATAGGAAAAGGCAAGTTCCACACGTTACATGTTTTTCAAGTATATTCAGAGCTCTCCATATAAATGGAAAAAAACACACCTAAGGACTGAATTGTCATATCTGTCGAATTACATAACATTGTTTGAAATTAGCTGCGCTTAGATTTTTACTCTCTTTGCTCGGTCATTGAATAATAAACATAGAACAAGTTCAATAAAACCCTATTATTAATTTTATTTCCATTTTTTTTATGTGTGGCTGTGTTTACAACCATTTGAAGTGAAAAACAATCTACGCTACCGACATTTAAGTTTCAATTTCACACTCTTTGTTCACTTACATATTCACTAATTTACTGACTTGTTAATCGGCAATTTTGGTTTTTGTCATTCTTCACCAAAGGAAATTTTAATGCGCTAGCTATAAGATTGCCAATAAAACACACGTAATATTTTTTTTTTTTTTTTCAATAACAAATGATAAGAATTTTTGGAGTTAGTTTCTGTATTAACTACTTTTATACAAAATGGTTGCAAGAAAAAAAAAATCGTATCGTATGGGGGGGGGGGGGGTATTTTTCCACGTTCAGGCGGGAGGAGAAATTTTCTAAAAATCAACTCGAAATAGAAACAAAAATCATTGAAAAACAAGGGCATTAACAATGTCTTTTTTTAAGGCAGAAATGTGTTCTTTTTTTTTTTTTTGATTTTTAATTCAAATTTTTTTTAAGGAAAAGGTTTTGAAAAATTAATTCCCAAAATCAAAAGGTGAAAAAAAATGAAAAATGCGTTTAAAAAATTAGTTTAAACGCATTTTTTTGATATTTTAAAATTTTTCTATTATTAAGTAGTATTTTTAAGTTCAAATTCCATCCGTTATTTTGTTGCCCAAAGATCCTATTTCCACTAATTAAGTAGCAAAGAAAATTTTGCTATTTCCAATTTGATCAAAAAATGAAAGACATTTGACTAGAAAGTGATAGGGGCTTCGAATATTAAAAATAAAAATACAGCGAATGCTTGAAAATTAGAAAGAAAAAGTTTTGGAAGATTCTTATTTTCAATTTTGTCCAATTTCTAAGCATTTTTGTTTTACGGCGGATTTCACTATTTTATGTTTTTATAATTATTGTAAAAATGTTCTAAATTGCAACAAAATAAAAGAGCTTCTTATTTGCTTTTATATTCATGAGAATTTATTAAAATCAAAAATAATGTGTACATTCTTTGTAAAGACAACTTATAGATGCGTTGCCTGCACACTACATATTCGTGTGAAAAAGGCAGAAATTGCTTATTGTCTATGCGATTAAACAAATTTTTGTTGCCCTAAAAATATAAACAGAGCAGCCTAGCTTGAACATTGGATTTTTTTTTTGCTAATTTTTGAGCTTTAAAATGCTTAATAAATCATAAGCTTGAAAATTGGAATATTTTGTTCTAATTTCCAGGCTTTTAAAGGGAAATAAAATTTGTTCTACTAATTTCCAAGCAATTCTAATTTCAGCTAGTTCTAATTTTCGAGCTTTCGCTGTACTTACTTAATAATGTAAGACCAAAACGTGTTGAAACACAAT
The DNA here is from genome assembly GCA_947049315.1 of Epistrophella euchroma. Lineage (NCBI taxonomy): Eukaryota > Metazoa > Arthropoda > Insecta > Diptera > Syrphidae > Epistrophella > Epistrophella euchroma. The sequence continues at coordinate 44,548,056 of OX346248.1, forward strand.
TTTTATATTATTTTTCAAAAACTAATCTTGAAGCTTTAAGAAAATTACAGCGTGACATAGTATGTGTTGCCGTTGCTTTTTAATAGTTTCTTTTTCTTTTCTAGTAAATTTTTTAGAAAATTATTCCTCTCGCCTAAACGGGGGAAATAGACCCTCCGGCCATAACAATATTTTTTTTTCTTGTCTCAACTCAAAACTACACGTTTTAGCTTCTTGTCACACCGCATGCGAATCACCTTTTATATTTTTATGCATTCTACATTTGTGTAGAACATTAAAGAACTCGACTTTCTACCGATGGAATTATCTTGAAAACAATTATTTTTATGATGTAAAATGTCATAACATTTTTTGTAGAAAATTTTCTAAGCTACAAATTGATCATCAACACTTTTTCTGTATAAGACATCGTTGAGGAGATATTCCTGAAAAACCATTTTGGGGGTCCTTTAACCCCCCGTTTAACTTTTTTTTAGTTTCTTAAAACACCATTAGGGGGAAAATCCAGCCTTCCTGGGATTTTCCGAATTAAAATATCTTGAATGACGCACAATTAACTCGAGACAAGAAAAATTTTTTTTAGGACGGGTCTGTTCCCCCTCCCCGCCACACACACACAATTTAGACTTCTAAGGCAATTTTCTAAAATATTGAATTAAAAATAAACAAGAAAAACATTTTTTAAACAACGGTAACGCCATGCTATATATTTTATACATTTTTTGTAAAGCTATAAATCTCTTATTTTATTTTCCTTTTAAATAAAGTTTTTTTTAGTAAACAGATTAGCAAATTAATTTTCAAACTCAAAATTAAAAATTTCAAAATTTGTGTTCAAACATGATTGAACCATCAATATGTACTTAATTATCGTCTATAATATTCTAGTCAAACACTAAACTAAATGCTTTAATATATTTTAGTTATTTAAGGAAATTAAAAATAACCAAAGTAAGTTTTTTTTAAAGCTTTTTGTGACGTTTAGTCCAATGCGTTTCGCCTAGGCACGACAGATGGGCTCATAAGTTAGACGCTGTCGTACCTGTCTAAAACGCAATACTTTGGTCGATTAGTGGCTTTGAAAAAAAGTAAAACATGACATTGTAGGTGTTGCCGTTATTATTTAATAGCTATTAAGTTTTATATTTCAAGTTGATTTTTTTTTTTTAGAAAATATCCCCTCCCGCCTAAACGGAGGGAAATAGACCAACCCTTCCATGATTTTCTTTTTGTCTTGATCTAACCTACACAAGTACACCCTAGCGTTTTGTCGCTGTTTATGCAAGGCACCCTGTAGAGTTTTAAGATACAGTATCCAGAGATTTAATAGCGGCCTGGCTGTGTGGAAATATACGTAAAACTGAAGTTTTCTGTAAACCTTTTTTTTTATAATTTTTAACAGTTAGGCACCCGTACCCTACAGCTACAACGACAACGACCCCGCCAAACAAGTGAAAAACCAACGTCTGAGGTGGCTGGGTCGTTTAGAGCGAATGAACGGACATCAAAGCTTCGGCCCTAAAATTCTTTGAAACCAACCCCTCCGGAAAATGCCCAAAAAACAAGTAATCCTTGCCAGTTTTAGATTAAATGAATCCATTCGTTTATACTGCTTATACATTTTTATATATAATACTATATGTTGGGAACTAAAATTAACAGGCCTTATAACCCTAACAGTTACTCTGTACAGCTTCACCAGCGTCAAACGTCTCAGCTTACTTTAAAAAAAATTCCAATTCTCCTTGAAGCATTATTAATCCAGCCATGTTATATGAATTCAAGACACACCATCCGCATTAGTAAAATTAAGGCTGCAGAACTTACCGGACAGGCGCGATCTGTTTGCCACCCCGTGAGTGGCTATATATAAATTGTTATCCTTCGAGCAGGATTCAGCACATCGATAGCACACGTCCAGGATACTTGAAGAGATGAAAATACCGGAAAATTTCGTGCCAAGATTTTTCATAATGAGAAAAGTATCTTTTTTTCCAATTTTCTTGATCCTTGTCAATTTTTTTTTTTGTATTATTTTACCAAACCCCCAAGGATATTTATCCCTGTCGTAAACGATGACGTGTAGTAGTGGAACTGTTAAAACTTTTCACAGAGGTCTTGGGTTCACATCCTATATTTTGTTGTTTCTTTTTTTTTAACTTTTGCCTGTCATTTGCAAAAATTTATTAAGAGCTAAAGCCGAACAACAAACAAAACCGCACAATAGATGACTTCAAAGATGCAAGGGAGTAGAGTAGGAGCATACAAACCAAACCAAAGAAAAAAGAGAAAAACTACGGACGGAACTTTCAGATCGGAGGCCGCAAAGGCATCAAGCATTATAAATCCTAACGCCTCGGGTAAATACTTTTGGGGTGTTAGTGGGATTTATTGAAAGGTATTGCGATTGAGTCTTCTTTTAGTTTTTAACCCTCCCCATCCCCACTGGGTCGGTCGGTCCGTTTGTTGGTGTGGAATTAAGAACGGAACACATAGTGGGACTAGTCTGGCCATATAGTTGGGCAGAAATAATAAGTTGGTGATGTCGGGCACGAATTGTGTAGTCGAAATGACAAATTGGTCGACAGGCAGAGCAGGGCCAATTGGAAAAGTTTTCCTTTTTTTTTTTTCTATTTTTTGTTTCATTTTGTTTTTGTGTTCGTCTTCTTCGTTAGGTCTTTTCGGAAGTTTACATTCTGCGTTCTTGCCTTGGTCAAAATTGAAGAGGGTTGTATTCTGGGTCAAATTGATGGCATCAAATTTGTTATGAAAGAAGCCTAAGTGAGGAATCCAATTTGTGGATGTCGAACAATAGAAAGAGGGAGTAAGGGAAAACATAGATGCTTTAATGAAACACAAGGAAAAAGTGTCCAGAGAAGAAAATAGTAAGTGCTGTTTTTTTTTTTTTCGTTGCAAACTAGAACATTGGAAAAAAAGTTTGGCGATATTTTACTAAGTCATGTCACAACCGTAAGGTGAATTTTAAAGGATATAAATCTTTTAAGATAGGAACAAAGAATGAAAAAAAGTTATATTCAATTACTTGTCATAAAGTAGCCACTCTAGCGGGATTGTAAGGATTTGTGTTTTTTTTTTAAATTTATTCCTTATTTTCACCAACGACTTCCAACAAAGGAAAATTTTTGGATATCACTTATAAGAAACTAGCTGACCCGACAGACGTTGTATGACCCTTAAAGAATATAGCCACACTGATAAATTTTTATATTTTCATTTTTTTTTTTTGGGATGTTGTAATCTCTTGCATGTGGATATAAGAGATTTGAAAAAATCCTGTTTTTTATTCTTTGCCTGTTTTTATTTCCTATGCATAACATTACAGACTCTTTAAAATAAATAATACAAAATAAGCATTGATGGAGTCACTGTGGCGTATACGTACTTTTTTATCAACATATATTAGTTAGACTTAAAAATATGTACATCACAGCTTTAAAGTTCATTTTATATAATTACAGTTAAGTCAGAGTTTGTTGTTTACTTCCTTCCTTTTATCCCCTGCCATGTGGTACACCCATATCGACCCATATCGAGCCATTTTCGCCAAAGCATCGTAAGCGAAATATTGTTTGCTAAGAAATTTAAGCATTGAACAATTGAACATTAACAAAACTTTTACTGAAAGCTGAGGAAAGGTCCATAGCTAAAGGACGATGGACACTTTTGTATGGACTTTGGGCCAAAAATATTAAAAAACTTTTTAGTATATTTTGCCATTTTTTTAATACATTTTTTCCATTTAAAATACTTTTTTTTTTAAATGCGTAAAAACACCATTTTCGCGCTAGATTTCAATAAAGCCGCCATATAATAAAATAAAGTACTCTCCTAGCTTTCATATGACATATACGTTTTATTACTGTTGAGCAATGTTGAAAAATGCACATGGTCCTTTGTTGTAAAGTTTGCATTTTGTCGCTTACGATAATTTGGCGGAAAAGGGTCGATATGCAAGTTCAAAGACTCTGATTCTGCCAGGCCAATTTTTTACTTTTTGGCGGCAATTGAACAAATAACTCTCAACTATCATGAAATCCAAAAGTTTAATTTATTTTTTGCAAATTAAAGTTAACAACAATAAGTGGTTTCCGAACAATAAAACAGATATTGACAATTTTTCCATTTGTATTTTATAATAATAATTTCCAATACTCAAGAAAAAAAAATAGAATCAAATGTGTGCAATAAAATCTGAGAAAAAAAGATTTGGTAGTATCAGTGTCAGTTCTGTGCTATTTATTTCGCTCTTTTAAAGTTTTAGTGTGGCTCTGTTCCAGAGACATACTTAATACATACATACTTTTTTTCAGTCTAAAAAAAAGGTTAAATAAAATGAATGTTGTCTCAAAAAATCACAATTAGCAGAAAATCACTCAGATACTCATTTCATCGCATTGGAAAATCAATGGAAAATTCCTTAAAATCAATTACGCCACGATTTTAACCAAAACACTTTGCTATTTCACTGCCAGTTTGATTATCTCTTATATAAAATCTGTTAATCATCAAAACAATTTCGTAAAAAACTTACCTTTTTTTCTGCATCGTATCGAAAGCAATGTTGACAGGAACGTCAATTTCCAAATCCTCAACATCATCGATTGAATTCAAAATGGATGTGTATTTCCGCGCCGAGCATCGGCTATTCGAATCAGGAACTACATTCGATGTGGCACTCGAAATTATCACACTCGCTAGCCAAATCCAGATGGACGCGTACATCCTTTGGATATTGACCATGTTCGTTTTTTGTTTTTTGTATTTCTTTTTTATATGTCACAGAAAAAACCGCGTAGGAAAAAATTGCAATAAAAACAACTTAACTTATAGAAATATCAATTCCCCCCTAAAGTGACTGTTAAAATTTCAATCTCGCGATTCTTTAGAACTTCGTGTGAAATCTGAAATACGAAAAAAGTAAAACAAAATTTTTGTCATCAAATAGTTGCCGCCCCGACCGGACGCCCGCACACCGTTGCGGCTTTTGTGTTTCGCACCACAGACTGTGTGGTGATATGCAGTTAAGTTGATGCTTTCTTTTTAAATTGCCACTAATTGATTGAAGTGAATTGGAGTTTTCGGATTGGTTCTTAGAAATTGTCCAAATTTCAATTGGCTGCAAAATTTCAAAAAACGCATACAAGTGGCAAGCATATTAGACCGCCCAGCTGCAGTATAAAGTGCAATCAATTTTTAGGGATAGGCTTTCCTTTGATGTGCTTTAGGCCCGTCAAGTTGAATTCTAAGAAAATTGCAAATTATCGAAGATTAATCCATTAGCTGGGGGTCTGAGGACAGTGAACTTTTTATGTGCATTTGGGTGGTTAATTGATTTGACAAGTTTGAATATGAAGTCGTTTGGAGGATAGATGTTTGGTAAATTATGTGGTGAGGAAGGTAATTAATGATTGACAGACTTGACATAGGACACATTTTAAGAAGAAGAAGAAGAAACAAGATGAAATGTGGTTTAGATTGCGTTTTTTTTTGTATTAAACTACAACTGAAGAAATCCAGAGCCCCTGTTGAGTTTATTTGAAATCCAATCTTTATTCTAATCATGCAATCATTATGTACCTACATAATATGTATCTAGATACATTAAAATGTTCTCTGAATATCAAATGCACGAGTTTTTCCCAGATGTTTTATTTTGCCAAATTGTAATATGATGAAACACAGATCTAGCAACTAAAATACAATAAACTCAGTGCCGGATTCACTATGACGCAAGACAAAATAGAAAATCTATACGTCATTCCCATTATGGACTAAGAAGAGTTTCAAACTTTTTAGCTAAAATTTCTACCTATGCGAGTATATGTATTTCTGATAATTATATTATAAAAAACTGAACTAAGCAGGTTTGAACTTTTGAAATTCAATGAAGAACTGAAATACATACATTTCTCATTTAAAACATAATTATGCACTTGAAAAGCCGGAACCACATCTATCTCGTGTGGTGTGTTGTAGAGTCGTGTTTCGCTATCGCTCTAATGTATTTCATATGCGTAGAGCTATATTTGTCTCGCGTGATGTGTTATGGAGTCTGGAGTGGTGTGTTGTGTCGAAATCTATTTTGTAACGATTGCGCCACACCACGCTATGGCGCAGACTTTTTTTATCCGGGATAAAAAAAACAATGCTCTTGAAAACAGAATAATAAAAAATAACAATTTGTAAGACAGCACGCTTGATTAGTGTACTCAGTCCACAACACACCACACGAGGAATGTGTGGATCTGGCTTAGGGATTAAAATGTCAGAAATCCTCTGAAATTATGTACAGAACAGAACAACAACTGATTTTGACATTTCTCACAAATCTCTGTGCCAAGCTGTTTGTTCTACCTCCAAACTGTTGCAAACTCTTCCGAACATCCTCACTGAACATACCTATTATTACCTTCCCATAGGAAATTATTGGTAATTTGTCCGATTTGTCGAATTAAAAATTTTAACATTTCTCCACATTTCGAAGTCTCTGGAATCAGAATCCATCGTTTTAAGAGAGATGTCTGTGTAGTGTGTGTACGTACATACACTTGTCAAAACAATTTAAAACAAAACAAAATTAACGAAAAAAGTCACTTTTTTTTAGTGTTTTTTGAAGAGCTGTATCTCTGTGAGAAGTGGTCGTATTGAGATGAAACAAAAAGCATTCTGAAGCTTTATATTTTTTCTATTAAGACATTATAGCAAACATTTTAATTTTTTTTTCTCGCAAAACTGAAAAAGTGGGCAGAAATTGTTGGTTTCGTTTCCATTGTGATGACAATTTCACAATGTTTATGAACCACCCAATTTGTTCCTTTCATTGGTTTTTACGACTTTGATCATTCGGTACGTTAAAAATGTTCAATGGAGTAATTTGAAATTTTACAGAAATATTGGTGGTCTATATTTCTTTAAAATACCTCACCAAATTAAGTCCTGCAGTCAATGTTTGTAAAGCAGTAAAAGTGAAATTTTCATACAAAAAAATATCTTTTTTCCAAGGCGTGAAAAATACAATAGAATTAAATACAATTATTTAAGCGACAAGGATTGTTTTCTTTGCGACCCTTTCGACATGAGATTTATTGATGTTTCATTTCGATTTGGATTTCACTTCCCATTGATGTATATAAAGATTTGAAAAAATCTTGTACAATATTAATTCCAGCTTTTAAAACTACCCTTAAATTTTCCGTGTCGTCATTCCTTGAGAAGATATTGGTAGTCAAAGTCAAATGTCTGTTTTTTCATTAAAACCCAGATATTCTTCTGAAAAAAAATTGTAGAATGATGAAAAAAGAGGACCTTGAAGTTATCGAAACAAAAAATTAAATTGGCTCAAAAAAAATTTTCAAAGAAAATGACAACGTTCAAAAAAAAGAAAAAAAGTAAAAATTTTTGGGTCGTGCTGCTTCTTATTATCGCGCAATAAAGGTACCTTAAAAAATCAGTTGCTAAAATTTCTGAGTACGAAAAAATATAAAGCTTCAGAATGCCTTTTGTTTCATCTCAATACGACCACTCTTCAAAAAACACTAAAAAAAAATAATTTTTTGTTTGGTCCCTTAATTGTTTTGACAAGTGTACATACGTTCGTGAGCTTTCTTTTGTCGACGATATCTCGAAAACGAATAAAGATAAAATTTGGAATGATAATAGGCCAAAACGTGCAAAAAGGGGTTTTCTAAAAAAAATCAATCAGCCCTTTTCGTATTACGGTTAAAAAAAAGTTGTAAAATGTGTTATGTCTCAAACAAATAATGCTATTAATTTTGATCTAATTTCATTCTATACATAATGAAGTATTGAAGAATTGTTGAGATTTTTGGCTGGAATATATTGACATAGGTATCGACTTCGGGCTGATTTCAATCTAACTGGTAAAAATTGTTAAATAATATTTTTCGTCTCGGATAGAGCAAAAAGCCCAACTTTGTTCTTCCTTCAATTGCACACCTGAGAAAGTTTTCGAAGATCTTGAATTAGTGAATTTTCTTACAAAAAAAAATCAGGTATCGAGTTTCAGAGGGTACCAATGCAATAGGTACATAGGTTATCATCAGTGTGAGTAACACCCAGCCTCATTTTTATTTATTTTATTATGTACTTACATAGGTATGTGTATTAAAATTCTAAAATATGTAAGTATGTTCATTTATAATGATAAATATGAGAGCGAAAATTTTAATTCTAAAATAACATTAAATATAAAAAAGCATTCATGTCAATACTCATCGAGGCCCCATAAACGAGATATGGTTTAAGGCTTTAAGTGGTCTAAATATGACCGGGGTATTGTAACTTACCCACTTTGTGACGTGAATCATAATGCCAGACACATTATGTGACGATTAATAATGTCTACACCTACAAGTTTTTTTGTCCGCACATGAAAAGATCAAGATCAAGGTTGAGGTGTCAAATGCTTAGAACAAGAATTAACATGAAGCACAATATGAGATTTTCCTGTTTATAAATAGAAAAGTCACGTGAGTAGAAACAATTTGAAATCGTTTTTTTTTTGTATTATTTTTAGAATAATTTTTGTTGTAAGTAACAGAGCTTATTTTTGTTTTGTGAACTAAAATCATGACAAAGCATGCTTTTTTTTTATTTAATTTTATTGTCGTATTGATGGAAATTTTGAAATAGTTTTCCAGCCACAGTTAATGGTAGATAACGTAAGTACACTTTGAATTCGAACATTGATTGTCGAGTTGGGGGGGGGGGGGGGAAATTTTTCTGAGTGGGGGGGGGGGGGGGCTCAACCTTTTTTTTTAAGGTATTTTTAGTTGTAGACTAACTGACGGAGAAATTAATATTAAGTATTCTAAAAACAGTCCAGTTAACTTTACGTGATAATGTTTTGTTGCCGATGAAAGTGAATACTTGGAACAAAAGGTCGACAATTATGTACATAATAGCTTAAAAGGCACCTGAAGTAATGTATTGTATTAAATGTTCTTTTAAGGACTAAAAAATATTTTCAGAAAAACTCTTGAAATTGGCGCCTGTCCATTTTTTCAGTGGCCTTGTCCATTTCCTTGAATTCATAAAAATGCTTAAAATGTTTAAACAAAATTTTGTATACATTAAGGCATTTTGCAGAATTAAAAAACAATTCCAGCTTAAAATGAGTTTTCTTGAAATTTTTATTTTTTTTCGGCGGGATTTCGTGATTCGGGATTTTGCTTAACGCTCCCATTAGCGCAATATTTTTATCTGAGTTTGCTCATCTATATTTTATAATAATTCAAACGAAAATAAATCGTCAGCAGGGTTCTAAGATTATTTTTTTTTTCAGAAATTGAAATTTCGAACCTTTTGGTTTTATAATGTCTTTCGATACTTTGTCTTTTCGAAACGGTGTCTTTCGTAACTTTGTCTTTTCGAAACTTTTTCATTTCGAACATTTGTCCTTCGAACCTTTGCCTTTCGAGACTTTGTCTTTCGAAATTTTGACGGTTTCCCTTTTAGCAAAAAAAAATTGTGAAGACATTTTTTTACTGAGTAGCCCTTGCCGGAGGTCTAGGATCAATTCCCAGCCACCTCATCCACCTAAAAATAAAAAATAAAATACAGCTACTTCCTCCTCCGAGGAGCTGACAAATCCTCCAAGAGTAACTCTTGTCATAAAAAAGTGCCTCCCACCTTAGCCGTTCGAATTCGGCAAGGTCCCCTTGCAGACACGCTGTAAGTGACTGAGCCCTAAATCTTCATGAGCTTCTGCCACTAACTTTTTTTTTTAATTTTTTAACAGGAATATGATTCTTGAGTACACTGTTCTTGTTAATTAAAACAATCAAGGAACTAAAAATTAAAAAGTAACTGGTATGCCGGTCTCAGCAACACACCATTAAAATCCTTAAGCGCAAAAGATATTAGATCCGTCAAGATGGCGCCGCCGCCGACATGAATGAATTTCAAAAATCTAATGATGGTGACTTTCCGCTCAAACTTTAGGCGGGGTGCTTACTTGACGTTAAGATAGCAAGTTGCAAAAGGTTGAATAAGGTTCAACAAGTCTGTTTGAACATAAAGTATAGAGGATTAAAAAGCTGAATTGAACTTTTGTGAAGAGAATTGGGCTAGCAATTTAATATGGCACCATTCAACATTTTCTCAAATGTCCTCTATACCGTGTGGAATTCAAGCATCAAAAGTTACTGTGGGGATAGTCTGGTTCAAAGTTGGCTTTGTCTGTGATGCCCCATTACACTCATCATGACTACATGCATTCAAAAGAATTAGCTTTTGTATTTCTAGGAGGGCACGTACTTTTGTAAAAAAAAAAAAAGTGTTATAAATTGGCGTTTCTAAATGGGGTATCGGCTGAAAGCTAAGATTTCCCTCTTTAAGAATCCAGGATTCTGGACAGACTGTTTTCGGTTAATGGAGACTATATTTTTACCACTATTTAAAAAATCAATCTAGCTTTCCTTAAGCAACTTATCTGTAGCTTTTATACTGCATCGTTTTTTGCAGCTGATGCAGATGATTAAATTTAATAATTTGCTACCTATGGGTGATAGTTGCTGTCATGTTAGAAGTTTCCTAACATGCGGATTTTTTTCAAGGTATCCATACGTTAGTTCTACAGAAAGGAACAACAAATTATGCATCAGCATCTGCGATATCTTCAAGTTCGGCATGTTGACATTTGAAGATGCTGATGATGTCGTAAAGCATAGTATCTTCCAGGACAAGTTAACAAAATTGTTTCTTTGGCTTAAGAGGGGTGTCGTGTCATAGTCACATGAAACAATAAAATGCTTCCAGTTGATTTTTTATTCTTTGAACAATTGCCTTCCGGGTTTTCGAAGAAAGACGATGTTATGCTGAGATAGAAAACAGTTTATGATATATACATACAGTGTAATGTAAATGGTTCCAGGTGTGAATTGAGTTCGAACTGAGTAAATGCTCGCTCAATGTTCACAGATCCACCCTTAGAGACATTCTTTGCTCTACGTTGTATTATCGACTCCAAATTTAAATAGGTACAAAAACTATAGAACAAAAAAGTTTAATGGTGGATTTACATGTATCTTCATGCGAGTTTTGCAAGGGATATAAGATATAAAATGTTCATTTGTTGAATAGAGAGAGAAGACTAAAATGCTGAGATCTTCATGGAATGCAGATTATAGGTACGCAGATGAAGATTATAGCGAAGACAAACATACATTTTTTTTTGGCATGAATCTATCCCACTCTACTTTTCTTCATGCAGATATATGTAAATCCACCCTGATGATGGCTAAATTTTGCGCGTATATCTGCCAATAGTCCAGTGCATCTATAATCTGACCCAGCAGTTTGTAACACCCCTAATTGTTTTTTATTCATTCGAGAGATAATTCTTCGGATATAAGAATTGTGAATATTGGAAAAGAGTTACAGAACAACAAAGTTAAAAAAAACTAAGTTTTAAAATGATTTTAAATGTTATGACATAAAATATTAAACATTTTTACAAACAGTTTCTACAAAATAGGGTTTCAAATTCTCTACTGCTCCATAAAAAACCATATAAAATTTTCATAAATGCACTGGTCTTAAAGAAAAATCAAATCATTTGAAGCAATGTTTTTCTGGTTTTGTATTCTATCATCTATCTAATCTTCATTCTTCGTCAAAACATGAACTACATGACATCTTTGCGATTAAAAGAAAATTCCTTTATATAAATAAAAAAAAATGAAATATAGGTACAACAGGAAATTTACAGCGTGACACATGAACAGTAACCAAACATCATGTGAAAATAAATATTTTACCAAACATATCATCAAAATCGGATCTGCACTTTAAAAGTTCGAATAAAAACTTTATGAAATAAACATTTTGGCCCTATTCATAATAATTTTTGAACTGTTACTAAGTTAAGAGTGAGTTTTGAATTATATTTTATATACACTCCGCTTCACTTAAATAGAAACAAACATTTTTTTTACTCTCAAAGCGTGTTGCGCTTTGGCATATTTTGTTTTAGTTCTTTTAAGAGGGATATATTGCGAATAAAACTGCATGTGCAGAATAATTCAGAAAAATACCATTCCGTTATTTTTTACCATTTTTCTAATTACTTCATAAAAATCACTGTTTTTTCGCGTCACTTGAATAGAAACATTATGCTATTTTTATCTATAGGTTACGGTTAGAAGAAAAAAAATTGTTATAATAATGGAAGTATAGATTAAAAATAATAATTGTTTGATCAAAAAAAAATGGGCCGCGGAAAACCATTAAACGCTGCAGAAAAAGCCAAAATAGAAGTACACGGGGAAAACAAGCTTCCCCTACGCATAATTGCCAAAGAAAATAAGAAGCGTGAAAAGTGTTTGGTTGTTTCTCAGAAATAAAGAAAACTATGGAAAAATATGAAAGGTAGGCAAGCAAGAGCCACAACAAATGCAGACCGAAGAAAGTTAAATAGACTGACTTCCAATTCATGTGATTTTGCTGCTAAAATCAAATCAAAGAGTGGAATTACAGCTAGTTTAAATACTATTAGACGTGTCATTTGTGGGTCACAAAATTTAAAGCGCCTAAAATTGAAGAAAAAACCAATACGAAAACAACATCGAAAAGATTTTTACTGGAAGAATATGGGAAGAGTGTAGAAAAGTGGTATTTTCTGACGACAAAAGAAAATCAATTGAAAGAGTTTTTTGTGTGACAACACACGCGCAGTGTAGGCTGCAGGTGGACGGATATAATTACAATTTTCATGACGAGGAAGGAACCAATGTTTTTGGAGCGCCACCATAGCCGAGAAGGTGGTGTTATTGTGTGGGGTGCGATTTCCAAGTTTGGAATAATTAATCTGGAGTTTCCCACTTTGAAAATGGCGGCAAACTCTTACAAGAAAATATTGCAAGAAGCTTTCCTTAAGTTTACCGATGTCTTTGGACCAATACCATGGACATTTCAACAAGACAACGCACCAATCCACAACGCAAGAATCATTAAAAGTTGGATATCCTAGAAAAATGTCACCTTCAATGGTCACCGTACTGTCCGAATCTAAATATTATCGAAAACATGTGGAGATGGATGGTTCATAGGGTGTACGATTCTGGACTTCAATATGAGGACAAAGAATCACTTACTGCTGCAATAAAAGAAGCACGGAGTGCAATTTCTTTAAATTATAGAAAATATAATATAGTTAACTACTTTATGATTCACTTCCAAACAGGGTTTTTGAAGTTATTTCAAATACTATCAAAGCGCAACACGCTCTGATAGTAAAAATAAAAGTTTGTTTCTATTCAAGTGAAGCGGAGTGTATCTAGCTTGTTATTCAAATATTTGAGTAACAAAAAAAAATAATTCAATAAACTTCTTTTTTTGATAAATACAGAATGGAATATGGTTATACTTAACTATATTCATTGATCCGATAAATCTTAAACTGCAGTTTAGTAAATCATGCGTTTAATAAACGAATACGTCCCATTATTTGTATAAAATAAAGAGAAGTTATTAAAATAAAAAAATTAAACTATTTAATGCATTTTTGTTTTGGAGCAAAAAAGGTTGTGTATAGAGAACAATGACTAATGATATGTAAAAATGTTAGCAAATTATCGTAGTTTCTGCAAATTAAGTTGTAGATTTAACTATACATTTTTACGACGAACTATTGCGAAAAACACAACAAATGACTGTACTTTCTACAAATCGAGCTGTGATTTGACGACAGAATTTACATTTTTACCACAAAAAGTGGTGCAAAAGTACAACAAACTGAGTAAGTACTTCTTACAACTACTTATATATTGTAAGGTATTTTACAATTGTGCTGTACATTTAGAAATGAATGCTATATTGGTGGTTTTTCTTTTTTAGTTCAAAGTAGAGCCTGAACTGTCAAACAAAAAATCGTGTTTCTTTTTTAGCTCAGATTGTATAACCGTTTAAATTTGTGTTTCTTTTTTCGTTCAGAGCCTGTTCAGAGTTTGTTCAGAGTGCGCTCTATTAGCTCGGTATAAAATAACTGAGCGCAGACCGAGTAAAAAGCTGAGCGCGGCCAACTTCATACAGTTTCCATGTAATTTGACGTATGACAAGTGAGTGCTCAGAGTTTACTCCGTTTGCTGAGTCTATTCAATGCTCTTCTCCGAACCAACTCTGAACTTAAAAAGAAAAACGCTTATTGTATCCACAACTCTTCTAGTCCGAAAATCTACAACAAATGCTTTAATTTATGTACACAAATCTATTTTGGAATCCACAACCATGTCTCTGTTGTAGTAGCACGTGGCATAAGTAGTAGCACGTGGCGTAATGGATAGTGCGTTGGACTGTCAAGCTAGAGGTCTGGGTTCAATACCAGCCTTGGAGTGCCGCTCACCTTAGCCGTTCGGATTCGGCAATAAACTGTAGGTCCCTTCCATTCCTGAAAACACGCACATAGGAATGGATGCAGAGTTGTAAGTCACTAGGCCCTGGTTCTTCATAAGCCGTTGTGCCACCAAATTAATTTATTTATTTAACCATGTCTCTGTTAAATTGACAACATTGGTTGTTAAGTTGATTGTAACTTGGCTATTAATGCCTTAGAATAAACAGCGTTTTTTCTGCATTTCTACAACATATTTTTTGGGTGCTGAACGTCCCCACTTTAGAATAGATTTGGACAAAAAACTGCAGTGTCAATGTTACACAAAATATGGACAAATGTTTATAAAAGGGTTTTGGAGTTGTACAGCTGACTACAGTTAGACTTGTATAGTTTGGAATAGGTTTATAAAAATAAACCTATTTGAAATTGTTTTTGAAAATTGACCACGACCTCACAAAGCCTTTATGTTTGGCTTTGGCGTTTAGATTTTTTTTTTAGAATTTCGTCGTTTCGCATTTAAAGTTTTGTAAATTTCATTTTGATTGTAAGTATGTATAAGTTAACGGACAATTACTTAGCATTTTTCATTTAGTTTTTATGTTAGATAAACGTTTTGACGATTATTTTATTTGGTAGGTATCTGTTTAGATTTTTTATTTGATATTTTGTTGTGTAGGAGGTACAGTATTGTCTCGCTAATCCGAATTAATTTTTGCAAGGGGGTATTGGGATTATCAATTTTCTCGGATTAATGAGTACAAAATGAGAAAGGAAAAGCGTTAGTTATTTAACAAAAAAAAAATCCGTATTTACTGCGTTTAAAACCAAAAATTAAAAAAATTGCTTTATAAATAGGTTTATACCTATTTACTTTTATAAAAAACTAAATAAATAAAACAAAATCATGTGCATTCAGATATTTCAATGTGTTTATGTGCTGTTTTGATGACGAAATTAGTTCTTGAAGTTTGTAACATAAAGCAGTAATATGTACATATAAACAACATTACTGTAAAAACTAAACTGTGAAAACTAGTGTTTTTTTTTTAAATGAAATTCGGACTGAAGTTACACAAATCGGTGTAGGTTCGGATTGTAAAGAACATGATGGAACAAAATAAAGATTCGGATTAGCGTGATATTCGGATTTAAGGTGGTTCGGATTAGCGAGACAATACTGTACTTAGATTTATTATTTTTGACTTTGAATAGTTTTGGCTTGTCTTAAATAACATGCCATAAAATTTCGCGGGAAATTTCAAATGAATTTGTTGAACGTAATTAGCGATGACAATATAAAATCTGCAATGCATGCATCCGATTTAAATCACCAACATTTAGACAACAAAATTTTGTGAAAAAAAATATATTTCAAAAAATCAACATTCATATTTATATGTACCTAACATAAAAACGACAAACAATAAATTACCAAATGGTTTTTGCGAAGCAATGAAAATCACAAAAAAAGCGTGACATAAAAGCTTCGATTGATAGTTGCCAAATAGTTCAGACCCTTTTCTCTAAGATTCATGCAGCACTTTCTCCTTTAATGACCTCCACATCCACATTCTTTTATCTCAAAAAGTTACAAGTCAATATATGTTTGTATTTACATAAATATACTGTAGGTAATAGGTACATAAGCATCAAGTAATATCTACTAAATCAGTATTATTGTCCCTTTAGTATAAAACTAGTAGCCGTGGCGTGATGGTTAGTGCGATGGACTGTCATGCCGGAGGTCTAAGGTTCGATCCCCAGCCTCGCCAACTATTTATTTAAAGAAAAAACGGCTACTGCCTCTTGCGAGGAATTGACAAATCCTCCAAGAGTATCTCCTGTCACAGAAAAGTGCCGCTCGTTAGCCGTTCGGATTCGGCAATAAACTGTAGGTCCCCTCCATTCCTGGAAACACGCACACAGGAATGGTTGAGAGTTGTAAGTCACTAGGCCCTAGTTCTTTATGAGCTGTTGTGCCATCAAATTTATTTTATTTATTTATAGTATAAAACTTAAAGGGGACATCACATTGAGAAATATAACTCCTAGCTTTTTAAATACGCTTAAATGTCTTTTAAATTCAGCATTCGTCCCTTTTGGTGTCTGTGATATAATTTAGATTCGTTAGGACCTAAGTACCTATAAATCTAACCCAACAACATCTTTTTTGTCATTATTGTTCCACAACTAAATACCTTCCCACATTTTAATTTAACAGCAAATCAGTATTAATATACCTAATGGGAGGTATGTATCTTTAAATACAATCAACTCACCTACAAATTAAAAAAAAAAAAAATAGCCTAACCAAAACAAAACAAAAACTCTACCCAAGTGTTATAAACCTAATCCTAATCCGGTATTGATTTGATTTTCCAAAGGTTTCAATGTAACATTGTTTTGTGAAACACTACCCCCTTAAATCTGTTTATTTATTTATTTTTTTTCAAACGAAATAGGTACCTACCAACTTTACCTCTTTACTATCTAGTTAAATCATATCGACGCGCACCTTTATACATCCATGCGTAACCACACGTATCACCTCGTTTAAATAGGCTCTACTTTTCTTTCTCTAACACCTCGTTTTTTTTTCTCGTAACACCAACACAATCTGCATAAATAAAGCCAATGGTTTAAAGACTTAAATCCTATTTATATACGCACGTAGATAGATAGGTACGTAGGTTTCTATCTCGCTCAAATAATCAACCCTTAACCACCCACTATGTCACACACACACACCTGGTGTCACCATACCGCACCGCCATCACTACAACCACAATTTATGAAACACAAGAAGAACGCATAAAAATGTTTCTTCGAGCGTAAAAGCTCAATTATCAATACAATCAATAGAAAGAAACGCAAAACAAATATTTTCACACCATCCCTAAACGACAAAAGTCACCAACCCACCCCCTACAAGTAACCCCTTGAATATTGTCATATAGTATAATTCGCCTCATAAAATTCACCTCACTGTTTCGAACACACGGCGATACACAACACAACAAAAACCGGCACGAAACTTTTTACGCTTTCTCGGAATTTAGAATAAGGTATCAACGAATCAACCGCCGCACCGCACTGCACCGATTACGTCGCCACCCGATTCTAAGAACAACAAATTATGTACCTATAAATACAGGATACGCAAAAAGATACAAAACACTATCGTAGCACCAAAGTTCACGAGCAAGAACAACCCAACGACTGAATTGAACTATACGAACGATACTTGGATGTCGACTACGACTATGACAATCGGTAGGTATACTATTCGTTCGATACGTAAATCGAAATGTGAAGCTAAAAATATTGCTCGAAGCGAGTGAGGAAGAAATTCCCGAAAAAGCCGACCAGTTGCTGCGGCGACCACGTTGCATCTGCTCGAGGCTTCTTGACTTTTACTCGACGCGTAGAGAAGACCAGCAGCACCCGACCCGATCATCCAATAACAACAACAATAACAATCGCATAGCAGCAAACATACAAAACTCCCTCCTTCCTGACATACCCTACGAAAATTCGACCAAACAGAACATCACAGCAGCACCCAACCGACCGACAACAACACAAGATTGAAAAATGATTTGGTGAGAAGCGCTCGCTCGTCCGTCGTTGTTGTCGTCATCGTCATCGTCATCGTCGTCGTCGTACTCGTATACTCGTAGTAAGCTCACACACGGCCGCACCAGAATTAAGCACCATCAGTAAGGAAAGAAGAGGAAGGTAGGAAGCAGGCAACAGAAGTCAGCAGAAGCCCCAACCAAGCCCTACACTAGCTCCACACCATACCACCAATTCGCCTCACAACGCCATCGCCACGAAGAAACGAAACGGAAAAAAAGGCAGAGGAAAAACAATTCCCAAGTCGTCTACGACTCCGTCAATGGTATCTGCTGCCTTCCATCTCACCCCTCTTCTCTTTCCCTATCGATTCAATATGGGGCTGCACATTGGGGAGATCCAAATCCAATCCAATTCAATCCAACAACTCACAACATCAACCTTAGAACACTGCACGGCATCGGCATCACAGCGAAACGAAACGTAGACACGTTTGGCGACATAAGATTTTTTATCGGCTCTTTGGGAAATGATAGATAAATAGATTCTTTTCTTTGGGGTCGCGCATCGTGTGTCATCTCTGAGAGCTTTCTTAAGACAACCCAACCCAACCCAACCAACCCCCCAAGGCATGGTTGTGGTCGCGTGTGACACAAACTTAGATTGCAACATGTTGTGAAACATAATTTTAGTTCATTTAGCTCGGGAGAGTGAAAGACGGGAAGCCAGCAGAGTTGTTCGTATATACCTAATAGCAAACGACAAGAAATTAGTTCGCCTAATAAATTTATTGCTTATCCGTCATCGGCCACCTTGTGTGTCGATGTCGCAGTAGACAGTTTGGTTTGGTTGGTAGATGCATCAGCCAAAAAATAAAAACAAATAGGGATTTCCCGGAATTCCCGGTCAGCGAATTTCCTCACCGCCGCCGTGCATGTGGTGGTTGGCTTGCGGGTGTGGGTGGGGATATTTAGTTGTCTACCTGTCATCCGGCGCGAGTTTTCGGTTACAATAATTCTCAGGAGAACTACAACTTGCTGTGTTCCTTGGGTTAGTCGACTTTGTTATTTTATGCAAAAATCTATAGAAAGCGAAAGTACCATGTCAACAAATTAATATTTTTTTGTAGGACTGTTTTGTTTTTTTTTTTTTTAATTATTCAAGATATTTTTTTTTTGGTATGCTTTTTCAAGTTAATAAGGAAAGATTGGAAGAAGGAAATCTTTTTCTAGGAATGAACAGTGTTGTGCTGAAATATTTGTTTAAATTTTGAAAAATTATTTTTAAGAAAACGGCTCGTTATTATGTATTCCAAAATTGTGTATGACCGAAATCCTGTAACGCCCAATTTCTTCACATAGGTATTAAGCTAGCTTGTTAGAACCCGATCCAGCTGGACCAGGTATACTAGCTCTGGTACTGGGTCCTAACGAAAAGTTAATACCTGAGCATTTCTTCACATCCTTAGTACCCGATCTAAGTTCACACAGCGGTACTAGGAACTCAATACGTCTAAAACTGGTCTAATACTGATTTTGACAACATTTTGGCATTTTAAAAATTATTTTGATATTTATTTAACATTTACGTCAGTTTTTGTGAAGTTTTTAATTAATTTTCGATAGAATTTACCTGCCTTTGATTTATTTATTATGTTTTCTGTTTGTTTAAGAAGATGAATATAATAATTATAATATTGTCGTGTGTTGCATTGAATTTCTTCTTATTATTGGTGAAATATTGAACCGAGCATCAATTCCAAAGATATTTTCCGGTTACGTCAAGGGTCAAGGAATCGGTAAACTGCATAAGCAGCCACTTCAAACTCTGAAAATGTTGCTGGCTTTTATCCTAAGTTGAAAATTTTAAAAACCAATAAAATTAAAAAAAAAAAAAGCCTCTTATGTTACATTTATTTAAAAAAAAAAAACAGAAATGGTCAAGAAGTTATCAAAACTGAGCAATATCTCTCGTACGAACATTTTCACCACCAAAAACTAAATCCATTTTCTACACAAGAACACACACAAAATTGAAAAAAAAAAAAAAAAAAAACTAGAATTAACAACGTTAACAAAAAAACGCACTTATTACCTATTTCTTCAGAAAAAACAGGCAAGAAATGGTCAAACAAAATGAAATTAATTGCTCTGATTTGAGTATTAACCTGCTAGACTGTCGATTTCGAGGTCCTAGCTTAAACCAAGTCCTAACTAGTACTCGGTGCCAATTTGACAGGACTAGGGCTTAGTACTTGTGTGAAGAAATGAGTTGATACCGATTTGAGTACTAACTTTAGGGCTAGTACCGGTACTAGCGTTAGGACTCTGTGAAGAAATTGGCTGTTAGAGAAAAACGCTCTTATGTTACATTTATTTAAAAAAAAAGCAATGGTCAAGAAGTTATCAAAACTGAGCAATATCTCTCCTTCTTCATAGTTTTCGAAATCGCGAAACAAATTGCCACCACCAAAAGCTAAATCCATTTTCTACACAAGACCATTACCGATTACACAAAATTGAAAAATAAAAACAAAAAAAAACAACTAGAATCAACTAGTACTCGGTATTATTTTAACAGGATTAGGGCTTAGTACTTATGTGAAGAAATCATTTGGTACCGATTTGAGTACTAACTTTAGGACTAGTACCGGTACTAGCGTTAGGACTCTGTAAAGAAATTTGTTGTAAATAAATTGTAAGTTCTGTGTACCTACCTACATTAAACTGTATTTTATTACTCTGTAAATCTGTCATCCAGTGTTCCAAAATTCTGTAAATCCGAAATTCTGAACCTATTTACATTTTGGAGTTGGCTGTGGGAGTTGGGGGCAAAAATCGTACGAATATTGTGCTTGATTGTTTGATCTGCCATTTCGGATTGAATTTGATATTAGAGCATACTTTTTGTCACTGTTTTGCAAAAGTCTTAAATGTAGTTAAGCCTTTAAGCCAAGTGAATGTACTTATTTGAGTCTAAAAATTATTTATTGGAACTTGTATTGTTTCGCCATGAATTACATTAAAAAATGGTAACAAGATAAAACTAATTCGTTCTGTATGTTGAAAAGCGCACCAATAGGCATGTTCCTGTAAAAAAAAACCTCTGGGACTTCACTCCGTCAAATAGTGAGCAAACGAAATTTTGTATCTCAGTATTTTTACTGTTTTGCTGAGGAAAAGTTCATAAAACTCAGATTGCTTTGGCCTCCGGCTTCTGAACTAGCCGAGTGGTCGTAATTTCGTAGTAAATAATATTGTTTTAATAAGTAACTCAAAAATATTTTGACGATTCCGTAAACAGTTTAGCGCCAACTTCATTTTTTCCTTCCAATTCCCGAACTAGTTTTTATTTCATTCAATACAAAATTTAAAAAAATACAAAATATGTATCAGTATACAGGGTGATTCACCTAAAGTGTGACAAAAAGCAAGAGCGTGTAGGTTGCTTCGAGACAAGAAAAAAATCGTGGGAAAAAGCCGACATAAAATAGAAAAAAAATTGAAAATAACGAAATCTACTTCATACTACTTAATTAGTAGAAATAGGATCTTTGAGCAAAAAAATAACGGATTGAAATCGAATTTAAGAAAAACTTACTTTGATTGTTTTCAAATTTCTCAAAACTAGAATACATTTTGATATTTGGTTTCTTAGTGTTTGACTCAAAATTGATAGGAGCATTGAAAAATAACATAAAATTTTGAACAAAATTAGATTGAACACAATTTTTTATTTTTTTTTTTGTTTAAATTTAAGTTTGAAAATTTATTTTTGAAAAACTGTTCTTTAAAGAACACATTTTGGCTTTATAAAAAGGTATAGCATGCCATTGTAGCTGTTACCGTTGTTTTTTCAATAATTTGTTTTTTTGAGTTATAACTTAATTTTTTGGAAAATTGATTTTTTGATTTCCTCAAAAACTAAAAATAATTTGAGCATCTACTCTACATTGTTTGACTAGAAATTCATAGAAGCATCGAATATTGAAAACAAAAATACTACTTAATATTTTAAACAAAATTAGTTTCAACATAGTTTTTTCATTATTTTTTTCAAAATTTTGAATTTGAAAATTAATTTTTCTAAAGATATTCTTTCAAATAATTTGAAAAAAAAAGTATAGCATGACATAGTAGGTGTTGCCCTTGTTTTTTAACATTTTTTTTCTATTTTAAGTCGGTTTTTTGGAAAACTGCCCCTTCTGCCTAGACGGTAGGAAATAGATCCCCCCTCCCATACGATCTTTTTCTTGTTTCGACTCAACCTACACGCTCTAGCTTTTTGTCACACCTTAAGTGAATCACCCTGTATATCCATCTCTCGTTTATCTACAAACTTCAACTTCATGACTTTGTGGCAACTGACGTTTGTTTATATATTTTTGAAATTAACTCTAACATTTTATGAAAATACGAGAATATATTTAGCTAGTTCAGGTTTCTCAATCTCACTGAGATTTCCAGAGACCTCAGCAATCTGAACGTAATTCCTCAGTGAGATTCCCACTTTTGCTGTCAAAAAACTGAGACTGATATTTTTTGGATTCGCTTGCTCAATTATTTTTTGTCGCATTTGATTAATTAATAAAAAAGAGATGGAAATTGGTTTTGACTTCTAGCGGAGAAATTTTTGTTCAGGTTTCTCCTCCTGCTCAGTGGAGCTGACGGAGCTCGTTCAGTGAGATCTCAGAAATGTGAACTGGCTAAATTTTGTATACAAATAAGTACGATCAAAAAAAAAACAAACATTGAACAAAAACTGAGTTAAACATGATAAACCGACTTTTATTTTCGCTTTACAATTTTGCATCATCCATCTATCCGTTGCCATAAGGTGATGGCTGTCAATTTCGTCGTTTGCAGATTCGTAAATTTCTCTTTTCCCTTGGGTGGCAAATAAATAGACCTAAATAAATTGGTCGCTAAATCATTTTTTATCATTCTTTTTTAATTAAGAGTTTTAAATTTTTTTTAATTCAGTTATGTTAGGGGGGGGGGGGGGGGTTACCCGACGGTGGGTAATCCCATAGCAAAATATAAAAATAATTTTCTTCACATAAATTTGGCAGTTCTTTTTATACGAAGACTATAATTTAGAATAACAAAAGCTATAAAGCTTAGAATTCATTTCTTTTATAAAGTATACAATACAGTCTGCATCTTGAATGGGTTATAAAGGTTTCGATCTAAATTTTTTGCTCATCACTGTTTGCCCATATATTTGCTATATTATTCAAATGAAAGGCTTTTTAATTGGAAATTTGGACAACATCCAAGGAAATGTATAAGATTTTTTTTTAGAGAGCACTCACAGATCTCCCGAGGGACCCGATGTAACTATGTAGGATGACGGAAAAAGAGATTCGTAAAAAAAAAAATGGTGTGGAAGAATAACATTGGAAAACACTTAGGGTAAAATAATTATTGTTTTGCTTATTTTTTTTTATTTTATTTTTTTCAGTCCACGCAGGACAAAGGACTTTTGCCTTTAAAAAAAAAAATAAATTGAAAAATATATAGATAAATGATTTTTCAATTGAAGTACAATTAAATGAGAAGGAAATCTTTTAAGTTTTATTGCGAGAAATTAATTTGGAATGTAATTTGGATGAGCAATAAAAACCTTGTACAATACAAACAATTTGAAATATTTTTAATTATATTCAAGTACTCAATGAAAGGCCCTTTAATACCCATTTTCCTATGTATACACAGGCCTATTGCCGACATTTTTATTTGATATGAGGGGTGGGCTTCTTTAAAAGTTTAAATATCGCAAAAGTAAAATCAATAGCGAAGCAAGTTGGTATTGCAACATTAATCGCCTCAGAAAAGTGAGTTGGATAAAGCGATGGGGGAAACTCTGCTTTCTTCTGTGTTTGGAAAATACCCTTGAAGGAAGACTTTACACTGCAGTTGTCCACCTAGCTTTTACGTAGGGTTTACAGTGCTGGTCAATGTACAAAAAGCATAGAGCTAAATTAAAGACACCTGAGACCTTAGATGAAGATTTTTCGCATGACAATTGAAGTTCTTAACTCTCGCGAAGGTTTAGGACTAAAATCAATAAAACAGCTAGAAAAATCACAGAAATACTAGGCAAAGAAGTCGCTTTGCTGTTGTTAAAGTTAGACAAGTCCATTAAGCGTTAAACTGAAGGTTGCTTTTTGTTGTATAAAATTACCAAAAATAATCGGCTCTTGCTCTAAACATAATTTTTGAAAAAACAATTTTGAATCCGGTTTTAAATATCTTTAAAATTTTACGTCGTGTTTTTTTTTTTAAACGTCAAAACCCTCACATACAAAGTCAACTCAAATTGAGGAGGTTCTCATAATATATTCGCATATCACGTGTCTCTCTCTCTTTACTCTAACGAACCAGCAACACTGACATTCCAGCGTCTTATCTAAGCTAAATATCTATCCGTAATCTTGGTGCTTGGAGGGTCTGATGGCTCATTATCTTTGCATCCACCCTCGTGTGTTGGTCTCACTCCTTCAATTCTAAGCCAAGTTATGTATCATTAAATTCAAAGCAAAATTACTCATAATTAGAAGGCCAACCACACCGTTAATTCTTCCTTCATGCAATTTGTCCCAATTTTCAATTTGCACGCGTGTTCTCTCAAGGAAAGGAAGCACCGACCCTAATCCTTATTCAATTATTATTCCTAGTCATAGCCTTCGTTCTCCCTCAACCGACCGACCGACCGACGCGACGACCATGATGCACATATTAAAACCGGCAGGAAGTTCAACCCGAAGAAGCTACAACGCATAAGGAGCATAAATAAGCACTTAATTAACTGCTATTGAGGGCCGCGTAAAACCTAATAATTTTGTTAATTTATCTCAACCCGAGGCGCTCTCTCATAAAAACAGGTAGGTACATATATATTCGCTGTGTTACCACCACCATCGCCATTAATATGGTCCTCGGAATTCTTTTTCCGGTAAACGAGCTGTGTGCACGCATTCTGGCAGGTCCCATTCGAAAACATCACCGAAGATATCCAACCGAATTCCGTTCAGGTAAAGCGTGTGCCAGAAATTCCATGAAGGCACCAAATCAGTAGATAGTTGTATATATGAGCGTGGCCATTACAATTCCACCAAGATGAAGGGGTCAGAGAGAAACGGGTCCCAGTTTCATTTCACTGATCGAAGGCGGTGCAGCGGAAGGAATCAATTCGAAAACATTGTTGCAGGTTCCTCTTGGATCTTGGATCTTGGGCCACACGGTTGTATATACGTAACTGGAATGAATTAATTTGTGCCTTGGAGGCTAATCGAGAGAGAAACAGTATATGTATGTATCGTATCGGGTTGAGTGATGCTTAAGTTGGACCTTTGTGTTACCTACCGAAAAATCTGTTGATGCCTGTTGATGGAAGGACTAGAAGCTGGGTGGCGGTGGGGTTGGGGTTGGGGTGTAAGCAACGACACAGATCATCACTGAAATTGTTTTTACGTTGTTAACATGCGAGTAAACAAACAAGATACTCAATGATCGCCGCGCCGCTTGGTTTCATCACGCATTTTAAACGATCCTCCTCACATCATCGTGCAGTGCGGTACCAAGCTAAAATTGGAGGTCTTTTTTTTTTTGTTGTTGTTGTTGATAAGTTGTTCTCCGTTTTTGGCATTAATACCAAAAGCTCATCACCGCACTCTGCACAGTGCACATGCACAATCAGCAATGGGAAGGAAGGTTATGGTCGGATTGACTTGGACTCCGGGACACAGAAGTTTTTACTTAACATTATATTTGCTTGTTGTATTAATCAGTGACGATCGTAATGACTGCGGAGGGGCAGCGATCTTCATCATCTTGATGGACATTCTCTTCCAAGATCGGGTGCTGGTTGGTATGTATGATGGTGGGCACCACCAGCGCAACGATCAATCAACGCAGGAATGTCAATCATGATAATGATGTGCGATGACGGGGAAGCGCCATCAGGTGATTTTACGAGCTGGACGAATGTGATTTCTTGCTGTTTTTACTTGTTAATCCAACTTTGACAAAAGATTGGGTACTTTAAAAACTTAACTTTATATTTTAAGTTAAATTCTTATTAAATCCAGCTCAATGGACTTAAATTTTAAACATATACAGACAGACAGATACAGACACGATACAGACACGATATATAAATAAATACACTATCAGTGTATTAACACCTCTAGGCACATCTGACCATAGTGTCATTTCTGCAAATTTCTCGTGCCAAAACCAATCCAGTTAGAGAAAGAACTCCTGTGAGAATCTTGTGGCAATACGAGAAAGCCAACTGGGACGGCTTCAACAATTTTTTCAGGATCTTTAACTGGTCACTATGCTTCCTCGGTAGTGACATAGACTCCAGCGCAGATATGATATGAATGAGAACTTTTATCCCGAATAGGGCTAAGAGCACCAGA
Organism: Epistrophella euchroma; assembly: GCA_947049315.1. Classification (NCBI taxonomy): domain Eukaryota; kingdom Metazoa; phylum Arthropoda; class Insecta; order Diptera; family Syrphidae; genus Epistrophella; species Epistrophella euchroma. The sequence goes on from OX346248.1 coordinate 44,574,434, forward strand.
CCCAAAGAAAAATCATGGTTTGATTTCAGCTGTAAAGAGGTTATTAGGGTAAAAAAAGGAAAGCTTCCGGTGGTTTAGAGCCAACCCCACTAAGGAAATCCGGAAAAAGTTCAAACAAGCCAGAAAGACTTGCAACGCCCATATCCGACGGACCAAATTTTTACATGACCAAAAATTAAGGCAAAAAATACTACAATGTCCCGCAAGTAGTAAAAATGTTTGGTCATTTGTAAAAAACATTCAGAATACACCGTCTTCCTCGGTTCCAACGCTCGTTGTCAATGACACTCCTTTCGTTAGCTCTCTGGAGAAAGCTAATGTATTTGTTAGGCCGTTCGCCGCCAATTCTATGCTGCCAGATTGTGCCATGACTCCCCCTGTTCTTGAGTGCGTAAACGATTCAATGGGACAAATCTACTTTCGCACTCGTTCTGTGGCGAGAGTCTTGAAGGATCTCAATACACACAAATCCGCTGGTCCAGATGGTATACCCACCATTATTCTGAAGAGGTGTTCTTCCACGCTGGCAAAACCTCTGCGTAAGCTTTTCCATCTATCCTATTCTTCTGGGCTTGTTCCGAGCAGTTGGAAAACAGCATTTGTCCAGCCAAACCCCAAAAAAGGCGAATTTTCTTCACCCTCTAATTACCGACCGATTGCACTTACGTCCCTTCTTTCCAAGGTTATGGAAACGCTGATAAGTTATCAGCTTAAGAAATATCTCGAAGACCGAAAGCTTCTTAATGACCGGCAGTACGGCTTTCGCAGCAATAGGTCTACTGGTGATCTGATGGCTTATCTCACCGAACAATAGAACAAATCTTTACATCGTAAACGCGACTGTGTTTTCAATTCATTTGTATTTTTTTGATTGGATAGATAACTTGCCATGTACGATTTTTTTTTTTACTATTTGTTGGATTTTTAAGAAACTACGTCATATTTTTATGGAAAAAGCATATTGTCAGAAAACATAATCACGTTTTTATTATGAATTTTTGGGGTATTTCGCAAAAGTTTGACGAACAATTGACATTTCAGCTTGAATGCAAGACTTTAATATTATTAATCCTACAATTAGAAGCAAAGTTATAAGCTTCTTACTGCACTTATATTGATTTGTTTAAGATTTTGCACAAAATGGACTAAGTACTTATTGTTCCCTGAAGCTTTTGTGTTGACGACGAACATCTTTACCCTCTTTTCTTCGACTTGTCATGATTTGTATGTTATTTTTGAAGTAATTGGAGAGTTCGACGTTATCAGAATAACTTAACTTATTCATTGTTATGCGAACTGAAGAAAAACCAACTAAATACAAAATAGTGAGTGCTAAAGAGTTATTAGATGATTTGCAGAGCTATTTTAAACCGCCCGCCCCCTATAAATAATTAAATTAATTATTACACAAAATTGACCAACACAAATGTGTGAATTTAATTACTAAGAATTTACGACAAATACTATATTTATTTTAGATATTGTTGGATGTGACTATTTTCATGAAATCATTTGTCAAAATTAAAGGTGATTTTCTCAGCAACTGATTAAATTTAAATACAATTCAGAGCATATTAAAAAGCGTATTTTTAAGCAAAGTTGTTTAGTTAATTTTCAATTCAACTTTTAAAACAACTCTGAATTTATTTACAAAATTTCAACGAGTACAACCCTTTTATGGTGAAACTTAAATCTTAACAAAGCCAAATAAATTTCATGGGGGCTTTGAAGAGGATTATCTGTAACTGTAACAATTATTCTCTAGAGTAAAATTTAAATTTCAATGATGCCTTAACAAAACTATTATATTCTACTCATTTACATCTCTTTCTCTCCATTCTATTATCCCATTTTACAAAGAAAATCCATATTGATATCCAAATAATTTACTCGACAAATCCTTTTCTTGAATATTCAAATCCCAAAAGAAGTGAGTCCTTTTGCCATCATTAACGAATTTAATGATGAGCTTATGGGAGAATTTTCTCCCTCGCCACTACTTAGGATATGACTTTGATGTAAAAAGGATTCTCTTTGACAGTAGCGGATTAGCAAAATATGAGGGTCATTTAGGCCTAATTGATGAAGAAATACTAAAAATTTTTGTTTAAAAATAAGATTTTTGTGTGAAAATTCATACGAAAGAAAAAAAGTAATACAAACACATTGTACTCTTAATATTTAAGTTTCATATTAGAAAAAAACGATGTTTAATGACACATTTCTTTCCTCTGGGATTTATGTCCCACGAAATGTATTTGCATGAGTGCTAAAATTTCACTATTTTTTGCTGGGTGTTAACATTTTAACTTTTGGATATAAAGCTTTATTATTCCAGCATAGTTATTCCATTTTTAATTGTCTCTTTCTTATTTCCGATCCAGCTCAAGTTGCCTTTTAGATTATAGTATTTTTGTTTCAAAATATCCCTCCACAAAAAGAAATCTGCACAATGTTTTGAAAAAGGTGACGTGAAATAACGCCCGACGAAATTATAGACCACATTCAAAATGTGGCCTTATTTCCATGAAAGAACTGAAATATCGCCGGTTGGTCTTGTTTCCAACGAATCATAGAAATAAGACCGCATTCAAGTATGAAAATATGGCCACATTTATGAAAAGAAAACTAAGGCCATATGGAGAACAAAATATGTATATCAATATGATAAAGTGTCTATTATTTTCATTATTTGAAGTGCTTAACTATTAGATTTTCAAAAAACTGAATTTTGAAAAGAGTATATAAATTTAAAACAAATTTTTAAAAATCTGTTTTTAAACGTAAAACTAAAAACAGCTTTTCTTCTTTATTTTCAGAGCTTTTTATGCAAAATTTACAAAACTAAGCTTTAAATGAGCTTTGCAAATTTTGAATATGTAGTTCAGTTTTTGTAACTATTCAGCTTAGAAAGATCTGAAAAAAATAAGAGCTTTCTAAATCGAATATTCAAAAATGTGCATTATTACTACATAAATTCATTAAAATTTTCTACACAACACCCTGTATTTATAAAATGCGTTTATAAAAATTCCGCCTTTAAAAATTCTGCTTGTCTGCAAACAATCGTTAAATCCTATTTTTCAGTTTTGAACTGAATAGAAAATAGATTTCAGAAGTTTTAAGAACGAAATAAGGCCCGACAAGGTCGTTATTTCGTAGCAATAATTGAAATAAGGCCACACGACTAATGGGTCCTTATTTCTATTTGGAAATTGAAGTAAAGCCACATGTGGCTTTATTTCTTTGGGCGTTGTTTCACGTCACCTTTGAAAAACATTTTGTCATCTTTTTTACTTGCTTGATATATTATAAGTACTGTAAGAAGTAGCTTGTAATTTAGAAATAGTTATTTTAATAAACAGAATACTTTGTACCATCGAGCAGTGCGGTTATTTTTTTTCGTGCGGGTTCTAAATGTTTTCTAGTTTTCTACTTCGTATACTTTCAGCACCCGAGCGCCCCTTTTTGCTCGTTGTTGGTGTTAAATGTAGAGCCAAGTTTAAACAACTTCATTTACATATTTTGACATTGAATGGTTTGAAGAACAATAGAGCTTAATGAGATTGTAATAATTTCATGTGGACTAGGAAACAAAAAGAAAACAGAAAATAAAAAAAAAAAGGAACAAGTGTGGTCAACATAAAACAAACCTAATTGAATCTAAAATTACTCATTTATTATATTTAAATCTGTATTATTAAATTGATTCATTACAAAACCCTAAAAGCCTTTTCCAGCACTGCCCATTGAGTATCTGTCTGATTTCACCTTCTTCTAATGCTGGTTTGTTCCAACAAACTTTTCTGATTTCTTGAAGTATAGGACATCTTCCTATAAAGTGGTTGACATCTCACGTCCTCTTAAGTTGCACAAACTGCATAGTTGTTCCAGGTCAGCTTTATGTGGACGATAATTAAGACCAAGCAGTTCGGCTCTGAACTCTTAGCACCCCATACATGGAAAATTCGAAAAAAAAAGTATGCAGTCTAAAAGGTCAGTAATTGGTCATAAAAGATCCAGCTAGTTTAAGAAATTGGTCAGGCTTAGAAAATTTTTAATCCAAGATTGAAGTTTTTCAAGGTCACCCGCGATTTTTGGCACCTCATTTAGGGGATATTCGAAATGAAGTATACCACATGAAGGGCCACTGGATAGTGATAAAAGGTCAGATAATTTCAGTAATTGGTCCAGGCATAGGTTTTTTTTAATTAATTTTCAAAGTTTTTTCAAAGTCACAGTATAAGACTTTTAGCACCTCATTGGTTGAATTTTCAAAAAAACTGTATGTCATCTGAAAGTCTACTTAATCCTCGTAAAAGGTCAGCTATTTTCAGAAATTGGTCAGGCATAGTTTTTTTTAAATCATTTTTTTAAAAAGTTTTTTCAAGGTCAATACAAGGTCACGTGAACTTTTATCACCTCATTTATGGGATATTCGAAAAAAATGTATATCATCCGAAAGGTAGCTTAATCCTGATAAAAGGTCAGCGAAATTCAGAAATTGGTCAGCCTTAGAATTTTTTTAATAAATTTTTTAATTTAATTTTTTTCAAGGTCGTTACAAGGGCGTATAGACTGTTAGCACCTCATTTGTGGAATTTTCAAAAAAAATGTTTACCATCTAAAAGATAACTTAATTCTTATAAAAGGTCAGCTAGATTCAGTAATTGGTCAGGCATAGATTTCTTTTTATGAATGTTTTAATTTTTTTCAAGGTCATAGTATAAGACTTTTATCACCTCATTTGTGGGATATTCGGAAAAAATACATACCATATGAAAGGTTATTTAATCCTCATTAAAGGTCAGCTAGTTTCAGAAATTGGTCAGGCATAAATTTTTTTTTTGAAAATTCCTAAAATGGGGTGCTAAAAATCTATATGACCTTGAAAAGTAATAAATTTTAAAAATTCATTAAAAAAAATCTATGCCTAACCAATTTCTGAAACTAGCTGACCTTTTATGAGGATTAAGTGAACTTTCAGATGGCATACAGTTTTTTTTGAAAATTCAACCAATGCGGTGCTAAGAGTCTTATACTGTGACCTTGAAAACAATTTCAAAAATTCGTTAAAAAAATCTAAGCCTGACCAATTTCTTAAACTAGCTGACCTTTTAGAGTGCATACTTTTTTTTCGAATGTTCTATGTATGGGGTGCTAAGAGTTCAGAGCCAAGCGGTTCACCCATTTTTTAAAGATTGCAGATATTTCATTTACGTGAAGTGCACTCAAGTAGCTATAAACACTACACTGTTAAAGTAGTTTTTCCCGCAAAGGTTGAGGTTTAGCGTTCCATACAAGATTCTAGCTGAAGAATTCTGTGCCTGTTCTATGAAATTTTGTTTTTTTTTTATCAACCAGTTTCTGCATCAGTTGGTAAAGTTGAGGCTTCCAAGAATTTATTATGTTCACAAGGTCAAGACATATCTCAAATCCACACTCTGCCTTGCTAAATCGTGCCATTCTGCGAACCAAATGAGTATGCATTCCTAAATCCAACCCTGACTTTTGAACATTGCTCAGTAAATATAAAACTATAAACAGAAGGACATGCCTTAACTATTCCCAAACTACATTTCTTGCATATTATTTTATTTAAGGATTAAGCATTCGACTTCTAATTAAAGAAGTCTTACTTTATTAATCGCAAAAGGATGAGCTTCAGTCGTTCATCCACAAAAGTCGTCACGTTTTGTTAAATACGAGGTATTTTCTTTTTCTGAAGTAAGTCGTCATGTACACCGTTTGTCGTCATCGTTAGAATTGTCTCCATCAAGACTCAAACACTAAGTTTCGATTATTATACACAAAATCATGAAAAGGATTTATTCGAAACAAAATGCAATTAAAAACTCTTCTCTCTGGTTCATGTCTTAACTATACATATACAACCCTTCCCTTATGCATATAATTTTAATGTTAGTTGGGGTGCGGTGTATAGCTGTGGCGGCATTGGTTGCGCCCCGTCTCTAAGGGTTACCCATCACGATGCCATTAGATTAGAGAACATCATTGTATGTAAGCACGCAGCAAGAAACGATAAAGATAGAGCGACTGAAGGACCCACATCCCACAAGGATCCGCTTCACAACCGCACTGCTCCACTCCGACGAACGAAGAAAGTTTGTAAGAAATTCGAGACTCCCACAAAACCCATTTAAATACCCAAGAGTGAAATTACGCTCGTCCTTGTGCAGGATATTTTTTCACAGATAGGTAGTTGTTTGTTGGTCGTGGTGTTGCCGGATTTTGTTTCGTCTGTTTCGTTTTTATAGTGCTTGAACTATTTGCTTTTGTTTTTTGTATGATGGCACTCAGGCATCATGGTTACTGGCATCGCCGCCGACTCCATGCGCTGCGCAAAGTGTGAGTGTCTCCTGGGGTTGTTTGGTGTCCTAGGTCAAAATTATAGGGATTCGGTAATCCTGGTGTTAATTTAATGCCTTCGCAACTACTCTGACTCTCTATCGGAAGTGGTGTAATCTTCTGCTTTACGTGACTGTTTTGCATAATTTCTTTTCTATCCAGGAACCAGCATCCATGGTGTACTTGACTTTTAGAAGAGGGAAGGACATAAAACGGATATAGATAGCCATGATGAGTAGTTGTTGTGAGTGTGGGAAAACACAGATGGGTTGAAGGCGGTAGGCGGTAGGAGAGTCCTGACGAGATTTTCGGGCTTAACACCAAATAATCCAAGTGTCATTCGATAAAGTTGTCGTAAATGCAGGTAATTTTTAGCTCTAATATCATAGTACCCTTAAAAATGTTACTCTTAACCTGGTTATATAAGAAGTTTTGTAATAAAGACAGATGCGACAAGAAGGTGGGGTCGACTGTAATGAAGGGAAATTTCTTTTTTACAGCCAGTTCGTGATGTGAATTGTTGAAAAGAAGATGGTGTCACATTACAAAATGGGACAATGTTATGAAAGATGTTGATTGGAAAGCGCGGTTGTGGTTTGCATTCATAACAAGATATTTTGTATAAGGTAAGCAAAAAAAACTGTTCTTCCAGAAAATGTTGCTAGGTAAACAAAATTAAACTTATTTTCGGATATGTATACCTAAATACATGTACTGTACTTAAGTTAGAAATAAAAAAAAGCAATATTTTATTTATGTACGTGCATTGGATTCTGAATTCTAAGAACGTTTTTATTGAATAAGTCTTGATAAAAGTTTATACAGAGGTCTATTACACGGATAATTAAAAAGGATACCCATGTCCTTATATCAGAACTGGATTTGAATCCATGTAATTCGTGTATTGTTTATTTCCCCGAGTATTTTTAATATCCCTCTTTATATTCAAATAAATCATTAGGGGATCGATGAATAAGTAGATTTTATAAATTCTACATATAGTGCGCATAGCGTAAAGTGTCAATGATTTTCTATATCAGATATAACAAATTTACAAAGTCATTTATATGTGCCTGTGGGTTCGAAGAGCTTAGGGGCCAGTTATAGCTATCATTAAAAACTATCATTGAAAATTTTAATTGCCAATTTTGAGACATTTAAAAAGTCAAATCGGTAAATATTTTGATGCCAATATATAGGCCATGACTTTAATTATTATTCTAGTCAAAAAAAAAAATTCATTTTTGCCAAACCTTCCACTTAAAATGAATTTTATTATTTTTCAATGATTAAACTACTTTACCAATGATCATTGAAAAATTCAAAGTGATTTATGTTGAAGTTTGGGCCGGAATTAATTTTTTTTTTGACAAAAATAATAATTCAAGTCATGGCCTATATCTTGTCATCAAAATTTTTATCGATTTGACTTCATAAAAGTCCGAAAATTAACAATTTTCAATGATAGCTATAACTGGCCCCTTAGAACTGTATCGAAACTTGCATGCAACTTGCATGAAAAACTTGCATGCAACTTGCATGAAAAACTTGCATGCAAGTTGCATGAAAAACTTGCATGCAAGTTGCATGAAAAACTTGCATGCAAGTTGCATGAAAAACTTGCCTGCACCTTGCATGAAAAACTTGCATGCAACTTGCATGAAAACTTGCATGCAACTTGCATGAAAAACTTGCATGAAAAACTTGCATGCAACTTGCACGAAAAACTTGCATGAAAAACTTGGATGCAACTTGCATGAAAAACTTGCATGCAACTTGCATTAAAAACTTGCATGCAACTTGCATGGAAAACTTGCATGCAACTTGCATGAAAAACTTGCATGAAAAACTTGCACGAAAAACTTGCATGCAACTTGCACGAAAAACTTGCATGAAAAACTTGCATGCAACTTGCATGAAAAACTTGCATGCAACTTGCACGAAAAACTTGCATGAAAAACTTGCATGAAAAACTTGCACGAAAAACTTGCATGAAAAACTTGCATGAAAAACTTGCATGCAACTTGCACGAAAAACTTGCATGAAAAACTTGCATGAAAAACTTGCATGAAAAACTTGCATGCAACTTGCACGAAAAACTTGCATGAAAAACTTGCATGAAACTTGCATGAAAAACTTGCATGAAAAACTTGCATGGAAAACTTGCAGGCAACTTGCACGAAAAACTTGCATGCAACTTGCATGAAAAACTTGCATGCAACTTGCACGAAAAACTTGCATGCAACTTGCACGAAAAACTGGCATGCAACTTGCATGCAACTTGCATGAAAAACTTTCTTGCAACTTGCATGAAAAACTTGCATGCAACTTGCATGAAAAACTTTCTTGCAACTTGCATGAAAAACTAGCATGCAACTTGCATGCAACTTGCATGAAAAACTTGCATGCATCTTGCATGAAAGACTTGCATGAAAAACTTGCATGAAACTCGCATGAGAAACTTGCATGCAACTAGCATGAAAAACTTGCATGCACCTTGCATGAAAAATTTGCATGCAACTTGCATGAAAAATTTGCATGCAACTTGCAAGTTTCATGCAAGTTTTTCGTGCAAGTTGCATGCAAGTTTTTCATGCAAGTTGCATGCCAGTTTTTCATGCAAGTTGCATGCAAGTTTTCCATGCAAGTTGCATGCAAGTTTTCCATGCAAGTTGCGTGCAAGTTTTTAATGCAAGATGCATGCAAGTTTTTCTTGCAAGTTGCATGCAAGTTTTTCATGCAAGTTGCATGCAAGTTTTTCGTGCAAGTTGCATGCAAGTTTTCCATGCAAGTTGCATGCAAATTTTTCATGCAAGTTTTTAATGCAAGTTGCATGCAAGTTTTTCATGCAAGTTCTTCATGCAAGTTGCATGCAAGTTTTTCATGCAAGTTTTTCATGCAAGTTTTTCATGCAAGTTGCATGCAAGTTTTTCGTGCAAGTTGCATGCAAGTTTTCCATGCAAGATGCATGCAAGTTTTTCATGCAAGTTTTTAATGCAAGTTTTTCGTGCAAGTTGCATGCAAGTTTTTCATGCAAGTTTTTCATGCAAGTTCTTCATGCAAGTTGCATGCAAGTTTTTCATGCAAGTTGCATGCAAGTTTTTCGTGCAAGTTTTCCATGCAAGTTGCATGCAAGTTTTCCATGCAAGTTTTTAATGCAAGTTTCTCATGCAAGTTTCATGCAAGTTTTTCATGCAAGTTGCATGCAAGTTTTTCATGCAAGTTCTTCGTGCAAGTTGCATGCAAGTTCTTCATGCAAGTTGCATGCAAGTTTTTCATGCAAGTTGCATGCAAGTTTTTCATGCAAGTTGCATGCAAGTTTTTCATGCAAGTTCTTCATTCAAGTTGCATGCAAGTTTTTCATGCAAGTTGCATGCAAGTTTTTAATGCAAGTTGCATGCAAGTTTTTCATGCAAGTTCTTCATGCAAGTTGCATGCAAGTTTTTCATGCAAGTTTTTCATGCAAGTTTTTCGTGCAAGTTGCATGCAAGTTTTTCATGCAAGTTTTTCATGCAAGTTTTTCATGCAAGTTTTTCATGCAAGTTTTTCATGCAAGTTTTTCGTGCAAGTTGCATGCAAGTTTTTCATGAAGTTCATGCAAGTTTTTCATGCAAGTTCTTCATGCAAGTTTTTCATGCAAGTTTTTCGTGCAAGTTGCATGCAAGTTTTTCATGCAAGTTTTTCATGCAAGTTCTTCATGCAAGTTGCATGCAAGTTTTTCATGCAAGTTTTTCATGCAAGTTGCATGCAAGTTTTTAATGCAAGTTGCATGCAAGTTTTTCATGCAAGTTCTTCATGCAAGTTGCATGCAAGTTTTTCATGCAAGTTTTTCATGCAAGTTTTTCATGCAAGTTTTTCATGCAAGTTTTTCGTGCAAGTTGCATGCAAGTTTTTCATGCAAGTTGCATGCAAGTTTTTCATGCAAGTTCTTCATGCAAGTTTTTCATGCAAGTTTTTCATGCAAGTTTTTCATGCAAGTTTTTCATGCAAGTTTTTCATGCAAGTTTTTCGTGCAAGTTTTTCATGCAAGTTTTTCATGCAAGTTTTTCGTGCAAGTTGCATGCAAGTTTTTCATGCAAGTTGCATGCAAGTTTTTCATGCAAGTTTTTCGTGCAAGTTGCATGCAAGTTTTTCATGCAAGTTTTTCATGCAAGTTGCATGCAAGTTTTCCATGCAAGTTGCATGCAAGTTTTTAATGCAAGTTGCATGCAAGTTTTTCATGCAAGTTCTTCATGCAAGTTGCATGCAAGTTTTTCATGCAAGTTTTTCATGCAAGTTTTTCGTGCAAGTTGCATGCAAGTTTTTCATGCAAGTTTTTCATGCAAGTTTTTCATGCAAGTTTTTCATGCAAGTTTTTCGTGCAAGTTGCATGCAAGTTTTTCATGCAAGTTGCATGCAAGTTTTTCATGCAAGTTCTTCATGCAAGTTTTCCATGCAAGTTTTTCGTGCAAGTTGCATGCAAGTTTTTCATGCAAGTTTTTCATGCAAGTTCTTCATGCAAGTTGCATGCAAGTTTTTCATGCAAGTTTTTCATGCAAGTTGCATGCAAGTTTTTAATGCAAGTTGCATGCAAGTTTTTCATGCAAGTTCTTCATGCAAGTTGCATGCAAGTTTTTCATGCAAGTTTTTCATGCAAGTTCTTCATGCAAGTTGCATGCAAGTTTTTCATGCAAGTTTTTCATGCAAGTTCTTCATGCAAGTTGCATGCAAGTTTTTCATGCAAGTTTTTCATGCAAGTTTTTCATGCAAGTTTTTCATGCAAGTTTTTCGTGCAAGTTGCATGCAAGTTTTTCATGCAAGTTTTTCGTGCAAGTTGCATGCAAGGTTTTCATGCAAGTTGCATGCAAGTTTTTCATGCAAGTTCTTCATGCAAGTTTTTCATGCAAGTTTTTCGTGCAAGTTGCATGCAAGTTTTTCATGCAAGTTTTTCATGCATGTTTTTCGTGCAAGTTGCATGCAAGTTTTTCATGCAAGTTTTTCATGCAAGTTCTTCATGCAAGTTGCATGCAAGTTTTTCATGCAAGTTTTTCATGCAAGTTCTTCATGCAAGTTGCATGCAAGTTTTTCATGCAAGTTTTTCATGCAAGTTCTTCATGCAAGTTGCATGCAAGTTTTTCATGCAAGTTTTTCATGCAAGTTGCATGCAAGTTTTTAATGCAAGTTACATGCAAGTTTTTCATGCAAGTTCTTCATGCAAGTTGCATGCAAGTTTTTCATGCAAGTTTTTCGTGCAAGTTGCATACAAGTTTTTCATGCAAGTTTTTCGTGCAAGTTGCATGCAAGTTTTTCATGCAAGTTGCATGCAAGTTTTTCATGCAAGTTCTTCATGCAAGTTTTTCATGCAAGTTTTTCGTGCAAGTTGCATGCAAGTTTTTCATGCAAGTTTTTCATGCAAGTTCTTCATGCAAGTTGCATGCAAGTTTTTCATGCAAGTTTTTCATGCAAGTTTTTCATGCAAGTTTTTCATGCAAGTTTTTCGTGCAAGTTGCATGCAAGTTTTTCATGCAAGTTGCATGCAAGTTTTTCATGCAAGTTCTTCATGCAAGTTTTTCATGCAAGTTATATGCAAGTTTTTCATGCAAGTTTTTCATGCAAGTTCTTCATGCAAGTTGCATGCAAGTTTTTCATGCAAGTTTTTCATGCAAGTTTTTCATGCAATTTTTTCATGCAAGTTTTTCATGCAAGTTTTTCGTGCAAGTTGCATGCAAGTTTTTCATGCAAGTTGCATGCAAGTTTTTCATGCAAGTTCTTCATGCAAGTTTTTCATGCAAGTTTTTGGTGCAAGTTGCATGCAAGTTTTTCATGCAAGTTGCATGCAAGTTTTTCATGCAAGTTCTTCATGCAAGTTTTTCATGCAAGTTTTTGGTGCAAGTTGCATGCAAGTTTTTCATGCAAGTTTTTCATGCAAGTTCTTCATGCAAGTTGCATGCAAGTTTTTCATGCAAGTTTTTCATGCAAGTTGCATGCAAGTTTTCCATGCAAGTTGCATGCAAGTTTTTAATGGAAGTTGCATGCAAGTTTTTCATGCAAGTTCTTCGTGCAAGTTGCATGCAAGTTTTTCATGCAAGTTTTTCATGCAAGTTTTTCGTGCAAGTTGCATGCAAGTTTTTCATGCAAGTTTTTCATGCAAGTTTTTCATGCAAGTTTTTCGTGCAAGTTGCATGCAAGTTTTTCATGCAAGTTGCATGCAAGTTTTGCATGCAAGTTTTTCATGCAAGTTGCGTGCAAGTTTTTCATGCAAGTTTTTCATGCAAGTTCTTCATGCAAGTTGCATGCAAGTTTTCCATTCAAGTTGCGTGCAAGTTTTTAATGCAAGTTGCATGCAAGTTTTTCTTGCAAGTTTTTCATGCAAGTTCTTCATGCAAGTTGCATGCAAGTTTTTCGTGCAAGTTGCATGCAAGTTTTCCATTCAAGTTGCGTGCAAGTTTTTAATGCAAGTTGCATGCAAGTTTTTCATGGAAGTTGCATGCAAGTTTTCCATTCAAGTTGCGTACAAGTTTTTAATGCAAGTTGCATGCAAGTTTTTCTTGCAAGTTGCATGCAAGTTTTTCATGCAAGTTCTTCATGCAAGTTGCATGCAAGTTTTTTGTGCAAGTTGCATGCAAGTTTTCCATGCAAGTTGGCATGCAAGTTTTTCATGCAAGTTTTTAATGCAAGTTGCATGCAAGTTTTTCATGCAAGTTGCATGCAAGTTTTTCTTGCAAGTTGCATGCAAGTTTTTCATGCAAGTTCTTCATGCAAGTTGCATGCAAGTTTTTCATGCTAGTTTTTCATGCAAGTTGCATGCAAGTTTTTCGTGCAAGTTGCATGCAAGTTTTTCATGCAAGTTGCGTGCAAGTTTTTCATGCAAGTTGCACGCAAGTTTTTCATGCAAGTTGCATGCAAGTTTTTCATGCAAGTTCTTCATGCAAGTTGCATGCAAGTTTTTCATGCAAGTTGCATGCAAGTTTTTCGTGCAAGTTGCATGCAAGTTCTTCATGCAAGTTGCATGCAAGTTTTTCATGCAAGTTTTTCATGCAAGTTTTTCATGCAAGTTGCATGCAAGTTTTTTATGCAAGTTCTTCATGCAGGTTGCATGCAAGTTTTTCATGCAAGTTGCATGCAAGTTTTTCGTGCAAGTTGCATGCAAGTTTTTCATGCAAGTTGCGTGCAAGTTTTTCATGCAAGTTGCATGCAAGTTTTGCATGCAAGTTGCATGCAAATTTTCCATGCAAGTTTTCCATTCAAGTTGCGTGCAAGTTTTTAATGCAAGTTGCATGCAAGTTTTTCTTGCAAGTTTTTCATGCAAGTTCTTCATGCAAGTTGCATGCAAGTTTTTCGTGCAAGTTGCATGCAAGTTTTCCATGCAAGATGCATGCTAGTTTTTCATGCAAGTTTTTAATGCAAGTTGCATGCAAGTTTTTCATGCAAGTTGCATGCAAGTTTTTTATGCAAGTTCTTCATGCAGGTTGCATGCAAGTTTTTCATGCAAGTTGCATGCAAGTTTTTCGTGCAAGTTGCATGCAAGTTTTTCATGCAAGTTGCGTGCAAGTTTTTCATGCAAGTTGCATGCAAGTTTTTCATGCAAGTTCTTCATGCAAGTTGCATGCAAGTTTTTCATGCAAGTTTTTCATGCAAGTTGCATGCAAGTTTTTCGTGCAAGTTGCATGCAAGTTTTCCATGCAAGTTGCATGCAAGTTTTCCATGCAAGTTTTTAATGCAAGTTTTTCATGCAAGTTGCATGCAAGTTTTTTATGCAAGTTGCATGTAAGTTTTTCATGCAAGTTCTTCATGCAAGTTGCATGCAAGTTTTTCATGCAAGTTGCATGCAAGTTTTTCATGCAAGTTCTTCATGCAAGTTGCATGCAAGTTTTTCATGCAAGTTTTTCATGCAAGTTTTTCATGCAAGTTGCATGCAAGTTTTTCGTGCAAGTTGCATGCAAGTTTTCCATGCAAGTTTTTAATGCAAGTTGCATGCAAGTTTTTCATGCAAGTTGCATGCAAGTTTTTCATGCAAGTTCTTCATGCAAGTTGCATGCAAGTTGCATGCAAGTTTTTCATGCAAGTTTTTCATGCAAGTTTTTCATGTAAGTTTTTCATGCAAGTTGCATGCAGGTTTTCCATGCAAGTTTTTAATGCAAGTTTTTCATGCAAGTTGCATGCAAGTTTTTTATGCAAGTTGCATGCAAGTTTTTCATGCAAGTTGCATGCAAGTTTTTCTTGCAAGTTGCATGCAAGTTTTTCATGCAAGTTCTTCATGCAAGTTGCATGCAAGTTTTTCATGCTAGTTTTTCATGCAAGTTGCATGCAAGTTTTTCGTGCAAGTTGCATGCAAGTTTTTCATGCAAGTTGCGTGCAAGTTTTTCATGCAAGTTGCATGCAAGTTGCACGCAAGTTTTTCATGCAAGTTGCATGCAAGTTTTTCATGCAAGTTCTTCATGCAAGTTGCATGCAAGTTTTTCATGCAAGTTCTTCATGCAAGTTGCATGCAAGTTTTTCGTGCAAGTTGCATGCAAGTTTTCCATGCAAGATGCATGCAAGTTTTTCATGCAAGTTTTTAATGCAAGTTGCATGCAAGTTTTTCATGAAAGTTGCATGCAAGTTTTTTATGCAAGTTCTTCATGCAGGTTGCATGCAAGTTTTTCATGCAAGTTGCATGCAAGTTTTTCGTGCAAGTTGCATGCAAGTTTTTCATGCAAGTTGCGTGCAAGTTTTTCATGCAAGTTGCATGCAAGTTTTTCATGCAAGTTCTTCATGCAAGTTGCATGCAAGTTTTTCATGCAAGTTTTTCATGCTAGTTGCATGCAAGTTTTTCGTGCAAGTTGCATGCAAGTTTTCCATGCAAGTTGCATGCAAGTTGCATTCAAGTTTTTCATGCAAGTTGCATGCAAGTTTTTCATGCAAGTTCTTCATGCAAGTTGCATGCAAGTTTTTCATGCAAGTTGCATGCAAGTTTTTCGTGCAAGTTGCATGCAAGTTTTCCATGCAAGTTTTCCATGCAAGTTGCATGCAAGTTTTCCATGCAAGTTTTTAATGCAAGTTTTTCATGCAAGTTGCATGCAAGTTTTTCATGCAAGTTGCATGCAAGTTTTTCATGCAAGTTCTTCATGCAAGTTGCATGCAAGTTTTTCATGCAAGTTGCATGCAAGTTTTTCATGCAAGTTCTTCATGCAAGTTGCATGCAAGTTTTTCATGCAAGTTTTTCATGCAAGTTGCATGCAAGTTTTTCATGCAAGTTGCATGCAAGTTTTTCGTGCAAGTTGCATGCAAGTTTTCCATGCAAGTTGCATGCAAGTTTTCCATGCAAGTTTTTAATGCAAGTTTTTCATGCAAGTTTTTTATGCAAGTTGCATGCAAGTTTTTCATGCAAGTTCTTCATGCAAGTTGCATGCAAGTTTTTCATGCAAGTTGCATGCAAGTTTTTCATGCAAGTTCTTCATGCAAGTTGCATGCAAGTTTTTCATGCAAGTTTTTCATGCAAG
The DNA here is from genome assembly GCA_947049315.1 of Epistrophella euchroma. Taxonomy (NCBI): domain Eukaryota; kingdom Metazoa; phylum Arthropoda; class Insecta; order Diptera; family Syrphidae; genus Epistrophella; species Epistrophella euchroma. The sequence goes on from OX346248.1 coordinate 44,590,264, forward strand.
TTGCATGCAAGTTTTTCGTGCAAGTTGCATGCAAGTTTTCCATGCAAGTTGCATGCAAGTTTTTAATGCAAGTTGCATGCAAGTTTTTCATGCAAGTTGCATGCAAGTTTTTCATGCAAGTTCTTCATGCAAGTTGCATGCAAGTTGCATGCAAGTTTTTCATGCAAGTTTTTCATGCAAGTTTTTCATGCAAGTTTTTCATGTAAGTTTTTCATGCAAGTTGCATGCAGGTTTTTCATGCAAGTTGCATGCAAGTTTTCGATGCAAGTTGCATGCAAGTTTTCGATGCAAGTTGCATGCAAGTTTTTCATGCAAGTTGCATGCAAGTTTTTCATGCAAGTTGCATGCAAGTTTTTCGATCAGAAATTGGTAGGAGCATTGAATATATATTAAAAACAAAAATACTACTTAATACTTAATTTTTAATAAATATTAATTAATTTTGAACAAAATTTCTTTAAATTTTTAGTTTAAAAATTAAATTTGCTAATTTTATTTACTAACATATACAGATATCTGGCTTTCCAAAATGGTATAGCACGACATTGTAAGTATTACCGCTGTATCTTACAATTTTTTTGCTGTTTTACGTCAGTTCTTTTTAGAAAAACTGCCCTTCCGGATAAACGGGGGGAGTGGGAGGGGGGTTCGGAATAGACTCCCCTTCAATATGATTCTTTTTTCTTGTCTCAGCCTATCCTACATGCTCTACCTTTTGTTACATCTTATGCACCTTATGCGAATCACAGTTTATACATATAATATTATATTATTTAACAAAAAAAAAATTAACCGACCGTTCGCGACGTCCGTGTCGGTGCGTCGTCGATGCTAACCGGCGACACCCACGAGACAGACAACAACAATGCAGGTATGCACTTCAAGTCACAGTCAGGCATTTTTTGGTTGCGCTCAGTCGTGTCAGTGTCGCGGATGTCGCCTGTTTGATCCGACGCCGCCGGCCGACGCACGCCTCATCGACAGCCTGCGTAAACTGTAAAAGTCGCCTTTACTTTCATGTTTTTTTTTTTGCATTTTTATGATACGTAACGCGTACGCCAAAATAATTCTTCGGTTTCATTTGAAATTTTGGGCGTTGTCTGTTAAGCCTATACACGTACGACAAAACAGAGTTAAACAAAAAATTTACCAAAAATACATGGATATTTTGTCGTATATGCCAAAATGTGACGTATACGACAAAACAAAACTAAGGGTCAATGGATGGGTTATTATGTGGATATACGATAAAATTCATACTGAGTATCTCGGTAACAGTAATTGATAGACGAAATCTGATCACAGAAATGGAAAGAGGACCTTCGAAAACATAGTAATGCATACCCACTTTAAAAAAGTGCATTTTGGCGTTTACGACAAAACAATTCTCGGCGACGATTTGGCTTAAACCTGAAATACAGTTTTATTACAACTACTATCGTTATTACACACACGAAGATAAATCGAAATCGATAGAGCCATTTTTGAGAAAATTTGAAAATAAAACGTAGTATTTGTATGGCATCTATCTGTTCTGTTCTAGATTAGCTAAATCAAAAATTCGAAGTTATACTCTAGGGAATCCCATAAAAATGCTTTCAACCAAATTTAAAGCAAATCGGGCCATGCTATAGTTCCAATTATAAGAGACGCATGAACGCACAGACCGACCAAAAACCACGTTTTCGGACTTCTCCATCATCGTAGTTTTAATTTTGATTACAATTTCGAAACCAATACTTGCGAATCATTAAAAACAAACGGCAACACTTACAATATCAAGATATACCTTTTTTATTTATTTATTTTGTTTTTAATTCAAGTTGCATATTTCAGTTAATAGTTTTTGGAAAAATAATTTTCAAATTTTTACGTTATTTAGGCCCATTTGTGAAACGAAACTTAAGTATATTCAACATAAGAGCTTATGTGACAGTTTATCCTGAGGAAAAAGTAGAACATAAGCGTTTATGTTGAACATAAATATTTAAATTTCGTTTCAGCAAATGGCCCTAAGCACTACATATTTTCGTTTTTAATATTTAACGCTCCTGTCAAATTTCAGTCAAGCACTAAAAACCAAATGCTGAAATGTTTTCTAGTTTTTTTAAAAATTTTGTCAGAGAATGGGGATGGATTTAAGTGCCTAAATTGGTTTTTTTCACGACACGTTCATGCACAATGAAGGCGATATGGTAGTTCAAAGTCTGTAAATGGGTACCCCATTGTTAAAAACATACATAAAAATCAACTGGGCATGAACGACACGGAACATTCGGAAGGTGTCAAGGTGCAAATGCAATTTTTCTACAGCAAGCAATGTTCTATCACCGATATCTTGGTGGGATTCTTGGACACTCAAATAATACATTTCAAAATGGTTTCTCTGATTATTGCCCAACAATAATTTTTCAGAATTGTGCTGCATATAAAGAAACTGATCGGTGTTTCATAAAGGGGGTGTGGTATCTCAGCATTTTTATTCAATAACAGCCAAATTAATAAACGTGGAATAGGAAAGGTTAACGCCTTTTTCCCTGGACTAAGTGCAAAATGTTTTTAATAAAACAACATTTCTGTACAATGTGACATTTACTAAGCTAAACCACCGAAAAAGGTGGTTTAGACAAGGAATAAGAACCAGATGTGTCAAATATACATATTCTGAAATTACAAAACATAATTGAAGATTGGAAATTTATTATGAATAAAAATAATAATGTCTCCTAGATTTATCGAGTTATTGCAATTTGCAATTATTGAACAATCAGCCATTAGCATTACCTGTTTTTGATTTGCGTCTAGCATTATTTTTTCTTTTGAAATGCGTTAGATATAGGGGTACAAAAGTCAGCAAATCTGAAAAACCATGTTAATGCGTTAAAAATATAACGTTTTTTGATAGATTAACCCTGAAATTATAGAAAAGGTAAATACGCATCGATTCATGATAATTTCATTGACTTGATGGGAAAGAGGATGTGGGGTTAAAGAAGGTGGTGAGAGTTAAAATATCCTTATTTAATTTATTTGGTAGTGTTTTTTTTTCATATGAAGAACATTGTATCTTCAATGGTAAAAAGTATACATTGTATTTCCAAGTTATTGACCAATACTTTGTGAAATAGTTTTAACAGATATATTAAGAAAAAACTTGCTAAGGAGGGGGGTGGCTCTAGTTGCCCCCATTTATACGGGAGGGATCATTTTATGAAAAAATTGGGTTAAAGTGCATAAGTAAATATTTAAAAAAACAACGGAAACACCTACAATGCTATACTATAGCTTTTTGAAAATGCAAAAACCTATTCTATTATTTCACTGCTAAAAAAAGTAATTTTAGTTAAATTTATTTGGAAAAATTGACTAAATCAAAAATTAAAAAAAAAGTTAACTTATACCTAATAATATTTTTTTCAAATTTTTTTGCCATAAAGTGCTAGATATTCGTTTAGTATTTGATACTGTTTTTAATCCTTACGTGAACGCTAAAAACTAGATGGTCTTTTAGTTTTAGAGAAAATTGAAAATTATGAAGCTACTACTTTTTTAGAAAATTATGTCTGTAAACGGTCAATGTTGTAAAAAAAAAAAAAAATAAGTTCAAAAAATTATGTAGTCTGGATTATTTTTCTAAGTCGTAGGGGTGACCCCCAGGTACAACATACTTCTTAAACGCTTGGTTTTCGAAATATTTACGAAATACTACAAAAGGGGACATTTACCCCTCCGTCCTGCCTAAAGCTCGCGGGCCTGGACTGGTGACTTTTAGTATTTTGTACCTGGGGTCACCCCTACCTTTTAAAAAAATAATCCAGACTACATGATTTTTTTTTTATTTTTTTTTCCTTCGCTGACTGAACTATTATTGTAGTAGATTTTCTTAAGACATTTGTGGTAAACGTCACTTTACTATTCCATGAACATTTTGTTTTTATTAATTGAAAACTTTTACCCAAAGCTTTAAGGCTTAACTACATTCAAGACTTATTGCAAAAAGTACAAAAGTGGAAAAATAAAACACGCATTACAAATGCCTGTGTGCGATAAAGCCTGCGAAAACAGTGTTTGATATGTCATTTAAGATTGATACTACAGAAAAAAGACAATTTTTTCGCACACATGCATCTCTAAGCATATTTTTTCTCATCACATTTTCACTTTTTGCCCTACTTTTTGCAAAAAGTCTTGAATGTAGTTAAGCCTTTACTCTTATTCCATGGTTTAGTTAATTCGTGGACTTGAGGCGGGATAAACGTTTTTTATCAATAGGACTGTAAATGAAGAACTTTGTCATATAATAATAAATTTTAATAGAGCTTTAGGGCTTAGATGCGTGGAAAAATTAATAGTTTGAAGTTTTTCATTCATAAAATAAGGCATCCAATTTTCATCTGACAAAAATGAACCAACAGGAAGGAAATAAAGATTTTTTAGGAGCTTTCCTCAATGTGATAACTTACCAAAGAAATGCAATTTTTATTTAAAAAACCATTTCATTGTTTGTGGCAAATTTTACTGCCGTTCGTTTGGGCACTTTAAATTGTATCAAATATACCTAAAGCACCTTCTGTACTTTCATTTAAAAATCAGTTAACATTTCGTTTGTAATTGATACCAAAAACACATCCCTACACATCCTGCTGTCGACTTCCAGTTGAACAATCATGCAATTGAAACACTATCAAAGCCATCGCATATCATCCATTAAATTTCCAATTTGATCCTACATAACATTCCATGTTTGACAACATGTCAATGTGCAAAGAAGCAAAAATTTACACATACAGAATAGATACTCATACATATGTATGTGCAGCGTGCAGCCATTAGATGCACTCTTGTCGAAAGCACCCATTAAGCACATTAACGATCCACCTACATACATACTACATGTCTACAAAACACCGAACAGAGAACACAGAACAGAACAAATGTCAATTTATTAAATCACCTGGATTAAGGTAAATCAATTGCCCTTCCGGTTCTCCGGATGCGACATCCTGTTCATTGAATAATGTGTGCAATCAGTATTCTCTAATAATAATCTTGACATGGGTACCGTTTTCAAGTAGGATGGGGATGGATGTTGTGCATGGGAAGCATCCTTTTTCAGATATGACGTAGTCGGAGCAGTTCTCTGTTTGTGCCCGATGCACATTGAATGCAATCTGTCCCATTGTCGTCACAAAATGCGCAACATACACATAACATACATATACAATACAACACATTGTGGCAACATAAACGTCATCATCATTGTCCTTGTCAGCATACCTAATGATAATGTTGGTGACACAATGTGAAATCTTGGTACTCAAAACGTTTACGTTAACATTTCAATAATTAGATTTTAAGCGAGTTGGAGCTATCTATACCTTCTATACATTACCTACATATGTGCAAAATTGCTAGGATGTATAGAATATAATTCCTTCTCGCAAAAAGAGAGATTAGCAAATTCCCTTATCCTTCTGTGGCCGGTGACAGTGGCTTTGAGTTGGCAGGCGGAGACGGATTGGTGTGCTTAAAGAGCTTTATCTGCTCTTGATATGCGGACATGTAGGTACTTAAGTATTTCAAAAATAGAATTTATTCATTAACTTGCTGGACGTATCTTTCAAAACATTTGACTTGCAGCTATAGTTACTTGGTTCGTATGAATTTAATCCAAAATACTCTTAATCCATAGTTATAATGGAAGTTGTTTGTTTTGCATTATTACTTTTATTTCGTTCCCGTTAATTAATTTTGATACAGTTTCAAATTCAGCTAAGTTTAGATCAAGTTACCGTGTAAATTTTAAAGCCCGCTCTCGTTATATCGTGTAATCTATTCGAACCTGGAATAAGTACAGAATTTTAAGTAAAATCTAATCCCTTCACTTTACTGTACCGATTTCATTAATTTTTTTTGGAAAATTCCAAAATTTAACTTTTTTCAAAAGTCACAAAAATTAGTTTTTTTTTTTTGCAAATATCTCGGAAACGTTTTGTGCTAGTGAAAAATTGTATTCCACAATCTTGTAGCGGAGGCAATTTCCAACAAAAATGGTCCTAATATTTTTTTCGCACCATTTACCATTAGAAATTTACAGCAAATCGAAAAGTCAAAACATCTCTGAAAAGGGGCCAAATGTTATGAAAATGTGCTGCAACTTTTTAACGGTTAATGCTAAGAAAAAAATAGTAGGGACCATTTTTGTGGGAAATTACCTCAGCTACAAGATTGTGGAATAAAATTTTTCTCTAGCACAAACTACACAAAATTACACAAGATGGCGCTGTTCTCACATGAGAGCATATTAGTCGGTGATTACACCGCTGCAGCTAGTCAAATAGTGGTTACATCGTTACAATACACTAATACTATGACAAAAAAAAAATATAAATCTGAAATCGTAATCCATTCGCCACGAAAAAAAATCGAGTTTTAGGCAGAAATCTGAATTTTTTAAAGGAAAACCCCATTAATATTGATATATTTACGTTCTGTTAATTTTTCTACAAAACTTGCAGTACATATAGCGGGTCAAGTATTATTTAAATATTTTGTTTTGTTAATTTTAACACGAAACTCATATTTCTCCCGTGCAAAGCCGGGGGGATCAGCTAGTATTTATAATATTTATTTTACTTATCATTTTTGTATACGTACATGGAGATTCTTTTTTTGGGGTTCGTTTGAAAGCAGGTAAATGGCTACGAAGCCGAAAGAGAATACACAAATGTTTTTGGAAATTTAATTGAAAATCAATAATATTAGTCGATTCAATAAAGCCTTTACTTCGAAATTTGAAAATGAAGCTCTGATTGTAGATCTAATGATATAGCCCGCCCTGTTAACCCTTGTTTTTTAGTCAACTTATAAGCTTATTCAATACTAGGTATTAGGTAAGTTCAGGAAAATGAGATCTCAGAGCCCTCAGCAATCTCAGTTACGTGATCAAGATTCCTTAAGCAAAATTTCTCAGTTTAGCTGTCAAAACTCTGAGGAAAAAAAATTTTAGATTCGCTTGCTTACTTTTTGAAGTTGAGAAATCTTAGAGATCTAATTTTTCTGAACACGCTAATTATTCGCTGGACGGCATCAATTCGTTCAATGTGAACTTGATGATATGGTGACCAGACCTGGGAGGCATATTCATGGAGTGGTCTTACAAAGGTCATATAAAGGGATTTTGTAACGTAGGGACAAGAGAATTCTTCTGACCGGCGTTTTATAAAGCCAAGAGCTGAGTGGGCTTTGCTTATAATGCTATCGTAGTGGGAGCGAAAATTAAGTTGAGTGTCACAAATGACTCCCAGGTCACGAATAGAGGTTACGACAAGAACGGACTCACCATTAATCGAGTATTGCATCTGTGGTAGAAGAGCACACTTTCGAGAGAATTTTATGCCTTCACATTTCTTAATATTTAGTTCAAGAAAGTTTTTCTGACACCAAATATAAAATTTATTAAAGTCTGTTTGTAATAAAAGCATTTCTTCAGGGGATTAAATTTGTTTCGAAATCCTCATATCGTCAGCATAGATTTCCAAATCAGAATTTAGTAAAATAAGTTCAACATCATTTATAAATTATAAATTAAATTTGATGGCACAACAGCTCATGAAGAACTAGGGCCTAGTGACTTACAACTCTCAACCATTCCTGTGTGCGTGCCTGCAGGAATGGAGAAGACCTACAGTTTATTGCCGAATCCGAACGGCTAACGAGCGGCACTTTCTGTGACAGGAGATACTCTTGGAGTATTTGTCAATTTCTCGCAAGAGGCAGAAGCCGTTTTTTCTTTTAAATAAAAAGGTGGCGAGGCTGGGAATCGAACCTTAGACCTCCGGCATGACAGTCCATCGCACGTACCATCACGCCACGGCTACTACATCATTTATAGTCAGAACAAATAAAATAGGACCTAAATGGCTTCCCTGAAGTACTCCAGAATAGGTTTGGAGACACTTGATCTGAAAAGAACACGATACTGACGATCAATTAAATAAGATTGAATCCAAGATACAAATAAACGAGGGAAACCAAGGGGTCGAATTAGATAGGCAGCTTAAGATGTGGGTATGAAAGTTGGCAATCACAAGGTCAATGTGGACAGATTCATCGGAGATGAAGTCAAAATTGATTCAACCAATGAGATCATTGAGTTGGTCAAAGTTGGCTTTGCCGAAGTTAAATTTTCGCTGCGTTCAAAGATCAGGATTATGATGTTCGCTAACGTAGGGGAAGCTAATAGGGATAGGAGGGTGATAATTGTCAAGTCTAGTCAGGAGGTGACTACTTACTGAGACAACAGAGTTGTTTGTTTGTTTATTTGGTTTTAAGATCGGTATGAAGGCCTCTTCGAAGCAGTGAAGCTAACCTATTAAGCGAAGCATACGAATTAGTAGATGTGCTTTACCGTTTAATCATAGGATTTGTAACAACCCCGATAATTCACTCAAATTTAACCAAAATGTGAACGCAGTTTAAGGGATCATCCAATGCAAATATGATGTCAAAATAGAAGTAAATCTCTGCACAGCCCCTGCAAATTTTAAATGCTTCTTAGAGCCTATTTTATAGTGATCCATTTTGCCTTTTTAATTCTTCTAGGCTATTTAAATTTTAACAAATCTCAACACAAGAGTTCCAGATGATCTTAATTACTCGTGTTCTACTTTTCTGATGTATTTTGTATTCTTCTTCTTGTCATCCGATTGTAATCATAACATTTTGGGCCAAACTTTACCGGTGGGATGGGCCTCACTAAGCAACAACCCCCATCCTTCCTCAACAAGAAGAAAAAGAAATTTCGCTTCCAATTACAAAGAATATATTATGATTGATTTTTAATTCAATCAAAAGGACCGTTCATGATTTAACGGACCCCCAACGTCATGATCAGCCCATGAGTATAAATCACTCCGGAAACCTGGTCATTGGTCCCGATTTCATCATCTCTGGTCCAAACGATTCTCGAACTGAACTCGAGAAGAATTACTATGACGAAGCAAAAGCATTTGGTGCATGTGAAGCTGATGGCCTAAATTCAGAACCGTTTACACAACTCCCAAAGAAACAAAAAAAAACAAAGAAAGAAAAACGAAAAAAGGCACACACAACAAGGTTATCTTGTGATCAGTGTGTGGGATTTCCCAGGGCCAATCCTCTATCTCAAGGCTCTCACTCTAGAAATTGGCTCATTACCGCATTATGAATGCGTTTCGACCGACTTGCATAACTTTGTACACTCACATCATGGTGCTTCTGGGTGGCGGTGTACATCAGAAACAAAGGTAACAGCGTATGGTTAAAAGTCCGCTGCTGGCCGGCACACTGCAGGAGTTGGATTTTTGAGTATAGTTGGTGTGGCGATGGTGGCGTAGTCCCGCAGTTGTAGGACAGCATCGCGGTACAGCAATCAAATCAAGACGGCCCATGTCCAAAACGAAAGATAAAAACATCATTATGTCAACCAGGGGGCTATGATGATGTTTTGATATTGGGTAGGGCCAATCAACTCGGTGACGTTTTTTGTTATTCTCACGGAACAACTGATTCACTGATTCATGGTCTTGTTGGAGTAGCTGGAAGTTTTGAGCGGAGGAGCTTATTCACTGCGTGCGGTGATCCTGCTGAGATTGATTGGAGGGTCATCTTTTGAATTATTGATGAGCGGAACCTTTTTTATGTCTTTTGGTAAATTGATGCGTTTTTGTGCAGAACAGTGTGAGGGTATATAAGACAGGGGTTCTGAGGTGTAGGAGGTGACCTTATATGGATGATGTTTACGAGGTGATTACAGGATATTGAGAAATTAATATGGTTTTATTTTGATGATTTTAATGGAAAGTGCGGGTATGCGATACTGTAACCAAGTGAATTTACTCTAAATTTTTAATTTGAACGACGCGACGAACACCGGTATGCACTTCCTTATAGGCCAGTTGGCAGTGACAAATTCAAATTATTCCTCTAGGGAGTCTTATAGACAGACACACAGGCGCACAAACGCTCAGATGTGTAGACACACAGTAGATACCACAGACGGAGAGACAGTAACCCACTTCTTCGAATTTCTCCGTCAATTTCGTTTACAACCTCGAACTTTTTTCACACGAAACAAAACTTGTTGAAAACTTTTCAAATAATTTTATTTATTCCTATATAATACATTGTCCGTTTGTAAGTCCATCAATCTTCCTTTATCTCTGTCTGTGTATTCGTCTACAGCCTAAACGGATGGATGGACGGATAGATACCTTTTTTTTGACATTCCCTTAACACAATTTTTTAATTTTTTTTAGATCCAAAAATAATAAGTAATTGTTATTAGCATTTTTTAAAAATCTGATTTTTCTCAAAGATGTAAGAACTAATCAATAAATTTCAAAAGGTGCAGGGTATTGCCTACCATTTGGTGTAAATGAAATTTGAGAAAAAAAAAGTTTTTTAAAAAACACCTCCCATAGAACCATGAGGACGCTGATTTTGATCAATTTATTTATGAAAAATTAACTAAAAAATCTTTAATAGAATTTTTATATTTTAAATTTTAGTTACAAATGTTTTGATTTTTTTTAATTTTGAAAAAATTTAATTTTGAAAAAATTTTTATTTTGAAAAAAGACAAGCTAGTTCAGCTGGCACCTTTTTGGAATATAATATAAACTATTATGGTTGAAAGCTCCCTGCATTCAAAGCTCCACTTTTGGCAAAATGACTGTTTTTAGATTTTTTTTAATTGATTAAGTTAGTAGAAAAGGGAAACATCTCTTGGTCTTATCTGCACAATCAATGTATCAAATACAATTAAACAAGTTTGAATTCATAAGTTATTATCCGAGACACAGACATTTTAAAATTAGGTGTCAAATGTACCTACCCCAGTTTCCCCTAATGAAATTTTCAATTTTTTACTTGCGATATATATATGTATGTAGTAGGTACTATATGGCAAGTTTTGGAATTGTAAAAAAAATTGAACTCGATATTTTGATCAAACTTGACATTACGATGATAGGGAAGACGAAAAAAGTGGGTCTCGCAATTCCGTCCGTCTGTCTGTTTGTCTGTGGACTCGCTTACAGCCTAAACCCATGGGCTGATTTTAATTAAACTTGGTATAAAGTGGTTTTGGAACAATTCCCCCGAAACGTTTTTTTCATTTTCTTTTTATGACCAAAAATGACGGTACCTGCCATATAATTTTTTTTTTATCATTTTTGGAAAATCTTATTTTTGTCAAAAATGGCTCGACAGATATTTCTAAAAAAAATCAATAAATTTTATTAGGTATATGCTAACTTTTTGTGAAAAATAAATTTCCGAAAATAGGTTTTAAATGGTAACTCCCGAATAGAACCATTTTTTTTATTTTCTTTTTTCTAGAAAACGAATTTTTTTTTATGGAGAATCTTCTGAAAAATTTAAATATTACTTTATACCAAAATTTTCGAAATTTTTTATATAAATAAATATAAATGTTAAGAAACCGTTAAAGAAAATATAAATTTTCTCGAAAACGACTCCTACGATTTTGATGAAAATTTTCTTAAATACTAATATTAGTATAGTATGGTCTACGATCTGCCAAAATCAAAATTTACAGTAAGGCCAGTATTAAGAGTATCTCTATCTTTTTGAAAATTCGATAATTCAAAAACGGGTGGATAATTTTGTTGGAAATTTAATTTTTAATTCAACATAAATAAATACTAAAAAATTGTGTACCAATTTTATTTCTTAAAAATGTTTACAAAATTTTAGGTATGTATGTATATATGAAAAATTAATTAAAAAAAAAAACCGCTTCTACGATTTTAATTTTTTTTCTCCAAAACTAAGATTAGTTAAAGAAATTTAAGAAAATTTTTTTATTTAATTTATTTCGAATCATGTTGGTTTTTAATAATTTTTCAATTTAAGCTCTAAGTTAAATGTATATAAAACTAGTTCAAACTTAGGCTTCCATAAAAAAAATGATTTACTCATAATACACTCAATCTTTAAAATTCGAAAAAACTTTTACTATAACAGCAAGTTTGTGCGATCCAGTCGTGCGTTTTATTTATTTTTTGGATTTGAAAAACAAAATCGATTTTTTCTTGGAAAACTCAATATTTCGAAAGCGGTTTCTTGTATTTTAAAAACGGGTAGATGTTTTTTTTTTTTAATTCAAATTTCAAAAATTCCAAATTAATAAACACACACTAAAGGGTGTAATAATTTTTTTTCTTGGAAATGTTTTCGAAATTTTATATACTTAAAAAATTATTCTTTTTTTTTAAACCACTCGAACGATTTTTAATTTTTTCTCATAAACTAAGATTTGTCTAAAAAATTAGATGATGTGTACCTGTACAGTAAGCTCCATGCATAAATATGTAAATGTATAATATGTGCTGTATTATTTGTTTTTGTATAATTCATATTGTTAAAAGTGTTTAAAACTATGAAAACTAGAAAATTGTCAAGTATATAGTAGGTATCAAGCGAATATATTTTGGTATTAAAAATGTTTGCTACCCAAAGAACACTAACTCAGCTTTTGTTTTTTTCCACTACAATATTTTAATACATAATTAAGGCTATTTATTTTATGAATATTAAAACGCCTCTTATTATAATTTTTAAAAATTTCATACCTAAAAGTTAGTTTTGTGAAAAGGGTACACTCGGGCGTATACGTACTTTTTTTAAAATTTTTATTTAGTTTTACCTTGTGTTTGCATAAATATTATGCATTAGTTGTTATTTAAGGTGTTTAAATCAAGGCGTCGCTTTTTCCTATAACATTTCTTTTAAAAATGTGTACCTAGCTTAACTAGATCAAAATACATAAGGGATGCCATTAGATGTTCCGTTTGACACTGTAAATGAATTTTGAGACAAATAAATTTAAAACAAATTTGAAAGTATTCAGAAATGATTTCTTTCTTTAAGAATTTTAATAACAAGTAATATATAACTGCATGAAATTAACAAAATATATTTTAAAGTATCAATCTTCAAAGTGTTACTATTATACTAACACTATATTAATCTTTAAAAATCTAACGAGTAAATATGTTTTCTTTAATTTATACATTCTACTATAAAATTTTCTTTATTTCGTTTATCTATAATTCTTGATTTACCCCACCATAATTTTACTGCTTGTAATACTATAACCACTCACGTGTATATTCAAAGCCAACTACATAAAATAATATAATTTAGTCAATGTAACAAAATCTCATCAATTATTAAAGAACAACGCACAGTGGCACATAAGGGCTATGGGGGGCTAGTTATATTCTCACTTAATTATATAATTATATCCTTGAATAGGATGTAGGTATACAATCGTAAGATAGGTATTAGTAAAAGTTTTTCATTAACTTTTGCGTTTATATAGATGTATAATTTCGTATTACAACAACAACTTTGATTGTAATATCCAATGGCAGTGTTTAAGCAAGCGTTAAGTAGTTTTCTCATCAATTATATTGAACATGACAGTTGTCAGGCGTTTTGATGGCAATGCGAATTTAACCATGAATATCCTTTTATCCTTGCAGACTAATGTGTTGTGAATTGTCCTTGAACTTTGAATTATAATGATCTGATTGTCATTCAGTCAACTGATAATTATAATGCGTTTGTTACTTAATTTATCATTAAGGGAGTTTTTGGGCTTATAAGTTGGTTTAAATGAGCATTAGCCAATTAGAGAAAAATTCTGTGTCTATAGGTAAAATTATAAAGAAATAATAAAGAATGATAAAATTTTCCATTGATCGAAAAGCGACAAGGATGTAAAGCGAACATGTATGGTGTAGGGTTTTATGAAGGTGATGAAAGAGTTAGTTTGTATGTCAGTCAACCTCAGCCCACTAAAAATGAAAAATTCTTGCCTACTGCCTCTTCCGAGATATTGGCAAATCCTCAAAAAAAAGTGCCTTTCACCTTTGCCTTACACATTATCGATCCCTTATGACAGTTTTGGACTGATAGAGTGTGCACTCCGTTTGATGGTTTGTCAGGCAAACCCATGCTCACAAAAATTTTTGATATAAGCTGACAGTCAGCGGACTGTCATACGTGATCGATAATCGGCCCTATCGAGGTAACCGTCAAAGCGGAATTCTTTCCGATTTCCTACGAATCGGAGAAATTTTGCTTCGAGGTAGTTCTCAGATCAGCTGATAGGAATTTCTGTCCGACGAAATTCAAAGCATTTCATTTGTATGCGATGCTTTGCGATTAAGTACTTCTAATGGTTTTATTTTTGACAGATACAAACAAAATTTTCTCTGAAGTCCCCCGACAAGTTCTTGTTGCGGAAAGTGTTTTCTTTTTAAAGAAATAGTTAATTAAAATTTTAGCAATAAAGAAATAAACTTTATTTACGGTAACTTGTGTTATTTATAATTGATATTTGTTTTTAGGCAGAGCGAAAAAACAAGTTCACAACAATATGAGCGGATTGTGAATTTGCCGAGAGTCAGATAGTTTGCGTGTATTGCTTTCGTTTCAAAATGTTCTCTTATTTTCTTTATTTCGTGTCCTTAGCTCGTTGAATTCGGCGTTCAAAAATAATCACATTATCCATTTCTTTATTATTGCTTGTATTAAGTCAAATAAATAAATAATATTGTGTTTCAAAAAATTTTTTCAATTTGTTCTTTTTTTGACACTCCAATTGGAAACAAAAAACATATGTTTGGAAATAGGGAGGGGACTTTATTCGATAGTTTTAACTTAAAAATCGGTGCATCTAATTACATTTCTTAAAAACTCTAGCGCATTTTACAAGATATATAAACGACATCCAAGTCCTATTTCACACGAGTAAACTGATTTTCTAGTTACTTTGGGTCTGGCGGAGAAGGTCAGAAAGTATGATAGGTAAACAAATATCCCCGGTCATCGGTTTCAGAATTTTTTTGACATTCTTATTCACACTACGTACCTATGTGTGCGAAATTAAATGAACGCCAAAAAAATTTTCAGAAACTTGTTTCTACCTGTGAACTGACGAACAAACCCCTTCCTGAAGCATTTATCACTGAAACCCTTTCAATTTATCAAATGAATTATTTGAGAAAGAATAACATTTTCTTTGTGTTTTTATCATAATCTTCTGAAAAATTGTCCATTTTATGTATCTATAAATAATTTTTGGTTAAAGTCATTTTTTGTTTGTAGCAAACTATCTTTTATTTGTGTTTTTTTTTTTCTGACAGCTATACCAAATGTGAAATATAATAAAAGCTACTGCGGATGCGTTTTTTTGGAAATTTCTCACTGTACTATACATAAAATCCCAAAAAAACACGGCTTTTGTGAAAAAATGCATAAATTTGATGGCACAACAGCTCATGAAGAACTATGGCTTAATGACTTACAACTCTCAACCATTCCTGTGTGCGTGTTTGTAGGAATGGAGGGGACCTACAGTTTATTGCCGAATCCGAACGGCTAATGTAAGCGGCACTTTTCTATGACAAGAGATACTCTTAGAGGTTTTGTCAATTCCTCGCAAGAGGCAGTAGCCGTTTTTATTTTAAAAATTATTAGGTGGTGAGGCTGGGGATCGAACCTAGACCTCTGGCATGACAGGCCATCGCACTAACCATCACACTGCGGCTACTACACATAGTACATATGTAGAACAACCTATATAAATGTTAAGTATTTCAAGCCAAACTACAGTCACTTAGAAGTTTTATTTAATTTTTAACATCTAATATGGTACATATATGTCGCCATACCCATACCATACGTTTTCATGAGATATAATAAAATAACAAGCTCATAACTCATAACCACCACACAAAATCACTTCAAAACCTCTCAGTTGCTTGAGTCCATAGAAATTTGCTTTCACATCCTTCAACTAATAGCTTCCGTTTTATAATAAGCCTGAACAGATAGCTCTCCACCATTTCACTTCACTATGATGACGTCAACTTTAAAACTTCCCAATTTCCATAAATACATTCTGCATTTTCATTCAGATTTATATTGGGCAAGTTCCAAACAGAAAATATATTTAAATTATGTCGTGCTCGAGGCAAAATTATGCAGTACTATAACTTTTCACAGCTAGTCATAAAATATTTTGTATGTATTATTTTTTTTTTAACAATTCAAGGATGTCACAAAAATCCATGAATACTCTACGAAAAATACAATAAATTCCCTTTGCAACTCTATGTGGCGAACCATATTAAAATCATGTTTGAAGTGTATAATGTCTCTACTTTGAACATACATAAATACATTTGACCGCTTGTATTTATTTTTTTTTTAATTTATTTCAAAAACCTAATTATGTATAATTAAACATCTTTCCCATGACATTATCCCTTTTCATGATTAAAGCTTACTGCCACTCTCAAAGCATGTAGTTAAACAAATCATTATAAAATGCTGCACCACGCAAAGTGCAGTTACATAATCATAAAATGAACCACTGCCGACACCGACGCCGCCGCCGCCACCGGAATGTGTGTCATCCCATGTATTACATCCGTTTTGGACACCACAAATCCCCCAATATGAACTAACTACTGTGTGGGACAAGTACTTTAGTGCCAAAATTCCCATCCTCCCAAGCCTGGCCATATAGTGAAGTTCTATATTTCAACTAATTAGGTAATTGTCGGTTTCGATAACAAAAACTTTTTTGCCACTAGGGTCCTGGAAACAGGATGCACGGAAGGCAAGGAGGCTCATGATACGAATCTACCGCAGGAACAATCAGTCACTGGAAACCACAGCAATTTCTATTTTTTTTTTATATTTTATTTTCATATACTTTTACTACAAGCTGGGGGATATAGTTATGCACAACCCTCCCGTTGGGCGCCATTACAACTTTAGTTCGTTCTCTCTAGAACTATCACAGTTTCGGGGGGACTTTTGAACAATTTTAAAGTTTCGGTGTCGTCGTCATTTGGAAATATGCTAAATAAGTGCAAAATTAATACTCTCATGCGGCAGGCGCATCCTCATGTACACATCCATATTCCTGTTTATGCAAATCCTTACACTGAACAACAAGCATATCTGACTACACACTACCACATACCACCACAGTATCACCAGCCCAGCTCAGCGAAATAGTATATCCTCCCCTTTTTCTGCATAGAAACGTTTCGACAGACGAAACACAGAAGCAACACCGTCATCGTAACAAGTTGAAATATGTTTCGGTTTGCCTCAAAAACTACCACCTTCCCTGCTTTTCGGAAACAATGGTGCTGTACACTTTTTTTTCATGGCGAAACCCGCAGGAGTTTTGAATCCTTGATATAGATAGGTATATCTTTAAATTTTTTTTTACTCCCGGATGCAGAACAAAGCCAACATTGTGATGGAATAATGAAGAATACACTCTGGATACCGAGAATACCCTGAAGCACCAACTAAGTTATGTATAAAGCCCTAGATTCGAACCCGATACGATATTGTATGTGTGTACAAAAAAACAAAAAAAAAACTGATTGTGGCCTTTAATCCTTTTCGCCATTTGCATAACGCGTACCTTTAAAAAGTCATTTATTCGAAATTAAACCTTTTGTCTTTCAATCGGACCGACCAATATGCCTCTAGAGAAAGGCTTCGGTTGTGAATTAAGTCATTAGTCGTATAGTTGGGTTGGTCAGGGGAGACTCTTTGGAGGCTAGGTGCAGATGGTGCCTCCATTCACACACACTCAAGGTTCCAATTAAAAACTCGCTCAGTACACATTCGTTCATTTCAATTATGGGAGTTACTCTGTTTGCTATCGAACAAAAGGACTTGATTTCAATGATATAATGAGACGACACAAACACCCATCCATCCAAACCGAATGAGTGGGGTATTAAGAGATAATAGCCTCGGGGGATAACGCTGGGAACATAAATATTTATTTCGAAGATTAAACGGAAATGGTAGAGCAACGAAGACGGCCGGCCGGCCGGCTCGGCTCGGCGACCAGTTTCTACCTTCGAAACATAAAACAAAAATACATATAAATATACATATAAATAACAAATCCCCGATAAAGCCAAGCCACACAGCAATGCAGAAAGAGAGACTCCTTTCTGAGTCATCCATCCAGAGTAACTTTCACTTTGGATTAGTTTTTCTTTGGCCAACATAACACACAAAAACAACATTATCATTATCCTGGAAATCCTCATGTGTACAATGGCAAAGAGTGTAGAGCCAGAAAGATTTCAAGTGCTGATTTGTTATCCCAGACAGCCACCATCCCCACCTCACCCATCACTCTCAACTTTTCCCTGTGTAAGCGTTGCCCCACCACATCAGTGTTGTGTGTGTGACTGTGTGTATCCTTAATCACATGGGTGGCAGTTGATACAGAAAGGAGTAGTGGGGGGTGTTTATGACAACTTCGTTTAGGTTATGTTCATGGATCAGTAGTCTTTTTTCTGTGTGCACTACCATTCAATTGGGATTTCATTTCTCATTCTCTCAGTAACGGTGAAGCTATTTTTCCCCCCAATCCAGCCCGTCTTTATAACCACTGTTTCCCTTCAAGCCACGATAAAAGAAAGAAGAGTTCAAAAGGACTCATTTCATACCCTTTATACAATTCCCAGTTACATCATCGCATCGTCCTTGGGATCGGGAAACATTAACAAAATTCTAAGCTTGTTCGTCGTCGTAGTCGTGGTTTTACGAACGAAAATTGATAGTCCTTATATGCGGGGAGCATTATGATATATGTGTTGTCTGTGTGTATGATAGGATGTTACGGTTTTCTATTATGCCTTCTATTTCCAGGATACTCTATCTCCCTGCTAGGAATCGAATCACCGCACCCGTTCGGTGGCTGATGTTGTCAGCATATTGTAACAAAGAATACTCCGCGTGTAGCTTCATATTTTTTGTTTGCAATTTTTTTTTTTTTCTGGCTCTCTGGGATACTCTTCTATTTCTAGATGGCAACTTTAGATGGTGCTTCTACTTTGTTGCCAATGGCATCTATCTATTCGGGTGATGGGTGGAAGGTAGATTCCTCTATTTTATGTCGTCGTCGTCACAAAACGATGAATCTCATCAGGCATGTAATTAGATTTTTGGAAAATAGTTGCGGGATTGCGTTGCGGCACAGCACGTTACGGCCTTGATTGGAAGGGATTTGTGTTCAATAATTGAAAGTGTATAGAAGGATTCATGTACATTATTGGCATCGAAATTCGTAAAAATCGAGGAATGGGGTGTCCCTTTATGATGCATTAGTATCTTCAGAACAATTAATTTAAAAGTATTTGTTTGACAAAATTTTCCAAGTTAAAGAGAGACTCGTAGTCTCTCAAAAAGAAAAGTTTGTAAACGAAAAAACAACAAAAAAATAAAATGCATGGCTGAAACTATCGGTATTTCAAATGATATGGTTCAATAATGTTGTGAGAAAAACGTTTGAAAAAGTAGTAAAAATTATTTTTATCTGAATTTTTTTAACAATTTTAAATTTATAAATATATTATTATTTATACTACATACCTACTCGTAGAAATATGTACAGTAGGACCTCGGTAATTCGAACTATTAGAGACTGACCCAATTCAAACCACGGAGGTGTTCGTATTACTGGATACCTTTTTCGTAGTCAATATTTTGGCTGAGAAAGAAGTGTAAAGTGGTTTAAAGTCTAATAAAATAATAATTCGTGTTGGTCGAAACAATAAATAGAAAATATTTATTGCTTAAAATAGTATGACAAAAGAAGAAATAAAGTTCAAGGTTGTTTAAAGTTATTTAAATAAATTTGACATTGTGGTTTGCTTAATTTTTTTTTTAAATAGTTTTTGTTATGATTTCATGTTTTTAAATGTCGAGCTGGTTGATATGAAATGTTGAGAATTCTTGTAAGATAGTGAAGTAGTTGATTCACATCTCAAAGAGCTTTGCCGCTATTGATAGTTTTTTGGAGTTGTAAAATTTCTTCTGCGCTATCAGAGTCAGTTGAAAAATTTTCATTGCCTAGGTTTTCATTCGCTGTATCCTCCACCCAGTCTAGAATTTCTTCATTGTCAATAAATTCATTTCCTGGCGTGATTTGGACTAGAAGACGTGCCAATACAAATTTATCAGCGTCCTTTTCACGAAGCTGTTAACCTATCAATTAGAATTACAGAGTACCAATTTTTGCAAGTGTTTGAATTACAAGATACTTAATGCAAAAAAATAGCTGTTCGAATAAGTGGAGCGTTCGAATTACCGAGTGTTCGAACTACCGAGGTCCTACTGTAATATGTATGCAAAAACTTGCAAAACTGTAACAATATCATTCCAGTCATTAACGAGACAACTAAGTAGAGTGAAATAAAGTTCCCGGCACGAGTCGATACTGGAGGCTAAAATAAACACACAAAACTACTATTTAGGGCAATACGCACTCAGCAGTATGTTCCTTTGTATTCGTACTTCCCCTTTCGTACCATATACAACGGAATACCATATACAACACTATGAGTGTCAAGTTAACGAAACAACATTCGCCGATCGAAAAATTATTAATTGGATCGTAGTTAGCCGTTAATTAGTCGTGAATATGTGATAATTTCGAATTTGTAGCTCTATGTTTTTTATGTATTTGTTTGCAAAATTGTGAGATTGGTTTTAACTTAGCTAAGCAGCTTCTTAAAAACGTAAAAAAAAACTTCTCATTGTCAATGTTTTACTGCTCTATAATTAGCCGCTAATTAGTCGTGAATTAGTTGTCACAATTTTGAATTTATCGCTCTATGTTTTTTTTTTTGAAAAATTGTGAAATTCGTGCCAACTTAGCGAAGCAGCATCCGAAAAACGTATAAAATCTTCTTATTGTGAATGTTTTACTGTTCTATAATTTGCCGTTAGTTAGTCGTGAATTAGTTGTGACAATTTTGAGTTGGTCGCTCTATGTTTTCTATGTTTATTTTGCAAATTTGTGTCAACTTAGTTGAGCAGCTTCTGAAAAACGTATAAAATCTTCTTATTTTGAATGTTTTAAGGCTCTATAATTAGCCGTTAATTAGTCGTGAATTAGTTGTGACAATTTCGAATTTGTCGTGCGATGTTTTCTATGTTTTTTTTTTTTTTTGCAAAATTGTGAAATTGGTTAGCGAAGCAGCCTCTGGAAAAGGGGTAAAACTTCTGATATTTATTGATTTATTGCCATTCATCAGTCCTGAACTAGTTGTGAAAATTTCAATATTGTCGTGCGATGTTTTCTATGTTTTTTTTTTTTTTTTTTTGAAAAATAGTCAAATTGGTTTCAAATTAGCGAGAAACCACTGGAAAAGAAGAAAAAATTTCTTATATTGAATGGCTTATTGCTAATAAGCAATAGTTCTGAATTAGTTCTAATAATTTCAATTTTATCGTGCAAAGTTTTCTATGTTTATTTTTGAAAATTGTCAAATTGTTATCAATTTAACGAGGAACTCCTCGAAAAGGGGTATAATTTGGCGTTCACCAGTCCAATTTTCAAAAAAAAAAACTTATAGAAAACATCGCATGGCATTGTAATGAATTGCGTGAAATTGTCACAACTCAGCACTTATGAATGAATGGCAATAAACATTCAATATCAGAGGATGCTTCGCTAACTTAACACCAATTTCAATTGGACAAAAAATATGACCTTTTTTCTTGTGTTGACCCAAACTAATCATACAATATTTTTCTTGAATTTTATGCAAATTAATTTATAAAATAAGTATTTTCTATAATTTCAGAAATCTTGGTTTTAATGAGTTAAAAATTCATGTGTAGTAGTGACTTGTGTTTATTGAACCCCATAAGTTCTTCCCTTTATTAATCTAAATTATCTCAAGTATTCATCTTTGATTACACAAAGCCAATACAAATCAACACGTTCGTACTTCCATATACATAAATTGATTAAAACAAAGCATTCAACTTAATTAACAACTACTCTCATCTCAACCCCCTCCGTCTCTTAACTTGAACACTGTTTTCCACAATATGTCAACTAATGAAATTACTTATTTTTCATGATCTCAACATCCAATCCATTTATTGTACCATTTTCTCCCCAATTCCGCACTCATCAATATCCATCAATACCTTGTGTGAGATGTGACCCCTATATTCATTCGAATAAACCAAAATACTTCTCTTCCTAAAATGTATAAATCCTACCCTCTCCAATATACACATTCTGCCTGTGTGTTGTCGCCACCGAGATAAAAAGATAGCAACAACAAAAAAAAAAAAACATAAACCCAATGTTTCACTCCGACAACACAACGCAGAAATAACATCTCAATTTCAAAACAAAGATCAATATCCATATGTCCACACAACCTCTATATCCAATTTATGTCCCCCACTCGGTCCCAGTCCCAACTGCTTTTCGATACTTTTTCTGAAACAATTTTTCAAAAAATACACTACCACCACCTCTAGTTCCAAATTATTCAGACAAAAAAATCTCTACAAAAAAACATCCTCTCCTTAAAAATGGATATAAATGAGAAGCAAGACCCATTTTGTTCAACAACCCTTATGACTTGAAATACCAACGAGCTTGGGGACATTTTGTCTCTTTCAACTCTCATGATATAATCAAGAGGTATCTTTCATCGATGGCAGTTCTTTTGCAAGGCACTCGCAAAAATCACCATAATTTCAACAAAAAAAAACTTAGGGCATGGATATGGATGATAGTTGTTGCTTCGGAAGTAAAAACTTAAAACCATTCAGTATTCTCCGTTGGGGTGAAATTTCTAAACTTTCTTGCATGACATTTTACAAATGAATTCCTTCAACTATCCGAGCTTGAACCTTGGTATAAAAAATAAATACATTTGTCGAATCTTTTTATTTCTTTCGTCTCATACTAAAACATTCTCGCATGCTACTTTCAATACATGGATGAATACATTACTCGAGCAAACATCATGTAAAATAGTAAAAAAAAAAAAATTAATATGTTCTTTCAACATAGGTTTGCATAAACAAGCTCAGTGACCCTAGTTCAATTAGTCAAATCGTACCTTTTATGTGTTCAACTTGTGCGGTCATCTTTTCGGTACATGGCAGGGCAAGTTGAGCATAAAACGGCACAATTTGTGTTTCAAGGAAATACCTGACTCGTCCCTAAAACTTGGAAATATTCGAAGTTTTTTTCAAACTCAACGTAAAACGGCAGCACAAGTTGAAGATAACTTTTTTTTTAGCCAAAAATACGAAGATAAATTCACACTTAGCAACATTTCTGTTTGGTCGTAAGAGTTGCAAACTTGCGAATTTTTTTTTTGAATATCTTTAGACATTGTCGCAAAAACTAAAAAAAGCAACGCTTAGAAGTTTTTATATTCGCTCGTAAGAGTTTAAAATTTGTGAAACAGCACAAGTGGGGGACAAAACAGCAAAGCTTCCTTTTTAAGAAAACTTACCAAAAAAAAGGTGAAGCCAACTCCACTCTTCGGCAAGTGGCAGTAAAATTTGAGGACGAAGCAGCAAAGCTTTCCTTTTAAGAAATCCAAACAAAAAAAAAAGTGAAGCCAACCTTACGCTGAGCAGTATTTATGATCGGTCATAAAAGTTGCAAATTTGCGAAGTTTGTTTAGATGCCTTTGCAAATGGCCGCACAAATTGTACAAGTTGCAAATCGGCGAATTTTTTTTTGTATCTCTTCGCAAGTAGCAGCGCAAGCTGGGGACAAAACAGAAAAACTATCTTTTTAAGAAATCTTACCAAAAAAAGGTGAAGCCAACTTCACGCTTAGCAGTATTTGTGTTTCGCCATGAAAGTTGCAAATCTGCGAAATTTGTTTGTATCTTTTCGGCTCGTGGTAGACAAATTTCTTGAAAAAACATCACATATTTCTTCAAAAAGATAAAGCCAATATAACTTCACGCTTACTAATATTTATGTTGCTCGTTTGTAAATATTGCAAGTTTGCATATTTTGTTTCTATATCTTCGGCAAATAGTCCAGTCAGTAAAGGTTTTCACCTGTAAAAAAAACTCCAGCAGTTTTGAAGCTTGGCACACTTATTAGGAGAGGCCTATAGATGAAGTGTTACAAAGTACCCATGAATCCGAGGCGAGCTCTAGCGGCAGGAAAGTGTAACATGTCTTTTTCGGTTTTTCGTGTTTTTCTCAGAAACTGTTTGTCATTTCAAAAAATAATCTGAGACAAAAAATAGCTTATAAAATTCTCCACAAAATAGATTATGACCAAATTTTCATATCTGTCATATTTATAAAGTTATTTGGCACCCGCTGTTTTAGTGAACAGTATTTGAAAAATAAAATTTCAAACTCAAAATTAAAAAAAAAAAATTAAAAAAATGTGTTCAAACTGATTTTGTTCAAAATTTTACGTAATTAAGTTGTATTTTTGTATTTAATATTAATGCTGCTATAAATTTTTAGTCAAATACTAAAAACCAGATGTCAAAATGTTTTCTACTTTTTGAGAAAAACAACTTTATTAACAAACAATCTAAAAGAAGAAATTTTGGGCTCTCCAAAAAGGTATAGCATGACATTTTAAGAGTCATCGTTGTTTTTTAATAATTTTTTTCTGTTTTGAGTCAGTTTTTTAAAAAGATGCCTCTCTTGGGTAAACGGGGGGAAATATACCCCCCTACCATACGATTTTTTTTCGAACCAAACCTATATCTAAGCTCTAATGTTCTGTCACACCTTATGCGAATCACCCTGTATATACAAAATAAAGGATCGTGCACTGATTAAAAATACCAGACGTTTTCGAACGCCCACCCCCACCCCTGGCTGAAAAAATAAACTGCCAGACGGTTGAATTTAGTTTAATAACGCGTTTACCTAAACATGTGAGTATATGAATTTTTTTATACCCCCACTCCAAAAATCGCTACCGGCTTTAGATTATATAAAATGTAGCTGTTTTTAAGAAATTTAAAAAATACTAATTTTATGCGCAAAATAACCTTATAAATAAAATTATGATAGATATGAAAAATTTGGTCATAATCAATTTTATATAAAATTTCATAAGATATTTTTTCGTCTCAGATTATTTTTTGAAAGGACAAACTGTTTCTAAGTTAAACACGAAAAACCGAAAAAGACAACATGCTACACTTTCCTGCCGCTAGAGCTCGCCTCGGATTCACGGGGTCTTTTATACCCTTCATCATCAGGCCTCTCTTATACGTGTGCCTAGTTTCAAAATTGTTGGATTTATTTCTAGGTTAAGGTGTGACTGAACTAAAATGGCAGCACAATTGAGGAAGAAACATAAAGGCTTTTTTTTAAGAAAACTTACGAAGTGAAACCAATTTCACACATAGCTATGTATGTCGTAAAATTTGCAAATTTGCGAATTTTGTTTCTATCTCTTCCCAAGCGGTAGCACGATTGAGGATAAATACGAAAACTTTTTCTTTAAAAAATTCAACCAAAAAAAAGTGAAGCCAACACGCGCTCAGAAATATTTTTTCGGTCGTAAAAGATGCATATTTGCGAATTTTTGTGTATCTCTTCGGCACGTTGCTGCATAAGTTGGGGGCAAAGCATTACAACTTGAATTATTTATAACCGAAAACGGCAGTGCTAAGCTCAAGCTTTGCATTATTTTTTGGTACTGTCCCGTCTCAGCTCAACTTCTGTTTTAATGAAATGGTTCTTCCGTAATATTTGCAAGTATGCGAAATTTTTGTCTTTCTCAACTTGACAGCACAAGTCGGAGAAAGAACAGCAAACTTTTTTTTCAGAAAACTAAGTATGGTGGCGCTTACTTTAACCACATCAATATGTAGGTAAGCTTGAAGTTCACAAAAGATACCTTGAACGAAAAAGCATTAAATATGATTAAAGTACAAATTTTCTCGCATGCTACTTTGCAAAAAATACTTCACTGATATAATACTTTCAGAACACACTGTCTCTGGATAAGAGCATGCGCCCTTAAAACGCCTGTAATCATGTTCTGAGAGAATCTTCGTTTCGTAAGGGCTGTGCAATGTTGAGGGTTGATGGTGGTTTACAGTTAATCAGTGTTCGACTCGTGGGTCGTGGCAGCATCACAGAATGTTGCTGGACACAGAGGCGCTTAAAAAACATCTCGGAAGTACAAAACATTGAAACACCTATCCGCCACATACGATGGAAACCTTGTCAGTTCGTAAAAGGTGCTCGCAATCGAAAGGCAGCTCCAGCAAGTTTGAGGAGTAGGCCCGGGCTATCAGTTTGTCAACGATAACGTTTAAGACCGACCACAAAATTGACGGCGGGAGTGAAATTCTGAGTTTTTTTTTGTTGTTTTTTGTTTCAAATTTCAATACACAAAGAAATAGGGTGGCTATAGTACTATTTCGAATGGGGTTGTTTGTTTGTTCGATTTGCTTGCTAATTTTGTCCCAAGGGTTGGTCGACATAAAGTGCTTTTGAAAAGTTTTGCGTTATTTCAGCCCTTAATTTACTGAACGACACAACACGAATGGGGGAGACACAGACAGACGCGAGAAAGAATTCCAAGAAATCCACTCCAGTTATAGTACGACGCGTAGTGTAGTTGTATCCTGTGAGTTGAAGGAAACAAAGAGTAAAAAAAAAACGGTTTGTTGTGAGTGCATCAGGTGTCCTGGGTTATAAACAAAAGAAAACCCTTGTGCGCTATAATGTAATCCGCCGGAAGTGAAACCTTAACCGAGTGCGGTCCGCGCGCAATCCAAACAATGGAAATGGATGTAAACTTATCGACGAAAAAAATTGGCGCTATCGAGGGCGTGCTGGGCGGTGGTATTGGGCTAAGCCCTAATTCACCAGTTGCCAAATCGGGCTGCTGCATGATTCGAATGAATTTAAGGACGAAACAAAATAGAACGCCACAGGAAGTGTATTTCGAGAGTCGGGGCAAGTCGTGCAAGAAGTTGTTAAAATTTAATGGCAACTCGAACAAGGTTAGTGACGATGCATGTGATGTAGTTCGTTTTCTTTAAATATTTTCAGCATCCCATATCCTTTATATCCGTTCATTTACATATATGCTTATACCTATTATATCCTTGCACTCGCCCATTGCAATTGGGTTTATTTATCTGCTCCCAATAATGATCCTTTGTGCCGTTGAACATGGGGAGGAAGCAGGAGCAAGGGAATTTGACATGAAAATTCCATCCTATACGACGACACACATTCATGACAGGGCGAAGAAGGAGGGATATGTTATTATATGCCAGGATATGTCACTTTTGGCTTTGGTTATCCTTATTTTTGTGTTTGCATGGTGCTGCAGTATAGCATAGTAGCAGCATTAAGAATATTGAGGTATTCGTGTCGTATCCTGGTTTCAGGATATGTGATTTAAGCGCAGCTATTTTTCTATAGAAGTTTCATATCCTGCGGCTAAGTCTCTAGGATGACAGCAGTAGGGTGACCAAATCCGAACTTCATTTCCATTTATCCTGTCCTCGTTTACTTCCGAGTAGGTAAAATGGGAATGGGATACATTTTTTTTCTCGTCCTACCATTTCGTCCTGGCCTCCTTTTGCCTCTTCCTGCTATTCCCCGGATGATTGTCTGTGTTTATTAAAGGAGGTTGTTGGAGTGGAACAAAACATATCATCCCCGATAGGTTCTATTCTCCCCAAAGAACGATGGTAGTGGCGGCCGTCGGTCGGTCGGTTGGCCATTTAAATAGATGACTTGCGGTTGTTCCTGGAACTTTGGTCCTATACTTTCTTTCATTCCCGTTCTTCATCTGCTACTCTAAGGGCTATATGTCCCTTTTTCGTTTGTCTGCTTCCTTTGTCCTTTGAATTATATGAGTTGGAAGCTGGAAGGTAGGGCCTATATCTTGATACTGACTGCTTTACCTGCTTATTTTCTCGTGCCCAGGATTACGATATTTTTTTATTCAATTTTGTTCTGGAAGGCGCAGCACAAAAAAAAAGGACTCAAATCAAATTATGTTTTTTTTTGTGCTCTTATAGAAGCTTTTTCTCTATTTATGTTTTTTCTTCATTTTTTTGCGGAAATTTATGATCAAGTGGGAGTGGGAGGATGGGTCTAGGCGTTGTCGTCGTCGTCGTCAAGAGGGGAAGACGGCCGCCAACCCAACAATCTGTGACTAGGTAACTAGAAAATCTGGAATTTAATTTCATCTCTTATATGTTTGCCCATTTGGAATGGTTTCAAGAGTTTGTGTTTGCTGTTTTGTTTTATTTTATTTTTGTTTTTGTATCCTTGGCATAAAAGTGTACTCGTAGACATAAAGATTAAAAATAAAATAAGGATTCTAATGAAAATGCTGTAATTTTATATAACACACCCTATAAGCCAGCTTGACCACTATCTAGACTCGGAGATAGCTATGCCAAAAGGATATATGCACAGCACATATACCTACTTAAATTCTTCTTCTTGATAAATTAACAAAGATGCTTATCCTTTTCATATATATGTAGGTATAGGTACCTCGTTATCATAAGAAAGGATATGGGAAGTGTTTGTAGAAATAATGGGCTTTGCGCCTGATAATATGCTACACATGAGGCAATAGCAAACGTCGTCGTCGGTCGTTGAGGTGGCTGGGCGGCAGACAGTCTGCCTCTATTATAGGGTTTTTGATATTATGTGGGTTAAGTAGGTGCAGAGAGATGAAAATTTTCAAAAGATATAAGGATATTTACGTTAAGGCAGATTAATAGGCGATTGCCACTGTTAGACTTATCCTTAGACGGAAGCAATTTCCAGTAACACTCTTGGTGCCATTAATCACTCGCTTCAGTTATATACATATAAAAAAAAAGAGATGTGTAATGTTGGGGTTGCTTGTTCTCCATTTTAAGGGATGCCTTTTTGTTTTTTTTTTTTTTGTTTTTATTCTGTAAAGAAGTATTCTTTTTGTAAGGATTTGTAAGGTTTTGTAAAACGAGTGTTTTATATTCAAATGAGAGATCAGCTTTAGCTTAAACTTGTAATGCCATTAATTTTATTTCAAAAGTTTTACATAGACTATTGTATACCTACCTAACTGACCCTTTGCTGATTTACACCATTTTAAAAAAAAATCCATTCGAATGAAGGAATAGAAATGTAGAATATGAGCATCAAAAGTTATAGCACCACCAAATGATTTAAGTCTATGTTCACATATAAAGATTGGTAGAAAAAAGCTAGGCTAGGTCTTCTTAGTTAATAAATATTTATTTTTTTTAAGTTTTGGTTTAGATTAAAATAAATAAATACATACAAAAATCGAAGAACAATAAATTATTTTATTATTTGTATTGTATTATTTATACTAGAATGTCAGTTTATTAGACTTGACCATTCTTTATTCCGTCAATTTCATTGAATTTTTGAACAACAACAACAACTTAAAGGTGCTACCACCAATTGCTTACGAATTAATTTTGGGTATTTTAATTCGTTTTATTTTTGTTTGGCTAGAGATATAGCTATTTCAAGGGGTGCCAAGCCCTATCATCAGTCTCCTTTATAGTGGTGCTGAGCTTTAATCCAATTTTATTTGAAAAACTTTCTACACATCATGCTGTATTTGAACCAGCGCATCAGATTTGCTCAGTCTTCGGAGCTGTGTACCCTACGTACTATGCTACCGTTGACCACTGACGTCACAGGTCTAGATGTGCTGTTTGTTTATCAATTGCATTTGGAGCATCAGCATTTTTATAAGCCCCTTTAAGTATGCTGTCTTGTTCCGCCTCCATTTTTCTCCGAACCTTATTTGATAGACTACAATTCGTAGTATGTATCAAAGGGGGAGAGGTTGGAAGATCGGTAACAAACCAGACTATTAAGTTATTATTATTTGTATTGTATTATTTATACTAGAATGTCAGTTTATTAGACTTGACCATTCTTTATTCCGTCAATTTCATTGAATTTTTGAACAACAACAACAACTTAAAGGTGCTACCACCAATTGCTTACGAATTAATTTTGGGTATTTTAATTCGTTTTATTTTTGTTTGGCTAGAGATATAGCTATTTCAAGGGGTGCCAAGCCCTATCATCAGTCTCCTTTATAGTGGTGCTGAGCTTTAATCCAATTTTATTTGAAAAACTTTCTACACATCATGCTGTATTTGAACCAGCGCATCAGATTTGCTCAGTCTTCGGAGCTGTGTACCCTACGTACTATGCTACCGTTGACCACTGACGTCACAGGTCTAGATGTGCTGTTTGTTTATCAATTGCATTTGGAGCATCAGCATTTTTATAAGCCCCTTTAAGTATGCTGTCTTGTTCCGCCTCCATTTTTCTCCGAACCTTATTTGATAGACTACAATTCGTAGTATGTATCAAAGGGGGAGAGGTTGGAAGATCGGTAACAAACCAGACTATTAAGTTATTATTATTTGTATTGTATTATTTATACTAGAATGTCAGTTTATTAGACTTGACCATTCTTTATTCCGTCAATTTCATTGAATTTTTGAACAACAACAACAACTTAAAGGTGCTACCACCAATTGCTTACGAATTAATTTTGGGTATTTTAATTCGTTTTATTTTTGTTTGGCTAGAGATATAGCTATTTCAAGGGGTGCCAAGCCCTATCATCAGTCTCCTTTATAGTGGTGCTGAGCTTTAATCCAATTTTATTTGAAAAACTTTCTACACATCATGCTGTATTTGAACCAGTCAATGAAATTGACGGAATAAAGAATGGTCAAGTCTAATAAACTGACATTCTAGTATAAATAATACAATACAAATAATAATAACTTAATAGTCTGGTTTGTTACCGATCTTCCAACCTCTCCCCCTTTGATACATACTACGAATTGTAGTCTATCAAATAAGGTTCGGAGAAAAATGGAGGCGGAACAAGACAGCATACTTAAAGGGGCTTATAAAAATGCTGATGCTCCAAATGCAATTGATAAACAAACAGCACATCTAGACCTGTGACGTCAGTGGTCAACGGTAGCATAGTACGTAGGGTACACAGCTCCGAAGACTGAGCAAATCTGATGCGCTGGTTCAAATACAGCATGATGTGTAGAAAGTTTTTCAAATAAAATTGGATTAAAGCTCAGCACCACTATAAAGGAGACTGATGATAGGGCTTGGCACCCCTTGAAATAGCTATATCTCTAGCCAAACAAAAATAAAACGAATTAAAATACCCAAAATTAATTCGTAAGCAATTGGTGGTAGCACCTTTAAGTTGTTGTTGTTGTTCAAAAATTCAATGAAATTGACGGAATAAAGAATGGTCAAGTCTAATAAACTGACATTCTAGTATAAATAATACAATACAAATAATAATAACTTAATAGTCTGGTTTGTTACCGATCTTCCAACCTCTCCCCCTTTGATACATACTACGAATTGTAGTCTATCAAATAAGGTTCGGAGAAAAATGGAGGCGGAACAAGACAGCATACTTAAAGGGGCTTATAAAAATGCTGATGCTCCAAATGCAATTGATAAACAAACAGCACATCTAGACCTGTGACGTCAGTGGTCAACGGTAGCATAGTACGTAGGGTACACAGCTCCGAAGACTGAGCAAATCTGATGCGCTGGTTCAAATACAACATGATGTGTAGAAAGTTTTTCAAATAAAATTGGATTAAAGCTCAGCACCACTATAAAGGAGACTGATGATAGGGCTTGGCACCCCTTGAAATAGCTATATCTCTAGCCAAACAAAAATAAAACGAATTAAAATACCCAAAATTAATTCGTAAGCAATTGGTGGTAGCACCTTTAAGTTGTTGTTGTTGTTCAAAAATTCAATGAAATTGACGGAATAAAGA
Source organism: Epistrophella euchroma (assembly GCA_947049315.1). NCBI lineage: Eukaryota > Metazoa > Arthropoda > Insecta > Diptera > Syrphidae > Epistrophella > Epistrophella euchroma. Next base: position 44,622,002 of record OX346248.1, read on the forward strand.
ATGGTCAAGTCTAATAAACTGACATTCTAGTATAAATAATACAATACAAATAATAATAACTTAATAGTCTGGTTTGTTACCGATCTTCCAACCTCTCCCCCTTTGATACATACTACGAATTGTAGTCTATCAAATAAGGTTCGGAGAAAAATGGAGGCGGAACAAGACAGCATACTTAAAGGGGCTTATAAAAATGCTGATGCTCCAAATGCAATTGATAAACAAACAGCACATCTAGACCTGTGACGTCAGTGGTCAACGGTAGCATAGTACGTAGGGTACACAGCTCCGAAGACTGAGCAAATCTGATGCGCTGGTTCAAATACAGCATGATGTGTAGAAAGTTTTTCAAATAAAATTGGATTAAAGCTCAGCACCACTATAAAGGAGACTGATGATAGGGCTTGGCACCCCTTGAAATAGCTATATCTCTAGCCAAACAAAAATAAAACGAATTAAAATACCCAAAATTAATTCGTAAGCAATTGGTGGTAGCACCTTTAAGTTGTTGTTGTTGTTCAAAAATTCAATGAAATTGACGGAATAAAGAATGGTCAAGTCTAATAAACTGACATTCTAGTATAAATAATACAATACAAATAATAATAACTTAATAGTCTGGTTTGTTACCGATCTTCCAACCTCTCCCCCTTTGATACATACTACGAATTGTAGTCTATCAAATAAGGTTCGGAGAAAAATGGAGGCGGAACAAGACAGCATACTTAAAGGGGCTTATAAAAATGCTGATGCTCCAAATGCAATTGATAAACAAACAGCACATCTAGACCTGTGACGTCAGTGGTCAACGGTAGCATAGTACGTAGGGTACACAGCTCCGAAGACTGCGCAAATCTGATGCGCTGGTTCAAATACAGCATGATGTGTAGAAAGTTTTTCAAATAAAATTGGATTAAAGCTCAGCACCACTATAAAGGAGACTAAATTATTTTGTCGAAACATATCCGTATAGTCTGCAGCAGACGAAATTATGTATTTTTTGGTATATGCAGGGTAGGCCATCTTTTAGTTTCTTTTTGGATCATATTTATATTGTATGTGTTACATTGACAATGACGACTCATATGCTATCAAAAAATTGGCAGAAACTCGATATGTGTTATATTTTTTTGCGGTACGAAATGTATGAATTTTTACTTGAACAATTTTAGTGTATATAAACATATGTAGGTATGCACCGCCACTGAATTTGAAACAACCAAATTGAGTGATAAAATAATGTAAAGTGCAATCCAGCTTATTAGTCATAACACACAGTAACGGCACTCAATTGTGGTACACTTAAATACCAAATTTATATACTTATTTCAATACATTAAATGTTAACTTGAAAATAAGTATTAAAACCTATAACAATTGATTTGAAGAAACAAATTATATTATAAGATTTCGGATTTGAAATTGAAATTTTTTGTAAATCATTTATCATAAATACTAGCTGACCTGAAATACGCTGTCCTGTCTGGGCTATGACTATTTAATTCGAACTGGAATAAATAATTAAAACAAAATTATTTTAAAAACGTGGTGTTTATTGTAATGCTTTTTGATATACAACATTGTAAGTTTTCTTTTCTAGCGCATAAATAAATAATGTTGATGGTTTTCCGACACGGTAACAGGCGACATACAATTGTCCATGTGAAAGCTTAAAAAAAGATAATCTTATATGGAACGTTCAGGTATAGAGAATTAACAAAAACAAAACTAACAAAAAACTGTAAGGAAAAACTAGGGAAGTACACCATATATTTACCTACTTCTATATGATTTACCATCAGGGGAAGTAAGTGGTGGGTGGCCCCGGCGCAGTGGAAGTAGTGCTTAACTGCTAACCTGGATGTGTGGGTTCGAGCCCCAGTCTAGGCAGCATTCTTTTCTATATTCCCTCAACTGAACGCCACCCCTGGGATTTAATGAGATAATCAAAACCTTATTTCTCAATCCACTGTGCCAACAAAAATCTTTCCTATATCCTTCTATTCCTTCTAACATTGCCTAATTTATAAGACCCTGGGTCTTACTGGCATATATATGTTTGTGTTGTTTTTTAAATAAGCATTTGCAGAGTTACTGTGGCGTATACGTACTTTTTTATCAGCATATATTAGCAACGTCAATACAGATACTGCATCTCAACCAACCCCCAAAAATCAGCTTTAGATGTGGTCGGTCGGGGAAAAGAAAGCATTTTCACGTATTGTATTACGTACTATGTGTGATATTAAAGTTTATAAACAAACACACACACTTCAAATGTTACTGATCGTGTTGTTTTTTTTTTTCATATTCACTTCCCTACCCGGTGTCTACCATCGCAAGAAATAAGGAACGACAAAAAAAAAATCAAAAATATTTTCTTGGCATTAGAATTAGCAAGCACAACAAGTGACCAAGAGAGCTGTTTCCTGTGTTCCCTCAGCGTTGCCGCCCGAAAAAAAATTACGTACCATATTTTCTGAAAAAAAAAAAAAAATACAAATACTTATTCTTTCATTTAAAAATTATAAATACTATTGCTATATTCGCATATTGTCAAAAATAGAAGCTTTCATGCAATAGAAACTAATTTTAATTAAATTTCGTTTAAATTCGTTTTATTTTAATTCAAATAATGGAATTATATTAGCGTGCCATATTGAAGTTTTTCGTGCCACTTCGGAAACGCTGTTTCAAACTCCATCGTCTGCCCGTGAAATATTTTATAGATTACCATCTTTCACTTTTGATAGAAAGAGAGAGCGATAGTATGCCTGAGCCACCATGTTATAAAATTGGAAAGATAAAAAAAAATCATTGCGCACTCACGTTTCACATTGCGGCAAGCTTAGTATGTAAGCCTTTATTCGCCGCAGATCGACGGTTGAAAATTGTAAAACAAATACATAGATGAGGTTTCACGCACACGTCTATGATCTCACTACTGGGGTCACAACAGTACTAGAGCTTTGACCGCGAAATTTTACACAAGATGCACTATCTTCGCTACTAGTTAATTAATGGACACGATAAAATTGTTCACCAAATGAAATAAAAAGTAAAAGTAGTGAGTGACAGGGTTAAAAACTCCCATACAACTTATGCGATGTCTGAGTATAAGTTTTCAGCAATTTATTTCGAAAACACAACGCTTTCGATTTGCCTCATGTTTCATGCGGGAATCCGTCAAAGTTTCGAAAGAAAGTCTCGAAAGGCAAAGATTTCTCATGAACTGGTCTAAAAAACACAAAATTTGCGCATAAAATAAGAAAATATTCGCTTAAAAATGAAAATATGCTTTAAAAAAGTTATTATGAAAATATGAAATACATGAAAATTTAAAAATAAATCATTCTTTTATTAGAAAGTAAAAACAAAAAAAATACTTATTAAAATAAATAAAATTTACTACTCTGAGTTGAAAATAAAATTTAAAAAAATATATTTAAAATCTGATTTGAGTTTGAAGCCTTTTTATCATATAACATAATTTTTTTTTAATTTTCAAAGAGAAAACTTTGTCTCTCAGGTCTCCTTTCACACAAAGAAACAAGTTGCTGGAGATTTTTTTGACATTTTCTCTTAATTTTTTTAAAATCTCTTGCACCTTTTACTTAAATAAACAAAATAGTAAGAGATATTCTTTAGTTTAATTTATGAGTATCTTAGTTGAACGCAACTTACGTACTGTGAAGGGGAATGTCAAAAAATTTCCTCACATCGTCCAACGATTTTGTCCACGCACTTCGTGCCCTTGTCACACAAGAACTGTAGGTTGCTGGAAACTTAGTTTCCTCATGTTAAAGGGAACTCCATATGCACCTGAGTTTGAATTTAAATTTTGAATGCATACATTTATATGCACTTTCGTCAAAATAAGAAATTTGATTTTTTTAATTTAATTTAAAAATATGCACGAAAAAATATGCATTTATTATAAAAATATCAAAAAAAAATGCATTTTAATGCATTTATATTAAAATATGCTCTAACGATTGATTGAAAATATTCGTTTGCTTCTACGTTAACCAAAAAAAAATATGTATTAACATAGAAATCCTAGCCGTGCTCATAAATATAACCGAATTCTGGTAGTGTATACATATATCTTCCTCTTGGTGTTCTTATGAAACCGTTATTAATTTGTATCATTATGAGCCGTGCTTGCAAGTTTAAAGGGGGATCAAAGAACCCAAAAAAAAAAAAATCTTATGAAAAGCCGAACTTTGGAAAATTCGACCGAAAAAGTTTGAAAATCGTGAAAACCCATTAAACAGAAATATTTTTGGGGGGCATTTGTCCCCAAATTGGAGTAGCAATTATTTACGGTAGGGGTTCTTATACCCCACTAAAATTACAAGAACGGCTAATCAGTTTAAAAAGTACATTTCTGATTATTATTGGTCTGCATTTTTATGGTCCTGTGTCAAAATATTAGCTTCAGTCCTTTTTGTAAGTTCATGAGCCTATGACTTCATTAAACGGAGACGAAATAAAAATCGCGCTATGGCGCAAAGTCGATAGTTCATAGCTCTGGAGTAAGTGTAGTAGCGCAGTATTTTTATCTGAGTGTGATTATCTCTATTTTATAATGATGCAGAAATTAGGGGCTAGTTTAGTACCCCAATTGGGGTACTAATTCCTGCATCATTAGATTTTAGAAATTGTGTATTGAGAGGTGTGGTGGACCAAGCTTGACGTCAAGCTGAGTACACCACAAGTTTTAGGGTGAAGGGAATTTGGCGCTCTTTCGGGATTGGGATACTAAGCCCCAAACAAGCCCCTAATTCCTGCATAGTTAGATTTTTTAATTTCCGTTGTGATGGACCCAGCTTGACAGACCTTGAAATTTCGAACCTTTTGTTTTTCGAACCTTTGTCTTTCGTCACCTTGTCTTCGGGAACTTTGTTTTTTCGAAACTTTATTTTTGGTACATTTGTTCTTCGAACCTTTGCCTTTCGACTTTTCTAGACTTTGTATTTCAATATTCTGTAACCATTTCGATTCATGCAAGTTAAAGATTCCTTTAGACTATTATTCTTACGATTGAAATATAGAAAATGTCGGGATTCAGGGAACTGTGAGTTCAATGGAATCAGTGGTAATGACCAATATGGTTGTAAGAAAACGTTTCAGGTTTTTGCTAAAAAAAAAAATCGTATGATGGATAAGTTTTTAGACGTTTTTAGAGAAAAAGACCTGTTTAGAGTTATTTACGTACTGTTTTATTATGACCGATTTCCTTGTATTTTTTCAGTCTAGTGCTTTTGAAAAGATCAAATAATATCACATTTAATAAATTTGAAAACATTTATTTTTTTTAAACAAAAAAAAAATAAACATAAAATTAATTTCTCTACATTTGACTTTTTCAGTCTTAACAAATATATTTATTAAATAGCTACATTATTGTTGTTGTTAAATACAAAAGCAACTTTGTCCAATCTTGTCGTGAATATTTTTTGTTTGATATAATTTATTTTAATTAATACGTTTTTTGAAAGAGATAAATCAATGGCTTTGAAACTTTAGAACCATATAAAGTTTCTCCTTGGAAAACGAAACATTTCAAAATTCGTTTTATTACAATCCAGACCGGAATAAATATTTTAGAATCGTTATAGAAATAGTATTTTAAATTCTTTGATAAGTTATAAAGTTAATGTAAGGTAGTCTGATCTGCAGTTGAAAAGTGACCGACTAAAAAAAACACGATTCGTTCAACTCAACTGTCACGTGAAATGATTTTTTAATTTATTTTGAAACCTTAAACGATCCATTCAAAAGTTCAATTTGAATATGAATGTTCCACTTTTCGTCACAGAAATTCTCTCTTCAATCCGAACTTGTGAGCTACATTATGGCATTGTTTTTCAAACAATATTGAAATTACCCATAAATCTATGAATACAATTTCATTACCTTTTCTTTTGTTCTTGTGTCTCCGCTCGTCAACGGATATACATACATATATGAATGTATGTATGTACAAATGTATACCACATAAAATAAATGTGGGTCGCAAGGTTAAATACACCCACACACATAATAAACAAAGATAAGGACTAAAAGTTGAAACGAGATATCGAAAATGAACCATGAATGGATGAACTTTTGTTGCTTCCTTTATTTTGTTTGGAGTTTCCTTATAGTACAAACATTTATATGTATTTATATTTTTTATCTGTCTTCTCATGTTAGCCATAAAAATGTTAACGTTAAAGGTTATTACATCTTCATGGCTCTTTGGTTTCTCATGTGTGAAGTTTATGTTGCCAAAGGTTTCCGTTGAAAAAGATGGCCGCTTATAAAATTTTAACGGGGCTTTTGTTACGGAAATAGGCATACCTTTCCTTTACCCACCAAGTCCTACACGTCATGTAGGCTTGTGTTATGAAAAAATAACGGTAATTTTTATTAAAAATCCATTTGAGCAACAAAATATAATATAATAGGCCTGCCATAAAATAGAGATACAAAAATAATAATTTTAGCTTTAACTTTAACTTTAACTTTATTGACAGAAAAAGAAAACAACAACAAAATAAAAAGGGTTTAGAGATTGCTTCCGGAACAAATTTGTGAATTTCCATAAAAACTAATGTTATTAAAATGGATGACACGTCAAAAGGATTTTATTTATTTTTTATTATTCATGGAATTTCAGTTTGTGTATATATTTTTTTTTTGTCATGGCTTATAACGCACAACCCACTCTCGTGAAATGCAAAAATAAAAATGATTCAATTCATATCAACCACTGTCCTGGAGGGTAAATAAAAATGAGCACACACTACACTGCCACATACGAGTCGAAGAATTCTTTTTTTTTTTTTGCTGCGATTCAAAAGTTTTTCTTGCACACGGAAAATAATAATATTTTTTATTCTAACTAAACATTTTTTTTAGGTTCTACTTCTAACTTAGCATGAAGTTTCGAAAAGTTTAATTTGCAGTTTTATTTGTGGATGTTTAAAAAAATAATAATAAATCTCAAAACAAATTGTACAACAACTTGGCATCACTGTCATCTAATGACAGTTAAAATTAGTTTTTTTTTATGAAGAAATTTTCTGGGGAAGAATTTGATTTATTGTTAGGATTGGCAGTCAGCAAACCATGATGAAAAGAAAACCTCAAGAAGTTAGTTCATTTATTTTCGGTTTTTGTTGGGATATTGGAAATGTTTAAACTGAATACAAACTGTTATGAGGGAGAGGTAGGTCTAGGTACCTACTTGTGAGTTTTATGGTGAAGTTACGTAGGCAGGTAAATAATTTCAAAAGCGTAGTTAAGGGAATGTCGAGAATGACGTGGCCCAGTCAATAGGTAAAATGGCTGGTATTTACTGTATTTGATATCCCAAAAATATATACAAATAAACAAAGTCAGTGAGAGTAAAGTAGTTAAAAAATGTAAAAATGAAAATGAGGAAGTTGAAAGAAGTAGCAGTCGTTTCCAGTTGGTAAGGAGTATTATACAGGGTGATCGGTACAAGATGCACCAAACTACTTGAGCGAGTAGGTTGGGTTAAGACAAGAAAAAAATCGTATGGGAGGGGGTCTATTTCCCCCCGTTTAGGCAGGAGGGGCAATTTTATAAAAAATTGACTTAAAACAGAAAAAAAAAATATTTAAAAACAACGGTACAATTTACAATGCCATGCTATACCTTTTTGGAAAGCCAGAAATCTCTTCTTTTTTTTTTTTTTAATTTCTCAAAAACTAAGATACATTTTAACATCCGGTTTTCAGTTTTTTATTAAAAATTAATAAGAGCATTAAATTTTGAAAACAAAAATTATACTTAATTACATAAAATTTTGAAAAAAATTAGTTGGAAACATATTTTTTTCAAAATTTCGAGTTTGGAAATTAATTTTTCAAAAACTATTCACTAACACAACTTAATTTAAAATGAAAAAGAGAGATTTTTGGCTTTCCAAAAAGGTATAGCATGGTATTTTAAATTGTACCGTTGTTTTTATATATTTTTTTTCTGTTTTAAACGGGGGTAAATAGCCCCCCTCCCATACGATTTTTTTCTTGCCTTAACCCAACCTACTCGCTCCAGCAATATGGTGCATCTTATACCGATCACCCTGTTTAAATAAGAAATGTATTAGATAAAGGAAAATTCTTTGTATTATACTCTAGACCAGTGCTGGGGGATCGTGGGAAAAATCCCTTTTTGTGGAAATTTTGACATCTAAAAGGGCAAAGAGAAAACCGACCCATTCTGTGGGAATTCTTTGATATTTGAAATTTTACCCGGAGAAGAGCACATAAACAAAGTTGTAATCAATTTTTTAGATTAATTCGAAACAAGTGAAAATTAAGTTCAAGAAATGTCAGAATTATTTCTTAGAAGATTTTATAACACCTGATAAATTACACAATAAATACAAATCGCGATCGTGAATATACTAGATACTATTAACGACTAGATAATATATCTTTAGTGTTTAGAAAAAACATGATATATCCACAAATAAATACATTTTGGGGGGATGATTTTTGGGTCATTCTAGGAAATAATGGTATAATTTTATCTCACCTCCCCCCACCCCTGAAGCTGCAGGTCGTACTTTTTGAAAAGTTAACTTATAATGGAAAAATTTATTAAAAATAAATGGATTTTTTTAGGGCTAATTTTTCATTCTTTAATAATTTTTTAAATTAAGTTATTTTAAATAGTTTTTAAAAAAATTAATTCCATATTCAAAATTTTCGACTTTTTGTTTTATTTAATTTCTTAAAAATTAAACATTATTTATGTGCTTTGTTGGTTTTTAATATTTTTTTATTTTTCATTTTAAGTGCACTTTTCAACTTTTTCTTCTGTGGGAAATAAAAAGGGAAAAAAGAAAATATTTGTGGGACAAAAAGGGAATTTACCGACTGCGTGGGGGGAATTCTGTTAAAAATGCCCCCCAGCACTACTCTAGACACATTATACCTATGTTTTTGCATCCATGAAGCGGATTGATTTGCCGTAATTAAGATTTTAACAATTTATATGCTACGCGAAGTTAGCATATCATTTTTTAAAATCCGTTTTTACGGTGAAATCGAACAGAACTATTTTGGAAAACTATCAGGAACTATAGAACTATGGTGCACGCGACCAGAACTCCAAAAAAAAATTGCTATGCTGACACTTGATATGCTAACTTCACACACATCACATACATGACACTCATTTGGATTAGTGTACAATATACGGCATTAAATATTTTTATTGTAACAAGAAAGAATAAAATTTGTCAAAAATTATATATATTTCAATTGATGAAAAATGTATTGAGATTTGTGACTTGTGAGGTGCTCAAACGGAGATTATAATTTCGATAGTTCTTGTGTGGCTGGCTCACAAGTTGTAATGGTGAAACCAGAATACGAAGGCCTCGCAAAATTAAACTTACATCACCATGTGAGGCTGTTGTGACTTGTGTGGCATCAATGAGGTTTGCCAGAATAGGAGGGTAAATTTAGGTACTATTGTTTATTATCTTAAAGCCACCTACTAACTTTTGTTTTTTTTTTTTAATTAACAATTTATTTTTTTTATTTTTATACGTTTTTGCGGCTCTGTTATTGCAACAACCTCAACTAACGCATAACTGCCCAAATTTTTACCGGTTGCTATTATCGAGGGCGTACTGTATAAATATTTAATAACCACTCAGAGGAATTGATAAGATTTTTGGTATTATACGGGATCGTTTTTGTTTTGCTTGCCATAGAGTAAGAACATTTTTAAGTTTATACGAGTTGGCATCTTATCCTTAGTCACATTTTGATGTGTCGAAGATGACATCGACTGTAATAAAATGCACAACTGGAGTAGATAGCATAAACTTTTGAATAAAAGCTATAAAATGGTAAAATGGTAAAGCTGCATTGTGGAAGCCGCAGACGGAACTGGAAGAGCTGTCAAAAAGTGTCGTACGTTATTTTTTGTACATGTCCACAATGGAGTTGTACAGCTTTGAAAGTATTTTGAAGAAAAACAAAAGAATATTCTTGTGTACAAGCTCAGAATTCACATTTTTTGTTTCCAAAAATTTTCCTTTTAATAAATAATTTTTTTCGCGATACAAATAACCACAATATTTTTTTCCGACCCAAAAAGTTGTTTATTTTCTTCATACAATTTGAAACGTCAAAAGTGCCGTACGTGAAAAGTTAAAAGTTGGTGAACTCTTCCGTCTGCGTCTGCAGCTCCGTATGCGTCTACGTTCCGTTGTGTTCGCAACATAGAATTTGCGTGTATTCAATATTTTGACAGCTATTCCAGCTCCGGCTCCGTCTGCGTCACCATTCTGTTCAGTCAGTAAACTGCCAGCAAAACCGCACTAAAACATAAAATAAAGACGACAGCGACAACGATGGGAAAAATGTACAAATTAATATGCTGTACATTTCAGGTTTTCATGATTTTCCTACATTTTCTTCAATATTTCCTATTTTCGGCTCCGCAGTGTGTGTACTTGATTCAATATGAATCAAAAAAAAAACCGCCGCATAGTTCGGATGATGTTCAACTAAGCTATAAGCGTTCGAACACAAAAACGAATTCAGTTATTAATTATAAAACTGAAAATAATATTGAATATTTGCTTTCAAACTATGTAATATGTTTTCAAAAGTTTTAATGTAATGTAATTATTTTTTTTTTATTTACTGGAACGATTTCATGAGGTGCTAAACTGCTGATCCACTGTGACAACAAAAGTTCTTCTCAGTGGCAGTTTTACAATCGTGGATTAAATGTTGATCCGTGGTTTAGGATTAACTGAGGATTAGCGATGGTTCAAGCAAGTAATTGGCTACTATCACATACTTGAACCATGCATCGTTGAACCTAAGTTAATCCGCAGAAATTGGTGAGTTCGAATTCCTGAACCACGGTTCAAAATTTGATCCACCATTGTACAACTGGCCCTAATTCTTCTAACTATTACAGCATCAATTCAGTTGTTCCTTTATATTTCGAATTTCACCTAAAACTTAAAATTATTCACTTTCTCCAGCATTCAATATCCCTCTATAAGCTTTAAAAAAATCAAGGCAAATAAATTATACTTAAGATGATATTTTACTTGAAATCCTTTTGGTCCAAAAATATTATCGAACTATGTACATATAGAGTAAAGTGTTGACCTCTTGAGTGTAACGTTATTCCTTGATGAAAACAACGCTCCTCCACCAAACAAATACCATCAACTCACAACGAAATCTTACCGATTACTAGTCACGGATTTGTCCTTCCATCTGTTGTTGATAGAAGACAATAATCTTCAACCAATTCTCTTGTTCAATCATAGAAAAGAAGCAAAAAAATGAAAACGGAGAAAATGAAAACGTTTTAAAAGCTCAGACACTGGAATCATAACAAATAATTTTGCTGAGTAATCTTTATTTTATATTATACCAACAACAACAACAGAAACTCGAGGGAAGAAGCATCACAGGAACAAAATTAAACCCATTCGACAGGATTACAGCAATCCAATTACACCAGCAATGTCAGGACTTATTGATCCCGAATTATTGTCCCAACCGTTTCCGAAATCCATTTGGTTCCTTATAGATTCTGTGTGTAGAATGAAAAGAAGTTGTAAGCATTTTCTTCCTTTCATAATTGCTTTTTGTAAATCTTTATATGACTCGCCAACATAAGAACAGAACCCACCGCATATTAAGCTATGTATATACTCAAGTGCAAAAATAACCACCAAACCATATCAAGTAGAACATTTTGGAATTCAGCTTATTAATTAATTTTGAAATAAATAAGCTTAAACTACAGCTACAGCCAATATCATCGGTGGCTTGTTGGTTTAAAGGTAAAACTCACTTACAAAATACAGTTTTAAAAGAAATAACATTGAAACATACTTTTTGAAAATACAAAGTCGTGTTATTTTAGATATTCAGACATAGGTCGAGTTCGTAAAAGTAAAACTTTGACAACACTGCCACATTCAAGTCGCAATTTTTTTCAGGCAAATGTAGTCTGTTTCAAATTGTGTTCACTGTTTTAGAAGCGCTGATGTTTGCTTTAGTATTGAAATCAAATTTCGCCCAAAATGTACATAACTACTACCTACCATTTTTTTGCAATTTTTTTTAGCAGTGATTGAACATGTTTGCTTTTACGAACTCGGGAATGGTTAGTGGACGGGCATATCGATCTCAGCATGCATATACATTTCGAAATTTAAAACTGGAATATGTAGATGTAATTTTTTTTTTTTTAAATAAGATGTCTACTAGGGTGATTCATTTCCGCAAAAAAAAAAAAAAATTTTTCGTTGCATATAAGCAAAATTTTAATCTACATATAGAAAAATAACTTCTTACCAAGATTGAGCTCTTAATTCCAATTTTAACTACTTACAATTTTAATATAAAGTTTTCCCATTTAAAATGCACGTACATTTTTTTTTCTTCAAATTTCTAATGCTTAGACACCTTTTATCATATTGGGAATCGGTTTGATGGACCTTACGGAGAATTTCACGCTCTTTAAAATTGCCTTAGTGTTTTTTGTGTAACTCGAACTCCTACTGGCGAGACAAGTACGAGTCGTCAAAGTCCAATCTTTGGAATAATTTTTTTTTTTTTTCAATTTTTTGAGCAAACTGCAAAAATTATGGAGAAAAAAAAAGCTGACTCGTAAAAAATAGTTTTTTATCAATATTTAATAAATTGACAGCCTTTTTTATGTCTTAAAACGTAAGAAATAGATAAATACTAACTAATGCTATTTAAATTCAACTTTTGTATTGATTACTAACATATTCTCTACAATAATAACTTTTTCCACAGTTATTTTCTTTTTTTCTGCCCCATTAGACTGGCTACGGTGAGAGGAAATTTTACACGGCAACTCTTCGAAAATGTATCAATTCATTGGAAGCCGTAAAAAAATAGTTTTTTTAGGTGAGAGTCTTGTATTTGCTCCCCACACCTTCAGCAGTTACAACCATTTCGCTACGGGCTTCGACCGACGATTATTATTAATTTTTTTTTTCTGCGGTTGCCAATCTTCCAATGAACCCAAGGCTCAGTTTTTCAGTGTGAAATTAAAGTTAAACCCAAGTTAACTAACCTTTATTCTCAAATTTATTTAGTAAACTCTAGATTTACTGAACAGATGCTTTTTAGGTTTTATCGCCCGAGTTCATTAGATAAACTGCTTTTTCAGTTAACTGGATATACATTCCAGAAATAATAAATTCTAGTTTAACTCACCATTAAAACACTGGGCTGGGCTTAAATAATATTTTGTTTAAAGTTGTATGATCATTGACAAATTCAAAGTCATGTTTTAGCTATTTTTGTTAACTAGAATAACAGCCGCGTTTTATTTTCTACGGATCTGGATCAGGATCATTTTTTAACACGTAGTACAAAAACAATTCGGGATCCTGCTCTCTATCTGGATCTATTTCAAAGATTCAAACTTTAATTCTTACTGTAGCGGGTAGATGGTTTTTATGGTAAGGTAGTTTTAATTGCAGTGTAAAGAAAAGAGACAGGAAATAACTAAAAATAATTAAAACGTAAGTGAAAACGAGATGTTCATATAACACTGCTGTCATTGTGATCCGTATCGTTTTATTTTCAAGGGATGATCCTGATCCAGATCTGTAGATAAAAAAACGCGGCTATTGTATGTTAGTGTCGGGGGAACGTCCAAAAACGCTATGTACCAAATTAAAAAAAAAAAATACCCATATGGAGCATTCCATGAAATAGGAGAACTAAAAGTTTCGATTTTTTAATATTAATGTACGTTTAAAGCAAGATGGCGGCCATATAAACAATAATTTTAATTAAACATACAATTTATCTGATGTGTTTGAATTTTAGTCATATTTATTTTTGGAGTAATAACAACAGATGACTTTTAATTATGATTTTTATCTGACAAAAAAAGACTTGCAATCGGAAATTGTCAAACCAATACCTGGAATTTCAACTTTCCAATACATTGAAAATGACCAAAAAAAAGAAGAGTGCTGAATTCATAGCGTACCAGAAGAAAAAACGGTTGTTAACTATTAACTACTCATTAAAAATGGTAATTTCAGCTCTTTTCTTATTTTTTCTTCTAAGGGCCACTTGGACAGAAGTTTTTTTGACAGCAGTAACTCCTGATTCATAAATAAATTAAATTATCTGAGTGATTTGAACCAATCATGTTGTAGAAAAATATTTTTTCTCTATTTTAAGTTTAAAAAGTTATCTTCTCCTCGTTCTCTGGATAAATATTTAAACTCTGAACTTTCTGAACTTCTTACGAGAAAGCAAGTCAAAGCGTTAGAGTTTGTTTATTTTTCAATGTGTTTTGTGTTTGTTGTTTTGGTGATTCTGAAAAAATATTCTTATCCGCTTGTTATTTATTTCCGTTCGTGCAATTTAAAAACAAGAAGTTTTTATTTATTTACTTAAACTGGGATAGTTATCCTCAGTTTTAGATATTTATCCATTCGTTCTGTGCAAGTGGCCCTAAGCACAAACTTAAAAAAAAATTAAATCATGACATATCTTACTAACGTATCGAAAACTAGACGACTTTTATAATAAAAAACGTAGTTGAATTTATCTGCACGTGACCACAGAATGCTCCATTCGCTTAGATTGCAGCCAAACAGATAAAGACAGCCAGATGGACATAAGTACAAGTAAAAATGGTTGGAGGTTTGATTTTCCCCTGAGTATAAATAAATCTTTTCGAATTTTTATAAGTCAACTATTGTGAATGTTTTTTGTCTGCTTTTATCCTTAAATTGAAGAAAGCCACATCCTTTCTTTACAAAGCTCCCCCCATTTTAACCAATTGTATCGAACAATCCGCAATTCTCCTGCGAATGACAAGATTTATCCATTTTGTCTTGACATCTTCACGAACAAACATCTTGAATCCTCCTTGGATGTGTGTATAGGAACATTGAAGAAATTGGTCCTAGATGTCGTCAAACTGTGGGAGTCAAGCTTATGCTAACGCTCTGCTATGGCTATAGGTATACCTTTGAAACTACTGTGTTTCATTTCAACCTTCCCCCATGGTGCTACATCGTCCTATATATGTCTCTGCTTCCGACTGAGTTAACTTGGGGATGAAACAGCGCTCCATATGAAATCCTATTCATGGAAAAGTTAATGCTCTGTGTGTTGTATCAAGTGATTTTCGAGAGTTAAAAAAAAAAAAACAAAAAAAAAAAAACTCGTGTTTTGGCAGGAAAAATCCTTGTTTGAGTCTTATAGCCTAACTTTCTTTTCCTTCTTCTTCGCAGTTTCCTTGAAATGTAATAAATTTAAATTCTTTTCAATTTCTATGCAATTTCTATCTGTTCTTCTATTCGCTTATCCTTTTTGTGTGTAAACGTTGTTTTTTTTTTTTCATCTTCTTTCCTTGCCTTACTTCGAATAAGGAACTTATTCCTTTGCACAATGCAAACACTTTTTAAGCATAAAGTTACCACACTCACTCGCATATAAGAGAGCAAGCACACACATGAGCTATTCATTTCCCTTCGAATAACAATAAACAGTAGCCTGAGTGGGTGAGTTGTGCGGAAAAAAAGAAGACGAACAAAACCCAGCGATTCCTTCAAAAAGGATCATAGTCCAAAATTAGCATAGCAAAGGCGCGCAGTGAAAGAAAAATAAAAATCGATTTACCCACTCTTATTGTATGGACTATGGATTCAGAGGGATGAAGAAATATTTACAAAGCTGTAACTTTCGAAGGACACACCAGAGAACCGTCAGGACTATGCGATACAGGAAGTTCTTTTTTTTTTTTCTCTTCCATTCTTAAGAAATAGAACTTTTGCATGCATATCAATTACTTTATTCCCCGAGCTTTTACAATCTGCCTCCAGAGGGCCCAGGTAATAGGAGAGATTTCCATGCAAATGTTTAAATTTACAATTTCTATTCACTTTCGATTTTCGCCTTGCCTCAAGTTATGTGAGTCCTTGTGTCGGTGTATGTGCGTATCTTGGTATGTTTTTTCCGGTAGAGAAAGGAAATCTGTTATCGTTGAGATGGTGATTGGAAACTGTTGGCATTTTGTACAATTTTATGGTACTAAAGGTTCATCGATTTGTTACTACTTTTACTTCTACTGAGCATAAGGATGGGGATATTTTATTACGTGTTTGTGAGAGACGATACCATTGGATATTATGGTATTTTGTGTTTATATATTTCCAGGTGGAGACTCGAAGAACCACTGGAAACAGGGAATCATGGTTCATGGAGCAAATGCGTTTAAATAAAAAGCAATATAACTGTAGTTATAGCCTACCTCCTGTGCCCATAGCTTTACATTCAAATTTGATAGATTTTGTTGGCAACAAAAATATCAATTAACTTTTAATGGGCTCACAGGACACAACAACCTTAAGTTATGGACATTGGAAAGGTCCTATTACGTGATTCCGGAACGAAAATGTCTATTTTGGAGTTATTTCTTCATAGGGAAACATGATACATGATGTATTTTCGAACTTCTGCAGGCGACAACGCGACGGTGACGATGGAAAAGCCTCTTTTTGATGAAAATAATGGTGATGAATATGGTCCTTATCATTTCCTGAAGCAATAACAATAAAATTCTTAATAATTTATAGTTTGAATTTGTTAGTAACTTACGTTCTTGGGTTATTTGTCAATTTTTTTTATTTATATGGTTTGTTTGAAGAGAATTTTTCTTAAATAATAAAGGTGTTTTTTTTAAAGGCAAACAAATTAAATTAGGTACAAAAATAATATTAATGGTCATGGTATTGGCTTTATTGAAACGATTCTGTGATTAGGGTCTTTAAATCATTTGGGGCGCTTTGATTCAAATATGTTTCGGAACGAACGCTGACGCCAAAAATTTTTGAATCAAAGTGGAAAGACTTTAATTCAAAGTGTTTAACGTACTTAAACAGAAGTTTGATCCAACACGTTTTTTCTTGATTTGAAGTGTAATCATTGTTAAATCAAATCAAAACATCGTAGATTGAAACGCATACATCTTTGAAAATACCATATTTTTCAACTTCAAAATGGTTGCTAAACAGCTTGTTATTGTTTGTATTGGTTTGTATAAGATAAATGACTAATATAAATTAATGTAGGTACTCAGCTCTTTTGTTAAATTGTATGGTTTGAGTGCTATATCCCTTATCTGGGATTTCATTCACACCCTAAATTTATTGAGGACTCTCGGTGCTCGGTCTATAAATGCATATCAAACCAGCATCACTTTGTGGGTAACGCGTTCATTATTACAAGCTTGAAAAAAATTGTGAGCAAACGAGAATCAAAAAACTTGTTGATGCGTTGTTGCTGATGCAATTGAATCAAATTTTTTAAAGCTTATTTTTGATACGTTGGTTGTAAGGGTTAGGTTGTTGGGTATCATCAACTTATTTTGGCACTGCCAGAAACATTTGCTGGTGTTAAACAAAGCATTCTTTTCTATTTTTAAAAATATTTGCTGTTAGCTGTTGGACTATTAGTACATATTTCTTTTATACGTCTTTATCTTCTTTATCTACTTTCATCGTTGTTCGAGAACATTATTTTAATTTTTTTAGAAATACGTTAATAAAGCAAAAAATTCCAACTGCAAATCAGCCGACATTATCACACTTTTTTGAACTTATTAGTCTATTTACTCTAATAATAAATTCACTTGTAATTACAAGACCGTTACTAATAATTTTCTAGGCAAATAGTTTTATGAAACAGAAAAGTTCGCCGCACTTGTAAATTTACTTGTAGCTACAAGTCTGAGATACTTTTTTATGAAACAGAAACGCGCTAATAAACTATAAACTACAAGTCATTTCACAAATAATTATTAGTCTTGTAGTTCTATGAAATAGGGCCCTGTATTATTCAATTTAATATGTATAACTAATACTGCGTACATTCTACGATAAAACCACGAATACTAATACTAATTTTACTTCGAAATCATTCGGAAATTACGAAATTATTCGTACGAGAAATTAACGAATGCTATTATTATTTATATGTACACAATATTTCGTACAATGCACTTATACGAATTGCTTTGTTTTTTTTTTTAAAGAATATAATAAGTATATAAAACAAATTAATTCGTGGATACTACCACAGCTATTAGTTACACAAAGCACGAATATTTTTTCCACGAATATTATTATTATTATATTATTTTATTTGTCAAAATCAGTCTGGATTCAGGCCTCGGCATAGTTGTGTATCCGCGTTGTTAAAAGTATCTGATGATATAAGAATTGTAGTTAGTAATGATTTGGTAACGTTTTTAAACCTTTTGGATTTCTCGAAGGCATTTGATACGGTTGACCATATGCTATTAGTATCAAAACTTAAAAACAATTTCTGTTTTTCTAGTAACGCTGCAGACTTGGTTCAATCTTATCTGTGCGGAAGAAAACAGTCAGTGTTTTTGAGCGAAAATTCAAGATCAAAGTTTCTTGATATATTAAGTGGAGTTCCTCAAGGATCCATTTTAGGTCCACTTCTTTTTACAATTTTTATTAATGATTTACCCCAATGCCTCAGTGACGCAAAAGTCCATATGTATGCAGACGACGTGCAACTGTATTTTTCGTGCAAACTAGGATTAATTGAAGATGGTGTTGCTAGGCTTAACTGTGAGTTGAAAAATATTGTGGATTGGGCTGAGAAAAATAGTTTTGAATCCTAAAAAATCTAAGTGTATAGTTGTCTAAACACTATACACCATTTTCTACAAGACTAATGCTTGCCAGAGCCTTAATAATTCCCATTATCACATATGGATGTCAAATTACGTTTTATAACCGTTCAGACACTAGAAGAAAGCTTAATGTGGCCTTTAATAACATTTATCGTTATGTCTATGATCTTAAGCGTTTTGATCATGTCTTACGTTACCCAAAAAACATTCTCGGTTGTAATTTGGAAACTTTTATTAAATTTTGTAGTTTAAAATTTGTACATAAGATTATTGTTACCAAAGAACCAACATATACCTCTACGAAAAAATTAATTTTGCTGTATCTTCGCGTTCATTAGTTCTTTTACAGCCCACTTACAACTCTTTATGATCCGAACGTCAGTTTTCATGGGCACCATCCGCTTATGGAATTCTTTGCCCCTAAGTATAAGAAGACAGTACTGTGCACGTAATTTTTATGATGTTTTGCAATTGCATTTAAATAGTGAATAAAAACTTTTTCTTTTTACTTTCTGTTAATTTTAATGATATTGAAATATAATTTATAATTTTAAACAATAAAATAGTTGCCTGCATAAATAAATTAATCTTAAAATTCAATTTTACTAGCTTCATTGTGTAATTAATTACTATGTTTTATACTTTTGCAACTTTAAAGATTTAACAATCTATTGTAAAAGATTTGAAGTACAATAAATGAAATGAAATGAAAAAAAAAAAAAAATGAAAAATGAATATCATTCGTAGCGATTTTACTATTAAATTTTTTGGATGCTGATAAAGCACAACAGGCTTTGTTTTCGATTGGAAATGTCTGGAATTTCGATGCCGATGTTGAGTGAATAATTGTTATGTATTCTCTAACTATCCAACAATTAGAAAAAAAAATAAAAACTTAGACATTTGTATGCCATTTTGTGTAAAAGGTACATATGTATCGTATGTAGAATGTAGATACATGTGTTGAAAGGTCCGAAAAATAAGGTTTAATCATAAGCTCTTTAAGGTCATTTTTAAAAATAAACACATTTTACTACAATTTTTGTTCGTGCACATTAAGTTGGTTTATGCCGATAGAATTATATGCTGTATTTTATTTTTAGCTAGCTGTGATACGGATTGGATTGGCATACGAAAGTACATACATGACAGTAGTCCCTCGATAATGTGAACTAATGAAATCAAGGCATTTTTGTTCTTAAGAGGGATTCGCATTACTGGATTTATTTTTCAGTGCTTAAAAACTGATTAAATAAAATAAAATAAATTTGGTGGCACAACACGACTAATGAAGAACCAGGACCTAGTGACTTACAACTCTCAACCATTCCTGTGTGCGTGCCTGCAGGAATGGAGGCGACCTACAGTTTATTGCTGAATCTGAACGGCTTAGATGAGCGGCACTTTCATATGACAAAAGATACTCTTGGAGGATATGTCACTTCCTCGCAAGAGGCAGTAGCCCTGAACCCAGACCTCTGGCATGAAATTTCAACGCACTAACCATTACGCAACGGGCTACAATACTTAAAAACTGATTAAAACAAAAAAAATTAACTTCGTGCTGCATTCAAAATCTTCAAATATGTCTAGACAAGTTGACGGATGAATAGCTATCATGGTTGTTAGGTCTTACTACCCAAGTTGTATAATTTTCAATTTTTTCGGAAGTTGAGCATAGAATTGAAAGTTGGCGCATTTTGAGATTTTGATATTGTTAGGATTACTAACCATTTTTATGCCAACGCAACGATCTTCTGTATTTGTCAGTTTTTATTTCTCATTTCCTTCTCTTTGTGTTAAGAAGGACTCCAACTGATTCTCATTTCTCAGTTGTTAGAAGAATTAATTTTAAAACTATTAAGCGCAACTATGTAAATAAACTTCTGATCTCTTCAAAATGTCAGAAGACAAAGTAGCTTTTAAAAAATCTTAACCTTACTTGTTTATTCTTTAAATGTTTTGAAAGGTCCTTGTGCATATTGCACTTTATTGCATTTTAAAACGAAGCAAACATTCCACTTATTCCATGAACAAAAACAAATACATCAAACCCTTAGATAAATTGTTGAGTTCCTTCTCGTTTTTCCTATTTTCAAACACCATTTTAACACACCAAGGGTCCTTTCCTAGCTTTTATAGGTACCTACGAGTAACACAACAACTAGCATTAAGGAATTTCTATATAATTCTTCAAAAGACATTCGAACCAAGATGGTTGGTTAACTACTGAACAAAGCGGTTTCTGACATTAAATAAATTCCCTTTGAAATGAAAGCCACAATAGAAAACCCCAACTGTAGCAGGAGTAGCAAAACATCTGAGCCACCCTTTTGAAATGGGAAAAACCCTTCTTAAAGGAATTCCCACACGGCAGGAAAACCACCCCTTAATCCCATCACTCACTCACTGCAAGACAATGGCATTTAGATTACCAAGCAATTGCATTACATTAAACTCTTTTGCCTTCGAGCGGATTGCCTTTGCCCACGTTTTGTTGCGTTGTCGTGTTGCCTCCTCTTGATGCGGCCCGCGAAAATAGTAAAAATAGAATTTTCACCTGGCTTAGTCGAAGCATCCTCTCCTCACTCCAGTTCAACGTTGGCGTCGCGTCGTCGTCGCATCGGTTGGTTCGTTGCTTCACACAACAACAACACATCATAGAAAATAATCCACGAATTTTCCAACCCTCGACTTTAGGAAGACGACTCGTAAGTCGTAACTGCCGCCTCTTCCTGTACAACACCCTATATCGCCACCCATCAGACGTCAACAGAAAAAGCACACACACACACTTATTCCTTCCTGCACGACGACAAACAGAGAGACCCAAACAGCCCCAATTTGTCAACTTGACGTAGATTAAAAATGCATATCGCTCGAGCGAAGGAAGCAAACACACAACCCCATCGACTAAATAGAAAAAAAAAACCTTCTAGAAGAACATTCTATGTGTAACTTCCGTTTTGTATATGAGAAGGCTCAGGGACTCCATGATGGCTCCCTTTAGCCTTTTGCAGTAAAAAAAAAAAAAAAAAACTGAGCGTAGTATTCAGAAGGTAGACATAGGTAGCAAGCAGTCACATGCAATAAGTGAAAGACACGTCTCATGAGCGCGCCAAGCTAATGTAATTTATGCTCCTTCCTTAAAGGTGAACATTCCCTTTTGAGTATCCCACCACTCATCCGACATTCTTCTCATGCCTCGGCTCAAACTACACCACTCTCATCCCGAATCACTCCTTCAACCAACATCCCAGCCAGCCACTACCAACCACCACCTACCGTGACGAGGTCGCCGTTCGTCGTCAACAAACAAAACGAAAATGAGACATTAATTTCGTTGAAAACTTTCGGATCTTTGCCTTCTAGCTTACCTAAGCATCAGGGCTATATTCTTGTCAACGTGTCAATTGAAAATCTTTGAGAGCTCGTCGTTTTGGTAACCTTTTTTATTTTTTTTTGTTGGGAATTCCGGCCTTGTCAAACTTTTGGCCCAAAAACTGAATTTCTCTGTATCCTGTGGTGCCATTTTGTAATTTTAGGCAGTGACTTCGTTATGCTTATGACACCAATACCCGGTTGATAGACATCTTTCGGTACTCTATACCTTCGACGAATGTATATAGCCTTCTATATGAACCCGCGTGTCGCCGTCGCCATCGTTCCTTCAGTCTTTGAAAAAGGAAGCTAACAACCAATGTACAAACGACAACGACCGTAAAGCTTGTCATGTATTTTCCTTTGTAACTTGGAACATTTTTTTCTTTTCTCAAGTTCTAATTTTGTTGCGCTTTTGTTTTACTTTGAAGAAACTGACTTAAAACAGTGGGGTTTGAAAGATTAGGAGAAGTTTTACATTTGTTCATTCAAACGACCTTGTTTAATCAAAGAACTCTTACCACCATATTATTCACTTGATACATCCAGATTTAAACTTAAATCCAAATGAATTTACATTGAATTTGTATGATTTACATCCAGATTTAAGTTTTAATCTAGATGTATTGAGTGAATAATATGGCCGTTAAATTGAATACAATACAAAATGCCCCTTGTTGTATCCTAAAAATAGGAACAATATTATTAAGACGAAGAAGAGAATGCTTTGCGTGGCCTCGCTGGCGTAATGGTTAACGCTGGACTGTTGAAAATTACCTAATTCTAAAATATGGAAAAACGGAGAGGATTTTCAATTGAACTAGGAATTTTTAATTCAAAACGTATAATTGGCGCTATCTCAATTAAAATATTTGTCATACATTTTTAAGCATGATTTATGCATTCCGACTTTTCTAAATTTTCTTCTTAGTTCTCTACTCGATTTTCTTTCACATTTCTCAACAAAAATTTTCTCAACATCATTTTTACTTGCGATATAGGTGCTATAGGACAATTTATGGATTCGTGCAAAAAATCGAACTCGAGATAACAATCAAACTTGACATTACGATGATAGAGAACACGAACAAAGTGGGTCCCGCAATTCCGTCTGTCTGTCTGTGTGTGTGTCTGTACCTCGGCCTACAGCCTAAACTAGTAGTGGTATGGTCTATATTTCAGTGAAAAAAATTTAATAAAACCCGTAATTAACGGTACCTGCCATAGAACAGTTTTGTTTTGACCGATTTTGATCAAAATTTTTACTTAGGAGTACCTATTAAGTTTAAATAATACTGCATACAAATATTTTCAAAAAAACGTTTTTTGGATTTTTAAAAAAAAAGTTCATTTATATTACACCAATCTTAAAAATTTTAAGAAACTTTTACTACAAGAGCAAATTCGTGCGACCCAGTCGCGCATTTTAGTTACTTACGATATAATTGTTTCTATATTCGTGACCTTTTATTGGAACAACAACATTAGAATTCCAAAATTGAAATTCTTAAAATTTTAAGATTTTGTGTTATAGATAATAATTATTTAGAATTCAATAAAATAATTATCAACAAAAACAAGGTGTTCCAATGGGCAGTCCTGCTTCTCCAATTTTATCAGATATAGTTATGGAGGCTTTATTGGATAATGTCTTTTGATAAACTTCCATATAAACCAAAGATAATAACTAAATATGTTGATGATATATTCATTATACTTAAATCTAGTGAAGTCAATTCTACACTGAATGCTCTGAATTCTTTTCACCAAAGTATTCAATTTACAGTCGAAATTAAGAAAAATGGAACGCTTCCATATCTTGATGTTTTAGTGATAAGAAAAGATAATTATTTGATTTTTGATTGGTATAGAGAACCAACTTCATCAGGTCGTCTTATCAACTATAATTCTAAACAACCAAAACAGGTTACTATGAATACAGCAAAAAAATTTACAAACAGAGTGTTAGATAATAGTGACATTATTTTTCGTCAAAAAAACATAAAAATTATTATGGATACTTTAATTTCAAATTTATTTCCTATAAATATAACAAAAAGTTTAATAAATAGACAATTTAATCCTGCAATACAAACAAATTTAACAACAAATATACAACAGATTTCTTACAAAAGTATTTTATATATATTCCGTACCTTTTTAATCGTATCTTAGATGCTCCTATTCGAAACAAAGAAAATGTTCGCAGCGACAAATCCCCGCAAACAAAATCATCGCAAACCTTAATCTTCGCAGCGACACATCCCCGCAAACACATATCAGATTTCAATAACGTAGAAATTTTACAAACAGAAACTATTTTTAATAAAAGGATGCTTTTAGAAATGTTGCACATTTTAAATACAGATAATACGGTTAATAGACGTTCAGATTGTGAGAGACTTAGTAGTATTTATGGTCAACTTATTAAATAAACATTAGGTATATTTCATTATTTAAGAATTTAGCTTACCTTGTTTCATATCAGTAATTTTCTTAATGTTTTATATTTCAAAATAAACAAATTTAGATTTTAATATTTAAAAAATTCTTAATTTAAGTAAATGTCTTTTTAAAGACAACTGAAAAATTGAGAATATTTTGCAGATTAAAGAAAATAAATAATAACAATAGTATTTTTATAATATCACCAAATTGTTAGTATAGTAAATCTATATGCTTAAGATAATTCAATTATTTAAAATATTATAATTAAAGGCCTGAAGAAGAAAGCAACCACTTTCGAAACGTCGCAATTTACAGAAAAATAAAAATAAAAGACCTAATAGCCCACATAAGTCTTCAGTTGTTACTTACGATATAGGTACTATATAGGTACAGTGACCACCTGTCCTGAGTTTTCCGAAATATTCCCGTACTTGTACAGCAGGGAAGTACAAGTAAAAGTTTCCCTTTTTTGGTATTTTAATTATTTGTCCCGTATTTGCACATTTTCTGATGTGTTTTTATGTAAATGTTAAATGTAATTACAATTTAAGCTATCATGATATAAATAAATAAATAAAATAAATTTGGTGGCATGAAGAACCAGGGCCTAGTGGCTTACAACTCTCAACCATTCCTGTGTGCGCGTCTGCAGGAATGGAGGGGACCTAGAATTTATTGCCGAATCCGAACGGCTAAGCTGAACGGCACTTTTTTATGACAAGAGATACGCTTGGAGGATTTGTCACTTCCTCGCAAGAGGTAGTAGCTCTGAAAAAAAAACTTAAGGTGGAAGCGGCTGGTATTGAACCCAGACCTCTGGCATGACAGTCCAACGCACTAACCATATCGAAATATGTTCGAGAAATGTATCTACTAAAAAAAAAATTCAAAGATAAGTCTAGCATCTAATTTAGCAATTTATGGAATTGAACTGTTTATTGTATATTTTACCTATAGATAAAGATAAAACACTTAGCTTCGTAGTAGTAGCATCGATAAAATAATGACATCAATGACGAAGACAAACGTGCTGCCAGAATCCTATTTTTCATCAACATCATGATGAAAGGCGAAGACAACGACAACTGGATCATAAATAGAAAAATATATGCAGACAGACAAATATATCTCCTTCGATGTTGCCTTTTCTCAATTATTCCTTTTTTATTCAACGTGTGTCTGCCTCAGTATCGGGCTCTGAATTATTTATAGGAAATGATTTTTTTATGAACACACTGTGTAGGCAACCCGAAGAGGTGGATATTGAGCGTTGAAGCACCCCTCCTCGGGAGTGTCAGTGGCTTGTCAAAAGTAACCAGAGAAACCGCTGGCGCTGCTGCCGTCACGGATGTCGTTGTTGCCTGCCCTCTTCTTCATATTAAGCATCAACAGCCAAAGCTTACACTTCCACTGATGTCATCATCCATACCATTGGTAATGTGTCATCGCCGTCTTTGTGTCTTCATCATCATTATCATCATCGCCATCATGATTTAATCTCAGAGTTTCTGTGCAAATCATCTACCTCTTCTAGACAAAGACGGGAATGAATTATTTTCATCCCTTAAACGCAGTCTAACATAACTTTGCTTCTCTTATTATTGTTTCCAAAATTGCTCTTCAGGGTGCCACTGCTGTTGCGTTCCAATTTTCTCAGCTTCAAGCTATAAGACACAGGAGCAAATTCATATTCTCCAGAAATTCTAGTCCATCTTCATCGTCGTAGTCGTACAATCAAACTCCCTTTTGTATGATGCTGCAGCAGGAGCACAAGCACCATGATGGCATACACGATGCTCAAAACAATGGAGCTGTGCTTCATGAAGTGCATCCCATTGAGGATGCTTCGCCATACACGATTCTTCTTCAAATAAAGTGAGCGGGAGTGTAGTAGGTTCTTTTGTGGTGCTTAGGTGTTTCATTATCATCAGCTACAGAATGGGGGATTATGCAGCCCGGAGAATCAACCCCAAGCCATCCAATATCATATCATCATTGCATGACCTGCTTATCCAACACAAAATCTGTAGACTTCCTCGATATAATCTTGTGTGCTGCAGCTTTTCATCCCTCGGGGATGAGATGAGATTCATATCAGCTTTAGTAGATATTCGAGTAGATAACCAAGAGATTGAATGAATACATACGATAGAGCAGCAGCAGCAGCGAGCGTATTGCAGTTTTATGTGTCCAATATTGGCGCAGAGGCTTTAAAGGGACTAAAAATTGGCAACCGGCCAAGGTGCTATCATATAAAGTCCAAAGTAGGGAAGGCCATCACCAAAAAGTCAGTCGAATTGCACAAAACAAAAAAGGCAACCAATTCCTATCGATTCACTGATGGGATCCAATTCGGGATTGGGATGGGCCTTATATAAGGTATATGGTCTTTCTCTGCGCTCAACCGATTGATTAGAAAAAGGCATTAAGGATGTGGCAACAGTCATCCTTGTATCATTATTGCTGTCGGTTACGTTCTTCGGTCCTTTGCACTTTTTCCTTTTTCCTGAGGGTCTGTGTTTCTGTTTTCGAGGAAAGAAAACTTTCCCCATTCTGCCACGGTTGATGGTTGTCCTTATAGTTGCCGCCAGTGTAATGGATATGATGGCTGCTTGCTTGTCCAACACTACATTGTGCCACAGGATACCACAAGGAGATTGTGTATTGGAAATTTGTAAAGTTGTACTTTACTCCTCTAAGTATGTCGCATGTGTTGCAACAGATACGTATAAAGTTGTCGGGGTCATGGCTGGCGGGTCTGATGCTGTATAGGTACCTTACCTACTTAGCGAATATGTACGAGTATTTGCTGTAAATAAAATCTCTCAAGGGTATAAAATTTAATTTGCAAGGACCAAAAGCAAACCGATAAAATACTTCAAAGTAAATTCGAGAAAATTAAAAGCATTATTTTGTCAAAGCTTTGAAATCTCTTAAAGGGCATGTTGTTTAAGGGAAAAGATTGCATTTTTTGTGGTCAAGATTGGAGATTTTAAAAGGCACGTTTGTGAGATGTTTTATCAAAGGTAGCAAATCTATGAAGGCGTTGAATTGCTTGAGCTTAACTTTTTTCTGTTTGTAGCCTCATACCAGAACAGAAATTTTGTATCATAATCATAAAGGTTAAACCGCAAATATTAATGTAGGTATGTGTAAGCTTTTGTTGTACCAACCAAATCTTTGTAAAACGAAGATACTTGCGTGCGTGGAGGAAAAGTTGGAGTTTCATTATTCTTTATTCTAATAATAGACTTGATTTGAATTGACATTTTCGTTCATTAAATTAAAATAAATTAAACTTTGACTAAGTGACACCTTTTTAAATTAACAAATTTAACTCCTACATAAATGTAAATGTAAAACATTTTGGACTCAGCTTGAGACCTGTTTGATTGTTACTCTCAGATTTATCGTATAAAGATAGCAGCTCATCGCATGGAAGATTGACAAATCTTGCGATATTAATTCGGTGAGAGGCGAATCCAAACAATTTCTTTCTCGAGATAGAAATTATGTTATAATAATGTGCCCTCCCGGCAATCTCATAATATTCGAAGGGAATATCTTGTTCCCTCGACAATTTTTCTGCTATCTTGAATCTCTCCTGGAATAAATTTCCCTCGAACAAAAATCCAATGTAATGACGTCCAAATTCCCCTGGAAAATTTATTCTCGATACCAATAAATTTTTCGGGAAAATTTCGAGCATCGTTCACGTTCCCAATCTTTGAAGAAAGGATTTTTTTCGCGATAGCTTCGATGCCAAGAAAATATTACCACTAAAACGATACATATTACAGAATGTCAGAAAATTGTACCAAAAAAGATTACCAGTCTAGTGCTGGTAACACCCATCTTTTTCTAACACCCTAAATTAAGTATATTCACCGACACAGCTGTGTCGGTGCTGTAGCACCCTAAATTTTGTCTATTTATTGGAGACCATAACCTTGATTTTTCGCACTAGAAAAATATGATCTTTTGGCCACCATTTTGGATTTTAGTTCTTATGAAATATCTCAGGTTCTGTCAGTAATAGAAAAACAATTCTAGGTAAAAAAGTATTGAAAATTTAAATTTCTATTTTGTTTCCCGCCTGGAAAAATGACAAGTTTTTGGCAAGTTTAGGCAAGGCCCTGGCAAGATTTCGGTAAGGAAAGCCTAGACGAGCAAAACATGACAGGGCCCCATTAGTGCCTCGCTGAGAACATTAATTTATTAAAATACTGGTGAGGCTCTTGCTATAGTAACTAACGTTGTAAATATAGTGTTATTTTATGAAAATGAATAAAAGCGGGATCTTATTATATCGTAATAAAAATATATGTGTTGTTAATTAACTGTGCAAATTTCAAATAATTAAATTGAATCGGTGTGTCGAATAGTAAGGTCTTAGCTGCAAACAAATATGAAAATCTTCTTTTATGAAAAGACAATGAAGCAATTTAATTTAATAATATTGTGAAAAAATTTTCTTTTTAAATTTAATCACCATAATAAATAAACGAAATACGAATTTAAAATGAAATATGTATGTAACATATTTTTTGGGGGTCACGTTGATCTTTTTTTCAGACTTCAAACACCAAAAATGTGGACAGATTCACTAAACAGCAAGTCAGAATAGTTTAGAACAGAATATTTCTGTTCTAATTTGTTTCGAACAGCCTCACTGAACACACCTACAGTGATACACCAAAGTAAATGACATTAAATTAAACGTCAGTTTTAGTTTGAATTTTATTTTGCATGCACAATAATTTTTTAGTGGGTCGTGTTTTATAATAAAATAAAAGTAAAAAATTAAATAAATTGGATTCGCGGTTGATTAGTGAACATAGTGAACGAGAGAAAATTCCTTGACGACGCACAATGGATCGACTCCATACATTTAGACATGAAAAATTCGAATCTTCTTGGAAAATATCTGTTTCCATCTATAATGTTTATAAATATAGAAAAGTAACGTAATTTTACAAAAAAAAAATCGCGACAAAAAAAAAACCTTTAAATCAAAATTGGATGATTTTGAACTGATGATTCTCTTATGTTTAACAGTATTTAAACAGTTTTTTGACTCTAATGATTTAAACTTGTTCGAAATATATTCTAGAAGTTTTTTCGTCCGAATCGATTTGAAATTCGAACACCAAACTTCAAAAAAAATTCCTTCCTTGGGACGCAGAAATCTTTTCCTAAAAAGTGAACAAAAAAGAGCTTTGCAAATCTTTGCGAGGTTTATCTTATAAATGTATTTCCAGAAAGTTCAAAGCTATCCAAAACACATAATTTATTTTTAAAGCAACTTTAGGCACATATTTAGATTTTCCAAAACAAACACGGTAAAAACCATTTTTTTTTTGTTCTTTGAATAAAATTTTTTTTTAACAAACAAACATTAAGTAAACACCTTCCCGAGCATATTCCATTTTTTTATTTTAAATTTCACTTAAAATTGTAATTTTAGCAATTATTTTTCTAAAAAGCTTAAACGCACCAGATCAAAAAATGACTTTTTCACTTTCAAGTTTGGAGGTCATTTATTCCATGCTAAACGGGTTTAAACAAAAAAAAAGTATTTTCAGACTTAACAGTTATCCGTTATAGATAAGAAAATAGAGTTTTTTGCATTTTTAGTCATTGAATTTTCATGCCTAATTGTATGGAGTCAACCCACTGTACGACGGCCAGCAGGATGATACAGTTGGAAATAAACTTTTGCTATTTTTATGAAGAAAAAACGAGTTTTGAATACGTGCCCATTCTCCCAATACGCGAGAAAAAGTGCCTCCCTGCAGAAGCACAAACGATGACACTACCTGCTGGCCGTCGTCAAGGAATTGTCTCCCGTCAACAATACAGACTAC
Organism: Epistrophella euchroma; assembly: GCA_947049315.1. Taxonomy (NCBI): domain Eukaryota; kingdom Metazoa; phylum Arthropoda; class Insecta; order Diptera; family Syrphidae; genus Epistrophella; species Epistrophella euchroma. The sequence goes on from OX346248.1 coordinate 44,652,442, forward strand.
AAGAAACTGTAGGTACCAGACACTGAATGAAATATTTGGAACGAATCTAGTTTTTACAAGTCAGGGCTAAGGCAGAACTTAACTGACGAGGCAAAAAGGTACATAACTGGCGAGGGCCTAGCGAATGCCTGTAGTAACCCTTGTTAGTAACTATTGAAAAGTAGATTCTTTTTCCAAGAGTGTTATGTATTAATTAAATTTTTTCGATATTGTGGATTTTGAAAAATGGAATTTGACACTATGGTTTGCTTCCTTGACTTCCCTGGACTTGCATTTTTTGATTCGATAAAATATCTATAGGTGATGAGATATCTTTGAACTTTTCGCTTTCGAAAGTTATTCAAAATGAGATCCATTAATTCCGAATCACCTTAAATAAGTCTCCAAGAAATATGAAGGTTCATTTATTGATACCTTAATAAAATTCAAAAACAAATGCCGATACAATATTGAGTTTAAGCCTTCAATTAATTTTACAAGTTCTCGAAATTTTTAGGCACCTGGAACTCTCTTTTCTTTTCAATGAGCTAAATGCAACGTAATTGTAATGTCCTGCTCCTGGTCCCAGTAAAAAGAGAAAGTTCCAGAGAGAGAGAGAGAAAGATCTACAAAGTTTTCTTCTTCAAAATAGTCAACAGGTCAACTTCGTAATTTTTCATTTTTAACTGTTGTCAGAATTCAGATCTATTAATTCATGCTTTATTCCAGAACACTGAGTATAATCATCTTTCAACAATTATCTTAAAATTATCCCGGAAGAACTTTCGAACTGCACCTACTTTTGTCTCCTATATATTGAATAATAAAGTTTTACAGAAAGTAAGAACTAAACGACCACTTGATGATTTCTCATATGAAATTGTAAAATTCCCCGAAATGTTCGTATCAATCAACGACCTTACCTTGAGTGGTTCTATAGTATAGTAACTTTCTTCATTCAGCACTGCGTTATCATCGAAACGAATTAAACTTTAACTGCAGCACTTCCTACTTTTAATAACTTCCTCAATACACGCTAACACTTTAAAAGTTCTTCTGGCTTGGCTACGAGGATGACGAAGACGACATCCTCTGGTTTTTTTTTTACAGGAAATCCTTTTGCCGCCATTCATGCCGCATGCTGCCCTAGGAAACGTACCAAAAAAAAAAAACCATGTGAAACTTTTATAATTAAACAAAATATAACAGCGCCGCGTAGCATATTCTTTCAGGGAACCAAGACCCAACAACAACAACAACAAGACCAAGTTGTGGCGGTAAAAAAAAAGATATAAAACCAAGTTCAACCCGCTTATACACGCCCAGAGGAGTCCAGACTTTGTCTTCGTCGTCGTTGTCTTCTAGATGTGCAACTAAACGTGGCGAAGAAAAAAAAAATAAGAGAAAAATTCAAGTGGAAAACTTTCCAAAAGAGTCCTTCATTCCTTTTATTTTGTCTTATCTTCATTTTATCCCTTACCATCATACAGAGTATGGAGTGTGCGTTCCATGGATCACTAGGTCTTCCTTTTAAGCAAAGGATAGAGAAAGCATCTCTATGTTTCCGAACTCTATCCCGAACTGGCCACCCAATATAGCGGACACAAACATCATCGAGTCAGAATCCCTTTTGAATAATTAAATACCAAGTACCAAGAGTGGTGGTGGTAGCAAAGATTCGCAATCGCCTTCAAGTTCGAATGAAGTGAAGTCGAAGTATACTTTGCTCGATGGATATGCTGTTTGTTTGCAGGACCCTTTGCCTCACTTTATATTTTGGGGAAATGGCAACGAAAGTTAATTTTAATGATTTCATTGACTCATTTCTTCTCGAGAGCATACAGTTTGTTTGAGTACGGTTGCCACTCGAAACAAACTACCATCCACAATTTAATTTTATTTATATTTAATTTAATTTAAAAATATCAGTTAGGTTTGAAAGGGTAGTTTGTCGCTTTATAGGGTGTTTTTTGTACTAACTTTGACTTTGAACAACACCAAACTGTACATTTTTTTGTGTCTTAAAGTCAGCGTAGCGCTGCGTTTCGATATTTTTAAATAGACACAAATAATACAGTTGTTGATCTTGAGTCCACTAACTAAAATATCGACTAAAAATTATGCTCATTTGGCTTCAATTCTTACATGAGCTGGATCTTGTTAACCTCTGAACTAAGAATTATTCTTACCCCCTGTTTCACAGTCAAAGTTTAAACTTAAGATCAGCTGAACCTGAACTTAAGTTTAAATTTAAAGTTCAACTCCTTGGATTTCACGACATAAACTGATCCTAAGTTCAATTAAACGATCTATATTACCGAACTACCTTACCATTTTCTCTCAAGCGCTTGCGCATTCAGCGCAATTCTCTCATTTTTGTATTTCTTTTGAAGAGGAAAGAGAAACACATGAGCGAAGAACATATGGGAAACATTTTTCCAGTATGGATGGGAGTTTGAACGGCAGAATAAAAGCGTTTAACTCAAACTGTAGATTGAACTCAGTTCAGTGCCAACGTTCTGTAACTCTCACATAGCAAAAATCAGTCGAGAAACGGTGAAAAATGGAACAAAACTCATATAATTTGTTTCAGTTCTCATCGTTTCTCGACCAATTTTATCGATGTAAGAGTTACAGAACGTAGGCACTTATTTAAAAACACTCTGTGAAATTGAATTAAGTGTTGAACTCTAGTTTAAACCAAAAGAAAAGTTTAAACTTACACTGTGAAACTGGGGGTTAGAGTTTTAAAGTTTAAAATGGACGCACAAGGGTTTTGAACGACGACGTAGAATAGAAAAATTTCGATCTTTTGAAACCTTTTTTTTTGGTTCATGCGTTATATTACTACTTTTTGAAAACTAGATCTTAAAATAGGTGCGTTTTATCGGCAATTTTATAGCCAGCGCAGTAAAATTTCCCTTGGAGAACAATAAGAAAACCAAAAGTGCCAATAAATGTGGACAAATAGTGTGGACTTGAACCGTAAATGTCGGTAACGTAGTTTGTTTTTCACTCCAAAAAAGGTATAACCACATTCAGAGAATAAAGAGTGGACATAAAAGTTGATATAGCGTTTTATTGAACTTGTATTGCTGTGCTTTCTATGAATTATCAATAAAACGCACCTAATTTTGCGCCACATTTCTGAAATTGTCTGACCACACAATTTGTATTGCAGTACGACGATTAGAATATTGTGAGACTCATTTTTATTTGTCAAATGTCAATGTTTGAGACATCTAAAAAGATACATCGCAGCCGTATATTAAACAAAATACAAACAGCATAAATCAACAATCTGTTATCGCCGCTGTCTTCCAATACGCATGAAATTAATATAATTTCCCAAGTGGATTTATTTTTGATCACATTTCTGTGTTTACCACAACGAAAAAAAGTTTTGATTTTTATGACAATGTCTGTCTACCAATGGATCAACCAAATTTGTCTTAAAGAAACATCTTGCACTCCTGTGAACTGAAAATGTTCACTCTGACAATATTGTCAGAACTGTCATTGTCAGCAGCTACACCATTGTGTCACGCACGTGCAAAGACCGATACGGGTGGTATGACGAAATACACTTTTTCGGACGTCTCCATTGTGTCAATTTTAATTACAAACTCGTTTGTTTTTTGACACGGAATCAATAGTCGCCCTATGGAGTAAGTACAAAAAATTATAATTTTTATAATTGGTAATTTAAAGCTAGCGCAGCAATACAAGTTCAATAAAACGCTATATCCACTTTTATATCCACTCTATTTATTTCGCTGTGCTCATATCCTTTTTTTGAGTGAAAAACAAACTACGTAACCGACATTCAAGGTTCAGGTCCTCACTCTTTGTCCACTTTTATATTCTTTTGGTTTTCTTTTTGTTGGAAATTTTACTGCGCTAGCTATAAAATTGTCAATAAAACGCACCTAATAATATAAAAATAGTTTTGCAAAAATTGAAAATATCCAAATCTACTTTACTACTTAATTAGTGGAAATATTATCTATGGAGAAACAAAATAACGAACTGAAATCAAATTTAAGGAAAACATACTTTTGTTATTTTCAATTTTCTCAAAAACTAAAAGACATTTGGGCACTTTGTTTTTAGTGTTTAATTAGAAATTGATAGAAGCATCGAATAATAAGAACAAAAACACTACTTAATAAAGTAAAATTTTTGGAAAAAAAATAGTTTGAACACAATTTAGTTCAATACTTTTTCAAAATTATGAGTTTGAAAATTGATTTTTCAAAAACTATTCTCTCAAAGAATTTGAATTAAAAACAAAATAAAAGAACGGACTGCTGGCTTTTGAAAAAAAAAGTGTAACATGAGATTGTTCGAAAATGATTTTTTTTTTATTTCAAGTTGATTTTTTAGAAAATTTCCCCTCCCGCCTAAACGGGAGGAAATAGACCACCCCTGCCTCTCATACGATTTTTTTCTTATCTGGACTCAACTTACACGCTTTTTGTTACTAAAGTACGTGGGAAATTAAAGGAGTGCTGTAAAACATTTGGCATCCCAAATTATATTTTTGTAATTTTTGTTTGTTACGTTTTGAAATCGTCGCAAATCCACGGAGTATGTTCAGAAAACATGAAAGACTTAAAGGTAGTGTTTCATGAGCCAGCTGTTAACAAATTGTCTTTCAATTAAGGGAAAGTGACTAGAAATTTAGTCAAGGCAAGTACATATGTTTTAAAATATCAAGTATTTACTGTTGTAACTTTTTCCAACGTTTGTTTTAATGTTTTTAGGTTTTTGGCTAAATATTAAAATAGCCTAGGAAAATTAGATTATTGGTGAAACTAAGCTGAATTGGTGGAAAGCTTTATTATTTTTTCTTAAGCATTTCCCAAAAAGTACCCTAAAGTTTGACCGTGCTAAAATTTTAAAGAGGTTGAAAAAGGGTGAAATTCAGTTCTTAGGAAACTCCTCGAAATCTATCAGTTCTTTTGAAAAAAAACAGTACGCAGAAAAAATTGTATCAAAATCAAAAACTTACTAAAAAATTAATAATAAAAAAAAGTTTATTTAATTTTAAAATTCTTTTCCAATTCATCTTATTTCCCAAAGCAATTCACGTTTTGAAATTATATTAATTTAAACAAGCTTACATGAGAACTTAAAAACTTAAAAAAAATCCACTAAGATTCGTTTGAACTACTACAGTGGTAACCATGCGCATGAGAACAGTTTGAGAGCAAAAGAGGGAAAAGTAATGTATAAGGATGATTTCAACATTTTAAGGATTCATTCGATATTGGCTGCCATTCCGATTCGCAAAGGACGAGAAGGATATTTGAATTTTATTGAATTTACTATTTCTTTCGTTTTGCATGGAATCCTTGCCAATGTCGATGATGATGGGCTTCGCCATCTCCACCATCGTCGCCGTTACGCTTCTTTATTTCAGCAGAAGATTGCTAATCGATTTTCATTGAACAAGCAAGCAAGCACTCTCCTCCATCAAGAAAGGAGGACAAATTTCGCCAAGTGGAAGAAGCTTTCAATTTTCTTATACTCTAGAAATACTGTTTGCAGGGTGAGGTTTGATGAAAAAGGATACACTCCAGCTAGGATTTGTAATTTGTGTAAATCTTTTCATTTTTATCAAATTCTTTTTTATTTTATTTTAAGGTTAGGATTCCAAGTCGTATAATTGGAAAAGTTTAAGTGAATTTTTATCTTCGACCGTTAAAGGACCTATTGGTATACATATAGGCAAGGCAGCTACCTGATGAAGAAAGGACGAACTTGAAAGCAAGCAAAATTAATGACCTGCCGACATCATTATACACATCAGTAGGAGGCTTTTATAATATTTGACTTTTCTATTGTGTTTGCAATAATTAATTGTATCGGAGGCAACATGCTGTGGCAAGACGAGCGTCGAATGCCGAACAATCAACTAAATAACATCTGCCCAAAAGGGCGTTCAATGAAATATTGAAACGTTTTTGATAAAGTAATCGACTCAATCAAATTGTAGGGTATGTTGTTTTGGAATCGAAAAATTGGACTGGGTTCGGGCATGGGGTGTATAAGAGGTCAAGCCAAATTGTAAGCGTCCCTTAATGGAGTCATTAGGCGAGTGGCGACCGATGTTTCTGGACAATAAAGCGTATTAGAGTGGTGAATTTGGTTGGGGGTCCTTAAACCTTATGGTTTCGCTTCTATTCCTTTCCATCCGGAAAGCCCCCAAATGTAGAAGGAAAACAATCATAATGGGAATAACTGTATGATGTGCCGAGGGTTATGCAGATGACGGTAATAAAATGGAAAGGAATATTCAGCGAGCATGAATCTGTGGTGGTTATTCAGGGAAGTGAGAGCGAGGCCAGGGGAATAGAGATTTTTGTGGTTGCTGGTTGGATGGTTGAGGATTGCCATCAGCCGAACCCAAAGTTGCAAATGTCATTACTCAGCAGTTAGTTTTGGGGTAAGTTTATGGTTCTTTAAGAGGGGAAAAACGCCATTGCAAAGACGTCGGGCGGCACAAACGTCAAATGTGGTTCATTATGCCGGAGTTATGAAGACATTGTGTGGTTTGCATATTTGGGTTTTACGATGGAAATGGATCTTTGCTTTTTGGGGTTGTTATTCATGTATATACAGACTCCTTATAACAGGGTAGTATTCGGTGTCTTGAAATTGAAATTTACGTATATCTTTGTCTGTTCTTGGTTATTCTTACAACGGAGAGTAATAGATCTTAATCCAAGGAATTTGATGGTTTTAACGTAGGTACCTGTGTTGTCTAGTGTAAGGTGTTTAATAGCAAATGTAGATATTTGCATTTATGCTTTGAATTAATAAAACTGAATTAGAAATTTGATTATTTCCCTCATTTCGGTTGAGGTTTCTCACTCTTGAGTCCTAAATAAGTCCTAAATTAAAGAAGGTATACCTTGGCATTACAAAAATAAAGATTCGAAAGTCAAGGCAGCACATTATTTGTACCAACGAGTGTGATAAAAAAAAAAACAAAAACGTAAATGGCTTCATATAACTTAATGTTTCAATTTTAAAAACTGTGATAACTTAGAATATCTTTCATATATTTTTAATAATCTTTTTTTTTCAACATTTTGGTTAGGTAAGTATAGTAGGTATACCTCGCGGAACACAGCCCTTACATTTGACACTTCACTGTGGATATGATATCTCAGTTTTGATACGATTATTGTTTGTCTGAGACTTTTGTACAGATTCCTTTAATGCGCTGCCTGAAATTTGATGTTTTTGATATTTTTTTTTTATTTTTATGTAAGGAAAGTTCAAATTATATTTGTAGCTATCTGAACTTTGATTATAGAAAGGGGCTACTTCAAGACAAAGTACCTTACCTATTTCGTTGTGACTTTGGTCAGAAAATTAATAATTTCACTGTTTCAAAAGACACTTCAGTCTTTTATGTAAGGTTGCGTGCTGGAGTAAGGCAGGAAAACGGTTATTCGTATTCGGTTTCCAGTTTTGCCATCCCATCAGTAATACTCGGTGCCTTAAATGTACATCTATGACAAAAAACAAACATTTTTAAGCATAATAATAGTTTTAAATAAAGTATAAAGTTAATAATTTTTTCAGTTAAACCCAAGTAACTCACTACATTTGGCGATTTAGCTCTAGATTTACTGAACAGATTGTATTAAATTTTTTTCACTAAACCAAGCTTTTTCAACTGCTTTTGGATAAACTCGATTCCGAAGTCAGAAATATATCATTATGTTGTTGAGATATTTCCGTTTCTGAAAGAAAGCTAATGTTCATCTTTTAAATGCTGTAATGGTTAGTGCGTTGGGCTGTCACGCCACTGCCCCTTGCGAGGAAGTGACAAATCCTCCAAGAGTATCTCCTGTCTTAGAATAGTGCTGCTCACCTTAGCCATTCGATTTTGGCATTTAACTGTAGGTCCCCCCCATTCCTGCAGACACGCACACAGGAATGGTTGAGAGTTGTAAGTCACTAGGCCCTAAGTTCTTCATGAGCTGTTGTGCCATCAAATTTGTTTAATTTATTTATATACCTAGTTACCTAAAAATGAGTAAAATGTTAGGAATTTGCAATCGTTTGCCATAAGTGTAGGAAATGATCCCCAAATAAAAAAAAAATCTCCTGATTGGTAAAGATGTGGATCAGATATAGACTGCTAACTAAAAGAGGTCTTCCTTTGAGCACCATACTCAAGGCAGCAAAACTATAATTGAGAAGAAATATCTACACTCTTGTCAAAACAATTAAGGGAACAAAAAAAATCCATTTTTTTTAGTGTTTTTTTAAGAGCTGTATGTATCTCTGTGAAAAGTAGTCGTATTGAGATAAAACAAACAGCATTCTGAAGCTGTATATTTACACAACAATTTCTGCCCACTTTTTTCACAGTTTTGCGTTAGTAACAATACTGATAAGCGTTTCAAAATTTTAAAATTTTAGTTGTAATTTTTTTTCTCGAAAAGATGTTTTGCTTCCCATTAAAATCTCATCAGTATTGTAACTAACGCAAAACTGTGAAAAAAGTGGGCGCAGAAATTGTTGTTTTCGTTTCGATTTTGATGACAATTTCACATATTGATTATGAACCACCTAATTTGTTCCTTTAATTGATTTTTACGACTTTGATCATTCGGTACGCGAAAATAGTTTTATGGATTAATTTGAAATTTTACATAAATATTTGTGGTCTATAGTTCTTTAAAATGTCTTACCTAATTAAGTCCTGCAGTCAATATTTATAAAGCAGTATGAGTTTTACAAAAAGTCTTTAAAATTAATTGTTATAAAGTTTTGAAGAAATCTTGTCGAATATTAATTCCAGTTTTTGAAACTACCCTTAAATTTTACGTGTCGTCATTCCTTGTGAAGATATTGGTAGTCAAATTCAAAAGTCTATTTTTTCATTCAAAGCCATATATTCTTTTGAAAAAAAATTTTAGAATGACGAAAAAAGACGACCTTAAAGCTGAATAAATAATTATCGAAACAAAAAATTAAATTGGTTCAAAAAAAAAAATTCAAAGAAAATGACAATGTTAAGAAAAAGTAAAAAAATTAAAATTTCTGGGTCGTGCTGCTTCTTATGATTGCGAAATAAAGGTACCTTAAAAAAATCATTTGCTAAAATTTCTGAATACAAAAAATATAAAGCTTCAGAATGCTTTTTGTTTCATCTCAATACGACCACTTTTCACGGAGATACAGCTCTTCAAAAAACATCTAAAAAAGCGATTTTTTTTTGTTCCCTTAATTGTTTTGACAGGTGTATATTATGATGTTTTACAAAATTAAAGCAAAAAATATTTTATATAAGATTTCGTAACAACCTCTATCATATTTTGAATTATGAAGTTCTTATTGTTATTAATGAGCGAAATTATGTAACTTCTTCTTAATTTCTTGATCTTCCGTGATAAATTTCTTTTACTTTTTCCTGAAAAATATTAATTTTGCTTGAGAAAGTAGATTTTTGATGTCAATTTTTTTCCTTTTTTAAAAACTGTTTACAATTGAATAGAATTTTCATACAAAGAAAAAAATCTGAAGGAGATTTCTGATAAAACTGATTGATTTCGAGATGCACTCTCATTTGCAAACTAAATTATTAACTCCACGAGATTCTTAAACGGTAATGCAGTTGTATTTAAGCCGATACGCTGTTCGATGAGCGAAATCGATAATTGTAGCAGATTATTTGGAGAGAACTCCACTCTTTTTTCGCACAGAATTAATTGCCTGTATCATTAATTGTGTGCGAAAAAGTGACAATTGTTCTCTATTCGTGTTTGTATTTGTTGTTTCTTTCATCACAACACGGCTTTCTGTGATTTTTATGCGTTTGTGTTTGTTTTTTTGTTTTTGCAAATGTTGACACTTACAAAGGGTAATTTTACGTTGTGGTTTTCGTAAGCATTTCGTTGTCATTTTAAAGACCAACTAAAAATTTCGTTCCGCATCAGCAGCGTACTAGGCTTAGAAAAAAAAAAAAAAAAAAAAAAAAAAAAACAATTTTGTTATAATTTTGTAATCAAATGGTCACAAATAGTTCAAACAATAAAATCACAAGTCAGCACGTTATTGAACCATCATTCTTTCAGAAACATACTCGAATAGTTTCTTTTCCTTAAAGTCCAACAAATTTAAGTGAATATAAAATAAATAAAATAATACGAATTAATTTATAAAAGATGTAGCAAATCAAATGTAATGGGTCCTCGAAGTATTCGAAAAAGCCTCCGAGATGAATAGAATAAATTCTCCTTTATACTAAAAAATCCCACTCAGATTATATTCATTACCTACTTTTATCCCAATGTTCAAAAAAAAAAAAAAAAAAAAAAAAACTACCAAACGAACTGCTTACGTAGCACAAGCACAATCCCTACCTATAGTAACTCCTTTCCAAAGCAGCAATATCCTGTTTTTTGCCAATTCAACAGACTCCCATTATCCTTGGTTGCGAATTACTCGAAAAATAAGCCTTAAGATTGAATTTATGTCCGCACAGCACACTCATACGCTAACTAAACCATCATCAAGCCCGTTCACCACCATCAGCTTGAATCCTTAATTTATACCGGATATAATAAGCGCTGACTGAGAGCCCAGCAATACGTTTGTTGGTTGGATGGAACACCAACACAAGTCCCATTTTGGAAAGCTCAAATAAAAATCTTAATCCCAGCGGTTTTGGCGTAACCAAAATTAAAACCGTGGGTTAAATGAAGTGCGGACTATTAATGGGAATTAATCGACATTTGGGGATTGTACCCAGGTGTACAATGAACACGCGCCAAGAACCGTCTGAGCGGTTATAGCTGGGCTATATCGAGCACCGAATACACAACCATTCAATGGCATAAATATTTCACAATATTCGAGAAAGCTGTTTTGTTTGCTTAATCCCTTTTTGCGCTTCGTTATAACCCTCAAGCTCACCCTACATATCCTTCCTGCCTTCCTAAGGGGCTACCTCGTATGTATGTACTACGTATCGAGGTTTGAGGATAAAAGATATATAAATTGCGTACTACAGCCGCATTACTCAACAGGTGCCGAGGGTTATTTCTGTTATGCTGAAAGGCTATTTGCAAAACTGTACGAGCGTCTTGGAAAATACTTAAACGGAATCTGAGCTAAATGAAGAGGCCTGGTCGAATGGAGCGTTTCTTGTTCATTTTATATATGTATGTGTGTAAAATTGTATATTTTTCCGTAGAAAATTCTTTGCAGGAAATAGAAAAGGAAGTGAAATTCCGGGAAAAAAGTATTTAGATTACTACTTGGCAAACGAAAAACCTTATTGTTCCGGCGGAAATGAGCCCCAGGGAGCACGAAAGTATATAGCAAAAGAAAATACCCTTAGTTCTTCGAAGAGATAAGGACAGTCAGTTCTTCTTCTTCTTTATCTAGTTTAGTTTATTCAAAGGTCCAGTAAATTGAGGAAAGGACTCCTTTTGCCTGAATTATTAATAAATTGTTATATACTCAACTATTTGACCGAAAGTTAATCGATGATTGTAACTCAGGATATCATCATCAATGTCATTATAATATGTCGGGTGGATTTAGGGTTGATTGTTTAACTCATGGAAAATTCAGGGATTTAAGGGTCCTTTTGAAAATCGGTAAATTACTTTGTTATCATCAGGTAGCTAGCTATAGCTGCATAAGGTACATCGGTCTATGTGTAACTACGTGTATTGTTATTATAACCTATATAGGACTCTTACACACAAATTTTAAGTGGGTATAATGGTGTAGTAATTTATGTTTAATTATTGTGGAATGCAATGATTGCTTTGCGGTGACAGTGTGTGATGACATTAATTAGTAAAAATTGGAATTATTGTATTTTAATTGCATTTTCAGAGAGGAATAAGGGAACAGCGAGATATAACTTAATTGCTTAATGGGGTTCGAGTTGCAATTACTTTTTTTTCGTAATTATTAATTTGGTTTCGTATATGCAAGTAGTCAAAATTAATAAATTTTTTTGTCTAGTTTTATTAATTGGGACAGTTGAAATTGGATTTTAAATGAATCAATAATAACTGGTGCAAGAGAATCGTGAATTTTGAGTTGATTTTTTTATATGAATTTTGGATTTCCAGAATTTTGGGAACTGAATTTTGGCACTTACAGAATTATGATCTCAACTCGTCTGAAGTTTCAAAATAATGTAAACTTTTATGGTTTCAATTTTTATAATAGTTTTTTTTTTGTTTTGCGAAATATTCTATGCGCGTCAAAATACACTCCGCTCCACTTGAAAAGAAACAAACTTTTTTGTTTTCTATCAGAGCGCGTAGCACTTTGGTAAATATATAAATCCACCCTTCTGTTTATGTTCTTTTAAGAGAGATCTATTGCGAATAAAACTGCATGGACAGAATAATTCAGAAAAATACCATTCCTTTTTTTTAACACTTTTCTAATTAATTCATTAAAAACACTTGTTTTTTTTTGCGTCACTTGAATAGAAATAATATGCGATTTTTATCTATAGGTTACGGTTAGAAGAACAAATATTGTTATAATAATGGAAGTGTGGATTAAAGATAATAATTGTTTGATCAAAGAAAAAATGGGCCGCGGAAAACCATTAAACGCTGCAGAAAAAGTTAAAATAGAAGTACACGCGGAAAACAAGCTTCCTCTACCCACAATTGCGAAAAAAATAAGAAGAAGTGTACAAATTGTTTGGTCGTTCCTTAGAAATAAATGAAAATATGGAAAAAATATGAAAGGTAGACAACTAAGAGCCACAACAGAAGCAGACCGAAGAAAGATAATTAGACTGGCTTCCAATTCAAGTGACTCTGCTGCTTAAATCAAGGCGAAGAGTGGAATTACAGCTAGTCTTAAAACTATTAGACGTGTTATTCTTGGGTCACAACATTCAAAGCGCCTAAAATTGAAGAAAAACCACCGTTATAGCTAATACGAAGACAAAATAGAAAATATTTTTGCAGGAAGAATATGACATGGAGGGAAGAGTGGAGAAAAGTGGTATTTTCTGACGAAAAACAATTTAATTTAGATGGTCCAGATGGATATAATTAGTATTTTTATGACATGAGGAAGGGACCAAGGTTTTTGGAGCGCCACCATAGCCAAGAAGGTAGTGTTATGTTAAGGAGTGTGATTTCCTGGTTTGGAACAATTAATCTGGAGTTTCCCACAAGGAAAATGACGGCAAAATCCTACAAGCAAATATTGCAAGAAGCTTTCCCTAAGTTTACCGATATGTCTTTCGACCAATGCCATGGGACATTTCAACAAGACAACGCGCCAATCCACAGCGCAAGGATCATTAAAAGTTGGAATTCCGAGAAAAATGTTACCTTGTTTCAATGGTCACCGTACTCTACGGACCTAATTATTATCGAAAACATGGGGATGGATGCTTCTTAGGGTGAACGATTCTGGACGACAATATGAGGACAAAGAATCACTTACTGCTGCAATCAAAGAAGCACAGAGTGCAATTTATTTAAATTACATAAAACAACTGTACGATTCACTTTCAAACAGGGTTTTTGAAGTTAATTCAAATGAGGGTGGTAGCACATATTATTAGAATATGATTATAAATAAAAAAACTACCCTTATTAATAGCATTTTTTCAATTTGTTTCCTTATCTAAGAGACTGTTTCTATTCAAGTGACGCAAAAAAAAACTGTGTTTAATGAAGTAATTAGAAAAGTGGTAAAAAATAACCAAATGGTATTTTTCTAAGTTATTCTGCCCATGCAGTTTTATTCGAAATAGATCTTTCTTAAAAGAACATAAACAAAAAGGTGGTTTTATAAATTTACCAAAGCACTACACGCTCTGAAAGTAAAAATAATGTTTGTTTCTATTCAAGTGGAGCGGAGTGTATCAATCCACTTATGTTATACCTTCTCAGATAGGCGCACTGCAAAAAGAAGTCACTCATTTTTCAGACTTTGTTTCCCCCTCCGGAAAAAGGTGATTTTAAGACTTTTAGGTGACATTTGGAAAAAAATGTTATCGAAACGTCAAAATATAGTTTGTTGCCTATGTTGAATTTTGATTTTCTTAGAGGTTTTTAATCCATTTAAATCGGAGACATCCTTCAATGGATTTTTACAGTTCATGGCTTGACAAAACCAGTTGGTTTATTTTAAAAAATCGAGCGTTTTATGTACTCTTTGTTTTAAATATTTTATTTGTTTTTGTCATGAAATAAATTAATTTACACCGTCCTTCAAAATGTTATTTCAACTTAACTCAGAATGGAGCATTCAACTCAAGTGAAAAAAGCTTGGGTTGAATATCAAACTCTAATCCAGCTCGATGTATTAAACACTTAAATGCACTTGATAAAGATATACAGGGTGATCAGTATAAGATGCACCAAACTGCTGGAGCGAGTAGGTTGGGTTGAGGCAAGAAAAAAATCGTGTGGGAGAGGGGCGGTCCGAGGAGGGGCAATTTTCTAAAAAAATGACTTAAAACAGAAAAAAAAATATTTAAAAACAACGTTACAATTTAGAATGCCATGCCATACCTTTTCGGAAAGCCAGAAATCTCTTCTTTGATTTTCATTTTAAATTAAGTTGTGTTAGTGAATAGTTTTTGAAAAATTAATTTCAAAACTCGAAATTTAAAATAAGTTTCAAACTAATTTTTTTCAAAATTTTATGTAATTAAATATAATTTTTGTTTTCAAAATTCAATGCTCTTATTAGCTTTCAGTCAAAAACAGAAAACCGGATGCTAAAATGTCTTTAAGTTTTTGAGAAAATTGAAAATAACCGGAGGAGCAATTTTATAAAATAATTGACTTAATACAGAAATTATTAAAAAACATCGGTAATGGCTAAAACAACTTGCTATACTTTTTTGTTAAGCCAGAAATATGTGCTTTCATTTTGTTTATAAATAAAGTTCTTTTAGTGAACAGTTTTCAAATCTTAATTTTCAAACTTAAATTTTTGAAAAAAATTGTGCTCAAACTGATTTTGTTCAAAATTTACGTTGTTTAGTAGTATTTTTATTTTTAATATTCAATACTACCATCAATTTTTAGTCAAACATTGAAAACCAGATGTCAAAATGTAGTCTAGTTTTTGAGAAAATTGAAAATAACAAAAGTAAGTTTTCCTTAAATTCGACTTCCATCCGTTATTTTGTTGTTCAAAAGATCCTATTTCTACGAAATATGTAGTAAAGTAGATTTCGTTATTTTCAATTTTCTCAAAAACTAAAAGACATTTTAGCATCTGGTTTTCTGTTTTTTACTGAAAATTAATAAGAGCATTGAATTTTGAAAACAAACATTATACTTAATTACATAAAATTTTGAAAAAAATTAGTTTGAAATTTCTTTTCATTTTTTTTTTTTTTCAAAGTTTCGAGTTTGGAAATTAATTTTTCAAAAACTATTCACTAACACAACTTAATTTAAAATGAAAATCAAAGACGAGATTTCTGGCTTTCCAAAAAGGTATAGCATGACATTTTAAATTGTACCGTTGTTTTTAAATATTTTTTTTTCTGTTTTAA
Source organism: Epistrophella euchroma (assembly GCA_947049315.1). NCBI lineage: Eukaryota > Metazoa > Arthropoda > Insecta > Diptera > Syrphidae > Epistrophella > Epistrophella euchroma. The sequence goes on from OX346248.1 coordinate 44,667,962, forward strand.
GTCAATTTTTTTAGAAAATTGCCCCTCCTGCCTAAACGGGGGGAAATAGACCCCCTCTCCCATACGATTTTTTTCTTGCCTCAACCCAACCTACTCGCTCCAGCAGTTTGGTGCATCTTATACCGATCACTCTGTATATGCTTATGCATATACAAGAATATGTGCTTATTTGTAATGATCCCCCTCCCTTTGAACTCTTTTCTATACTTAAATCTGATATATAAAGAAACTAGTAAAAAGTCGTCTCACCCTTTATTTGGTGTTTTTTCGCATCCAGCTGACGTTGATGTGGCCACAGCATCCAGGCTGATGAGATGAATTATCTGTTAAACCTTCTTTATAACCGACGCAACTTGTTAACCCATTTCCGGCTAGCGTTGCCTGTCTGACAAGTGAGATGAAAAAGCTACGTTGCGTTTTCGTAACGCTCTCCTAATCCAGTAGCATTCGAACCTAAAAAAAAATATTTCCTTTCGTTGCGTTTTCAAATCAGATTGAGCGGTTTTTTTCTCAAAATGTTGTGTGTTTATGTTTATAATAATATACCAATTTTTTAAGAAACAAAATTTTTGATTGCATCCTATCCAACAAAGGGCTGGGTATTTTTTTTGTTTAAGGTCAATTGTTTTTTTTTTTTTTTTTTTCAATTTTTGTAAAGTTTTTGATTTTTATATTTTTAAGGGTTGGTTTGAGAAACTTCAAATTTATAAAGCGCATAGGTTATTAGGTAAATAGGTAGTAGCCCGTGGCGTAATGCGTTGGACTGTCATGCCAGAGGTCTGGAGTTCAATACCAGCCGCTTCCAGCTTAAGATTTTTTCGGAGCTACTACCTCTTGCGAGGAAGTAACAAATCCTCCAAGAGTATCTCTTTTCATAGAAAAGTGACGCTCACCTTATCCGTTCGGATTCGGCAATAAACTGTAGGTCCCCTCCATTCCTGCAGACACGCACACAGGAATGGTTGAGAGTTGTAAGTCACTAGGCCCTTGTTCTTCATGAGCCGTTTGTGCCACCAAATTTATTTATTTATTTTTTCACTTTTTGGTCACTATACAGGGTGATCGCTATAAGATTCACCAAACTGTAGGTTGGGTTAAGACAAGAAAAAAATCGTATGGAAGGGTCTATTTCCACCCGTTTATGTAGGAGGGGCAATTTTTGACCTAAACCAAAAAAAAAAATTATTAAAAACAACGGTACAACTTAAAATGTCATGCTACACTTTTTTGGAAAGCCAGACATCTCTTCTTTGATTTTCATTTTAAATTAAGTTTTCAAAATAATTTTTTTTTTTTTATTTAAGATATTTAATTGACCAATTCTTTAGAAGTTTAATGTTTTTATGAATAATCGGGCTTTTTTGGTCACAAATTCTGTGTTATGCAAATAAAAAACTTTATTTCATAATTTTCCCTACGTTTCGTTGGATTTTCCCAACTTCTTCAGGGGTAGTTTATTTAATATGAAATATAATAGGTTCTTTACATAAATGAAAATATTTTGTATTAAAAATTAATTGATTTATTAGTTTCAAATTAAAATAATTTAAAATTAAAGCACAAAAATTAAAACTTTATCCTCACTTGCAAAACTTTTTTTAAAATTTTATGTGATTAATTAAATTTTATTTTCAAAATTCAATGCTCTTACTTATTTTCAATAAAATACAGACAACCGGATGCTAACATTTTTTTTAGTTTTTGAAACAATAACGAAATCTACTTTACTACATATTTTGTAGAAATATGATCTTTTGAACAGCAAAAATAACGGATGGAAGTCGAATTTAAGGAAAACTTACTTTTGTTATTTTCAATTTTCTCAAAAACTAAAAGACATTTTAGCATCCGGTTTTCTGTTTTTGACTGAAAACTAATAAGAGTTTGAAACTTTTTTTTTTCATTTTTTTTTTTCAAAATTTCGAGTTTGGAAATTAATTTTTCAAAAACTATTCACTAACAGAACTTAATTTAAAATGGAAATCAAAGAAGAGATTCCTGGCTTTCAAAAAAAGTATAGCATGGCATTTTGAATTGTAGCGTTTTTTTAAATATTTTTTTTCTGTTTTTTTTTTTTTAGTCAGCTTCCCTTTGGTAAAAAAAATGTTATTGCGTTTAGAAAATCTTCGTTTTTATTCCGCTGTAAAAAATGCATTTTGCCTAGTATATAAATGTCCCCTTTGTCACATTCTTTTATTATGGTCATTTATCATTATTAAAATTAAACAAAAACATGGTCTTCGTTTTTTTATTCTTTTTTCAATCTTTATTTTAACTATATCAAGAAGGACTAAAATATCGATGACTTTCAAGAACAGTAGCCTTAATTGTGATTTTTCCATTACCTGGCATTAAAGAAGTTTTCCAGAATAAAAATCAATATTTCCATCCTTTTCTTTATAAAACGATAAAAGGAAGTAAATTAAAACCAAATAATAATTAAAAATCTCAATCGAAAAAAATATGAACATAAAAACAGCTTTAACCTTCCAAACCGAAGTGCTCTCAAGGCAGACTCCAAATCCATATTTAAATTATTATGGAGATGCTTGATATTTTAATTATTTGCCCATCGATTGCCAGTGGCTGGAAAATGTCAATTTTTTGTTTTTAATTTTAATGCACTAGCAATAATGAGATTTTCACTAAAATAATAATAAAAATAAAAACAACAGCATCTACCTTGATATTTTAAAAATCGTATAAAATGTATACATTCAGAGGTAATACTTACTCTTAAAAATGTCCCAATACATACTACATTATGGCTGAGTATACTGACCCAACCATGCCATTCAGTGGCTAGCCTAACCCCCACTTACACTCCATTGAATCACCATTAAGCATTCCACCAATAAATCGTCGTCGTCGTTGGTCGTATAGGGGATTGCAATTCCAATGCAACAGCAGCAGATGGATTAAAAGTCTTTCAACCGGGGAAATAACGCTCTTTCGATATTAAATTTAAATCCTGAAAAATACTTTGAGTATGGATGTGTGTATATGTTTGCTCAATATACAACCATATTCAATTCAAAAGCCATGTAATGTCCCTCAGTTTCACACAGAATGACACCCTGTTCAAACACAGACAGACACATACACCACGACGAGATAATTACTTAATTAAATTGCAGGTCATATCCTGAGCCATATGTAATTCCTTCCGCACAATGAAAATTGCCGAAGCTCATGACTCAGGAACGTAGGAATGCGGTATGGGCAAGGATTACCCCACACGTGGACGGCGCGGCACCTCAGGGGGCGACAAAATTTAAACTTCCTTCTTCAAAAAAATTTGATGTGCCACTTTATGGTTGATGGTACATACAGGATTTGATAATATTCTAACAACAGAAAGTCTAGATCAAAAAAAAATTCTGTTTCAAAACATTTCGCTGGTATTGGTGGATAAAGATATACATAAACCCACAGCAGGATTAAGGCTTAACTCCATTAAAATCCTTTTTGCAAAAAGTACAAAAGTGAAAGAATACACACATACTCCAGCGACATCTGCGTGCGAGGAATTTTACTAAAACTCTGTTGTCAACCGTTATTTTTTGGGAAAAAAAACTTCTAAAGTGACTGCCATTTTTTTGAAAATAAAACCCTTACAAATGCCTGAATCAATGTTTGTTCCCTTAAATTTCGCCACCATCAGCGAAATCTACTAGTCGCTCTTAAAACTGATTTTTTGTATGCTTTACTTTTACACAAAAGTAAAAGTTAAGAGCGATTTAACTTTTACTTTTGTAAAACCTGAGAAAGAAGATAGAATTGAGTTGTGCGTTGGAAAAAGACAAATCATTAAGTTCACTTTTGTACAAAAGAAAGTTGAATGTAGTTAAGCCTTTACTGCCGGTCAAAGAAGAAGTAGTATCCTACTGCGGATGTTGTTTTGTAATTCTTGAACATTAATTTTAAACGGAAAAAATTAATTGTGAAAACAAATTAGTTGCTCCTAGAGCTGTGTCAATCGTTCATTTTCAAAGATCGAATCAATCAATGATTGATTGCTTCAAAGATTCGGTCTTTTCAATCAATCAATATTTCAATCATTATGTTCAAAGATTAAATCGTTCACTGTCAATCAGATTGATTCGGTCTTTGATTGTGATACGTTATAAACATGAGTTTTTTGCGAATATCTCAGAAACGGTTTGTGCTAGACAAAAATTTTACTCGACAATATTATAGCTGAAGGCATTTCCCACAAAAACGGTATATATTATTTTTTTCGTAGCATTAACCGTTAAAAAGTTACAGCAAATCGAAAAGTCAAAAAATCCCTTAAAAGGGGCCAAAGGTCATGAAAATGTGCTGTAACTTTTAAACGGTTAATGCTACGAAAAAAATAATATATACCATTTTTGTAGGAAATTGCCACAGCTAAAAAATTGTTACATAAAGTTTTTCTCTAGCGCAAACCGTTTCTGAGATATTCGCAAAAAACTCATGTTTATAACGTATCACAATCAAAGACCGAATCAATCTGATTGACAGTGAACGATTTAATCTTTGACCATAATGATTGAAGTAATGATTGATTGAAAAGACCGAATCTTTGAAGCACAGTAAGAATAGTTTTTAGAGTTTTTTGCGAATATCTCAGAAACGGTTTGCGCTAGAGAAAAACTGTATTCAACAATTTTGTAGCTGGGCCGATTTTCCACAAAAATGGTATATAATATTTTTTTCGTAGCATTAACCGTTTAAAAGTTACAGCACATTTTCATGACCTTTGGCCCCTTTTAAGGGATTTTTTGACTATTCGATTTGCTGTAACTTTTTAACGGTTAATGCTACGAAAAAAATAATGCATACCATTTTTGTGGGAAATGCTTTCAGCTATAATATTGTCGAATAAAATTTTTGTCTAGCACAAACCGTTTCTGAGATATTTGCAAAAAACTCATTTTATGCGTGCTTCGGTCGTTTATTTAAAAACTGAAATGATTGACGTTGAGATTGATTGTGTCGGTTTACTGTGATTGCAATCAATCATTCATTTTGATGAACGGGTCACAAAGACCGAATCAATCACGATTGACACAGCTCTAGTTGTTCCTATTAGTTTGCGAGAAAATGTGGTGTCCTGCTAAGTTGACGTCAACTTAGCAGGTCAACTTTCTCAAAACTATAGATAAACGGTCCGAGAGTGGATATATATTGAGAACTATTTAATTGCTAATTAAAAACGCAAAAAAAAATGTATCGTTGTTTTGGTTTACGAGAAAATGGGTGTCCTTGTATGATGACGTCATCCCAATTTATTCGAAAACATGATTCAAATTTTTTTGCGTAACTAATTTGCAATTAAATATTTCTCAATATATATCCACTCCCGGATCGTTTCTCTCTATTTTTGAGAAAGCTAACCTGCTAAGTTGACGCCAACTTAGCAGGACACCCATTTTTTCACAAACCAACAGAGCAATTAATTTTATTTTACCTAACTTAACTTATTAGCAACTAATTATTATATACTTTTTAATATGCAACGGAAAAAGTGACCTGCTAAATATAATAATTTTTTGTTAACTGAAAAATTTACTTGTTTTTAATTGTTTACTCGTAGCTACAAAGTAATTCAGTTAAGCGAGGTTCAATTGACCATATAACTGTTTTACTTAGAAAATTTTCGAACTTTGGTCAGCCTTAAATTTTGTTTTATAAATGTTTATGTTTTTCAAGAAATATGTATTCGAAAAAATAAATACCATCTGAAAAGTTACTCAATCCCCATATATTGTTAGACAGTTTGAGAAATTGTTCAATTATAATTTTTTTAATGAATTTTTAAAAATAAAATCAAAGTTATGGTCAATGAGCTTTATGCTTTCTTAGAGCTTTTAGGAGCAAATAATTGAACTTTAGGAGCAAAAGTGTTTGCGCCTGCTGCGCATCAGTTCTTTGTATTTTTTAAGGAAAAATTTAAATTTAAATTATTAGATGGTAACCCAACTGTGTTTTGTAGCATATTTGTGACAATTCATCATGCTTACTATGGCTACCTTTTAAGAGCTTTGAAGTAGCTCATTGAAATCCATTAGAGCCAGAGTGAAAGGCAAATATCATATCATCCCTGTACCGATAATTTTTAGTGGACAAGGTATAGGCAACTTTAAGTTGTTAATTGAATAAAACTTCAATTTATAAACCTAAATATTGTCGACCTGAAGTAAAAACCAGGTAGGTACATAACTGCATATTTCCACTTTTTACAAAAAAAAAAAAAACAGAAACAGAAGCATGTGAAAAAATTGTTATTTTTATATTTATCCCTTAATACTAATTTCAAAAGAATTATACTGATTTGATTATTTTTTGTACTTTTTATGAATTGAAACAATCCACTAATTTTTTTTTATTTTACGCACAATGCACAAATTAAAGGTAATATATTGCGCAGGTTGTCAAAACTGAATTTTTCAAAAATTAAAACAAAAAATGGCTGTTCGAGAACCCCCAAAAACTACACACTACATTCGTAAAAACAGCAAAAAATAATGGGCACGGATCCACCATTTTCTATAGATTTTTATAGATGCGCAGAACAGAATAAAAATGAAAAAGGCTAATGAAATTACCTTTAATATGTGTGCTGTGGAAAGGACTAGTTTTGTTTCAAAATTTTGTTTTTGGTATGTATTTGCATATTAAAAATATATTAATAAATATTTTATTTTATTTTATTTTATTTTATTTTATTTTATTTTATTTTATTTTATTTTATTTTATTTTATTTTATTTCGTTTTATTTTATTTTATTTTATTTTATTTTATTTTATTATATTTTATTTTATTTTATTTTATTTTATTTTGTAGAAAAATGTTGTATAAAAATAATTTTTTTTTATAAAACTGGTCTAAAATATCTGATTTTTATTTTCAAAACATTCGCTCTGTTCAAGAAATCAGACATCATTTTTTTTAGTTATTCGAACAGTTTAACCTTCCGATCTCAACAGGGGTGCTCCACCACCCCAGGCATTTTTTATCTTAACTGTAATTTTAATTTTGCTTTATTCCCCTTTCTGCCGTTCTACGTATTTGTCATTTAATATCTCAGGTGTCAGTTGCTGATGAGTAATTCCCGCGATAGGTTATATTTTTTGAGTAGGAGGGCAAAAGGTATGCATTGGTGTTGTGTGTTCCATGTTTTTTCATTTTCATTTGTTACGTATTTATATAAACTAACACTGTAAGATAAATCTTATAAAATAGCACTTGTCGACAAGGTTTTTGTTACAGAAATAAAAATATACCTTTCCGAATATGAAGTCACAAATATTCTATCACGTCACGTTTTTAAGATATTCCCATCGGTTTTTTGCTGTTTTCGAGGTTACGTTAAACCGTGAGGTAATTTGTTTCAACATAATTTGTAACGGTTTCTGAAAGCACTATTTTTATTTATTTAAATTCTATTTAAATCTCTTCGATATCTCTTCCCTTCCCCGCGAAATCCTGATTTAGTTGTAAGCTTTCATTCTATAAAATTCGAAAAAGTCGATAGAGGAAGATCACGCCATAAAACGAAGTACCCTCATAGAGATAATAAGTATACAGTTTTGAAGGTAGTGTCTAACCAAACATTTTCCGCAAGCGTTGTCTAGCGTAAAGTGGTCAAGTCATAGGGTTGCCACGCTTCAAAGGTAATTTTTCGGTTTTTGTTCGCCAATCTTGTAGCCAAGAAGATTTCCTATAAAAATGGTTGTTTCGGTTTTTTCGTAGCATTAACCGTTAAAAAGTTACAGCAAATGAAAAGTTAAAAACTCTCTCAAAAGGGGCCAAATGTCATGAAAATGGGAGTTTTTTTTTCAAATATCTCAAAAACAGTTTGTGTTAGAGGAAAATTTCATTCTCGTATCTTGTAACCCATGTAATTTTCAACAAAACTGGATTTTCATTTTTGCCTTTACACCGAAATAACCATTTTTATAGGAAATCGTCTTAGCTACAAGATTGGGGAACATATTTTTTCTTTAGCACAAGCCGTTTTTTAGATATTTGCAAAAACTCATTTTTATACCCTTGGACCTCTTATAACTGACCTAGCGGTCATTGGATCGACGAGGAACTCTCTCAGTTTTTAAAGAGTCCCATATCCAACGTCCATGTCAAATTTCAGCCTCTAACTAATTTTTTCTTTGCAAAATTCTATTTTTCCTGGACTAATATGGTTGTTCCAAGTCAGCGTTCTGTTAAAGGTCATTCCTAATTTCTTAGCTGTGCTATGTGATTACGAATTCTAGTGCAATATTATTCAATAAAATTGGTGGGAAGTGAGATTACTAAACATTTGTATTTATTGGGATTGAGTCTTAAACCGTTGCTGATTGACCAAGCAGAAATCAGACCAAGCTCCTCATTAATTGTGAAGACACAATTCTCTATTAGGCCGAACTTTTATAGATTTGAATGTCATCGGCGTAAAAGTGCCTAGATGATTGTGAAATGATGGACGCAATTTCATTTACATACAATTAAAAGAGGAGTGGTGCCAAAATGGATCCTTGGGGAACACCCCGAGGAACAGGAAGGAGGCCTGAGTAATTATTATCTAGACACACGGCCTGCATTTTGCCACTAAAATAGGATGCAATTAGTTTGATTGCATCCGAAGAAAGATTGAAGGAGAACTGTAGTTGTATGTTATGTATGTAAAAATTAAGGGAATAAAGCGGATTGTAGGACACCCCATGGAGTCCAATAAAGGTGAGCCCCCTCCGAAATAGCAAAAGCAATCGCGATGTGCAATTTGTCCAAGGAAACAAGACCGCAAAAGCAGTATTGCGTGTCTTAAATGCCAATGTCCTTTATGCCCTGAACACAGGAAAGAGATTTGTTCAAATTGTTTTTAAGTTCAATTTTTTTTGTAAATATATGCATGTACAATCTACATATGTATTTATTTATTTATGAAAAAAGTTTTTTTTTGTTTTTGATAAAGTATATAAATTGTTATGTTTGAATCAAAATTTTATATTGTCCTTGAAAGTATTTTTTTTATTTATTCCTGGCTGGGGTATTCTGCCACCCCTGTTGTGGTGTATATATATTTGAAATGTGTTGTTATCGGAAGGTTTTAAAGAATAAATTTCATGATCTCGAATATTATTCTAATGGGACCATGCCACTCAAAAATAACAGCAAGTACGTGTAACTCAGTCTTGGCTTTTTTTTTTAAATTTAAATATGTACATTTGCTTTATGTTTTCCTTTATTTGCAATAACTGTACTTTCATATGAACACTAAATTCTGTTCTGCTCGCAGGCGATTAGATAGCTGAAGGCGCTTCTGCTCACATAGAACATACACGCTGGCTTTCATTAAAGCCATTCCATGGCAAAACACCACCCTCTTTGTCAATAACAATTTTCCGATAATCCTGTTGGTTACCCCTGCGGAATATACAAACATCAAAATCGTCGCGAAATTTGTAGTAAAATTAAAAAAAAAAAAAAATCAACTATTTCACTACGTGCATCCTTTCCCAGATCGATTCCACAGAGCATCCTTCGTCCCAATCCAAAATAAAAAGCAATTCCAATTCCATGTGTGTACAATTACACACGTCTATACATAATATAGGGGGGTGGTATGCTCTGAATTCTTGCCCTATTTTTGCTTTTTATTTCTCATCAAGTTTCTTCTATTTATTTTATCTAAATACAGATCCTACTCTACCCGGAAGAAGGTTGGGCACGTACAGCTGCCTCCAGCTATTGGACAATAACGCCATGTTGGTGGCAACCAAATCGGTGTCGCATCGAAGAATTCATGGGTTCCCAGCGGCAAGTGACCAAAGCCAAAATGCTCCCCATGGACAAGAGTTCACTGTTGATCCTGGGCCATTTCAATCGGAAGCAAAGCACAGAGACCGAATTCAAGCTATACCTCAGTTCGAATATCTCCATGGAGGACTATAACATGGGCTATTGTCTGACTGGATTTGTGGAGAGGCGTTGTCCACAAACCAACGCCTTCCAAATGACACATTTTGCCGTGATAAAAAGGCAATGGCCGTCCATAGCTAATGATTGTAAAACAACATGAATTTGCCACTTCTTTTATGTGAACGTATGTAAGTAGTGGATTCAAAAAAAAAAAAAAAGAAGGATATTCTAATTACTGTAAGATGATATTTATAGATTATATTGATAAAAAAGAGTTTTAGATGTTTTAGTACGTGTTTAGCGGGTTAAGGAGTAGTTTTTAATGTACAACAACGCTAAGCGAGCGCCATATTTGTTTTTGTAAAAAATTAAACTAAAATGCTTATGCTATACAAAAAAAGCACAAGCTTGTAATTGTAATTGTAATATTGTAATTTTATTTTTTAAATTTTTTAAGTAACTGTTTTCGTGTATAATTCTTCCTCTTTATACGAATATAAGCTAAAAGATATAGAAATAAAAGAAGTGAAACGATATAACGTATATGAATATCAAAATTTCGTCCAAAATTGGAGTTGAAGCATCCGGTCTTAATGCACATTTATAAAAAAAAAAAGTAAGTATATAAATATATATAAAACAAACATTAAAATACAAATACTATCATCACACGATTCATTAAAGTTTTATATTTACATTTAGTTTTATTTTTCTTAAACATCTTGATTCCCCAATGAAAATTTATTACTAGGCTTACAATAACGGTATTTCGACCTTTGTATTTTTAGTTTCTAATCGAAATTTCTTGCAGTTTTAAATTTTAATTGTTTTTTTTTATTATTATTTACAAATTGTAGTAGAACCTTCAATCAAAGCTTTCTAGCTCTTCATCCTTGTGATATTTATAGTTTTTTGAAGATCAAAGAATATCTACAAAAATAGAACAATAAATTAATATCATTCTCAAACGCTAACGAGTCTACAGACTACGAGTATATGAAAAAATTAATTTATTTTAAAATCCATGCGCATTCAGCAACGCTACAGTACGATGCATAATTCTGCAAAACATGGTTGAAAAACTAAAGGACCATGGACCAGCGTTGCCGCCCGAAATAAAATTAACGTGCCATATATTCTGAAAAAACGTGCCAATTTTCGTGCCAAATGAAAAACCCACAAATTCTTCTATTTTCTTGAAAGACCTGTAATCATTTTTTCTACGGGGATTAATACAATAACAAAAATCAATGGAAATCATTGGCTTTATTTGTACATTGTTAAAAATTATGTGTTTTTGCCCACTTTTTTTGGAATTTGGACCAATTTTGTTGAAATTTTAAAATAATGGAAATTAAATTCGTGCCATAATGGAAATTAAATTCGTGCCATATTGAACTTTTTCGTGCCACACCGTGCCACGAGGAAATTATCAAAAAGCACGATCGGTCCACTTCGATAACGCTGCCATGGACATTTTGGGCCCATTTTTCAACATTGCTCAACAGTGAAGAAACTTATGTCATATGAAAGCTAATACTGAGTAGTTTATTTTATTATACGGCGGCGGCTTAATTGAAATCGAGCGCGAAAATGGAGTTTTTGCGCATTTAATAATAAAAAGTATTAAAAATGGAAAAATTATATAAAAAAAATGGCAACACTTACTTAAAAGTGTTATAACTTTTCTGAAAGCCAGAAGCCTCTTCTTTCATTCCTTTTTTAAATCAACTAATTGTTGTTTATAGTTTTCGAAAAAATTACTTCCAACTTAGAGTTAAAAAACAAAAAATTAAAAACTGATTTTTTTTACAATTTTAAATACAATGTTCGAAGAGGTTGTTAATACAAAAGCCAATTTAGAACCTAGTATTTAAAATTGTGAAAAAAAAATCAATATTCAATTTTTTGTTTTTCAACATTTTTAAGTTGGGAATAATTTTTTTGAAAACTATAAACAACAAAAAGTTGATTTAAAAAAGAAATGAAAAAAGAGACTTCTGAAGAGACCTTCAAAAAAGGTATAACACTTTTGAAAAAAGTAAGTGTTGCCATTTTTTTATAAAATGTTTGCATTTTAAATACTTTTTTTTATATAAAAATATATTTTCGAACACGAGTAGTCGCCAAAATACTCAAGGATCTCAGGAACTCGACATACACAAATCCGCCGCCGGTCCTGATGGTAAAGCACCCATTGTTTTGAAGAAGTATTCTTCCACGTTGGCAAAACCACTGCGCAATCTATTTTCTATCAACATTTCTTATTTTCTGAACGCATAGATAACAGTTTTTGTCCAACCAGCCCCTAAAAACGCGATTTCTCTTTAACCTCTAATCATCGAACTATTGCACTGACGTCTCTTCTCTCAAAGGTCATGGAAAAAATGATCAATCGTCAGCTCGGAAAATACCTTGAAGAACGAAAGCTTCTCATTGAGGCGCAGTACTACTTTCGCAGCAAATATATCCACTGGTGGATTTGATGGCTTATCTCACCGAAAAGTGGAACCAATTTTTACATCGTTTTGGAGAAAGTAAGATTATTGCGCTTGATATTTCTAAGGCATTCGATAGAGTTTGGTATTCAGCTCTCTTGTCAAAAAATTCGTGCATTAGACATCGATCGATCTCTTGTTCTGAATCAAGTTGTTTTGGATGGTATTAAGTCTGATATTCTGATAATCCTCGTTCTTCGAATATGGAACTGCAACAGCAACACAACATAAATGATGAGCTCACTAAATTCCGATCTAAACAGCATAGTTCAATGGGGTATGAAGAATCGTTTGGAACTTAATGCTTTCATACCCAAAGCTGTTTTTTTGTCATTAAAGCGGAATATATCCTCTTCCTTACCATTATCTATTGATTAAGCTTGCATCAAGGAGACCGAAAAGCTTTCTGTGCATAAACGTACAACTTATGCTGAATAGCTGAATAATCACATATTGAATATATGTAGTTCAAAAGGCATCGAAATGTTTAGGTTTTATAAGACCATGCTAAAAATAATAAAAATAACATTTAAATTAAAAATAAAATTTAAGCGTTTGAGTGTGTGATAATAAAAAAAAAAAGAAGAAACAAATATTGTACTGCACGAAATTTCCAATATTTTGATCTATTTTTTGAAAGGTATGCCAATTTTTGACCACAAATCACGTAATTATGTCAAAAGTTACTGCGCATTTTTTTAATTTAGTTCAACTGCGTTTTTGGAAAACTGATGGTTGCTTGGTATTTTTGACTTTTATACATCGTACGTACTAAAATCAAAAAATATCGGAACTTTCGAAATTCTGTGCTCTACCATTTTTATAGGCATAACCTTGAAAATATTTCCTGAGAAGAAAAGTGTCGAAAATTCTGCCTGATTCAAAATTATTTTTTTCAAAATGCTTCTTTCGAAATTCGGCTCTTCAAAATTCAGTTTTTTGCAAAATTCAGCTTTTCAAAATTCTGTTTAACAATATCTAAAAAAAAGTTTCAAGAAAAATATAAAAAAGCACACGATTTTAGTTTAGTTTAGTTTCATTATTTGCAGAATTTTTAAAATAGTGTATTTTTTTTAGTTTTGTAATTAACAATTTTTAAAATTAACATTATTTTTACCTATATAAAAATTTTATTTTACTAAATATTAATTGTCAGTATTTTGAGAAGCAGAATCTTGAATAACAGAATATGTATTAAATAAGAACCATGGGATCCATATCATCTCCTTCAGTTTAAGATTGATTTTCAATGTAGGCCAGGTTAGTTCAAAAAGTATAGGTTGCCAAATTGAACTATGAGAGTTTTTTGTGTGATAACACACGCGCTGTGTAGGCTGCAAAGCTTTCGCACTACCATATTAATATTGAAGGTTTGAATGAACTACGGAGAGCAACTAATTTTAATTTATTTGTCTTTGGAGGTAAAATAGCACAGGGCCTAAAAAATTTTTGATAGTAACCCTTGTTAGCCTTTTTTTTTTTTTTTTTTTGTTCAATTTTAACATTTTTTAGTATAATATGTACAATTTTTTGGGCCTCATTAAAACTAGATTTTGTTTTTTTTTGTATTACCTACTTATAGCTTCATTAAATATGTATCTTGATAAAATTGTATCTTATATAATTTAATGTAATTACATTTTTTTTTATGTCCTTGCTTTAAGAACGTAATTTCGTTAAAAATCTTTTCAACTTTATTTAACACTTCCTATAACATAACCTCATACAAAATGTATTCACACCCTGCCAAATGATCCGGACTTCACTCCAATAAAACATGTGTAGATTTATTAAGTGTCAGTACCTGCTGTATTAAATATATTTTTTATTTAACAAAAATTTAAACAAAAAAGGAAAAATCAACATACCGTAGTAATTGCAAGAGCTTCTTTAAATTATTAAATAAAAAAAAAAAAACAGAAATTACAAACACAGATAAAAAAAAAATACAAAATTTTAAAAATATACCACAAAATATCTGTATACATTACCGCTTAAAAAAAAAACACTAAAATCAAAAGATATAAATATATATACATGCATATATTAATTTATATAAATACCTAACATTTATTGTAATGATTAGAAAAATACACACACAAAAATATAAATCAAAAAGAAAATAAATCAAATATTTTGCAAACTAAAAACAAAAAAACTAAATTTTATGGCTTAGACTTAAATAGTATTATATATAAATGTATTAATAAAATTGAAAAAAAAAAACAAAAAAAAAAAAACAGATTATTTCATGCGATTTGCTCAATTTTTAGTCTCTAAGTGCTAAAAACATAATTTTGTATAGTTTTAGTTAATTCATGTAAAAATAAAACAAAATAAATTAATACAGTTGTTAAATAGTAAGTAAAAAACAATTTAAAATATATGAAATTAAAATCAATGGAAAATTAAATAAGATAAAAATCAAACTTTAAATATTCTCTTAGGACAATGCTTTTTAAGCAGAATAAATAAAACAGAATAAGCCAAAAATCAGACAAATGAAACATTATTATTATTATAATTAAATAAAAATGGTTCCTTTTTTGAAAGAAGGCAAAAAACAAAACTAATTGGCAATGACATGTTTGGTGTTTTATTTTCAACTTGGACATTTTTCAGCGAAATAAAAAACAATAAATAAATATAAAAAATGAAGTAATAAGTTTTATGAGAGTTTCTTCTTGATATATGTATGTATAGGTATGTACCTAGATTACCTAGATTAGACTGATTCAAAAAAATTAAAATGTCTTCGATTTTTAGTGCCACGAGCTTTTTAGTTAGAGTTTAGTGAAATAGGTAAGCCTGATAAAATTTCAGCAGTTTAGATTAATATTTAGAGGTTGCTCATCGCTAATTTCTTTTTTCCATATTTTCTTTTGTTTGCTTCTTTTTTTATTACTTTACAACCGGTTATCGTACGGAAATGATTGAGACGTATTCTTAAAGGAAATGGAATGTTCTTTAAAAAATGTCCTTCACTAATCATTTAATTACAGCACTCGTTTCAAATTTATTGAAGGTTAAAGTAGATGGTTAATTCCATAGTTTTTTGGATTCCCTGTTGAAAATATCGTCTATAATATACAATCTTAATATTAAATTTTGTTGTATATGTTGAAATAAATTCATTGTTTAAGAAAAAAAAATATTTAACGGTTCATGAGGCAATCAATTTGAAGGAATTTTTTCATAAAAATTGATTTGACAAGTAGTGGTATTGTGTTTTTATAAATATTTTTATCTCATGAAACTTATATTATTGACGATATTCGGTAAGTCGTAACGTAACAACACGGTTTTTTGTCTAAATGTTATATTTTTAAAAATTCATATCAGTATTTTTTTTTTTTTTTGAGAAAGTCACTTTATTGAGCATTTGTTTTGTTTTCAAAATTTAATGCTTTTATCAAATCCAACTCAAACGACAAAAATAAGGTGCTTAAATTAGGTACGTATAGTTTTTGAGAAAATTGAAAATAAAATAAAATTACTTTTTAAGTGAAAATAAGATCTTTGAAGCAACTTACATAACGTATGGAAATTGAAATAAAGAAAAATAATCCTGGTTATTTTTTATTTTTTCAGAAACGATGAGTCATTTAGGCATCTTGTTTTTGGTATTTGACTAAGAATAATGCCAATTAGTTTTGAAAACAAGACAAGTGCTCAATAGGGTTAAATTTTATTTAAAAAAAAAGTTATTAAGAAAAACATTCATATTTTTAATTTTGAGTTTGGAGTTAAATTTTTCAAAAACTATCAATTGAAAAAGCTTTATTCAAAATGAAAATTGAAGAATGGATTTCTGGCTGCAAGAAAAGGTAAAGGATTTTGTTTTAGATGTTGTCGTTGGATTTTGATTTTTTAAGTGGTTTTTTTTTTTGACAATTGCCCGTCTCACTTGAGGGGGGGGTGTAGAATACTCATTTACACTTTTTTCTTCTTTTGACTCAACCTATACACTGTAGTGTTTTTACGCACCTTGTGCCAAACACCATTTTATTTATTATACTTCAGATTATATTACTTGTTGTTATAAAATGTATTTTCACAAATGTTTAAATAGCTGTACTTTAGAAACTGTTGGGTCTACACAGATGGTTCTGGGCTCAAATTGAAGAAAGGGTTACAATCAGGGCAGCATTACCATAGATGTATTGATGTTATTGATTAGTAAAAGATTTAAAGGTTAGTCACAATTTTGCCTTTTTTAATATTTGAAAAAAAAAAATGTTTGACGTCAAAGCCCTATTCACATCAGAGCGACCAAAGAATGATGAATTTATGAATAAATGGGATTTTAAAACATTTAATAACCTAAATTCTTCACAAAATTTAAATAAAATAATAGAAATGTAAGCTACATTAACTTTTTAGTACCTACTAAAATTTTCATTTTGATTACTAAAACAAGATAAATTTGAAAAAAAGAAATTGGTCATCGCGAACGGCAATTCGTTATAACCAATTTGTTTTCTCAAATTTATCTTGTATTAGTAATTAAAACGAACATTTTAGCATATAAATGTGAATCTTATTTACTTTTCTATTATTTTATTTAGATTTTGTGAAGAATTTAAAATGTTTTAAAATCCCATTTATTCATAAATTCGTCATTCGTTGGTCGCTCTCATGTGAATGGGGCTTAAAAATTAATTTTTATTTATCTAGCGAACAGAAGTCATTTTCAATGTCCCCATAGTTACTCTATGAATACATTTTTGAGTTTCCATTTTTATTAACTTATTTGTTTCAATTTTATTTTAAATTATTAAAATAGTGTCAGTTACTTTTTTAAAATATAAGGTAAACTCGCAGTAGCCCGTGGCGTAATAGTACGCCAGAGGTCTGGGTTCAATACCAGCCGCTTCAACCTTAAGTTTGTTTTTTTTTCGGGCTACTACCTCTTGCGAAGAATTGACAAATCCTCCAAGAGTAGCCCTTGTCATAGAAAAGTGCCGCTCACCTTTGCCGTTCGGATTCGTGTCTGCAGAAATGGAGGGGACCTACAGTTTCCCTCCATTCCTGCAGACACGCACACAGAAGTGGTTGAGAGTTGTAAGTCACTAGGCCCTGGTTCTTCATGAGCCGTTATGTCACCAAGTTTATATTATTTATTTATAAACTCGTAAAGTCAAAATCATAAAATGAAATTGTAGTGATATAAAGACGTAACGTTAACGTAACGGCTTAAATATTAAATAAAGTATTTTTATATTTGCATTTAATATCAAACCGACCAAAAAAGCCTGATATAATATCCATTTAATAATACCCAAGAATCATTTCCCAAATTTTGTCTGACGAATAAGGGGATACCTACCTTGTTTAGGAATGAGGTTCACCAATTTAAAACATGTAAATAGAAAAACAAACACATAAGCATCATTATAAACTTTGTACCTTTCTAAATTTTGAAATAAATGTAAAGCAATTTGACATAACAAAATGTTTTCTTTCCTAACTATGTTCCATCCAGCAAAGAATTTATCTTTATTTTCATACTTTTTTTTTCCCCTAAAATACACAGATAAACTTATAGCTCACCATTCTCCATGGCAATTTAGGAAAATTTGTATTTTTGTTAAGCAAACATGAGCTCTGAAACTGCGACATAAATAACATTATTATAAAGTTTGAACTCAACAAAAATTTACGTGACAATCAACCCCCCACAAAAGTCTTATATTTATCGATCAAAATTAATATGAAAGCAAATAATAAACCCTCATACCGTCAACCACGCGTGTATTTGCGCTCATTTATAATTAAATAACCAACACAAAGTTTCTCTTTAGCTTCCATCGCAAAAAGACTCCCAATCCCAAATACGGAAGCCTTATTGCTTCGGGCGTCAGCCATCATTAAAAGCTGAGTCTCCGTTTCAATGTCGAATTTATTTCTTTTAGAACTTTACAAAAAAGAAAAAAAACATAAAAAAAACTCAAGTAAGCCCAATTAATCCTCCGAAATTTGAAACATAAAACAAGCATTGCTATCTACTTTCGTCTCGCAAAGCCTCCATAAAAACACTTGGCTCACATAAAACAGATAATCTGGCACCTGAGTGTCTTAAAATTAAAACAGCTATATACATTGTTTGTAGGGGGATATGTGCCACCTTATAAAGACGCCTGTCCTGTGCCGTGCGGGGGATGAACAAAATGATGAAAGAAGATGTGTACCTACCGGATTTTTGGTTTCAACTTTTCATTCAGTAAATTAAAGTACTTGAAGGTTGTGAAATTTAATGAAGGGAAGCATTAGGACCTTTAACTCAATTGCCACACGCACTGGTGTACGTTTTGTTTAAGAGGTACTGACACAGAGGCAAGGTATTAAAATTAAAAAAAAAAAATACTTTAAAAGCTTCATCATGCACAAACTGCTTCTAAAATATGCAAAATTAAGAGTTTTCACTATAGGTTACCGCAGTAAGCATTTAAGCACCTTAACTTGGGTGTGAATAGGTGCGTGTGTGTTTTGGCAAGCTCCTTAAAATGTATGACGAATTTAGTACTTCTAAGTGTTGAACAAAGTATGTAAACATAAATTAAACTGTGCTGTGAAAAAAAAAAATGTTTCAAAAATTTCGTTGAAAACTCATTTGAAAAAAAAAAACCTGAATCAGAAAATATTTCCCCTTGGTAAAAGAAGTTTTTATTACTTAAAATAAGTAATTTGTCAAAGGTTTAGAGCGCAGTTATAGTGATTTGTTCGCACTCAGGAAATAAAGTCTTCTCTTTTCATATAACTTTAAATAAAGTCCTGATTTTGAAAATATCATCTGGCATAGCTAATTCGATAACAGCAAGGAATTGGGTATCTTTTTATGAACAAAATTAACAATATCGGTCTAATACGACAGGTTTCATGAACACCGGATCAGTGGCCTATTTCACCAAATTACAATTAAAATTACAAATTTGTACTTGTAATCTACAATTACAAAATTGTAAACAGATTTTTTGTTTCACAAACAACAAACATAATTCGAACAAATTTGTAACAGAGAGCAAAAAAAATAGAGGAAATTGTAGTTGTGATTTACAAATAAAAAAAATACAGTTTCACCGCTTGTTTGCTAGACTTGTAAAAAACTATTCTTTCTCACAAATTTGTAAAAGTCTGCCGAGTCGAAATCGAACGTTAACGTTAAGCGCTATGAATTACAAACACAAAATTTTTTTGCCAGTTTAATTCGCAAAAAAAAGACATATTATTTGGAAAATTTTGAAATATTATAACACACAATGTTAAAATCATCGAGTGGCAAAATATTTATAAAACAGCTAAATCTCATGGCCTTCTTATTGAAAAAAACTGGAAACACCTTAGAGATATTTTTTGGCAAAATTTGAAACGGATCTTATATAAAATACATAATAACGTCTTTAATAAAAGTCATTGGAGACTATAATTGACAATAGAAAAAAATGGGTGCCGCTGGTGGTTTTCAAGCCAAGTTAATGGATCTAGATAATATTACAATTGATATTATAGGGAAAGATTCGCCTACTGTCGAAGGTATTAAAGATGAGCCATAACAAAATATTCACTTGTATCACTATCGGTACTTCTATGCCTTTGCCGTAAGCACATTTTTCGGTACAATATGAGATTCCTATTGAAAAAGTACAAATTGTAAATAAAATTACACATGAACTTTCTTCTGTAAGAATTTTTCTACAACTGAACGAATTTGTAGAATTCTTATATTTGGTGAAACAGAAACTTACAAAAATACCTAAATTTTTACAAATTTGTACTTGTAAACTACAAACAAAAATTACTCTTGGTGAAACGAAAGTAATAAAATTCCCACAAATTTCCCTTTGTAAATTACAACTACAATTTTGTAATACAAATAATTTGTGAAACAGAGTAAATCCATTTTTTAACAAATATTGTAAGAAATCACTTGTAAATTACAATTTGTAAGTTGGTGAAATAGGCCACAGATAGCATTTTTATTATTTTTTTTAGTGACAGTTTTTTTTAACGAAATGACTTGGTTAAACGTGGTTCGATGAAGAATGCATCCTGGTGCATGCAGCAAAGAATGAGGCCTACCAATCAATGCTGCAGGTGCAGACTAGAACCATATAGCTGCTGAGATAGCAGAAAGAAGTGAGGAACGCGGAACGCCGACTCCTCAGGACTCATCAGGATAAGAAAGAGAGAGCACGCAAGTCGATCGGTCGAGTTTAGTAGTGGGGGTAATGTTTGAAAGTTTGATCGAAGGCCAGAACAGAAGCCGAGATGAGAGTGGGAATATGGTAGTGGATACACATTCAGTGTTGAGTATCTGGAAACAGACTGCTAAACGGCGAAGACAGTCTAAATTCCACTTTTAGACAGAACAATCCATTCAACTTGATACCTAGGTATAAGTTCTTTCAACTTGATTGCATACAAAATCCTGTCATCAATACAATGTGATCGCCTTAAACCTTTTGTCGACGATCTGACCCTTTAAGCAAAAGAGTCCGTTTTGGATCCGCACACGTAGTCAACAAAGTATGGAGGACTCCGCATACGCATCCGCAAAACTGCGTTTGTCGACTCAAATTCGTATGGAAATTAGAATCACCACACCCACTTGCGCATGTATTGTGAGAGTGAGAGTTAACCATACTCAACGAAAACCGAACCCAAAACGGATCCAAAATGAATTGCAAAAAAAGAACTTCGCCACTTGAGTTCTTCATTACCTACAACAAAGCTTTTTTTATTCCAGGTTTCACCAATCGAGTTTACCTAAAAACAACAAACAAAGAAAGCTTTTTTTCATTTCAAGACACTTTTATTTTCATCAATTATAGAAATACAATTTACAAACATATTTTATTGCACTACAAAAACACGATATGAACAAAAAACAGTAACATTTTATTTATGAAGTGATCATTTATCAATTTTTCCTAAGAAAATTCTAAGAAAAAAGAACAAAAAAAAAACTATATCTTCGCTGTTCCACTTGCAAAAATTAACTAAGGTGTGGGGAAAAAAGCCTGTTAATCCATTGAAAAGTTGGGAGCAGTGCTGGGGGATCGTGGGAAAAATCCCTTTTTGTGGGAATTTTAACCTCTAAAGGGAAAAAGGGAAAACCGACCCATTTTGTGGGAATTCTTTGATTTTTGAAATTTTACCCGGAAAAGAGCAAGTCAACAAAATTATAATCAGTTAATTCGAAACAAGTGAAAATAAAGTTCAAGAAATTTCAGAATGATTTCTTAGAAGATTTTATAACACCTGATAAATTACACAATAGGTACAAGTCGCGATCGTGAATATAGTAGGTACTATCAACGACTAAATATATATCTTTAGTGATTATTTCTATATTCGTGTTCAGATATCTTTAGTGTTTAGAAAAAACATGATATATCCAGAAATAAATTGCTTCTTCACTTCCACAGTTAATAAAGCATAAACGCTTGGGCCGATTTGCTTCAAGTTTGGTACTTGTATGCACTTAATAATATATAGGGTGTCATCTACTTCGTGTAATACATTTAAGGGGGATGATTTTTGGGTCATTCTATGGGGGAACACCCCTGAGGCTGGAGGTGGCATTTTCCGAAAAGTAAATTTTATAATGGAAAAAATTATTTAAAATAAAAGGATGTTTTGAGGGCTAATATTTCATTTTTTTTGTAATTTTTTAAATCAAGTTGTTTTAAAAAATTTTAAAAAAAATTAATTTAATTTTTAAAATTTTCGTCTTTTTGTTTTTTAATTTCCCAAAAATTCAAATTAAACATTATTTATGTGCTTTGTTGGTTTTTAATTTTTTTTTATTTTTTTCATTTTAAGTCCACTTTTCAACTTTTTTTCTGTGGGAAATAAAAAGGGAAAAAAGAAAATATTTGTGGGAAAAAAAGGAATTTACCGACTGCGTGGAGGGAATTCTGTTAAAAATGCCCCCCAGCACTGGTTGGGAGAGTGTCGAAAAAAAATTGAGAGTTTTCAGAATTTTTATGTTAATAAAACATGAGACAAAAAATGATAGTAGTTAAAGTTCTCAATTTACAAATTACTACCACACCAGTTAGATTTATTTGTCAATTACAAAATCTAATTTAACACGAATGGTCACACAAAAGCATGTGAAATTATTCCACTTTTTTGAAGAACCTACTCGACTTTAAATGTTGAAAAAAGGCTTCACGTATTTTTGAAATTTTAATAAGAATTAAAAGCAGGTTAAACCATATTTGGCCAAAATATTAGTCACAGCATTGCTATATAGAACTGTAACCAGGCTCTTTTCTGTTGTATAATGTGAGAGGAGCAGAGAAGAATCCAAGTGTTATAGCTGTTAGTTTAAAATGCTTTTAAGTTTTCATTCCACCATCAGATGAGGCAAACAAACTCAGTTGCATTTTGTATTCAGTTTTGTGAGTATATGTACTCAAATGCGTAGTGGCTTTTAAAAGTCGCTCTATACCCTAACACATCCAATTAGGAAGTTCACTATTTCCACTTTTATAGTCCCCTTCCACTCTTCCGCTAGCACGCACTCCTTCATCATAGAATCAATCAAACTTTGTCCGCAAAATCGGCCAATATAGAGCATTTTAAAGTACCTAAACACTACACTGCATATACAGATAGTGGGGGCTGTAGGTTTGTACTTTTTGGGATTAGTTTTATGTGCCCAGGCTGGGACGGGATCGCCCATGTAACATCCATTAAAAAACTTTGGAGTGAAGCGAAGTTTTCAAATCGAAAATCAATTCTCCTATATATTGAATGGCAGAACCAGGCGGGGAACAACAAAAGAAGAAGAACTCTGTCTCCTGTCTAATGCCACATCCTTTTGACCCGAGTGAAATATTATAGTCGTTTACTTAATAGAACTTTGCAGAAGCGGAAGGTAAGAATAATCCATGCCTTGTGTTCCGCCCCCATGCCTTGGGTATTTTTTACAATTGGAGACGGGGGTAAGGTGGTGGACTTTGTAAATTTCTTCTCATTAATTTGTTCTTTTCGACTCGTTTCTCGCTGCAATTTAGAATGAAAGCGAACCCCTCAGCAAAACCTCAGAATGGGGTCTACAAGAAGAACACTCCGTCAGCCATTTTGCCCTCATTCGGCTGCTTTTACCAGCCACCCGTAATTTGTTAAACCTTTTTTTTTTGGCTCAACTTGTCAATGTTTGCAAATTATATCCTTTGTACATGATTTTCTTAGCAACAGTTTTCTAACTGCGACTGCGAGTACCTACCTAATAGCAAGTAGGCACTTCCGTTAAGCTCTCGGGGTTAAATAAAATCGCTCAACCATTCAATTTTGCCATATTAACATAAATTATTATGTTTGACAGTTTTATTGTAAATTATACGCCCACGGTGGTTTGCATAAGGATAACTTTGTGTGCTTGTAAGCGCAAGAATGGTCTCCTAAAATTATACTTTATTTTCTGCTTGGGGTGAAAGAGAAGGCATTCAAGTGAATTTTAACTTTGCATTGGATATTTCTTGCCCCCGAGCTTTATTTAAAATTAAATTTTATTTATTATTATAAAGACATACGACATAGCTCTTAAATATTTTGGATTGAACTTAAATTTAAATCGTTCCCTTTATATACGATTAAGTTAAACCCATGTTTCCATAAGTCATTTACAAATGTTTTTATGGAAATCGATAACAGATATTGGAGCAGTAGCAAAGCATATTTTAATGATTTATCGCTATACGCTTACTAACTTAGAATATTGATGAAAGAAAAATTTTCAATATTTAAAAAAAAAAGAAAATAGCTAGTAAATTTTACACATTGGTAAAAATAATTGTACTTAGCTTTCAAAAATTACCTATACAATTACGTTACGTGAGACTATACGAAAGTGTATTATGGTAGGTAGCAGTACTACCACTTCAATTGAAATAGATCTACTTCATTTTTTCAAAAAATTTTAAAATCTACTTCCTACTTCGCACCATCACCAAAATATTGAAATCTACTTCATTTTCAAATCCTTTGTTTCCAACCTACTTCGATTTTTCAAAACAAAGGCCAAGTCTACTTCTTTTTTATCTATTCCAGTATTTTTTTTTTTTTTGAGATCTAAAACTTTTAATTTGTATCATTGCTTTGATAAATTTCTTGAGGTTATAATAAATCAAAATAAGCACTTTTGGAGAATTTTAATATTCAGGGCCGAGCAATATTATTAAAAATATTCAATATTTGTCACTTTTTCTTTTAAATAAAAGAATGAAAAGGGGGTACTAAAACTGAGTGGTTAAAACATACGACTTTTAGTACCTAATAATTCGAAAATCCAAACGACAAATTAATGACTTTTAAATCCCCTCTAGATACACGAATGATGAAAATAATAAAGCCGGAACCACACATATCTCGTGTGGTGTGTTGTGGAGTGGTGTGTCGTGTCGTGTCGTGTCGTGTCGTGTCGTGTCGTGTCGTGTCGTGTCGTGTCGTGTCGTGTCGTGTCGTGTCGTGTCGCTGAATGTGCACACTTGTGTGTTGTGATGTTGAAAGGCGGAAAAGAAAAATACAGATGGATATGTCTTTTTTGTTTGTTTCATCTTGATTTTTAATTTTTGACAGGCGAGTTGTTTTTTTTTTAACAAAAAACAGTACAAAAAAGCGTATTTTCAGCACTATTTTTGATATGTTTGGTATTTATCGTATAAATAAATAATAAATATAGATTTGTATAAAAAAGTTAATTTTGAAATCTACTTCGATTTTTCTCAGTCTACTTCGCTTTTTTCTTCAAATCTACTTCGACTTTTTTTCCGGAAGTGGTAACGCTGGTAGGTAGTGCATAATATCAATTCGCATTTTTTCAATAAATTTTTTTGAATCAACAAATTTCGTCGCTAAACATTCTCACCTGCGTAATATAATCAAATTTTAAATCAATTGAAACCCAAAATAATTGCCGACCTACATTCACCCCCTAAAACAAAACAAAAAATCTTTAAAAAAAAATATCTCAATATGAATACGAAAACTAATTATAATTAACCAATTTCAAAAAAAAAAATCTAAATCAGCAATATCAAAAACAAAATCACCGCCAAGAAAGAAATACAAAAATACCTACATAAAAAAACGTCTCATTCTATTGTTAAATGTTAATCAGGAAATTCAAGTGCAGCAAACGTCTCTCTCTAGGTACATCTTCTATTAGTGATGGATTCCTAGGAATGCTTTTGCATTAATTCGTTGCGCAAAAATGGTTGTCTTCCCTTCGAGACTGCCGTCCCTTGTTGTTTCTGGCACCCTTTCTAGACTTAATGGCGACTAAAATACACCAAAAATGAGAACTTTTTATGTCTTCTAGTTTTACCTATACATGTATGTATTCTGCGGTACAGATACCTATAAAGGTATTTGTTGTGCCTATTGATTGGCTTTGATTTAATTTTAGCATTTGCGAATATTTTCTAGTTGTTAAGTCGAGTCAATGGCCTGTCTGAAAATTAATTAGGATTTTCAGGAGAGGCACATCTACTCTACACTGTATAGTTTTTATTTTGTCTGAAAACAGAAAGCTATTGAAAACGAGAAAGAGCTTTTTTTATTTGCAGCACTTTAAAAGCTGCTTTACAGAGCTTATGATCCAAAAGTGATATTGGTATCCAAATTCATTTAAGAGGGGAAATTTTATCAGCTATCAAAATTTTCATCATCAATGTATTAAAGCTTAATGTATGAGCTTTTGCAAGAGACGAAACTTTCTGAAAATTTTGTATTAGCAGCTGTGAATGTTTCGGGTACCGTGCATTGGATTTGCATCGTATTAAAAATCATCTAGCATACATAATTAGGTCTAAACAAAATACACGTAAATATTTGAATTTATAGTTCAAGCCGTTAAAATATAATGATCAGTTTCAGTATTGTGAATTTGTGGTAAATTTCATCCAAGCTTTCCCGAAAAAAAAGAACACTCGCGATTCTATGAATTTCCTTTAATTTTTTTGTGGGTAAAAATGGAATAGAAAACGATATTCAAACAGGAAAGCTTCCATTCAAAAAACACGTTAAACTTTTCAACTTTTCATTGCAATAATTTCCTCTTTGCAAATTTGCGTTTGGTGAAATGAAATTTGCAAAGGAAAAGTGAAAAGTTGCAAAGTGAAAAGTGTTTGGTGAAATAGGTCCCTGATTTTGAAATAAAAAGTTGAAAAGTTTTACTCTTTGCAAATTACTTTTGACCAAACGCAAATTTGCAAAGTAAAAAGTTCTTTTCTGCAAAGTGAAAAGTTTTGTTAATTTGAAAAAATATTGTAGTTTTTGTTTCAACAAACAAATAAACTTTGCAAATTATATTTAGAATTTTGAAAAGTTTTTCAGTAATATGCAAAGAGAAATTTTCATTTGCAAATAAGCGTTTTTTTATGAAAAGTTGTCGGAAAATAATAATAAAAAAAAAAATAACCATTTTGATAACGAAGAAGTAAATAATAGTGATCAAAGAGTAGTTAAGTTAAGAATTATCTTTTATACCGGAAATAATTGTTCGACAAAAGAGGTTTTTCTTTTTTTTTATTGGAAATAAACTACAATTAGACAGTTAAAGGAATATGGGTTTAAGTCAATTCCAACAACTTTTGTGGGCACAACATTGGGCCGGTAATGAAGCCAAATATCACGGTGTTACATTCATCTGCAGAGTAGTTTATCAAGTGTTGAACGTAATCATTGATGAATTTCTCCTAAACACCATTTCCTCGAAAAAGAATTCTCTTGGAGTATTACTTTGTGTAGCGGGATGTGTTGACGGTACAATTCACCCATAATGAAAACAACATTTTGTCAGCAGGCATAGAAAGCATGCTTTAAATATAATGATGGTTTGTGGCCCAGATCGGTCTTTATATGCTGTAAACGTTAGCTGGCCAGGTAGCGTACAATGCAGTTTGCTTAACTGGCTGAACAGAATGGTGACGTAGACGGAACTGGAGCCGGAGCTGGAATAGCTGTCAAAATATTGCATACACGCAAATTCAATGTTGCGAACACAACGGAACGGAGCTGCAGCCGCAGACGGAAGAGTTCACCAACTTTTCACGTACTTTTGGCGTTTGTATGAAAAAAAAAAAAAAAACTTTTTGGTCGGAAAAAAATATTTTGGTTATTTGTATCGCGAACAAAATTATTTATTAAAAGGAAAATTATTGGAAACAAAAAATCTGAATTCTGAGCTTGTATACAAGAATATTCGTTTGTTTTTCTTCAAAATACTTTCAAAGCTGTACAGCTGCATTGTGGGCATGTAAAAAAAATAACGTACGACACTTTTTGACAGCTCTTCCAGTCCCGTCTGCGGCTCCAGTTCCAGCATTATATTCTGTTTAGGCAGTAAGTCGTATATTTGAAAATATCATCTGCAGTGCAGCTGGTGCAATAAAAAACTCGACTTTATGAAACAGACATACGCGTCTCAAATTTATCAGATGCATGACGATTTTTAAGATCCAATGAGGATATCGACCATTCCCTTAATGGTGTTTATAACACCATTAAGGAGAAATTCTGCAGAACAGAGATTTAACAGGGGTCAATGTCAATGATTTTTTTTTTTTTTTTTTCAATGCATAATTGAACCAAATGTATCAATTTGGATCAAGTTTTGCTTTGCAACTTTGCAAATACGAATTTAAATGCAAATTTCCTTTTTTAAATTGATGAAACACTTTTACTTTTCCCTTGCCAGTTAACTTTGTAAATTTTTGCCTCGAGAGACAAAAAAGAATAAAAAAAAAAGGTAGTTTATTTGTAATTCGATCTTGGGACCTTCTGCTAACCAATCCCAGTCCGATATGCTAACCACTGTGCAGTTGTAGTCTGAGAAAAAGTTTTTTTTAATGTATTTTATAAAAAGCATAGCAACGTGAGCAGAGTACACGTGTTAAGTCAGCGATTATTGGATTCGCAACTGCAGCAAACGCTAAGGTTTCATAAATGAAATTCATTCAATAAAATAATTGGTACACACGGGCGTATACACACTTTTTTTATTCTATTAAATATTAAAATCGTACTAAATCATTGGTGTTGCATCATTTTTCCGGTAAGTTAGTGCACAGAGGGTGTCGCAAGTTCCATTTATCATGTAATTGTAATAGGTATCAATTTCTTTTGATAACATGTAATTTACATTAATTAGACCATTGTACCCGTTTCCACCATACTTTGGGATTATTGTTCGATTAACTAATATTAATTCGATGTATGTATATGAGATTTGAATAGCTATACATAACATTTTGATGATAGGTAAATGGGATTTTCCAAAGGTGTAGGTCTTCATCCATCATGTGGGTGCTAGTGGAAAACTTTTAATGACGTACATGCTAATGAGAATACCGTTGCTGCTATCCATACTGCTGCTGCTACTGCTACACTCCAGTCAAAATGATTATTTTATGGAACGTAAAACGACACCATATTTCATTTTAACGGCTCAAGCTCCTATAGTGTGTGTCAGGAGGCGTTGTACGGTAATATGTACATTATGTGCATATAATTTGATGTATGATGGCTGGGAAAACATAGAAAGGACTTTTTGGTTGGAAAATCAGAGGATTCTATTAGATAAACTTTGTCCTCATTTAAAAGTTAACCACATGTTTGTTATCTATTTTTTTAAACTCAGGTTATACATAATATGGAATAGCTTGTCAAATTTTAAGTTTGAAAATGCTAATTGGGACAGCAGATGATGATGGCTAGTATTTTATGTCAGATTAAATACAATGTCAAAAGAGTTATAATTTTAACTGCTAATTGGGGGTTTTTATTTTGATATAATCAGCAAGCCTAATAATTATTGCTATATAATATCAGAATTAGGTATGTAGGTATGTAGGTATTAGGAACAATCGGTGATGGTAAACATAAAAAGTAATTGATTTTAAATTTCAATGGTTTTTGGAAATTTAGGTCAATATTTAATCATTTTCAAATAAGCAGTGTCGATATTTTTATTAAGGTAATTATGTATCATAAGGCGCCATTTATAGTTTTCATTGAAACTCGTCATTAAAAATTAAAATTTCTAATTTAGGGACACTTTAAAATAGAATATCGGTAATTATTTTTATGTCAATATAAAGTTGATGGATGACTCAAAATATATTTTGGATTAAAAAAAAAATAATTTTAATTTAATTAAAAAAGAATGGGTACTAGGTGTCTTCCTTAAGGAATATCCGATTTTGCAAAACATCTAAACAAAATTTAAAATGCACTCTACGATCCTATTCTCTATTGAAAAATTAATTGAAAAAAAAGAACAATGGAAACGGCTAGTAAAATCTTTCAAAGTTATTATCGAGTGGTATATTTCGTAGATTAAATAAATGACAGTTCCTACTCGATGTCCAATTTTGAAGTTAAGATGAATGCAAATTTAACAATTACACTGGTCAACAAGGTTTTTATTAGGGTAAAGTCGGGTGATATGGCACCACGGTTGATATGGCACCCACTTAATGACTTCTTTTCGAAACAAAAAGAAAATAATTGTATCCATTCAGAATTGCGGCAGCCCTTAAAAGTATTTATTTAAAATCGAATGAAAAAAAAAAATATGAATATTTGAAGCAAAAAGTTTTTTTGTGTGTCACTGAAATACGTGTGGCTACGAAAGTATTTGACGCCAGGTGTTCATATGAACAAAAAAAAAAGAACAGTTTACCGTGAAATCTTTTATCTGTTTATTGAAATAACTAAGCAAACGTGTTTATTCGTGTTATTTGGAAAAGCAGAAGTAATGTCAAAAGGGGGATATGGCACCGGTGCCATTTCCCCCGCTCCTACTTTTGTACCAAATTTTCATTAGAAGCTTGCTTAAAAAAACAAAAAGATTACCAACGATGGCGATGACGTCGGTAACTAATAGGACTAACTGGCTGAACAGAATGGTGACGCAGACGGAAACGGAGACGGAGCCGGAATAGCTGTCAAAATATTAAATACACGCAAATTCAATGTTGCGAACACAACGGAACGTAGACGCATACGGAGCTGCAGACGCAGACGGAAGAGTTCACCAACTTTTAACTTTTGACGTACGGCACTTTTGACGTTTCAATTTGTATGAAGAAAAAAAACAACTTTTTGGGTCGGAAAAAAATATTGTGGTTATTTGTATCGCGAAAAAAATTATTTATTAAAAGAAAAATTATTGGAAACAAAAAATGTGAATTCTGAGCTTGTACACAATAATATTCTTTTGTTTTTCTTCAAAATACCTTCAAAGCTGTACAGCTCCATTGTGGACATGTATGTTCGATATTGTATACATATCGAGTCCAAAGAAGGCGTTTGCGTGTTCTTCTATATAGTACATGCTGAGTTCAAAAAGAGGCGTGAACATATTATGTAAGCTACCCGAGGAAACCAGCCTGCAACATTTCCATTTTCTCTTCACTTGAAGTTTAGAGTTTCAATAAACAAGAGTTTCAATAAACAAGAGTTTCAATAAACAAGAAGTGTTATTTTAAAATAAAAAAATGTGTTTGATTTATGCCTACAGTCCATTGAACAATAGCTATTATTTTACATGGTCCTTGTGAGCCGAACTGTGAGCCGACCCTATTTATGTACATGCATTGCATAGACAAACAATAGTGCAAATGTAAAAAAACAACAAAAAAAAAAACAATAGCGCGAAGTGGAAAAAAAAAAAAAAAAAAAAAAAAAAAAAAAAGACAAACAAACAAAAACAATAGTGCAGTGGTAAAAAAAGAGACAAAACAATAGTGCAGAAGTAGTTAAAAAGGAAAGCTATAAGAACAATAGTGCCTACCTACAAAACAATATTCTAAGTGGAAAACTAATAAGGCAGATCATTTTCCTACTTATCAAATTAAAACAAACAATCAACAGTGCTAAAACGAAGAAGTTTTGCTGATTTTTTAAAGGTGAGCAATTGTATGTACCTAGTAGGGACACATTCACATATACATATAATAATCAATTTTCGCAAATCAGCTTGCGAATTCTTCAAAATTTCAGTGTTATTAAAAATGAAATCCAATGATTTTAAGCATCCAAGCATCATTATACCTACCTACTTTTTTATTTAAAGTATCGCTTTATACAATGAAACACAATAACACTACTACAAGTGTGCATATTTATCTAAACAGAACCCACCTCCTACCACTTTTATCGCGTTCGCATGCGCGAATTGCTGTATAAATTTCACATTGGTTAGCCAAACCTACTTTCCCAAAAGTACATACCAATACAATTAATAACTCTCACGTTTTCCCCTAGAGCTAGCTTTGGTAAAAACTATATGCCTACTCATTATTGTCGTATTACATTATGCCTACTCATTACTGTCGTATTACATTAACGCGCCAGAAGAGGATATGTGCCTCAATCCCACCAAACGTATTTTTTTTTTCCCCCACTTGCAGATTTGTCTTAAAAAGAAATAAATAAGCATTAACCCCTCCCATGTTTGTCTTTGTATACTAGACATAAATTGCAATGCCAAATTCAGTCACGATCGTTGTATTCACATGTTATGTATACCTTACCTACATATTTGTCTTCACATACCTAGCCCGCTGTCCGCGAAATTCTATCCTCGTACCATCGAAAATAACCCTTTCGTTTTGTTGTCTTTGTTTTCATGAACACTTGGGTCAGCCTAAATTTTGTGTGTGCCTCGGTCCCAAGTGCAGGTAGCCGTCGCAGGCCACTCCAGAATCTCTCGACCTTTTTTCTTTTTTTTATTATTGCCTTTGCCTCTTGGCAAAGAATTATTTTCTAGGTACCTAGCTCGATCTGAAAAAATAACCCTTCCGTTTTTTGTTTTCTTAAAGACTTTGATCAGCCTAAATTTTGTGTGTGCCTCGGTCCCAAGTGCAAGTGGCCGTTCAAAGAAAAAATGGTCTCGTGCCATGTGAGGATACCGTTTTTTTTTTATTGTCTCTGGTACGCAGCTGGCCTACCGATTTTTGTTATGTGCCTCGGTCCCAAATGCAGGTGGCCGTCGCCGGCCGTTCCAGAATCTCTCGACCTTTTTTCTTTTTTTTTTACTGCTTTTGCCTTTTGGCAAAGAATTATTTTCTAGGTAGCTCGATCCGAAAAATAACCCTTCCGTTTTTGTTTTCGTTTTTATAAAACTTTGGTCAGCATAGATTTTTGTGTGTCTCGGTCTCAAGTGCAGGTAGCCGCCCAAAGAAAAAGTGTTCTCGTGCCATGTGAGGGTACCGTTCATTTTTTTTTTTTTTTTTTTTTAGTCTTTGGTGAAGATTTTTGTTGCTTTTTCGGTGCGCAGCTGGCCTACCGATTTCTATTATCTGCCCCGGTCCCAAGCGCAGGTGGCCGTCCATAGAAAAAGTGCCCTCGTGCCTTGTGAGGATACCGTTCATTTTTTATTGACTCTGGTGCGCAGCTGGTCTAACAATTGTCTCTGGTGCGCAGCTGGCCTACCGATTTCTATTATCTGCCCCGGTCCCAAGCGCAGGTGGCCGTCCATAGAAAAAGTGCCCTCGTGCCTTGTGAGGATACCGTTCATTTTTTATTGACTCTGGTGCGCAGCTGGTCTAACAATTGTCTCTGGTGCGCAGCTGGCCTGCCGATTTTTGTTATGTGCCTCGGTCCCAAGTGCAGGTGGCCGTCCATAGAAAAAGTGCCCTCGTGCCATGTGTCACTGGTGCGCAGCTGGTCTACCGAGTGCTGTTCTATCCTTCGGTTCCAAATGCAGGTGGCCGTCGCAGGCCGCTCAAGAATCTCTCGACCTTTTTTTTTTTGTTCTTTATTGTTCTAAGTAGAATTCTTTTTTTTTTTTTTCGATTTGGAGGTTTTTTTTTCTTTGCTAAGTAGTTAGTAGGTACATTAAGTAGTTAGTAGGTACATTATGTAGTAGTTTTACCCAGTGGCTATTGAAAATAGGTATCTAAACCCTGTTGATTTTATAAGGATTTTTTCGACCTTGAGATTTTTGTTTGATATAAATGTATGCTTCGGTCCCTTTCCTAATGTTGTTGGTCGTCTATGATATTGTACCCATTCTCGCACCAGTCATGAAAACGAATTATTTTCCGTTTCTGTCTTGAACTTTCTTTGCTAAGTTGTAACTGAGTTGTAGAACACCTCTAACCCACTACACAGTTTGGAGGGTGAAGATCTTTTATTTAAATGAATGTGCGTTCGCAGGATGAAGCATTTGTCGAGTTAATGACGATGTTCAGTCCAAACGCGCATTCAGCTGAGCATAAAGAGCGTTACCACACGAGTAACATTTTAAGACCGTTACCACACGAGTAACATTTAAATGAATGTACGTTCGCAGGATGAAGCATTTGTCGAGTTAATGACGATGTTCAGTCCAAACGCACATTCAGCATAGCATAAAGAGCGTTACCACACGAGTAACATTTAAATGAATGTGCGTTCGCAGGATAAATCATTTGTCCATTGTTGACGATGTTCAGTCCAAACGCACATTCAGCTGAGCATAAAGAGCGTTACCACACGAGTAACATTTTAAGAGCGTTACCACACGAGTAACATTTTAAGAGCGTTACCACACGAGTAACATTTAAATGAAGGTGCGTTCGCAGGATGAGGCATTCGTCGAGTTAATGACGATGTTCAGTCCAAACGCACATTCAGCAGATAAGAAAGAACGTTACCACACGAGTAACATTTAAAGAGCGTTACCACACGAGTAACATTTTAAGAGCGTTACCACACGAGTAACATTTAAATGAATGTGCGTTCGCAGGATGAATCATTTGTCCATTGTTGACGATGTTCAGTCCAAACGCACATTCAGCTGAGCATAAAGAGCGTTACCACACGAGTAACATTTTAAGAGCGTTACCACACGAGTAACATTTAAAGAGCGTTACCACACGAGTAACATTTTAAGAGCGTTACCACACGAGTAACATTTAAAGAGCGTTGCCACACGAGTAACATTTAAAGAGCGTTACCACACGAGTAACATTTTAAGAGCGTTACCACACGAGTAACATTTAAGTGAATGTGCGTTCGCAGGATGAATCATTTGTCCATTGTTGACGATGTTCAGTCCAAACGCACATTCAGCTGAGCATAAAGAGCGTTACCACACGAGTAACATTTTAAGAGCGTTACCACACGAGTAACATTTAAAGAGCGTTGCCACACGAGTAACATTTAAAGAGCGTTACCACACGAGTAACATTTTAAGAGCGTTACCACACGAGTAACATTTAAATGAATGTGCGTTCGCAGGATGAATCATTTGTCCATTGTTGACGATGTTCAGTCCAAACGCACATTCAGCTGAGCATTAAGAGCGTTACCACACGAGTAACATTTTAAGAGCGTTACCACACGAGTAACATTTAAAGAGCGTTACCACACGAGTAACATTAAAAGAGCGTTACCACACGAGTAACATTTAAAGAGCGTTACCACACGAGTAACATTTTAAAGAACGTTACCACACGAGTAACATTTAAATGAAATGTGCGTTTGCAGGATGAAGCATTTGTCAAGTTGAAGGCGATGTTCAGTCCAAACGTAAATTCAAGTTAAGCAAATTTCTTCACACATTCATAAATGTTCACCCGCATAACATGCACCATGGCTAATGATTTTTTCTTTTGTTTTTCTTTTCATTGCGAGCTTCACTGATCTAAGCAATGGCAGCCAATGCCCTAAGAGACCGCGAAGCTAGTGCAAGGGCAATTTTGAACCGCCACAATGAAGTCAAAAACACAAATGCCGTCACTGAAATGGTGAAAGCTGCCTTGACATCACGCTACCGACAGTTGTCAGATGATTTTAAACAGTTTAAGGCAGCCCACAAGATTGTGGTTCGCTCATTGCCTGAAGAGGAGCTCGAAGCGGCTATGACTTACTTTGAAGAAATATCGCAGGCATATTTTATGTCATCTAGTATAATAAAAACATCGTTGGACAATAAATCTTCCGTCTCCATAATGTCCAACGACACAAGCATTATTCGAGTTGAAACAGCTCGCATTCCAGAGCCAGGGGAGTTTGATGGAAATGCTTCAAACTGGCCAGCCTTTCGCGACCAATTCAGAGCAGAAGTTCATGACCGCAGCCAACTTGATGACGTCACCAAGCTGCATTACTTGAAAAAGGCTTGCATCGGTCCAGCAAAGATTACATTCGGTGCTTGGCAGCCATTAGCTGTCAATTATAGAAAGGCTTGGGAGTCCCTTGAGCAAAAATATGAAGATCCATACCGACTGGAACAGGCATTAGTATCTGATTTGTTAAAAATGCCGAGGGCTAAAGAAGAATCACACGATGGTTTGCGGCGAATAATTGATACAACAACAAACACGTTGCGGCAGTTGGAAGCCATGCAAGTACCCGTGGAACACTGGGACAGTTTCATCATCGGCTTAATTTTGTATCGATTGCCTAGAAATGTGGCCGATGCATGGGAACAAAAGAGAGTCGTAGCTAATAAACCTCAATTGGCAGACCTTATGGCTTTCCTAGAAGGCAGGGCACGCGGGCGTATTTATATTGAACAACGACCTTTGGAAAGAAGTTATGATCAAAACAAATGGACGCAATCGACACCTTCCACGTCCAATGGCGGACAGATCGCAAAATTTCAAAGTGGGCAGCCAGGACCCACGTTCTCTTCCAATCTAAAAACATCATGTGTCGTTTGCCTTACAACATGCGTTATACAGGTGTCCAGGTTTTTTGGCAAAATCACAGGCAGAACGTTTAGCAAAAATAAAAGAACTAAGATTGTGTATTAACTGCCTAAAAGTTCATGAAGGGATTTGTTTGCTACCTGGATGCCCACGCTGTAGAGGCACCCACAACAGCATCGTCTGCCCGAAAAGTCACGAAATGGAAAGGAATATCGTAAGTACGATACACGATTCCAAGAAATTCGCGAGACGTCAGCGCCCCCGTAATCAATAGCAATTACAGTCAAGTAGCACGCACTCTCCTGCAACCCCAATCCCCCAGTACATTATATCCTCAAAGCGAACCCCATTATCCGCAAAAAATCCAGATGATGATATTTCTCAACAAAAAGCTGTCGGCAGTGTTTTACTAGCAAATGAATCAAAGCCGGTTCGGAAAAATAGTACACTTTGCCACCAACCACCGCCTTCATTTGTCAACCAGGTCTCTTCTCAGCCAAAAGATACGAGGTCGAACTTAAAACTATCACCAAAACTTGAACTAGCATTGTTACCAACAGCAACCTTTAAACTATTGTCACTTAGTGGATCCTCAGTTAGTGTGCGAGCATTATGCGATTCAGGTGCCCAAGTCAATCTGATTACAAAAAGGTTTGTACAGAAAAATGGATTAAATATCAATGTAATGGAAACAAACATCAGCGGTCTTGGTGGGAATTCACGCTTAAAGACTCAAGGTGTTGTCTTCGCTGAATTGTGCTCACGCGAAACGACAACATTGGGCATCACAATTCAGCTTGTTGTAGTTTCGACTCTTACGAATAGCATGCCAGCTTCGAAATTGCCTGAAGAATCAGCAGACAAGCTTCCGTCTTCTGTT
Organism: Epistrophella euchroma; assembly: GCA_947049315.1. Lineage (NCBI taxonomy): Eukaryota > Metazoa > Arthropoda > Insecta > Diptera > Syrphidae > Epistrophella > Epistrophella euchroma. The sequence continues at coordinate 44,704,906 of OX346248.1, forward strand.
TTAGCCGATCCATACTTCCATTTACCCGGACCCGTCGAGGTTATTCTTGGAGCAGGAGCAATGGCTGATATAATGAAAAGAGGCCTCAAACGACTAGACAATGGACTTGTAGCTCAAGAAACTCGGCTTGGTTGGATAATATATGGCAACACCCCAACTTCTTATTCAAGCGCAGTGTATAACACAATGCATATCTCAGGCGATCGAAGCTTAGAGACCGCAATTCGTCGTTTATGGGAAATAGAGCAGCTGAATGATCCCATCGGTATGACACCAGATGAAAAATGGTGTGAGGAAAATTTTGACAAAACCGTAAAGCGGGACGTGCATGGCAGGTATATCGTATCCATTCCTATTCAGCCTGATAAGCAGAACCTACTTGGTTTATCACGTCAAATGGCTCTGAGACGGTTTTTTGCTTTGGAAAGGCAGTTTGCCAAAGATCCGTCTTTTGCTGAATGGTACATACAATATATGCGGGATTTGCATGAAACTGGGTTTATGAAAGAAGCACAGCATCCAGTTGATGAGACAAAACCTCATGCTTATATTCCACACCATGGCGTGCGACCTCCGAAGAAACCAAGGGTTGTTTTTGATGCTTCAGCTGCTACAACTTCGGGGTGGTCATTTAATGACATCCAACTACCAGGCCCTCGGCTACAGGGTGATCTGTATGATATAATCTTACGTTTCCGTTCAGGTAAAATCGCCATGTCTGCAGATGTGCAAAAAATGTTTCCGCAAGTTAAAATTTCGGAGCAGCAATGGGATATGCAGCGAATTTTTTGGCGAGAAAGCAGTACTCTGCCATTACGCGAATACCAGCTTGTCAGGGTGACTTTCGGCATGACTTCATCAACGTATAATGCGGTGAAGAGTATGCAGCGATGCGTTGATGAATATCGTAAAGAATTCCCATTGGCTCACGAGGCTGTTTACAATTCATTTTATGTGGACGACTTTTTAAAGAGTGTGGATACAGTCGATAAGGCTGTTGCAATAAGAGAGCAATTAGAGTCATCATTAGAGAGAGGTTGTTTCCCTTTGACCAAGTGGGCTTCAAATGAGCCAGCTTTACTGTTGGAAAATGAGCGCGTGCATTGCAAAAGCTTAGAAGAGGAGTCATCAACGAGTGTACTCGGTCTGCTATGGAATCCAGAGGACGATTCACTGATGTTCAAGATTCGTCAATTTAGCTACGCAGAAACTATAACCAAACGCGTCATAACTAGTGAAGGCGCAAGAATTTATGACCCAAACGGTTACTTAGCTCCGGTGACTATTCGTGCCAAGAGGTTCATACAGAAATTATGGCAAGTGGGCGCAAACTGGGATGAGAAGGTAGACGATGACGTAGCCAAAGCATGGGAAGCATATCGTACAAGCATATCAGCGCTATCTCAAATCAAGATTCCGCGTTGGCTCGGTATTTCATCCAATTATGAACTCCAATTACACACGTTTTGTGATGCATCCAGCAGCGCATACGGAGCGGTCGTATACGTAAGGATAAAACAACCAAACGGGAAAATCGTGGTGAATATTGTCACATCAAAAAACAAGTTGGCGCCCAAACAGACAAAAACGATTCCTCGCTTGGAATTATGTGCAGCAGCAATGGGGGCAACCCTTACAAGAAAGGTGGCTAAAATCCTTGACGTGCAAAACGAACAGTTACACTATTGGTCGGATTCTGAGATTGTGCTGCATTGGATACGCAAATTTCCGAGTGATACAAAGGTTTTTGTAGCCAATAGAATTTCTGTTATTCAGGAGCATAGCGACATACACAGATGGGGACATGTACCATCAAAAGAAAACCCAGCCGATCTTATTTCACGCAGTATGGTGTCAGCAGATCTGGTCAGCTCTAACTTATGGTGGCATGGTCCAGAATTTTTAGTGAGACCCGAAGACAAATGGCCCAGGTGGACGGTTCAAAAGCTTCCATATAAGCAACAATCGGAAGCAGACGATGAGCTTCGAAGGAGCTATGTGTTCAGCGCTCCAGTCATGGTGTTGACTCTAACGAGTCAAAGTGGGCAGGGACATATTCTCCTGCAAGATCTACTAACTTATCACTCTTCGATCAATAAGGTGTTACGCATAACAGCATACGTTCAAAGGTTTGTGCGCCTTTTCGTCACAAAATGGTCAAGGAAAAGAAACACGCAGATAACAGAAGTACTCCTCATATGCAAGAAAAGGCCGTACAAAGATGTTAAAAAACAATTACCATCTAAAAGGACACGAATAACAATACCGACAAACCATGATTCCGAACTTTCTGAAGAGAAAACAAGGCTAAGGATGCTAGTTGAAAGTGTGCCATTTGTAACCCACGATGAGTACTCGATGGCATTGGCGTTTTGGATCAAACAAACCCAGAAGAAGGAGTATCCTTTAGAACATCGTAAGTTATGTAAGTCGAAACCACTTCCTAACGACAGCAAGTTGTTGCCATTGACTCCTTTCATGGACACCGAAGGCATTATTCGGCTTGGCGGCCGCATTTCTCGAGCTGAGCTTACTTTCGATCAAAAGCATCCGATCTTGCTCCCAGCTAAATCTATTCTCAGCCAAAAATTGATGGAACAAGCACATGCTGAGACTCTACATGGTGGACTTCAGTTGTGTATGCAGTTCATTCGTGACAAATTTTGGATCATCAATCTTCGTACCTCTATGCGCCAAATAATACACAAATGTGTAGTGTGCACCCGATATCGCCAGAAAGTTACAAATCAGCTGATGGCCGATCTTCCAGCCACTCGAGTGCAGCTTTCACGACCATTCAAACATTGCGGCGTTGATTTTGCTGGCCCTTATAAAATTCGTGCATACACCGGCCGAGGGGTACCTGTGTCATCAAATGCATACCTGTGCCTTTTCATAGATTTCCCAACCAAGGCAGTTCATTTAGAGTTGGTTAGTGACCTCAGCTCGAAAGCGTTTTTGGCTGCATTGGACCGTCTTGTGGCAAGAAGGGGTATGGTAGAACACATATACAGCGACAATGGAACGAATTTTGTCGGTGCGAATTCTGAGCTTAGAAAAATAGAAGAGCAATTGAGAGAACGTGATCTTCAAGGCGAAATTGCTAAACGCAAAATCACGTGGCATTTTAACACACCATTGGCGCCACATCATGGGGGGCTCTGGGAGGCGAGTGTTAAACGAGCAAAATACCATCTGAATAGAGAAATTGGCTTACGTAGTTTTACATTTGAAGAGCTGTACACCGCATTTGTTCGAATAGAGGCCTGCCTGAATTCCCGACCTTTGTGCGCATTGAAAGACGATCCAAATGACCTTACTGCTCTGACACCAGGACATTTTCTTGCCGGCGGCCAAATACTGCGCCCTCTCGGTCCAAACGTGGAGACAGTGCCGTCCCATCAGCTAGACAGCTGGGACAAAATACACAAGTTTGAGCAGAGCATTTGGAGTAGATGGTCTCAGGATTATCTGAGCGAGCTGCAGCTACGTACAAAATGGATGCAACCCCACCGGAACTTACAAGTAGGCGATCTTGTGTTCTTGAAGGAAGAAAATCAACCACCGGGTATTTGGAAACGTGCGCGTGTCATTAAAGTGTATCCCGATAAACAAGGGCAGGTGCGTAGTGCACGGATCCGAACAGGTGGGCGCATCTACGACCGTCCTATCACGAAGCTATGCCTGATACCGGTGGAGACCAGTCTGCTACCTCACAACGAGATGTGTGCAAATGGCAGGTGCACCGATGGCTGTACATTACCACTCGAGGTAAGACCTGCAGTTTAGAATTGAAATCACCCGAATCGACTTGGTTTTCCATTGATATATGTGTGCAGGGGCGTCAATGGTTTTCCCAATGTCCTAGAGCAAATGCTATTCGGAAGAAGCCCCAACAATGAGATACAACACTACACGTAGTCACCGAACAGATGAAATCCTATTTTCGTATTTTTAAACCCACGGGTTTAAAGTGGGCAGTGTGTTCGATATTGTATACATATCGAGTCCAAAGAAGGCGTTTGCGTGTTCTTCTATATAGTACATGCTGAGTTCAAAAAGAGGCGTGAACATATTATGTAAGCTACCCGAGGAAACCAGCCTGCAACATTTCCATTTTCTCTTCACTTGAAGTTTAGAGTTTCAATAAACAAGAGTTTCAATAAACAAGAGTTTCAATAAACAAGAAGTGTTATTTTAAAATAAAAAAATGTGTTTGATTTATGCCTACAGTCCATTGAACAATAGCTATTATTTTACAATGTAAAAAAAATAACGTACGAAACTTTTTGACAGCTCTTCCAGTTCCGTCTGCGGCTTCAGTTCCGTCATTCTATTCTGTTCAGCCAGTAAAGCATCTCCTTCTATGACGAATCAGATGGACCTGAAGATTTCAGGGAGGCAATTTGTTCTATTGCGGAATAATGCTGTGACAACAAAACCGGATGAGTGCTTTATGAGCATATTAGCCACTTTTAGTGTCACGATTCATGTACATCTCATTCAACAATAGCTATATACAACAAATATAAAAAACAACTATAAAAAACAAGAGTGCCATATCAACCTGCAACAGTGGTGCCATATCACCCTCCATTTTCTTGTATCGCTTTTTTTCAATGTTTTTTTGTTTTTGCAAAAATATATGAATCGGTTATGAATTTAACTTATGTTCCTGCTTTTAGTTAAAGAATTGGTTAAAGAATACAATTATTTTTGTTGAAAATAAAAATATTTTTTTATTTTTCAAGTAATAAAGAAAAACAAAAATGGGTGCCATATCCCCCGACTTTACCCTACAGAAACCAAAAGGTGTGCTGAATTCGAATTTGAAGTCAGAGATATTGAGATTCCCATTTGAAAATAAAAAATATCGTTTTTTCGCTTTTTTCGAGGTTGCGTTATTTTATTATTTACTTTTTTATACTAAATTTTAAGAAAGAAAACATTTTTTTTAAGAAAAAATACCTGAAATTTTGATGGTCGGTAAATGTTTTTATACATATAACATGCAAAACACATCAGCTACAACTTTAGATTTCTCGGAGAAGAGAAGAGATATCGGAGAGATTTCAACAGGATTTTAAAGAAGAAAATAAGCTTTCAGAAATCGATACAAACCTCGAAAACAGCGAAAAAACAAATTTGTTTTTATTTTCAAACGGGAATATTTCAGAAACGTGACGTGATAGAATATTTCTGAGATCGGATTCGAGTGCAGCACACCAAAAATTACAGATCGGTTTTTGTAACAAAAAACTAATTTAATTTTGTTGACAAGTGTTTTTTTTACATTGCGATTACGAGAAAATTATCAAATAAATACAAAATTGTTTTTAACCAGCAGCACTTTAATTACGAGTATCACCATCCTCCACTGTTATAAGCAAATCAGTTGCATATTGCATATTATTCATACAAATGCATATCTCTTTGTTTGCCTTAAGCTTATAAATTTTGCATTTTCAATAATGCACTGTTCGTACTGTCGTATATAGCAAAACAAAATATTGCTCAATACTTCAAATATTTCGACCTCCATTTTACCAAGTCTCTGTTGGTTAAAGTTTAAAATTACATTTTATCTTGATTTTATTTGTTCAATGCAAAACAAGCCGTCTCAAAAATAATTTCTTTATTTTCTTAGCGTTGCAAAGCTAATAGAGGTTAAAAGCATCCTCTGCAGGCATGAATTAACGTCTTTAGTTTAACTGTGATGCGATAGTGTGATGCATTCCACGTATAAAGAAAATATTGCTGTCCCAATAAGCAATTATGTAATTGTTATTAAGTGTGCCCAGTTACACCATAGAAGAGTATTTACTTTTTTTGCCATCGGTATTAATGATTTACCACAAATAAAACTTCGAGAAAAAAGAAATATCTCACATAATTATTATCCATGACAAAATAAAAATATGCATGACTGGATCGCACGAACCTGCTCTTATTGTTAATACCTACATATAATAATATAGCTGTGTGTAAAAGATATGCTTCAGTAATGTTATGATATTTTTTAACGACAAAAATTTAACGAGTCGAAAGAACCTACTATACAAAATTTTTTTGTTTTGCATTTTTGTTTTTTGTTCAAGAAAATTATTTTCAAAATGTTAAAATACAATATTGTTTAACATACTTAGAAGCAGTATATTGCAAAATTACTAGGGATGCAAACGATATATCGATGTTTTTGAATCTGGAAACATCGATGTATCGATATTATTAGGAGCGATGTTTTTTAGTTTTTTTGTCACACAGAATTTACATTGAAAATGTTTATAAGATCGTTTTGAGAGAGTAATGGTGTTACCAAAATGATTAAATGAAATGTATTCTAAATCAGAAATGAACTCCAGCGTATAGGGGGACAACTATCAAATTTTTGGTTGGTGTTACCAAAAAATTACTAGAATAATAAAAATAAACAAACGGAACGGACAAAAGCGATGAATTTCAGCATGCGTGGGTATTCAGGGAAAAAACGAAGAAAAGTAGATAAAGTAAAGTTGTTCGTTCTCAACAGACAAGCGTCAGTGGAGAATGGTCATGAATGAATATTCAAAAAAAGAAAAAAAACAACAAGTACAAGTACTCAGAAGAAGACAAATGACCAGACAAAGCAAACACAACAAAAAAAAGTGGATAGCTACTCGCCGGATTTTCACATCTACATATTAAGGAGATAGGTAGGTAAAAATTTAGTATTTTTATTCGATGCAGTGCAGTGCGGTCATGAAGGAAAGGCCAGCGATGCAGATGAGTGTGCAAATAGGAGTAAAGCTTGCTTGAAATCGATATATAATATAATATGTCAGAGCATTTTTTTTCCTAGCAACACTATTAAAACGAAACTAGATTCGGCGAGATTAGTTTAGACCAGAGATCAGAAATAAATCTCAACCTTTTGAAAGGTCCCTTAATAACTCTTATTTGTTGCTATTTTCAATAAAAGTCACAAAATAACCTTTATTCTAAAAAAAAAAAGTTTTTCGGTCAAGGTCCGAGCGAAACCTTTATTTTGTTTTTTTTTTTTTTTTTTATGTTACGGTCAACCAGTGAGAGAAATCGCTGAGAAAAAAAAATAAATCTCATCTGCAATTTTATCAATCAGAATGTCTCTTAGTATGGCCCTTAGTTTTTCGTTAGCACTGCATGCTGAAATGCACCTTATTAGGCTTTTTAGTCATCATCATCAAGTTTCCTGACATATTTGCTTGGCGTCCCAGCGACTGAATTCAAAATTGAAAGGGAATTTCCATCTTTAAATTTTATTTTTAGTGACAAAAAAGGACAATCTTGGGTCAGGCAGGCGCCAATGTGAACAGTTTTCTTTACCAAAATACTCATTAACCAAAAATTTAATTTCTCTTTACAATCTTTTTTATTAAAAGCACCTTGCCCGGCCTTTTTTGAAAGTTTTTGAAAAAAAAAACAAACTTTTTTTACCAACTTTTTTATTGATTTTTTAGAACTACTGGCGCTACCTAGATCACGAATATTTTTTTTTGAAGTCGATAGGTCGCTTAGTTTAGCCGCAAGTCAAGTTTAAAGATGCAAACTTTGATGCCTCTAGCACGTCTAGTTTAGCCGCAAATCGTATTTAAAGATAAAAGTCGATTTTTCATATAATGACATGCATCAATTGAAAAGGTGGCACTTCCTAGATTACGAATATGCATTTTTGAAGTCGCTAGGTCGCTTAGTTATATTACTAAAATTTTTTGTTCGAATTAACCATTTTTGATTTATTTTCTACGAAAAAGGTTAAAGATTGACTTTTTCCATTAATTTTTTCGTAAAAAACTCAACCATTGAGAGATATTTTAAAAAATAAAAAATAAATCTCAACCGATAACCGATATTTTGTTTTTCAATAAATAAATCTCAAACCGTAACCGAAATCTTCTTAAAGAAATGTGGTAACTCTCAGAGAAAAACCAATTGAAAATAAAGGTCAACAGTTATTTCTGATCTCTGGTTTAGGCCATATTTTTGCATATTTCGTCAAAAATTCATATTTTTGCATATATATTTTGACATATTTTTGTATATTTTTCATAAAAATCATAATTTGTTCAGTATCTCTAATGTTTATTCAATAAATAATAAAGGTCTACAGAAAAGGCGTTACCATAAAATTAAAATTTCACCTCATGTTAGGTATGTCCAAAAAAAATCGCGTTACGGAAATTAGGGTGTGATTTTTTTTTTTTAAGTTGGTTAAATGGGCTCGAACGATTTTATTTCAATTTTGTAATCAAGTGCTTCTAAATATTTCAAATTTGAAAATTATTTAAAAAATATTAACTCAAAATTAAAAAAAAAAAAAAACATGTTCCTAAGTAATCCTGATTGTTTAACATTTTTTTTATTGAAAGGTAGCAACATTTTTGTTAACCACGAGAGCAAGCTCGTGCGACTCACTCGTGTAAATTTTGTTTTTTTTTTACTTTGATGTAATTTATGTCTTAAATAAACCTATGTAACCTTGACAACTGAGTTGCCAGCAACAATCAGTTCATTGGCGAGAAGGGCAGGATGAAAGAGAAGTAAACGAAATCTCCCCGGTCAACAAATTCAGGAGATTTTTTTTTTGACGTTTCTCTTCACACTACATTTGTGTGTTTAAAAGGAAAATACAGCAAGTCTCCTCCGATTTTGTATCTTCGCGTGAAAGGTACAAGAAATTGTTAAGGAGATTTAAAGAAACGTCAAAAAAATCTTCAGGAACTAGTATATTCATGTGAAAGGGGACTTTGTACCACAATTTAAACGATTCACCATTGTAAAAAAATACAAGCATGTACCTAATGCAAATAGGTTTTAAATAATGGCTCTTAGCCCAAGCAAATTGACGTTTTGTTCGACAATCTCTTGGACACTACGCATTTTTTTGGTTTTGATTTTTAAGGGCATAATTATATGCGCTTAAAATAGTTTTTATACTTGCGATATATACATAGGTACTATATGGCAAGTTTTGGATTCGTAAAAAAAATTGAACTCGAGATAACAATAAAACTTTACATTACGATGATAGGAAAGACGAAAAAAGTGGGTCTCGCAATTCTGTCCGTTTGTCTGTCTGTCTGTGGACTCGCCTACAGCATAAACCCATGGGCCGATTTCAATTAAACTTGGTATAAAGTGTTTTCGGGATATTAGCCCGACACGTTTTTATCCTCTTATTTTTAGGACCAAAAATAACGGTACCTGTCATATAATTTTTTTAGCATTTTTGGAAAATCTTTTTTTTTCTCAAAAATGGCTCGACAGATTTTTCTAAAAAAAAAATTAATAAATTTTATTAGGTGTATGCTACCTTTTTGTGAAAATTAAATTTCCAAGAAATGGTTTTAAATGGTACCTCCCATAGAACTATTTTTTTTTTATTTTCGTTTTTCTTGAAAAGGAATAAACTGATTTTGATAATTTTTTTTATGGAGAATCTTCTAAAAAATTTTAATAGTTTTGTATACAAAAATTTTCCAAAAACTTTTTTTTGGATTTTCAAAAAAAGTTTCAAATTTTTTTTTTTTTGAAAACCAAATATTTCGGAAACTATTCGGTTGATTTTTATGAAACTTGGCACCAAGCGGTTTCTTAATATTATCTAAAATATTTTATACAAAACTTTTTCTTATAGTCAAAATTAACGGTACCTTCCATATAAATGTTAAAAAACCGTTACACAAAATATAAATTTTCTCGAAAACGACTCCTACGATTTGGATTAAAATTGTTGTGAATACTAATATTAGTATGGTCTACGATCTGCCAAAAACAAAATTTACAGTTAGCCATTATTAACGGTACCTCTCATAGAACCATTTTCTTCATTTTCGACTATCTCATTATGTGTCTCACCGATTTAAATTAAATTTTTTATACAAAAGCTTCTCAAAAGTTGAAATCATACTACATATAAAAATTTTCAAAAAAAAAAAACAAATTTTGGATTTTTAAAAAAAATTTCTAAATTTTTTTTTGAAAATTCGATATTTCCAAAACGGGTAGATAATTTTTTCCGAAATTTAATTTTTAAGTCGACATAAGTAAATGCTAAGAAAATTGTATACCAACTTTTTCTCTTAAAAATGTTTACAAAATTTTATATATAAAAAACTTATTTTAAAAAAACCGCTCCTACGATTTTAATTTTTGTATTCTCCAAAACTAAGGTAAGTTAAAGAAATCAGATGGTGCACTTTTTTTAGCTCTCAAAACAATTTAAGAAGACTTTTTTAATAAATGTATTTCGAATTATGTTGATTTTTAACAATTTTTCAATTTAAGATCTAATGTATAATACTAGTTTAAACTTAAGGCTCCCATTAATGCACTCAATCTTTAAAATTCGAAGAAACTTTTACTACAAGAACAAGGTTCAAATACCGCATGATGTGTAGAAATTTTTTCAAATAAAATTGGATTAAAGCTCAGCACCACTATAAAGGAGACTGATGATAGGGCTTGGCACCCCTTGAAATAGCTATATCTCCAGCCAAACAAAAATAAAAAAAAAACGAATTAAATACCAAAAAAATTAATTCGTAAGCAATTGGTGGTAGCGCCTTTAAGTTGTTGTTGTTGTTCACAAAATCAATGAAAATGATGGGGTTAGTTAAAGAAAAATTAACAAAATTTATTTTTGACAAATGGAAAGTGACATTTGAAATACATATACCTAGCTACTTCAGAACCTAATATTGTCTGAAACAGCTTATTACGTTTTAAATAATTGAAATTTTTAAAGATTAGTCATTTTTTTTTGTTTATCTAGCAAAATAAAGTCATTTTCAATGTTAGTTACTCTCTTAGTGAAATCTATTATTTTTTTTTTAAATCTCTCCATTTTTAAGTTCCACGATTTCATCCGCTCAAGTTTTTTTTTTTATTTATACCGATATATGTACATATGTTTGTACATATATACTTTAGGGTAAGTTTTGCATTCGTAAAAAAAAATCCAAATCGAGATATTTATTAAACTTGATATTACGATAATAAAGAACAAAAATAAGTTGGTCGTGCAGTTCTGTCTGTCTGTCTGGCTGTACACTATACAAAACATGCTTCATTCAACCTAGTGCCTAAAGGCTAGTACGCAGATCGGGAAAAGACAAATTTTATCTCTACAATTCTAATCTCTACAAAAACTTTTGAAGGTGAATAAAATAAAAGTATTTTATATTCCTCTAAACATTCCGTCACCAAAAATGTTTTTCTTCTTTTTTTTTTGTAAAATTATCAACATACAATAGTTAATCGTGTTTATCGTGCAAAATTGTTGACCTGCTTCGAACGTTATTTTTTCTGACAAAATTTAGTGTAGACTTTTTTTTTGACGTTTTACCCTACAGTGGGTGCAAACGTCACAATTTTGCTCGTGACCTGCGTACTGCCTGGAAAAAAACTTGAAGAAATAATTTGTCCTGGGAAAAATTTTGTATGATAAGACAAGGAAAATGTTGTCCAAGTTGTTTATAAATTCCGTTTTTAATAAATAAAATTATATACAAACTTTCTTATTTCTAAATGACTTCATATTTCTTTTCTTTTGGGTAGAACTTAGGCTTTTTATAGGTACTTTTTAGATGACTCTCTAAAAGGTTTTAGAAAAGAGAAATGAGAAGTCCTTTAGCTTTACCTTTTGGGCTTTTCAAAAAACATCGATGTTTTGATACATCGATGTTTTCAAGGCCGATGTTTTTGGCATCGATGTTTTTTTGTAAACGATGCTTTTTTTACGATTCCTAAAAATTATTGAATAACTCGAAAATAAGGCAATTTTCTCAAAAACGTCAAGCATCTATTTTCAATTTTTTTTTTTTTGCGAAAACTTGAAATGCAGTTTTCTTGCAATCACTTTGGTCATTAGAAGTACGAAATTTAATCAAAATCGTTAAAGCCGCTTTTGAGAAAATTTGAAAATTTCAAACTTGGCCTTAACTGAAAAAATGTTGGATATCTACGTTATTTCCATTTAACACGGCCGTATATTTGTACCAGCTAATACGTGACGGACAGCAATTTTTTATAAATAGGGACGCATGTACTATTTTTTGGAAAAATCCAAAGTCTTTTAAAGTCCTATACCGCACTTTAACTAGCTAAACTGTTTGTTGATCAACGAGTTTATGTGTTCCCATATCTATACTTGTGAATCATCAAGCTGGTAAGGTTCCGGTAATCGGTTAAGTCAATGTTGCACATTATGCAAAATAGGTCAGTTCATATCCTCCGCCTATGGTGTGTTCATAAGACCGCCATCATCCTAAGTAATCTTTTGTTAATCTTATAGCTGAAAGTCAATCCTTAACGGATGTACATTTTTGCATCATTCTTTATCATTCTAACCCCCGCCATTCTAATGTCTGGTGGAATGATAGCAGACATTGCATAATCACTGATGCGATAAAATAAAAAAAAAAAAGGACGACAAAGAGGAAAACAAATACTTATGGGATATAACGCACCATGAAGTCGCATAGCAAGAACAAAGGAGACACCAAGTATTCAACTCCTGATCCCATCCAAACTATCTCATTTACTCGGTATCCGCTTCCTTCTCCATCACCATCATCGTTCCTCCTGCATGCAATGAGACTTTTCAAAACAACGGGAAACAAAAGAATACAAAAAAAAAAGTTGACTTGATTATCAAACCCTGAAGTTCATCCTTTTTCTCTTAAAAAACTAAAAAAAAAGGACCAGCTTTTTCACCCATTCCATACTTGGTTATACTTTTAACTTTTCTCCTAACAATCTGAGTGATTTCTCAACACTTCTTGAGCAATCTTTTTTAGCTTCTTTAAAGATTTTTTAGCGTGGCTCCCGGAAGGAGTCTGGGGAAAAGAGATTCGTTATTGGACGTTATGCTGCTTTTTTAGGTTAGATTGAAATGAAAAATTCCTCCTGAAGGCTTCTTCATCTACAAATGGTTACTCGTTTGTTATAAATGTACCTACTCCTTCTACAAAACACTAGAACTCCTGGATTCTTGTTTCCTTTGCCTAAAATGTGGAACGAGCTGACAAAATAAATAGAATTTCGCCATACGTTCCAGGAAAAGCGGAGGGCAGATTAGTTCTTCGAAGTTGTGATGGCTGATGGGTGGATTTGGTGTGTAGCAAGTCAGTTTTTCAGAACATTTTTCATTAGACATTTCTCCATCAGGGATGTTAACACTTTTCTGACAGGTGTGTTGATCAGGCTGATGAATATTGTGCTTGCGTGCGAATAAAGTTTGATGTGACAAAGCTGTTTATGCGAGTGCGTGTCGTCAACGTTAAAGTTGGGTTAATTGTTTTTGTAGGTAGGTATATAAATTGTTAAATAGAAAGGATTCCTCTACAAAGTACCATGATGAAGCAAAGATGAATGGACTGCGAATTGAGAGAACAATCATTAGTCATGATTTTATTAACACAATACGAGAATGGAGTGTGGGTAATTACTATAAAGAAGCTCATTAAGGACTCGGAGTTTCTATTTAATGAAGACATTAAGTTTTAAGCATGGATGAACTGTGTTCATTATACTAATCGCGAAGTTTATTCTTTGTACAAAGAAAGAAGTTTGTAGAATTACATTTTGAATGTTGTATTTTTTTTTGCAAAAAAAGTTTGATTTAATTTACTAAAGGAACTTGTGAAATGTAACGAATCACAAAAAAAAACAAAAACTTAAAAAAATTTAAATTCACTTTTATTTTAATGAAGAAGAAATTTGAATCTTTTTAAGAATTTTCTGAAGCTCCAACTCCGAAGTACACTAGGAGAGAACTTGTTAAAATTGTATAGTTTTTGATAAACAATAGCCTAATTGTCTTTTAATGGTTTAACGACTAATTGGAATCAGTACTTCAATTTTTACCGATGCCGCCCGACTTTCAGTGTTGCCAGTGTGCCACCGGTGGTACTGATGCTGCTCTGGCCAGGGGGGGTCATAGGAGACTGATAAAACTGAACGCCGTTTGTGCCACCAAATTTATTTATTTATTTTACGCGTCGTGAGCACTCTCATACTGCTCACTGACGAAACTGCTCGGCTTGTGAGCGTGAGACGAGAGCGAGCCGATTTACTGCTTAACGTAGATCGAATACTTTTTATAAGAGAATATTAGAAAGAAAACCCATTACGTACAGTGACGTGAATGCAATCACAGAATTCACCGCACTTCAAATATTGCTCCACCGCAATCGCGCGGTGCGCTCCCGACCAGTGACTCATGGCGACTAACATTTCCGCAAATCCTGCAATTTGAATGATACCCAGCGTTGCCATAATGTGCCCGATCGGGTCATTTGGCCCTCTGTTTTTCATTTTGGCCCTTGGCCCCGGGCCACCAAGAAATGGCCCGCACTTCGTAATTTATTTCAATTTCAATTTTTTTTTAAATCTGTATTGTATTTTATTCCATTTTCGTTTTATATTTATTTACTGCTTTGATATTAATTACATTGTGGCTGTAAAGCGAACAGCCCTTTTGACCAAGATCCAGATGTACAACAACCGTGGTAAAATTTCAAGTTTAAAACCACCGATTTAAATGCATTATCTGAGGTTCAACACTGGTTCAAGCATGTTAGTGTTAGTCAGTTAATCCGCCGAACTAAAAATCATGAACCACGAGTTAAATATTGAACCACGTTTGTACAACTAGCCTTTATTGGCTTTACCAGTTAATCCGCTAAAACCAGTGGGTTAAAATTTCTGAATAAAGGTTTAATTTTTTGAACAATACAAACATTTTTATAGTCGAAATCTCCGAAAAAAATCTCAGCTCTTATGTGAGATTTTTTGTCCCCCTTAAAAAAATCTTTGAGCGCTCAGATGTTGCTCTCTTAATTAGACAACAGATTTTCTATAAAAAATAATTAATTTCTAAAAATTTTCAGCAAAAATAATTCAATGTTCATATAAAAAAAAAATTGTGTAGAAATTCGTAGTTTTGAACTGTATACACGAACAAAGCTAATGTAAACGTTGTTTGCCAAACTTTTAGCGAGCTACCTACCTACAACTTTAAAAAAAATTTTCTCTCACGGATTGTGGCCCGCATTTTAAGGAAATGGCCCTCAAAGTGGCACTCAATGATACGCACGCTGATGATACCCCTCCTGCTTACCTCAACCCGCTAGTATTTCCATAATCGCAATTTAAAGTTGAAAAATTCCCGCATGCATGCTAGCCTTTGAATAAGAAGTAAAGGAACTGGTGTATATCACATATACAGTGTACGTGAGTGAGGCCGCAAAAATTAAAGAAAAAAAAACAAAGAAACTCAGAGCCGTCATTTAAAATATACTTCTCCTGTCAAAATTAGAAACTCTCCCCAGGGTCGTATTAGTTTTTGTTGGTAATGCAAGGCGGTCAGATCCGTTGAGCGCCCGTAGTGCAGTTATTTTTCAGCGATTTAAGTTAGTTTTATTATACTCACTTTTAATTTTATCACAATTTAAAAAAAAAATCATGATTTTCATTCAATTATTTATTAAATCGGATAAATATAAACCAAATTTTTTTTAACAGGTTCATTAACAACTGCCTTGTTCCTGTAAAGGTGCCTAAGTACTTCTGAAAAGATAAAAGTCGTAATCTAGTTTTACCAGCTACACGTGTTCCTACTTTCCTGACTGAAAAGAAATATAACTTAAAATCATTTGGGCGCCCTAGCTTTTAGCCGTTCCTTTAATTTCTTCTTCTATGATGCTAGCCTGCTTTTAAGATACATGGAAAAAACAAAATTTCTTTTTCTGAAAACCGATTTTATTTTATACTCTACTACACCTACTGCAGTTCTCATGCATACAAACGGCGGCGCCTGATGGATTTTCCAGTTTCGTGAATGGTGATGTAATGGAATAATTTAAAATCCTTTTTGCTCACCATTGCTCACGAGTTGCTCAAAACTACTCATGCTCATGAGTGAGTCGTATCTCGCATGTTATAAGTTCAAGTCTACGATTTGCTCACACTTACGCTCACGAGGTATTGAAAAGCAAATTATGAGTAGAGAGCTGACCATGAGCACTAGTGAGCGAGCATTTCCGTACCCTGAAAAAAAATTTAAGATAGTCCTATCATTTCAGTTTTGATCTTATTACATTCAGTATTAAAAAGTACCATTAAAACCATAATATCATAATGCTTGAACTCCATAGGAAAACCCTAAAATTTCAAGAATTGTGTCAATTTAGCTGTATAGATGCAACACCTATTTTAAGATTACTATTTTTATCGCTCATTTAGATGATTTTATTATTCAGAATAAAATGAGGTTCAAAAATCATTTGTCCACACTCTCTTCATTGTGTATTCTGATTCCATCAATGCTTGGTAAAATTGAACAAAGTTTTAACGAAAAAACAAAGAAACGAAGTTTTTGCATTGGGATTAAAGACTAAATTCCTGCTATTGAATTTAGACTAGGGTCGAATCCTCATATCACGCGCCAATTTTTATCAGTTTTGCCACATAGTTTACCATACATTTTTTTACAGATGATTTAACTTTTACAAAAAAAAATTCATCCCAATTTCACTTTGAAAATCGAATTTTTTTATTTTTTTAAAAGGTACATAAGAAATTGAAACTTTTTACCACTCCTATGTTTAAGCATAGGTATTGTAAAATATTTCTGCAAAAAATAACCATTGAATTCATTCATTTATAGCCGTGGTATTAACAAATATAAAGTTAGGCAAAAAAAGCTCCCAAAACAGAAAAATGCATTTAATTTTTGAACCCCTTGCGATCGATGGAAACTTTTTATGCGCCATTCCAGTGCAGTCATAAAATGCACTTTTTGCCATTTCAAGATAATCCATTATTTATAGGACACACTGTAATATGTATATAATCTGCACTAGAATCATTTTTAAACAAAACTGAAATTAAATGCAAAAATATGAAAAGCCTAAAAATTTAAATTCTGTATTTGAAAATTTTCAAAAGCAATTTTTAAGAATTCTGATCCTAGATCGTGTAAGACGATTCGATTGAACGATCATCGTTTTGGCAATAGCTTTCTCTATCAGATGTGAGGTAAAAAATAGAGAGAGCAATCGTCAAAACGATTATCGTTCAATCGAATCGTCTTACGCGATCTGAGCCCAGATTTTAACTTTTAGAATTTTTAATTAAATTACAAAATTTTCAGAGCTGGATTTAAATGAATTGAAATTTAATGAAGCTGATTTGAAGTTTTTTTTTTGTAGGATAGGATCGATGAGAGTTAATTATATTTGAAAATTTTGAACACCAACATTTTGTGCGCAAATTTTTCTAGGGATGACATCCGTTCCTTTTTTTAAATTGTATCTTTTTATTTTTTTTTCATGAGTTTTAAAGTTAAACAACCGTAAGCGTATGTTTATAAAAGAAAAAACAAATCTTGTATGCAGTTTTAAAGCCGAGTCCTTGATTTTGTGAGCCACGCCAACCCAACCTCACCTTTACATTACATTACGTTTTTGGGACTCCATCTATAATTAAAACCTCAAGAAATGATGGCACATAAGATTGTGTTGAAATGCAGTCAGGTTAGCCATTGGTTTTCTTTATATGTATGTATGGTATGTATTTATTTTTATTTAATTTTTCGTTGATAAAACTGAATAATTAAGTGTAAAATTAATAAGGTGTTAATTTATTTTATTATTTTCTTCGCGATTTTACGTCGTACGGCAAAAAAAATGTTGTACCCCAAGAAAGTTCTAGAACTAGAAGGGGTTGGACTGGTGTCCAAGAACTCGGCTCTGTAAATTACTTTTTTGCATCGCAAAATAAAAATTTTTAAAATAATTTTACGTGCTGGAAAATAATTAAATTGTAAAAACTTCTAATTTCCAGCCACCACAGTAATTATTTAATTTTATGTTTGCGCATCAACTTGTTCACTTAATTCATTAAATGGTATTAATGTAGTTATTTGCATTATTTATTGTCAAGAAAACCTTGGACAAACGATTAATTTTATTTATATCCGTGATGTATATCAAAAGATACAAAATTTAAAAAATTAAATACATAATCTTAATAGTTCATGTATAAGAAAAGAAAAACAATTAAGAAAAACAACTCCATGAAAGGTAATTTTCAGAAATGTACTAACATCTAATATTTTTATACATTATGTTTGTATGTTCGGTGGGAATTTTAAGATGAATTACGCATAGAGCGAAATGTTTATTTCTGGTGAAAAACTTATGAGAGGTACGAAATTAAATCAGACTCAGAGACATTAACAACACTCTGCATCATTAAGTTAGGGTTTCTTTTTATTACAGTAATTCTCCACGTAATCTATTTAGCAGAATGGTAAGAAGGCATTTTAAATGAAAATGAAACACAATTTTTGAGGTAAAAGTAAAAGGTCATAATAGTTCAGGTAGTTTCAAATTGGTCAGCCATAGATTTTGTAAGTTTTTTTTTTCAAAGGTCATAGCGATTTTTAGCACCTCATTTCTGAGATATTCGAAGAAGTATATATCATCAAGTATAAATCATCTGAAAGGCAACTCAACCCTCATAAAAGGTCAACTAGAAATTGATTATCCATAGATTATATTAATGAATGAGGTATATGACTGAAACAAGAGCTCACCTTTTATCACAATCCAGTAGCCTTTCAAATTGTTTATTTTTTTTTTGAGGTGTCAAAAATCGCTAATAATCTTGAAAATTTTCAACCAAACCTGACCAACTTCTGAAAATTTTGTACCTTGTATAACCAACTTTTCAGATCCCACATGAGGTAGATCCCACAGCCGAAAGTAGTGTTTAACTTTTCTACTGTTTTTATTTTTTCTTTTTTTTTTTTTTTTTGGAAAAGAGTTCCTTTTGTTTTTCTTTTTTTAATTTCTTAAAAATTAAGAAATATTTTTGCATCTGGTTTTCAATATTTAACTTACAATTGATAAGATTGATCGCTAGAAAAGCAGTTAAAAAAAACTAGCTCTAATCAGGTGACGAAAAGTGTATCTTTTCCCATAAGTCTACCTAATGGCCATAAAATATCAAATGTCCACCTATTAAGAGATTAAGATATTAAGATAATCATAACTTTAGAAAAGTTTTTTTTCTATACTTCAATTAAACATGTAATAAACTAGCCAAATATCACACTTATGTATGCATTATCTTAAATATATCAGATGAGTAATAAATCTCGTTTATGTACATATCTAGTTTTCTTATAAACTGCCAGTTTGACATTGAACTCTATAATTTATTTCTTACACTTGCCGATTTTAATTACACTAAGCATAGCATATTATTTTGATTTTTTCCATCGTTCTTTTAGTTTGCTTTTTTTTAATGACTTCAGTATTATGCTCAAGATATTCATAGCATCTAGCTATTATTAAATTAATTTGTAAATAATGTCAGTGAACTTTTGAAACTATAGGTTGAGATGGAATTTCCAATCAATAGCTTTTATTAAATGGAATTTGGCAACATATAATTCATGAAATATCAAGCGCAATATTTTTAGTGTTTAATTAAATTGACATTAATGAATACAAATTAAATTTGATAGTTGTGGGTTAACTTAAGGCTTAACAGTGGTGTGCAGACAAATTTTCAGATTTGGAATTAATGAGAGCTATCGTCTTGTACAATTCAAACATACATTAAAGGGTAATTATACATACATATATTAACATAAGATCCTACCAAAATCTTTTTTTATGAGCGCCCGGGGAGCAAGTTGTTAGAAAGACTCCTTGACTTTGAGATAGAATTGGGGAATTTACGATTCAGTGCAACTGGTCTCGTATAATTGTAAAAGTGTAAAAAGTGCAATATTTTCTTACACTGCAAAAACAAAATATAATAAAAACATTCTTGAAAAACTTTTGCACTTTTACTATATACTGCCGTTTTAAGAGAAAATGACGTATCCAACATTTGTCGATTTTTTGGGTTAAGGCTAAATTTGAAATAATTAGGATGGCTTTTATTAACAACTCTCGCTTTTTGAGCAGTAAGACAACCGAAACACATCCTTTTTTTATTAAAAATTGTTCTGTAACTGCTAAAAAAAATGGCAAAATGAGCTGCAATAATCATAAAAAAAATGTATGTGCGTCATTTTTAGTTAACACGGAAGTATACCTCAACCCTTCCAACTTACAACTCTCAACCATTCCTGTGTGCGTGTCTGCAGGATTGGAGGGGACCTACAGTTTATTGTCGAATCCGAACGACTGATGTGAGCGGCACAAGAGATAGTCTTGGAGGTTTTGTCAATTCCTCGCAAGAGGCAGTAGCCGTTTTATTAAAAAAAATATTAGGTAGCGAAGTGCCGCTCACATTAGCCTTTCGGATTCGGCAATAAACTGTAAAAACATAAATTTTAACTTTGTTTAACTAGTTTTTGCTTATTAACTCTGATTAATTTTGAGTCAAACACTTAAGGCCAGATGTTTAAATGTTTTACAGTCATATTATTGGCTTTCTTCAAGGACAGTTTTACGGAAAAACTATTTTTTCTCAAATTTTTCACAAATTTGTCTTCCTTTGACATCTAGTACATAAATCAAAATATTCAATATTTTTCGGTTGGAGATATGTACAACCAAAATTCATAAACGTGTATGTAGAAGTAGAAGGGTCTTAATTTCGAATTTAATCGTCCAGCGGGATTATTTTGTCGCCGAAAGAAAGGAAACGGCGATAAAAACAGCGATTTTCCAGATTTTTGTTTAAAGGGTTTAACCACTTTTTTACATACTTGAACTAAAGCTAACTACGCTTTCATTAAGAATTTTGGGGTCCCAGACGTTTAAAGTGTCGCCACACCCAACCAGACGCCCCCCAAAAGGGGCAAAAAGTCAGATTTTGGTTTGGAAAGTATAACCACAAAAAAAATTATGTCAAAAAATCAGAAAAAAATCTCCTCATAACAAGTAAGGGGTCCCAGACGTTTAAAGTCCACTTGTGTGGACTAAACAAATTTAAGAGTGTCTGATTTCTTTAAACAGATCGCGCATAAGCTCCGTTATAGACGTCTTAACTGGACACTGTCTTAAAGGCAGGCACGCTACGCGACTTGGCGTTTGTGCCAATGACTACTGCAGAAGCTGCATTGATGAGGAGGAAGAGGAAACAGTTCCTCACTTTCTCTGTACATGTCCTACTCTAACCCAAAGACGTACAATCCATTTGGGAGACTTCTACTATAATGATCCAAATGATCTGGCTAATACTGAAATAAGTAACCTTGCACACTTCATAAGGAGCTCCAAATGGTTCAACGAGTAGGGGAAGTTTCTTCTAGATCCACGTGGTATCACAACGGGCCAATAGTTGGCCTATGTGGGTCGCTTGCCGACAGCCACTTCTACCTATCTACCTACCTTTCCAGAAAATTGCCTCTTCCGTATAAACGGAGAAGTATTTATATATGTACCTGGTTTTTATAAAAATTAATAACGATTAGATTTATAACAAACATACATAAAAAAAAAAACAATTTTATCTGCACAACACTATATGCAGTTGTTAGAGCCATAATTTAACTCTTTTGTTGAATTCCGCTGTGAGATAGTAAAAAACAAGTTTGCATTCATATCAAATATTTGAGAATTCTATTGTATATGCAAATATTAAACCATATAATTTTGAGCTGCTACATGTCATATCTATTAGACCAAGAGCCAACTAAAATGGGAGTTTGAGGGTTAATATATGGGTGTGAATCGTAAAATCGAATATGTTTTTTAGATATCAGGTTTCTTCTGAGAATTTGGGAGGGGTTTTCGAGTTTTCTTCATACCGGATCGTCAAGGTTAAGGTGTTTAGACTTGGTGAAATTGTCAGAACACCATTTCCTATTTTTATAAAATGATAACTAAGGAAGGTTTATCATAACATACAACACGGAAAAATTTTCTTAAAGCTAGTGTAAAGGTTGGTGCCTCACAAACTTTCTTTCAGCTACTTGATCGAATAACAATGGATTATTATGAAATAGCCCTATTATTGACACCAAACGCCGAAATGCTTCCAACCTCCCTCATTTTTACTTTTTTACGAACAATTTCCTTTTTAATTTATTTTAGTTGTATTCTTCTCTTGTGAATAACTTTCACCAGTGGCGTAGCGTAGGGGGGGGGGCGAGAGGGAGGCGGTCTGAGGAACTTGGACATTAATAATATGTTGGTATTTGAACCATTTTATTTTTTGTCGCACCGATTGAAATGATTCGATTCTAGCTAGAAAATTTTCGGAACTTCGGAACTTTGTTGGAAACCTTATTACCAGAAGTATGAATTATCACTTTATCATCGATACTCGACAGTACGGAAATGAATGCCTTCCACATATAGCTGAAATGGTAGTGATGGAATTTTTCTGTAATACAGGGCTTTATAACCCAATTTTTGTTCAAGCAAAAAAAGTGGGTTATTTAGACTTTAACAAGCAATGCGACTGTCGTTTTACTAAAACTATATAAAAAAAACGGAAGGCATTATCAGTAAAATTTGTCCTTCAGTGTTCCATCCGCTTTTCAGCATTTTAGCATTATTATCATTTGAAGTAAAATGTCATAAAATTACTTTCAAATTTAACACTTAAAAGTTTGAACCAAATTTGTGGTCAGAGTTAATTTTGTTGTTTTATTTTTATCACAGAGGATTCCTTTATTGACCACAAAATGTTTTATTAATATATAATTTTACAGAAAATTTAATTTTAATCTGACAAAAAATAAAACACCAAAGATCGGTGTCAAAAAAGTGACCATGTTTCTCTTTTAAAGAGATATTCTCGAAACCCTACGACAATGATAATGACTGTCCTTGCCGGAAAGTTATTTCACTCTATACTATAATTAAATTGAAATACCTAAATAAGAGGGCGGCAGAATTTTTTTCCGCCCCGGGCGGCTGATACCCACGCTACGTCACTGACTTTCACGAAAGACTTATTAAATTAGGTGTGCTCATGAGTCATGAGTTTACCCTTGAGCTAAACTTCGAATGCACCGTGAAAAAAGAGATTCGTTCTTCGGCACCGCACTTACACGTACATTATGTCGCATACTTTACCAAACTCGATATTTCCCACTTATAATTTCAATCTAAAGGCATTCAAGATCAATGTTCATTGGTTCCTCCTCTTAAATCGCATATAATCTATATCCTGACTGCTCTCAATAAAGATTATGAATTAAGCTATGAACCCTCAAATCAACCTCAAATTGAAAAAATTCATTAAGATTGTCAGCAATTCAATTTGAAACAAATAGTTCCATTCAAACTTTCCCATCCCACATTTGTTTTCCTCCAATTTAAAAACATAAAATTCATTTTATAAACGATTCAATTCAATTTATTCCAATATAAGTGCACTCAGAATTTTCCCATTTAATTTCATCATGAGCTCATAAACTGTACTCAAGTCAACTCTATCAACTCATATGATATGGCTTTCCAAAATAGACCAAAAATGCTGTGTGGGATTATTTCCATCAATCCTAAGAGCCCCAAGGTTAAACGGGAAAAGAAAACCTTTTTAAAGCTCATCAATCACCGAAAATGGTCATCCAAATATCATCTTACCCGCCTCTAGCCATCATCACCAAGCAAACATATTGGTCAATTGAATCAGCAAGTTCTTCCAGAGAAAGTTATGATGCTGGTGCTGTTGCCATTGGTAGATATCTACCTATATCCCAAAGCACAAATATTGGATAAATGAAAACAACCCACGAGTATGGATCCAGAAAAATTATCATCACTCTTCTTCTAAGTTCCGTCTGTCGGAATTTGTCAGAAGTCATTTACCATTTTGGTATATTCATTAGTCGACCCGAGAGCGTGTCAAACCAATAGGCCATATCATCGCATCGTCACACCATCATCATCAACATCAGCATGAGTAACGAATCAGCAGAAGCAACATAACTACTCATTGCCACATTACCACCGACCAAACTATCTCAGCTTCTCAGCCAGCAGCAAAACACTTCCACCATTTACGATTATCATCATCATTATATTTTCCATGATAGTATCTTCTACGACGACCACATCTTGTAATTTCCAGACGCAAACCGGCAAAGAGCCAACAAAGATTTGAGAGATTCACTAAGAAAATTGTCTCTTTGGTGTTTCAAGCTTTCAAGGTCTTGTCGCATAATATTTCTGCATTTTCAATAAAACCACTCTACAGAAGACATATTCGATGTGTTAAAATAAAATGTTCTCCTCGGTCGCACGAATGTGCTTGCGGTTGTGGTTAAAATCTTAATGGAACAGTATTGGTGTTTAAAATATGCACTTTTATTAAAAAGTATACCATCCCTATTTGAAATGCTAGAAGTTTTGATTAACTGTACATTTGATTAGGTACTTTATATTTTTCTATCCATAATAAAGTAAGTTGTAAAGGAGATAAACAAAAAACTCTATAAATGTTTAACTTCATTCAAAAGACTTTGGCAAAAAGTGGAAAAGTGAAAAAAAAAATAAAACGTGCTCTAGAGATGTTTGTGCACCAACAGATTAAACAAAATTGCGTTGAATTTTTCCCAAGCAGCCATCTCTAGCACATATGTTTTTGTTTTTCACATTTCCACTTTTTGCAAAAAGTCTTGATGGAAGGCTAAAATGTATTTACGCTTGCACAAGCACAAAATTTATTTTTAATTTTGAAAAAGTTCTAAAAATATATTTTCTAAATGCCAGGTTGTAAAAGTTGATGATTATTTTGTTCAATTCAATAGATTTTCAAATATACAGGGTGTCCTGGTAAGAATGGTCCAAACGTATTATGGTGATAGGCCAGGTCATGACCTCTCAGAATTTAGTAACTTGTTCCTACCGAATCATAACGGTTATCGAGTAACGGCTGTTTGTTTGAAATTTGTACAAACCCTTACTTTGAATAAGTTTTTTGTTCATCCTGTCCATAATTCATTTTTAGTTTTTTAAATTTTGTACTAAAATACATTGGCCAATAAAAAGACCTTTTTTGTGCATGAATATAATTTTGATTTTAATTTTTTACTTCAATCTTTGAAAGAGCATCCTGACAAAAATTCGTAGGACCCAAAATTGATTCTTACTTTTAAAAAATTACCTTGTTCTTCTAGTTTCTAAAAAAATGAATTGAAATTAGAAATAAGACTCGATTTAAAAAAAACATTTTTTTTATTTTTTTTTTCGAACCATGTTTGCTCGGATTTAAATGGTTATAACTTTCGATCTAAGGCTAGTTTCGCTTCAGCGAAATTTTATTTCTTTTGTTGTTCAGCGACATCTACTGGAACACTTGAAAAACTGACATACAACAGAATTACTTCGCAGAAACATATTGTTCGAATCGTGTGTAAAAAATCGAGGTTAACAAGTAGTTGGCCTTTATTTAAAGATCGTGGTATCTTGCCGTTGAAACACCTATATGTATATAAAGTTCTTAAAATTTATTACATGAGAAGTGGATACAGTCAGGTACTCAGAAGCTCGAATACACATAACTTAAGAATCAATAATCTATTTTTAGTAAATACTCCAATGAGTAATAGAACCCAATTCTCAAATTTTTACACGGCAACAGCACCTAAACTTTTTAATCAATTGCCCTTTGAAACAAGAAAACTTAATTTTCCTAATTTGTTTTTGAAATCAGTAAAAAAATGGCTCTTTGGAATGAATAGTTCGATGGTCAAAAATCTGTTTTTAAATATACAATAAATATAACTTTTTAGCTATTTTTCTTTAACTTCATTCAATAATTATTTTTTTTTTTAAACTTTTTGCTATTTGCATGTAACATAGTACCCCAAATATTCATTTTTTGTTTTATAAATGCATTAAATTTCCTGATATGGTTCATTCGCCTCTAGTTTTCAACTACAGAATGGTACCTATTATTTTTTGTTCTAAATAATTTATTTATGTTAACATTATTAAAATTATACTTAGATAATAGAATGAAATAAATAATTGAAAAAAAAAAAAAAGAAAAATTATTAAAAAACAAGGGTTACACTTACAATACCGTGATATACCTTTTTGTAAAGCCAGAAATCTCTTCTTTTATTTTATTTTTAAATACATCTGTTTGAAGGAATAGTTTTTGAAATATTAAATTTTAAACTCAAAATTTTGAAAAAAAAAATGTTTGTTTACAAAAATCATTTAGTTTTTTTCTTGACAAATAAAAATATTGAATATTTATTTTTTTATTTTATTCTTCCGATTTACATGGGAATTCTTTTTTTGGATTCGTATTGAACCTCTTTAACATCTTACAGGGCCGAAAATTAAAAAAATTGACCAAAAAAGAAAACCCCTTGAAAATATATCATTTAACTAGCGGACGTCGATGAACGTTGTTTTCAAATTAATACAAAATATGCATTAGCAGAGTCACTGTGGCGTATACGTAATATTTTTATCTGCATATTGTAAGATTTAAAAATCTGTACATCACAGCTTTACAGCTATATGAACATATAATTGGTATTAGATTTATTTTAAATAGCGATCCCCTCTTAAAGTCAAAATAAGTCAGAGTTCGTTGTTTAAAAAAAAAAATAAAATCGATTGCGAATTTCATCCCACTATAATTTGAATTCCTTTCAGTAGTCCAGTAGTTAAATAAAAATCAGCTCAGCTGTTTTCTAACAACTGCATTTTTGAAAATGTTAAGTATAAAATGGCGTAGAAATTTGGAAAATATTTTCTTTGTGATAGGACGATACAACGTTTGACGGGGTCCACTAGTAATTTATAAAAATAAGAAAACAACAAAAATAATTCATTGGTGGTGGTAGTGTTAAGGTATTTGAAAGAAAAGTCGTAATTTTATTTGATATTTTATAAAAATTATACCATGGAGACCACATGGGAAATATTTTTTTTAAATTTTTTTCTGAAAGGTCTTACTCTTTTCTTTGAATGGGCTGTAGGGTTATTCATAATGTACGAGTATGAACGAGCATTTATAGTTTTTTTTTTTTTTTAATTTTCAATATTACCACTCAAACTTTTAAATCAAGTAGGTACGTGCGACCCATTCGTGCATTTATTATTTTCGCGAATCCATAACATGCCTTTATATTACCTACTGTATCGCAAGTGCAATAAAAATGGAAAACACCATAAAGTTGACCGACTGACCACATGCGGGTACATATTTGTTGTGTCTCTGAAGATGAGTGCGTGCCAGATATTCACCTGGTTCACCTGGTAAATATTAGGTAATCGAAGCACATTATGCGACGCGAACTTGTTTATATCTCCTCTCATCGTGGTTTCTTAAGTTTGTTTTTTGTATATGAGCTCCTATGTACATACATATAAAGAGAAGTATGTACATATTTTTATTTGATGTTCGCTTAAAGATAGGCCGTTTTTGTTTTGTTTTGTATTTGTTTTGAAAAACATATGGTAGTTTCTTGAAATCAGGCTGAAGGAGAGGCATTTTATTTTCAAGGATATTGGAATTTGCTTTGTTTTTGCTGGGTAATTATGTTGATGTTCAAACATCTTATATCTTTCAACATAGGGTTTTCCCAAATTGATGTCGAATGATGTAATTATTGTTTTGAAACAAAAGTCGAATCTTGAAATTAATTGAGAGTTTGGATTAATAAAATGTAATGAATGAACGTAGGAAGGAGAATAGGTGAGTATACTTATTTGCTCTTGACTTTTTGACATTGAAAATTAATTTATTTTATTATTGTAAACAAAAGTGCTTAGAAAGTTCAAAAAAAATCAAATGTTGTATATACTTTTATATATTGAATATGGTGGTACATATCTGTGCTAAATTATATTTTTATCTTCTTAGGTACATTTAATACCATATAGGCCAGGATTGGCTGTAGCCTAGGGCGGAAAAATCTAAGGGGCGGCAAAAAAATTGTTTTGCAATTCATATTTTCTTTTTGATGGACGTTAAAATTTTTTGATGGTATTTTTTTCTTAGGTGGATAGCTATTTGATTATATTTACTAATTACTATGTTAACATGCTAAATACTATATAACTGTAACACATACAAAAATTAAAAACAATTCGGAATAAATGAAAGCTTTAAATAAAAAAATTAAACAAAAAAATAAAAAATAATTTCAAAAGCCTTCGACTTCTAGGAGGCTGTAACCATTAAGGATTATAAAAATAAATTACTTCCTTACTTTACCTACTTTAGATGGCGCTAACAATCCAGGATAGACTACAATCTCAACCAAAATAAACACAAACATGAATATTTTAAACTAAACAAAAAATATGAAATGTATTTATTAAAAAAGATACTCCATAAAGAGATGAAATCATTTAAATTTGGTACACTGGGGCGTATACGCACTTTTCTTATCTTAATGAAATTTCAACAAATTTTACTGCAATTTTTGTTTTTGCTCAATAAGTTGGTGTATTTCGGCTGAAAAGGGTTTTTTGATGATATATTCTTTTCTTTTTAAAATAAAATGGGTTTTTTTATTATCATTAATAATTTATTTCAAAGATTATTTGAAAAAAATCGGTTATGTGTAAGTCATTCGCATTAAGCTCTAATGATTAAAATTATTTTGAAACCTTTAGTAGATACCGATGAAATTTATTCTTTGAAAAATATGCCAAATACTGCATCAATAATAACGAAGAGCAGCTTAGGCATAAAAAAACATTCTTAACAGCCGAATCAACAAAGTTTTACTTTAAAAACTTTAAGAAAAACTTCATGATTTATGCAAGTAAAATATATGTGTTATGAAAGTTTTCAGAATTAAAATTTTATGTAGAAAGAATTCTATTCCGAATGTCATTTTACAGTTAGGTTAAAAAAAAAGTAAAAAAATAGACTTCTAGTAAATCTTTCAATGCTTTACAAATATCGATTGCAAAGCCTGTGAGTTGGACTCGTGAGTTGTATTAAAAGTTAAGGTCACGAGCTATATCCCTTGGGTGCCAGTTATAGCTATCAATAAAACTCATCATTAAAAAATGATTTATTTTAAGATGTTTAGGATGCAAAATCTATGATTATTGATTATTTTGACGTTAAAATAAAATCTATGACTTAATTAGTATATCCGGCAAAAAAAAAAATTATTTCGGTCCAACTTTTCTCATGAAATGATTTTATCATTTCATCGATCATTGATAAGGTAGTGCAATCATTGAAATAATAAAAACCAATTTATATGTAAGGTTGGGCCCAAACGAAATTTTTGTTGGCAATAAATATTAAATGAGTCATCAGCTTCATACCTATTGGCATTAAAATAACTGATTTTGCTTTTTAAGTGCCTCAAAACTTAAATTAAAAATTTTCAATGATGTATAAATAAAATAAATTTGGTGGCACAAACGGCTTTTTTTTTTTTTTTTATATTTAGCGCGCACTAAAGGGGTTGTGACTACCCTTAAGATGATATAAACAGCACGAGCGATTAGGTAGGTTGGAGGGGATTTAAAAGGAGATACCGATGCACATTGGTTTTGAATGTCTGAAGATCACAATGGGAGGGGAAAATTGAGCTGGGTAAAGCATTCCACATTCGTGTAGTGCGACTTAGAAAAGAATCCCTGTACTTAACCGTACGTCCGAAGTTGGGCTCAAGGGTAAACTGATGAGCATTCCTAGAAGCGCGAGTATTACGGTTGAATAGTTTAAGGGGAGGAATGCAGCTGGCTATTTCACTAGAACACTGTTTATAGAAATAGCGGTAAAATAATGATAGACATGAAACATTTCGACGGTGCTCAAGAGATGCAAATCTTTCCATTATAGTTCTTTCACCTATCATTTTTAGAGCTCTCTTTTGTATTCTATCCAATAGACTCAAGTGAGTTTTCGGGGCACCTGCCCAAATATGGGAGTTGTACTCAAGTTTCGGACGAATAAAGGCTTTGTAAATAACAGCCAGATCAGAGGGAGAGAAAAATTTCTTGCATCGACGGAGAAAACCTAAACACTTAGCAGCGTTTTTGGCGATGTCAAATATGTGATCGTTCCACAAAAGGTGGTCTGTGACACACATACCGAGTACTGAAAGCTGTTCAGTTTCCTCTATGCAAGTGCCGCTCATGGATAGCAGCATTGGGGGTGGGTTCCGCTTTAACGACAGAAGACAGCATTGAGTTTTAGAAGCATTAAATTCTACACGGTTTTTAATTCCCCATTGGACAATGCTTTCAAGATCAGAATTTAATGAGCTTATCATACGCTGCCGTTGAAGTTCCACATCTGAAGGACATGGATGTGAATCTTGAAACGAATATGAAAAGCTGAGGGTACTGTCGTCAGCAAAACAGTTTAATGGATTAGAAGTTTCAGATAAAAGATCGTTTATGAATATTAGGAAGAGGGTCGGAGACAAAACGGAGCCCTGGGGCACACCAGCATTTATTTTGTAGATATCAGACTTGAAACCGTCCAATACAACTTGTATTGATCGGTTCGAAAGGTAATTTCTAATCCAACGAAGAAGAGATTCATCGATACCAAATGCACGCATTTTCGATAAGAGAGCTTGATGCCAAACTCTATCAAATGCTTTTGAAATATCAAGTGCAATAATCTTACTTTCGCCAAAACGATGTAAAGATTTGTTCCACTGTTCGGTGAGATATACCATCAGATCACCAGTGGACCTATTGCTACGAAAGCCATACTGCCGGTCATTTAGAAGCTTTCGTTCTTCAAGATATTTCTTAAGCTGATGATTAATCAGCGTTTCCATGACCTTGGAAAGAAGGGACGTCAATGCAATTGGTCGATAGTTAGAGGGGGAAGAAGACACGCCTTTTTTAGGGACAGGCTGGACAAATGCTGTTTTCCATCCACTCGGAAAGAGACCAGTAGAGTAGGACTGATGGAAAAGCTTACGCAGTGGTTTTGCCAGCGTTGAAGAACACCTCTTCAGAACAATGGGAGGGATACTATCCGGGCCAGCGGATTTATGAATGTCGAGATCTTTCAGAACTCTAGCGACTGCACGAGTGCGAAAGAAGATTCGTCCCATAAAATCGTTTATGCTCTCAAGTACAGGTGGAGTCATATCTTCTTCTGGCAGCGTCGAGTTAACAGCAAACTGTGCTGCAAGCAAATTGGCTTTATCGAGTGAGCTGACAAAAGGAGTATCGTTGAAGACGAGCGTTGGAACCGAGGACGAGGTGGTATTTCGTATGTTTTTTACAAATGACCAAAAATTTTTACTACCTTTGGGACATTGTAGTATTTTTTGCCGTAATTTTTGATCATGCAAAAATTTGGTTCGTTGAATATGAACGTTACAGGTCTTTCTAGCTTGTTGAAACTTTTTCCGGTTTTCCTCAGTAGGGTTGGCTTTATAACAACGGAAGCTTACTTCTCTGACCCTAATAACCTCCTTACAGCTCGAATCAAACCATGAGTTTTCTTTGGGTTTGATAGATTTTACCCTATTCGGGATAAAATTTCTCATTCCACAAAGAATCAAGTTTGTAATCATATCTGCGCTGGAATCTACGTCATTATCGAGGAAGCATAGTGACCAGTTAAAATTCCTGAAGAAATCATTGAGACCGTCCCAGTTGGCTTTCTCGTACTGCCAAACGGTTCTCTTAGGAGTTTTTTCTTTAACTGGGTTTTGTTGACACGAGAAATTAGCAGATATGATACAATGGTCTGATGTGCCTAGAGGCGATAATACACTTATAGTGTATTTATCAGGGTCAGAAGTAAGGAACAAGTCTAGAGTGTTGGCGGATTGATCTGTAACGTCAGGAATCCGAGTAGGCTCGTCAAAAAGCTGAGTCAGGTTGTTTAACTCAGCAAAAATCTCGGCATACCTTCCTTCGGGTGTTGTCTGACCCGAATAGCGTAGCCACAAAGAATTATGTACATTGAAATCGCCCGTAACAACGATTTCACTGTGCGGAAAGTGGGAAATAATTCTCTGGATGGAGTCGGATAGTGCATCTAATTCGTTAGAAGTGGAATTACTATCCAAACTAGGACTACGATAAATAAAACAAGTATGGATGATGCGCTTATGGACGGTGAATTTAAACCACATGAAATTAAAATTGGTATTCAAACATGAACCATATTGTGGCTGGAGCTGATAAGCAATATCATTTCGAACATACACGGCGAGACCATGATGTGGGAAGAATAGAGGCACTAAGCTATAACCATGTAGGCTGAATTCCGAGTGATCAGTATTTTCCCCTACCTGGGTTTCGCTTAGTGCCAAAACAGCTGGCCTGTTTTTCGCAGTATGGACATATGCAGCACAGAAATTCTGCCTAAGTCCCCGAATGTTGCTGTAGTCAACCCTAAATTCACCCACCATTACGAAAAAACAGACATAAAAAACCAAATCAGACAATTAACTAAGCTGATATCAACTTTGGGCCCCAAAATGACTTCACAGTACAAATAATACTAGTGTTATGCCTTAGTAGTAAATGTACTGATCCACCCCTGGATACCCAAAATCAATAACAACTATTTATCTGATATGCTTTGGCTTAATCGATTGCAAGCATTGCATGAGGTGATACATACACAGCTTATAATGACAAAGCCAATGCACTGTGGGTGATAAGGGAAGGAGAGATTAGGAATATTACCGCTGTGCTATGGATGTTTATGGTGGACTTTTTGTTGTTATGTTTTGCACGCACTGGCACTGGCACTTGCACTTGTTGTTGATTTGTATTATATATGGGCTATTGTTTTTTTTTTTTTCTTTCACGGCGCGAGCTTTAGTTTTGATTTTTTTTATTGGGTGTTATTTGATTATTTATTTTATTTTTTTTTTTTTTTCACGACGGAGTAGAGGGATTTATTTATTTAAAAAAATGAGCACTTTAATTAAATAAAAATTTGTGGTGGCAAAAGGGAATAAGTTATATAGTTTTATTGGGGGTACAAGACACCGAGGTATTTAACCTCTCTCCCACACGTGTGGCTGCGGTGAGATGCAGATCGGCTAATAAAGAACCAGGGCCTAACGACTTACAACACAACCATTCTTGTGTACGTGTCTGCAGGAATGGAGGGGACCTACAGTTTATTGCCGAATCCGAACGGCTAAAGTGAGCGGCTACTCTTGGAGGATTTGTCACTTCCTCGCAAGAGGTAGTAGCCCGGAAAAAAACTTAATTTGGAAGCGGCTGGTATTGAACCCCAGACCTCTGGCATGACAGTCCAACGCACTAACCATTACGCCACGGGCTACTACGTGTTTCATTAAAACCTAAAACTGACACCTTAAGCTGAAATGGCGATTTTCAAACCCAATTTCTTTTTCGTCGTTCGAAGAAGTCGAAGGTCGCCTAGAATGAGCCATGTTTTGAACGATTTCTTGCTACTCTATGAATGCTTTGTACCATTACTTGTATGCAGAGACTTGAAAACCATTAACAAATCAGTGCTTACACGAGATCAAACACAAACATGTATAACCTTTCCTATATGTACATAAAAAATATTCATTTGCAAAGTTTAAAAAAAAGAACATTTTTCCTTTGTTGAAATGTGTACTGCACTGATATGTTTCTGGTACACGCAATTCTATATATAAATCTTAACTTAACCAGTAAAATCACTACATCTTGCTTTAATAATATAATTCACCAAACACATACATTCTCATATATTTAAATTTAACCACCCTCAATAGGAAATCAACTAAAATCTTGCACTCACATTTTCACCTCATTTCCCTTTTTCCAAAGAAAATAAATCATAACTTCCGTTCCAAGGCTCAATTTGAATTTTCACATTATCTCGAAAATTGAAATAAAATCATAAATTTGCATCGCAAATTCAATGAATAGTTAAGGTATACCTATCGAAGATATTTTTTCCACCCAATTTCTGTATTGTAAATTTAAATTCAACGAATGAAAATGAAAATAAATTAAACTCCATGGTAAAATGCGGAAGATCTATGTATACTGTAAAACCCATATATACAGACATCGTGACATAGTCAACAGATAAAACTCAATCATACCGATCGACACCAGGCGGCCAAACAATCCGAGACGAGACCACAAAACCTTATTAACACTATTGCGTTGGCATCATGCCGCACCACCGATCGCACCGGTGCGCAGCACAATCACCTCAACCTGAACCAGATGATGATTGTTTTTATTATGAAGTAATCTTTTCAATCAAACTCTCTGGAAGACTATTATTGACCCTACCCACACAAAGTTAAGATAGGTACCTTGTTATTAGCTACTCTCTTGAATCTTTGCTCTCAATTTCGATTAGAATTTTAAATTTTTTAACCAGATTGAAAACAGTCAAAAATATTGACGAAATTCAACTGAGTCATTGCAGTTTCGTTGATCGATGCAGAAAAACCATCACAAAGCACCTACCTAACTTCTCATTCGATAGCCTAATATCACATGCATAGGCGTCCGCAAAAAAGGGGTAAGTAGGTACTCACCATCCTCTGTTCCGATCACATGTATTTCTGCCTTCAATAATAGATTGCCAAGATTGCCTATCTACAAAAATGTTGGAACGAAGTGAAGAAATATATCAACTTTATTATAATTTTTAATGTTCTGTTTAGCAAATATTTTACTTTTTTAAGTGAATTTATTTCCCACAACTAAACATGGGAAATGAGTTAAATGTTAAATTTTTTGTAGGATATCTATTATTGATTCAAAACAGCTTTTAACAGCCTTTAGTCCATACAAATTGGCGTTTCGTCCCGGCGATCTCACTTGGTCTCATCAGTTGACTAGTGAGGGCCTTGTCAATACGCAAATTGTATCTGTATCGATATGAGAAGTTGGCGATACCTGGACTATTGCCTCTAAAAGATTAGCTAAATAAATTTTCAAATAACATTAAATCTTGATTTATCAAACATTTCTGTTAGTTAGCGCCAACCGAAGTATTCGATATGCCTTCACGTGTAATAGCCGATATCGTAAAGCTCTTTTTGATATTTAACAGACTTTTAAACGTTAAAATATTAAATCGAACGTTAGTCTTTTTTAATTTTAACTTATTAACTTCTCACTGGAAATTATTTTAATTGGTCCAAATTGTGAAATTGAAAATTTTAACATTTCTCGACGTTTCGAGATCTCTGGAGTCGGATTACATTGTTTTTAGAGAGATGTCTGTATACCATGTACGTTTGTACGTTCAAAAGCTTTTTTTCGGTGACGATATCTCGAGAATGCATAGAGATATTGACTTCAAATAAATTTTATTTTACAGATAATAAAACCATTACGTGCAGAAAGGATTTTCAGAAAAATTCATCTGGCAGTTTTTTTATTACAGTAATTTAAAAAAAAAATTTGTAAAATGTCTTGCTTCTCGAATATCTCTAGAACAAATAATGCTATCGACTTCGGCCTGATTTCAGGCTCTGCATAATGACGTAGTGAAAAATTGGTTATACTTAAAAAAAATCAACACACAGTTTTTTTTTAGTTAAAAAAATTGTTAAAAAAATATCGAATATCTTGAGACACAAAGACATTAACTTCGGGTAGATTTCATTCAATGCACAAGGTTATAGTTGATAATTGGTAGAGTTTTAAAAAAAAATTCATTTTTTTTTCTAGGCCAAAAATGCTAAAAATCGATAAAAAAAAGTTTTTCGGCTCGAATATGTCGAGAACAACCAATTATATCAACTCCCGGATAATTTAAGTCTACACACAACACCATGATTAGTAATTGACAAGGTTTAAAAATTCAATTGACGTTTTTTTTTTTCTAGGCCAAAAAATGCAAAAGAAACTGCTTAAGCCTTAACTACATAAGCCAAAAAAAGTGAAAAAGTACAAAAGTGAAAATTTTCAAACTCATTTTGGGATAGTGTTTCCCATAAGAAAACTTATAAAAATGATGCAGAAAGCTTAAATTTTGTTTTAAAAATAAAATGTGTATATTATTTTTTACAAAACAACTGCGCTAGCTGGAAAAAAATATTTTTACTTTTGTAATTTTGCAAAAAGTAGCCAATGTAGTTAAGGCTTTATAATTGTTTTAATTTTTCGTGTCTTTCTTTGATTGTACAACTGATAAGTTTTTCGAAGATTTTTATTTGGTAATTTGCTTATAAAAAATAACATCGGGAGTCGAGTTTCATAGGGAACTAATGGAAGGTTATCAGTGTGGATCAAACCCAGCCTCTTTTTTGTCTTAAAATAGTATGTGGAAAAACAAGAGGTTTTTTTGTGTTTTTATACGAAAAAACTAGATTTTATTTCTATCCTTCTTTTGTCCAATCTCAACACAACACTAGTTCTAGCTATTGGGTATTTTATTTAAGCTTGTCTACGATTTAACTTAGTTTGCATACCTACAGTAAAGTTTTGCAATCTGGCGAACATCATCATATTGAACTGCTCTACTTCATAGTCAATTTTCTGACTTTTTCGTATATAACGTTCATCCAATTAAAAATTTAGAACCTTTGCAAAATTTGCCCTACAAATTTTCCAATTTTTAAAAAAATATCTACAATAAATTTTTTAACACAAATTTCATTTGGTCATCCATAACGTAAATCATTTAGTTTACTTACAAGCTTCGTGGAATGAGTGGTGTCACTATTTATATTTAATTTTGGGGAGAATTATATGAAATAATATTTTAAAATATTTTTAATGAATTCAATTATTTACAACAAATAAAATTGCTGATTGAATTACACATCATTAACTCAAATTTTGTTCATTGCAAAGCTTGAGTAAATTAAATCTGCCTAAAACAGAATAGAATGCTGGAACTGGAGCCGCAGACGGAACTGGAATAGCTATCAAAAAGTGTCGCACGTTATTTTTTTTACGTGCCCACAATGTAACAATGTAGCTGTACAGCTTTGAAAGTATTTTGAAGAAAAACAAAAAAATATTCTTGTGTACAAGCTCAGAATTCACATTTTTTTGTTTCCAATTATTTTCCTTTTAACAAATAAATTTGTTCGCGATACAAATAACCACACTATTTTTTTCCGACCCAAAAAGTTGTTTTTTTTTTCTTCATGCAAATTCAAACGTAAAAAGTGTCGTACATGAAAAGTTAAAAGTTGGTAAACTCTCAACTCTTCCGTCTGCGGCTGCAGCTCCGTATGCGGCTACGTTCCGTTGTGTTCGCAACATTGAATTTGCAAGTATTCAATATTTTGACAGCTAATCCAGCTCCGGCTCCAGTTCCGTCTCCGTCACCATTCTATTCAGCCAGTATATCGGACTGCTCATCCTCGTAATTACATACAAACCCTTAATTATAGAAAATAAACAATTTTAACGATTAAGAACTCTCAGTTTCTCTGGGACTCGATGGGATATCGTTACCATTTTGCAAGCATTGTTAAAAACGGAACAATTATCTACCAAATAATTTGCTTAAGAACTTTTATAGTTTGCACATTGATGTCAAATTCTTTATTTGGAAGTGAATAGATGAACTGATATTTGAACTGCTCAGCACACCTCTGCCCCGTAGTAAAAATTTCAGCCAGCGTTTTATGATTTTATGGTAGATAAACCATCTCATCACATCAAATGTACTAAAACAGGTAGAAAAACTAAATTTACCAATACCTTTGCTCTCTCAATTATGGAGAGACACCTTCGTATATCAGGTATAAAGTATAGATATCACACAGGTGACCGCAAAAGAAGATCATTAATACCCCAGCCCAGAGCCAGACATGAGACAATAGTGGTAATAGCAACAAATTTACATCTGCTGGGCTCAGATGATTGTTGACGGTCAACCCGAATGGACGGACAAAAGCAACTTAAAGTCATTCGGAATTCGACTTGATT
Source organism: Epistrophella euchroma (assembly GCA_947049315.1). Lineage (NCBI taxonomy): Eukaryota > Metazoa > Arthropoda > Insecta > Diptera > Syrphidae > Epistrophella > Epistrophella euchroma. Next base: position 44,742,711 of record OX346248.1, read on the forward strand.
GTATATCTCGGAGATATATCTCTACTTCATTTTCAATAAATCCGCGAGTGTGATTGTGTGTAGAGCTTGTAACTTGTGTAATTTGATCTTTCAAATTTTCAATTGATAAAGCATATAAAAATGAATAAATTATTACGAGTAGCAATAACCTTGACATTGCTCTTAAGTGTCTTCAGTTCTTCGAGTGCAAAAGACCTTGTGTGTCAAATAATCGAATCAAACCATTTGCCATGTGAGAATCATGAAGTTATAACGCCGGATGGCTACAAGCTTAGTGTGCATCGAATTCCACCCAGAAATACAACCAATAATCTTAAGCCTTTTATTTTGATGCACGGTTTAATCGGATCTGCTGCAGATTTTGTGCTCTCTGGTCGCGATCGGAGTCTGGGGTGTATGCTCCATGAGCGAGGCTATGACGTTTGGTTGCCCAATGCTCGTGGTACAACGTACTCTAAACGGCATTCGGAATTCGATTCGTCAATGCCTGACTTTTGGAACTTCACCTGGCACGAAATCGGCTATTATGATCTTCCGACAATCATCGATCACGTTACCGAGAAAACGGGCCACGAAAAAATGCACTATGTTGCCCATTCCCAGGGATCTACCATCTTTCTGGTAATGCTATCGGAACGTCCTGAATACAATGACCGCATCATTTCAGCATCTCTTTTGGCTCCAGTGGCTTTTCTGTCCAACCTCATGAGCCCACCTCTGCGAATAATGGCCGCTGAGAGCGAGAAAATTGAGGTAGTTAGTGCTTTGAAGTTCTGTAACTTGGAAAAAATGGTTAAATTTTAACGTTTGCCAATATCTACCCCCCCCCCCCATATCGTGTGTGAATGGAATACTGTAATACCCTTTGTCATTTCTTCCATTTTGTCTATGTTTCCTTTATGCTAACTAACTGGATAGTCACTCCTAAATCACCTGGGATTACATGAGCTCTTCCCATCGACCGCTCTAAATCAACTTGGCGGACATTTGCTGTGCGGCAAAGGTGTACCCACACAAAGCTTGTGCATTTTGGTAATGTACTTGTCGGTGGGCTTCAGCGAATTCGAAATGGATAGGGTAAGTTACACTTTGTTTTCAACCACATTCAAATCAACCCCTATTTTTACAAATGGAAGGAGTAGGAGGTGGGGTATTGGTAGCTTTAGGAATATCCTTTTTTTCCGTTTAAACAACTTAGACAGAGAGAGTGTTGGAGTGAAACTTTATTTAAATTTGAAAATTCGGTTGCAAAAAAGCAACAAAAAAAAAACATAGGAATTCGTGTGAGGGTAGATTCAAACGGAAAATAATAAAAACTTATATCCAAGGGGATAACATAAATTTACTGGATTATTATTTGAGATCTCTATCTCTGTACTTTTTAGTTTCTGTACATTCTATAAAAGAGAAAGAAATTGTAAATGGTATAACAATCTCTACATATAGGGATGTACCCAACTATCTAACCCTTACACACATATGAGCCCCTCGCAAAATATCTATCCGTTTAGGATAGGTTTTTCGTGTAAGCAGGAGGCCGGGTGGGGTGGTCGTTGGAAAGTTATATGGAGCGCATATATAGCTCATCACATTGGATTTAAGTGTTACGATTATTTGTGGCACTGCTCTGTGTGACTATTATTTTATTTTTTTATCCATGAAGTTTTTAACACCAACTTGGGTGAGGGATGCATTCTTCCCTAATATTTTTCATATTTTAAGTAGAAGAGCAAAATTCATGCAGCGTGGTAAATTATTTGTAAATTAGATTTCAATCTGTGATGTACATTTTTTTATTTCAGCTTGGGGCTTAAGGATAATTAATATAGAAAGAGAAAAAATAACACAGAAAAATGTTTGTATGTAGTAGGTAAGGTACCTTGTATAGAAGATTTATTGAGGGGTTTAAAACTGTCAGAATGTTTTAATTTCTGACAGAGCATTTCTCATCTTTACTTGTTATACTGGGAATTATAAAAGTACAGAGTAATGCTGAATGGAGTTGATTCCTCTAATGACATGAACTTGCAATTATTTTGAAAGACAGGATTTAATTAAATTTTCAAAGAAAACTTAAGTTGTTTAATGGTTAATATAAGTTGTTAAAGTGAGCTTTCATTGTTTTCGGTGAGTTCAATTGGAGTTGAATAAAAGGTTTTACTTTACTAGTTAGGCTAGTCTTGACTACCATATTCATTTTATTGATGACGGAATTATAGCCTCTTATCTCCGAAGACAACCATTATTCATTCTGTTCCTTTTTTGAAATTTTAATTTTAAATATACATACCTACTTTGTTAAATTCGATACTTTGATACTTTGTTGTCACTTGTCAATTGGTCTTGCCTTAATAACACTGTACTATAAAATGAAAAAAAATTCACGAACTTTTGAAGTGACCTAGTAGGGATTGTAGGCCTATTTGAGTAAATCACGAACTCCTACACTCAACGATGTTTTACTCGGCCATATTTCGTCCGATTTATAATTTATTTACGGTTTTGAAAAGAGGAGCAATAGATGTATATACTTGTGTAGTACGGACAATAATATCTGTAGATTTCTTAAAGGTTATCTGAAACTTTTTTTGTCAAAAGTAGCGCTTTACTTTTTACATTCGTCATATTTTTTTCCAACAAAATGCACTGTAGGTTTTAAACAAATGCAATTATCGAAAAAAGTTACTTAAAATATTTTTTAGGAAATTAAATTTGCTGAAAGTTTGTAGTACAAATTTTTTTTCTGGGATCAAAAATATGCCAGATATTTGCGAAAATCAAAATAATCATTAAAAACAAGATGGCGGCTAAACAACACTAGGTGAAATTGTGAAAAATGTGGTTTTCGGTTTACTCTTTGAAATATTAAAGGAAAAATGTATGTTGCGATTATTTCCCATAGCATCATACAATGAAATCTAAATACCTCGTACTAAATTGATGATCAAGGTGATCTTGCAAAATTTATAACTTCAACAATTGTGTACCGATTTTTAAGATCTATAGCTTGTTTGACTCAATATAAAAAGCACTTGAAATATAAGTACAAAAGAAAAAATATATAATGCAAACTGTTGCCAAAAACGGTCTTCAAACTTTTAAAAAACGTGAAAAATTAGTGTTAGTTTCAGATAAGATAACCTTTAAGAAATCTACAGATATTTTTTGTCCGTACTATACATATATATACATCGTTGGAAAGGGCTATTACTCTTCTTTATAAAACCGTAAATAAATTATAAATCGGACCAAATTTGGTCGAGTTAAAAATCGATGTGTGCGGGAGATCACTCGAAACAATAAATTGAGATTTTGAGGGTATAGGAAAGTTTTCAAGTAAATGTTCGTGATGTACTCGAATAGGCCTACAACCTCTACTAAAGGTCATTTTAGAAGTTCAAAATCACTGTAGCACAGTGTAATTGTTCATTTTAATTTGTTAAATTTTATGAAACTTTTGGTTTATAACGTTTTTTTTTTATTGTTTTCTTAAATCTTTCGACTTCTTTCAAAGTACTTTTAAGTGTGATAGCTAAATCTTTAATATTTCGAACTGTGATAAATTTGACAAAAAAAAAAAACCAACATTTTGAACTTTATGATAGCGTTGCTAGACTAGACGTTCCGGTTTAGAAAGTTCCAGATTTCAGATATTACTCCGAACTTCTTCCAATTTTAGTGCGAAGTTCTGTCCATGTTAATATTAAAACTAAAATTTGATAAAAATTAGTACAACTTTTGGGAATTATCTATAAAAACAGTCTGAAAAAACGTTAGGACATGAGATCAACTTTGTCTGTTATTTTTAAATTAAAAATTTCTACTTCTTTTATTTATAGTTTTGGAAACATTTCTTCATAATCCTTCTGCATATAATAAAGGTTAAAAAGATGAAAACAAAAATTATAGACCTATTGCTAGACTATCCGTTATTCGAGGCTATTATTTATGAATGTTTGTTTTTATATAAAATAATTTATAATTCCAAACGAACATGGTTTTACAAAAATCCGCTCTACTTTTTAACGATTGTGCCTTTACTCATTTAAGTAAGTTGTTCGACAAACTCTCGCATCGTCTTTACCTATTTAAATTAAGGAAACTAAGATTTAGTGAACAGTTTGTAATGTGGCATTAATCTGAAATTACCTGACCTTTTATTACTATCCAGTAATCGTATACTTTTCTTGCGAATATCCCATAAATGAGGTGCCATAAATCGCAGGTGACCTTGAGAAACCTTAACTCTGGATTAAAAATTTTCTAAGCCTAATCAAATTCTGAAACTACTTGACCTTTTATGACCAATTACTGACTTTTTAGATTGCATACTTTTTTGCGAAAATTCCATATATGGGGTGCTAAGCCCTTCATTAAATGTGTTTCGCTTATTCGCTTAAAAAAAAAACTGAAATAAGAAATAAGAAACGCACATCGCTGCTTAAGATGATATGCAGGGTTCACAGCTGTACCGAACCAAGTCCTACAAAAAAAAAAAAAAACTTTGAAGCTAGTATTAAATGTTGCGTATTTCGTTCATTTTATTTTTAAATCAGAAGAAAATTTAGAGAATAAACTATTAATTTGCCTGCAATACGAGTAAAATATTAGTTTAGTATTTAATCAGCGTATTTGCTTAAACTTTAAATATCTTTGAATTTAACCTTTTCTGACTTGATTCACTACAGCTGTGAACCCTTCATATGTGAATGACATTTTGATGTCAACTGTCAGTTTTGAAAAATTGAAAATTAAATTAAAAATTGTGAAGATAACAATCAATCAATCAATTATTTTAAGTTAATTTATTTTTAAAAATTTCCTTTTTTATTTGTTGTACGCTTTCCTTGAACAAAAAATCAATTTAACAATATCTAAAAAAACCAAACCAAGAGTGGATTTAATTCGAATGAAAATTCGGCTTTCAAAAATCCCCACCTAAGTTTCTTTTAGTGTAATCATATAGATGGGTGGATGCATTGTTTAATGAATTCAGAGTTTTTGTTGTACTTTGCATGTCAAAAAAACACACCATCTGTTGTAAACTGATAAACAGAAATATAGACTTCTTGCACCTTTTGTCTAGTATTCGTTAAATATTTCCCAAATTTCAGATGATCGAAATTATTTATGAACGGTTTATTTTTTAAACAAAGTGCAATTTTTTTCAATAATAGTTCTAAGAAATTTTATTTAACCAAACTATATAAGTTTTTTAAGTAAATTAAAATCTACTTTTTTTCAAATAAGAAAGTAATGTAAAGGAAGTATGTAAAGCTTGTATGTACCTAATTTAGCTGAGTAAATAAATAAATAAAACGTGATTAAAATAAGAGTGTTTTATGTTTTACGCCATTAATTTGTACGGTTTAAAAATGTTCTTATTTTGTTAACTGGGGCTTTTATTTTTATAGTAAATAATTTTCTAAGGGCCAGATTCACACTACATGGTGATTGATTAACATACGGTGAGATAAAAAGCACGCTCTATTAGGTTGAATCGAAACAAGGAAAAAATCTTACAGGAGAGGGGTCTATTTCCCCCAGTTTAAGTGGAAGGGGCAATTTTCTAAAAAAAAATTTTAAAAGACGGCAAAACTTACAGTGTCATGCTGTACTTTTTTTAAAGTCAGAAGACGGAATCTTTTTTGAAAAATTAATTTTCAAACTCAAAATTTTCACACAAAAAAAATAATGAAAAAAATTGTGTTGAAACTAATTTTGTTCCAAATTTTATGTTATTAAATAATATTTTTGTTTTTAATATTCAATGCTCCAAGTGAAACACTACAAACTGCATGCCTAAATGTCTTTTATTTCTTGAGAAAATTAAAAATACCAAAATCTACTTTACTACTTAATTACTGGAAATACATAGGATATTTGGAGCAACAAAAAAGTTGGATAGATGTCAAATTTAAGCAAAATTTACTTTGTTTATTTTCGATTTTCTCAAAAACTAACTTTTAGGCATCCTTAAAAAAATTAAATTTGGTGGCACAACGGCTCATGAAGAACCAGGGCCTAGTGACTTACAACTCTCAACCATTCCTGTGTGCGTGTCTGCAGGAATGGAGGGGACCTACAGTTTATTGCCGAATCCGAACGGCTGGTGAGTGGCACTTTTCTATGACAAGAGATACGTTTGGAGGATTTGTCACTTCCTCGCAAGAGGCAGTAGCCCGGAAAAAAACTTAAGGTGGAAGCGGCTGGTATTGAACCCAGACCTCTAGCATGACAGTCCATCGCACTAACCATTACGCCACGGGCTACTACTTTACTTTACTTTAGGCATCCTTGGTCGTATTAATTAGATTTTTGACTGTTTAAACTATGTCTAAGTATTTTGAAAAACGGAAATAAGTATGCATTATTTAATAAAAAAAAATATTGCATTTGTCAAGGTTTAGACAATAGATTATGTTGTCTAAAGTAAGATAAACATTTAGATCACTTTAGCAAAAATTAGAACGGTTTTTTTTAAACTTTGACGGCTGTCTAAAGTTAGACAGTGTTTATTAATACGACCACCTGTTTTTAGTGTGTTCATGTAGGTACTTTGAAACAGATTTTTGGAAAGAGAATTTTCAAAGAGAGCTCAAAGCCCGTACTATTTTAGAATATTTCAATATATTTCAAATATATTGTAAAATATTTCGCCTTCTTCTTCCCAAAAATCTGGAAATCAAATACATATTTGGATCGGCGCCATTAGTTACTCAATTGAAATTATAATAATAGCTATTTCTCAGTATAGACCAGTAATTAGTATCTACAGAATTGCACTTTAAACGACCATTTAAGTGCCATATACCTTTCACAGGTAACTCAAGGGTAATTGATCTATGACCTTCAGTTTTTACTTACTGATCACTTTATAATCACTTCCTGTCTTAAATATTCCGGCTTTATGGGTAAGACTTTGAAAGGCATTTTAAACTCGTCGCCAGCATTTATTATTATTTTTATTACTATTGAAAAAATAATAGGTTCTGATGTTTGATAAGTAAAGGTACGTTAACAGAAAACTTCAGGTAGATCCTCTTATTCATTTTTAAAACATCTACGTTCGTAAATTCTTAATGGATTTTCCTGAAATTGATATTTCCCAGCGAAACAATTTTGTAAAAATATTTGTGGTGGTTAGTGTGATACCGATTTCCGGATATATATTTAAATCAGTGAATCAGCATTTTCTATACTCATACCTTCGTCTCAATGATAAGAAATATATTTCAATTGCAAAAAAAATGGAAATGGGTTTGAAATATTCTGTGTGATGTTGGAAGAACATTCATAAATCAAAAATCAATATGCATTCATGCTCGTACATTGGTGATGTCTTCTTTAGAAAAAAAAAAGTCTTCTTTTTTGATTGATTGCAGGTTTTATTTATGTGAAGGTTCGATAGATGTGTAGGTATCTTTATACAGAGACTAAAACCGAAGATTGTTTAATATCTACCATAAAACCTACTTAGAGCGTTGAAGGATGCATACACATTTCAGGTGTCAAAACAATTATGTATATATATCATGAATCATACAGTATGAAAAAATTTACAAAAATATTTTAAGGTCTTGATATTTATAGCAAGGTTAAAAACATACCCCACCCATGTAGATGCCATTAAAAAGATTAAAACTTAATACCTTCTTTGATATAAAAATGATAAACCTTTAAGATAATTGATTTCAAATATATAATAGCGACATAGCTTTTTTGCAATGGTTTGGCGTTGAACTGACAGCATGCGACACGCGGTATTGATTTAAAGAAAGAAAAAGAGTCTTTCATGGTCCTATACTTATAATTATTAACAACAAAACCTGTTAATGGAAACTGCAGTTTTGTTAATTTTGCTGTATTTGAATACTTTTATGAAAAAAATCTATGCAAGGAATTCAAGACTTGTTGTAAGTTAAATTTTTATATCAACACATGAATATATGTATCTATATAATTTTTTTTTATTATATTATAATATACACTTGTCACTTAAGAGAACAAAAAAAAACACTTTTTTTAGTGTTTTTTGAAGAGTTATATCTCTGTGAAAAGTAGTCGTATTGAGATGAAACAAAAAGCCTTCTGAAGCTTCATATTTTTTGTATAGAGGCATGATTTTTTTAAGGTACCGTTATTGCGCAATCATAACAAGCAGCTCGATCAAAAATTTTAATTTTTTTTTCTTTTTTTTTGTAACATTGTCATTTTCTTTGAAAATTGTTTTTGAGCCAACTTAATGTTTTGTTTCGATAACTTGTTTATTCAGCTTTGAGGTCGTCTTTTTTCGTCATTCTACAATTTTTTGTTTTCAGAAGAATATCTGGTTTTTAATGAAAAAACAGACTTTTGACTAGCAATATCTTCGCCAGGAATGACGACACGGAAAATTTTAGGGTAGTTTTAAAAACGGGAATTAATATTCTATAAGATTTTTTCAAAACATTATAACGATTATTTTTTTGGCTCCTCACCGTTACATTAAGAAAAGGCCAAAAAAAGGACTGTTTAAAGACTTTTTGTAAATCTTTTACTGCTTTACAAATATTGACTGCAGGACTTAATTTGGTAAGACATTTTAAAGAACTATAGACCACCAATATTTCTATAAAATTTCAAATTAATCCATTGAACCGTTTTCACGTACCGAATGATTAAAGTCGTAAGAACCAATTAAAGGAACAAATTGGGTGGTTCATAAACATTGTGACATTGTCATCAAAATTGAAACGAAAACAACAATTTCTGCCCACTTTTTTCACCAGGAATGGAGGGGACCTACAGTTTATTGCCGAATCCGAACGGCTAACGAACGGCACTTTTCTGTGACAGGAGATACTCTTGGAGGATTTGTCAATTCCTCGCAACAGGCAGTAACCGTTTTTTCTTTTTTTAAATAAATAGGTGGCGAGGCTGGGGATCGAACCTTAGACCTCCGGCATGACAGTCCATCGCACTAACCATCACGCCACGGCTACTGCGTTATAGTTTACTTAATTATAATAATAATTATTAGTATTTTGGGCTCGAAAATTTTTTAGGAGTTGTTTAAGCAACTTAAGAAACACATTTCATGCATGTTCTTTAATATAAAATCTTCAATATTCTAAAGAACTTAAAGATACAAGAGCAGTTCACACGATTTATTCGTGCATTTTATTTTTGATTCGAATAGGTAAAAGCCGTGCATTAAAACTGGTTTTACTAAAATCCGACCTCTACTACGACCAATTCTATATCCGTTGGCTCCTTATTTACAGCAGACATTTTGTAAGATTTCTTTTACAAATATGCTTACCACCATGTACGTGTATACGGACCTTTATTTAATATCAATAGAAATCTGAATTTTTTTTATTGATCTCTGTCCAATCAAAGCACAACATTTTAATTTTGTTGGAGTTTCACCCTCTGCCAGGCCCACTTTTCTTACATTTGGGCTTTCTTAACAAAGTCACTTGCAACCATATATTATTTTTATTTAGCTCTCTAGAATCCTAAAAATAAAAAGCAGAATTTTTCCCGCCCTCTGACACACCCATCTTTGTTCATAAAAAGAAAATGCCTTTCGTTAAATCTATAGGATCGAACGGAATATGTACGAAATTTTCAGAATTTGGCAATATGAGAGAGGAAATTTTAAAATAGCTTTTAGTTTAGATTTTCTTCTTATCAAAAATTCTTAATTTTACAAAGTTAAAAATAATAAAAAGTGATCTACAACTTGAGACACAATGCGTTATTTTTTATATTTGATTTTTTTCTTTATTTAATATTACTAGTATCGTCCCGTGGCCGAAACTCGGTCAGCAAAAACTGGAGAAAAATTTCAATTTCGCAAACAATTTGTTTGAAAATATTAAAGGAAAAACAACATTTTTTTTTTTTAATACGCAGTATTGGACAGTACAAATACAAAAATGACCCACTGTGTTTAAATGCGTGTTTCAAGTATATTCTGCACATCTCCGCAATTGTGGCTTTCCAACCATATAAAATTTATCCAAATCGGTCAAATACTTTTTAAGAAAATGGTACCACAAAATATATTTAAGGCTATATATAGATTAGGAATTTAAAAAGTTCACTTATGGCCGATTTCATAAACTTTTCTAAAAATCACGTTTGTTCCATACAAAAAAAAAAACGTCATTTAAATATTTAAAAGCCTGTTAAATATAAAATAACAACAATATTTTAAATTTAAAGCAATTTTTCTCCAATAACTTCTCTACATAACCTCTTGAACCTAAGAAAATTGAATAAATACAAATAAATACATTAAGTCGTCAACGTCAGTCTTCGCTTGACAAGGTTATGGTCGAGCTTAAAGTTTAGATTTGCAGATTTGAAAAACCTGTCGCTTTCAAAATATTCATTAGACAAAGATGATGCGACGCACGCGTCACCAAACGTGACATTGAGCTCATTTCAATAAACATTCAATACATATAGTATAAAAGACAGCTAATATTCCAATCTTTGGATATTTATCGGTAACTTAGAAAATTTGCGCCAAATCCTGAAGAAGAAGAATGTATTATTGTTTATCATTTTGTATATTTGATTAAATTTACTGTGCAAGCTAACGAACAAAGAGATTGCATAAATTACTTTGTCGTTTTGACGCGTGCTCACTTTATTCACGGTTACCACTGTTATTTAATATTGCCTATATAAAATTGTTTTTTTTTTTTTTTTTTTAATGGGAAGTTTTTTAATAAAATTTGTATGTACGTATTTTAGTTTAGTTTAAAAAGATAAGGTATAGGATTTTGTTCTAGATATTGTCGTTGAATTTTGAAGGTCCACATAATCAGCCTTATCATCGTACTCGATCGGAACGAAATTTTCTCCGATTTCTACGAAATGTACGAATTTTGTATCATTGTAGCCGTTCCGATAGGCCAATCAGACAGAAATACGAAACAAAAAATTTAATGTGCATTGAAAATGTCAAAATCGTGCGTTGCATGCCGATGAAATGTCAAAATGGCAACAACGCATCAGGATTTGATGCGATGTGTAAAGATATTTGCTTTCCGATTTTCCCGACAGAAAATTAGAAGTGGAAAATTTCCTGTAAACATACGATACGATTCGTATACCATGAACAGAAAAAATCGGCCGATCGGAAGTTTTCACTGATCGTACATTTCCCCAAACGGATACATTAACCGCGTTTTATTATCTACGGATCTGGATCAGGATCATCCCTGGAAAATAAAACGATATGGATCACAATGACAGCAGTGTTATATGAACATCTCGTTTTTACTTACGTTTTAATTATTTTCAGTTGTTTCCTGTCTCTTTTCTTTACACTGCAATTAACACTACCTTACCATAAAAGCCATCTACCCGAATCAATGTTTGGTTCTTTGAAATAGATCCAGATAGAAAGCAGGATCCCTAATTGTTTTTGTATTACGTGTTAAAAAATGATCCTGATCCAGATCCGGAGAAAATTTTTGAATAATTTTTTTGGAAAATTGATCTCCCGCTTGAACGGACAACAAATTTTTTCTTCATTTGACTCAAACTACACGCTGTAGTGTATTTGTGCATCTTGTGCCAAACAACAATTTTTTATTATACTGCAGATTATATTACTTGTTTTTATAAATTTATTATTCCTAAATTTCAAAAAGCTGTATTTTAGGAACTGTTGGGTCTACACAGATAAATCTAGGCTCAAATTGAAAAAAATTTAATTACTTTAAAATCGTAGAGCGAAGTTATAGTCGATTAACTAGTACTTTAAGGTTAAAATCGCCTATAACTAAAAAAAAAGGGGGGATATTTTCGCGTTTTTTTTTTTTATTTTTGGCCATTCTGCTTTCGGCGCTCGAGTTCGAAAATTTGGGTTTTTTATGAGGCCAAAATCGTAAACAACTCATCAAAAAAGAATTACCTGATCTAACGCAAGGTCTGATGTATTTTCTTATACTGAACTATATTAATGAAATTGCTGAAAAGATTTTATAATATGATTTGTCATTTTTGCGATTCGCAAATTCTAATTGATAATTTTTCATTTAATTTTTTTCATTCAAATTTATGATAAAAATAAAGAAAACACTTTTTGACTCTGATGAAAAGTAGTGGAAAGTGGCAACCATTAACACTAACGACTCAGAGATTTGTCTCGCTGAATAAGATTACACCTGCTTACCTACATTTACAACAACTGGTTGGTAGGTAATGACCTTAAAACTGAATTAGAAACCTAAAAAGTATCTATCGAGTGAAATGTATCTTTAATTTATACTTTGAGAAAAAGCCAAAAGGTGAATAATAGGTGCATAGACGATCAAATATTTATTAAAAGCAGTTTTGAGTGGTTTAATGATGACGGAAGATGCGTATCTGTTTGTTTTAATTTTGATTAAAGAAATTCAAATATTATTGATTATTCAGCTTTTTATTTTTTTGAACAAAAAAAAGGAGAAAGAAATATTATTTTACAACAACAATTAATTCGTTAATTTGATATAATTTAAATTATAGATTTGGTTTACAATTATAATAGCCTACCGTTTCAATACTTTTCTGCAGTTACCAGAATGGTTCAATATCTCAAAAGATGTTTCAGAACTATTTTTTTTTTACAAATTAGGAACTTAATAGCTGCTTTATCAATTCTAGAAAGGAAAGAGAGGAATCCATTCCACATATTATGTATCAAAATACGATGACGATGACCATCATAAGTCGAAACAATTCTGCTACTTCACTTTTCATAACTATTCAAAAATCTAAGGAATGAATTGCAATTTGGAAATAAGTCATAAATACTCAAGAAATGTATGGATGGTGGGAGCTTTACAAGAATATCTACCCTTATTTCGGTAATTGCTTTACTAAAACGACACGGCTCGACGGCTCTGGAACAGTGTTGCCCCCCTAACAGGTTGAGAATGTAGTGTGGCAAATTTTAAATGTAGTAAAATTTAAAACGCGAAAAAACACAACATACTAAATTGTAAATTATTTCGGAACGACAATATTATTTGTATAAATAATAAAAGGTCAAACTTTGGATTTTATAGCAAAAATATCTGGCTTACAAAAACATTTTTGCAAATTTCCTACTAAAATTCCAAAATCAAGGTGGACATACAACATTATTAGAGCATTATAATTTGTTTTTATGTCAATTACATTGGTTAATTTATATTTTATTTTTAAAATTGATTTTTTGGATTTCACTCCGTACATTTTTCTTGGAAAAAAATTTAGCAAAAACGCTACATTTGTAGTAGGGGGGCAACGCTGCGTCTTCCATAAAAATGACATCGTTATAATGGTAAGAAATGTTAAGAGCGAGAAACCCTGAACTTAGCTTACTTAAGTACAAATACTCGTTTTTTTGGAGCCGTGGCATTTTACTATGGGGTGTTGGAAAAACGCCTTCCGGAAAATGGGTGATCAGATGCTTAGATTACCTACTATTCATGCAAGAAAGTTCTACAATAATTTCAACGAGGCACATGGAGTGGATCACATTTTTGCTATTTCGGAGATATTGCCGAAACCTCAAAATTTGAAGCGTCAATTATAAAGTTTTATTGGAAGAAAGCTGCAAACATTCTTTTTTAGGAACAATATTTCATAAGAAGTTATTCCCGCCATGAAATTTTAAGAATATATCCATTAGACTGATTCAAAAAAAAAATGAAAATGTCTCCGATTTAAAATTCAATTTCCTTTAAGAATACGTCTTAATCATTTCCGAACAATAACCGGTTGTAAAGTTATAAGAAAAAGGAGCAAACAAAAGAAAACTTCCCAAACAATTTGTATAAAAATAAAAAAAAAAAAATTTGATGGCACAACAGCTGATGAAGGATTAGGGCCTAGTGACTTACAACTCTCAACCATTCCTGTGTGCGTGTCTGCAGGAATGGAGCGGACCTACAGTTTATTACCGAATCCGAACGGCTAACGAGCGGCACTTTTCTGTGACAGGAGATACTCTTGGAGGATTTGTCAATTCCTCGCAAGAGGCAGTAGCCATTTTTTCTTTTTTTAAATAAATAGGTGGCGAGGCTGGGGATCGAACATTAGACTTAGACCTCCGGCATGACAGTCCATCGCACTAACCATCATGCCACGGCTACTACAAAAACAACAACAACAACAATTTGTATGGAAAAAAGTAATTAACAATGAGCGACCTCTAAATAGTAATCTAAACGGCTGAAATTTTACGAGGCTTATTATTTTACTAAACTCTAGCTAAAAAGCTAGCTACATTAAAAATCGCAGACATTTTAATTTATTTTGAATCAGTCTAATATCTATAGCATTCCATTCAACTGTAGGTACTTTTGACATTGAGTAAGTAGATTCCTACCTAGCCACAATGCTCAGAGTCCACCTCGCATATATTGAAAGAACAAGATTGCGCGCACATTATGGCCATATTGCTTTTAAGCTCAGTTTGCAGTCTGCAATTCTTTGGAGCGTCACAGTCGAGCGTTATTGATATCTCAATTGAAAGGACTTAAAAAGGCACTCTCTTTAACTTATTGACCATAAATATACTCTGAACATTTTAGAAGCAGCAGCCCTTTCAAATCGTTAAATTGCTCCCATGCCAACAAATAACATGAAACTAAGCATTTTTTTCACAAGGGCGATATGTCAAGGGTATTTTTTTTTTTGTATATCTTATCTACCTACTTTTTGGCTATATGGTTGTCACATTCACAATATAAGGATGCAAGCGAAATACTAATTAAGGCCAAAGGGAATGTGCCTAATAGAAAGTTACATACTTAGAATTCCCTATTTAGCTCATCTCCCACCAACCTGTAAAAGCAAAAAGTGCGGCATTTATTCAAGAAAAAGAAAACTCATTAGACACCATCCCCTCTAAGACCTTTTTAAAGAAAAAAAAGATTCAAATTATTATTCCTTATTAACTTCCTCGATTTATAACATTCCTTATTCAACTCACATAAAATACTGACCTTTTTGCCTTCATTCTACTTCTGCAAGTTCTCTTTTGTTCGGAGCTGGAACAAAATAATTCTATTTGTTTGTCTCAACTTTATGCCATCAGAGTGTATGTATGTCCTAACTCCATTAGCAAACAATATCTTCTGATTATAATCACACAAAAGTGTATTTTAATCCTAAAGTACATTTCAAAACATTAAAATTTAATATGCCCTCAACAAGAAAAGATCCACCAGGAATCCAGAAGAAAAAAATTAAAAAAACATCTATTTCATTGAGAAGACGGAGGAATAAAAACTCCAGGCGAGAAGGAATGTCCTGCTTTCTTTTAGCCGCCTCTCATCTCTCTCCAAAGCCCAACTCTGTTTCTTTGCCCATTTCACTCAAATCAAATGTACCAGAAGTGTTGTACTCTTTAAAGTCCTGAGCCGCAAGTGCGGACAACAAAAATAAAAAAAAAAAAACTTTGACTTAAATAAACAAAAGAATGTTATAGCTCTGGGATACACAAGGTCTGTTATGTTCGTGTATCAAGGATTTGCCGCTTTTACTCTGGAGGGCCTCCTTCTAACATTTTCCTCTTCATTCGGAAAATGCCCAACTAGGGACGGGTTTCTGGATGGAGATGGACGACATCAGGAACAGAAAAGAGAATTCCATAGTGAAATTCTGTCCGATGTTTTCATAACCATAGAGAGACAACAGAAACATATAAAAATTGTATATATATTTTTTTTTATTTTCTTCAAAAGACTGTCATAATAGGAAACATTTTATCACAGAGACAGCCCAAAGAAGATTTTTGTTGTTGGATAGTTTTCCGACATAAAATGGTTTTATACTGATTTTTATTTTTTGATTAATAAAAGTCCTTTTTCTTAAGTAAAAGAAATTTCCATTCTTACTTATGATAAGTTTTAATAAGAGCAAATATTTTATTCTTTGTTTAAAGACAGTTATGGAATCGCACAGAATAAAATATAAAATTTGACAGTCCGATAATGCAAAACATGTAAATTGAAAAGAAGAGTTTTTCTTTTAATTCTTGTTTATTTAACTCAGTATCTCCGAGTAAATTTTGCTTATAATTACAACTAATTTATATTTTAGGCAAACTTATGACCATGTCACGTTTCATAGTGCCACCTATCGAAAGCTGCTAATTATGTATCGAAATAATAAATTGATTAAATAATGTGCAGCAGTAGTCGGGCTTTTAAAAAACTCCATTATGTAATTGTTCGGTTTACGAAAGACCTTTCTAGAGAAAAGACAAGTTTTTAGGGGGCGTGGTAATAAAATAAATAAAATGAAATAAAACACCTCAAGCTTAATTTCAAATTTTCAGCTTTCTAACAAGGATGTAAAATAAGGAGAAGAGTAACGCCAGCGGGTGGATGAAATTACATTTGGCATTCTTCAGGTTTAAAAAAGCTTATAGTTATAAAATACTAGCTGACCTGACAGACGTTGTCCTGTCTTAGCTATGAATTCGAACTGGAATATATACTAAAAAAACAATGAGCACTTACTTCTAGAGGATTTACCATCAGGTGAAAAAGGAAATAACCAAATGTTGTGACTCTTAAAAACAAAAACTTATTTTTTGGATTTTGTAATCTATTACATATAGATATGAGAAGAGAGGGAGGTGAAAGAATCTTTATTATTCTGTGCCTGTTTTAAATTCCTATGTATAACATCACAGACCCTTTAAAATAATAAAATAAATAATACTAAATAAGCATTAGTGGAGTCACTGTGGCGTATACGTATTTTTTTATCAGCATATATTTAGACTTAGAAATCTGTACATCACAGCTTTGCAGTTCATTTTATATAATTGGATATATATATTTTGAATAACAAACTTCTCTTAAGCCAAAATAACTCTTTATGTGATTTAAGTCAGAGTTTGTTATGATTTAAAGTCTTTCTTTCGCTGAGCTATTGCGCGGATTAAACCAAGCTGAGTTTTTGAAAGGCCCGAACTTAAAGCTTGTGATCGCGTTAACTAAATAAAGAATAGAAATAACACCGCAAAGAATCACAACATTTAATAAAAAACAAGAAAACAAAATTATTTTTCTTTGTCGAAATTTATTTTAAATTGAATGCATTTCGAGTCTAATTCGACTCATCATCAGCAATACACTAGTTAGTTTCAAAGTATATTGTAATCAAAACAAAATAAAGAAAATTGAATCTGTCATTAAGATCAAAGTTGAGTTTAACATTTAAACAATTAACACAAAAGAGACAGTATAATGTTAGATAAGATCAAACAAGGACGAAACTATATTGCCACTATCCCCGTTCATCAGTTGGTTCTGGTCGTTCATGTGTATATAAACACTCTCGTAAGCATCAAGTTGTCTTGGGTTTGTAACTTGCTTAAGAATTCTGACATTCTCGAGCTTGATGTCAGAGTGGTTGCGGCTTAGAGCATGAGAAGCTATAGAAGATTTTTCGGACCGGTTGAATTTTATGTGATTGAGGTGTTCGGTAAAACGGACTCTCAAGCTGCGCTTAGTCTGTCCGATGTACATTTCATTGCAGTCGCCACACCTAACCTCATAAATTCCAGATTTTTCTTTTTCTGCAGTTTTATCTTTGGTTGTGCCAAGTAAATTTTTAATTTTCAGATTGCTCGAGAAAACGCAATCAATGTTTTTTTGTTTAAGCTTTGGCTTCAATTTGTTGGTTACGTGTGGGTTGTATGTTATGGCTGCTCTGTCAAACTTTTTGTTGTCATCATGATTTTTTTGTTGTGCGAATAGAGTTGAAAGATTTGATTTTTTGATTTTTTGAGTGTTTTTTAACAAGTTGATCTACCATGTCTACATTATAACCATTCATAATAGCAACGTTTTTTATGTGTTTATACTCATTTAAATAGTTGGTTACCGATAATGGTAATTTGCACAGGCGATGGACCATGGAATGAAAGGCTGCCGATTTGTGCTGTATAGGACAAAAGGAATCACTTGTTATGTACCGATCGGTGGAAGTGGATTTTCGATAGACGGAGAAATCAAGTTTGTTATCCATTTTGGTGACAAGTAGGTCTAAGAAGGGCAACTTGTTGTTTTCTTCACGTTCGTATGTGAAGTTTATGCTGTTAAATTGCGAATTTATTGTGTTTAAAATTTCATCAATTTGATTTGCTTTAATAACAGCAAACACGTCATCTACATAACGTAGCCAAATTCGAGGTAGTAAACCTTTTTGTTTAAGGTTAGTTTCGAAGTTTGCCATGAAAACTTCAGCTATTAAGGGCGAAAGTGGGTTTCCCATACTGGTACCAAAATCGATCGTGTAAAATCGAAATATAATTGGATATAAATTTGACGAACAGGTCAAATTCGTGGCACAATTTGTATATATTAAGCTTTTCTTAGTACCACAAAAACCTTTATGAAGAACTACACTAAATTCTACATAATAGAAACAAATAAGTTTTACTTTTTTAAAAAGATTAATTTAATTATATATGTCCCTTCCTTTGCAAATCGCTTGTTTAGCCGAATTATGCTCGTATAAACAAAAACCCAATTCAGAAAGTATTATTTTTACTATTTACCGGCTTTTCCGGGCAAATTTTCCGCTAAGTAGTACCTGTTTCAATACGAAACGAATCCAATAAAAAGGTCCATATATAAATTGGATAAGTAATAAATATTTAATTCAAAATACTTTCGTTGTGTTAAAATTGAAAAAAAAAAATATAGCAATAATTTGCCCACTATTGGCCTTATTGCGACAGTCTATTCGGGGTAAAACAATCAATACACATTTGAAATAATCAAATTTAAATTATTTTGAGAGAATAGTTGAAAAAAATAATTTTTAAACTCAATATTAAAAAAAAAATGCATACAAAATTGTGTTTTGGACATGTAATTTCGTTATTAAGGCCCATTTGCTGAAACGAAACTTAAATATTTATGTTCAACTTAAACGCTTATGTTCTACTTTTTTCTAAGCGTAAACTGTCACATAAGCTCTTATTTTGAACTTAAATTTTTAAGTTTCGTTTCAGCAAATGGCCCCAAGTAGTATTTTTGTTTTTAATATTCGATGTTCCTATCAATTTTTAGTCAAACATTGAAGAGTAGATGCTCAAGTGTTTTTAGTTTTTTGAGTAAATTAAAAATAACGGAAGGAGCAATTTTCCAAAAAAAAAAAATGAGTTAAAACCGAAAAAAATTATTAAAAAACAACGATAACCGTAACAACGGCATGCTACCAGTTTTTCAAAAATTAATTTTCAAACATAAATTTTTGAAAAAAAAAAAAATAAATTTTTAATTATTAATTAAGTATCACATTATTAAGTAACATCTTTGTAACACCTTTGTGTGTTGTGTTTAGTATGCAATGCTCCCATTAATTTGTGTTATACACTAAAACCTAGTATCAAAATTGCATTCTAGTTTTTGAGAAAGTTGAAAATAACAAAACTAAGTTTTCCTTCAATTCGACTTCAATCCATAGGCGCCCGCATGGGGGGGGGGGGGGGGGTCCAGTTCAGGCAAGAGGGTGTACTTCGCAGCAGTATATCAGTGAAAGATTAGTTTTATTACATCCCGAATAAACTAACAAAAATTAAATAGAAAAATTAAAATAAATCAAAAAATATGGCACATACTTTGAAAGTTGAAACAAATGTAATTCGAAATTATTTCCATTTTTGCTGTTTAAATCGCTACTAACTGAGAAGAAAATGTATAATCCACAAATTCAAAAATTGTAATTTCGAATTCTGAATTCAGGATTTCAACCCACTCCCTTAAATTTACTGTCAGAAATTTACTGAAGATAGTTCAAATTCTTTGAATGTTTTGCTTTTTAAATAATTTAAAAAATTTAAAAAAATGGCTTTTGAAATATTTATTATTTAATATAAAAAAACATTTAACTCGTGGTTTTCACGTTGCTTTAAAAATTTAGCTATTTTCAAAAATTACATACAGCGTACTATATTTCCAAGCTTTGAATGGAAAAATGAAAATTCCTGAGAAAAATTTGAATATTTGTTTTAGCAACCCTACAAAAGTTTTGACTTTCTCAAATTTTTACTTATTTCTAGGGATCAGATTTTGAGGCATTTGAAAGTCTAAAAAAGGGAAAATAGGTATTTATAAATTCATTGAGAAAATTAACGAAATTTATTAATAAATATAAAAAGTACAACTAAAAAGATTTTAAAATTCCGATATGAGTTGAAACCAGTTGTGCCTATGTTAAAGGTCCAATATTTTTAAATTCTTACTTTCAGCCGCTTCCACCTTAAGTTTTTTTCAGGGCTACTGCCTCTTGCGACGAAGTGACAAATCCTCTAAGAGTATCTCTTGTCATTGAAAGGTGCCACTCACCTTAGCCGTTCGGATTCGAATAAACTGCAGGTCCCTTCCATTCTTGCAGACACACACACAGGAATGGTTGAGAGAATGATTTTTGATTGTTTTTTTTTTTTTTTTGGTTTGAGATCAATGCGACTCTTGAACTAAAACAATTTTCACAAGGTTGGGGATTTATGAGAATATAACTTTTTTTTCGTGTATTTAGGTTTTTTATGTACGCTTTTCATTTTTTTTTAAGTAAAATTTGCAAAGAGAATTTGGCGGACTTAAATTTATCTGCAGCCATAAGAAGAAGATACAACCTTTGCCTTCTAAAGAGTGGGGATCATATCGAAAGCTTCTTATAATATCATTAATTTTTATTAGAATAGGCTAAAATGTAACAGATATTAAAAATATTACTAGCTGTTTTTTGTATTACTTGCTAAAAAAACTAATGGTGTTTATGAAAAGATAGAACAAACAAAAAAGTGTTTTTCTTGGAAAAAAGTACTTTTTATTTGTTTTTAATTTCTCAAAACTAAGATTTATTTTAACATCCGGTTTTCAGTTTTTTATTGAAATTTAATAAGAGCATTAAATTTTGAAAACAAAAATTATACTTAATTACATAAAATTTTGAAAAAAATTAGTTTGAAACTTTTTTTTTCATTTTTCATTTCGAGTTTGGAAATTAATTTTTCCAAAACTATTCACTAACAGCACAACTTAATTGAAAATCAAAGAAGAGATTTCTGGCTTTCCAAAAAGGTATAGCATGGCATTTTAGATTGTACCGTTGTTTTTAAACTTTTTTTTTTTTTTTTTTAAGTCAATTTTTTAGAAAATTGCCCCTCCTGCCTAAACGGGGGGAAATAGACCCCCCTCTCATACGATTTTTTATTGTCTTAACCCAACCTACCTAGTAGCCGTGGCGTGATGGTTAGTGCGATGGACTGTCATGCCGGAGGTCTAAGGTTCGAGCCCCAGCCTCCGCCACCTATTTATTTAAAAAGAAAAAACGGCTACTGCCTCTTGCGAGGAATTGACAAATCCCCCAAGAGTATCTCCTGTCACAGAAAAGTGCCGCTCGTTAGCCGTTCGGATTCGGCAATAAACTGTAGGTCCCCTCCATTCCTGCAGACACGCACACAGGAATGGTTGAGAGTTGTAAGTCACTAGGCCCTAGTTCTTCATGAGCTGTTGTGCCATCAAATTTATTTATTTATATAACCCAACCTACTCGCTCCAGCAGTTTGGTGCATCTTACACCGATCACCCTGTACATAAAGCTGACCTGCCGTTGTTTTTAAATATAATTATTTTGTATTTTATCGATTATTTTTTAGAAAATTGCTCCTCCCTCCTAAAGAGAGGGGAAATAAATACCCTTTCTGGTAAGCAACAAAATGCTAATTTAACTTAAAATTATTTATTTAATTTTGTAATGATGTTCAATGCTTAGATTTCGCCTAATTGGATTTTGCTGCTGAGCAATCAAAAAATAATTTGACGCTAACGATATTTATTTTTTTAGTCGCTTCCATAATTCGGTGGGAGGGGCTTTATATGTAAAGTCAATTTGTAGACAAATCCCCGGTGTTGGGCACATTGTGTGGCACATGTTAATGAACCTAATTGCGAAGAATTAGCTTTTGTTACAATTTGTCCGAAGTAAGCCCTATTATTTTCAATATCTTACTTGACTAATATTTCACTATAATAAAACGGTTCGGTTTCCGTACAGAATTTCTATCAGTAAAATTAAACAAATGTTTTTTTTTTTATAATAAAGCCTAGTTTATACATCAATGCGAAGTTAAATCCAAATGAAACATCAATAAATCTTGCCTCGAAAGGTTTATAAAGAAAATAAATTTTGTTTTATATTTGGTTCAGGTAAATCCGTTGAATTATATTCACTTCGAACCAAATTCTTTCTCCTTGTCACTTAAATAATTGCTTTTAATTTTATTGAATTTTTCACGCCTGGGAAAAAAGCTAATTTTTTGTATGAACATTTCACTTCGCTCCGATCTATAAACTAGGCTTAAACAAGTAAAATAAATGTTAATGAAAAAAATATTTCAAATGATTAATCATCCATTCGTATACTTTTTATATTTCAAATCGTATAATGATAAAACTTTAAATTTTTTTTCCTGACGCGTTTTCCTGATCTTTTGAATTTAAAAGTACCTAGTGAAATGGGCTTTAATATATTTGAAAGTCCTTTAAAAAATCGGGCGTTAAACTTAAAGAAAGAAACAGAAAAATAAAAAAATTTTACTGGTTGATAAAAAAATTAGTAACTGACGGCTTCAATGTACTAAATAGCTCTTCTTGTAATTACCAAGAAAGAAAACCGTTAGTTTTTAAAATCCAAAAAACTGCTAGGAGCATTAAATACTCTGAAACTAAATTAGTGCTTAATATGATTGAAATTTTGAAAATTCTTGATTTAGAAGAACTTTTTCCTAAAACAATAACTTTTATTTTGAAACAAAAGAATACATTTCTGGTTTTGTGCGATTCACCCTGTATAATATTGTGTATAATCACTTTTTGATTTGTTTTATTTTTTGTATTACTCCAACACCAAGACAGAATACCAAATATGTAAAAATGAATATTTTAAAATTAATTCCCTTTGACTACAATTCCGCTGAGGTTTTCATCTTAACTTTTTTATCGTCTTCGTCTAGGGACTGTTTCCAAAAATTTTTGAAACAACTCCAGCTGGTATTTCAAGGAAGCAATTTCAACACTTCGGACAACTTATAAATTCAGGTGAGTTATTAAATTTCATTTGAAATTTTGTTTTGTCATGTTTTTGCATTTTCTGATATTTTACAGGAAAATTCCAACAATTCGACTATAAATCAAAACAAGAGAACTATCGACGATACAAACGAAAAACTCCACCAGAATACAATTTGCGGAATGTTCGGGTGCCATTGAATTTGTTCTATGGAAACAAAGACTTTTTAAATGCTAAGCAGGTGAGTTATGTAAAAGAGAAGGAGTTGTTTTGGTATGGGGAGAAGAATGTTAACAAATATAGGTACGAAGGAATTTTTCGAACATGAAGTGTTAAATAAACACATTTGATTTATTTTGATTTCAAAATAAGTTTGTTTGATCTGAAGGATGATAGTTTTCTTAATAAAAAAAATAAGGGTCGTAGTTGTATTTTAGAATTTTATAAACTAATGTCGTTTTCGATTGGATTTTCAGAGTGTTTCACTCCTTTTTGATTCCAATGGAATATGAAAAACTCTCTTCCGTAATATGTGTATCTATGTAGAAGTAAAAACTAAAATGAACTCTTCAATAATTTCAATTTCAGAACATCCCAAGAAGAAGCATTTACTATTTTGACAATTAATCCAACACATACTTTTAAACGTATGTGTGTTTTCAGAGTGCACTCCGAGCACTCTTTAATGAAATCCGGAGTAAGAAAACACTCCTAAATCATCACTCCGAACAGCAAATGGAAGGTTTTTGGAGTGTTGGGAGTGTGGATGGAGTGAAAAAAGAGTGCTAGGAGTGACCAACGGAAAACGACATAAGACGTTCAGACGTTGATCTAAGTGATAAATAAAGTACAAAGGGACCAATAAAAAATTAATAAACAATAAGGAACAAAATTAAAAAAAAACTATTCTGATTTAAATTCATTCTAGTTTCTCTCAAATTTAAAACCAATGCCTCTGTCGCGCATCTCTCTGTATATAATGCAATGTGAATTTCTTATGAATTTTAATACCCATATCTTTGGTACCTATCAGAGATATAAAAGAATGCAATTATTTTAGAAGTGATAAATAAAGTACAAAGGGACCAATAAAAAATTAATAAACAATAAGGAACAAAATTAAAAAAAAAAAAAAAACTATTCTGATTTAAATTCATTCTAGTTTCTCTCAAATTTAAAACCAATGCCTCTGTCGCGCATCTCTCTGTATATAATGCAATGTGAATTTCTTATGAATTTTAATACCCATATCTTTGGTACCTATCAGAGATATAAAAGAATGCAATTATTTTAGAACTATTATATATGGATTAATTGAATAAAATTACATTTTAAAGTATTTTTGCTTCACCTCTGTACTTTAACTTCAAACGGTAAATCCAAGTCAACTATGAAGTCTTTAATACTGCAAAAAAGTCATAAAAGACTAAGTCAAAAAAAAAAAAAAAAAACTGCAATACTTGAGTCTTTAAAAAGTCTTCTATATTCATTGCATTCTTGAAGCCTTTTAATTGCATTGAAAGTATTGCAGTCTTTTTACTTCAAGAAGTCTTTTAAGTACGTAAAATGATTGCATTAAAACTTCAGGATTAACTGGGGTATAAAACATTTGCAGTAGAAATACTAAGAAAAAGTATTCCATTGCAACCGCATAAAATGAATAGGATTTCAAAGAATAAAATATTAAAATATTGCATTCTTGTACAACCTTTAACCAATCACATGCATAATGTATAATTTTTGAAGCTTTCAAATAAAGGAATTTATTTTTTTTTTTGGAATTTTATATTATAAGTTTTTATCCCAGGATACATTTATAATCCTGATATTTGTTCGGTATTGCTGCCACTGCTCCCATTGAGCTGCCAGAAAAATGTGGTAATCCTACTCGAAAACCCAAATAGAAGATCGGAAGATGATGAAAAATAAAAAAAAAAATTGCGTTAACGTTATAACGCCCACCTACATATTAAATTAAACAGAAGCAATGATTCATCTCCGAAGCCTTCATCCAATTTTAAACGCTCACAAAATGTAAAAATACAGCCTATATTATGTACGCATTAATGCTATGCATGTATTCTCCATAAGACATTTAAATCATATCTCATATATTTGGAAATCCAATAACCGTTGGAGTTGTTGCACGAATTGTTCTTCCTTATTCAAATTATTTATGTATTTTAATTGAAATTTATTCTCTCACAATACCTCGTGCAGAAAGTAAAAAAACACAAAACAAGAAGCCAACATGTGGCCAAAAACCAAAAAAAAAATGTCTATTTATTCCGATCGGATCGTCGCATATCAGAGCAAATTGAAAATAATACCTCATATCGTACGTGACACAAATTCGTTATAAGCTTCCTCCCAGCCGACCCCAGTTTTGAATCTGAAACATTTACATATAACCTTGGTTTCTATGTGGCGTCTGGTCTAGGTCTGGCCAGCACCACCGTGGTGTTCGTTTTCGTGTTAAAAAGAAAATCGAAGTGTATCGTTTGGCTTAACTACACAGTAGCTGTTCATTAAATTTTTATCTAATTATCTGCAGACAAACAATATTTCACTACAACTACCTCGATTATGTTTACAGATGATAGATACTATTTTTTATGTTAAATCCTTGCACGTCATCTTTGAAGTTCAATCTCGATTAAATTTAATCATTTAAAGTTGTGAATCATTTACCTAAAGAGTGTGTATTATGATAACTTTTTGAATTAATATTCACAAAACGAACAGAGTTTGCTGGCTTGAATTTTGAAAATCTAGAGTCTCTCTCAACTAGAAACTTTTAAAACAATTTTGTTTATAATGTACCTATGTATATACATAAAGTTTCTGTGTAATAATGTGCTTTTGATTCTTAATAGATCTTCAAACTTTAAGTTATTTTGACTTTTGAACTTTGTTATCATAAACAATGATTGCAATTTGCAAACAATAACCTGATTATACACATAGCTAGCATTACGTTGGTATGGTAGCATCGTTTTAAAAAAAAAAGTAAGCATATAAGAATATCATATAAATTTTATTTTTTGTATTTAATATTCAACAATGTTAACAGTTTTTTAAAGAAGAACGTAGGTAGCTCTTTTTTACATCAGGGTTTTTTCCTTGTATTTTTTTTAATTATTTCGTAAATTTAAATTAAATTTATTTTATTTTAGATATAAAGAATAAATTTCTACAACTCTGAAATTATTTAAATATTCAATAATAAATAATATTAAACTTAAACTGCAAACAAATTTGAACTTGTAAGCTCTTTTTAAAAGTATGAATTGTTTTGTTTTGAAAAAATATGTAAAATGGAAAAAGCTGCATACATATGTATATGATTGGCAGATTTCATCGATAAAATTTGTGAGTTATACATTTTGTGGTGCCGATAGGTACCTACTCATATTTTTAACAAATTGTGAAATCAAAAACTGCATTATTCCATTAAGTTATTGTTCAAAACCTCTAAATATTTTGTTTTTGGAAAATTTTCTCCGATTTTTACTAAATGTACGAATTTTGTATCATTGTAGCCGTTCCGATAGGCCAATAGGACAGGTCTACGAAACAAATTGAATGTGCTTTGAAAATGTCGAATTCGTGCGTTGCATATGTCTATGAAATGTGAAAATGGCAGCAACGCATCACGAATTCATGCGATTTGTGAAGATATTTGCTTTCCGATTTCCCCGACAGAAAATTAGAAGTGGAAAATTTCCCGTAACCAATCGATACGATTCGTATACCATGACAAGATCAAATCGTCCGATCGGAAGTTTTCTCCGATCGTACATTTCTCTGAACGGATACGATAATAGGGCTGATTTTGTATTATTTTTGAGACCAGAGGAGCTTAATTCAAAGATAAGAGCAAAATCGAACAAAACTAAAAGAAATCGTGGACTATAACCTACTACATATGTATGTACATTATGCATTACATATTTCTTTAAAATTTTGCCTTATTGTGAGTTTCACCCGAACAATATTTCACCTTAAAATTTTCTGTTCGCCCGGAATTTTAAAATCTATTGTGAGTTTCACCCGATTGAAATTTACATTATTCGCCTTATTGCTCTATCGTTCGCCTACTAAAAATAGGTGAAAATTTAATCTGTCAATCGTGTTATATTCTGCGCGAAATGAATGCTGACAATAAGACATGTTTAGAACGTGTAATATTTTTCGGGTGAAATTCACAATAGGCGAAAATATTTTCCGGGTGGAATGTTGTTTGGGTGAAACCCACAATAAGGCTGATTAAAAAAAATCCTTTGCCAGTTTTAAGCATTTAAATTTATACACTGCCGATGTATATAGGCAGGTTATTTTATCGCTTTAGTGGTTAAGGTTTTAAGCTTTATGTAGATGTACGAGGCAGACACAATTTAGTTGTATTGTATATAATCGTTGTCACAGGTTTGATTAAAATCTCAAGGTTGATTTTTTTTTTAACAATAACAAAATTTGCTTTATAGCACCTATTTCGCAAGAAAATCACATCCAAACTTCCGATATAAGAACCTTGGAGTTATCTGGAAGATCTAAGTTAACATAACAAGGGATAAATAATAAAAATTCCACTTCGATTAAATTACATGAATTATAGGAAAACGATCGGAGTTTTCCTATGTATTACCTCTGTCGCTTATATCTATATATTTATTTGCTGGTATTGAGTATATTAAATATTCAAAGTAATTTAAATTACACTAACAAAATGCAACACCTTTTTAGCATTGCATGTCGTGTAACATGAGTTAAGCACTGACAATTTAATTTTCTAGGAAAAACGTATATACATTTAAGTAAATTAGATCCAAGAACTAACTGTCATCATCGTTCTGAGAACCAAGTCTTGTTTTGAAATTGTTATCGTAATTATTCAATCCGACATACAACATTGTAAATGCTTCTTTCATGCATAAATATATATTGTAGCCTTTGTTCTATAAAAGCAAGTTATTAAATTATTAAGAAAACTCAACCTGACATTACTAAAAACAGAAAATCTAAGGACTTTTCGAAGTTTAAACAATTCTCTTTTCTTATAATAGGGGTCACATATTCTTTCGTGCTTTTAAATTTAAAAAATTTTGAAGAATTTTCTAAGTTATGCAAAATATTAAAATTACTTTTATTTATGTTTGTATATTTTTACAGGATGTCATCCGGCTTACACTCCAATTAAAGAACACACCATTTACCCTCGCTGAAATCCGTGGATTTAACCATATTGATCTTCTGTATTCAACAGAGGCTCCTCGCTACATTTATCGAAAAATAATAAGTGATACAAAGCGTTACTATAGCTGATAAAAACAAAATGAACGTGGATTGAATCGTTAGCATTAATATTCCAAAGGACTGATATTCATTGTACGCTACCTGATACGAATCTAGATATTCTGTGTAAGCTATATATAACTCTAAGTGGGAATTATGGAAGTTACAATAACAATAAGATAGGAATTTAAAAAAAAAAAATAGCGAACCAAAGTGTAACCTGTTCTCCAAAATATAATAATTAAATTAAATACTATAACACTTCCTTTTAAAGTTTCCCATTTAATAAATATAATTTTATTTTTCGTATTCAATATCGTTTTACATTTAAAACCTAGTGAATAAGGTTTTGTTTAAATTTTAATTGTTTATAGATTACAATAAGACATAAATTTATAATAAAACTTCATTTATCAATTATTCAAAAAAAAAAAAAAAAAAAAAAACGTAAAAATGTTTCCATTAAATTTTATAAATATTAATTTGTTTCACAATCAGTGTTTATAGTCGTACATAAATAAAAAAAAAATAAAATAATTACGGTTAACCACTTTTTAAAGTAAATTTTTATATTTTGTTTTCATTAAGAAGGAACTTAAATAGATTGTTTAATGTCTGTGTATGTTGCGTGTAATTTTGTTTGTGAACCGATCTAAAAAAAAAAACGTTGGGATGAATTCTATGGTTTATTTCCTTAGATGGTGGGTGTTAGTTTATCTGAATCTAACTCATCACACGACATTCTTACAAGCTAAGCATTTTATTTTAATTGAATTAAATTAACTAAGCTCGAATCCGGCATTCGATTGAATCGCGTATAAGAGTTTCTCTCGCATTTGTTCCTCAGTCTTAAATGGTGGCAACTTGAGGAGATTGGTACATGTGCTGGCTGTTGGAAGACGTTCCATATCGCCGGCATTTTGAATAAAAAACGGCGGATCAAGGTCCTACAAATTTAACAAATAGTAAATTTAAAATAAAAACAAAATTGCACAAAAGTACCTTAAATCCCAATAACGGCGGCCTTGAACAGCTCGTGACGAATTTAAGCAGTTGCCGTTTCTGCAAGTCTGAGAAACCTTCCAATACAGCCCAAAAACAAATAATACTCGGGTGCTCGGGACTATATTCTCCACCATATTTACAATGTTTCTTAAGGTCTTCCAAGTCGATTGGAATTTCAGCCCCAGATATAAGAATCTGTAGTTCTTTGTTACTAAACATGTACAACCATTCCACTGGCAGGACATTTGATAGACCCTTTCTAAACGCAACACAATGCTGGCGAATTTGTTTGTTTAGCTTATAATCGGCTATGAGTTGAATGTATTCGATTCGATTCGACGAAGTAACTGGGATACTCTGACCGTTGGGTTTCAAATCCTGAACTTGTGTCTGACCTAGTGAGCTGGTGACTACTGTGAAGTCTAAGTTCAATTCCGCTACATCACCTTCGTAGTCTTTTAAGCAGAGGAGATTTTTATATAGCTCGGGATCGAGCGAAGCAAGTTGGTGAACATCGACGTCTGAGTACTTGCCAGCCAATTTGGTAAGGAAGAATTCAGCTAGAGGCAGTTCGACAAGAAGATTTTCATATATTGCTTTTCCTAAAATTCGTCCAATAAAATAATAATGCCGTTCGAAATCGGGGAAAAGATCTCCAACATTTGGATTCGGATAGAGTTTGTTGTCAGTGGTGACCCTAGTAAAAAAAAAAAACAATATTTAAGGTTTTTAGTAAAATAAAACTGCTTTTTTAACTGTTTTTAAATATTCTTTATTTTACTACGCACAGCGATATCATTTCACATGGAAAGGAAGGGTCCACTTCCCTTGATTTTTCTAAACAATCGGCTTGAAGTAGAAAACAAACCCTGAGTTCGTAAAAGTAAACATGTTCAATCACTGCTTAAAACAATTGCAAAAAAATGGTAGCAGTTATGTACATTTTGGGCAAAATTTAATTTTAGTGCTAAGAGCAAACATCAGCGCTTCTAAAACAGTGAACACAATTTGAAACGGACTTCATTTGCCTGCAGAAATGCGACTGGAATGTGGCAGTGTTGCCGAATTTTTACTTTTACGAACTCGACCAAAGTCATTAAAAAATGACTTCAACTTTATTTTAAAGCTAAACATTCATTCTTGTTCTGCTTTCAATTGAAATTACTTTATTATTTCAAAAATTAATTTTCAAACTAAAAATTTTGAAAAAAAAAAATTAAAATGTAAAATGAAAAATAAAATTTAGCTAGACTAATGTCTCAGTTTTTGAGAAAATTGCAAAGAAGTCTATGTACTTTTACCATTTCCCATGGCTTTGAACTCGCTTTGAACTTGAGTCGTTCTTCAGCACGGCATTTCTTTTTAATGGCTTTTCTTGTAGAATCATTATTTTTTTTTTAAGGTAAATAGAACAGACTTTACCGTTTTTCCCTGGTAATCTTCAGATACATTCCGGAATAATAAAAAAAATCCCTTTTTTAATACTTTAACTAAATAACTAAAATCAAAAAGGAAGTATATACTCTTGATAACATGCATAATTGTAACGGATGTTTGATGAGATATTTTTCAAAAATACAAAAATCCAAACCTAAAGATTCATTGCAGCAAAGAAATTACATTTGGTCAAGGGTTGTATAATTGATGATTGATACTCACATAAAAAATCCTCTATTAGGATCAAATGATGTTTTAATAAGCTCCGATAAGAACTCTCGAAAAACTCCCCCACCATCGATCCCCGCTTCATCCAATCCTAATGAACTGACGAATTGCACTCGAAACTTCAAGCGCAAATCTGGTTCTAATCAAAAAGACAACAAAAGTGTTGGTAATATGAAATGTGAATAAAATAGATCAATTTATTCTTACCATTTTCCGGTCTTAACTTATCGAAAGCATCCTCGTATAGATGTGATCTACGAACAGTTAACAATATAGATGGTCCTTGCAGGAATGCTTGCAGATTACCCTGTACCCTCATCTTATCGGCTGCCACCAATCCCTGTAGTATGCCTACTCTCTTGCTAAATGGCACTACAAATGGTATTTCCCTTAGAATAGTTATGGAACGAATTTGTTTGGTAGACATTGGTGGACCATTTTCGAAGTCTTCTCGAGTAAAATCTCGAATTGGTTGAAAGGGTCGAATACCTCTAGTGCGACTACCTCTAGTCAATGGTAAATCACTGGGTCGATCGAGGGGTAAATTCAGTTTACTCACAGTCCAATGAGTATCGGGACAAAAACCCAAACGAAGATCTCGTGTGTGTATCTGATTGAGCACCGAAACCGTCACTTTCAACAGATTCGCCCAAATTTGTTTCTGATGTTTGATTTTTTTGTCTTCCAACTCACTGCGTCCAAGAATCCAACGATAATGCTCATTGAGATTTGATCTGGTCTCAGGGAAAGCTAATTCCACAAGACCCAACGAAATTTCTTTCAGTGTCTTACTCAGTTGAACAATTTCATCGATTTTGAATGGCATCAGTTTACTCAAGGTTTGGGGTTTCTCGAACATACTATCTTCGCAGAACTCCGTATCATGCAATGTCGGAACAAGACGACCAAAAAGTGAACAGAAAGTAGCTAAAAGTGGAATTGTTCGTTCTACTCCATTTTGTTTAGCTAAAATAAAGAAAACTTAGTATGTGGGGAGATTTTAATTTAATGTAATCTTACGGACGACACCCTTTGATATGAGACTAAGAGGCGATGAGAATCCTAGCTGGCTAGATTGTGAAGCCAATGTGAACCATACAGCACGGATAAATGTGGGCATAAAGGCCAAAGTATAGAGCAGTCTAAAATGACAAAAACGATGTACACTTTATAAATAACCGAGAAAGAGAAATAAATTTTACTCACTTATAATCGAATATAGCATTCTTATTATAAATCATCATGTTGTGGCAGGTTTTGCACAAAGCATACAAGACATCTGCATCGCTCATAAAATGTTCTATGTTATCCACAATGATATGAACCCTTTTAGAATCATTTAGCAGCTCAATAACTTCTAAAAGACAGTTTCTCTCTATCACAGTTAGACCTGTTTGGACAGTGTCTTGTCCTGGATCTATATTCATGCGAGACGCACTTTGGCTCTCTAGTTCATCTTCGTCGTCATCTCCTTCTTCCTCGTCATCGTCTTCGTCATATGCATTATGACCACTAGACAAATTTGTTGATTTTATTGAAGATTTTGGTAGAATAAGAATTTTAGGTGAGACTTCTGAGATGACTTTGATATAGCCGCTTAAGATGTTGTTTTCCTTGAGATTGTCTGGAAAATTAATAGTTTTTATTTCGACAAACATTTTTCAATAAAGTTCTTATTTTCTAATTTTTTTTCTTTATTAGATTTTGGTCCCGGGAATCACTATCAGTGAATTTACAAAATTTGGCAATTAGGAAAAATTAATTCAATGTCTATTAATCTAGTATTAGCCCATATCGTTATAGCTAGTGGTTTGCCTGGGTTCCATTCCCAGTCTCTTCCGAAAAAAAAAAAAAAAAAAAAACAGTTCAGAGCTACTGCCTCCTGTGAGTGAAAAATTCTACAAAAATTATCTATTATCGTGAAAAAAAAGCCTCTGATCTTAGCCGTTCGGATTCGGCAGATTCACTACGAGTCGTCGTGCCACCGAATTTATTTATTATTAAACTATGATCTGTCCAACAAAGATTGTCAGTAAAGACCGTGAAGGAAATTTTTCAGCGGGACCTACCGATTTTCAAAGGCACATCACAAAACAAAATGCCACTTACACTAACCACAGACTTCCCACGGTATTGTTTTTGTAATTTCTTGTTCAAGCGACGTACATACCCATGACCTATCTCGCCCACAGCCGTGGTGGGCACTATGGATAACCAATCACGATCTCTTACTGTTGTTTGTTAAAAGTATTCACGAAAAAATTAGAGTTACCGTTGCAAGATTACCCACGCCAACTACTCCTTTTTCTATAGTTTGTGTGCAAGAGCTTACAGAATTAATGTTTTTTTTTAAAAGCTTTGAGGATCAAAAAAAGTAATTATTATGCATACTATGGCATCGCGATAAAAGCTTTTACATGCGATAGACTTATGCAATACGCTGCAACCAAACTGAGATGCAAAAGTCCTATCTTCCCTGTACTGACAATCTTTGTTGGACAAACCATAGTAACAAGAATGAGGGTAGGGGTGGTAAGACTTTCAAAATTGCTTAAACTATTGGGAATTTTTCAAGCAATCGGATTAACTTGCAGATATGGACGATGACACGGCCGCGATCAAAAGGTGCCTACTGAGATATTAAGGCACCTCAACACAGTTGAAATAGAAAGTTTATCAAACATTTTTAAATTTACATGGATGACGATGGAGAAATCTGGCTGCTCCGTCAAAGTCGGCAAGAACACCACCGAACCCTTTGTTGTCGAGAAAGGTTTGAGGCAAGGCGATGCGTTATCATGCAACCTCTTTAACATCGTACTTGAAGCAATTGTACGCAACTCGTAAGTCAACAACAACGGTACAATTTATCAATAGTCCGTTCAACTACTTGCTTATGCAGATGATATTGACATCATTGGAAGAACGAAGCGAGCTGTTACCGGCGCGTTTGCAAATATTGAATCAGAGGCGGCAAAAATGGGTTTGGCTTTTAATGAGGACAAGACGTAGTATATGCTATCATCGAAAAGGAATCTCAACATCGTCGACTCGGGCAAAACGTCACGATGGATAGGACTTTGTCTAAGAAGGCGTTTGAGTAATAAAGCCCTCTCTCAAAGAACCAAGGAGACCTTATATAAGACCCTAATCATCCCGGTCCTGCTGTATGGGGCAGAAGCATGGACCTTGACAAAAACGGATGAGAATCTGGTTGGGTGCTTTGAAAGAAAGATTCTTCGGGTTATTTACGGTCGAGTCTGTATCGATGGAGTATGGAGGAGAAAATTCAATAACGAGCTTTACGGGCTTTACAGCGACGTCGAACTGGTCAAAAAGCTGAAAATACAGCGGCTAGGATGGCTAGGACACGTGGAGCGTATGGACACCAACGCACCAGCCCGACTAGTCTTCGAGTCTACCCCTGACAGTCTGCGCAGCAGAGGAAGTTCCCACCTTAGGAGGTGCACACAAGTGGAAAACGACCTCAATCAACTTGGAGTGCATAACTGGAGGCAGCTAGCTAGAGACCGAGCTGGCTGGAGGGGCTTGTTGGTTGAGGCCGTAGTCCATCCTGGGCTGTGAGCGCCATCTAAAGTAAAGTAAGTAAATAACTCAGATGTTCTGTTTACTTTGGATAATTTAAAAATATGATTAATAAAACAGATACTACAATGATTCGTTATATTTCTTCAAGTTGTTATATTTTGTATATACAGTATAGTCTTAATTTTAAATTTTTGAAAATATTTGGGCAGGTAATAGGAGGATTTTACTAAAACAACTTTACAAATGACCTTCCCTCTGCTAATAAAACTATATTCTGTAAATATCAACTGAATCGTTATGACAGTACGCAAACCTATGGACGACGAACATGCAAACATTCATTTTTAGAAAGATTCAATTCTATTGAATAATGTACAGCCTACGATTTTTTTTTCTTTTCTATCCTTCTATTCCTTGTAACTAGTGGCGTGAAATTTAGATTTCATTTGAAAGACTTTAGGTCTTACAAGTAAATCAAAGTTTTTAAAGTTTTAGACTTACCTAGCTGCCTTCTGTCCAATATTAAAATAGAATTTAGCAAAAAGCTACTGAAAATCGGATTGCCATCGTCTCGATCCCGATCATCTCCATCTACTTGCATTTTATCAATTCCCCCCTCCATAAGAGTTGCCACAGGAATCAGTGCCTCCAACGAACGCAAAATATCTTTGAAGGGAAACTCCGGTTGATCGGCCAAACATGGAAGTATATAGTTTCGAATGGGATCGGAAAAACTCTTGCTGAGAATATATTCGTTAAACGACTGACAAATAACCTTGCCATAGCGAAAGCCTCGATTAACCAACACCAAGGGTCGCATAATCATTTGAAATAGGGCCTCGGTGACTTGATTGGGAGCATGCAGAGTCTCACCATCTAGTGGTGGACATTTTTCCTCTAAGATCTTTCGAATTCTCTTAAAGTAGTTTCTCTCGACTAAATAGCGAAATATAAGTTCCAAGTACAACCGAACTCGTTCGTGGTCTTCGATATATCGTTCCACTATGCTCTCTGAAGTAAAAGTCTCAACCATACGCATGGGAATGGCCTGAGATGAATTCGGCACAGTCAGCTGTTCAATGCAAATGATCATAAGCTTACGAAGTCGATGTAACCAGATGAAGCCAGTAACGGCGTTTTCAAGCATTTTTGATGGATTTCGAAGCAAATGCTGAGAGAGTTCAATCTGAAATGAGAAAACAAAAAGACAGTAGGAATTTATATGAACACAAGTTACCTATTTCGTTTCAATTTTACTGGATTTCTGAAACCCAGCTGTAAATCTTTTTCAATTATTTATTATTTTCAGACATGCATTTGAAACTTGTAGGATATTTTACTATTCCAATTTCAATAATTGGAAAAAGTAGAAATAGGGAAGATACATTTTGTGTTTTTCTATTTTCATTTCATCTTTACCATTTCTCTTTAAGAGATGAGAGGAACGAATGAAATCTTTGAAGACCGTTCCTTTGAAGGAAATCGACAGTGCGGTATCAGCCAAAGATATTGAAAATAGAATTTCAAAGGTCTATATATCTCTTTGTTATGGAATTTTATGAAAGGGTTGAACAGATATTGACGTTTTAGATGCTTCTGATCATTTTAAGTTAAAAAAAAGCAGAAGAAAGTGTTAAACATTTGTTATAGGTAAGCCATAAATTGAATAATCTCAAATTTCGTGTAAACGCAAAATTTACAAAAGAGCTCGGTACAGGCAAAATTTCAAACATCCTAAGAGTTTTTAAAAAATCGAACAGTGACCAATTATTATATATGATAAGAAACAACGTGGAGCCAATATCATTGAAGAGATAACTTATATCTATTTAATCGTGGTGCTACCAAGCCTTATTGTAGTTTTAGGAACTAGCTGGAGTTTAATTGAAGTTTCCTTATATAAAAACTGGCTCAAGGTTAAAACTGAAAATCTTAATCTAAATTCACAGCCAATTCAAAGACGACTATTAAAAAAGTTGATAGAAAAACAAACACAAAATTCGAGCAAGACATACATCCAGAAGCACCTGCCTCTTCTCAACTTACCAATCGTTCACAATCTTTGGAAACTTTATTCGAATAAAAGAATAGAATGCGTCTAAGCAAATAGGCCAGATTTTCATCTTCGGTCAGCTTGTCCTTGTGTGACTTAAAGAACTCATCGAAGTTTTCTCTTTCCAGCTTTTTTTGCCTCTGCCTCAGAATGAAGCTCCGAGTGTAGGATTGCAAAACAATAGCTCCATTGTTTTGCTTCCGCAATTCATTACGTTTTTGTCTTTCAATCTGGGCTTTTTTAATAATTGTTTCGCGATCACAACTCTGCGAAGCACCACCTAAGTTCTGCACAGGTCTGCGACGATAGTCACCATCGAAACTATACATTTTTTCTTATTGAACTTCTACGGTTTTTTATTCGAAGAAAAGTCCTTGATTGTTTTAAATTTAGGTTAATATTGTTTCTGAATTTATTTTAAATAGTTAATCTGGTCTTAATTAATTTGCAATCCCGAAAAATTTGTAAAAACATTGTTTTTCGGTGAAATCCAATGACAATGACAATGAAGAATATAAAGACGAAGCAAACCTACAGATAATTCTAATTTTTCCACTTTCCACTGATTTCTGAGGCGAAAAAAAAAACAGAGCTGTCACTGGAGTTTTTGTGACTTTTCTTCTAGATCGATGACGTAGTTGGGAATTTTATTTTTGTTTGGAACAGCTGGTTTGTAGAATCAGTTGAATTCAGAGAATATCAAACTTTATTATAGGCTTTCTCAAACAAAAAGTGAGTGAGTGGGCGAGTGCGATGTAGATTGCTCTCCGGATATTTCAGCAGTGACTTTGTGTATGTATTGGTAGGAGACGGAGCTGCAACTGGAGCCGCAACTGGAATAGCTGTCAAAATTTTGAATACACATAAATTCAATGTTGCGAACACAACGCAACGCTCATACGGAGCTGTAGCCGCAGACAGATGAGTTCGCCAACATTTAACTTTTCACGTGCAGCACTTTTGACGTTTTAAATTGTATGAAGAAAAAAAATTGCACCGGAAAAAAATATTGTGGAAAAATATTTGTGTCGCGAAAAAAAGTATTAAGGCTCTCCCAAACCAATGCGATTAATCGCTGCGACAAAAGATAACAACACGTTAGGTTCGTTCGCGTACTCCCCAAATCTACGAATTTTTACGAATTTCTACAAATTTAACGCAAAATGTGTTCGTTTACTCAAAAAATGTGTAGTTTTTCGCAGAAGAGAGCGCTCTCGAGAGAGTAAATTATTCCCCCTTTCTGCTAATTTCAGCCCAAAGAAATTCTTCGGGCAGAAATATGAGTTCAGTCAAAAGTCACTTTGATATTTGCCAGAACATCTCTTTCCTTAGGCCCAATTCACATAGAACTGGCTAATGGTTTTGGTATGGTTCTGGCGTGGTGCATACATATGCCACGTTGTGGAATTTGCATGTTGTCTTATGGGACAATACACACACAGATGACGAGGCGAGGATATGGTGCGACATGTCATCGCCACGCCATATTGAAAACTGCAGTGGCCTACGTGAACCGGCACGCCATATTAAAATCACTTGACGATTGAACATGAGACCACTATTTTATTTATTTTGAAGTATTTTTATCACTTTGTTAGTGTTAAACAAATCTAAAAAAATCACAACGATTAGGAAAATGTTCCAAATACTAAAAAAAGCATTCCTTTGCATCAATTTTCATTAATTCACTCTGCGTTTTCAATTCACTCTGACAAATGTCGGTTCATTGTCACTTCTATGTAAATTGAGTACATCACACCCACTCCACTCCCGAAGCATGCCAATGACACACCAGAACCATGAGCCACTTCTGTGTGAATCGGGCCTTATACTCCTCTGTTTTATTTAATTTAATGTAATAAATTAACTTTTTCTTACTTTTTTATTTTATTTTGAAAATCTTTTCAAAGAAATGATGAAGATATTTATTTTTTTTGTTTTCAAATATTTGACGTTAAAAAACCGGTAAAAATTATTTGTTCAAAGCGTTCGTGAACTATTTCGCAGTTTTACTTCTCTCTGAGAGAATTTCATCCCCACTCCTTAATATTTGATAGACTGTGAATTTTAGTGCAGAAAGTACACGAACGAAGCTGTTGTTGTTATTGTTTTCTATTGTCGCGGCGATTAATCGCGTTCGTTTGGGAGAGCCTTAAGTCCCCTTTCACACAGGGCAACTGAGTTGCCGGCAACAATGAGTTCATAGGCGAGAAGGGCAGGAAGAAAGAGGGGAAAATGAAATCTCCCCGGTCAACAAATTCAGGAGACTTTTTTGACGTTTCTCTTCACACTACGTTTGTGTGCATTCCACCAAGGTAGTTTAAAAGGAAAATAAAGAAAATCTCCGGGTTTTTGTTGCTAGCGTGTGAAAGGTACAAGAGATTGTTAAGGAGATTTAAAGAAAACGTCAAAAAAATCACCAGCAACTAGTATCTACGTGTGAAAGGGGACTAAAGGCCGTGTCAAACAGAGCGCGGTCCGGCGGTCTTTGTAAGAAATTACAAACAAAATTTGCCCGCCGCGTTCTTTCCTTCCATGTTGAAGTATTGACCGTCCCGTCGGCCCGCGTTCTGTTTTACCAGGCCTTAACAGTTTGATATTTAGGCCGTGTGCGAATTCGTTTAAGGCCGTGTGCGAATTCAGTTAAATTCGCGTTAAATTTTATCCGAAGATTAATTTTTGACAGTAGTGAGGTGAATCTGTACGTAGAAATGTCAAAATTTAATCTCGGATAAAATTTAATCGAAATTTTAAACGAGTTCGCACACGGCCTAAAATTTCGATTAAATTTTATCCGAGATTAAATTTTGACATTTCTACGTACATATTCACCTCACTTATGTCAAAAATTAATCTTTGGATAAAATTTAACGCGATTTTAAGGCCGTGTGTGAATTGGCTTAAAATCGCGTTAAATTTTATCCGGAGATTAATTTTTGACACTAGTGAGGTGAATCTGTACGTAGAAGTGTCAAAATTTAATCTCGGATAAAATTTAATCGTAATTTTAGGCCGTGTGCGAATTCGTTTAAAATTTCGATTAAATTTTATCCGAGATTAAATTTTGACATTTCTACGTACAGATTCACCTCACTAGTGTCAAAAATTAATCTTCGGATAAAATTTAACGCGATTTTAACTCAATTCACACACGGCCTTAAACGAATTCGCACACGGCCTAAGCCAATTCACACACGGCCTTACTATGACTTCGGCAAGCTGACTTATAAGAAAACCACCGCAAAACGCCATTTTTAAAATTGTTGTTGCTTTGCCCTTAGTAGGAAATTGCTTGTCATTCTCTCATTTTTCGTTGTTCGTGAAAAAAAAAAGAAAATTGGAGTCATCTATCTACAGAAGAAAAACTATTTCTTCAATAAATCAATTTAAAATAAAAACTTTATTGCAAAAGAATTATACCCTTTAAAAAAACTTCTTTTTAGTTATATTTTTAAATAAAAAAACATGTTCGGTCGTCAAAGTGGTCTAAGTGGGTCATCAGGTGGCACTGGGTCCTCTTTAGTAGAATTCCGTGCTGGTCGCATGAATATGGTTGGTAAGATGGTCCATCCCGATGTAAGGAAAGGTTTGGTCTATCTGAATCAAAGTGAAGATGGCCTTATGCACTTTTGCTGGAAGGATCGAGTTTCCGGAAAGGTAGGTGCTGAAGATTTGCATTGAAGCATTTAAATTTCTATTTGGACATACTTTATTCTTCGTTTCACGAAGGTTGAGGACGACTTAATTGTTTTCCCTGATGACTTCGAATTCAAGCGCGTTGAACAGTGCAAAACTGGTCGCGTCTATGTTTTGAAATTCAAAACTTCATCCCGAAGGATGTTCTTTTGGATGCAGGAACCGAAGACTGACAAGGACGAGGAACATTGCCGGCGTGTCAACGAACTGATGAACAACCCACCGTCGGCTAATCGGAGTAGTAGCGACAGTGGCGACTTGCAGTATATGCTAAACAACATGTCTCAACAGCAACTTATGCAGTTGTTTGGCGGCGTTGGCCAGATGGGAGGACTTAGTTCACTTCTTGGATCAATGAAGTAAGTTTCGATAATTTTGCTTTGTTCATATTTCTCCGATCTATTCCTATAACCCCGTTTAATTTTGTGTCAACGCAATCCGAAACTACTGCATTACACGACATGGTGATCTTATTTCAGTTTTGATGCACCGAGAGTGAAAAATTATATCATAGAATTGTTGAATTTTGTTCTCATTTATAATACCTACGTATATTATTATTTTTTTAATCTGTTGGTTTTAACGCCTCGCGGCCGCGGTTCGCTGATGTAACCAAGCAGTTCACTCTTTAAATATGTTAGCTGGTAATTCTCTTCTTCTCAAGGGTCCATTTGGACAATACGGGTGTAAGACTCGGTTTGCTCTCAGAA
Source organism: Epistrophella euchroma (assembly GCA_947049315.1). Lineage (NCBI taxonomy): Eukaryota > Metazoa > Arthropoda > Insecta > Diptera > Syrphidae > Epistrophella > Epistrophella euchroma. Next base: position 44,783,763 of record OX346248.1, read on the forward strand.
TGAAACCAGACATCTTGATCTATTAAAAACCATGCAAGAAATACTCATTTTAGAGTACTTACTCGCCTACACAAATAACGACTTCTTCGAAAAGCCTATAAGGCGCGCATTTACTGCAAAATCTGGGAATCAAAATATTTATGAATGCTTTTATTTTAAATTTTATATTCATAGAACAAAATTGCCTGAGAAGAGAAGTCAACGAAACATTTGGTATTGTTTATTCGTTTATAAAATGCGTTCCGAAACGTATGCAAATTATAAGAAGGAAAACACAAATTATAGAAAGCATTGAGTTCGCGTTACTGATGCGTATAAAAAATGTATGTCTACCGCATTAAAACATTTCGTTTTACATTCTGGAACTCTCCTTTAAAAACTACCGGATAACAACAAAAATTATTTCCTTTGAGGATATTTTTTCATTTTAAGACGGGTAATTTGGGGACATACCAATTTATTGATAAAAAGAACAAAAACAGCGCCGGGTTTAAAATAAGTATCAATGTAAGTTCGATTTCAGTAAACGGATTTTTAGGTTTTTTTTTTTAAGTTCTTTTGGGTTTTCCAAAATAAAATTCAATATTGTTTCGTTTTAGTCGTTCATCGGATAGCAGCTCTTCCCCGCGGACAGCAAGCACTCCAACATCTAATCGATTAAATGCAAGCACTCTACTAACTCCAGAGAATTCTTCATCATCGATTCCTCGCACTCCGTCCGCTCCCAAATGTGCTAGAGGCCCAAACGCCGGTTCAAAAAAATCATCTGACGCATCAGGTGGTGCGTCTGATGAAATGAGTTTTCCAGGACTTCGTTCCTTCATATCAGGCCTGTCAACCGATACAGCTGGAGCGACAGGAAACACCGGACGTACCATTAATATTGATTTGTCCACTGCTATTGCCTCTTCCGACGCTGTTAATCAAATAATTGCCGACCCAGATCGCGCAAACACACTTTCGGTTCATCTGCCCGAAACAGATGAATCAGATGAAAGCAAACGCCAGCAGATCAAAGAAACATTATCGTCGCCTCAATTCCAACAAGCTTTGTCGCTCTTCTCAAATGCCCTGCAATCTGCTCAATTGGGTCCTGTTGTATCGCAATTCGAATTGTCCCCCGAAGCTGTTGCTGCTGCATACTCCGGAGATTTAGAACAGTTTGTAAAGGCATTAGAGAAGTCTAAGCCAAATATTGAGACCAAAGAGGAAACTGTCGAAAAAAAAGATTAACATGAGAAGCAAAGTTTTCTTCCCCAACTGGTTTTGAATTGAAATGATTATATTTTTGTGAATTATAGTTACCTTTATTGTATAACTGGCTTGGTGTGTTTAAAAAATTACAAAACCTCACTCACTTTGCTGCGTTTGACAAACTAAAAAAAAAATTAATACACAGTGTTAACCAAATGATACATTCAAATTGAATAAAATTAATCACATATTTAATCAAAAATAGTAATTGTCTTTTTCTTTTTGAAAACTTTCTTAAAATACGAAAATCGGTAAGATTAAGGACGAAATGTAATTAATTTGGGAAATTGGTTTTTATATATGTGTTTTTACTTTATGCAAAAGAGACCACTTCTCTAAGTATCTTTAATTTTATGCTCATATTCCCATAGTTTTAGGGAGACATTTGTTGTTCAGTTTACATTTAATAATCCATACTATTGACATTGATCCTACTGTGGGCCTAAAGCTAGTCTCCACATCGTTTTGGTGAGTAGATTTTTATTTGCTTTATATTGTAATTTACTTGCATTATGTCTAGTCGCAAGAACTCGTCATCTGCTTCGAAATGCGTGGTTTTTTTGCAATCCTTGAGAGATTTGGTTAATAAAAAAAAAAGTCGGTGCTTACCGACGCACACTAAGGCGGCTTCTAGATATCAGTGCGCAAAAAGTCACGAAACTGTTACTTTTCACAAAGTATACGATATTTGTGATAAGAAAAATGCATTTTTGTTTTGTTTTTATGATTTGCACTAAGTTGTCAAAGTTGACAAGTTCGTTGTTTATTTGCAATTTGGAAAAAGTAAAGAAAGTACTGCTTTTTCAATATCTTTGTTATTTATTGTGCGATTAAATATATAAAATATGCCTGGGGAAGGCAAAGATGTGTAGATTTTATTCGTTTATTTCAAAAATTAAAAAAAAATATTCTTATAATTAATTAAGGGGTTTGAAGTGCAAGTGTTTTTTCTAGACTTCGTTTTCATTTTTGCATAATCACCCTTGTTACGGTTATCGTTTTACGAAAACGACAGTAAAACGACACGCCTCTAGAAGCGATAATAGGCGTTTAAGTGAAACTAAACTTTAGCTTTATTTCCGTTCATCTCCCTTCTAGCCATTAAAACTTTATTCGTTTTACTGAAACCCCAAGAGTCACTTCTAGAGTCGTGTCGTATTACTGTCGTTTTCGTAAAACGACAACCGTAATAAGGGTGAATATCTTCTCTTCCGGCAAAAGTTTAGCAGATCTACTAACTGTCCATAAATAAGACATATTTCCTTAATATAAAAGTGAAAGCAGAAGTGCTAAACTTTGTTGTTTTTTGTTTGTTGTATTAGCCTCAGAAGCAATAACTGTTCCATTTTTTTTTTAATTTGCATTGTTTATAGAAAGATATGCAGCTTATTTCACATTTAATTGCTTTCAACTTCGTGCACTGGCGGGTATCTTAATAACGGCTTTTGTTGATACAATTTTCATCAACAGCATGGATAAATTCTTGTTATTTTTCTAATATTCCTTTAATATGGTTGTTTTTTTTTTTTGTCTGTATAGTAATGTAATAAAAGCCGTATTTTTTTTGCAAGCCCAAAGGAAATTGGATGAAAAAAACCAAATCGGGGCTAACAGTTTACATGTTAAATGCAACAACAACTAAGCCCTAGCCCATTCGTGCTTAGCACGGAGAATTTTCTGTGATTAGCTTAAGCACGGAGAAGAACTGTGTTACCGGCATGAATTCCATACATGTTATCGATAGTTTGTATGGAAACTCCATGTTTTTTCTGTGATGGCGTTGGTAAACCCCAATATCGTTTTTCTCGACCAATTTTCTCCTTGCTTACAAAAAAAAACACGGCTAATATTGAAATCATTACCAAAATAAATAAAAAAAGAATTTACACAGCAAAGCAAAGCAAAAAAGAAACAAATTAAAAAGTAAAAATACTTATACCTTACTCAGTTAAAATATTTATGATTGTTTTATAAAGGATTTTTTGTTCATTTTGTAGGAATAAATTTAATCTTTATTTAGTAATTTAACTTTAGTTTTTTAAAGGTTCTGAAGTACAAAATTATGAGTGTTTAAGGAAACAAATGGTTGAAGCATTTATCGCCAGTGTAAAGCAGACTTTTGGTGCCAAATTTTTAGAAGTTGAGACTTGCAACATTTTATCCGACACAAAATCTTCCATGAGATGTTATTTATTTAATTCTACATGTAAAGAGTTCAGCAACCTTGACAAAATGAGTCAATTGCCTGTATCGGAATAGTTTTTATCATTTGGTCTTTCTATTTTACATGCATGGATTCGACTTTTTGAATGCATGTTGCATTTAAGCTTGTAGTCCAGGAGTGGAGAGCAAACAAAACAACAGAAGTTGTCGTCAATGAAAATAAAGAGAGAATTTGAAGAAAAACTTGGCTTAATTGTTGATCATCCAAAGCCGGGATACGGAAATATCAACACTGGTAATATTGCGAGATTTTTTGAAAAAAGTAATTTATCCGCCAGTATCACTGGAATTGATGAACTTTTAATTCAAAAATTTTATATAATTTTGCAATGCCTTTTAAAGCTAAATCCACCAAAAATTATCAGATAGCCTGCTTTTACACGACAGCGATTTTGAACAGTTGCTTCTCTATTCATTTCCTTCAGATTGCAAAGACCTTTGTAAACACTGCAATGTTTTAAGCAAATTAACTTTGTGCAAGTATAAAAGGTTTCATCTATCTGCACTCTTTACTCCACTGGTACAACAACACAAGCCTATTTGGATAGCTTTGGATTACCTGCCGAACGCGCCCTTTTCCTCCGCGCTTTGGCACCAATTCCCTTCAGGCTTGCAAAAAAACAGCCGTATTTTAAATTTAAAAAAAATTACATTTAAATTGAGGCTAAATTTTACTTTTGTAAGAATGAAAGCATTAATTTCATGACCATTCTGGGGTAGTACAAGTACTTTACAAGTTCCAATGGAACACCACACCTTTTGTCAGATATGTTTTTTATTTACCACTAAACACACTTTATTTTGAAGCTACTGATCAGTTCACTATTTACCCTATTTCAGAATTCTTGTTTGTACACCACATTTCATAAGTTCGATGTTTTCCCCTCGCTTCCGTTCTCTTAAAAAATCTGAATTCAACATCAACAGGTGTGGGAAAAATTGATTGCAATATGAAAGTTTTCATTATGAAAGCTCTTCAAGTTCATTTTTGTTGACAAACATTTTTTGCAATGAATCAGCACAAACATAAATTTTACATGGAGGAATGGAGGGGACCTACAGTTTATTGTCGAATCCGAACGGCTAACGAGCGGCACTTTTCTGTGACAGGAGATACTCTTGGAGGTTTTTTCAATTCCTCGCAAGAGGCAGTAGCGGTTTTTTCTTTTAAATAAATAGGTGGCGAGGCTGGGGATCGAACCTTAGACCTCCGGCATGACAGTCCATCGCACTAACCATCATGCCACGGCTACTACTAATTGTACAGTCGTGGTTTAAATATTGATCTGTGATTCAGGAATTTTAATTCACAGATTTCGTCGGATTAATCTTTCAGGCATAGGTATAATTTTCTATTATCGCATCTTGAACCTTGAAACATCATTTTTAATTTTTTTTTCGCTCGTGAACTATAAACTAGGGTTGAAAACAAAACAAAGGGTATCTGGTTTTGAAAAAGTTATAAAATTATGCCGTAAAGCCTAAATTATAGATCCAAACCAAGTGAAATGCTCATACAAAAAATATTTGTTTTTCAAGCAAGGTGCGAAAAATAATAAATTAAATTGAGTGTATCTAAACCAAACACAAAACGAAATTTATTTTATTTTTGTAAGCCTTTCGATTCAAGATTTGTTGATGTTTTAGTTCAACTTTGATATCACTTCGTATTGATGTATAAACTAGGCTTAAGGCTTGTAAGCTTGTATTTATGTAAGCTTGGCCTACTATAGGATTTGGGGTAGGTGCGAGGTTGGGTGTATGCAAAGTTTCTTTTGCATTTAAAGAATCTGGATTTAAAGAAACTTTGAATTTATCCTTAATATCCAAGGTCAACAGCTGTTTTCTAAATATGCCTACCTATACTTGGTATAAAGTTGCACATTTAAAATTTTCAGATATGAAAAATTGTTTAGCTGCTTCTATTTAAAATATTTTTTTTACGTTCCGAAACGTCAAACTTATGCAAAGTAATATTTCTACAAAGAATCAAGTTTGCGTTGCTGATGCGTATGCGTGTAAAAAATGTATTACTAGGTACCTACCGCATCAAAAAAAATTTCAGTTTTTGATTAGGAATTTATAGGGACATCAAATAATTAAAGCCAATTCAGTATTTGATGTCTCAATTTTGAATAAAAAAAAACAGAAATTCATATTTTATTCTTTTTTTATTTTTTTGATAAATTTTGAATTTGAAAGTCCTACCTATTTTTTTCAAAATCTATTAACACAAATAACTAGGTTAAAACAAATAATAAAAGAGCAAGTTTCTAGCTTTCAGAAAACCTATAATTTTTGTTTTGTAGGTGTTGCCGCTGTGTAATTTTTGTTTTTATTTTAATTCTATTTTTAGAAAATTGCCCCTCCTGACCACGGAGGGAGATAGCCCTCCCCCCATAGTAAAAAATGTTTGCATTAAACCTCTCTACAAAAATCCGTTATTATTTTGCTGTGCCAGAGTTAACGTACTATCGTAACCTCCCACAAAACATGAAAAGAGTTCCCAAATCACAAAATTAATTTAATTTTGTTTGTTGCTTTTCATATAAATTTTCGGGGCCAATTCATTGGGGCCAAATTTAATGTAGCCGCAAAAAATCCAGTTTTGTTACCCCATTTTTTTGTTTAAAATTGAGCCCTTGTATTTTCTATTTGCAATTGGTAATCGTGCTTGTCACCCTGTGTTTCTCTTATCATTTGGATTGGCAAAACAAAAGAGTATTATTTTTTATCAAAAAAGCTTTCCACTCCAAAAACATTTCGCCGGCTTTTCCATGTTTTTGTGTGAAGTTCACCACTTTTTTATCTGATTTTCTCACACACAAACAAATTATCTGAAGGCCAACAAAAAAGGGGTATTTGCATTGGTGATTTTGTATTTTCATTTCATCCTTTATAAATGTGTTAGATTTGATTTTGGGTACATGTTATGTTAATACTACCGCAGCCGGGCTGTAGGTATGTTGGTTAAATTAATACAGCTTTTCGCGCACACAGCTTGACGTTTTCTCTCAATTTTCGCCATTTGGAGTTTCTTCGCAAATTCGTTTTCGTATAATAAAATAATATACCTACACCATACACAAAAGCTAAAGCTATTAAACGCGGTGTAGATACAGTGTTCAAAGAAGAAAAAAAAAAAAAAAAAACAGATACATCCATCCATCCATACTAACAACAAATTTATTGAAAAGTTTTCTATAGTGCTACATATAACACTACAAAAAAAAAACCAAACAGTGCAAAGCAAAGGCAATGTTTTTGCTCTCATATTAAAAATGTGAAATGTAGAAGACCTTCTCTTCTGCGTAGTTACCGAAAAATTCATTATCCCATGAAAGCAAAAGAAAAAAAATAATACAAAATTTTATTTGATGGACGAAAAATCCAAAAATATCAAATCCAATATGTTTCAATGGATGAGTTTTAAACAAATTCGCGCTTCCGAACTTCCGAAATCAAAAGTGTTGCAATAAAGAATCTGTAAATGATAATACCTAACCAATTGCAATTCCGTGTCGAATCGAATTGTTTTGTCGTTTTTGAACGCGAAGCTGTTGGGTTTCACAAAAGATTGTCATTTTTTTTCTGTGCGTTTCTTTGATAATCTTCATTAAATATTAAAAAAAAAAAAAAAGCAAAATAAATAGGTATAAAATTAAGTGTGTTGTTCTCCCTTTTCGAGACCAAGTTAATAAAAGCAAAAAAAAAAGATTAAAAGGCAAAGAGTTTAAAAATAGTGGGCCTCAGCAATAAGATAATAATATCCAACCAGATTTGTGAAACGGGACAGATTAGCCTTTTCCTAGTAGGTACCTACCGACCTTAAAAAAAACAGGTAAGTCAAGTTGGCTACGTATAATATTTTTGTTAGCCCTTTTTCATGGATATTAAAGAAATCCTGTTCTAAATATTAAAGAAGATGGCCTCCATTTTAAATTAATGTCATTTGATTAAATGTAATGTTTTCCTCCCTCCAAAATATTGTTAAATTTTCCATTCGCCCTCTATCAGCTGGAGGATTTACATTTTCGTTATATTAAAAGTTTTGATAAATTGCGTCTCTCAATACAACCCCACAACGAAACCACCCCTTTTTAAATCCACTCTTTACATCCTCATCCATACAACTCTCCCTTTTCACCGGTGTTTTGCTATTTGTGTTGTTGGATAGAAACAAATGAAGGATAAGAGGCTCGATCGGTAGGGGCAGTTTAACTTCATTTTCCCGGCACCATACAATTCCCCCCCAACATCAAAAAATGATAAAAACCACTTTCCTCTATCTAGCGCCAACAGTCTGCCTTGCTTATGTTGTTTAGCTACCCTTTTCAACTTGTATTATTAAACTTGGTTGTTGGATTAAGGTGAATGCCAAGCTTCAATGCCGAAGCCGAACAAGGAATAAGAGACAGAGAGAAAGCACAAATTTACCTCCCACTTTTGGTTATCAAAAGCAAAACTCCCCTTCACGTTTAATGATAGGATAGGATAGCTTTCGCTTTTAAATAGCGGTTTGCGTGACTGCCATTGCACTGAAACTGAAGACTGAACTATTAACTATTATAAAATGAGAGTAGGTACCTACCTATATAGTCGTATAGGTAGACTGTAGACATAAAATTAAACAACGAAAAAAAGTTGTGAAATGTATAGGTAGGTAGGTAGGTACTTAAGCAGATAGATACCTACGTCAACGTGTTTAATCTTTTTTTTTGATAAATTTATTTTCAATCAAACAGAGGTGAAAGGGCAATAGTAAAAAATAAATGTGTTGGTATGCTGGTTGAAAGATACTGGCATGATTGTTCTCTGGCTTATGGCGTTTTTAATTTAGCCCAGACGAAATGTACAACAAAAATCTTGAAATGCAAAATATTAAGATAGGGTTTTTCCTTTTTTATTTTAATCGCTAGGGGGCTTATTAATTTTTCAATTACAATGTGTTTGTGTTGTTGTAAACTAAAAAACTGATAACGCAAGCAATTATGTACATGTAAAAAGAATCTTTACGAATCTGTCAACATCAAAAATGGCAACCAATAGGTATTTTGTGGGAACTGAAAGATGAAAAATTGCAAAACAAAAATAAAAGATTTTTATACCTTAAAAAATCGCTTGGGAGAGGGGGGGTCTATGTCCCCCGCGTTTATAAGAGATGGACCATTTTCTAAAGAATTGACGTAAAGTGCATAAATAATTATTTAAAATCAACGGAAGTAGGTACCTACCAAGGTATATGAAAAACAAAAAATTATAGGATGATTTTATTTTAAAATTTTTTTGTAGCTTTGTGCTAAATTTTAGTTCAGTATTTATTGTTGTTATTAATTTTTAGTCGAACGCTAAAATCCAGACAGCTCAACAGCCGTAGGTCTTTTAGTTTTTGAGAAAATCAAAAATTACGAACACTACCTACTACTTTTTTAGAAAATTATTTCTCTTGTCAAACTGTCACTTTGCCAAGGAAGGAAAAATCATATACCTAGGTGGTCTGGATTATTTTTTTCTAAGTTAGGGTCGATGCATCTCCCTTACCGCCATATTATTCACTCGATACATCCAGATTTAAACTTAAATCCAGATGAATTTACATTGAATTTGTATGATTTACATTCATATTTAAGTTTTAATCTAGATGTATTGAGTGAATAATATGTCCGTTAGTGTTGTTCGCAGCGAAAATATAAATAAAACATTTTTTGTAGGAAATTTAATTTACTTTATTTCTTTAGTGCAGACTTTTTCATTTTAGCCCTTGGTTTTCGAAATATTCGCAAAAAATTAAAAAAGGGGATCTTTAACCCCCTCTCCTGGATCGCTGCCCTGGGCTGGGGACTTTCAGTATGTTGGACCTGAGGGTCACCCCTACAACTTAAAAAAATAACTCAGATTACAGGATTTTTTTTTCATTTATTTTTCCTTCGTTGACTGGACTACATTGTTATGATTTTTTCAATTGATTATTTTTTTAGTAAAACACTTAAATTCTGTTATTAGATTGCAACTATACATTAAATATTGCGTTCAAAATAAGGAAACTTTATGTTCGGGTTTAGGAAACAAGTGTTCGATTACTGGGGAATTGTCTGGGCTTTTTTTTTTTCAATTTTATTTTTTTATAAAATAAAAACAGTTGAAGTAAATAAAAGAAACTTGAATTTAATAAAAACACACGAATATACTTTGAACGAATTGAACGGGTTCCTCACAGTTGAGGATTACTTGTTTGTAAGCCACTAATGTCGTTTTTTATTGTAGAAACGATTTCATCTTTTTGCTAAAAGATTAGCACTTTTTCCAGTTTTTCATGTTTTATTCACAAAAAGACGCGTTCTGGATGAGTTCTCATGTCATATTGAAAATTTTTTTTGGTCAGTGAATTGAATGAAAGCATGATTGAAAGTCTATGTGTAATTAATCATCACCAATACTACTAAAATATGGGCTGACACTGACATGCTTTGAAGATGAAATTTTTCGATGCCAACTTGCCAACATGTTTTATTCAAAAGAGCAATTCTGGAGTTTAAGAAGAGATTTTACAGATTGCAATGAAAAATAACATAAGTGTTCGATTATAGAGGAAATGACACTACTTGAATGCTACTTTTTGAGTTTATGACGCAAAAAAGTTTCCATTCATAATTTAACCCTTTATTTGGGAAAAGTAAATTTTCATTTTATAGGTATAATTACCCTGGGGTTCCACAAGAAATAAACCATTGCAAGATACATATTTGTCATGCAGTCAAAATTTCTTGTGGAGGACAGTTATGTCTAAAAAAAAATCCGTGCCGGTACTACGTAGGTAGGTACTTATAGCAAGTTATGGATTCATAAAAATTTTAACTCGAGATTAATTCAATTTTACGATGATAGTTAAGGTACCTACCTACCTACTTACCTAGCGGACATTCCCCCGACACAAGTTTCAAAACTTTTGGGTACCAAAAATCATTTTTTTTTAAATTCAATATTTGAAACGGAATGGGTTATATTAACATTATCTAGGATATTTCCAACAAAAATTTTAAATGTTATCTTCCGTAGTAGGTACCTATACAACTGTTAAAAAAAACCTTTAATGAAAACCTTCGTTTTTCGAAAAAAAAACTCATACAATTTTGATTTAAATTTGTCTATGACAAATGAGTTGGTAGAGACAGAGTCCAGTGATTTAATTTTATACATACATAGCAAAAAAATTATTCAAAACTTTCACGTCGAAAGTTTCCTTTAAAATCGGTAGTTAAAAACCAAAAAATGATTCTCTCTTCTATGGCGCATGTTCCTACCGTACTAAAATTGTAATCGACCCAGCTGTTCAGTTGGTAGGTAGGTATGGCTTTAAAAAGTAGCCCTTAAAAAGTAGGTACCTATAAAGGTTTTAGATTTATTTCAGAAATCAAACACAATTTTTTCGCAAAGGCGAACAATTTTTTTAAATAAGAATCTAAATTGCGCACAGAGTGTTAGGTATACGTATACCTTACCTACCTATTATTTAAAATATATCGATTTATCACCACCAAAAATGGTTTATCTGAAACAACTAGGAAACGCACACACGACAAATTAGGTAGGCAGGTGTACCTACATATTTGAATTAATAAAAAATAAAACATAGGTAGGTACCTATCTAAAAAAATTACACTGATAAGGGAGGTGCACGTTTAGTATTGATCTTTTTTCTATTTTATTTTATTTGCGAAATAACATTTAATTTTTTTTATTGCGAATATAATATTACGAAAACAAAATCCGAAAAAAATTCTATAGAAAAAGATATTTTTCGCTCCCACCTCCTTCAAAATCAAAACCATCTATCACCTACCTACATTACCTACCTAACCTAAACATATCAACGCATAGCAAAATCTTCTGAGAAAACCAGCGCTCACCCCAGTCCCAGTATCTACTAGTTTTCAAAGTCTGAACAAAATAGAAGCAAAGATAGAAAAGCATAAAAGTAGGTACTAAGCAAAATAAAAAAAAAGAATAAAATACCAACAAGCTTGACATTGAACTTGAGACGCCATTTTTGTGTGTCACTATAATAAATTTACTCAACGGATACCTACATACCTACGCTCAACTCGAGTCGACCAAAACAAATCCCGAGGAAAACTTTCCTAGAGCATGGAGCACCATCGAAGTTGGTGGAAAATTTGTCGAAAATGGAATGGTGGAGCAAAACAAAAAACACGAGAGAGTGGGAGACTTATGTTAATGTTCGTGAGTTTGGCCAAAGTTAAGCGCAAGCAATGTCTTGTGTCTTGTCTATGATGATAGTTTTCAGCTACTTTAGATATTTTTTACTATGGGGAGATGCATACATACAGTTAACACAGTATAGTAGTAATAATTGAATGTGTACAAAAACAGCTGCTCTCTGTTTCTGTGCCAAAGTTAAGATATTGGGTTCCCCTTTCTGATGATGAAAAGCAGGGACATAGAAAATAGTCATCGTTCAATTGTTGTTTTTTCATGATTATTGTTTTCGTATCTTTGTAGACTTAAAATTTTAGCATTAGATACGTAAGCCATGTCATTTTAGGCAAAAAGATGTCGGTGTCTAGCAGCTAGCAACTTCATTACAAAAAAAAATTGCACCCAGCACTGCTTCACCCTGGGCCTCCACAAGAAATAATTAATTTCATACAATTCAATGGAAATTTCCAGGGGCGGATTAAGCCTAAGGCAAGAATGGCAAATGCCTAGGGGACCCAGCCGTACCTTGGGGCCTGCGTGTCTTGAATTTTTTTTTCATAACAGAATCGATTTTTCTTCTATCAGTAGGAAGAATTTATCCAGAAAAATCGATTTTTTTTCTTCTAAACAAATCGATTTTTTTGTTAAAAGGAATTTGATATAAATTATAAATTTAATTTGTGAATTATTGGGCCTGTTCCTTTATTTTGAAACTTTTTGATTTTCTGTGCATTTAAATGCCGGGTTATTTTTGTTGGACTGAAATTCACACAAATGCAGAGAAAATCCCAGAGTTTCCAAGTAAAGGAACTAGGTTGGCTATTGTTAATCAAATTAAAAAAAAAATCGTTATTGTGAAATGAACTAATGTGATTTTCGATTCAACCAAAAAAAGTTGACTTTTATGGGGTTAATTTGATCTTTTTCAGATTTCGCCTTCGATTTTGGAATTCTCCCGACACGTTTTTTTTTTCATTTTTTTTACTAAAAATAACTGTAGAATGGCTCCACAGGTTTAACAAAAAAACCTCAATAAATTGTATTATAAGTTACCTTTTGTCCAAAGTGATGGAAGCTACCTTTTGTGAAAATAAAATATCTAAAAAATGGTTTTAAATGAGTAAAAATTGATAAACAATCAAGATGACTCTTTTTTGAAAATTAATTTAAAAAAAATTAAATTTAAAGACAAAACATGTACATAATGTAGGTGCCTAACCTACCTTCATATCGATTCTTCAAAAAAAACTTGGATTGGTTTTAATAAAAACATTTTTTTTTTTTTTCAAAACAATTTAAATTTATAAGAAAATTTTAATAGGTTAAACAGACAATGAGATATATTACACCAGCTGGTCCGTCCCGGCTTTGCACGGGAAGACAAATCTTAATTAGATAGATAGATAGATAGATAAATTTATTGTTATCATTTTAAATTCATTAACAATGTGTTTAATACAATATTTTTAAGACATGACTTAACGCCGTCTGCCCGAGTTTGACTAACTTTATAAAAGTATTTAAAAAGATTCATGAATTATCGCTCTTTTATATTTTGATGCTTTTTTTATAGTAGGTATACAGTTTATTCCATTCATTGCTATTTAGATTGTTTATCATCTCCAATTCATCCAAGGTTCGTTTTCCTTAAAACTGAAGTCTGAATCCACTTCCACTTAGTATAGGCCTACCCAATAAATGATAGATGTTCTTCCTCTCTCGTAGATTGCATAGAGAACAGACGATTGGTAAATCTTCTCTATGTTGAATTAAATTTAAGTCCACGATTTCATCTCTATAACTTTGAAAATAGTAGAAATCGCATCGATAGAGTAACTTTCGTTAAAATAGTAGTTTTCACATAGGTTGTGATCCAGGTTAGCATATATTTCTCTGTGTGCTGAACTTTGTACGTGTTCGATGTTATCGGCGCGCATTCTCTAATCTACTGCTGAAAGGAAATTGTTAAACTCATTTTTCCATTGAATTACATGCTCGGTGCTTATTCTCAGGTGTACAACCTGAACTCACAGAGGTTTCCACAGAACTCTGCCAACGAGTCCCATTCCTCATAAAATAATATTTTCTTTTCTATTACGTGAATTGCTACACGCTGCTACACACGTTGAAGTTGATCTTCAATGTTTCCACAAATAATAGTGGGAGACCCGTTTCAACCAGCAGCATGTTGTTTGGCGTGCACTGTGGTAGTTTGAAAATCCTTTTTAAAAAGAAGCGAAATAGTTTTTCGACCGTATCATACTGCTTATAGCCCCACACTTGAGCTTCATACAACATTATTGATTTTGAAACTGCCTGGAATATTTGGAATTTGATTTTAATGGATATATTTTTGTCTTCCAGAGAGTTTTTCCACGCTAAACTTATGGCTGTCTTAGATGCTGCAAGCTTCTCCTTTAAATATGTTCCTGAAGTTAGCAGAACAAAGTCAGCAGAACAAAGGTTTAATGATTGCATAATTAGATGCTAATTTAATACCAAAGAACAAAATTTAATGCTCTTACGGTTTTCAAAAAAACTAATGTTCTGCTAACTTCACAAGAAGTTAGCAGAACAGTTGCCCAAAAGTACATTAAATTTAAAATAAAGAATATAAAATTGGTCCCCGAATTAAATGCTAATTAAATGCTCTACAAAAAAAAAAATTTAAAAAAAAACAAAAAAAGAAGAAAAATCTTTAATTTGCCAAAATCTGCTTTTTAATTTAATTGCTTGTTGAATACGAACTAATGCTACATTATCTCAACAAAGTTTTGAAATCCTGATTTCAAAAAACCAAAATTAAAAAAACTCAATTTCCGTGTTCTGCTAACTTCATCGACCATTTTGGCCACTTTCTTGAATTTTTTTTGACCAAAATTTCATTCTAGAATTAAGTGCTCATCGAGTAAGAATTTAATGCTGCATTATCTTATTTTGGCCAAAAAAAAATTCAAGAAAGTGGCCAAAATGGTCGATTAAGTTAGCAGATCACGGAAATTGAGTTTTTTAATTTTTGGTTTTTTGAAATCGATTTCAAAATTTTGTTAAGATAATTAATAAGCGTCCCGCCTATCCCGACGCCTCCACAAAAGTATTCCGAAATATCGTCTATGTACAGGGTTTCAATAAGCCTTCCAAATTTCCTTGATACACCAACATTATACAACTTATAGATGAGTGCATTTCTGTCCACAGTATCTTAGCTCTGATAAAGGTCTGTGCTACTGTGGTAAGAATAAAGATTTGATCTCATGTATAGTAATTCTCTCGAAACCCTGAAATCTTGGAAGCGCTTTGCCAGAATACCAATTAATATTTTCAGACTAGAGTTTAAAAATGATATGCCTCTGTAGTTTTCCGCTTGGTTGGGATCGCATTGCTTATAGATTGGAAAAATCACGCTTTGTTGAAAACTGTCTCAAAAATTCGGTTGAATTCTTCAGTGAGTAATTGTAACAAGGTATTATTTGAATATTTGAAAAATTCAACTGTTATTCCGTCCGTACCCGGTGCTTTTCGATCCTTGCTCTTATCTAACCAGAGTCTTACCTCTTCTTGTGTTATGGGGCTATCCAAGAGATCGCACTTTGTATCTGGAACCCTAGCTTGGGGTATGGAGCTGACTGGATTCAAAATATTTTTGAAGTGTTGTTCCAATTGAGGGGCGCTTAAATTTTATCCAATTTTGAACTTCTTCCCATTTTTCTTGTTAAGCAGTTTCCACGGAGTTGTTGGGTCCCTGCATTGGGAAATTTCGGCTGCGAGGCAACTCTGAAAATCAAGTTTTTTCTTTTGGCATGTATTCTTGTAATTGCGTTTAGCTTGAAGATACATTTTCTTATAACTTGGCTCATCGTATTCCGGTATAAATCAAGCAGACGAAACGTTTTTTTTTCTTTGTTTTTCACACTCAAAATCAAAGCATGGCTCTTAATTGCTTATGTAATACCTAGGTGTTACTGTGTTTTTTCATACAACATATATAACTAAAAGGTCCAAATTTTATTTTATGTTAGTTTTACCATGAAATATTATAAAGCAAATCATACAAATATTTTTTGTTTTATTAATAAAAATGTTTAGCTAATAACTTATTCTTATTATTTGAATGCCCTTTATTACAAAATATTTCTAGTATAGTTACATTTGGTGCTTATATAAATAAATCACTTGGTTTTCCTACACGGGGAGCATGCAAAATATAACTGACCGTGGAAAAAACATGGATACTCTAAGTTCAACCCACATACTTGCAGCGATTGACCTTGGGATTTATTAATAATTATTGCAAAAGCTAATTTAATTGGGAACTGTAACCGTTTTAAGTGGATTGGTATATCAGTTGGTACCATTGGTATTCGTGGCAGCAGTAGGTACATCTCCCCCTTTGAATATCCTATTCAAAATTGTGGCTTCGATCACATTATTTAACAGTTTTCCACTGTCTGTATCATTACAAAGACGTGGTGAATCAATATTTCTAAGAAGAATGACATGAACGCCAATCTCTAAATTTATTTTATGTGATGGCAATCCAGCCTGCTCGAGGGAATTAAAGAATTCAATTTGATAATTAATAACTGCTTCATCTTTATCAATAATAACAGTATCTAGTACTTTTAAAGAAATTGAAGAAAATTGGCCATAATGATTGTTTTATAACGTGGATAGATATTACAGTAAGCAAACCAATTTATTTT